>OV702299.1:362378365-363628365 GCA_916181665.1 Avena sativa | reverse complement strand
AATAATTTATAAATGATGCAAACAGATGTAAGGATATTATATTAAGATTATTTATATTTTTCTGATAATAATAGATATATTATTAGTTTTATTTGGATTTTTACAATAGAAGATATGATTTTCCAAAGTTTTATATTTGATTTGAATTAAAAAAAGAAAATTTACAAAAAATAAACTAGTCGCGGTCGTGGCTGGACCCGGGACTAGAGGGTGCCTGCGCACGCGAAAACGAAGTGGCCGAAAAAACACACTGGTCCCGGGTCGTGGCTTAACCCGCGACTAAAGGGGGGTCTTTAGTCGCGGGTTAAGCCACGACCCGGGACTAGAGACCCTCTAGTCGCGGGCGCTGGCTTTGCCCGGGACTAAAGGTGCGTTCGTATATATTCCGCGCGCCACCGCCCACGCCCAGCACTTGGCATTTCTCGACGAAGACGAAGCACACAGGTGACGCATCAAAGACGCAGGGGAGGTGCTACCCGACCGCCGATTCCACCGCGCCGCCGCCCTCGTCTCCGACCGTGCGTGCTCCGCCAGGCCGCCGCTCCGCCGTGTCGTGTTGTCGCGCTCCTCGCCGTCATACATGATGCCGCCGGCGTTGGTGAGCTCGAGGGTGGTTATTTTTTTGCCACAAATAATATTAGCTAGGGTTATTATAATTAGAATTATTGTTTTAGTTATTAGGATTAGGATTAGGATTAGGATTATTGTTTTAGTTATTTTTTGTTTTAGTTATTAGGATTATATTGTTTTACCACAAATAATATTAGTATTATTATAATTAGGATTATTGTTTTACCACAAATAATATTAGGGTTAGGGTTTTTTTGTTTTAGTTATTAGGATTATTGTTTTACCACAAATAATATTAGGGTTATTAATTAGGGTTATTGTTTTTTGTTTTAGTTATTACGATTATTGTTTTACGACAAATAATATTAGGGTCATTGTTTTTTTGTTCTAGTTATTAGGGTTATTTTTTTCTAACCTGTTTAACTCTCTTTCTGTTATAGTTAATTAAGTTATGGATCCATCCGAAGATCGTGGTCGCATTGGTGAAGGTTTTCTTCAGGGCATGATAAGAGGTGAAATTCCTCTTAATATTACTACCGGTGAAGATATTTTGCTCGAGGAAGAGATTTCCTCATATCTGAATCCATCCGGTGATGGACTAGAGAAAAACCTGATGTACCAAGGGGAAGACTGGATGGACGAAGGGCAAACAAATAACAACAATAATGATGGCCCCTCGACAGGATCCGGTGAGGTACATATATATAAAGCCTCGTGTTACCTCTATTCATTAATTGATCTAGATATATCAATATATATATTAATCACTCTCTCTTCTTTTAGCCCATCGGATCGAAACAATCGACAGCTCGAACGAAACGAGGGCCGAACAAAAAGTTGGATGGTAATCGGAGGTTCACCATCAAACAAATAGATGATGATGGTGAACCAATTTCTCCAGAGAAGCATCGAAGGATGTTTACAAATCAATGCAGGGTGCTTGTTAGGGACAACCTGCCGATCACCATCCAAGAATGGAATAAGTCAAAGAAACCCGGTGAAAATCCAACAGCCATGTCACCGATGATGCCAAAGATGACCTTTGGCATAAGCTCATAGCGCATTTCATACTACCTCTAGAGTATGAAGAATTTGAGGCAGATGGTATTACCCCAAGGCTGAGTGGGCTTTAAAAAAGAGCCAAAGTCAAGGAGTGGGCTCTGAGCAAGATGGCCGAACTGTACCGAAACCACAAGAAAAGTTTATACGCGAATTATGTCGCGAAAAAGAAAACTCCAGACTTCAAAGGAGCAAACGAGAAGTTGAGAGAACAGTGGCCCAATTTTGTAACGTACAAGCAATCTGATAAAGCAAAGGCAAAGTCGGCAAAGAATGCATTAAATGATTCCCAAAAGAAATACCATCATAAAATGGGGACAAGTGGCTACAAGAGTGCCGTCCCTAAGTGGGAAACTATGGAGAAGAACATGAGGGCTAGAGGCATCACTCCTGGTATAGATGGATGGCCCGAGAGGTCAAAGCACTGGTGGTACGGGCACGGGGGATCATTGGACCCAGAAACAGGGAAGACATTATTTCATGAAAAATTCTAAAACCCTCTAAAGACCTTGTTCAAGCAATGAACGATGCTCAATTGGGATTGTTCCGTCCCGAGAGAGAGAATGACGAGCTGACACGCGCCCTAGGGAATCCTAAAAAGGGTGGACGAACACGAGGCAAAGGCGCCCGTGTCTCGTGGAAGAAAGGGTTTCCTCAGTACGATGCCAGTTACAGAAGCCATCAGAGAAAGAAGGACCGGGAGGCAGACTGGATCTCCAAGGTAGAGCAAGACCTAGCTGATCTAAAGAACCTCATGCAAGAAATTAGCCAAAGGCCTTCGTCAACTCACTCGCGGGCTGATGATCCTGCATTGGATCTTAGCCAGCGGAGAAGCAGCGTGGCTTCCACGGAGGTCTGGGCTGATGATCAAGCACTGTTGGATGATGCACCGGCTCCTCGCTACCCCGTGGATGATGTCAGAGAGATGGCATAATGTGAGCTACATCAGCCAATGAACAACATGTCCTTCAAGGTGGCGATCGTCACTGCTTTACCTTGTCTACCTAGAGCACTCCACCATTCACTTCCGATTCCACCTGGATATGCTCGTGACACGGTGGATGACATAGTGGAGGATTTTGCGGACCTAGAGATTGACATCGCTACGCTTGAAGGCCTTCCGAAACTAGGAGTTGTCAAGCGCAACATCATTCTATGGAAGAAGAAGTACATGAAGTTTCCAGGCTCGGCGGCAAGGCCACCGACTCCAAGGAATCCAAGTCCACCCCACATCGAATATCATCAACCACCAAGTCCATCCCAACCCAATTATTGTCAACCTCCAAGTCCACCCCGCCCCGCTGACGATTGCCGCAGCAGGAATACATCAACTCGATCTCCGCCTCCGTGCAATACTCGATCTCCGCCTCCGCCTCCGTGCAATACTACTACCTCATCAAAGAAACGGAAGGTCGATGCTCCCTCGCGCCCCACATGAAAGAAAAGTCAAATGGCAAAGATAGTCGACATCCTACCGGCTCTTCCAAAGAGACCTTATGACAAGACCGATGAGGAAACTAACGCAGATGTGGCTGCCCAAGTTAAGGCGCATTTTGCACCTAAAAATCTTGAGCCAAAGACGGTATATGATGAAAAAAACAAAAAGTGGGATAAGTCCTTTCTTGAGCAACCATCCTAGATATCGATGAATCTGGAATCAGACTATGACCGGGAGATTATTAAGCAAGCAAAGAAGAAAAAAACACAAGTGCAAAAAGCGGGAAGCAAGTTGCCCAGCTCGGAGCACAGAAGAATCAATCGATCCCCCCGCTCAAAGTCATTTCAAACCTCGGCAATGCCTTCATAGCTGAAATGGATATGGACATGCAAATAATGGACCCCAGAGCCTATACTAATGCTGCACTAATGGGCATCACTATATCGGAGGCCAAAGCACTTGCTACCAAAGCAAATATGTCTCTTGGTCAATATTTAGGCTATGAAGATACGCCAGTGGATCAGATAGTACGGAAGTATGTTCAAGGGGAGCCTCTAGTCAGTAATGAGGAGCTCGTGCATCTATCCACACATATGCGAAATCTGCACGAATGGTACATGTCGCAAACAGAAAAAAGCATCAGAAAGATTGGTTTCCGGTGGACGTTAGAAAGGAGCATCACTTCAAACCATACTCGATACAGGTTCAAATGACCGAACTGTTTCAGTTATACAACCAGCGCGCCCCCGACAAATCTATCATTGGTTGCTACTGTCTGTAAGTGATTTATTTCTATAATTAAGTTTGTAGCTCAGCTCGTTCATTGCATTTAATATATTATCCTAACTTTATATTCTTTTGTATGATATTATATTCTACAAAATGAAGATGCTTGAATGCAAAAGAGCTAGAAGATATGACATTGGGTTCATTGACCCATATATCGTTAATGAATATACGTTAAAGAATCACCCCAAGGACGTGGAGGAAGACCTGTGTAGGTTCTTAACCGAGAATAATTTTGTTAACGAAATACTATTTCCTTACAACTTCAAGTGAGTGTTTCTATCTTGTACACATTTTATTTTTGCTTACTCGATGAGCTATGCATGTATGCTTATGTAAATGTCCGCAGATTCCACTAGATCTTGCTAAACATTCAAGTTGACAAGTCCCTAGTTGAAGTCCACGACTCATTAAGTTGGGACCAAGAGTAGTGGAGCGACATGAAAGCAATGCTCCATAAGTAATTTCAATCATTATCGCATTATATCGGCCTCTTTCGTTCATTGCATGATATCAAGTAACTAATAACTCCTTTGTTCATTTTCTTTGCCGAGCAGGTGTTGGACACGGTTCAGACAGAAAATACCAGGTCCATTCAAAGAGGAGCTAACTTATAAAATGGTGAAGAGTTTACAGCAGCCACCGGGAACTCATTTATGTGGATACTACGTCTGCGAGTACATCAGCGAGTTGACCAGTGAGCGGAAAGTTGACTCACATTTTATTTATGGTTTGCGGGAGAAACTAGAGCCAAACCAGCGCATACGAGCAATTCAAGAGGAGCTGGCGGGATTTATGATGAAGGAGGTCCTTGATGTACATGGAGAGCATTATGCGGATGACGTGGAACTCGATATGCCTTAGTGATCTCCATGTAGTTGATATGATATATATATCATCAATGACCATGTAATTTCAAAACATTTCTTCCTTTTGATATGATTGATTATATGTATGCTTGCAAGGGATCGATTAATTATATAGATGCATCAACGTGTACTATGTATGTAGTAGCATAGAATATGTGTACTGAAATATATGTTTTAAATTATAGTGAAACACAAAACAAAAAAGTAACGAAATGGCAAAAAAAGGAAATACACAATCTCTGTCGCGGCAGAGAAACACACAATTCTCTGCCGCGGCAGGAAACCGTATAGTCCCGGGTGGTTTATGGCCCGGGACTAGAGGGTTTCTGCCCCCGGCTCGCTAAAACATCCATGTGGTTGTTATCAGTCGCAGCCATAGAGATCCGAGACTAGAGGGGGGATCTAGTCCTATTTTGGCAGTCCCGGGCCCAAAACCGGGACTAGAGCCAGTTGCGGCCCGGGACTGGAGGCCTATTTTCCACCAGTGTCTTCTTCCTCCCAACAGATGGCGTGCCTCAGCTGCCACCTCTACATCGACAACGCTGAACTGTCATTGGACAAGGAGTCATCAATTCGAAGCCTTCACCATTGGAATATCCACAAATCCAAGATCACAACCTCCAAAAAACTCAGAGACCTCACACCAACGTAGAAGCCACAACAACATGATGGAGAGCAGGATTGAGGAGTAAACTACAAAGGACAGATGACATCATTGTTAGGTAAAAAACCATTCAAACCCTAACCTCGCCGGCTAGAAAGGCCAGTAAGAATATATGCCAACAATTCATCGACGTCGCCAAAGTCGACACGGTCGAGATGTAGACACCCGAGAAAAATCATTTACCTTATTGGTGCCGCCTCCACCACAAATGAAACGGCCCTACTAAAAAGCACCAAGTGGGGAAAGTATAGCTCCATCCGGTAGAATAGGACCTCGCCTCCACTCCTACACCGACAGGTCATGCAAAGGAGGAGGGAGGGTGACCTACAGCCAAAGGATGTGTGTGACACTAGACCTAGCAGACCCATCATACCGGATGCAAAAATGACCATATCCACATTGTTCCCTTATTACCGACCACACAACTGTATGTCTTATGCTAATATTTTAGTCGGTTACAGTCTAACCCTATTAAGATCTTTTCACATATAATTCTGGTCAAACAACCTCCATCAAACTAGCCATGCTCACCTTGTTGCATTATCAACAATAAATAGCTATCATTGGCTTACCAATTATCATACTTTCATAGTCATTATGAATTATATTATGTAACCTCATTTACCAAATCTCAATATTTCCTTGCTTCTCAACAAACATGTCAAACATCCTCCTCATTGCCCTTATTATTTTTTCTCACCATTCCGACACTAATAAAAGTTTGGCAAAGGGGTAATGTGTTATAATTAATGGAAGGCAAAATAAAAAAACAATTAACTCATGTCTCATGCATTATTCCCGCCATGCACCGGTGGTCAATATGTTTGATTCGTATGTTTGATTCGTATGTTCCTTTTCTTCTGGTGGTCAATATAAATTGTACTTTCATATGTTTGATTCGTATGTTCCTTTTCTTCTGGTGGTCAATATAAATTGAACGGTCTCATTGACCCCCTTTTATGCATCATTCAGTAACAATGAATAAATTATCGAACAATTTATCCCTTCATCAATAACAAATATCTATACTCCACATACTTTTTTGTCGGTAGCATTGACTTTACTAGTCTGCGTTTTAAGAAACTAACTCCATTTGCCAAATCACACATTTGTCATGCCCTCAAAAAATGTGTGAAACATGACATGCTCATAATACCCCTCAGCAGTAGTTGTTTCACACTATTTGAATATACAAACACGAAGGGAAGACATGTTAGACATGAACAAATGGCCAAAAAGGCACATAGCTCATTTCTAGCGCATATGCAACAACACATAACGACCTTGTTAACCACATGCTTTCATGTTATCCCCTTATCACCAACATGTATCACCAAAACAACAGACTAGTTGGAGGTTCCATTCTCATCATGATCATTGAATAAAGTGTGGAACACCTCAAACATACCTTATCCATGTTCCTTTGCATGCCAATTTAATATCAGTACAACATGCATTCTAAAAATGACTGCACTCTTTCTATCACATAATTATCCCAATTTGACAACAGATAGGTACCTCCCAAACTAAAAGTATTCACATTATCCCCTTGATTCCATTAGCTCTGCCATAATTTCATCATTGATATACGAAACTTATATTTCCTATTGCACTAATTAGACCCACCTCAAAAGAAGCTCTCTGGATCTGAACGGTGGTAGTACGGTGTGTTGCATGTATTTCCCACAGTTTGTAGTTGGAGACGCAACACGCTTGGAAACCTCTCTAGTAGGAGAAGGAAAGCTTAGTCCCGCTCAAGTGCGACAACCGGAAGGGCCATTAACCTTTATCGTGAGCGGCAACCATAAGGGCCATTAACCATTATCGTGAGCAGCATCCGAAACCAATAGCGAGAGCGAGGCTTACTTGATAGCACCCAGCACGAAACGTGCCAGTACCACGAGGTAACGCCGCAAGCGCCATTAGGCCACAGCGGAACACCTAGAGGTGTCCACCGCGAGGAAAGCGTGTACAAAGCACCACTTCCGGTAGGTCGGGTACATGCACACAAGCACTTGAAAGGCAATAGTAACATAAGCCACACGAATGACGATACACGGCGTCGCTAGTCGGCCGCACGAGGACGGGGGATCTAACGACAAACTGTAGGGTTTCGTAGCATGGAAAACAAAAAAATTCTATCACATACAACCAAACAAGCCAAGATCTATCTACTAGATTGTAGCAACGAGTCGATGGAATAACTCACCCTCGAAGATTCCAAAGTGTTTAACGAGAGCGGATTCTCGTGGGTGATGTAGTCATACTCTTCCCGATCTCAAGATCGCGTAGACGATCCTTCCGGCGCTGCGTTCCGGCAGCGCTCCCGTAGTCGGTCACATGTTCGGTACTCGACGAAGACCTTCCTCTCCCTTGTTCCAACAGGCAGCGGAGGTTGTAGCACTCTCCTCGTGATTCCGGCAGCACAACGGCGTGGTACCGGAAGTAGAGGGGAGATCTCGCAGGGCTTCGCCTTAAGCCGGAGCGAGTATGGTGGACTATGAGAGAGCTCCTCGGTGATCTAGGGTTTAGACACACCAAGGAGGAGGTGCTAGGGCCGGCGGCTAGGGTTTGGGGCTTGCCCAAGTCGGCGGCTAGGGGAGCCCTAGGCGGCGGCAACAGGAGGTGGCGACGCCGGGCTAGGGTTTTTGGGTGGAGATCTTGTGTACTAGGAGGGGCAGCCCTGCCCCTCCCTTTATAGGTGGGAGGCGCCGGCCAAGGAGAGGGGAGTCCCTCCCCAACTCGGATCCCAAGTGGGCCGGCGGTGGAGGAGGAACTCCTCCCCAACTCGGTTTCCCACTTCCCCTCCACTTCCCAAAATAACCGTTTGACTTTTCAAATTGGCGTTTGACTTTTCAAACTAGGATTTGATTAAACCCTTTATTTTGTTCAGTGATGACACCTAGTACATGATGCAATCATTCCAACTTGGTATGACACATTCATGTACCCTTCCCCTCTGGAGTGCCGGACATTCCGGAACCTTCTAGAACATTCCCGATGAAAACACCGGAACCATTCTCCAACCCCGAAATAGGACTTTCCTTATATGAATCTTATTCTCCGGACCATTCCGGATCTCCTCGTGATATCCCGGACCCCATCCGAGACTCCAAAAAACATTCGGTCTCTTACTCATCATTCCATAACTACTCAAACAACGTTGAATCCTTAAGTGTGTCTCCCTATGGTTTGTGAATTATGCGGACATGATCGAGACACTTCTCCGAACAATAACCAATAGAGGAATCTGGAAATTCATATGGCTCCCACATATTTCTACGATTACTTTGTGATCGAATGAACCACTTACATACGATACCAATTTCCCTTTGTCTCACGATAGTTTACTTATCCGAGGTTATGATCGTCGGTATCTCCGCATACCTAGTTCAACCTTATTACTGATAAGTACTCTTTTCTCGTTCCCGTGATATGTGATCCCTTGTGAGCCAATCACATGATTGCAAGCTAATTGGATGACATTCCACCGAGAGGGCCCAGAGTATATCTATCCGTCATATGGATGGACAAATCCCACTCTTGATCCATGTGTCTCAGCCAATACTTTCCGAACACTCAATGCCACCTTTATAGCCACCCAGTTACGGTGTGGTGTTTGATGTCATCAAAGCATCCTTTCGGTGAAGGTGATATGCATGATCTCATGGTCGAAGGAATTAGGTTACTATGTATCAGAAAGCATATAGCATTTGAACTATTAAAATGACTTGATCTTTATGCTACGCTTATCTATAGGAGTATGTCCACCATATCATTCTCCTAACGATATGATCTTGTTGTTAATAACATCTCAATGTTCATGATAGGGAAACCACAATCATTTATTAACCAACAAGCTAGTATTATAAAGAGGCTTTAGTAGGGACTCTATTTTAATTTACAAATCACACAAGTATTAATGTTTCCTTGTTAATACTATTATAGCATGAATGTAAACATTTATCATAAACACAAAGATATAATAATAACTACATTTATTATTGCCTCTAGGGCATATCTCCAACAGTCTCCCACTTGCACTAGAGTCATCGAATCTAGATTACATGGTAATATACCGAACACCCATGGCAGTTTGGTGCTGGTCATGTTTTTCCCTCGGGAGAGGTTTAGTCAACGGATCCGCCACATTCAGATCTGTGTGTACTTTGCAACTCTTTATGTCCCCATCTTGGACATGTTCTCGAATAGCGTGAAAACGTAGCTTGATGTGCTTCAGCTTCTTGTGTGACCTTGGTTCTTGCGCATTGGCTATGGCGCGCATGTTATAACAGTAGATAGACATTGGGTTCAGTGCACTAGGAACCACACCGAGCTCTGTAATGAACGCTTTCATCCATATCGCTTCTTGTGAAGCCTCCAAAGCAGCCATGTATTCCGATTCAGTTGAAGATCTCGCCACAACGCTTTGCTTTGCACTCCTCTAACTAACTGCTGCACCATTCAAAGTAAATACGTATCCAGATTGTGATTTAGAATCATCTAGATCGGTGTTCCAACTAGCATCGGTGTAACCATTAACAACGAGCTGTTCATCACCTCCATAAGAAAGAACCATATCCTTAGTTCTTCTCAAGTACTTAAGGATGTTTTTTAACCGATGTTCAATGATCCACTCCTGGATCACTTTGATATCTGCTAGTTAAACTAACAGCATATGCAATGTCGGGTCTAGTACATAGCATGGCATACATTAGAGATCCTATAGCTGAGGCATAGGGAGTCTTACTCATCCTTTCTCTATCTTCTGCCGTTGTCGGACTTTGACTTTTACTCAAGGTCGTACTGGGCAACATGGGCAAGAACCCTTTCTTGCTATCTTCCATTCCAAAGCTCTTTAGAACTTTGTCCAAATATGTACTTTGTGACAATGATATTAGGCGTCTCGATCTATCTCTATAAATCTTTATGCCTAATATGTAAGCTGCTTCACCAAGATCCTTCATTGAAAAACTATTATTCAAATATTCCTTGACACTATTAAGAAGGTCTACATCATTCCCAATCAACAATATGTCATCTACATATAGTATTAAGAATTCTACAGAGCTCCCACTCACTTTCTTGTAAATACAAGCTTCTCCATAAGTTTGTATAAAACCAAAACTTTTGATTACCTTATCAAAACGTTGATTCCAACTTCGGGATGCTTGCTTCAATCCATAGATGGACCGTTGAAGTTTGCATACCTTGTTAGCATCTTTAGGATCGACAAAACCTTTAGGTTGCATCATATACAACTCTTCATCAATGTCTCCATTGAGGAATGATGTTTTGACATCCATCTGCCATATCTCATAATCATAATATGCAGCGATTGCTAACATAATCCTCACACACTTTAGCTTCGCTACAGGTGAGAAAGTCTCATCATAGTCAACTCCTTGAATTTGTCGAAACCCTTTTGCGACAAGTCGAGCTTTATAGACAGTAACATTACCATCAGCATCTGTTTTCTTCTTTGAAAATCCATTTGTTCTCGACAGCCTTCCGGCCATCCGGTAAGTCCACCAAAGTCCATACTTGGTTTTCGTACATGGATGAATCTCGGATTTCATGGATTCTTGCCATTTATTGGAATCTGGGCTCATCATCGCTTCCTCATATGTCGTAGGGTCATCGGTGTTGTCCACCAACATGACACTCATAACGGGATCATACCAATCAGGAGTGGTACGAGTTCTCGTTGACCTGTGAGGCTCTGTAGCAACTACAACCGAAGTTTCATGATCATCATCATTAGCTTCCTCTCTTATTGGTGCAGGCACCACAGGAACTTCTTCCAGTGCTGTGCTACTCGCAAATTTGAGAGAAGGTTCAACAACCTCGTCGAGTTCTACTTTCCTTCCAGTCACTTCTTTCGAGAGAAATTTCTTCTCTAGAAAGGATCCATTCTTGGCAACGAAGATTTTACCCTCGGATCTATGATAGAAGGTATACCCAATAGTTTCCTTCAGGTATCCTATGAAGACCCATTTTTCCGCTTTGGGTTCAAGCTTGTCCGGCTATAACTTCTTTACATAGGCTTCGCAACCCCAAACTTTAAGGAACGACAATTTAGGTTTCTTCCCAAACCATAATTCATACGGTGTCGTTTCAACGGATTTAGATGGTGCCCTATTTAAAGTGAATGCGGTTGTTTCTAATGCATAACCCCAAAATGATAGCGGTAAATCTGTAAGTGACATCATAGAACGAACCATATCTAAGAGAGTTCGATTACGATGTTCGGACACACCATTACGCTGTGGTGTTCCCGGCGGTGTCAATTGTGAAAGTATTCCGCATTTCTTCAAATGCTCGCCAAACTCGTAACTTAGATATTCACCTCCACTATCAGAACATAGAAATTTAATCTTCTTGTTACGTTGATTCTCCACCTCACTTTGAAATTCCTTAAACTTCTCGAAAGTTTCGGACTTATGTTTCATGAAATAGATATACCCATATCTACTCAAGTCATCCGTGAAGGTAAGAATATAACGATAACCACCGCGCGATGCAACACTCATTGGACCACACACATCGGTATGTATGATTTCCAATAAGTCCGTAGCTCGCTCCATCATACCAGAAAATGGAGTCTTAGTCATTTTCCCATCAGACATGTTTCGCATCTTTCAAGTGATTCAAGAAGTCCATCGGAATGGAGTTTCTTCATACGCTTCACTCCAATGTGACCAAGACGACAGTGCCACATATAGGTCGAGTTATCGCTCGATTTCAAACGTTTAGCCTCAATGTTATTAATATGTGTATTTCCACTATCGAGATTCAATAAGAATAGACCATCTATCAAAGGTGCATGTGCATAAAACATATTACTCATATAAATCGAACAACCATTATTCTCAGACTTAAAAAAGTAACCGTCTCGCAATAAACAAGATCCCAATATAATGTCCATGCTTAACGCAGGCACCAAATAACAATTATTTAAGTATAAAACTAATCCCGATGGTAGATGAAGGGGTAGCGTGTCGACCGCGATCACATCAACCTTTGATCCGTTTCCCACGCGCATCGTCACCTCGTTCTTCGCTAGCTTCCGTTTATTCTGCAGCACCTGTTTCGAGTTACAAATATGAGCAACCGAACCAGTATCAAATACCCAGGCACTACTACGAGTACTAGTGAGATACACATCAATAGCATGTATATCGGATATACCTTTATTCTTGATGTTGTCGTTCTTCAAATCCGCCAAGTACTTTGGGCAATTCCGCTTCTAGTGACCTTCTCCCTTGCAGTAAAAGCACTCAGTATCAGGCTTAGGTCCAGCCTTGGTCTTCTTCGTCGGCGCAGTAACTTTCTTACCACCCTTCTTGAAGTGTCCCTTTTGCTTAGACTTGCCTTTATTGAATTTGGTGGTCTTATTGACCATCAACACTTGGTGCTCTTTCTTGATCTCCACTTCTGCAGATTTCAACATGGCAAAGAGTTCTGGCAACTGCTTGTTCATGTTTTGCATATTGTAGTTCATCACAAAGTTCTTGTAACTTGGTGGTAGTGATTGGAGGACACAATAAATCCCCAAAGCATTAGGAATCACTATACCCAAGCTTTGAAGTTTGTTTGCGTGCCCAGACATCTTAAGCACATGCTCACTGACGGATCTGCCCTCTTCCATCTTGCAGTTAAAGAACTTTTCAGAAGCCTCATAGCTCTCAATTGCCGCATGAGTCTCAAAGATCAATTTGAGATCACGGACAATATCATGTGGGTCTGAATTCTCAAACCTTTTCTGAAGCTCCGATTCTAAACCATACAAGATAGCACACTGAACTATGGAGTACTGAGTCTTCCGAGCGAGGTAAACATTATTTACTTCATCGGTAGCAGTAGCTGCAGGTGGGTCACCCAGCGGTGCATCCAGCACATAGGTCAAATTACCAGCTGTGAGGACAATCCTCAAATTGCGGAACCAATTCGCGAAGTTGCTTCCATTGTTTTTCAACTTTTATTTCTCTAGGAACGCATTAAAATTGATGGTAGGGGCCGCCATTGATCTACAACATATTTGCAATAGTTTAGACTAAGTTTATGACAAATTGAGTTCTAATTAATAGTTAAATTAATCTAGGTGAACTCCCACTCAAAACAATATCCCTCACATTGTTTTAGTGATCACACGAACCAAATCCACCACATCAACACCGATCATCACGAGAGTTGATATAGTTTCAATGGCGAACAATCGACATGTTCATCATATCTACTATATGATTCATGCTTTACCTTTCGGTGATCCGTGTTCCGAGACCATGTATGTACATGCTAGGCTCGTCAAGATCAAACCTTAGCTTCCGCATGAGCAAATCTGGCTTGCTCACGTTGTATACACTTGCGGAATCTAACACACCCGATCATCACGCGGTGCTTCGAAACAACAAGCTTTAGCAACGGTGCTAACTAAGGGTGAACACTTTATGACTTGAAATTCATGTGCATGAGGGATCATCTTATAATGCTACCGTTGTTAACTAAGCAATACAAGATGCATAAAGGATTAACATCACATGCAATTCATAATATGTGATATGATATGGCCTTTCTTCTTTGTGCTTCTAATCTCCATCTTCAAGCACGAACATGATCTCCATCATCACCGGCATTGCATCAAGGTCAATGACGCTTCTCCATGGTTGTCGTCCACCGGCTTCAACTATTACAACTACTTTGAATAGACACGCGGGTCTTAACATAAATTAAAGACAACCATATGGCTCCTGCCGGTTGCCAACTTACAATAAGGAACATTGCGTACATCAAATATAATCACAATCATGGCCATATCACATCACTGCACACCCCTGCAAAACAAAGTTAGACGCCTCTACTTTCTTTGCATGTTTTACGTGGTTTGGGGCTTTCAATAAGTGTCGTTCTAACTTACGAACAAGAACCACAATATTGATACTAGTATTGACAATCACCCGTTGTAAATTGAATCTTAACTATGCTGGGAGAAACAGGCACCCGCAAAGCCACTTATGCAATACAAGTTGCATGTCAAGCGTGGAGCAAGTCTCATGAACGATGTCATGTAAGGTTAGCCCTGGCCGCTTCATCCCAACATCCCGCAAGATGCAAAGTACACAAGAAGCAATCGACAATAAAAGCATCAACGCCCACAATGACCATTGTGTTCTAATCGTGAAACAGATCTACATATAGACACGGCTCTGATACCACTGTAGGGTTTCGTAGCATGGAAAACAAAAAAATTCTATCGCATACAACCAAACAAGCCAAGATCTATCTACCAGATTGTAGCAACGAGTCGATGGAATAACTCACCCTCGAAGATTCCAAAGTGTTTAACGAGAGCGGATTCTCGTGGGTGATGTAGTCGTACTCTTCCCGATCTCAAGATCGCGTAGACGATCCTTCCGGCGCTGCGTTCGGGCAGCGCTCCCGCAGTCGGTCACACGTTTGGTACTCGACGAAGACCTTCCTCTCCCTTGTTCCAGCAGGCAGCGGAGGTTGTAGCACTCTCCTCGCGATTCCGGCAGCACAACGGCGTGGTACCGGAAGTAGAGGGGAGATCTCGCAGGGCTTCGCCTTAAGCCGGAGCGAGTATGGTGGACTATGAGAGAGCTCCTCGGCGATCTAGGGTTTAGACACACCAAGGAGGAGGTGCTAGGGCCGGCGGCTAGGGTTTGGGGCTTGCCCAAGTCGGCGGCTAGGGGAGCCCTAGGCGGCGGCAACAGGAGGTGGCGACGCCGGGCTAGGGTTTTTGGGTGGAGATCTTGTGTACTAGGAGGGGCAGCCCTGCCCCTCCCTTTATAGGTGGGAGGCGCCGGCCAAGGCGAGGGGAGTCCCTACCCAACTCGGATCCCAAGTGGGCCGGAGGTGGAGGAGGAACTCCTCCCCAACTCGGTTTCCCACTTCCCCTCCACTTCCCAAAATAACCGTTTGACTTTTCAAATTGGCGTTTGACTTTTCAAACTAGGATTTGATTAAACCCTTTATTTTGTTCAGTGATGACACCTAGTACATGATGCAATCATTCCAACTTGGTATGACACATTCATGTACCCTTCCCCTCTGGAGTGCCGGACATTCCGGAACCTTCTAGAACATTCCCGATGAAAACACCGGAACCATTCTCCAACCCCGAAATAGGACTTTCCTTATATGAATCTTATTATCCGGACCATTCCGGATCTCCTTGTGATATCTTGGATCCCATCCGAGACTCCGAACAACATTCGGTCTCTTACTCATCATTCCATAACTACTCAAACAACGTCGAATCCTTAAGTGTGTCTCCCTATGGTTCGTGAATTATGCGGACATGATCGAGACACTTCTCCGAACAATAACCAATAGAGGAATCTGGAAATTCATATGGCTCCCACATATTTCTATGATTACTTTGCGACCGAATGAACCACTTACATACGATACCAATTTCCCTTTGTCTCACGATAGTTTACTTATCCGAGGTTATGATCGTCGGTATCTCCGCATACCTAGTTCAACCTCGTTACTGATAAGTACTCTTTTCTTGTTCCCGTGATATGTGATCCCTTGTGAGCCAGTCACATGCTTGCAAGCTAATTGGATGGCATTCCACCGAGAGGGCCAAGTATATCTATCCGTCATATGGATGGACAAATCCCACTCTTGATCCATGTTTCTCAACCAATACTTTCCGAATACTCAATGCCACCTTTATAGCCACCCAGTTACGGTGTGGTGTTTGATGTCATCAAAGCATCCTTCCAGTGAAGGTGATATGCATGATCTCATGGTCGAAGGAATTAGGTTACTATGTATCAGAAAGCATGTAGCAATTGAACTATTAAAATGGCTTGATCTTTATGCTACGCTTATCTATAGGAGTATGTCCACCATATCATTCTCCTAACGATATGATCTTGTTGTTAATAAAATCTCAATGTTCATGATAGGGAAACCACAATCATTTATTAACCAACAAGCTAGTATTATAAAGAGGCTTTACTAGGGACTCTATTTTAATTTACAAATCACACAAGTATTAATGTTTCCTTGTGAATACTATTATAGCATGAATGTAAACATTTATCATAAACACAAAGATATAATAATAACTACATTTATTATTGCCTCTAGGGCATATCTCCAACACAAACATGGGTCCAAAGCTACTCATCCGCTCGCATATCCACAGCGGTCAAGCCAACCAAGCCTCCCCCTACGCATAGCATAGGGGAATGGCCTGCACGAAGGCGTCCTGAGTGTCCATAGCGCAGGGGTGTTAGACCATTAAATATACCATCATGGGGGCAACATTTCTCTGAAGGGACTAGAGGCGATGGAATGTGCTTACCGCGGATGACCACCCAGATCGACTGAGGAAACGCTGCCCAAATGGAACACGAAAACGTAACGCGTCAATCACCTTTTTGGGGAATCATACCGACTGGGAATGTTTACGTGACCGAGGCAACGGCTCTCCCGATATCCCGGATGACACCGGATAAGCGCATTATCTGTGGTTACCATGGATGAACACCCAGATCGATCTGAGGAGAAGTAGCCCATATGGAACACGAATAACGTAACGCGGCAATCACCTTTTTTGCATTATATCATCTTATATCACATGATCCCTGATACGTCCAAAACGTATCTACTTTCCCGAACACTTTTGCTATTGTTTCTCCTCTAAACTTGTGTGATTTGGATACAACTAACACGGACTGATGCTGTTTTCAGTAGAATTACCTTGGTGTCTAGTTTTTGTGCAGAAAATCAACTATCAGGAAAAATCCCGGAAAATATGCCAAAAATTATATTTCGCCAGAAGATCCACGGAGCCAGAAGACGAAACAGAGTGGAGGCCTGGGGGGCACACCCCTGCCAGGCGCTGGTGGGCCATGCCCGCGCCTAGGGGGTGCGGCCACCCCAGGCACCCCCTCAGGCTCCCTCTGCACCTATAAGTTACCACTTGACCTAAAAACCGAGGGGGGTTCAATGTTTTTCCAGAAAGAGTTTCGCTCCGACGCCACCATCAGAAACCAAGATTCGGATCCAGAAACTCCGTTCTGGCACCCTACCGGGACAGGGAATTTGGAGAGGATCATCGTCATCGTCATCACCAACGCCTCTCCATCAACCATCAATGTTTCCCTCATCCATGAGTGAGTAATCCCCCGCTTTAGGCTATGGGGATGGTAGGGATTGGATGAGTTCTATCATGTAATCGAATAAGATTGTTAGTGTATAGTGCCAAGTATCTCTATTAATGCTATTTGACTTTGTTGCAACTTGTTGTGCTTAATGCTTGTCACTAGGGCCCGAGTGCCATGATCTCAGATCTGAACTTATTATTGAATCATTATGATATTATTGTTTATGATCTTATCTACTAGTTGTGTACACATATCATTGTCCGGATCCAAAGGCCCCGAAGTGACAGAAATCGGGACAACCGGAGGGGATGACTATGGTGTGAGGATCACATGTGTTCATATAGTGTTAATGCTTTGCTCGGTGTTCTATTAAAAGGAGCACCTTAATTTCCAGTAGTTCCCTAGAAGCCCCGCTGCCACGGGCAGGCTGGACAGAAGATGTTGTGCAAGTTCTCATTCCGAGCACATATGACTATATATGGAGCACATGCATAGGATTGTTTAGTACTTGGATTCTTATTCTTATTTATCTGTAATGCCCTATATCTTGAAGTTACATGTTTAGACTCGTCCACGCAACGCCCGTCCGTCCATCCATCCCTATGCCTACCGCACTCGAATCCCACTGTTTACTGTTACTGTTATTGTTGCTCTTGTTTTACTGTTGTTGTTGCTTTGTTGTTGCTACTACCAAACTGTTGCTACTGATAAACTTCTGTGAGCAAGAACTATTTCCAGGTGAAGCTGAATTGACAACTCAGTTGTTAAGGCTTGCAAGTATTCTTTGGCTCCCCTTGTGTCGAATAAATAAATTGGGTAATACTACCCGCAAAGACTATTGCTATCCCCTATACTTGTGGGTCATCAAGACTATTTTCTGGCGCCATTGCCGGGGAGCATAGCTTTATTTGTAAGTTCACTTGGATCTACTATTGTTCACTGCTACTCCTTTCATCATGGGGAAGTCTCGTGATGGAAAGATTCCTATTTTACCATCCACTAGAAGAAGAGGTACGGTCCTAAACACCTCTGCTGCTCTTGATTCGTCGTCTGTTATAAGTAAGCTTGTTACACCACCACCACATACTCATGCTATATACACTGCTACTACTGTTGAATCTGAAACTGCATTTGATGCTCATGATGTTACTTCTATTGTGCTTGATGATACGTCGGAAACGTATCTATAATTTTTTATGCTCCATGCTTGTTTAGTATCTACTTTTCTTTGCTTTGTCTACACTTTGAGGTGTTTTTATATCTTTTCTAGAACTAACCTATTAACAAGTTGCCACAGTGCCAGTTGTCTGTTTTCTTCTATTTTTGGTTCCAGAAAGGCAGAAAAATCAATATTCTCATAATTGTACGGGACAAAAGCCAAAGTCAATATTTTACCGTGAGGGACACGAATCTAGAAGACGAGACGAATACGCGAACCAGGGTGGCCAGACCCCCCTAGGCGCGGGTGGGCCATGCCCCGCGCCTGGGTAGGGTGTGGGGCCCCTGGCCGCCTGCCGGCCTCGCCTCTTCGCATATAATAAGCCCCCGATGCAGAAACCCTAAGGAACCCAATCAATATTCCACGAAACCTTCTGTAGCCGCCGCCATCGTCGTCCCTAGATCGGGAGGGATCGGAAGTTCTTCCCGGCACCCTGCCAGAGGGGAGATCATCCCGGAGGCCTTCTCTCCGGTATGAATTGTGAGTAGTTCCACCTTGGACTATGGGTCCATGTAGTAGCTAGATGGTTGTATCTCCTCCTTGTGCTTTCATGTATAGATATTGTGAGCTCCGTCCATGATCAAGATCTAATCTATTTGTAATCATGCATGTTGTGTCTATGGGGATCCGATGGATTTTGAGATTACTATGTCAGATTGCTTAATGGTTTTGTCTTTATGATTCTATCATGTATGTGTTGTTTGTGATCTTGCATGCTCTCTGTTGTTAGTAGCTATCTTGGCCAAGTAGTTGCTAGTGACTCCAAGAGGGGGTATTTATGATCGATAGTGGGTTCATGCCTCTAGTTTCCAAGGGAAGTGACAAAAATATCTTCGGTTGTAGATGTGATGTTGCTACTAGGGAGAAAACAACGGTCTCTTATTCATGGAACAAGTGGATTGTTTACCTTACACACTTTGCTTAAAGCAGTTGTCTGTTGCTTGCAACTTAATACTGGAGGGGGTTCGGATGATAACCTGAAGGTGGACTTCTAGTCATAGATGCAGTTGGATGGCGGTCTATGTATATTGTTGTATTGCCCAATCGAATCTTATAGGATCTTTTTTTCTAGTATTGCATTGTTATGCCTTGGTCAGTTCCTGTCAATTGCCCTGCTATAATTTTTTTACCCTTCATGCCATGTTGTTTATCTAAGGAGAGCACCTCTAGTGAACTATGGACCCCGGTACAATCTTTACCATTGATACATCTTCCACTGTTACTTGTTTACTTGCTGCAAACCATTACCTTCCACACCATACGTTTAATCCTTTGTTACAGCAAACCGGTGAGCTGGACAACCTCACTGATTCGTTGGGGCAAAGTCTTGAGTTTGTGTTGTGCAGGTCTCCGCATTGCTTGCAACAACTGTGTGACGTTTCCTTACTCCTACTGGTTCGATAACCTCGGTATCTTACTGAGGGAAAACTTGCTGTTGTGCTGCCTCACACCTTGCTCTTGGGTTTCCCAACAGGATTCATGTTAGCCATCACTTGATGCGAGTGGTTCATTAGGTCCTTCCCTAGACGCTACTATGGCTAGTCTAGGAAATACTGAAACTCCTAGTGAAGACACTATTACACCTGTTAGCTCACTTGAGTCTAGAGAGAGTTATGATATCAATGATGGTTACACTGAGTTCATTGATGAATTTGTTGAAGAGTGCCGAAACACACATGGTACTAGTGTTATTAAGAGTCTCCTTGCTAGACGCACCATTATTCCTAAGTTGTTCTCTGATCCTAAGTTTGCCACCTCTCCCATAGTTATTAAAGATAAAGATTATGATTTTTCTCTTGATTTATCCTATTTAGACATTGTTGAGAAAGAACCATTTTTTGGGACTGAAAATGAAAGTGATGTGGCTCATATGAATGAGCTTTCTACTATGAGTGCTTTGTTCTCTGATGATTTTAAAATGTCCAAGTAGTTTGTTACAAAGATCTTCCCTTTTTCACTAAAAGGAGAAGCTAGGGATTGGTTTAATAGATTACCTCCTGGTTCCATTGATAGCCCTGATTGCTTGATTGCTTCTTTCTTCTAGAAATATTTTCTTCCTAGTGCTAGACATGTTGCTTTGCAGAGACTTTTTGATTTTAAACAGGGAGAAGAAGAGAAATTGCCTGGGTTCTGTGCCTTGATTCATGCACATCCTGGATGTCCATTGCCTAAGAATGAGCTTCTTGATATTTATTATAATGGACTAACTGATGATTCTAGGACATACCTAGATACTTTTGCTGATTGTGTTTTCAGGAAAAGAACTCCTACAGATGCTGAAGAACTAATGGCTAAAATAAGCAAGAATTATGATGATTGGACTTCAACTGAGCTAAATACACTTGAGCCTATTTCTCCTGGACCAGTTGTGCCTGAACCAGTTGATACGTCCAAAACGTATCTACTTTCCCGAACACTTTTGCTATTGTTTCTCCTCTAAACTTGTGTGATTTGGATACAACTAACACGAACTGTCGCTGTTTTCAGCATAATTACCTTGGTGTCTTGTTTTTGTGCAGAAAATCAACTATCAGGAAAAATCCCGGAAAATTATATTTCACCAGAAGATCCACGGAGCCAGAAGACGAGAGGGAGAAGGGGCCTGGGGGGCCACACCCCTGCCAGGTGCGGGACCACCACTGGACGCGCCTAGGGGGGTGCAGCCACCCCAGGCACCCCCTCAGGTTCCCTCTGCGCCTATAAGTTGCCTCTCGACCAAAAAACAAGGGGGTTTGATAGTTTTCCAAAAAGAGTTCCGCTCTGCCGCCGCCATGAGAAACCAAGATTTAGATCCAGAAACTCCGTTCTGGCACCCTGCCAGGACGACGAATTTGGAGAGGATCGTCGCCATCATCATCACCAACGCATCTCCATCAACCATCGATGTTTCCCTCATCCATGAGTGAGTAATCCCCCGCTGTAGGATTGGGGATGGTAGGGATTGGATGAGTTCTATCATGTAATCGAATAAGATCTGTTAGGGCATAGTGCCTAGTATCTCTATTAGTGCTATTTGACTTTGTTGCAACTTGTTGTGCTTAATGCTTGTCACTAGGGCCCGAGTGCCATGATCTCAGATCTGAACTTATTTTGAATCATTATGATAGTATTGTTTGTGATCTTATCTGCAAGTTGTGTGCACATATCATTGTCTGGATCCAAAGACCCCGAAGTGACAATAATTGGGACAACCGGAGGGGATGGCTGTGGTGTGAGGATCACATGTCTTCACGGAGTGTTAATGCTTTGCTCCGGTGCTCTATTAAAAGGAGCACCTTAATTGCCAGTAGTTCCCTAGAGGCCCCGCTGTCACGGGCTGGCTGGACAGAACATGTTGTGCAAGTTCTCATTGCGAGCACGTATGACTATATATGGAGCACATGCCTAGGATTGTTTAGTACCTGGATGCTTATTATTATTTATCTGCAATGCCCTAGATCTTAAAGTTACATGTTTAGACTCGTCCATTCAACGCCCGTCCATCCATCCCTATGCCTACCGCACTCGAATCCCACTGTTTACTTTTACTGTTACTATTGCTCCTGTTTTACTGTTGTTGTTGCTACTACCAAACTGTTGCTACTGATAAACTTCTGTGAGCAAGAACTATTTCCAGGTGCAGCTGAATGGACAACTCACTTGTTAAGGCTTGCAAGTATTCTTTGGCTCCCCTTGTGTCAAATCAATAAATTGGGTAATACTATCCGCGAAGACTGTTGCGATCCCATATACTTGTGGGTCATCAAGACTATTTTCTGGCGCCGTTGCCGGGGAGCATAGCTTTATTTGTAAGTTCACTTGGATCTATTATTGTTCACTGCTACTCCTTTCATCATGGGGAAGTCTCGTGATGGAAAGTTCCCTATTTTACCATCCACTACAAGAAGAGGTACAGTCCTAAACACCTCTGTTGCTCTTGATTCACTGTCTGTTATAAGTAAGATTGTTACACCACCACCACACTCTCATGCTACACACACTGCTACTACTACTGAATCTGAAACTGCTTTTGATGCTCATGACGTTACTTCTACTGTGCTTGATGCGAGTGGTTCATTAGGTCCTTTCCTAGATGCTACTATGGCTAGTCTAGGAAATACCAAAAATCCTAGTGAAGACACTGTTACACCTGTAGCTCACCTGAGTCTAGTGAGAGTTATGATATTAATGATGGTTACATTGAGTTCACTAATGAATTTGTTGAAGAGTGCCGAAACATACATGGTACTAGTGCTATTAAGAGTCTCCTTGCTAGACGCACCATTATGCCTAAACTGTCCTCTGATCCTAAGTTTGTCACCTCTCCCATAGATATTAAAGATAAAGATTATGATTTCTCTCTTGATTTATCCTATTTAGATATTGTTGAGAAAGAACCTTTTTGTGGGACTGAAAATGAGAGTGTTGTGGCTCATGTGAATGAGCTTTCTACTATGACACTATTGCAGAATAGTCTACTGGTGACAGGCTCAAAATGCCCACTAGTGACTGGCAGGGCGCCTATCACTAATAATGTGTCACTGGTAACAGGTTACTAGTGACAGGCGTGCTCCTGTCACTAGTATTTATTTACCAGTGACAGTCATTTATTTGTGTCTGTCACTACTTAATTTTTACCAATGACAGGTAATGCTTTTACCTTGTCATTTGCCTGTCACTAGTAAATATTTTAGGAATAAAAAAATATATTACATTTGGACATCCATAACAAAGTATAATCATAGCACTCGTAGATAACAAAATATGATCATGAGTAGTACAAAATGGAGTTAACATCGCTAGCACAATATTTAAAACAAGTATGTTGTTTCAGTACAACCAACATCTCAAATCATCCAAATCTTATGAAATGTCAAAGCTTCCACCATCTGCTTTCCAAGACTCATCAGCTCTAGCTGCTACCTAGAAAATCGCATCCCAAACAAACTCTCACATAGAGCAGCTACCGATTTAGGAAGCAGATCAGCAGCAGAAGGCAGATAACATATCAGTTCACATCATATCATGCGTGGCACCACCCAACTTGAGGTTTTCAACATTCATCTGCATGGGGCAGAAAACATAACACTTATTCCGTAATATAAGAAATAGAAAACTTGCATCAATGTTCTAGTTAGAGTCATTTTGAAATATTGCATGAGAAGAAGCAGTTTTAGACTTGATATAACTCGCCAAAATGGGAGGAATAATACCTGCCCGTAGTGATGTTGCTGGTTGTTATGCTGATGCGCTCCGCTTACCACTTCTTGTTGTGTTGTGCCATCTGGTTAAGTTGCCACCTGTGTTGCTGCCTCTACCTACGACTCCATTACACATATCATGTATGGCATAATAGAAGTATCTCAAAATCAATAACCTTACATAAATAACAGTGTATTGATTGACTACACTTTGCATCAAGAGAAACAGTCCCATATAGTATAACCGGGCACGGCTCTACTGCAGTTCTAGTATTGCTATACATGTACAGTAGTGTGGAAAACCTGCCATCAAATTCTATCAAAAAATGGACCTCCTTCCTTTCCATCGCATCAGTACTTGACATGCAAGGCGGCACTTGCGGCGGCGTTTGTTGACAAGCCCACATCAACGCTGTTGACCAGTCTGCGCGGTACTTTCTCATGTACTGCTCATTGTTGGACCTGTAAATATGATGTGTATTGATTTCTACCTAGTCCACTAAGTGAACCACTCGAATATATATGATGAGTACTCCCTTCGACCCATATTAGTTGCTCAAATTTGTCCAGATTTAAGTGAATTTAGACACTATTTATTATATAGGTTCACTCAAATTTTGACAAATCCAAATTAACTAATATGGGTCAGAGGGAGTATGTAGTTCTTTACTGGATTAAGATAATTACATATGAAAAAGTCACAATGAAAATAAATAGAGGTAAAGCTGAAGTTTCAAAACGTTAATACTCAATTGCAGAACTTATTTTATTATGTATCGAGCTAATGCGACTGTTTCTCTTGATGCAAAATATGACTCTTTTTTTGAACGGGAGCAAAATATGACTTGTTTGGCTGTTCCCAAAGTTCCATATGTCATTGATTTGAAGATAAATGATAATGATTAAATACCTGCTCCGACTCATTGATATACTCAAACCATAATATATAAAAAAATCTGCCTTTTGCAATCTATAGGTGCATATGAGATTTGGGGGAAAGGAGTACTTAGGTATTGGTGATCTGATCCATGCACTAATATTGAGAGGTACAAATACATGTGAGCGACTGTGCTTGGCATCTAACCAATCCAGACAAGCTACAAATGATTGCATACGATGAGCGGCCGATGGAAGGACGGATCTGCAAGGATGCACAAAATCCAGAAAAAATGCTAACACCGGGTTAAACCATGGGAAAATCAGAGAGTAATCTGATAGGGAAAGGGAGAAATTGGACCTCGCTGAAGCCCAAACCTGTGCCATTCCCTTTCTCCAGCGTGCCTCCTCAGAGTTGTCAGCAGTGTCGTGAGTCACCGGCGGCCGGCGAGGGAGGCAATGCTTGCCGACAGCAGAGAGACTCCGTGGGGGAGCGGAGGGAGGCGGCTAGGTCTCGGGAGGCAACGACTGGGACTGCAGGTCGAGGGCGTGCGATCGTGGCTGGGTGATTAACCTAGTAAGGAGTCTTGGGTAATGGGATGGACTCAAAATTTATGTTTTTATTTCCGAATCATCAGAATTTATGCTCCGTAGTTGTAATCTATATCTAATACAATTCCTCAAAAAAAATCTATATCTAATACAATAGAAAAAATAGAACGGGTGTAGGGATGTAGCGTGCAACAAACATGTGTGTATCTAGGTTAAAATATGGACATTGCAACGAATATTTATAGTTGCCAACTTTGTACTGCTATACGGCTAGAAATTCTCATCAACTCTAGTTTTATAGAAATTATAGACACTTCTATGAGTGAATCAAGCTGAAATAAGAGAGGTTCTATCAAACTTAAATACCATGTTCGAAATTGTAGGTGCTCAATATCAAATTCATTTGCACTCCAAACAAATGTACAAAATAATTGAATGGCCGATTTGGAGTAAGAGCGATCGATCGCTAGACTCCGGCCTAGTGATCAGAGGAGGAGCAGGGGGAGTGCATGACTGGGTGGGCAAGGAGAAGAGGGGTGCGGGTGGGCTGTCCCAGAGGCTAGTGGGTGGCGCCGGTCTGGTTGGCACGGGCAAAAAATTGTCCATGTAATCAGTGACGGGTCTTGAGAGATGTCCGTCACTAAGAAATTTAACCTTTCAGCCCACCTCCAGAAAATACTAGTGACATGCGTATTTTGAGGTTGTCACTAATCATAGAGTTATCAATGACAGGCTTTCATAGAAGCACGTCACTAAGTAATTTTTTTCATTTTCATGGTCTTCCCAAAAATACTAGTGACAGTCACTTTTATACGCCCGTCGCTAGTGTTTTGTGCTAGTGACAGGCTTATCCTTGCCTGTCGCTGGTAACACGTACTAGTGACAGATATAGTTTTGCCCGTCACTGACCACCTAGAGGCTATAAGCCTTTCTCCAGTAGTGTGAGTGCTTTATTCTCTGATAATTTTAAGATGCGCAAGTACTTCGTTACTAAGATCTTCCATTTTTCACTAAAAGGAGAAGCTAGGGCTTGGTTTAATAGATTACCTCCTGGTTCCATTGATAGCCCTGATTGCTTCTTTCCTCCAGAAATATTTTCCTCCCAGTGCTAGACATGTTGCTTTGCAGAGACTTTTTGATTTTAAACAGGGAGAAAAAAAGAAATTGCCTGAGTCATGGACAAGGTTCTGTGCCTTGATTCATGGACATCCTAGATGTCCATTGCCTAAAAATGAGCTTCTTAATATTTATTATAATGGACTAACTGATGATTCTAGGACATACCTAGATAGCTTTGCTGATTGTGTTTTCAGGAAAAGAACCCTACAGATGTTGAAGAATTAATGGCTAAGATAAGAAAGAATTATGATGATTGGACTTCAACTGAGCTAAATACACTTGCGCCTATTACTCCTGAACCAGTTCCAACACCAACACCAAAGAAGAGGGGAGTTATTGCATTAAATGATGAAGTGATGAAGGAAGCTAAGAAATGTCTAAAGGAGAAAGGTATTTAGAGCTGAAGATGTGAAGAATCTACCTCCTAAATAAGAATTATGTAAGCCAATTCCCCACTCATCCACTATTGAGGTACACTCTCTCCAACACTTTGATGAAGGTGATATTCCTTATGGTAAGCCTCCTGATCAATGTTTAGAGGAACTTGACATTTTTATTGTTACACAAGGTAATTTTAATTAACAAGTTTAGAATCTTTTATTGGAAAACTCTAGAGCTATCCATGAGATGAAAGATATTGTGGAAAGAACTTCTAATGATATTAAAATTCTTTGTAAACACTTTAGAAATGGTTCAAACCCAACTTGATCAACTTGCTAAGGTACAAAAGGATATGCTAGTCAAAGCTTCAGGAGATAAACATGCTTATGGAATTAGAACTAGGAGGGGTAGAGCTACTCAAGATCCTTTATATCCTGAAGGACACCCTAAAAGAATTGAGTAGGACTCTCAACAAGGTGAGAGTAGTGGTAGTCCTCGTAATAGAAAGAAAAAGAAACATAAGATAGTTGAGGAACCACTTGAACCTGTTGTAGACCCTAATAGTATATCTGTCTCTGATGCTGAAACTGAGAGTGGTAATGATAAAAATGATGCTCCTGATAAGGAGGAAGTTGAGGAAGAACCTGATAAGCACACTAAGAACACTAGGTACACAAAGGAAGATTTTATTGCTAATAAGCATGGTAAAGAGAGAGAACCTTGGGTGCAGAAACCTATGCCTTTTCCAGGTAAGAAACACAAGTCAAAGGAGGAAGAACACTACAACAAGTTTTGTGAGTGGATGAAACCTTTATTTTTGCAAATTCCTTTGACTGATGCTGTTAAATTGCCTCCTTATTCAAAGTATATGAAGGATATTGTCTCTAATATAAGGAAGATTCCTAATGAGGAGATTTCTACGTTGCTTGCTAATTACTCCTTCAATGGTAAGGTTTCAAAGAAACTTGGTGATCCAGGTATACCAACTATTCCTTGCTCTATTAAGAATAATTATGTTAGAACTGCTTTATGTGATTTGGGAGCTGGAGTTAGTGTTATGCCTTTTTCTCTCTACAAGAGACTCCAGCTAGAAAAGTTGATACCAACTGATATATATTTGCAAATGGCTGATAAGTCAACTACTATTCCTGTTGGTATATGTGAGGATGTTCCTGTTCAAGTGGCTCATAATTGCTTGGTTTTGACTGATTTTGTGGTGCTTGAAATGCCTGAAGATGATAATATGTCCATTATTCTTGGGAGATCTATTCTTAATACTGTAGGTGATGTCATTAATTGTAATCAAGGAAAAGTAACATTCAATATGGATGACAAAGAGGATACTGTTTATTTCCCCAAGAAGGTTGTTAGAAGCTATTGCCTAAATTCCATTGAAAATGTTGAGAGCATCAAGGTTGGAGAAATATATTGTCCCATTCCACAAGAAAACTTTGAAACTATTATGATTGGGACCATTGCTATCAAGTATGAGGTAACATAATCACCTTGTGGAATGCAAAGTTTTGTTTCATATAAGATTGTTTTGGTAACAAGACTTGATCAACCTTGTTAACAAAAGGATTTTAATGAACAAAATAATGTTTCCACTTTGGTTATACTTGCTTTCTTTTACTTTTCTCCTTCCTAGTCTTTGACTTTCCTTTGCTAGCTTTGGTTTTGCTAGTTGTTTGATTGTTAGTTTGTCTTAGAGCTCCTGTAGTTTGGATTTTGGTTTGCTTTTGCTTCTTCTAAAAAAACTGTTTTTGCGAGAAAATCAATTTTCATACCCTGAAAATTGGCCAAAAATAAAGTTTCCCAAAAAATCCCAGGAAATTCAAAATAATTTTTTCCTCGAAAAAAGGGGCAGAGGGACACCTGAAGTGGCCCAGGGAGCCACTCCGGACCACCACACCCATGGTAGGCGCGGCCTACCTGTGGGTGGCGCCTAGGGGGGTCTGGCCCACATGGGCCCCTTCAAGGTGCCCCCTCACAGCCATCTTTCTCCCGAAAAACACCGGAAAACTTGCTCAAGCTCGAGTTCTTGCTGTTCTTGCTCGTGATTTTCGATCTCCTTACTCAGCCCATCTTTGCTGCTGATTTTTAGAGAGATTGCTCCTTGGTATGTGCCTCCTCCACTTGTCCAATTAGATTTGTGATTGGTAGATTGTATCTTGAGTATTTTGCTGCTATAGGTGATAGGTTGTTTGAGCTTTCATGCGTGTTCTATGCTTAGAAACTTTATTTTGATGCATGTGTAGTCCTCTATCAAGTTCCTATAGTAGTTGCTCATCATTTATCAACTTAGAAATCACTTGGTTTGATGTTTGTCTAAAAATTCCATCAAGGAAGATGAGTACCTATCCACTGAATCAATACGACTTGATGGTGTCTGAGCCAATGAAGGTTCATCGTGAGTAGGAAGTTTTTCCTTCCATATATCCATGCCATGAATTTATGAGAACCGTGGGAATATCCCAGGATTTCCAAACCTTGATTGCCAATGCAGGATTGGAACACTTTGTTGAAGGTGAACCATTTCAATTTGTTAAGCTAACCATGGCTTTTGTGCAGGACTTCCGGTTCACTTGGTCTACATCTAATCCCATGGTCCATTACAAAATATATAATATACCTGTCGACCTGCATTTTGCTGATTTCTGTGCAGCAATTAGAGTACCTCAGTGGGGATCTTGTGAGAAGATCAAGGAAAGGCCCAAGTCACTTATGGATTTAGATGCTGAGATTTGCCAAGGTTTCTACTTCTCAAAGGAAAGTGGTAAAATTTGTAACATTCAGTTCCCAGCTATTAAATACTTTGCCTATTTCATTACCAAGTGTGTTCTTGCTAGAAAGTTCTTCTTTTGATCTAGCTTTTATCGCAACTGCTCTGAATAGGAATAGATCTTATAGCCTGGGTTCTTTGATAGCCCACCATCTCACCACCAACCGCGAGAAGGGTGGAATTTTTGGAGGTCTCATTGCTTCTAGGTTTCTAGCTTTCCATGGTTTAGAGCCTCATTATTCAGATTATTAGCTCCCCATAGAGAGGCTGGATCTTGAATCCATAGTTCAGCATGGTTTTGTGTCCCTAGGGGCTAATGTGAGAAGTTTACTGTATGAATTATCTTTTGCCCAGCAAGGTCAGAGAAAGGGTAGGACTAAGAAAATAGTTTATTTGCATGCACCTGCTTTGTTTAACTTTGATAACAGGCAAGGATGGTCGCTTACGGAAGAGGAGGTTGACACATATGTGGCGGAGCTATCCCAGCAAGAGGAGAATGTTGAAGAGGATGCCGAAGACAATTCGATTCAGCCCTCCAACTTGGGAGAGTCTTCATACCAGCAGCCCTCATTTGATTGGGGCACGACGTCTTCTTCATCGCAGGCGCCTGACTATGATCATTCCTATGATGACCCACCAGCATGGGGTTACTACCCGCGCTATTGATCCCCACTTAGGTCAAAATCCTAAGCTTGGGGGAGGTATACCAACATCACACTCATATATATATCATGCTCGGTGGGTTCTTTGTATATCCATTGTTTCGCTTTCTTTTTGGTTCTTGTTGCTTCTTTCTCAAAAACACAAAAATAGCAAAAATATTTTCGTTGTTTCTCTTTCTTTGTTTGCTTCTTCTTTGGTTTGCCTTAAAAGAAAAAATCCAAAAAGATTTTGCTTTGTTTGGTTTGTTTTCGCGTTGCTTGTTTTTGCTTTGTTGGCTTGTTTGAAAAAAATCGAAAACACCAAAAATATTTGTTATTATTCTTTGGTTTTGTGAGTTCTTTGCAGGGTTCAGCCGTCCTCAGTGGAGTTTGGTCTCATGTTATTATTCAAGTCACACAAGTGACGAGCAATAATTAAGATTAAGACAACTCGAGGTGTGGTAAGAGGCTGGTAATAAACTCTATTTGTTTCCTTTTTGTACATATATACTCATCATTGTGAGCATGATTAGCCTATTTGTGTAAGTTGTATGTCATTATGGATGCTTAGTAGTTCTTGCTTGTCTATGATTAGCTCCACCTTGCTAATAGTTTGTAGCATGTCATATGAATGTTTGCTTGCATTGTTTTATTCATATTTTGGTATGATATTGTGGTATCCTCCTCTGACTATTCATGTGAATCAACTTGGCACATGCTCACGCATGCATATGACTAATCAATAGACAGTAAGCCTCGATGATTTATTTTGCCTCGGAGTTCTTGTATCACTTTCATGCCATAATTAGCCTTGTTTTGTTGCAAGCATGATTATGACAGTTATTGCTCTCCCGTTTGTCGCTCCCTTTCTTTTTCTAGCCTTCACTTGCATTGAGTATGAGCTCTACCTGTGCTTCCAACTCCCCAAAACCAATATTGACAGCTGTGTCCACCATATCTACCTATTAGCATCGTTGCTATTTCAGTGCATATTCAATATGCCTTGTTTTCTTCCAAATAAAATGTTTGTCTGTTTTGAGAAAGTTAGTTAGTAAAGCTCTCACGAACTTGATGGCACCCTTAATTCTTTGCACTTAATAATCTTGAGCCATTGTGACCTGTCCATGAAAGTTATATGCTTGCTAATTATATGTTGGGAGTCAGCAGAACCGTCTTGTCACGGGGAACACTTTCAACACTTTCTGGATATCCTATCCAGTTGATACTTTGCTATTTTGTTTACGGATGTCGATGATGTGAAATAAAAGGGGAGCTTGTGAGTTCATGGAGTCTATACATTATGTTAGATAAACACCTGGGCTGCTAGTCTAAGCCATGCCTAATCATGGTGGAAACTTGCAGCATCACCATAATGAGCATTCTATGAAGCATCCTCAATAAAAAGCTATGCACATAGTAAATAAAAAGATTGCTGAGATGCTCATTGTTTGCTTGCCTTGTCATTTTGATCACGGGATAACTCCTGTATCATGTGCAAGGGGTACCCCGTTGGCGGTTCTCTGTGATATGCATGTATTTACAATGACAAGAACATACAGGTAACCAAAGTTGAATAGCATGCGGAGTGGCCCTCGTACTCAAGGGACTTGGGATTTCCAGTTTATGGTCTGTCAAGCATATGATTCAGAGTGGACCTCACTTTCACCTTAACCACATGAAGATGCCTATGATAGGGGCAATGAGAGCTCAAAGCTAATGAGTACCTTCCTTTCAACATTGGGAAGCCTTTCAAACTTTTCAAAAACCGTTTTCACTTCCTTGTTGAGGCACCACTTATTCTATGAGCACCTTCTTGAGAGCATAGTTGTCATTCTTGTGTTTGTATCAAAAACTTGGTTAATTATGTCATGACTTTGATGCGTGTATCTCTGATATCTTTACTTCTAGTCTTCACTTGAACTTCAGAGGTGCCTCGGCATTTATATTGTGCTCTACAAACAAAGGCAAGCGAGATACCACTCTATCATACCTTACTATGAGCATTGCAATGTTGCTTATGTTTATGTTTCATGCTACTTATTATTATTGAGTTGGTTTCTCTTCATAGCTTGCAATGACTATTGAGTAGACTTAGTTGCATACTTCTTATTATGAATGGTTTAAGCATCTACTCCTGTGCTGAGAATATATACATCATATGAAGCAAATGTGTTCGTGAAACTTCTTTTATCGCACTCAATTTTAAACTTAATTGCTTGAGGACAAGCAATAAGCTAAGCTTGGGGGGATTTGATATGTCCAAAATGTATCTACTTTCCCGAACACTTTTGCTATTGTTTCTCCTCTAAACTTGTGTGATTTGGATACAACTAAGATAGACTGACGCTGTTTTTAGCAGAATTACCTTGGTGTCTTGTTTTTGTGCAGAAAATCAACTATCAGGAAAAATCCCAGAAAATATGCCAAAAATTATATTTCACCAAAAGATCCATGGAGCCAGAACACGAGACGGAGAAGGGTCCTGGGGGGCCCACACCCCTGCCAAGCGTGGGCCCACCACTGGTCGCGCTTAGGGGGGTGCAGCCACCCCAGGCACCCCCACGGGTTCCCTCTACGCCTATAAGTTGCCTCTCGACCTAAAAATAGGGGGTTCGATAGTTTTCCAGAAAGAGTTCCGCTCCGCCGCCACCAGAAACAAAGATTCAGATCCAGAAACTCCGTTCTGGCACCCTGCTGGGACGGGGAATTTGGAGAGGATCATCGCCATTGTCATCACTAATGCATCTCCATCAACCATCGATGTTTCCCTCATCCATGAGTGAGTAATCCCCCGCTGTAGGCTTGGGGATGGTAGGGATTGGATGAGTTTTATCATGTAATCGAATAAGATCTGTTAGGGCATAGTGCCTAGTATCTCTATTAGTGCTATTTGACTTTGTTGCAACTTTTTGTGCTTAATGCTTGTCACTAGGGCCCGAGTGCCATGCTCTCAGATCTGAACTTATTATTGAATCATTATGATAGTATTGTTTGTGATCTTATCTGCAAGTTGTGTGCACATATCATTGTCTGGATCCAAAGACCCTGAAGTGACAATAATTGGGACAACCGGAGGGGATGGCTGTGGTGTGAGGATCACATGTCTTCACGGAGTGTTAATGCTTTGCTCCGGTGCTCCATTAAAAGGAGCACCTTAATTGCCAGTAGTTCCCTAGAGGCCCCGCTACCACGGGCTAGCTGGACAGAATTTGTTGTGCAAGTTCTCATTGCGAGCACGTATGACTATATATGGAGCACATGCCTAGGATTGTTTAGTACTTGGATGCTTATTATTATTTATCTGCAATGCCCAAGATCTTGAAGTTACATGTTTAGACTCGTCCATGCAACGCCCGTCCATCCATCTGTATGCCTACCACACTCGAATCCCACTTTTTACTGTTACTCTTACTATTGCTCCTGTTTTACTGCTGCTGTTGCTACTACCAAACTGTTGCTCCTGATAAACTTCCATGATCAAGGACTATTTCCAGGTGCAGCTGGATTGACAACTCACTTGTTAAGGCTTGCAAGTATTCTTTGGCTCCCCTTGTGTCGAATCAATGCATTGGGTAAAACTACCCGCGAAGACTGTTATGATCCCCTATACTTGTGGGTCATCACCAGTTCCAATACCAACACCAAAGAAGAGAGGAGTTATTGCATTAAATGATGAAGTGATGAAAGAAGCTAAGAAATGTCTAAAGGAGAAAGGTATTAGAGCTGAAGATGTGAAGAATCTACCTCCTATAGAAGAATTATGTAAGCCAATTCCCCACTCATCTACTATTGAGGTACACTCTCTCCACTTTAATGAAGGTGATATTCCCTATGGTAAACCTCCTAATCAATGCTTAGAGGAACTTGACACATTTATTCTTAAACAAGGTAATTTTAATAAACAAGTTCAGAATCATTTATTGGAAAACTATAGAGTTATTAATGAGTTGAAAGATATTGTGTAAAGAACTTCTAACGATATTAAAATGCTTTGTAAACACTTTCAAATGGTTCAAACCCAACTTGATCAACCTGCTAAGGTACAAAAGGATATGCTAGTTAGTGCCTCAGGAGATAAACATGCTTATGGAATTAGAACTAGGAGTGGTATAGCTACTCTAGATCCTTTATATCCTGGAGGACACCCTAAAATAATTGAGTAGGATTCTCAAAAAGGTGAAAGTAGTGGTAGTTCTCATAATAGAAAGTAAAAGAAACATAAGATAGTTGAGGAACCACTTGAACCTGTTGTAGACCCTAATAGTATATCTGTCTCTAATGCTGAAACTAAGAGTGGTAATGATAAAAATGATGCTCCTGATAAGGAGGAAGTTGAGGAAGAACCTGAGAAGCACACTAAGAAAACTAGGCACACAAAGGAAGATTTTATTGCTAATAAGCATGGTAAAGAGAGAGAACCTTGGGTGCAGAAACCTATGCCTTTTCCAGGTAAGAAACACAAGTCAAAGGAGGAAGAACACTACAACAAGTTTTGTGAGTGGATGAAATCTTTATTTTTGCAAATTCCTTTGCCTGATGCTGTTAAATTGCCTCCTTATTCAAAGTATATGAAGGATATTGTCTCTAATAAATGTAAGATTCCTAATGAGGAGATTTCTACTTTGCTTGCTAATTATTCCTTCAATCGTAAGGTTCCAAAGAAACTTGGTGATCCAGGTATACCAACTATTCCTTGATCTATTAAGAATAATTATGTTAGAACTGCTTTATGTGATTTGGGAGCTGGAGTTAGTGTTATGCGTTTTTCTCTCTACAAGAGACTCTAGCTAGAAAAGTTGATACCAACTAATATATCTTTGCAAATGGCTGATAAGTCAACTACTATTGATGTTGGTATATGTGAGGATGTTGTTGTTCAAGTGGCTCATAATTGCTTGGTTTTAACTGATTTTGTTGTGCTTGAAATGCCTGAAGATGAGAATATGTCTATTATTCTTGGGAGACCTTTTCTTAATACTGCAGGTGTTGTTATTAATTGCAATTAAGGAAAAATAACATTCAATATTAATGACAAAGAGCATACTGTCTATTTACCAAAGAAGGTTGCTAGAAGCTATTGCCTGAATTCCATTGAAAATATTGAGAGCATCAAGGTTGGAGAAATATATTATCCCATTCCACAAGAAAATTTTGAAACTATTATGATTGGGACCATTGCTATCAAGTATGAGGTAACATAATCACCTTGTGGAATACAAAGTTTTGTTTCATATAAGATTGTTTTGGTAACAAGACTTGATCAACCTTGTTAACAAAAGTATTTTAATGAACGAAATAATGTTTTCACTGTGGTTATACTTGCTTTTTTTACTTTTCTCCTTCCTAGTCTTTGCCTTTTCTTTTGCTAGCTTTGGTTTTGTTAGTTGTTTGTTTGTTAGAGTGTCTTAGAACTTCTGTAGTTTGGCTTTTGGTCTGTTTTTTGCTTCTTCTAAAAAAACTGTTTCTGCGAGAAAATCAATTTCCATACCCTAAAAATTGGCCAAAAATAAAGTTTTCCAAAAAATCCCAGAAAATTCAAAATAATTTTTTTCTCGAAAAAAGGGGCAGATGGACACCTAGAGTGACCCAGGGGGCCACCCCAGGCGCCCACACCCCAGTTATGCGCGACCTGCCTATGGGTGGCGCCTAGGGGGGTGTGGCCCACCTAGGCCCCTCCAAGGTGCCCCCTCACAGCCATCTTCTTTCTCTCTCCCGAAAAACACGGGAAAACTTTCTCAAGATCGATTTCCTACTGTTCTTGCTCACGATTTTTGATCTCCTTGCTTAGCCCCTCTTTTCTGTTGATTTTTGGAGGGATTGCTCCTTGGTATGTGACTCCTCCACTTGTCCAATTAGATTTGTGATTGATAGATTGTATCTTGAGTGTTTTGCTACTATAGGTGACATGTTGTGTGAGCTTCCATGCTTGTTCTATGCTTAGATATTTCATTTTGATGCATGTGTATCCCTCGAGCAAGTTCCTATAGTAGTTTCTCATCATTTATCAACTTGGAAATCACTTGGTTTGATGTTTGTCTAAAAATTTCAGAAAAGAGTAGTCATGGACAACCACACATTTGGAGAGATATTTGAGGGTGATGCACCTAGGAGGGCAAGGCCTTCAAGATCATACTCCCGAGCCAGGCCCTCATACAATGAGGATCTCATCACTTCACGATTCAGCGACGAGGGAGATGAGGGGGATGCTCACCCTTCCACCTTTCCTTGCCCAACCTTTTTGCAGGCTGCTAGGATTCTTGATGATTTTACAACCTTGGTTCGGAGGGATAGACTAGCAAGCCTTATGTAGGATGAGAGCGTGCAATATGCTACGCTCACTAAAACATTTGTGGAGAGCTTCTCCTTTACTAACAGCATGTTCAAGTCAGATGTTTCTTTCAAAATTTATGGCAGGTCTTACCATATGACATTGAAGAAATTTTGTGAGGCTCTGGGACTTAGTATAGCTGGGTCAGCAAAGAAGACTCCAGCTCAACCCGCTGATTTGTTGGAGCTCTACCGCGGGATAACCAATGATGATAACCGTAGAGCTCAATGGGGAAAGATAAGAAATATTCAGCTTCCTGCCATCGGGTACTTTGCTTACTATCTTGCCACTAGTGTTCTTGGTATCTATCATTTGGCTTTCTTAGATGATGCGCTCAACAATGATACTAAGTACAATCTTGTTTCTCTCATTGCTCGTCGCTTAACTGCTAAGGGACCCATTTATGTGGGAATTATTTCTACGTGTGTTGCTACTGCCTTGGACATTGCTGTTGATCCAAATGATACAGTTTTGACTCCTCGGAGGCTTGATCTTGCTGCCATGAAGGCGCACCACTTTGTCACTAATGGCTCTACCCTTGAGAACTTGGTTTATAATATGTTGTTTATTGACAGGGAAGAGAGAGATATCCCTCTACCTCAAACCACTTTGTTCAGTATTTCTCAGGGACCTTTGTCACGCTCCAAGGAGGAGATGGATGACAAGCTGCGCTCTCTTATCTTCCATGGACACTATTAGGAAGAAGCACCCTCATATGACCCCGTTGTACACTACACAGGGGAGTCCTCGAGCTCGTACCAGGATGAGGGAGCCTCCTCGTCGTACTATGGAGGTTCACCTACTTGGGCACGATGGGATTGAGCCCCACTTAGGCCAAAATCCTAAGCTTGGGGGGAGGTATACCGACATAACACTCATTATATATCATGTTCGTCGGTTCTTTGTATATCCATTGTTTGGCTTTCTTTTTGGTTCTTGTTGTTGCTTTCTCAAAAACACAAAAATACCAAAAATATTTTCATTGTTTCTCTTGGTTTGTTTCTTTTCTTTTTAGCTTTGGTTTTTCCTTCAATAAAAATCCAAAAAGATTTTGCTTTGTTTTTGCTTTGTTTGCTTGCTTTGAAAAATTGAAAACACCAAAAATATTTGTTGTTATTATTTGGTTTTGTGAGTTCTTTGCAGGGTTCAGCCGTACTCAATGGATTTTGGTTTCATGTTATTATTCAAGTCACACAAGTGAAGGGAAATAATGAAGATTAAGACAACTTGAGGTGTGGTAAGAGGCTGGTAACGAACTCTATTTGTTTTAATTTTTGTACATATACTCATCATTGTGAGCATGCTTAGTCTGTTCATTGTAAGGAGTGTGTTACTGATGGATGCTTAGTAGTTCTTGCTTGTCTATGATTAGATCCAGCTTGCTAATAGTTTGTAGCATGTCATATGAATGTTTGCTTGCATTGTTTTATTCATATTTGGGTATGATATTGTGGTATCCTCCTCTGAATGTTTCATGTGAATCGACTTGGCACATGCTCACGCATGCATATGACTAAACAATAGTCAGTAAGCCTCGATGATTTATTTTGCCTCATAGTTCTTGTATCACTTTTATGCCATAATTAGTCCTATTTTGTTGCAAGCATGATTATGACAGTTATTGCTCTCTCGCTTGTTGCTCCCTCTCTATTGCTAGCCTTCACTTGCAATGAGTATGAGCTCTACTTGTGCTTCCAACTCCCCAAAACCAATATCGCCAACAATGTACACCATACCTACCTATTAGCATCATTTGCTATTTTAGTGCATATTCTATATGCCTTGTTTTCTTCCAAATAAAATGTTTGTCTGTTTTGAGAAAGTTAGTTAGTAAAGCTCTCACGAACTTGATGGCACACTTTATTCCTTGCACTTAATAATCCTGAACCATTGTGACTTGTCCATGAAAGTTATATGCTTGTAAATTATATGCTGGAGTCATCAGAACCGTGTTGTCATGGGGAACGCTTTCAACACATTTTGGATAGTTTATCCAGTTGATACCTTGCTCTTTTGCTTGCCGATGTCGTCGGTGAAATAAAAGGGAAGCTTGTGAGTTCATGGAGTATATATGTGTTAGAGAAACGCCTGGTCCGCTAGCCTAAGCCATTCCTAATCATGGTGGAAACTTGCAGCATCACCATAATGAGCATTCTATGAAGCATCCTCAATAAAAAGCTATGCACATAGTAAATAAAAAGATTGCTGAGATGCTCATTGTCTGCTTGCCTTGTCTTTTTGATCACGGGATAGCTCATGTATCATGTGCAAGGGGTGCCCCGTTGGCGGTTCTCTATGATATGCATGTATGTAGAATGACAAGAACTTGCACGTAACCAAAATTGAGTAGCATGAAGAGCGACCCTCGTACTCAAGGGACTTGGGATTTCCAGTTTATGGTCTGTCAAGCATATAACTCATACTGGACCTCACTTTCACCTTAACCATATGAAGATGCCTATGATAGGGGCAATGAGAGATCAAAGCTAATGAGTACCTTCCTTTCAGCATTAGGAAGCCTTTCAAACTTTTAAAAACCTTTCCACTTCCATGTTGAGTCACCACTTATTCTATGAGCACCTTCTTGAGAGCATAGTTGTCATTCTTGTGTTTGTCTCAAAACTCAATTAATGATGTCATGACTTTGATGCTTGTATCTCTGATAACTTTACTTCTAGTCTTCATGTGAACTTCAGAGGTGCCTTGGCATTTATATTGTGCTCTACAAACAAAGGCAAGCGAGATACCACTCTATCATACATTACTATGAGCATTGCAATGTTGCTTATATTTATGTTCCATGCTATTTATTATTATTGAGTTCGTTTCTCCTCATAGCTTGCAATGACTATTGAGTAGACTTAGTTGCATGCTTCTTATTATGAATGGTTTAATTATCTACTCTTGTGCTAAGAATATATAGATCATATGAAGCAAATGTGTTCGTGAAAGTTCTTTTATCGCACTCAGTTTTCAACTGAATTGCTTGAGGACAAGCAATAAGCTAAGATTGGGGGGAGTTGATACGTCCAAAACGTATCTACTTTCCCGAACACTTTTTCTATTGTTTCTCCTCTAAACTTGTGTGATTTGGATACAACTAACACGGGCTGACGTTGTTTTCAGCAGAATTACCTTGGTGTCTAGTTTTTGTGCAGAAAATCAACTATCAGGAAAAATTCTGGAAAATATGCCAAAAATTATATTTCGCGAGAAGATCCACTGAGCCAGAAGACGAAACGGAGTGGAGGCCTAGGGGGCCCACACCCCTGCCAGGCACGGCTGGGCCCTGCCCGCGCCTAGGGGGTGCGGCCACCCCAGGCACCCCCTCAGGCTCCCTCTGCGCCTATAAGTTACCCCTTGACCTAAAAACGGAGCGGGGTTCGACGTTTTTCTAGAAAGAGTTCCGCTCCGCCGCCACCATCAGAAACCAAGATTCGGATCCAGAAACTATGTTCTAGCACTCTGCTGGGACGGGGAATTTGGAGAGGATCATCGCCTCATCATCACCAACGCCTCTCCATCAACCATCAATGTTTCCCTCATCCATGAGTGAGTAATCCCCCGCTGTAGGCTTGGGGATGATAGGCATTGGATGAGTTCTATCATGTAATCGAATAAGATTGTTAGGGCGTAGTGCCTAGTATCTCTATTAGTGCTATTTGACTTTGTTGCAACTTGTTGTGCTTAATGCTTGTCACTAGGGCCCGAGTGCCATGATCTCAGATCTGAACTTATTATTGAATCATTATGATAGTATTGTTTGTGATCTCATCTGCAAGTTGTGTACACATATCATTGTCCGGATCCAAAGGCCCCAAAGTGATAGAAATTGGGACAACCGGAGGGGATGGCTGTGGTGTGAGGATCACATGTGTTCACGGAGTGTTAATGCTTTGCTCTGGTGCTCTATTAAAAGGAGCACCTTAATTGCCAGTAGTTCTCTAGAGGCCCCGCTACCACGGGCTGGCTGGACAGAAGATGTTGTGCAAGTTCTCATTGCGAGCACGTATGACTATATATGGAGCACATGCCTAGGATTGTTTAGTACTTGGATGCTTATTCTTATTTATCTGTAATGCCCTAGATCTTGAAGTTACATGTTTAGACTCATCCATGCAAAGCCCGTCCGTCCATCCCTATGCCTACCGGACTCGAATCCCACTGTTTACTGTTACTGTTATTGTTGCTCTTGTTTTACTGTTGCTGTTGCTTTGCTATTGCTACTACCAAACTGTTGCTATTAATAAACTTCTGTGAGCAAGAACTATTTCCAGGTGCAGCTGAATTGACAACTCCGTTGTTAAGGCTTGCAAGTATTCTTTGGCTCCCCTTGTGTCGAATCAATAAATTGGGTAATACTACCCGCAAATACTGTTGAGATCCCCTATACTTGTGGGTCATCAATCCCCTCCCCCCTTCCATTTCCTTTTTTCTCTATCATAAACATTAAAGTGATCGTACACTTCTTATGGTTTTTTACGCATACATTTATGTATATCACATAAGTAGATGAAGTATCAACATGAAATTTCAATGGTCAACTAGAAAGTTAATCCATAGTATACACCCGAAATATTTATTCTTACACTAGATATGTACAAGAAGTGTTCATATATATGACATAGTCCCCTTGCCTTCAAAAAATTGTTTACCATCATATAACTGCTTCTATGACGATTTTATGATGTACCAGTCATCGTAGAATCTCGTAGATATATGGACTTAAATGATAGGACCCCAAGTTCATGAAGCGACTGATACGTCGGAAACGTATCTATAATTTTTTATGTTCCATGCTTGTTTATTATCTACTTTGCTTTGCTTTATCTACACTTTGAGGTGTCTTATATGTTTTCTGGTACTAACCTATTAACAAGATGCCACAGTGCCAGTTGCATGTTTTCATTTATTTTTGGTTCTAGAAAGGCAGAAAATCAATATTCTCAGAATTGGACGGGACAAAATCCAAAGTCAATATTTTACCGTGGGAAATACGGAGCTAGAGTATGAGACAGAGGGGAGGCACCAGGGGGGCACACCCCCTAGCAGCGCGGGCTAGGGTTAGTCGCGCCTGGGGGTGTGACCACCCTGTTCGCCCCCTTGCCTCACCTCTTCGCCTATAAAGACCCCCTGATGCAGAAACCCTAAGTACCCGATCAATATTCCACGAAACCGGCTATAGCTGCCGCCAGCATCATCCCTAGATCAGGGGGATCTAAAGCACTTCCCGGCACCCTGCCAGAGGGGAGATCATCCCAGAGGCCTTCTTCTTCATCATGCCAGCCTCTGGTATGAAGCATGAGTAGTTCCACCTTGGACTACAGGTCCATGTAGTAGCTAGATGGTTGTATCTCCTCCTTTGTGCTACCATGTTTAGATCTTGTGAGCTACGTTCATGATCAAGGTCATCTATTTGTAATCATGCATGTTGTGTTTGCGGGGATCTGATGGATATTGAGATTACTGTGTCAGATTGATTAATGGTTTTGTCTTATTGATTCTATCATGTATGTGTTGTTTGTGATCTTGCATGCTCTCCGTTTCTAGTAGCTATCTTGGTCGAGTAGATGCTAGTGACTCCAAGAGGGGGTATTTATGCTAGATAGTGGGTTCATGCCTCTATTTAATCTAAGGGAAGTGACAGAAATCTCTAAGGTTGTAAATGTGTTGTTGCCACTAGGGAGAAAACAACGGTCTCTTGTTCATGGAACAAGTGGATTGTTTACCTTACACATTGTAGCATCCCATTTGTCTAACAAGTGTAATGCTACTTGGTCTAGTATTATAATGGCTACTTCATATATATAATTGTTGCATCATAATTATATCATGCTCATGTCATCATGCCACCTTGCATTTGAGCATCATATAAAACCCTTTTCATTTGGTTATTATCTCATATGCATCATTAATTGTATTTGCCTCTTGATATTGTATCTGGATCTTGATATATTGTTTAAATGCCCAAGTTGAGTTGGGGGCATATCTTTTGTTAACTCCACCACCTTTCTTGTCATCACCCATCATTCCACCATTCCACCATATATGAGCATTGCAACTTATTTGGTTTTACCTCTAGCTCATATGTGTTGGTGTGGATCCAATTCTATCTCCACATGCTTCCATATGTGCACCATGTTGTTTTCACAATATTGGTATATGAGAGCCACATGGCCACCTTTGCATGCTATGTGAGTGGAATCCCCTGCCAAGCTTTCTCATGGGTTATCTATGAATATAAGCTCATGTAGGAATATCATTGTGGTTCATATGGGCTAGTGGCACATACACACAAGCTTGGCCACCTTATATGCATGCATGATCTTTTATTTAATCCATGTGGTAAACAAGCTCTCTTTTCTTTTGTTGGGCCTTATTCCAATTTGGGAAGCTTGCTTATACAAATGCCATGAGATAATCTAGTGGTTTTCACTACTAGAGGGGCATTTACTATTTATGCATGGCCCATGCAAGTACCACCACATTCTAGTCTTTGGTTTTTATTTGAATTTTGAGTGGATCATCCCCCATATCTCTCTTACCCCTCTCCCTTATTCTTTCTCCAAACCACCCTCTCTTTTCTCTCTAAACCCTCACCACTTTTCTTCTCTTCTCTCTTTTGACTATATCTTGCTTGAGCTTGTCTTGATCATGCTTGATCTTGTCAAAAGATACCACACCACATCTCACCTCTCTCTCTAAACCTCTCTCCTAATCTATACCTAATTTAAACCCATACCCCCTATCTCTAAAACCCTAATCTGATGCCTTCCTAGCTAACCCCATCTACCCTCATGCTCTCCCTCTCGGTCTCTCTCCTCTCTCATGCCAAGGCTACCCCACCTAGCTACCTAACCCCCAGGCCGAAGCCTACCCTAACCCTAAAGCCCTAACCCGAGCCACCCTCTTTCCTCTAACCTAGCTCCAACCCGAGCTTCACCCTCTATCTCTCCCTTCTCTCTCGCTGCAGCTCGGCCCCACCCGAGCCTGGCCTCTCTCCTCCCTGCCTGGTCCCTCCTGCAGACCCAGCCGAACCTGCCGTGCCCCACCCGAGCACGTGAAGGAGGAGGAGAAAAGGTGGCCGAGCCACCTTTTCCACCGTCCACTCCCGCACGGCACCTCCCTCTCCCTCCCTGCTATCTACCACCATCTCCCAGCTCTCCTCTGCCTCTCCCAGATCTACCCCAGACCGCCCCTTCCTCTCCGTCTACTCTACCACCGGCCACCCTCTCTCGCCGGCCACCGTCGGCCTCCTCCACTTTCCGTCGAACCAGTCGTGCAGAGCATCCGTGAAGCGGCCTGGGAGATCGAGGACGCTACTCTGCTTCACCATGTACCCGCCGTCGAGGAGGAGAAGGGCTGGAGCGGAAGACCACCGCCGCCACCGACGCCAAACCCTAGCCTCCGGTCCGTCTGCGTCGTCGCCGATCACCTGCGCCTCGAGCAGATCCAACCACACCGACCAACTCGCGGTTAGCTGACCCACCTCCTAGACACCCTCGCCATCGTCGTCGTGTCCTGGCCGCGATGTACGTTCCGTCGAGCACCCTCTGTGCACCGGCGAGCGCGTGCGTCTGCTCGCTCATCGCGTCGCGGGACCTTATCTGGCCACGCAGCAGTTTCCTAGCACCAACCCCCGCCACCGCAGTGGCTGCCGCCTCCGCGCGTGCACGCCAGGTCCCTGGATCAAATCCCGCGCGCCGCGCCTCGCGCCCTGTCGAGCACTGTTTTGTCGTCAGAGATTCAGAGAAGAACAACAGTGCATCGGGCGTCTTTTTGCGCTTACCCCCCCCCCCCAACCTTTTTACTCCTAACCCGCGGTCCAACCGAGCCCACCGTCAGCCTCTCCAACCATCTTGCAGAAAACACCCCGCAGATCTGAGCGCTTAACCCGCACTCCCTGGGATCTGCCGCGTGTCATGCCCCGGCTGGCGCGCCCGCGTGTGGTTCCGCGTGTGTTGTGGCCCCACCCGTCATTCGCTTAGGCTAGCTCAACCCGCGGTGTAAAAACCCTGTTCCGCCACCGTGTCACCCAGTCAGCAGCTGGCCCACCCGTCAGCGGCTGGGTCTGTATCTGCCTGAGTGAGAAAAGTATTTCCGGATTTCTGTTTAATTTAAAACTTTTTCAAATTAATTCAAATTCAAATCTGTTTTAATATAACTTTTCAAATATAATTCCAAATAATACAAATAATATATGTTTTGAAATCAGAAAAATGTGAGGAATTCAAATATTCCCTTCAAAATATATTTTGAACACTTTATTTTCCAAGTTGATTAAAATTACAATAAAATGCCCTTTTACCTTAATTAATTAATAACTTTTGTTTTATAACTCCAAATTTGACAAATAATATGTCTAAAATGATTAGCTCGACGAGACCTTTTTGTTTATGCATTCCATTATCTGTTTTGCAGCATGCATCATATAAATATAAAGTTTTAGAGCAACTTAAATGAGGTTAAAATGTGGCCAAAAATCAATAAAATGATTTATTCTTGTATTCCACACCTCACCCATGCCATGCTACTTTATTGCCATGCAAATTGTGCATCATTCATCATGGCATGATTGTTTGCTTGTCGCATTTATTCATATGCTTGTGCACTTTATTTATGTTGGCCCTTGTTTGTTTGGTTCTTCCTCGAATAGACGCTGAGCAGGGGATATACCAAGAGAACCAGGAGCTGCCAGGCAAGCACTACCACATGCTTGCATACATATAGTACATATTGCCTCTTTCTTATTCTTGCATCATTGAGTCGCGATTGCATTAAACTGAATCCCAAGTATTGCATAGCCTTTACTTTTAAACCCCACGGAAGCTTGTTCCTCCATCCCATGAGCCATTACTACAGGAGTTGTTTGAGCCATGCGAGTCGTAGAACAGCATGTGTAGGGTATGTGAGTGTCTGATGGATAACGAGGTACCAAAACAACATAACCTGAGTAGTAATGGGATAACTAATGAAAGTGGCACCGGTGAGCCATATTCGCTATTTGGTTTTTCAGGCTCACTTGTGTCCCGTAGGACCCCGAGTACTTGATTCCTGTTCCTTGAATATTCGCGCTATCCACATCCGGGAGGCCTTATGAACCCCCCTGAGCCAGAGCTTGATTCACTCTTATTTCTTGGGGCCACAAACTAGTTTGAGGTTTTATTTACTATCCTGTACTTATGCCATGCTTTACTGCTTTATTTAAAATTGTGCGAGGTAATGCACCTGTACTGTTTAGGGAAGCGGAGTGTTTTCGCGGTATCAACAAGCCCAGTCACATTTTTGGGTTCCCAGTCGTTTACAGCCACTGACGCAAACCTTGAGTCTGTCTCGGAGTCGGCTAACTTTGTTGCGGGTAGCTTAATGGGGTGGCCCCCTGAAATATTTCTGAATCCTGTGATCGCTTTGTCATGACTGCCTCGTTGGGTTTTGATTTGGTTTTTCCGAGGTTGATCGAGTGTGTGTTGCTATTTGTGCACCCCTGCAGGGTAAAACTTTCTGAAAGCCGTGTCCGCGGTTATGGACGACTTGGAGCACAGTTTCTCGATCATAGACAAGAATAACTAAAGTACCGCTTTAAATTTGACTAAGTACCTGACTAGTAAATAGTGCAACACTCATGGAATGGATAATAAAACTGCCAATGGATGGGGGGTTTGTTCGTCCGCTTCCTCGTCGGTAAGCGAGGAGGAGGATGGATCTGTTAATATTACCATTATAACTGTTGTTATTAATTCACAGACATCCGTCTATCTCTGGTTAGGCGGATGGTTAGCGAGTATCTATAGAATTGTTAGGGTTTATCTTTTGCTGCAATTGCGTCACCCCAGGTTGTGTCCCCTTTAGAGGCATAAAGACTTGCTGAGTACCCCTAGGGTCTCACACGATAAATTGTTTGATTCAGATGAACAGGTAAACCCGCAAGATGGATACTGGGTGGAGGAGACGGACAATGTTGGCAACGATCATTCGGTGTAGAGATTCCGGGAACGGGGATCCGTGAGATCTGTGGGCGGGATGTGTTTATTTATGGGGCATCTTATGCCGATTTGCTTCTTATCCGTACTCGGATCTTGTTTTCCGCTTCCGCCTGATACTCTGATGTTTGATGCATGAGGAGATATCCTAAACTATTATATCTATCTAGGATATTTGGATCTTGCCGTATGGCGTTGCTATATTTCCTTTCTTTTTAGATGGAATGACTCTGAGAACCATTGTATGGTGGCTTGCATACATACTCATTTGTGTATGTAGTTGATCCCTTCACCTGCCGATTACGCCGCCCGTTCTTGTCCCGGTGTTTGGAAATGGTTAGGACGGCCGAAAGGTCTACCTGTGAGTGGCATTTGGGCCCCACCGTACTATTTTAACCATTTCCGCTCATCCAGGCTGGTAACTAGGAGCGTAATTCACCGAGGTAGTTACAATTGGTATCAGAGCCATCCCGACCTTCAGGGTCTCAGCCAAATGGTCGTTGTCTGTCTAGCAAATATTTTCGTAGTTATGTATACTAGGGAAAAACAAAACGCGAGAGTAGGACTGCTTCCACTTTTCTTCTTACCCACCCACCCACCCTTTTCTGGTAAGGAAGTGTAACGTTTTCAATCCTCTTCTCAAAATTCAAACTAGGATTCACGTGTTCTGGGTTCCCGTAGTACCATAGGTTGTGTGTTTGTGTGTGTGTGTAACTCCTTGTCTATCTGTTGCATCCAACTTGTTATCTCTATCGGCCTTTTGGTTATCAACTGTTGGTACATTCCATACCGACAGGCTTTTGCAAACCGACGCGATCTATCTGATTTGTTGTATACCGCCGCGATCTGTCTTACTCTTTGTTATCCGACGTTATCTTGTTTGGGGTGTTCGTTTCCGTAGTTACTAATCTTTAGGATCATCGTGAGAAGAAGGTGTTGGGATATGTGTTTTACTTATTCATGTGCGGAGTAATGATTTGAGTGCGGGATGGAGTCACGACCATACCACTACTCTTATCATTCGCTCTTGTATATTGAATTGGTAGAGTCACTAATCTTGATTCGTTAAGGGATTTTGCGCATCTATTGGTATTTTAATGCCGAAATTTGTGGAAATTTTTTCTTTCTTAAGTTGTGTACCACACTCCTTTTCAGTCGTGTGCGGTATGCTTAATATCTTCTAGGTGCTTTGAACTTCATTGATATTTTAATATCATCTTAGTAAATTGTATCCTTTAATCTTGATTAATTCCATCTTGGTACTATTTTGGATTATTATTATTCTCCATCATAGTACTGACTTGTGTTTTATATCAATTACAGGATGGCACCACCACGCCGTTCTGAGGAGGACATACAACCTGAACTGGGGGCAGCGTTGTCAAGCATCGCCAATGCCTTGGAAGCAATGCAGCAGAACCAGCAGCGTTTTGAAGAAAGTGTCAGGAGGAATGAGTTTGTTCCGCTACCTCCACCTCCCAAGCGAGGAGACATCAAAAGCTTTCTGAAGTTCAACCCACGCCAATTTGATGTTTCTGATCAACCACTTGATGCTGATGATTGGTTGCGTGAGATGTCAAGGTTATTGATGACTGCTGATGTTCCTGAGCAAGAATGGGTAAAGTGTGCTACTCACCTTCTGAAGGGAGATGCAGCTCTCTGGTGGGAGAATTACCTGAAGGCAAACTGCACTGGTTTTCAGCCTACTTGGGGACGGTTCACTGGAGCTTTCAAAGAGCAGTATCTGTCAGAAATTGTCATGGAGAGGATGAAGGAAGTGTTTCTCAACCTCAAGCAGGGCAATGACAATGTCAATACCTACATCAGAAACTTCATGAACCTTTCTCGTTATGGTGGCGATGAGATCTCTGATGACAAGAAGAAGCAAAAGAGGTTCTGGCAAGGGCTCAATGCATCGATTAAATATGCAATCACACATGCAAGGCCGGCGTCTTTTCTGGAACTTCAGCATACAACTCTGCAGGAAGAGGCCAGTAGGCAAGTGTTTGAGGAGTCAAAGAAACACAACCGTGATGCAGCAAGCTCTTCAGCTATGTCAGCTCCTTCTAAGCGTCGTGTCTGGGTTCCTAACACCCCACCGTCGCTCCCGGATCCACCAAGACCTTCAAGCTTCGCGGCAAGGCCACCAAACTTCCTCACTGCTGCTCCCAGGGGCTACAACCACCACTACCCTGGAGCGCCTGGCGGAGTCCCTGGCTACGTTGCTCCACATCCACCTGGTGCTTGTTACACTTTTGGAGACACTAGGCATCAGTACTGGAACTGTCTGATGGAAAACAAGGCTCTTCCTCCACCACCTCCAAGATCTGCGGCAAGCTCTCCTATGGTTCGTGCACCACCACCTCGGGCTCTCAACATCAACACCAAGCCCGGGTCTACTGTTGCTCTTGCCAACTGTGTCAACGCCGCTCAAGCTGAGCATGCACCTGGAGTTGTGATGGGTATGCTTCCCGTTAACTCAGTCCCTGCACGAGTTTTGTTTGATTCTGGTGCATCGCATTCTTTTGTTTCTCACAAGTTTGCACATGAGAATGAGTTAGCGTTGGATCCTCTCCTTAAGCGGTTAATGGTCCTTTCTCCTGGAGCAAAGATGGCAGCTTCTAAAATCAGCCATGGCAATCAAATTGAGATTGGTGGCTCTTCGTTCTCGGCTTCCTTAATTGTTCTGGGCAATTCTGACATTGATGTCATCTTGGGCATGGATTGGTTGACAGCAAATGCAGCTGTGATTGATTGTGCTGAACGCTCGGTTTCTCTGAAGATTCCTGAAGGCCATATAGTCTATTCTCCAAGTCAGACTCCTGCTATCCAGCTTTTCTCTTTGGCGGCTCTGAATGATGATGCTATGGAAGCTATTCAGAGTGTTCTGGTGGTCTGTGAGTTCCCAGATGTCTTTCCTGAAGAGTTGCCAGGTATGCCTCCGGATCGTGAGGTTGAGTTTGTAATTGAGCTTGAACCTGGTACGGCTCCTATCTCCAAGCAGCCTTATAAAATGGGTCCTGCTGAGTTGGCTGAACTCAAACGTCAGCTTGATGAACAAGAGAAGTTGGATTTCATTCAACACAGTACTTCTTCTTGGGGTAGCCCAACAATCTTTGTGAAGAAGCGAGACAAGACTGATAGACTTTGTGTTGACTATCGGGCTCTCAATGCTAAAACCATCAAGAATAAATATCCCCTTCCGCGGATTAATGATCTCTTCGATCAGCTAGCTGGAGCTGTGGTATTCTCTAAGCTTGACTTGAGAAGTGGTTATCACCAAATCAAGATTCGCAAGGAAGATGTTCCTAAAACAGCTTTCACCACCCGCTATGGCCTGTATGAGTACACGGTCATGTCTTTCGGTCTCACCAACGCACCTGCTACCTTCTCGAGGCTCATGAACTCGGTTTCATGGAGTATCTTGATAAGTTCGTTGTGGTCTATCTGGATGACATCCTAGTCTACTCTAAGTCACAGAAAGAACATGAAGAACACCTTCGGTGTGTCCTAAACAAGCTTCGTGAGAACCGCCTGTATGCAAAGTTCTCCAAGTGTGAGTTTTGGCTGCCTCAAGTAACCTATCTTGGTCACGTCATCTCTGCCAAGGGCATTGCCATCAACCCGGAAACTGTAAAGGCAATTGTTGAATGGCTCCCTCCTGTTAATGTCAAAGAAGTGCGGAGTTTCCTTGGTTTGGCTAGTTATTGCCGTCGCTTAGTTCAGAACTTTTCGAAGATAGCGAAGCCCCTTACCGATCTCCTCAAGAAAGGCAAGAAATACCTTTGGACTCCTGCATGTCAAGCAAGCTTTGAGACACTCAAAGATAAGCTCACTTCCACACCAGTCTTGGTTCCTCCAGATACATCCAAGCCTTTCCAGATATTCTGTGACGCCTCTTTGCAAGGATTGGGTGCGGTCCTTATGCAAGAAAAACAAGTTGTTGCTTATGCCTCTCAACAGTTGAAGACGCATGAGATCAACTATCCTACACATGACCTCGAGCTCGCAGCAGTTGTCTTTGCTTTGAAAGTATGGAGGCACTACTTGCTTGGCAATCGTTGTGAGATCTTTTCTGATCACAAGAGTTTGAAGTATATCTTCACTCAGCCTGATCTCAACCTTCGGCAGAGGAGATGGATTGAAGCAATCAATGACTTCAATTTGACATCAACTACACTCCGGGCAAAGCTAATGTCATGGCAGATGCTCTCAGCCGCAAAGCCTATGTCAACAACCTCATGATGGAAGAACAACAGCCTCTCTTGTGCGAGGAATTCCGTCAGCTCAACCTTGAGATTGTGGAACAAGGGTATCTCCTGAACCTTCTAGCAACCCCTCTCTTGGAAGAAAAGGTTCGCTCTTTTTAGCTTGGTGATCCGTACACAAGAAAGATCATCTCCAAACTCCAGCTTCCGAAGTATGAGTCCTTCCACGTCGATGATCAAGGCACGCTTTTCTTTGAACACCGGATGTTTGTTCCGAACTACCCGGGTTTGAGAGAGCAAGTTCTCAAGGAGGCGCATGATTCTGTTCTTTCTATCCACCCTGGCAGCACGAAGATGTACATGGACTTGAAAACACAATATTGGTGGCCGGGTTTGAAACGATATTGTGCCAAGTATGTCTCGGAGTGTGATGTCTGCCGCAGAGTTAAAGCTGTCCATCAGAAACCTTCCGGTCTTCTACAGCCATTGAAACCCCCGGAATGGAAATGGGAGAAAGTAGAGATGGACTTCATCACGGGTTTTCCAAGGTCGCAGAAGGGCAACAATGCAATCTTTGTTGTCATTGACAGGCTTTCTAAAGTGGCTCACTTCTTCCCCATCAAGGAAACAATTTCTGCAATTCAGTTGGCTGAGCTCTATATCAACAGAATTGTCTCTCTGTATGGGGATTCGCTGGAGATCAGTTCAGACCGTGGAAGCATCTTCACTTCCAAGTTCTGGGAAAGTTTCCAAAATGCTTTGGGAACAAAATTGAACTTCAGCACAGCTTACCACCCTCAGTCGCAAGGACAAGTTGAAAGGATCAATCAGATTCTGGAGGATATGCTTCGTGCTTGCGTCATCTCTTTTGGCATGAAGTGGGAAGAATGTCTTCCTTATGATGAATTCTCTTACAACAACAGCTTCTAGAAAAGTCTAAAGATGGCACCATTTGAGGCTCTCTATGGTCGCAAATGCAGGACTCCGATTGGTTGGTCGGGTGCAGGAGAAAGAACATTGTTTGGCCCTGACATTGTAACTCAAGCGGAGGAGAAAGTTCATATCATTCTTGAAAATCTGAAGATTGCTCAAAGTCGCCAGAAGAGCAATTATGACAGAAAGCACACGGACATGGAGTATGTTCCTGGTGATCTCGTATACCTTCGTGTCACTCCCATGAGAGGCACGCACCGCTTTGGTATCAAAGGAATGCTGGCTCCTAGATACATCGGTCCTTTCAAAATTCGTGGAAGAAGAGGAGAAGTTGCTTATGCTCTTGAGCTCCCGGAAAAACTCAAGGTCCATGATGTTTTCCACATATCTCAACTCAAGAAGTGCTTCAAGGATCCCGGCAGGACCGTGGATCATGAGCTTATCAATCTCCAAGAAGACCTGTCTTATCAAGAACACCCCACAAAAATCCTTGAAGCCGCAGAAAGAAGGTCTCGCAACAAGTCCATCAAGTTCTGCAAGGTGCAGTGGTCGCACCATTCCGTTGATGAAGCCACTTGGGAACGTGAAGATGAGCTCCGTGCCAAGTATCCTACCCTCTTTGTGTCTTCTTCTTCATCCTAGAATCTCGGGGCGAGATTCCTGTTTAGTGGGGGAGAGTTGTAGCATCCCATTTGTCTAACAAGTGTAATGCTACTTGGTCTAGTATTATAATGTCTACTTCATATATATAATTGTTGCATCATAATTATATCATGCTCATGTCATCATGCCACCTTGCATTTGAGCATCATATAAAACCCTTTTCATTTGGTTATTATCTCATATGCATCATTAATTGTATTTGCCTCTTGATATTGTATCTGGATCTTGATATATTGTTTAAATGCCCAAGTTGAGTTGGGGGCATATCTTTTGTTAACTCCACCACCTTTCTTGTCATCACCCATCATTCCACCATTCCACCATATATGAGCATTGCAACTTATTTGGTTTTACCTCTAGCTCATATGTGTTGGTGTGGATCCAATTCTATCTCCACATGCTTCCATATGTGCACCATGTTGTTTTCACAATATTGGTATATGAGAGCCACATGGCCACCTTTGCATGCTATGTGAGTGGAATCCCCTGCCAAGCTTTCTCATGGGTTATCTATGAACATAAGCTCATGTAGGAATATCATTGTGGTTCATATGGGCTAGTGGCACATACACACAAGCTTGGCCACCTTATATTCATGCATGATCTTTTATTTAATCCATGTGGTAAACAAGCTCTCTTTTCTTTTGTTGGGCCTTATTCCAATTTGGGAAGCTTGCTTATACAAATGCCATGAGATAATCTAGTGGTTTTCACTACTAGAGGGGCATTTACTATTTATGCATGGCCCATGCAAGTACCACCACATTCTAGTCTTTGGTTTTTATTTGAATTTTGAGTGGATCATCCCCCATATCTCTCTTACCCCTCTCCCTTATTCTTTCTCCAAACCACCCTCTCTTTTCTCTCTAAACCCTCACCACTTTTCTTCTCTTCTCTCTTTTGACTATATCTTGCTTGAGCTTGTCTTGATCATGCTTGATCTTGTCAAAAGATACCACACCACATCTCACCTCTCTCTCTAAACCTCTCTCCTAATCTATACCTAATTTAAACCCATACCCCCTATCTCTAAAACCCTAATCCGATGCCTTCCTAGCCAACCCCATCTACCCTCATGCTCTCCCTCTCGGTCTCTCTCCTCTCTCATGCCAAGGCTACCCCACCTAGCTACCTAACCCCCAGGCCGAAGCCTACCCTAACCCGAGCCACCCTCTTTCCTCTAACCTAGCTCCAACCCGAGCTTCACCCTCTATCTCTCCCTTCTCTCTCGCTGCAGCTCGGCCCTACCCGAGCCTGGCCTCTCTCCTCCCTGCCTGGTCCCTCCTGCAGACCCAGCCGAACCTGCCATGCCCCACCCGAGCACTCGAAGGAGGAGGAGAAAAGGTGGCCGAGCCACCTTTTCCACCGTCCACTCCCGCACGGCACCTCCCTCTCCCTCCCTGCTATCTACCACCATCTCCCAGCTCTCCTCTGCCTCTCCCAGATCTACCCCAGACCGCCCCTTCCTCTCCGTCTACTCCACCACCGGCCACCCTCTCTCGCCGGCCACCGTCGGCCTCCTCCACTTTCCGTCGAACCAGTCGTGCAGAGCGTCCGTGAAGCGGCCTGGGAGATCGAGGACGCTACTCTGCTTCACCCTGTACCCGCCGTCGAGGAGGAGAAGGGCTGGAGCCGAAGACCACCGCCGCCACCGACGCCAAACCCTAGCCTCCGGTCCGTCTGCGTCGTCGCCGATCACCTGCGCCTCGAGCAGATCCAACTACACCGACCAACTCGCGGTGAGCTGACCCACCTCCTAGACACCCTCGCCATCGTCGTCGTGTCCTGGCCGCGACGTACGTTCCGTCGAGCACCCTCTGTGCACCGGCGAGTGCGTGCGTCTGCTCGCTCATCGCGTCGCGGGACCTTATCTGGCCACGCAGCAGTTTCCTAGCACCAACCCCCGCCACCGCAGTGGCTGCCGCCTCCGCGCGTGCACGCCAGGTCCCCGGATCAAATCCCGCGCGCCGCGCCCCGCGCCCTGTCGAGCACCGTTTTGTCGTCAGAGATTCAGAGAAGAACAACAGTGCATCGGGCGTCTTTTTGCGCTTACCCCCCCCCCAACCTTTTTACTCCTAACCCGCGGTCCAACCGAGCCCACCGTCAGCCTCTCCGACCATCTTGCAGAAAACACCCCGCAGATCTGAGCGCTTAACCCGCACTCCCTGGGATCTGCCGCGTGTCACGCCCCGGCTGGCGCGCCCGCGTGTGGTTCCGCGTGTGATGTGGCCCCACCCGTCATTCGCTTAGGCTAGCTCAACCCGTGGTGTAAAAACCCTGTTCCGCCACCGTGTCACCCAGTCAGCAGCTGGCCCACCCGTCAGCGGCTGGGTCTGTATCTGCCTGAGTGAGGAAAGTATTTCCGGATTTCTGTTTAATTTAAAACTTTTTCAAATTAATTCAAATTCAAAATTCAAATCTGTTTTAATATAACTTTTCAAATATAATTTCAAATAATACAAATAATATATGTTTTGAAACAGAAAAATGTGAGGAATTCAAATATGCCCTTCAAAATATATTTTGAACACTTTATTTTCCAAGTTGATTAAAATTACAATAAAATGCCCTTTTACCTTAATTAATTAATAACTTTTGTTTTATAACTCCAAATTTGACAAATAATATGTCTAAAATGATTAGCTCGACGAGACCTTTCTGTTTATGCATTCCATTATCTGTTTTGCAGCATGCATCATATAAATATAAAGTTTACAGCAACTTAAATAAGGTTAAAATGTGGCCAAAACTCAATAAAATGATTTATTCTTGTATTCCACACCTCACCCATGCCATGCTACTTTATTGCCATGCAAATTGTGCATCATTCATCATGGCATGATTGTTTGCTTGTCGCATTTATTCATATGCTTGTGCATTTTATTTATGTTGGCCCTTGTTTGTTTGGTTCTTCCTTGAATAGACGCTGAGCAGGGGATATACCAAGAGAACCAGGAGCACTACCCAGATCCTTCTCTCGCTTCAACTGAGCTGCCAGGCAAGCACTACCACATGCTTGCATACATATAGTACCTATTGCCTCTTTCTTATTCTTGCATCATTGAGTCACGATTGCATTAAACTGAATCCCAAGTATTGCATAGCCTTTACTTTTAAACCCCACCGAAGCTTGTTCCTCCATCCCATGAGCCATTACTACAGGAGTTGTTTGAGCCATGCGAGTCGTAGAACAGCATGTGTAGGGTATGTGAGTGTCTGATGGATAACGAGGTACCAAAACAACATAACCTGAGTAGTAATGGGATAACTAATGAAAGTGGCACCGGTGAGCCATATTCGCTATTTGGTTTTTCAGGCTCACTTGTGTCCCGTAGGACCCCGAGTACTTGATTCCTGTTCCTTGAATATTCGCGTTATCCACATCCGGGAGGCCTTATGGACCCCCTGAGCCAGAGCTTGATTCACTCTTATTTCTTGGGGCCACAAACTAGTTTGAGGTTTTATTTACTATCCTGTACTTATGCCATGCTTTACTGCTTTATTTAAAATTGTGCGAGGTAATGCACCTGTACTATTTAGGGAAGCGGAGTTTTCGCGGTATCGACAAGCCCAGTCACATTTTTGGGTTCCCAGTCGTTTACAGCCACTGACGCAAACCTTGATTCCATCTCGGAGTCGGCTAACTTCGTTGCGGGTAGCTTAATGGGGTGGCCCCCTGAAATATTTCTGAATCCTGTGATCGCTTTGTCGTGACTGCCTCGTTGGGTTTTGATTTGGTTTTTCCGAGGTTGATCGAGTGTGTGTTGCTATTTGTGCACCCCTGCAGGGTAAAACTTTCTGAAAGCCGTGTCCGCGGTTATGGACGACTTGGAGCACAGTTTCTCGATCATAGACAAGTATAACTAAAGTACCGCTTTAAATTTGACTAAGTACCTGACTAGTAAATAGTGCAACACTCATGGAATGGATAATAAAACTGCCAACGGATGGGGGGTTTGTTCGTTCGCTTCCTCGTCGGTAAGCGAGGAGGAGGATGGATCTGTTAATATTACCATTATAACTGTTGTTATTAATTCACGGACATCCGTCTATCTCTGGTTAGGCGGATGGTTAGCGAGTATCTATAGAATTGTTAGGGTTTATCTTTTGCTGCAATTGCGTCACCCCAGGTTGTGTCCCCTTTAGAGGCATAAAGACTTGCTGAGTATCCCTAGGGTCTCACACGATAAATTGTTTGATTCAGATGAACAGGTAAACCCACAAGATGGATACTGGGTGGAGGAGACGGACGATGTTGGCAACGATCATTCGGTGTAGAGATTCCAGGAACGGGGATCCGTGAGATCTGTGGGCGGGATGTGTTTATTTATGGGGCATCTTATGCCGATTTGCTTCTTATCCGTACTCGGATCTTGTTTTCCGCTTCCGCCTGATACTCTGATGTTTGATGCATGAGGAGATATCCTAAACTATTATATCTATCTAGGATATTTGGATCTTGCCGTATGGCGTTGCTATATTTCCTTTCTTTTTAGATGGAATGACTCTGAGAACCATTGTATGGTGGCTTGCATACATACTCATTTGTGTATGTAGTTGATCCCTTCGCCTGCCGATTACGCCGCCCGTTCTTGTCCCGATGTTTGGAAATGGTTAGGACGGCCGAAAGGTCTACCTGTGAGTGGCATTTGGGCCCCCCGTACTATTTTAACCATTTACGCTCATCCAGGCTGGTAACTAGGAGCGTAATTCACCGAGGTAGTTACACACACTTTGCTTAAAGGAGTTATCTGTTGCTTGCAACTTAATACTGGAGGGGGTCGGATGATAAACTGAAGGTGGATTTCTAGTCATAGATGCAGTTGGATGGTGGTCTATGTATCTTGTTGTATTGCCCAATCGAATCTCATAGGATCATGAATGTCTAGTATTGCATTGTTATGCCTTGCTCAGTCCTGTCAATTGTCCTGCTGTAATTTGTTTACCCAGCATTCCATGTTTGTTTATCTTAAGGAGAACACCTCTAGTGAACTATGGACCCGGTCCAATCTTTGCCACTGATACATCTTCCACTGTTACTATTTACTTTCTGCAAGCCACTATTACCTTCCACACCATATAGTTAATCCTTTGTTACAACAATCGATGAGATTGACAACCTCACTGTTCGTTAGGGCAAAGTCTTGAGTTTATGTTGTGCAGGTTTCCAAGTTGCTAGCAACACCTTGTATTCGTTTCCTTCCTCCTACTAGTTCGATAACCTCGGTTTCTTACTGAGGGAAAAATTGCTGATGTGCTCATCACACCTTGCTCTTGGGGTTTCCCAACGAGGCGTCAATAACACGCCAACAGCGACCTCACTTGATAAGGTTGAGTCTCTGTGTTTACAGTACTAGCCCCAGGATCGATACGCTAGCATCCACAGTTCAATGAATAAACATAATATCAATCCATCATTTATTATATCGTAATGATCCATAATTTGTAATTAATACAAACTTGCATAGATCATTGCTAGCTCAAATAAAAGAGTTCAAATATGGAAGATCCAAATAAAAGAGAATAAAGAGCTTCATTCACGTCACAAACAACTAGTTGAGTGGAGACTCGCGACCTAGGTCCTTAACTCATCGTCAAAATAGCATGTAACATGAAAGGTTGCAGCTACGAATGGTTAATATATTTGAATTATATTGGCAAGATGTCACTAGTTTGGAGGATATATCATGGACCTATCAGCTACATGATTATTTGGTTGGTAGATCTGAGGCTCATGTGCAAAAAGCAACATAGTTTTCCCTACTTTCCAAATAGTTTTATTCTTAAAACACTTTTATAAGGACACACTAGCATAATCCGAATGCACTGATCGCATGGAACCCACGGCTTTGGATACACAATGGTTTAGCTCCGCATGCTCCAAAACCATTGTTATCCCATCAAGTTTTATTATGAAATTAGAACGATAAGATCTTACAAACAATTCCAGGTCTAGTTGCTCATAATTGTTCATAACTGGGGACATGACTAAATACTTAGTTTGACACTCCCAAGAGGTTTGTACACATTACCCACATGGCTCAATCAACCGATCAAGCCAAGACCTTTAGGAAATAGAACCTCAAGACACGTCTCGATCCATACCATCTTGCATACGCTACCTTCTGATCATGTCGGTTCAAGGTTCCATATCTTATTGAGTCAAGATAGATTCCATATGACATGTGGTTATACTGGAAGCTACCAATCAAGAAACTTATCCAATCTGTTTAAGCCTGGGGTACTTTCCGCTGTAGTGAACAAAACATAGGAACCCCTTATGATTATCACCCTTTCACTGGTGTCCCAATATCTTACACAGGTGTTTGATTAAGTTGAGTTGTTTTATTTAACAAATCGATATACTCAAATTATCACAGATCATGTAACTTCCCAACCACGAATTCTAGTATAACATAGCTAAGCAATCTACACTGTGATGGAAAAAGGAAATCCTATGATAAACAATAATAGCTACTAGGACTTCATAGCATATTATAATATAGCAACCAGAAAATAGTAATCCTACACATGCATATCTACTAAACATATAGCTATGTGCATAGGAAAATATAGGACATTATGATAGTGAAACTTGTCTCGATTGTAGTTTGGGTTCACACATTCTTCGTAATCACGCCGGTTACACTTAGAGCAATCTACGTTTTCGAAAAACGAATCACAAATTCACAATCAATAACTAGATGGTACAAACATAGAAAAACATATATACATTATGCATGCATGTATGGAAACAATTTAGAAGGAAAAAACCATTTTTAAACATTTTCTACTACCCAAAAAGAATTTAAAAAGGAATATAAAGCAAAATACAAAAAAAAAATTGTACAAAATAGTTTTGGAAAATTTTGTTCAGATCCTACTAGATAGACAATTTATTTTAAAACCCAATGCAATTGGATTAACCTCAAAATGAGTTATATAATTAAAACTATAACTAAAATACATTAACATAGAGTTTTAACTCCATAAAATAATTGCTTCGGCAAAACTAAAATTTTATTGCAGAATAAAATTCTACACATTTTTCTCAATCCATAATATATGGTTTACATTTTCTGGTTTTTATTTGATTTTATATAATTTATACGAAATCTGCATATTAATCTGCCTATTAATAATTAATTTACACAATCACCTACCACGCGGTGCACTGTGAACGGATGAGCGGTTGAGTCAGTGCTAACGCGAAGTCGACGGTGCGTGCTGATGCGGTAGGCCAAGTGGAAGCTCCTGGTTGGCCGATACCGATTCACGGATTCGGTCTAATCGGGGGCGTCAATGCGGGATCTAACCATTGGGAACAGTTTCTTCCGGTGCTCACCGTTGGAGGTGATGGCGGATGGCAGCGACGGTGTATATGATCACGGTGGACGGAGCTCTTGCGGTATCTGGTGAAGGGGAGAAGAAACGATGTGGAGCATTATGTTGAGTATTCGGGTCGCCTCGTAGTTGTATTAATCGTCGTAGTACGATGGTGGAGCACAGATGGACACGATGAGCGGTTGGACGGCTCCGACGATGGATTCCGGTGGCTCTAGCGAGCTGCACAAGGGGAAAATGTGATGAGGTAATGTAGTGAAGAAAGGTGAAGAGATTGAGGGCGAAAGACAGGGAACGGGGGCAATGGAACCTTGAGCTCCGACATTGATCTGAGGCGGCAGTGGGGAATCCGGTAGCTTGGCTGCAGTTTTCTAGGGTTTTTTGAGGGGTTTAGAAGAGAATTATTTATAAAGGAGGGTGGAGTGGTCAAGGGGAAAGGATATCAATGAATTTGCACGAATTTAGGGGGAATTCGTGACGGGTTTGATGAACCGTGGCCGACTCGGGCTCCTCCCGGAAGTGGGATTCAACCCACAGGTCTCACCTATCAGCGGTGGAAGGGGAGGCGGGCAGCGGGCAGCTACTGGCTCCGGGGTGGGCCGCTGGCGGGCTGGTTGCCGCAATGCGCTATGCCGCGTGCGGTAGAGATAGGAACGGGCTGGCTTGGTTGAAAGTTAGGTAGGATAGGATAGTTTTTCCTTTTTTATTTTTTTCTTATTTCTTTAATAACGGTTGCAAAATAGCTTTAAATGAGCTCAAAGCACTTGTAAAATTTTGTTAAAATAAAAATATCATTTTAGGACTACTAGAGAAACATATCATGTCCAAAACCAAGTATAAGAAAATTGCACTAAAACCCTTAAAAGATGTAGTTAGAGGATTTTAAATATGAATTTGACAAAAAAAAACTCTTGGGAAAGAGTGATTGGATGATTCTAATGATGCAATGCACATAAATTGTCACATCCCAAAATTTTCCAAATTTTGAAATGTGAAAAATAAATAATTATTGAAATTTAGGGTGAAAAGAAACTTTTTGCTTCTAAATGGAAACATCAAAACCTCCTTGAACAATTTGAATAAAAGGGCATCCAACAAAATTTCAATCAAGTGAAATGCATTCATTAATGAATGTATCTTGAAATTTAAAACTTGGAAAAGTGAAACCAAAACCCTAAAACTCAAATGAAAGAAATCATTTCCAAGATCTCTCAAAGACTATGGATTTTATCCATATAAAATTCAGCAACAAACATTTATAAATGATCAAACATGATAGATAAAAATATTATAAAACCATAGAAATTGGTTTCATTTAATTTGGAGCCATGGATAAAAACTTATGAATTTATTAAGATAAAAGAAAAATAAATTCCAAAGCTAATAAAGCTCCTAGCTAAAATCCATACCAAATTGTGAGCAAATCAATCCTAAAGGTATTTAAGAAGATAAACAAATATTAAATAAGATTCTACAAATTGGAATCAACATATTTGGACCTATGAATAAAAAGATATGGATTTTATAAGGCAAAGAAAGAAATAAATAAATAAATAAGGAATATTTAAATGAAAAATTAAATTTTGGCCAAATCCATAAACAAATGAAAGCTTATTGAATAATAAAAAGGAGTAAGGGATTATTTAAATAAAATCATATGGATTAAACCAAAATTCGATTTTATTTAAATAAAGACAAATCGCCTAAACTAAATAATAAATCCCAAGAAAATTATTTGGAAGACAATTTAAAACTTGAATTAAATCCATAAGCAAATGGAATAAAGATAATCCAAATAAAATAAAAGAATAAAGATTATTTGAATAAAATTAATATGGACTTGAACCATATTGGATTTAAAAGAAGACAAAATCCCTGATATAAATGATTAATTAAATCATGGGAAAAAATAATGGAAATTGCCAAAGTAGATTAAAAAGTTATATAATTAACTTAAAAAGAATAACGGATTAATTAAATAGAATAATATGGTTTGGAACCATATTAAAATTATTTAAATAAAGACAAAAGGCCTAATTAAAATGAATAATAAATCATGAGAAAATATTTGAATATTTTCCAAAGTGGGCCAACTAATCAACTCCTAAATGATTTAAAACCTACTAAAAAGGTTTTGCAAAAGTTTGAAATCAAATATAAGATTAAAACATTTGATTCAAATGAAAACAGAAATTATAATTAGAATAAAGACAAATGTCTAATTTAAATAAATAACAAACCATAAGAGAATATAAGAAATATTCTAAAATGGATTATTTAAATACATTATTAAATAAGATTAAACCTACTGAAAAGGTTTAGAAAAGGTTTGGTAAAAATCTGAATTCAAAGTGAGTTTATGAATCATATTAAATATTACTTGAATAAAGACAAAAGCCCCATTTTTAAATGAATATTGAATCACATTGAAATATTTTGATTTATACAAAAATGGACTTTCAAAACACACTAATAAATAAGTGCAAACCTACTGAAAAATTTCTAAAAAATTTGAATACAAACAAATGGTTAAAAACATTTGAATAAAATCAAAACAGAAAATAGAAATAGAAAAAGAAAAATAAAACAGAAGGAGAAAAAATGAAAACAAAGTAGCCCAACTACCCTAGCCCATTCTGGCCCAACTCGCAACCCACCTCCCCCCTCCCCCCCCCCCGTGAAATGTTTCCTCACCCGTAGCTCTACCCCTCACCTCACTAACGAAACAGACCCACACCGACCACGTCATCGTCGTCCCCGCGACCAGTTCTTCCCCAAATCCCTCTGCCATTTTCTGCCGTTCAATGCCTCGATTCAATTTGCGTTACGGTAGGATTAATCCTCGCCAGCAACCTTGCCCTCATAAATGCCCACCTTCCCTCTCCCTTTTCCCCCAGTCAGCATAGGCTGCCCCAGTTTCCACTTGCGACACCTCTGGCTCCGACGAGCTGCAGCACAATTCCGGCGAGCCTAGTCATTCCCTGGCCCCCTATCCCGCACTAGCTTGCTCGACTTAGCTGTCCGCACCTGCCAGCATCATCATCTTGCCCACGCATTCCCTAGAACCTCTCCTTGGACAACCGTCTAAGCGCCACCGTGGACTACTTCGACTCCGACGACCTCTCCTGGTAACCCTAGCCTGCCCCCTCCACTCTGGTTGACGCTCACACCTTCACCTCTCTCTTGCGCGTCTAACGCCGCCTTTCTTTGGTCTTCCCGTGGCTTGTAGCTTCGTCTCTAACAAGAACCGTGCGTGCTCGACGCCGTCGTGAACTCCAGCGAGCGATTGCCGGCAACCTCGTGCGCCCCTTGGTCTACGGCGACCACCTTGAGCATCCCCACGCCACGATGAACCTAGTGAGCCTATCCTCTCTCTCTCCCTCGCTTCCTGGAATATCCAAACCACCGTGATCAGAGCGCCTCCTCTGATCACTGTCGCTAAGCGCCGCCAGTCCTTGGTCGACGCGCTCTGAGCCGTTGGATATAGATCTAGTGGATGCGATAGATCACTTAACTAAAACGATATGAGCTGATCTGATCCGTGCGATCTCAATTAAATCCAATGCACCGTGTAGCTCGATCCGTGCGAATCGGTACCAACCAATGAGGTTGTGACACGTAGCCAGGTTCGGGTTTTAAAAACAGAAAAGGTTCTATTAGATGTTTAAAACTTGAAAAATTCATAACTTTTGATCTACACATCCAAAATTTACAAATTTTAAATCAATGGATTAACAAAAATTCAAACTTTGAAACCATGCCCTTAGTTTAGTATTTTGCATCTGGAAAATTAGGTGTTTTTGCAGAAACATTTCTAGGCCTATTTTGATTATAAAAGTTATTCTAAAAATGATTTTTGGGTAAAATCTTTTGCAAATGATTTGTTTTGAACCTACTGACCAGAAACACAAACTTTTAGGTTTAGAAATATATTTTGTTAAACACATGGAATTATTCCTTGAATAAAGGCATTTCTAGTAAAACAAAAATGTTTGCTATGTTTTAAAAATGATTTTTGAGTAAAATATTTTGCAAATGGTTTGATTTGAACTCTCTGACCCTAAACACTAACTTTTGTATTTAAAAAAATATATTTGATTTAACCCTAGAAAATTATTATTTTGATTAAAAGCATTTTTTGTAAAACAAAAATGTTGCTTTGATTTAAAAATGATTTTGAGTGAAACCTTTTGTAAATGGATTTGTTTTAAACACTTTGACCATAAAAACTAACATTTGTGTTTAGAAACAAATTTGGCTAACACTAGAAATTATTACTTTGATTTAAATCATTTCTAGCAAAAAAAATGATTTAAATGGCCTATTTTCACTAACTTGATTTTAAATGGTTTTGCCACTTTTATAAATGACCAATAGGTGTTTTAAAATGTTTATATCTTATTAAAAAACACGTTTCCAAGAAAAGTAACCTTTTGCATGCTTGCATGCATTTCTTTGTTTTTATTATTTTATGTGGTGAATTGTTTGAATGTTAGTTTTGATTATGTGCTTGCCTTGATTGACTTGTAGTGAACTTTGAAGAGTGTGACATTTTCAAGATCAAGGAGTGTATCTATATTCTTTTCTAAAAAGGCAAGTGGTGCTTCATACATTTTGTCCTATTATTTCAACTATGCATTAGTGATATTTTGAGTAGGACTTGCATGGAATTTTTACTAAGTATGCTATGCCTTGGGAAATCCTAGTAGATGATGCCTTAGTAGAATTTTTCCTAAGTTAAGATTGTTGCTACTAGTATGCTTAGCCTAGCTAGTAGAAAACAAGGGTGGATTATATTCATGCTATGAAATATTTCTAAGTCTATGACCTATGTTTTGTTTAATAAAACAACTATGTGAATGAATCACGTGGGTGGAATGGTGTGAATGGATTATGTTGAGTGGTTACACAGGTCCCATATAAATGGCCTCCCTAGTCTATCTAACTTGTGGAAAGCCACCCAGGAACAAAGAGATTTGAGATGTCAGATGTTGAGAAGATTCTAGTGCAGCCACATGGCATATGGGCTCTGCCTGGATCATATAGGTTGCAATAACTTAGCCAGATGAACAGAAGGTGGTAGGGGGTGATAGGATGGAACGCGTCCATTTGGTCTAAGGGAAGGCTTCTGAAAGATCTTGTCTCGATGCATGTCGAGTCTTGTGGGGAAAGTGCACCACCTCTCGAGAGATTAAAATCTAAGTACTTAGTCGTGTCCCCGGCAATGGACAATTTGAGCATCAAGACATGGAAGCTATCAAGGATCTCCTCATCCCAATTTCTAAGTTAAAACTTGTGGTTGAACAAGGGTTAAAGGATCACCAATTTTTATTGGTAGATGACATGGTTATACCCTGCAGGTACACGACCTTAGCATACATGGTCCAGTCCAAGGAAGGCCCACGACAAATATGCGCCAGCCCATGAAGACTTTCGGGTGGCCAGGGCCCATGACGCCTTCGGATCCTTGGAGAGCAAGACTAGAGTAGATAGAAAATTCAAAGGGGTAACCCTAAAACATGTAACCGACTCGATCTGTGCCTGGGACCTGCCTATCTCTATATAAAGGCCAGGAGGGCACGATAAGGAGGCTCTCTCGCACACCACCGCATACACACCTCCACGCCAGATTGCATCTGCGCACCCCTGTAACCTTCGGTTCCACCATAATCAAGAGCAGACAAGCAGGAGTAGGGTTTTCTCTCCGGGAGCCTAAACCTGGGTAAACCTCGTGTCCCCGTGTTGCTTGTTTGCTAACCGTTCCGCGATCTCCAGCATCCCCATCTTCTCCAAAATCCAAGTCCATAACAATGGGCATTGACGAGATTAAACCTCGTCAGTAGATGCCTTGGGTGATTTTGACAAACAAAAACTTAGTGTTTTCAACTAATAAGGAAAACCTTATTTTGAGAAAAGCAAGCCTCATCTACACTTAGCCAAATTCATATAGATGATAGATACCACTATTCTACCATAGTATCACTTGCCAATACAATTCAAATGTATTGACCCTTGTGGCTGTAACTTATTATGTTGCAGGTTTGTTTGATGTTAGTAAAGTGTGTTGAATAGGATTACAAGTCTACAACCAACATGATTGCATGTGGCACTTTGAAGATGAAGGACTCCATGATATATAGATATTTCTGTTGCATTGTAATGAGATAGCCAAATGAGCTATGTAAGATGTAATGTATTATTTTATTCCTGGTTATAAGTTGTAATATGACCTTTGTTCCTTGATATTACATCTTAAACTATGGATGCTAGCTATTGATCCAGGGACTAGCATTGTAAACACAGGGATCTCTACCTTATCAGGTTGGGACCTCTACAGATGGTATCAGAGCACTGTGTTGCCTGTAGGATTGTAACCCTAGGATTGGACAAAACCCCTTAGAAAAATAGGAGTTGTATTTGTTCAAACTTATTTACAAACAATCTTGTAAACTCTTTCCTCAACCTTTTTGGTTTTGATTCTACATCTCTTCCTTTTCAACTTGATGGACAAAAACTTCAACTTGAGCAAAGACTTCACCAACACCATTGACTTCAACTTTAGTTCACCAAGGACTTCAACATGGACATCACTAAGGACTACAAGTAAGACAAGAAAGTCTACTCAAGATTTTAAGACTAGGGAAACACAACTTAGAAGGAACCATCATCACCTTTGAAGCTTTGTGACCAAGATGCAAGAATTTTTCCAAGGATACCATGATCTTGTTCAAGAAGAAACAACCAAGAAGAATGAAATGATATTAAGTGAATCCTATAGTTCGACCACCATACTAATGTTTAGTTAGATCAATCACACAAACATAAGTGGTGTAGCAAAAAAAAATTATTTCCTAAAAATATGCTTGAATCTTGTTGTTTGAGTGGAATGCATGATTGTGATTGCTTACACATTGCTTGTGTGAATTTTTGTGTGAGTAGAATTCTTCCCTAGAAATCTTTTGCCTACTCTAATCCCAATCCAACCCAAACAGATGACTTCTCCAAGAGACTCCAACATCAAGAATGGTGACAACAACAACAACCAAGAGATGCACATGAGAGAACAACTTCTAGCAACTCAAGCCCAGTTGAATCAAGTGACAACTCAATTTTTAGCCAACAACAATGAGTTAGACCCAACCCTGCAAAAGTTCTTGGAAACCCAATCTCAATTGTTGCAAAGGATGACCAATCAAATGATCAATTTGAGAAACAACCTTTCCCAAAGTGATTGTGACAACAATGATATCAAGGATGATATTGTAGAAGGAACTCAAGCTTGCAATATTTGTGGAGACATAGGACACACTTATAAAGAGCATGTGGACCAATGCCCTAATTGTGAAGAGAAACATCCAACTAAACAATGCCCCACATCTCAAGTTTCTTGTTTCCTATGTGAAGGAAATGATCATGTACCTATCCAATGCCCCATCTATCCCATAGTTCAACAAATGAAACAAGATGGAATGCATCAAATGTTTGGAAACCTCCATAAGGGAAAACTTCTACCAAGAAGGATAAAGACAAAATCAGAACCTGCCTCATAAGGACACACCCAAAGTGACCACAAAGTGTTGTTACTCATGTGGAGAAGAAGGTCACATCTCTAGTGACTGCCCCAAGAAGAGAGAAAGGTTTCCCACCTTTGAGGTAAAGTATGAAGAACATGAACTAAGAGAACTCCTAGCATTGGAGAAACCCAAGAAAAAGAAGAAATGCCCCAACCCCAGCAAGTAAGACATTATCCAGGTGCAATGTTACAATTGCAAAGATATGGGACACTATGCTAATGAATGTCCAGAAAAGAAGAAGAAGGATATTAGCCAAGTGATGTGTTTCAAATGCAAAGAGCTAGTCCATTATGCAAACAACTGTCCAGAGAAGTTACATCAAGACCCCAAGTAAGCCAAGATGTAATCTAGTTGAAAACCTTTTTAAGGGTGGTAGTACCCTAGTTGTCTTGAAGCCAACTTGTAACCTTTAGCCTTCCCAAATCTCGGGACGAGATTTATTTTAAGGGTGGTAGCCTGTCACATCCCAAAAGTTTCCAAATTTTGAAATGTGAAAAATAAATAAACAAAATAAATAATTGTTGAAATTTAGGGTGAAAAGAAACTTTTTGCTTCTAAATGGAAACATCAAAACCTCCTTGAACAATTTGAATAAAAGGGCATCCAACAAAATTTCAACCAAGTGAAATGCATTCATCAATGAATGTATCTTGAAATTTAAACACTTGGAAAAGTTAAACCAAAATCCTAAAACTCAAATGAAAGAAATCATTTCCAAGATCTCTCGAAGACTATGGATTTGATCCATATAAAATTCAGCAAACAAACATTTATAAATGATCAAAAATTATAGATAAAAATATTATAAAACCATAGAAATTGGTTTCATTTAATTTGGAGTCATGGATAAAAACTTATGAATTTATTAAGATAAAAGAAAAATAAATTTCAAAGCTAATAAAGCTCCTAGCTAAAATCCATACCAAATTGTGAGCAAATCAATCCTAAAGGGATTTAAAAAGATAAACAAATATTAAATAAGATTCTACAAATTGGAATCAACATATTTGGACCTATGAATAAAAAGATATGGATTTTATAAGGCAAAGAAATAAATAAATAAATAAATAAATAAATAAGGAATATTTAAAAGACAAATTAAATCTTGGACAAATCCATAAAAATGAAAGTTTATTGAATAATAAAAAGGAGTAAAAGATTATTTAAATAAAATCATATGGATTAAACCAAAATTCAATTTTATTTAAATAAAGACAAATTACCTAAACTAAATAATAAATCCCAAGAAAATTATTTGGAAGACAATTTAAAACTTGAATTAAATCCATAATCGAATGGAATAAATATAATCCAAATAAAATAAAAGAATAAAGATTATTTGAATAAAATTAATATGGACTTGAACCATATTTGATTTAAAAGAAGACAAAATCCCTAATATAAATGATTAATTAAATCATGGGAAAAATAATGGAAATTGCCAAAGTGGATTAAAAAGTTATCTAATTAACTTAAAAAGAATAAATGATTAATTAAATAGAATAATATGGTTTGGAACCATATTCAAATTATTTAAATAAAGACAAAAGGCCTAATTAAAATGAATAATAAATCATGAGAAAATATTTGAATATTTTCCAAAGTGGGCCAACTAATCAACTCCTAAATGATTTAAAACCTACTAAAAGGTTTTGCAAACGTTTGAAATCAAATAGAAGTTTAAAACATTTGATTCAAATGAAAACAGAAATTATAATTGGAATAAAGACAAATGTCTAATTTAAATAAATAACAAACCATAAGAGAATATAAGAAATATTCTAAAATGGATTATTTAAATACATTATTAAATAAGATTAAGCCTACTAAAAAGGTTTGGTAAAAATCTAAATTCAACGTGAGTTTATGAATCATATTAAATATTACTTGAATAAAGACAAAAGCCCATTTTTAAATGAATATTGAATCACATTAAAATATTTTGATTTATTCAAAAATGTACTTTCAAAACACACTAATAAATAAGTGCAAACCTACTGAAAAATTTCTGGAAAAGTTGAATACAAACAAATGGTTAAAAACATTTGAATAAAATCAAAATAGAAAATAGAAAAATAAAACAGAAGGAGAAAAAAATGAAAACAAAGCAGCCCAACTACCCTAGCCCATTCTGGCCCAACTCGCAGCCCACCTCTCTCTTCTCCCCCCCCCCCCCCCCCGTGAAACATTTCCTCACCCGCAGATCTACCCCTCACCTCACTGACGAAACGGACCCACACCAACCACGTCTTAGTCGTCCCCGCGACCAGTTCTTCCCCAAATCCTTCTGTCGTTCAATGCCTCAATTCAATTCGCGTTACTTCGGGATTAATCCTCGCCAGCAACCTTGCCCTCATAAATGCCCACCTTCCCTCTCCCTTTTCCCCCAGTCAGCACGCCACCGGAGCCCCTAGGCTGCCCCAATTTCCACTTGCGACACCTTTGGCTCCGACGAGCTGCAACACAATTTCGGCGAGCCCAGTCATTCCCCTCCCCCCTAGCCCGCACTAGCTTGCTCGACTTAGCCGTGCAAACCTGCCAGCATCATCAGCTTGCCCGCGCATGCCCTAGAACCTCGCCTTGGACAACCGTCTGAGCGCCACCACGGACTACTTCGACTCCGGCGACCTCTCCTGGAAACCCTATCCCGCCCCCTCCTCTCTGGTTGACGCTCGCACCTTCACCTCTCTCTTGCGCGTCTAACGCCGCCTTTCTTTGGTCTTACCATGGATTGTAGCTTCGTATCTGACAAGAATCTGTTGGAATTATGCCCTAGAGGCAATAATAAAGATGTTATTATTATAATTCTTGTTCATGATAATGTTTATATTCCATGCTAGAATTGTATTAAGCGGAAACTTTAATACTTGTGTGGTTTGTGAACAACACCGTGTCCCTAGTACGCCTCTATGGACTAGCTCATTGATTAATGATGGTTAAGGTTTTCTAACCATGGACATGAGTTGTCGATTAATAATGAGATCATATCATTGGGAGAATGATATGGTGGACAGACCCAAACTAAGCGAAGCAATTAGATCGTGTCATCGTGTTCGTCTTTGCGAAGCTTTTCTTATGTCAAATATTGTATTCCTTAGACCATGAGATAATACAACTCCCTGGTATCGGAAGAAAGCTTTGAGGTCATCAAACGTCATCCTATGAGAGGGTGATCATAAAGGTGTCTCTCAGGTGATCGGAAAGTATCTGTTGGGTTGTATGTATCGAGATGGGATTTGTCCCTCCCAAGTCGGATAGATATACTTCGGGCCCACTCGGTAATCAATATCAACACCGCTTGCAAGCATGTGGTTAAGGAGTTAATCACAAAGTGATATCGGATTACGGAACGAGTAAAGTACTTGCTGAGAACGAGATTGAACTAGGTATGACGGTACCGACGATCGAATCTCGGGCAAGTAAAATATCGCGAGACGAAGGGAATATATATATGGGATTGATTGAATCCTGGCATCGTGGTTCATCCAATATGATCATTGATGAATGTGTGGGAGTCAATATGGGTTTCCAGACCCCGCTGTTGATTATTGATAGAAGATCATGTCTGCATATTCTCGAACCCGCAGGGCCACACACTTAACGTGTCTCGACGCTAGGATAGATTGGATAATTGGTTTATGAGTTTTTGTTCGGAGTCTCAGATGGGATCCGGGACATCACAAGAGGTTCCGGAGTGGTCCGGAGAATAAGATTCATATAAGGCAGTGCAGTTTTTGGAGTTCAGAATTGTTCCGGGTTAATCGGTATTGTATCGGAAGCTTCTAGAACCTTCCGGAAGGGGACCAACGTGGCCCCACCTTCCGGGAGGGGGCATGGGCCGATGAGGGAGTGTCCTGGCCGCATTGGGCCAGGGGCACAAGGCCCCATAGGGCCCAGCTGGCCAAAGGGGTTTTAAACTCGAGATAGACCTTCTAGAAGGGGGGGTTTCCTTGCCCCCCACTCCTCCTCCTTTGGGGCCGCCGGCCTTGGCTTGGGGGAGGGGCTAGGGCTGCACCCACCCCTCTATAAATAGAGGGCTGGGGGCGCACCACCCCCCTACACCTTCACCTCCAACCCTAGCTGCCCTGCTGCCCTCCTCTCTCCCTCCCGACTGCTTGTAGGCGAAGCCCTGCTGCAGAAATTCTCCACCATATACACCACGCCGTTGTGTTGTAGATCCAATCCGTCTCTCCACCATACTTGCTGGTCCGAGGAAGTAGGAGACGTCGAGGTGCTGCACGTGTGCATCTCACGGAGGCACCGCCACTTGTGGTGCTAGATCGGATCGGATCGCGAGGAGGAGAAGTGAGTACGACTACATCACCCACGTTCCGACGAACGTTCCGCTGTGCGAATCTTCAAGGGTATGAAGATCTAATCCAATCTCTCTCGTTGTTTGCATCTCCTAGATTAGATCTTGGCTTTCCCTTTGTTCGCATCCGTAGAAATTTTTGATTTACTATGCCGCGAAACCCTTTAGTGGTATCAGAGCCAGGTCTATGCGTAGATGTGTTTCACGAGTAGAACGCAACATGGTTGTTGCGGGCGTTGATGTTTTCTGTTGCAAGCCTCTTGTTTGTGTTCTTCTTATGATGGGGGATAGTGAGATTGAAGCGGTCCAGGACAACCTTACGCGACGTCGTTCGCGAGACCGGCTCCGCACTTGACATGTGGCTTGTTCCACACATGCGGCTGGTGGATGTCAGTTTCTCTCACTATAGTTGTCATGGGATCTACACCGGAGTTTGGCAACCATAATATCACCGTTGTGGCTTTCCGTAGGTAAGAATCGTTCTTAGCATCTACTCCCATAAGCCACGTAAAACATGCAACAACAAAGTAGAGGCGTCTAACTTGTTTTTGCAGGGAGTGTTTTCTGTGATATGGTATGGCCCAAGATGTGATGTGTATATTGTATGCGATGATCATGTTTTGTAATGTTTCACGACTTGCATGTCGATGAGTACACAACCGGCAGGAGCCATATGGTTGTCTTTATAATTGTGTATGACCTGCGAGTCAACTTCTTATACGCCATGTAATAGCTTTACTTTATCGCTAAGTAGTTAGCAATAGTTGTAGTTGCTATTCGTGGTGGAGGCAATCATGGTGGAGTGATGGAGATCATGCCGGCACGCACAAGATGGAGATCATTGCGCGAAGATTGGCTATACCATGTCACATAAAGTTATATGCATGTGATGTTTATCCTTTTATGTATCTTATTATGGTTAGATCGCGACGGTAGCATTATAAGATGATTCTTCACTTAAAGATCAAGATAAAAACTGTGTTCTCCACAAGTATGCACCATTGCGAAAGTTCGTCGTGTCCAAGCATCACGTGATGATCGGGTGCTATAGACTCTACGCTCACATACAACGGGTGCAAGCCAGTTTTGCACACGCGGAAATACTTGGGTCTAACTTGACGATCCTAGCATGTACAGACATGGCCTCGGAACACAAGAACCGAAAGGTTAAGCATGAGTCATATGAATGATATGATCGACACTTCGTTGTCCACCATTGAAACCACATATCTTCTCGTGATGATCGGATTAGGTGTGGTGAATTTGGATCGTGTTCACTAAACAACTTGAGGGATGTTGAATTTAGTGGGAGTTCATCTAGTAATTTGATTAAGTTGAACTATTTATCATGAACATAGTCTAAATTGTACTTGCAAATACTGTAGATCACATGGCCAAGTCCAACTTCAACTTCAACGTTTTTGCTGAGAAGGAAAAGCTTAGAAACAATGGGTCTAACTTCACCAATTGGTTCCGCAATCTAAGAATCATTCTCTCTGGCGGTCAAAAGGACTATGTCCTTGGGAAAACGTTAGGTGACCCCCTTGCTGCAACTGCGCCGGCTGATGAGAAAGCTGTCTATCAGTCGCGCAAAGATGATTATGGTGTGATTAAGAGCACCATGTTGTTTGCTATGGAACCGGAACTTCAAAATTGTTTTGAAGACTATCCCGGGCCCTTTGAGATTCTCGAAGAGCTGAAAACCATGTTTTAGACTCAGGCCCGTTTTGAGAGATATGAGATCTCTGAGAAGTTCTTTAACTGCAAGATGGAGGAAGGGAGTTCCGTTAGTGAGCACGCCATTAAGATGACGGGCTACACTCAACGCCTTGAGCAACTGGAATGCACGATTCCAGAGGAGCTCAAGATTGACAGGGTTCTGCAATCACTCCCTCCCAGCTACAAAAGTTTTGTAGTGACTCACAATCAGATTGGTTCCACTGATACGATCAGCGAGCTCTTCGCAAAGCTGAAGGCCGCGGAAGTGGACATCAAAAAGGATAATCATGTGTTGATGGTCAACAAGCCCACCTTTAAGAAAGGTAAGGGTGCAAAGAAGCCCTTCAAGAAAGGCGGCGGCAAGCGCGTTGCCCCTGCTGAGAAGAAGCTCAAGTCTGGTCCTAAGCCGGACACTGAGTGCTTCTATTGCAAGGACAAGGGTCACTGGAAGCACAACTGTCCGAAGTACTTAGCGGACAAGAAGGCTGGCACCATCAAAGGTATATTTGATATACATGTTATTGATGGTTTCCTTACTAGCCCTCATTGTAGTGCCTGGGTATTTGATACCGGTTCAGTTGCTAATATTATTAACTCGAAACAGGAGCTACGGAATAGACGGCGGCTTGCGAGGGATGAGGTGACGATGCGCGTTGGCAACGGATCAAGAGTTGATGTGATGGCCGTCGGCACGCTCTCCTTAGTTTTACCTTCGGGATTAGTTTTAAACCTTAATAAATGTTATTATGTGCCTGCGTTGAGCATGAACATTATTTCTGGATCTTGTTTATTGCAAGACGGTTATTCATTTAAATCGGAGAATAATGGTTGTTCTATTTATATGAGTAACATCTTTTATGGTCATGCACCTATTGTGAATGGTTTATTTCTTCTAAATCTCGAAAGGGATGAAACACACATCCATAACATTGAGGCTAAGAGTGCAAAGTAGATAGTGATAATACTACTTATTTGTGGCAATGTCGTCTAGGTCATATTGGTGTAAAGCGCATGAAGAAACTCCATTCTGATGGACTTTTGGAGTCTCTTGATTTTGAATCATTTGACACATGCGAACCATGCCTCATGTGCAAGATGATCAAAACACCGTTCTCCGGTATGATGGAGCGAGCAATGGACTTGTTGGAAATCATACATACGATGTATGCGGACCGATGAGTGTTTCGACGCGCGGTGGATATCGCTATTTTCTCACTTTTACCGATGACTTAAGTAGATATGGGTATATCTGTTTAATTAAACATAAATTTGAAACGTTTGAAAAGTTCAAAGAATTTCAGAATGAAGTGGAGAACCATCATAACAGAAAGATTAAGTTTCTACGATCTGATCGTGGAGGTGAATATTTGAGTTATGATTTTCTCACGCATCTTAAAGCAAGTGGAATCGTTTCACAACTCACGCCACCCGGAACACCACAGCGCAATGGTGTGTCTGAATGCCGGAATTGAACCTTATTAGATATGGTCCGATCGATGATGTCTCTTACTGATTTGCCGTTATCATTTTGGGGTTATGCATTAGAAACCGCTGCATTCACTTTAAATAGGGCACCATCTAAATCCGTTGAGACGACACCGTATGAACTGTGGTTTGGTGCTAAACCTAAGTTGTCGTTTCTTAAAGTTTGGGGATGCGAAGCTTACGTCAAGAAGTTGATGCCGGACAAGCTCGAACCGAAAGCGGAGAAATGCGTCTTCATAGGATACCCTAAGGAAACTATTGGGTATACCTTCTATCACAGAACCGAAGGCAAAGTGTTTGTCGCAAAGAACGGTTCCTTTCTTGAGAAGGAGTTTCTCTCGAAAGAAGTGAGTGGGAGGAAAGTAGAGCTAGACGAGGTTATTGAACCTTCTCTTGAATTGGAGAGTAGCGCAGCACCTGAAATTGTTCCAGTGCCGCCTGCACCAACAATAGAGGAAGCTAATGACAAGGATCATGAAGCTTCGGACGATGCTGCTACTGAACGTCGCAGGTCGACAAGGTCGCGTGCCCCTCCTGAGTGGTACGGCAACCCTGTCTTGACTGTCTTGTTAGTAGAAGACAGTGAACCTACGATCTACGAGGAAGCGATGATGAGCCCAGACTCTGAGAAATGGCTAGAAGCCATGAAATCCGAATTGGGATCCATGAGCGGAAACCAAGTATGGACTTTGGTGGACCCTCCTAGCGACCGAAAGGCCGTTGAGTGCAAATGGATCTTCAAGAAAAAACGGACGCGGATGGTAATGTTACCGTCTATAAAGCACGGCTTGTCGCGAAAGGTTTTCGACAAGTTCAAGGTGTTTACTACGATGAGACTTTCTCTCCTGTAGCGATGTTTAAGTCCATTCGGATTTTATTAGCAATTGCTACGTTTCATGATTATGAAATATGGCAGATGGATGTCAAGACTGCATTCCTCAATGGCAACATTGATGAAGAGTTGTATATGATGCAACCCGAAGGTTTTGTCGATCCTAAGGATGCTGATAAAGTATGCAAGCTTCAACGTTCTATTTATGGACTGAAGCAAGCATCTCGGAGTTGGAACCTTCGTTTTGATCAAGTGATCAAGAGCTTTGGATTTGCTCCAAATTGCTACGAAGCTTGTATCTACAAGAAAGTGAGTGGGAGCTCGGTGACGTTTCTGGTACTATATGTGGATGACATATTGATTATTGGAAATGACATCAACATGCTTAACGATGTGAAGAGTTATTTGAACAAGTGTTTTTCAATGAAAGACCTAGGTGAAGCTGCTTATATATTGGGCATCAAAATCTATAAAGATAGACAAAGACGCCTGATAGCTTTAAGCCAGAGTACATACCTAGACAAAGTTCTGAAAAGGTTCAAAATGGATAAGGCAAAGAAAGGTTCGGTGCCTATGTTGTCATGTAAGATATTGAGCAAGGCTCAGTGTCCAGCTACGGTAAATGATAGGGAAGCTATGAGCAAAGTGCCTTATGCCTCGGCCATAGGTTCTATCATGTATGCCATGTTGTGTACTAGACCGGATGTGTTCAATGCTCTTAGTTTGACGAGCAGATATCAAAGTGATCCAGGAGTGGAACACTGGACAGCCGTGAAGAACATCCTAAAGTACCTAAATAGGACTAAAGAAATGTTCTTAGTCTATGGTGGTGATGAACAGCTCGTCGTAAAAGGTTACGTCGATGCTAGTTTCGACACCGACAAGGATGATTCTAAATCTCAGACAGGATACGTGTATATTTTGAATGGAGGAGCTGTGAGCTGGAGAAGCTGCAAGCAAAGCGTGATCGCGGGATCTACAGTAGAAGCGGAATACATGGCTGCTGCAGAAGCGTCAAGTGAAGGAGTTTGGATCAGAAACTTTATCACTGAGCTTGGTGTGGTGCCAAGTGCCTTGGACCCACTGGAGATATTGTGTGACAACACTGGCGCCATAGCACTCGCTAAGGAACCAAGATATCATCCAAATACCAAGCATATCAACCGCAAGTTTCATATAATCCGAGATTATATAGCAGATGGAGATCTGAAGATTAGCAAAGTACATACAGATCTGAATGTCGCAGATCCATTGACTAAACCTCTTCCACGTGTAAAACATGATCAGCACCTCAGTGCCATGGGTGTGAGATTGTTGCCAAATGTAAACTAGATTATTGACTCTAGTGCAAGAGGGAGACTGTTGGAATTATGCCCTAGAGGCAATAATAAAGATGTTATTATTATAATTCTTGTTCATGATAATGTTTATATTCCATGCTAGAATTGTATTAAGCGGAAACTTTAATACTTGTGTGGTTTGTGAACAACACCGTGTCCCTAGTACGCCTCTATGGACTAGCTCATTGATTAATGATGGTTAAGGTTTCCTAACCATGGACATGAGTTGTCGATTAATAATGAGATCATATCATTGGGAGAATGATATGGTGGACAGACCCAAACTAAGCGAAGCAATTAGATCGTGTCATCGTGTTCATCTTTGCAAAGCTTTTCTTATGTCAAATATTGTATTCCTTAGACCATGAGATAATACAAATCCCTGGTATCGGAAGAAAGCTTTGAGGTCATCAAACGTCATCCTATGAGAGGGTGATCATAAAGGTGTCTCTCAGGTGATCGGAAAGTATCTGTTGGGTTGTATGTATCGAGATGGGATTTGTCCCTCCCAAGTCGGAGAGATATACTTCGGGCCCACTCGGTAATCAATATCAACACCGCTTGCAAGCATGTGGTTAAGGAGTTAATCACAAAGTGATATCGGATTACGGAACGAGTAAAGTACTTGTTGAGAACGACATTGAACTAGGTATGACGGTACCGACGATCGAATCTCGGGCAAGTAAAATATTGCGAGACGAAGGGAATATATATATGGGATTGATTGAATCCTGGCATCGTGGTTCATCCGATATGATCATCGATGAATGTGTGGGAGTCAATATGGGTTTCCAGACCTCGCTGTTGATTATTGATAGAAGATCATGTCTGCATATTCTCGAACCCGCAGGGTCACACACTTAACGTGTCTCGACGCTAGGATAGATTGGATAATTGGTTTATGAGTTTTTGTTTGGAGTCTTGGATGGGATCCGGGATATCACGAGAGGTTCCGGAGTGGTTCGAAGAATAAGATTCATATAAGGCAGTGCAGTTTTTAGAGTTCGGAATTGTTCCGGGTTAATCGGTATTGTACCGGAAGCTTCTAGAACCTTCCGGAAGGGGACCAACGTGGCCCCACCTTCCGGGAGGGGGCATGGGACTATGAGGGAGTTTCCTGGCCGCATTGGGCCAGGGGCACAAGGCCCCATAGGGCCCAGCCGGCCAAAGGGTTTTTAAACTCGAGATAGACCTTCTAGAAGGGGGTTTCCTTGCCCCCCACTCCTCCTTTGGGGCCGCCAGCCTTGGCTTGGGGGAGGGGCTAGGGCTGCGCCCACCCCTCTATAAATAGAGGGCTGGGGGCGCACCACCCCCCTACACCTTCCCCTCCAACCCTACCTGCCCTGCTGCCCTCCTCTCTCCCTCCCGACTGCTTGTAGGAGAAGCCCTGCTGCAGAAATTCTCCACCATATACACCACGCCGTCGTGTTGTAGATCCAATCCGTCTCTCCACCATACTTGCTGGTCCGAGGAAGGAGGAGACGTCGAGGTGCTGAATGTGTGCATCTCACGGAGGCACCGCCACTTGTGGTGCTAGATCGGATCGCGAGGAGGAGAAGCGAGTACGACTACATCACCCACGTTCCGACGAACGTTCCGCTGTGCGAATCTTCAAGGGTATGAAGATCTAATCCAATCTCTCTCGTTGTTTGCATCTCCTAGATTAGATCTTGGCTTTTCCTCTGTTCGCATACGTAGAAAATTTTGATTTACTATGCCGCGAAACCCTTCAGAATCGTGCGTGCTCGACGCCGTCGTGAACTCCAGCGAGCGATTGCCGGCAACCTCGTGCGCCCCTTGGTCTACGGCGACCACCTTGAGCATCCCCATGCCACGGCGAACCTGGTGAGCCTCTCCTCTCTCTCCCTCGCTTCCTGGAATAGCCAGACCACCACGAGAAGAGCGCCACCTCCGCTCACCGTCGCCAAGCGCCGCTAGTCCTTGGTCGACGCGCTCTGAGCCGTTGGATATAGATCTAGTGGATGCGATAGATTACTTAACTAAAATGATATGAGCTGATCTGATCCGTATGATCTCAATTAAATCCAATGCACCGCGTAGCTCGATCCGTGCGAACCGGTACCAGCCAATGAGGTTGTGACACGTAGCCAGGTTCAGGTTTTAAAAACAAAAAATGTTCTATTAGATGTTTAAAACTTGAAAAAATCATAACTTTTGATCTACATGTCCAAAAATTACAAATTTTATATCAATGGATTCACAAAAATGCAAACTTTGCAACCATTCCCTTATTTTAGTATTTTACATCTGGAAAATTAGGTGTTTTTGCAGAAACATTTCTAGGCCTATTTTGAGTATAAAAGTTATTCTAAAAATGATTTTTGGGTAAAATCTTTTGCAAATGATTTGTTTTGAACCTACTGACCAGAAACAAAAACTTTTGGGTTTAGAAATATATTTTGATAAACACAAGGAATTATTCCTTGAATAAAGGCATTTCTAGTAAAACAAAAATGTTTGCTATGATTTAAAAATGATTTTTGAGTAAAATATTTTGCAAATGGTTTTATTTGAACTCTCTGACCCTAAACACTAACTTTTGGATTTAAAAAATATATTTGATTTAACCCTAGAAAATTATTACTTTGATTAAAAGCATTTTTAGTAAAACAAAAATGTTGTTTTGATTTAAAAATGATTTTGAGTGAAACCTTTTGTAAATGGATTTGTTTTAAACACTTTGACCATAAAAACTAACATTTGTGTTTAAAAACAAATTTGGATAACACTAAAAATTATTACTTTGATTTAAATCATTTCTAGCAAAAAAATGATTTAAATGGCCTATTTTCACTAACTTGATTTTAAATGGTTTTGCCACTTTTATAAATGACCAATAGGTGTTTTAAAATGTTTATATCTTATTAAAAAACACTTTTCCAATAAAAAAACCTTTTGCATGCTTGCATGCATTTCTTTTTTTTATTATTTTATGTGGTGAATTGTTTGAATGTTAGTTTTGATTATGTGCTTGCCTTGATTGACTTGTATTGAACTTTGAAGAGTGTGACATTTGCAAGATCAAGGATTGTATCTATATTCTCTACTAAAAAATCAAGTGGTGCTTCATACATTTTGTCCTATTATTTCAACTATGCATTAGTGATATTTTGAGTAGGACTTGCATGGAATTTTTACTAAGTATGCTATGCCTTGGGAAATCCTAGTAGATGATGCCTTAGTAGAATTTTTCCTAAGTTAAGATTCTTGCTACTAGTATGCTTAGCCTAGCTAGTAGAAAACAAGGGTGGATTATATTCATTCTATGAAATATTTCTAAGTCTATGGCCTATGTTTTGTTAATAAAACAACTATGTGAATGAATCACCTGGGTGGAATGGTGTGAATGGATTATGTTGAGTGGTTACACAGGGCCCATATTAATGGCCTCCCTAGTGTATCAACTTGTGGAAAGCCAGCAAGGAACAAAGAGATTTGAGATGTCAAATGTTGAGAAGCATCTAGTGCAGCCACATGGCATATGGGATCTGCCTGGATCATATAGGTTGCAATAACTTAGTCAGATGAACAGAAGGTGGTAGGGGTGATAGGATGGAACGCGTCCATTTGGTCTAAGGGGAGGATTCTGAAAGATCTTGTCTCGATGCATGTCGAGTCTTGTGGGGAAAGTTCACCACCTCTCGAGAGATTATAATCTAAGTACTTAACCGTGTCCTCGGTAATGGACAATTTGAGCATCAATACATGGAAGCTATCAAGGATCTCCTCATCCCAATTTCTAAGTTAAAAACTTGTGTTGAACAAGGGTTAAAGGATCACCAATTCTTATTGGTAGATGCCTTGGATGATTTTGACAAACAAAAACTTAGTGTTTTCAACAAATAAGAAAAACCTTATTTTGAGCAAAGCAAGACACGGCTACAGTTAGCCAAATGCATATAGATGATAGATACCACTATTCTACCATAGTATCACTTGACAATACAATTCAAATGTATTGACCCTTGTGGCTGTAACTTATTATGTTGTAGGTTTGTTTGATGTTAGTGAAGTGTGTTGAATAGGATTACAACTCTACAACCAACATGATTGCCTGTGGCACTTTGAAGATGAAGGACTACATGCTATATTGATATTTCTGCTGCATTGTAATGAGATAGCCAAATGAGCTATGTAAGATGTAATGTATTATTTTATTTCTGGTTATAAGTTGTAATATGACCTTTGTTCCTTGATATTACATCTTAAACTGTGGATGCTAGCTATTGATCCAGGGACTAGCATTGTAAACACATGAATCTCTACCTTATCAGGTTGGGACCTCTTCATAAATGCAATGTAAAATCCCATATCTAAAAATTAGTATGTTAGAGGACTAACCACCTTAGTATGAATCTCGTTCTCGAGATTCGGATTGGCTAGCACATAAGTGTGGGTGGTCTTCTCTAAGATCTGCTTCTTGCTCCCCTATGGCTTCTTCCTCAGAATGATGATTCCACTAAACCTTGGAAAACTTGATGGTCTTGTTGCAGAAAATACCAAACAGTGTCTCACCCTGCACGTGTCCATCATGTCATGCATGTCATCGAGAATCCTCTACGTCATGCCGCTAAGACCCGTCGATGTGGTAGAGGCAAAACTGCTCCACCACTTGCCTCTCCCTCTAGCACCTACTCCAAAGATGATGCCCCCATGAGGGAGAGCGACACAAAAAGTGTCGCCGTCATGATCTGATCCAGGAGTCCAGATCTAGGTTTCCCCCGAAGCAATACGAGCGAGTAGACGATGGTTGCAAACGATGCCTTCAAAAAGGAAATGACGCTTAGACGCCGCCATCACTTGGAAATACCGAAGTTAGAGATCGATTTTCACCGGCAGCTACACGTCTCCCACTCGCATATGGGACTAGATGTCAGACCGCAAGATCTGCCATAACTATCCACAAATCGTCCGACCACCTCCAGCAGAAAAGGAGGCCGCCACGACCATGACTGGGGCCGCTGCTCCATATGTCCTCGTATAGTAGCCCAGGAGTACCTCCGTGTTCCACCATCAGAGCAGCGGTATGGAAAATAACGCAAATCGGCTGTAGCCCCTCTGACCCCTCTAGGCCAGATCATGCCAGCCTAGACGACGCCACCGCCATCCACTAGATCACCGCATATGGCCACTGATAAGCAATGCCATGGCCTCTGCCACTCCGCAAAACCGTCGTCGTAGAGGATGGGAGAGAACGCCGCCACAACCCACCAAGTCATTGACCGAGGAGAACCGCCACCGCCGCGCCGCACGTGCTTCGCTCGGTGATGTCCCCGGCCGTGGTAGGGGGAGGGGAAGGCGCAAGGGGGTGGATGCCCCCTTGTGGCACAGCGTGGCTGCACAGGAGCAGGGTGCTGACGGTGGATGCCCCGGTGCATCCCGGTGTGGCCACACGGGAGTGGAGGAGGCAGCGGGGCTAGGAGCCTCTTGCAAGCCTTATACATATGTGAATTTAGTTGGCTTATAAATTTATTCAAGAATTAAAACTTACTTAGAGAAAATATATCATAGTGATAGTTTAGTATTACAGATCATCATGTTTTATATATGTACGTACCTAGTCAAACTTACTAAGCATTGACATTTGACTAAAATTTTCGTCACGTATTTCGGGAAGCGCTAATGTAAAGCAGTGGTTTAGCTGCAGTGAGCCTGCGTCAGACACTCACAAATGCATATCTTGTTGAGAACATTGATAGAACAAATTCTAATTCCCAATATATGATCACCTACCTCGGCGGAGTTTCATAAATAGTAGGTTAGAGAAATATATGGTATTATCTACTTCCTCCGTTTCAAAATATAAGATGTTTTAGTTTTGTGAAGCAAATGTATCTAAACTACTTTTAGTACGTAGGTTCATTTAAATTTAGAGCGAATCTACATATTAAAACAAGTCTAGATATATTTTTTCACAAATCTAAAATATTTTATATTTTGAAACGGAGGGAGTACAACTGAAGCTAAAATTATTACACCAAAAAAGGCGAGCGGAAAAAGAGCATATGATATCGAAATTGATCAGCACAAGTATGTGTTGTTTGATAACAACCAAAGTGCCAATTAGTTGAGTAAGAATGCAAGCTCTCGTTCAAGATCTAAGAATATCAATGTCCATTCTAGTCAGAATTGAGATGAGTTGAATTTTAAACAAATTACAAAATCCACGTCTATGATGACCGGTTCAAGAGATATGCTCGAAGAGTGCCACCAACTCGCCAACATAGCTTATGGAAGATATTGGGACCCGTCATCATGTCGGAACGGGAGGTTTATGGACTAAGTCCCTATATATGAAGGTGTGTTGCTAGTCCAACCGCAACCCATAAGTACTCCCTCTGACCTATATTAGTTGACTCAAATTTATTTAAATATATCTAGCACTAAAACTTAACTAGATGTATTCATATCTAGATGGATGTATCAACTAATATGGATCAAAGAGAGTACAACATTACGTACAATTCCTCTTTGTTCAGTAAGAGGTGTGCTTCGGTGCCCCCCCCCCCCCCCTCCCCCTCTAAACTTAAGTTTGAATGTACCAATTTTCTTTTAACCCATAGAAACCGATATCCCGATCATGTATACCTCCGTAAAGGTTTACTTGGTCAAGCTGGGTATACTCCACGTTCTCACCGGCTGATCCCACCTTCCGTTATTGTAATTTACGTCTTTGCATGTCAATTTTTGATTTTTTATCACTGCTGCTATATACCTCCCGATTTCTATCTCGCGCGGGCACATGAGTATACATGTACGGTTAGTATACGTCTAAGAGAGCTATACAGGCATCGGGTGGGTTTGTACGGTCTTCAAAATGAATCGATATCATGTTTTTTGTTTGTCAAAGTTTGAAGGGAGAGGAAACACCGAAGCAAAAGTATAAATGGCTAAGATTGCTTAGAGGAGGGAAAGCAATAAAACTATATACCCACTTGCCCCCGGATCAAAGGTTTCACCTAGAGAATGTCCATATATGTTGTCATATGTAGCGATGTCGCATCTCATCCTCTCTATCAACCCACATCTCTGTTTTATCCTCTCTTAACACAGAGAGAACACTAGGAAAACTCACGCCATAGGAGAAAACGCCGAGAACAGATGATGAACTGTCATCCACGTCGTATCTGGTCATTGTTGCACGCCCTCATTTACGAGGAGTTTAATGCACTAACGGTCTGTGTACTTGATACCATGGCTCGATTTAGTCCTTTTACTCACATTTTGCAGAATCGTTGCCATATATTTATTAATTTGACTTAATTTCTTCCTAAACTAAGTTTGTCTTCGATATTGCGGTAGAGCAGCTGCCGTGAAATTTTGCACGTAGTCCCTCCCACGTGATTTGGTTAGGTGGGATAATCTCTTGCCAGGTTAATTTTTTAAAAACTGCACGTTTGTTATCGATACGATGTGATTTGCCCCAAATTCGCCAAATCCCTGACCCTAGTTGTTTTATTCCTTCCATGTTCCTTGATTGTCCTCTGCCCATAGTCAAGTGTGATCAATGAAGTCTTGGTGATGTGAAGAAGTACACCACCTAGACCGACATCAAAGACAATTAGAACAAGGATTTCTTCAAGTGTTCTAATCATGAAGTTAGTCAAAATCGTCGCTAGTCATCCTGGTCAAGAGATTGCTGCCACCGTGGTCTCCCGTATGTCTGTCCCTACCAACACCTCTTTTCCCTTCCTTTGAACAGAACATAGTGGAGATGAAATGACGGCGGTGCTCGTTTATTAGGGAGGGTGAGCAATTTGCAAACTTCTAGGACCGATAATTAATGTTTGAGATGCGAGAGGGGTTACCTGCAAAAATTCTAGGGTGGCTTATTTCCTACACGCTGGACCAATGTCCGTGTGATATTCATGTCGTGCAATTTCGATGGCAAACCTAGTTTAGGATGAAATCGAATCAAATTGATAAGTAGATGGCTATGATGCTGCAAATCATGAGTAAGAGGACTAAATCAAACATGCGCTCAAGTACATGCAACGTTAGTGTATTTAAGTCATTTCCGCCACAATGAGAGGGAGAGACATTGGAAGAGTGATATTTTTCGAGAAAGAGTATGTATTATTATCACAAAAATACCAATTACACACAGACTCTGCAACAACATATTCCTCTAGCGGTCTTACGGATACACACAACCAAGAAAATAAGAAGAAATACAATTAAAAAAAGTACCGCTACAGAGACCTATTCCTTGTAGCGGCAGTACTAACACCAACAAGATATCACCAGAAGTATAGCTCTTCCAAAAGCGACGCCTTCAAGAAGGAAATCATGCACAAATACCGTCGTCGCCCATCATAGATATTAGATTTTCACCTTGAGGAAGTCCTTGCTCACAGCCCATTGCTAGGCACAACCAGTTAAGGCCAGCACTTGGATTTTCACCCTGAAAGCTAAGATTTTGAAGTTCTCCTGTGATGTCGCCCCCAATTACGATATCGGTGCTCCAAGTCAAGAATCACCAAGCCAATTCCTCATCGCCACCAAAGACTCGAATCACCATTGCTAGGCCTAAAATCTCGGCTTGCATGACATTCTCTGCCAACAGACTTCATCATGGAACAAGAAAGCGTGTCCCATGATTGTAACAGCCAGCAGAGCTTCGCAGCGCTCTCTCTGAAAAACCAAATAGTCAGAGAAAAATATGGGTGTGCACGACCGAATCCCAACCGATCTATCAATCTCCAAGCATGAATCGCTTACTGGAGTTTGCCGACGGAGCCTTGTGGAACACGACATGCTAGCCAGATCGATGGGGACAAACATCAGGCGGATCATCATATTGGCGCGAGTTGGGACCCTAGGACCGCCACCTTTATTCAAGCTGAGCTAGTATCCCCTACACCACCCGTCGGCACCCTATTGGGTCTGCCACTCCGAACCTCACCGGCCATGCTAGCATCGAGGAAGAAGACGGTAGAACAAGGGCGATCTTTCGCTAGATCCGGCTGAGGAGGAGCCCACTCTGCTGGTCAACTCATGGTCATGGAAGATTTCCACCACCACCCGTGTTCCACATGCGTCGCGCGTAGGAGGCCGTCGTCTTAGATACATTTTCTTCACAAACCTAAAACATCTTATATTTTGAAATGGAGGAAGTATTTATACTTATTAAATAATCCCAGTGGACTGATATATAGCGAAAACAGGGGAGCATTGTCGAGCTCAGTGGCCGGCCCAGATCATAAACAGAGTTTGTTTAAGGCCCATTCTGGTGCTTTCGTATGTGCCTGCAAACTACTTCAGTTCCCCTTTTCCCTCTTCTGTCAAACAGCCAGGGGCTAAACCCTGAAATCAGTTAGGAGGTTTGCTTAGATTACACACATGCATGCATGTATAGTGCTACTATCAATTGGTGAACTCGAGAAAATAATCATGAACATATCAAGGAAGCACAACTGTAGGAACGACAAGCAAGCCATATACGTGTGCGGATTTTAGTTAAAACGCGCGACGAACTAGACAATATAGGATGAGAGACCAAAGGTAGTCCATGTGTTTTTTTAACCGATCTAATAATAATTATCAACAGTAGTACAGAAACATAAAATAATAAAAATTATAAATAGATCGTTGGACCATCTAGCAACGATTACAAACAATTGCGTGAGCTGAAGACGTTGTTGTCCTCGCCCCTCCATCTGCATAGACGAACAAAACTTATCGTAAAAGAGCTTATTGTAGTAAAGCGACATGAAGTCGTCATGCTAAATTCTAAATATCAGCAGCCTAGCTATGTGACATGTACAGGGACGTGCCAACAAGTGCCACTCTCACTCTTTACTGTTAGCTACATGGGGAAAGGTCATTTAGGTAAGGCACGAAAAAAGTCGATTCATAGTCAGATGGTGGCTATACGATTGCTTATGCTGCAGATGCCATGAGAACATTTTGTTTCATTACAGCAAGACAAGATCCGATGAACATTCTCTTCCATTGCTCTATCCAAAAACATTACAGCAAATGATCCCTAATAAGTGCTTTCTTCCTGATATAAGTCCGTTTCCTTTCTAGTATAAGCGAGTAAGTACAATCGTAGGGAGATACACCACTAGAAACAAGCTGTTTTTTCCTGAAGGCCCAGCAGTCAAAGGAGTAAAAAAAACATCAAAATGAAACCAAAATAATCCATTCTATAGTATTTATCCAAGCAGAGCAGAGGAGAACTTAATTTGTTTTAGGGCCGGCCCAGCAGGCTTTCGTTCGATTTAATACAGTTCGCTGATCGCTGATGACACAGGACAAAAGAAAGGATGGTTGTACTTCTCAGTTGATAGTTCAGACGTCGACGACGCATGGCGCGGCGCGCTGGAAGTGGAAGTAGCCGTCCCCTCCGCCGCCGGCGATGGAGCCGTAGCTCCCCTGCCCTCCGTTAACCGTGAGCAGCGCGGGGCACCTGACCCTGAGGTGGTAGTGGCCCGTGATGATCGCGCCCGCCTTCCACCTGATCGACGCGTCCACCCGGACCGTGAGCAGCACGTACCCTGCCGTCTCGTCCTGCGCCAGCGACACGGCGAGGTACGGCGGCAGCGCCACGTTGGCCCCGACCAGGAAAGGCGACCACACGGACACGTCGAGGTGGCCCTGGTACACGACGGGCAGCGCCGTCGGGACGGTCACCTGCTGGCCCTTGTACTCGGCGTAGGCGTCGGCGCGGTCGTAGTAGATGCCGACGCGGGAGTTGGGGTTGCGCGCCGCCAGCGTGGCCTGCAGCGTGACGGTGAGGTAGGAGGCCGGGGAGGAGGTGGCGTTGAGGCAGGCGACGGTGAGGTCGTTGAGGTAGAAGCGTGGCTTGGTGGGGCGGAGCACGAGCCAGACGATGAGGACGACAAAGAGGATGAGCAGGATGACGGCCACCAGGGCGGCGCAGAACTGCCGGTACAGCCGCTGCCGCTCGCAGTCGTGCTTGTCACAGTGCTTGATCGACATCCTCTTCTTCTTCTTCTTGCTCTGCTCTGCTCTGCGTGGAGGAGACGAGAGAAGAGAAGAGAAAGTTTGGTGGGGATGGAATTAAGTGGGATGGAGCGTATATACACAAGCACGAGGTGTGGTGCTGCCGGGCCGGCCATGATTGATTACCGCGCGCGCGAGTTCGTCTTATTTTCACCAAGAAACGGAGCTTTTAGGTGCAGTAACCAACCATCGATGGCTGAAAAGAGTGAGGAGTGGCGTCAGGTAGGGTGTCGACGTCGAGCCATCAGCTTCAGCTCCAGAGCAGGCCATGGATTTCAACATCAGAAACATGTAAAGGCATGGAGGAAGAAGAGGCCGACACGCACGCAACTTTCCTAATCCTTCCAGTACACATCCCCATCACTTGCAATTTGCAAAGATGGATGAAAAATGCACACACTTCTTCCACTATTTTCACAACTTGGAAATCCAATTGTTAGCATAGTTGTTATAGTTAGCTATGTCTGCGACTTGCAGATTGAATGCATGTTGAGATGAGTCGCTTGCATGTGCCTGGCTTCACCGCCGGCGAACACTGGTGCTGTGACTTGCTGTCGCGCTCAGCCGTATGACTGCAACCTGCTTGTTGATCGGTCTCAAGGGACTCGTACCACATCGACTGACCAATCAAAATCACAACGTAATTTTCACAAATATTGACCGAGGTCAAGCAGCCCAAGTATGTATCCATCCATCAACTGATCAACCAACACTCTCAGGTAACAGATTCAGTAACTAGACGTTGTGGCTTGACACACACTTCACCCTGATCACTTTTAGATATGATTTGACACGCCAACTTCTCCACAATAGTTTCAGGAACAACGTACTGAAATTGCTGATGGCACTTGGCCCCAATGAACAAACGAATGAATGAACTCCTTGCAGCAATCGGATCCAAGACAAGTGCGTTGTAGCTACCTCTGTACTTTATCTCTCTTTTGTTGGACCAAACATTAGATCCTTCCTACTCAGTGTGCATGCAGCTACCAAACATAGATTCATACTACTGAGAAGAATGAATTAGGACTTGACCTTGATGGATGAAACAAATCAAAGGGAATCAAAAGCAGCACAGTGCCTTAGTTTTATGGCAACAAAAAATCACAAGGGTGGGGGCATGCACTTGACATTCTTCTCCGATCAGGTCAGGTCCATAAGAAGAGCCACAAACCATCATCACTTTCCAACCCACTCACTCTATAAAGCATTAATTATGTGGTGTCGCTATACATGTAGTAACAGCGAGTCATCTTTTTCCTGTCAAGCTCTGGCTTGGAAGCACCAGAAGAGCATGATGAGGACACACTACCGTATGAGATTACTCCACCACCAACAATACTAGTAAGTAGTACCTATGGTGTTAGGGATGATCGTGTAGGCTCAGTGGAGTCTTCTGGCGAAAGAAGGAATAATCAGATCTCTTGTATTCTGTTGGTCTGGTCCACACATCAACACAAACGCGTGACATCAGAGAGGAATGTGTGTGCATGCCTGGTGGAGCCACATATTGATGATTAACTAAAGCATCAAGTATATCCCAAAGAAAACTTTGCTGTGAAATCCTTAAAATGGATTAGTTATTAAGAGACAGAAAGGAAGCTCGAAGATCAACAAGAAAGTGGCTGAATCTGCCAGGAATATATGACCTTGCATTTTTTAAAAGAGAAAGAAAGTGGACCAGAAAGATGGACCTAGGTTGCAGGAAAGTAAATCCAAGCATATACCAAACGTAGCCAGCAAGAGGAATACCAATCTCAATCGGAAACAAAGGGGAGAATATCACAAAGAGACTGCAGCCACAAAAGTGTCATCTTTCTGATGAGTTCACATATGGATTCTTATCCACAGTTTAGAAGATCAAAGCACAAAAGCTTATTTGGATGATAATTTAGAGTGAATTCCACTTTTTACCCCCTGTTTGTCATTTTGTGACGCTAATTACCCCATTTAATTTTTTGTGCCATGTTTTACCACGTATTTATGGTGGTCTGTCAGCTTTGACCCCCTTTAACCATTTTCCCCGTTCCTGACAGCTCGGGCCCACCGGCATGCTATGTGGATGCTGAATCAGCAAGCCAGGTCAGATGCGTATTTCAAATTTCTGCTTCTTTACCTATTTCAACCGGCCAAACCCAGCCCGCACCCAGAGCCCACAAAACCAGCCCGCAAACCCAGCCGGCATGACTTGACTTTGACTTGCCGCTTGGCCGCCAGACAGTTACGCCCGCACTATTTCAAGGGCAAAACCGAGGAGGACGATCTCGTCGAAACAGAGTGGAGGAAGGAGCCGAAGGTCCGGCTTGCCGACAGCAATCAACGGCATTGTCCCCCGATAGTGCAGAACTATGAATGTTGATCATTTTCCTTGCTCTTAACAGATGGCTTGTGAGATGTGGACTTTGAAGTATCTTTTCCATGATCGTGGACCCACCATCCGAGATATTGAGAAAATTGATAGGGATTACATATGCTATTTGGATATCAAGGAAAAGATGAAGTCTTTGGGTGGCAGTACAGATGATAGGATTTATTATGGAAATAAAGGGGCTAACAACCAATCTGAAATGGTGGAGATAGTAAAGGATGCCTGTGTCAGCCGAATGTTGGATGAATTTGGACAAGATAAATCTGTTAATATTCATGTATTGAAGGTGATGCCAACTGAGAGTGTTCCAAATGAAGGTGGAGAGGAAGAAGTAGGTGATGATGAGACGTATGATGATCCGGGTAAATATTGGAAGAAGCTTAGTGGAGAGCTTGGGTTATATGATGACTCGGATAGTGATGACAACTTTGATGTTGAGAAAGAGACAACAATGGTTCGAAAACACATAGCAGAAATGAAGAAAAAAGAGATGGAAAACAAGGGGCACATATTCAGAGGAGGAAGATAACAATGATGATTTGTATGATGTGACTGAAGGTTTAGATAACTTCGATATAGATGATATTGCTCTTCCTCAAACTCAAATGAAGAAAGAGATGGCATTTTCATGTGAAGAAGAGGCAAGACAAAAGAAAGAGAAGGTAGATAGAAAGAAACTTGCTAATGAGAGGAGGAAGAAAAAACAAAAGTCAAGTGAATTGACCTCTCAGATCCACCAAGCTCTGATGATGGCAATGATCCGTTTCACAATGGCACTGATATATATGAATATCGAAGTGATGAAGAGAAAGTAGGATTTGGGAGAAAGAGAAGAAGGCCTAGGAGGTTACTAATCCCGAGAATAGAGTATGATGAGGATCACTTAGATAACCTTGAACAGATGGATAAGGGTGTTTGCTTTAGAGATGTCAAGCAATTTAGGAAGGTTGTGAAGGAATTCCATATTGTTCAAGGGAGGAACTTTGCGTATCTGAAAAATAAAATGGATAAGATCAAGTTTCATTGTCTCTAAGAAGGTTGCAATTTCTATATCTTTGCCTCAAAAATTTCTCGTGAACCTACTTTTATGATTAGAGAAGAAGTAGTGCACCATTCATGTAGTAGGAAAAAATATTCATCTAAGATCAATTCGACATGGTTGGCAAAGCATTATGAAAGTTATTTCAGATCTGACCCTAATTGGAAGGTTAGTGCTTTTATTGATTGTGTAAAGAGGGAAATGAACTTTGAAATGACAAAAAGGATGGCATATAGGGCTAGATGGAAGGCGAGCAACATGGTTTTAGGAAATCATGTTACTCAATACCACAGGCTAAGGGACTACATGCACAATCTTATACTCAAGAACCCAGGTAGCAAAGCAGTGGTGTTAACAGAGCCAAGAGCGTCAAAGGATGTAAATCCCGTGTTCTCTAGCTTGTTTGTAAGTTTCCATGCTCAGATTCAAGGTCTCTTAGATGGTTGCAGGCCTTTTATTGGACTAGACGGTTGCTTTGTGAAACTTGCTAATGCGGCACAAGTGCTAGCTGCATCTGCGAGAGATGGAAATAACAACATGTTTCCATTAGCTTTTTCTATTGTGAACAAGGAAGACACTGATAATTGGACATGGTTTCTACATATGCTACAGACTGCCATTGGACTAGGAGAAAAGCATGGTGGCTGGACATTTATGTCTGATAGACAAAAGGTAAAATACTAATCTCATTCCGATCCATTTTCATCCTGATATTTTTCATATGTGCTAAATTGGTACATGTGTGTCATTTCAGGGATTACTATATGCTATTGCAAAAGTGTTCCCCAATTGTGAGAACGTATATTGTAAGAGACATGTGTTAGCAAACTTCGCCAATTCTGGATTTAAAGGAAAGATATACAAATAATTCTTTGACAAAATTGTGTATGCATGCACCCCCAATGAGTACAATTTTGCAATGGAGGAGTTGAAAAAATACAATGTTGAAGCATGGAAGTGGGTGGCAGCTATTCCTAAAGAGCACATTAGTAGGCATGCTTTTAGTACTAAATGGTTAAAGGGGGTCAAAGCTGACAGACCACCATAAATACAAGGTAAAACATGGCACAAAAAATTAAATGGGGTAATTAGTGTCACAAAATGACAAACAAGGGGTAAAAAGTGGAATTCACTCTAAAAACTATGATGGAGTTGGTTAGGATTAGGATTATGACTAGGATGAGTCTCAAGAGAAGTGGCTTGGACTAGGATGAGTCTCAAAGAGAAGTGGCTTGGACCGATTAGGTTGGGATATTACACCTGTGATGGCTGAAAAGTTGGAGAAAGCTAAGTCCAGATCTAAGTACTCCACTCCTCATCTATCTGATGTTGGGATCTACCAAGTAAATTCCGTTGAGACAAGCTATGAGGTAAATTTGATAAACAAGACATGTGAATGTTACTTATTTCAGCTAACTGGAGTCCCCTGTCATCATGCTTGCGCTGCCATTTTTAAAGCAAAAGAAAGGTCCAAGAACTATGTAGATGCATTTTTCAAAAAAGATGCATACAAGGCCGCATACGCTAATGCAATCTATACGGTTCCACATGAAGTCAAGACAAATAGTGTCAACATTGATCCTACTTTATTCACTAGACAACCAGGGAGACCTAAAAAGAACAGAATTAAAGGGGCGGATGAAGAACCATCAATTGGAAGAGCTAGGAAAGGCACTGTCACATGTGGCAATTGCAAAGGGGATGGACACAATATGAAGGGCTGTGACAAGCCATTGCGACCATTCTTAGCTTTGAGGGTTAGGAAACATGTGGTAAGTAATTATGTTTCATCTTTCCTTCTCAATTTCTTACATTTAAGAGCTATTCTTCTCACAAATTTTGTTGCATAGCCTCTTACACCTGGGACACAAGAAAGTGCAGCCCCAACACAAACTACACAACATGCAACCCCATCACAAGGTTCACGAGGTGAAGCCCCATTTCAAAAATCATGACGTGCAGCCCCAACTTAATTTCTCACTTTATAATAATCTTTTAAACATATGTTCCAATGTGCAGCCCTACCTCAAGGAGGAAGGGGGAGAGAAACAGGAAGGGGAAGGAGAAGAGGAAGATCACATGAAGCCTCACAAAATGCAGCCTCATCTCAAACTACACAAAGTACAACCCCACATTCATTACCTCTTCTTATTTTTCTTGAAACAATATCTTATTCGACTTTCTTAGGGAGTGGAAAAGGAAGAGGAAGAGGGAGGGAAACATCACAAGCTTATCAAGCAGCCCCCAGTGATGGTGGAAGAGGAAGGGCAAGAGGGAGAGCCAATTTTGTTGACACAAGGGTGTATGGAACGACTAGAAGTGGAAGAAAGGCTTTGAGGTTCAACATCGTTGATAAGGGCAATAATCAAGAAATCTAGATGTTGTCTTTTTATCATGATATTATCATCTTTTTGGGTGTTAATTGTTGGACTACCTTGTCATGTTGTGTCCGAAGATCCTACATGTTTTACTTTTTGTAACCGAGATACAAATATGTCCTCAAGACAATGTCATCTTTGAATATTACATCTTATAAATTCAAACTTTGAACAACATATAATTTTCTATCACAGACTTGCTAAACCGGCAAGCTGAATGCATGTATCAACATATAATGTTGCATATAACATATGATTGGTACATATCAGCATATAATTTTGTATATAACGTAATTTCTTAGGAAACAAACATTGCAAGCTGTATATATTTCATTCATAGTTGAGGTTCATACATAGATGTTGTACAACGAAATACCACTACCACCACCACAGGTATTAACTAGTTATCATCACACCCCTAATTTGACAACACGAGAGAACTTTACATCCCAGTTAAACATCAGATTTAAGACAGTAGACAAACATAAGAGGTTAGATCCTAGTTCAATGGCACATTACAAGATCACATCACTTGTAGCCAAGTACACAGCAACAACAATATCTTGGTTAGCAATCAGCAAGCCAGAAATCATCTGCATCTTAACCCCTCCTCCAATGCATCTACATCTCACTATGCAATGCTTCACAACCACGTCCGTCGACTTCCGGCTCCAAGGCATCTCACCCAGGAAGCTGGCACACCTCATGGAGAAGCTTTTCAGACTTGTCAGCTTTTAAAAAGATCATCAGAATATTTAAATTTTGTCACAGAGATAAATACAAGTACTGTCGATATGAGATTTTAAAGGAATAAATTAGTAATCAACTAGTGGACAAAAAGGGGAGAAGAGAAACAACGAACCATGTGTACGAATGATTCAGAATATGATCAGATAGTCACAGGCTCCCGTATGCATAGCCGCTACTTCCACTTGGTGCCGATGCCGCTCGTTGCTTCTGCATAACTTCTGCCGCATCTGCGTACCTTCCGTAGGCTCGACAACCAAAGTCTGCTCCTCGCGCTCGCCCCCGCTCGCCACCGGTGTTGTCTCCGCTCGTGGCCGGCCGTCGCCGCCAGTGCCTACCTTCCGCCGCCTAAGAAGCCGATGTCAGCTCCTCGCAACCACCTCGCTCGCCGCCGCCGCCGCTGTCTACAGTCGTCGCTTGTCACCTCTGATTAATCCTAGAAACAGAGGATCAGGGAATCGACAGAAACATTCGTATAGGTGTGGCCAATCGGTAGGTCAAGTGAGGTTAGTTCGGGCTGATTTTGTGGGCTCTGGGTGTGGGCTGGGTTTGGTTGGTTGAGATAGGTTAGAAACAAATTTTTTGAAATACGCCTCCGACCTGGCTTCCTGATTCAGCATCCACGTGGGATGCCGGTGGGCCCGAGCTGTCAGGAATGGGGAAAATGGTTAAAGGGGGTCAAAGCTGACAGACCACCATAAATATGGGTAAAACATGGCAAAAATAAATAAATAGGGTAATTAGCGTCATAAAATGACAAACATGGAGTAAAAAGTGGAATTCACTCTAATTTATATTCTTGAAGATGCACAGGTCAATACTTCACAAGAAAAAACATAAATCAACTGGTTTATTTTTCAAAATGGAAAAAGATCGCCCCGGCCTTTGCATCCAAGAGATGCACACACCATGTTTTATAAAATTAATCAAGTGGTAAGGGCATGAAAATTAGTGCGATCCAAGACGCATGGCATCGTGTTCCATAAGATGAAGCTGTCTTAGTTATCTGAGTTGTACAATTTGCAGGCGCACAAAGGAGAATAAAAAACTGCCATGGTGGACAAGTAGACTCATGATGATATCATTCAAAACAAAGTGGGGCAGGATATGACAAAACCCAGGCATATAGTTGAGGATCCATGTATATATTACCATTTGTGGTATTGAAAAAAAAATCCACCTAGACGCAGCCGCCAGCGCCCCTTCCTCCATCAACCACCCTTCCAGCCGCGGGTATACTCCCTATGCCACATAGGAGAACCCTCAATGCATGTCAATGCAAAAGTGTGTAGCATTTAAACTAATGACTAGCATCCTAAATAACTTCAATAAAGTGCAACCGTCAACTAAATTAATATAAAATTTACACACGATGGGTACATGATGCTAGTCATCAGCGTCGATACGAACAATAGAAACACACTATCGTCAAAGGGACAAGATGGAGGGCCATATGCGCGACCCATGAACATGTGTGTGTTTTTATTAAACTTTAGAAAATATTTGATATTTTGCACAAAAGTACTAGAAAAAATATAAATTGAAAACCATATTTTAGGTCAAGATAAAAGGTTTTGTGTGCTTCCTAATTTCTTTATAATGATTTTTTCACGCATTCTTATAAGGACAACATTGGGAAAATGACCCAAATTCATGTAAATGAGGCTAAAAACCAGATGGGATGTTGTACGTACAATCCTCCAACTAGATGAGTTTGACTCATTTCTTGATATATTTAAGTATATTAAATATTAAGTCCCTGCTATCTCAAAAATGTTCTCCGTAGACTTTGAAAAAAATCCTTTGCCAAAAGAGGATGAAAAGAAGTAGGTTCAACTCAGCATGCTCGTTGTGAATGTTCCATATTCGGGATTTAGACCATGTATGGACCGCGTTACCGTCGGCTTAGTGTGAGTACTTTACTTGCGAGGGGCTCTACTTCACTTTGTTGGGTGGGAGAGTATGGTAGTTATCCTTCAACATCTCTTTCACACTCAAAACCATTACTCTAAGTTTAACAAACATATTCATGATTTTATAAAATGATTATGCATCTCAAAAGAAAGTTTTTGTACCCCAAAAATATTAGGATGTTTGCTGAAAAGGTTAAATGAAAATAATTAAATAATTAAAATTGGATTTAAAATATCAAGAAAGGTGAAATATGAAAAATAAAAAAATAAAATAAACAGGAAAACTAAAAGACAAAACGAAGTGAGAGGAAGTTTGTATGTCCTCGTTGGGCTAGCCTGTTCCACTGGCGTGAAGGGCGTGCATGGAGAAGAAGTGAGGGGGCAAATGCCACGAAATTAGTTTTTTTTAAGCAATTGCCACGAAATAAGTGTCCTATAAATAGGCCAGCAAATCTGCTAGAGCTGATCGAGGTTTGGCTCCAGCCCGTTAAGCCGTTCAGGGCTTGCTCGGATCGCCATTCACTGGGCTAGACCGGCCTTGGTTTCTTGTTTCCTATAATACTTATTCACTGGGCTAGATTCTGTTGAAAAAAATAGTTGGGCTAACAAGTACGATCCGCAAATTCCCCTCGAAAAGAAAAACGTACCTAAAAACAAGTGGTCGCACAAGATATTTTTCCCCCGGGAATGAAAAGCTTTATATATTCAACTAAAACAGCTCCAGGTCGATCAGCCTATAGAATACAACCAAGCCTCAACACCACTTGTATACTATTTTGCTACTCCCTCCGACCAATATTAGTTGACTTGGATTTATCAAAATATAGATGAACCTGATGTCTAGATTCATTCAAATTTAGACAAATTGGAGTCAACTAATATGGGTCGAAGAGAGTATTATTATTACTATCAATTGTAAGTGAACTTGTTTTTCTTTGATTCGATTTAAATGTTGAGATCCTTATGATTTTTTTCTTGTCCGATAGCTGTCAAGGTTTAACCTTGGGGATGTTGATGGCTGTAAAATACAGTCATGTCTTTCCCCGTTAAAATCTTATATTTGTCAAGAATTTGATAAAATATCTCTCTCTAGCATTACCACTAATAACTAATTACTGCATAGATGTGCAAATCCTCTCTTTGATCTTTTTTCTTATAGAATTGGAAAAAAATATGACAAAATATGGAGCAATTAATAAATATTTACAAGTAGCCAATACTCTCAAGTCAAAGGTGATGCAGAGAGGACCTTCGGAAGCACTCGTACGGACAGTGATCTGTACGGCGTGCACATATGACCTTCCAGTCAAACTAAACAATTTTCGTGAAGGAAGCTATATAAGAATCGGCCCGCAGCCACTACAAACTCTAACATCGGTCTGCAGAACACATTTGGAGCCATTTGCATTATGAGGAGAGGAGATCCCATCTTTATCACCATAGCCACCACTCTTCTCCCTCTCAAATTTCAACTTCATAGCCATAGTAATCTATTTGTAATCTGGATCTCATCACGATTGGGGGTATTATAAGACTATTTGTCATTTGTCTTAAGAATTTGAAACATATTGTTTATAATTTTTAATCTAATTATATGTGAGTAGTCCTCGCGAGCTGAGGTTAGCAGCCGAATCAATCAACGGGTCCCTCCTTAATGGTTTAGTAACATCCACCACTACTCGTGCCCTCACATAGCCACCCACAAGATCAAACACAAACTGGGTAGCAAACTGGGTAGCCGGTTTATCAATATCTTTGGTAATGGCCATACCCCAGGTTGAGTTTCTCAAATTGAACTGGGGTTTAACACCCTTTCCCGTAATTACAGCTTATTATACTTGAGTTTTGATTATTTCATACACTCTATGAATTCCTCAAGGATCACTGCATTCTTATTGGCATGCCATGGCAACCCATCTCGAACTCAATCGTGGTCTCTCTGTGACTCGAAATCAGCGACGAACATGTTCTCGCATATCGAGCGAAATTCCAATCATGTCTGGATGTGAAAAGTATTACGACCTTACCAGCTAGAATCCACTTTGGCTTCACACCATTGTCAACATCGTTGATAACTAGGGGGGACAACTTCTTCCTCCGTGAGACCTAACTTCCCCATCGCCACCTCCAACCGAGATTGTGCCATCCCCGGCAAAGCAGCTTCCCCTTCCTTCTGCTTATCACGAGCAACCGAAGGGTTCATCCTCTTCAGCCTAGAATTCCAACACACCCGTCAAAGGAATCACGTGCTCCAGGGGCGGCGCTAGGGGTCTTCCTTGGTATTCAAGTGAATACCAATGGTTTTGAAAGAAAAATGATTTTTTTAAAAAAATAGCGAAAATATTAACAAAAGTTATGACATTTTTGGCAAAATGAATACCATCCTTCAAAATGAATACCAACCCTCTGAAATCTAGAGCCGCCACTGACGTGCGCCGCCAATATCCCCTAGAACCCTAATCGCCTAGGAGAGGCTTCTAGTTTCCAAGAAAACGTTCCTATAAACTCTACTCTTGTTGGTCGCACAAGATGCTGAACACCCTAAAAAAAGCAGCATGTAAAATTCAGTGCGTGTGATGACTTTATTGACAACTTGTATTCCTATTGGTTCTAGTAAATCAGGTAGGTTTCTCATTCAGACATTCATCGCTTATTGGGAATGTTTCAGCATATGTAGCAGCAGAGGGCTGCTAGCTACACTGCTGGTAGAAGTGGTAGTACAGTATGTATGTACTCGGTCGTCAGATGTTCGAGAAACTGATCGATCGGTGAAGGAGTCAGTCACGCAGATCGAGGAGGAACTCATACACGTACGCACGACTCAACAACACGCCTTTCTTCCAACCTTTCCGCTCTTCGCCCCTTGACTGCGTCGTCTACCTCTGAATACCGGCCGGCTGCCACCTCTTGACTACCTCTCTCACTCTCTCTAATGCGTGGTTGTGCAATGTTGTTGTCAAAAATTTATTGCTCAGTTTAACCTCTACGTTAAGTAATTATCGTCAATTAGTTTTAATTTTCCCAAACCATCACTCCATCACATAGCAGAAAGGTCACTCTGATGAATTGGTCCAACTCTCTCTTTTAAGACTCGATGGAATTTATACATGGATAGCTACACCAACAACACTTAAATAATTACGAAACTTGGCCTGTTTATCACTATACTACTATCTTTCATGGTTATATGTTTAATAATAGTACTAGCAGTAAGGGTTGACACTATCAAAACATGCCAAAAGTCGGGGCACTGAATGCAGTCCAACTAAATAACGCTCTACCGGCGGACCGTATGCGTATAGTCAAGACAAGACTTGCTCAAGTCAGAATCAGGTATAGATCCCTGGATGTTGATTCCAGAAGATCCAACTCGGAAGATACCTACCCCTTTTACCTCAATATATCTACCAAGAACTATATAATTTTTTGAACAAGGGAAGGGCCTAGAAGGACCCAATTGCTGCATTATTTTTTGTTGGTCGGATTACAGATTACAAAGAGGACCTGGATAAAATGGAAATTACAACATAGTCCTCCAAAATTACAAACAGGACCCTAGGACATAAAGGAACGACACAAAGAGGCCCATCTCCACCGGCGTAGATCTAGAGCTTTCGATAATGGCCACCCACATGACCCCCGAGGACTACGCCACTTGGGGAGGAGCAGGCGATGAACGCTGCTTGAAAACTGATGAAGGGCTTCCTTAAAGACTCGACGGCCTAGAGGTTGTAGGAGAAATAGCAGCAGCAAGAAGTCGGTGCTAGAGCTTGGAGTGGCTACCATTCGTCCATAGAATTAAGTGGCAGGCCAACCCATGGCCTGCACGAGACCGTTGAGGATGCACTCCGGAGAACAACAATAATCTTCACTCTTCCCTGCTCGCTAGATCTGTAAAAATCACACAAAGAACAAAGCCCCCTCCATCTTCTCTGTCACCTTTATGGCGTGAGTCAGAAGGAGCTGCAGACGCATGACTCGACTGAAAATCCACCGATCTTATTGAAGGAAGAGCTCCCTCTAGATTTAGTTACCCTCGTCGACCTCCACCATGGAGGACACTCTCAGAGGATAATGATGGTAACCCTAGGACGCAGCTCGCGAGCACACGAGGGGAGCTCCAAGGAAACAGCATAGCGTGAAACTATACAAGGGAAACCTAGACACCACATACTCTAGATCTATACCTAGGCTAAAACTATACATGGGTAGGACCCTCACTCGCCTCGACGCAGGTGACCGCCGGAGAAGAGAGGGAGAGGGGTCAATCGTCCTATATCTAGAGATAGTGGGAGGAGGGGAGGTGACAGGGTAGGAGGAGTGGGCAGTGGTTTGACACACAAACAGACTCCCAAGGTATCTATACAATCACATTCAAAGCTAAAATTGATAGAAGGATTAGATTATTTTATAATTCAAAATAACCAAGAGATCTACAATCATTTGTTAGTACTTCCTAGTTAAGCTAAGTGAAATTTGCACCTCACCAATTACCTCCTAATATTTGTTAAATATAATACCTCTATACGGTACGGCGTAGTACACCGCATGTATAGGTCTCCTTTGTACGCCACAGTGAGGGTTCTTATTACCCCTATATAACACGTAACACGAGACCCTAAGGGGACATAGTTTTCGCCCACGCTGACATGGTATCGGAGCCATGCCTCTTCCACCTCTATCTGTCGCCAGAACCGATCTATAAAACAAAACCCTAAAAACCCTACAACCTCCATTGCCGCCGCCATGGCCATGTCGTCCTCTTCGGATGAGCCCCTTTCCTTGGTGATTGGATCCCCTCCCTCCACCAAACTCACCAGGGCCAATTACCTCTTCTGGAAAACACTAGTGCTCCTGCCGATCCGAGGTGCTCAGGCCTACGGACTGCTTGATGGCACCGAGATCGCACCAACGAAAACCATGGAGGTCACAGACATCAACGACAAGAAAGCGACAATCCCCAACTCTGCTTACGCCACATGGATCTCGAGGGATCGGACGGTGCTCGGGTTCCTCGTCAACTCGCTCCCGCGGAAATCGTCGCCCATGTGGTTGGGCTACAAACCTCCACCGCGGTGTGGACGGTCATCACCAACATGTTTGCCACTCCCTCTCGGACTCGGATCAACCATCTGTGGGGGGGGGGGGTGAATTCCACCAAGAAAAAAGGCATGACTGTCGCGTAGTTCTTCACCAAGATGAAAGGGTTCGCTTCGGAACTCGCTACTTTAGGAAAAACAGTCAAAGAGGATGAGATGATCGGCTACATCCTCAACGGCCTTGAAGCTACATACAACGACCTCGTCTCTTCGGCCAATGCAAATCCTAATACTACTCTTGATTATTTATTCAATCAGATTTGTGCTCATGATTTGGGTCGAGACATGCTTGCCGAATCAGTACATGATAATGCCTTCACCTATTCCGCCAATGCTGCCACACGTCACGGTAATGACAGTGGCCGTGATTTCTGTTCGTGCAGAGATCGTGGGCGCTATGTGGATCAGGGAGGAGATCATGATCGTCAAGATCGCAAGCGCAGATATCTCGTTGACCGTGACAGTGACTACGAACATGATCGTGGGTATGACCGAGACCACAGCTATGTTTGCCGTGATGGTGGGAAGCATCGTGATGACGGTGACCGCCGTCGTGATGATCGTGGCCGTAGTGATGATGGCGAGCGCTACCATGATGACGGTGGGCGCCGAGATGATAGGGGACAACACCATCGCTGCCACGGTCGTGCCCCTACCCCCTTCATCGACGTGACCTACCAAATATGCAAGATACATGGCCACCCCTCCTCAGACAATTGGTGGTGCAATCAAAACAACTCCAATAGTGATGATAACCGAGAAGAGAAAGGTGCCCATGTCTCTTATGGCATGGACACGAACTGGTACCCGGACACGGGCGCCACCAATCACCTCACGGGAGAGCTGAGCAAGCTTTCCACTCATGACGAGTACAAGGGTCGCGACCGTGTTCACACGGCTGATAGTAATGGTATGCATATTAGTTATATTGGTCATTCAGTTATTCACACCCCACATGATTCCTTACATTTTAAAAATGTCTTGCATGTTCCTAGTGCTACTAAAAACCTCATATATGTTGACAAACTTACTCTTGACAATGATATGTTTATTGAATTTCACCCATTTTTCTTATAAAGGACTGAGTCACAAGGAGAACTAAATTTTAAGGTCCCTACCATGGTGGTCTGTACCCATTAGTCCATATGTCTATTTGGTCTTTCAAGCATGATTTTGTTACAATAAATCCATCATCATCTACATGGCATCATCCTCTAGGACATCCCTCATCATTTGTGGTGCAACAAGTTCTTAGAAAGAACAATATGTCCTTTACTCTAGAAATAAATCCTTATATATGTGTGACATGGATATACCCCACGGGTACACGATATTGGTATACCTGGTCCAGTCCAAGGAAGGCCCACTTCAAGACACGCGTCCCATGAAGACTTCGGGTGGCCCAAGCCCATGATGTTTTCGACTCCTTGGAGGACAAGTCTAGATTTTATAGAATTTCAAAGGGAACAAACCCTAATTTGTAACCCACTCGACCTAAGCCCGGGACCTGTCTATCTATATAAAGGCCAGGAGGGTACGGCGAGAAGGATCTCTTCCACCATTGCATACACACCTCCACGCCAGATTGCATCTGCGCACCCCTGTAACCTTCGGTTCTGCCATAATCAAGAGCAGACAAGCAGGAGTAGGGTTTTCCCTCCAGGGGCCTGAACCTAGGTAAATCTCGTGTCCCGCATTGCTTGTCTGTTAACCGTTCCGCGACTTCCAGCATCCCCATCTTCTCCAAAACCCAAGTCCATAACTATGGGCATTATGAAATCAAACCTCGTCAATTGGCGCCGTCTGTGGGAGCTGGGGATGCTGATTGTGCGGTCGTGATGGTTCCATCCAGAGCGATCTACAACTCATCGGCGACGGAGAGTCACCTCCTCTTCGGCGTCTTCGACTTCACCGCCCACTCACCGTCCACCATGAGGGATTTCGAGTCCGTCGGTGACGGGCTCGAGATGCTGTTTGGGAGCTTCTGCTTCCAAGTGGGGTAGACAGGCACCCTCTGCCTTCCAGAGCGGGTGCCACCACCATACATCAGGCCTTCTTCATGGGTCCCACCTATCGGCACGTTGCACGCGTCGACGCTGACAGACGATTCACATGACAGCAGCTGCTGCAACTCAGATCTAGGCGGCCCTCCCTCAGATGAAGGAACCTACGGTTCCGGATCCAAAAGCTGTGGGAGCAGCGATCCAATCTGCCAGTGCTACCTATGCGCCGTCGTCATCAACAACGTGATGGACCTACCTCCATGTTCGAGTGTGCAGCAAACACCCAACCGTCCTCTCAACCTGCAGGTTGAGAACGGAGGAAACGGGGGAAATCCACCTAACAGGCCCAATGAAGGCGACGCTCATGCCTACAACAAGATCAACCTCAACGAGGAAGGCCGGCGCCAAGCACGCGAAGCCGTGGCAGGCAACATCATCCTACATGTGAATGCTTCATGGGATCTACTAATGGCCTACCACCTCCTCCTCATCGACGAGCATAACCGGCAGGTGAAGCTAATGGAGGAGCACGACAAACGTAAGAAGGCATCTTCGAAGTCCAGCGCGCGGCGAGCTGCGCTCTCTGCCGCTAGCGGCTCTAGTTCACATGGAAACAACGCCAACAAGCACCGCTCCCGCACGGAGCACATGGATCCTGCCGCGCGACGCGACGTCACCAGGGCCCTCAACACATCCTTCATGACGATGGACGCAAACGACAACGTCATGCCGAAAACACTGCAGGCTACGATCATGGCAGCCACCACCTATCTCGTGTCCCACCCGCAGCCGGCGGTCGACCTGAAGAGTGCCATGCACAAGTCCGCGCTAGCAGGCCTCGGACTTGTCGGAGCTGCGCTCCACAACGAAGCTCCCGCGGAGCCAACAAAAAAGCTGCGGTCAGATTCACCCGCAGTCTCACGCCCTCATCCAAGGAGGACGAGCAAGATCTGCCCCGACGTCGCAAGAGCCCACGGTGTCGCAGCAGCGACTACGACGCTCGCAACGATCTCACCCAGCGCAAGATCGACAAGGCACATGCTAAACGCGCGTGTTCAACTGAATCCAACGAGGAAGACGACGGAGAGCTATGCGGAGCCAAATGCTTTAGCAGATCCGTCCGATGAATGTGGATGCCAAAAAATTTCAAGATCCCTTCGAACACTCCGAAGTTCGATAGTACGCAGGACCCAAAGGCCTGGCTCAGCGAACACCTTTCATCTGTCAAGCTGCATGGCGGCAACAGGAACACCGCCTTACAATGCCTTCAGCTGCAGCTGATAGGCGCAGCTAGGATCTGGCTCAGCAGCCTGTCCTCCGGCTCCATCCGAAGCTAGGAGGAGCTGGCATGCAGCTTCATCCGCAACTTCAAGGGCACCAGCAAGAGGTCAGCCTCAATTGAGGAGCTGCGAGCCTGCACCCAACGCACCGGCGAGTCCATCCGCTCATACATACTCCGCTGGTCCAATATCAAAAATTCCGCCGCACACATCTCCGAAGAAAGGACAATCGACGCCTTCAAATATGGTGCCAAGCGCCTAGATTTCAAGGAAGAACTTGGGCACATCAAGCCCAAGACGCTCGACCACCTCATGGACATCGCCAACCGATGGGCGGATGGCGAAGATTCTGTCACCCGAATGCATTCGGATGATGAGGATGACTATGGACACATGCGAGAACGCCGTAGCAAAATAAGATCGCGCGTCTACGACGATCGCGATGGAGTCGACATGGTCGCGGCTGGATACGCCGACCGACGCAACGACGGCAACCGCAGCAGCGGATACCTCGGAGGCAATTACCGCGACGGAGGGCGACCCACATAGACGTGGCAACGTCGTAGCCGCGACGACAATCCTTCGGCATACGACAAGTTGTCTGGTCTTTGCACCATCCACTTCGACATCTACAAACAGGATGGTAAGAAAAAGGCCAGTCACATGCTCAAGGACTGCTGCGATTTCCATAAGCTCAGCGAGGGTCTCTACCAAATGTGGAGCCAGATCGTGAACCCTGGATTTGGGCCTGCCCCCGTACTAAGTGACATCGCCCATGGAGCCCCTCCACCACCACCCGTCGGACCGTCACAGCCGGCGATAGCAGCCGCACCAAATAATAGTGTGGGAGGATACCCGCCGCCAAAAGGGGCTCTGATGATCCAGAAGGGGCGCCCAACCAACAAGGTGCAAAAGAAGATCACCCGACAAGTCAGCCTGGCCATGACCGCTCCACCTGCCATCCCTGAGTACCTCAGTGGTTCGGAGTCCTGCATCACGTTCGATCGTTCGGATAACCCACGTCAGATCCCTCGCCTAGGTCATGATGCCCTAGTGCTCGAGGCGTAGATCGGGGGTTCAAGATGAGCCGCGTCTTCATGGACGGCAGCAGTGGAATAAATTTGATGTTCGCCAGTACACTCGCAGTAATGCGGATCCCGCTTTGTAGCCCGGAACAATCAGACACGACGTTCCATGGCATAGTCCTAGGGAAAGGCATATACCCTTTGGGAAAGATATGGCTTGACGTCATCTTCGGCCAGCTTGAAAAATTCAGGCGCGAGCGGCTAGAGTTCGAAGTGGTGGACTGGCCATCACAGTACCACGCCATCCTCGGGCGCGTGGCATTCGCATGATTCTTGGCAGTACCGCACTATGTGTACCTGCTACTGAAGATGCTAGGACCTAGGGGCGTCATCACCATCCAGAGAAGCTTCACCCTATCCGACCACTGCGACAGAGACATCAACAGAATCTCCCAGTTATTCGGCATGCAGGAGGAGATCACAAGGCTTAGAGAGGTGACAGACAATGGGGCACCCCCAGTCACTAGGCAAAACGCACCTAACATGTCATTCGACTCCATGGTCAACACAAAGAAGGTGCAAGTCCAACCGACGGACGCCTCCAAGACGGCGTTGATCGCCAATGACCTCAGTCCCACATAGGAAAGCGCGCTCGTCGAATTCCTCCGTGAGCGCTGGAAAATTTTCGCCTGGTGTCCTACGGACATGCCAGGAGTTCCCAGGGAATTCGCCGAGCACACACTCAATGTGTTTCCTGGCGCAAAGCCAGTCAAGCAGTCGATCTGACGACTTTCCGAACCAAGAGCTGAAGCCGTTGGAATCGAAGTCAACAGACTGCTCGATGCCAACTTCATCCAGGAAATCAAGGAGAGCGAGTGGCTGGCCAACACCCTGTTGGTCCCCAAAAAGGACACGGACATCCTGCGAATGTGCATAGACTTCACATCGCTCAACAAGTACTGTCCGAAGGACCACTTCCCTCTACCGCGGATCGATCATATCATCGATTCGATAGCAGGATACGAGAAACTCTCATGCTACAACCAGATTCGACTGAAGGTCGAAGATCAGGAGAAAATGACGTTCATTATGTCGTTCGGAGTGTTCTTCTACAATGTAACACCCCAGTTTTAGTAAATCTATAATTAGGTTTTTATTGTGCATTGCATAAGCATTATCTCTTAAAATTGTGCATTAAAGAAAAATAAATCAAACCCTAAAACCCTAATCTTCCCCCTCTCTTTGAAACATTCAAAAAGGTTTTATATTTGAAAAGTGCCAAAATTATGGAGCGCAAATTGAATACTATGGCTCTGCAATATTTTAGATAATTTATACACTCTCTAGAAATTTTGAAATAATTCAAATCAGATTGGAAATTCAAATGCAAAACAGAAATTGAAAACAGGAAATAGAAAAGGTTTTGGTATAAAAAATAGAGACAGAGAGCACTCAGGCCAAGCAGCCCAGCAACCTTCCCTCTTATCTCCCTTTTCCGCTGCCCACCTAGCCCACGCGTGGCCCAACCAGGGCCTCGTACCACTTAGGCCTCCTCCAGTTCGACGTCTTCCTCGAGATCGTGATGAGATGATATCCGAGGTGATATGAGATTAAACATGCTAAGGCTTGTATGGGAGGCCACGGTGGGATGTGGTTTTTCTAGTCCCATGCTCTCCACCACTAGGACCTGAGTTCTTGCCTTTGGAACCGAGATGAGCGTACAGCCACACGGGGCTTGGGAAACCCTCGCCTGATTAACTTGCCTAGTAGATTCCATGAGTCACATACTTCAGGCATTCCATTCGACATATGCATAGAAAATCTTTTGAAAGATTTGCCGGGTGAAAGGTGCATCATAACAGGTAGGTAAGCATGGCCGGGGTTGCTTGGGGTCGATGGAGCGCCTACTGAACCAACCTCGCCTCACATCTTTAAGTATCGGCTTCGGGATTTGACCCGTTATGGCGGAACCATACTTATTGCGTGACTCATGGTCTCGGCGAAAGCAAGGTAAAGGTCGTGGCCAACCACCCTCTGCCGGCCTTCCAAGGAAGAGGGCTAATGTACTAGCATTAAGAGTCGGTTGGTACGTGTGGGTAAAGTTGTACACCCCTGCAGGGTTAAATCTTTTCGAAAAGCCGTGTTCACGGTTATGAACGCTTGGTGAACAGATTCTAAGATCATAGAGAACTACAACCTAATCGTAAAACTTGGTAGATCAATGTGTTCTTAAGGATGCTTCCTCTTGGGTATGAGGGGGTGATCTTAGTTAGGGTTGATATGATGATGATTTGGTGGATATCAAAAGATGATGATCAATATTTCGGAGATGTTGCTCTCTTATCCCCTTTTAAAATACTCTAACTAGACGAGCTTCTTCTCCCTCTTGTTTTATAAACAAAAGATGGCTTTATGCAAAACAACTCCACTAGCCATAAGTCTTCCGGAGTACACCCTGTAGTCACCCCTTGCTTTGTTGATACTTTTGGCAGAGTAAGTGTTCCCCGAAGATCAGTTTGGTACTACATCGACATCGACGAGTAACTTGGGGTTCCCGGCCGGCAGCCTGAAATCTATGGGCTGGGACGCCATCGTTATGCTTCAGGCCTCTTAGGACATTTGTTAAGTTTTATATACTTAATAGCATAATTTGCCTTCCGTTGTTTGATGTTTGTGGTCAGTGACCTCTGTTTGTAATAATTTGGTTCTCTGCTCAGTTAGGAGCTTGCTGTAATAAATTTTGTGCCGTAGGGTCACTGTTGTGTTACCGATTCTTCACTGGATATTCTCGAGCTCAAGGTTAAGCTTATGTTCAGACGAAGGTCTGGGATTTGTTTAGCCCTGATCCCGGGGGTGTCATAGTTCTTGGTATCAGAGCAGTACCGACCGTAGGAAAACCTTGCTATTGGTCGATGTTGAGTCTAGTGCTTGTGAAAACTATTTTGAAAGCTGAAAAGTATTTGCGAAAACTCTAGTATGCTTCTTTTCTCCTTATCCAGTTTCGCTCTAACTCTGGGTTGTCTTATCTGATGTTGATTTTGGAAAAGTTTTGATATCTCTTCTAGACTTTCAAAGCTTAGGTGCTTTCTGGGCATGTCGTTTCTCAGCTAGTTGACCTAGTGTTGAGTTCTATAGAGTTGTGTGTGTTGTGAATTCTTTGTTTCCTTTGCTCCTATTCGTTTGAGAGATTCCTTTATATCATGATCTCTATCTTTTGGACCCACAATATTATATTGTTGTATCCATAGTGTTCTCTTCTAGGTTTCGAGGTTTCCTTTCGCCTCGTGTGCCTCTTTTTTGTTTGTTTGGGTACTTCAGAAATCATTTCTTCTCTTGGAAGCTACCTTGTGATTACCACCTTGCAGTGTACGCTAAGTCACTCAAGTAGTAGTTATTCCTTTCTCGGGTTTTAACCCTTGGACTTGAACCGAAGATCCTGGATTATGCTGGATTCTATTGTTGTGAATCTTGTACATGAAGTTGACCTTTAACCCAAGATCCCTTTTGTTGACCCCTGTCATTAATGTTCACACATTACCTCAAGATGGCTGGTACTACAATTCTAGCCTTCAAGCTTGTGGTCTTTGTCACGATTGAATTGTGACAATGAAGGGCTTCCCCTACCACTAGCTACGACAGATGTTCTTTAATGGAACCAAAAATATCACGGCAAGAGTACTCCTCGAGAGTCTCGCATCTATATCGTGTCTCTGCCATACCTCACCTGTCTTTGCATTGGTTTTCGGAAGATTGTTAATCTATGCATCCACATCTCGGGATTCTAACCTGAGCATGTTCCTTTCCCCTTGTTGTTTTCCGACCTTTGTCTACCAGTTGGTAGCCAAGTAGTATATGTGCATCGATGTCTTCCGAAGCAAGATACTCTTGTGGTCCGTCAAGACAAACCATTTCGGAATGTCTAGGAGAAATAAACTCCAGTACCTCGTCCTTTCTAAGACCAGGTCAAAGTGTTGTAGTCCGCAGATAAAGAGGCATTGATTGCCTTCCATCTGTTCTATCTTGAAGTATCACACCCTTTTATACTAAGAGGTCGTGCTGAGTTTCATGACCCCTTAATGAAGTAATGCTTTCACACTTCTTTACCCACCCTTCTTCGATCTTTCGCGCTCATGAGTGATGCGTGTGCATAATGATGTGGCCATCTGAGATTCTTAGAAATTATTATTGTTTTGAACTCTAAGGACATTTGTATCATTCTTAGCGTGATTGGTTAACCCTATCACTAAGCGAAGAATGATTGAGCTACCAAGTCTGCTATTCTGGTGCACTCTGTTAGAGTATACATATCTGTTAGGGATAGACTAGGTTACTTGTCTTGTACTCCAAGTCGGTCCTTGTACGCCTATATATACTTGCCCGAGAGGCTCAATAATACATCCAACATATTACGCCAATCTCATAATCTTACATGGTATCAGAGCGGCACGGTCCTTGACCTAGCCGTCGCCTCCGCTTCCGCACCGCGCCGCCCCTAGGGAGGTTAATCTCCATGATCTCCGCCGGGGGCCGCGAAACTCGACGCAGGGTTCGTCCGTCGATCCGTGATCGGCCACCCTGCAAGTCTTTTTTTCCGATCTCCTGATCGGTTTTCTTTTTTTGGTTTACCGATCTTAGATCGGATTGAGTCGCCCATCGCCGTCGTCATCGTCGTGCCTCTACTCCGACCATCAGCATCGACGATCTACACTGGGCCCGTGCGCCTGCCACCTGCGCCGTTGTGCCTTCCACGGTAGGCCGTCGCGGCCTCATGACAGGCTGCCGCGCACCGCGGCCGGCTGCTGCGGCTTCCTCGGGAGGCTGCCGCGGTCGACCCCCCCTCGGATTGTCTTCGCCGTCATCGCCCGGGATTGCACCGACAACGACGCCGCAGATTCTGATCTGCCGTCATCACGGACTTGGCGCGTACAGCGCCGCCGTCGGTCTGATCAACCGATCTGGCGCTCGTCTCCGCCGAGTACGTCCCCGAGCACGCGCCTACCACCGATCGAGCATCGGGTTGCCGCTGCGTCGCCCCTTCGGGCCGTAGCGTCGCCGCCTTTGGTCCCCTCCGGCGGCTACCAACGCGCCTTCTCAGGCATGTCCCTCGCTGGTGGTTCTCACGCCGCTGCACCGACTCGCGCCCTACAACTACACTGCCCCATCGGGCAGTAGCGTCGCTGCACGCGGTCATCGCTGTCACCCCGCAAGGACGTCGCAGGCTTCCATCGCGCCACCTCCCTCGGCGCAGGTCGCTGCCGTCCACGAATGGTCTTTGTCACGTCGTCGGGTTCTTCCTCGCCTACTTCGAGCACCGCCGCCGCATCTCCATGGGTAGCCTGCATGGCCACTTCTGGCTGTCGTAGGTCCCACTGACTGCCCCTCCGTCTAGGCATCCAGTATGACCACTCTTGGTCGTCGCTAGTTCGCCACCTTCTACCTCTTCGTCTAGCACGACTTCGTCGCCATCGTCCTTGACCACACCTACCCGTCTACTCCGACAACCGCGGCCTGTATCGGCACTTCGCCAATCTGCGCAACGCAACCGTCGTAGAGTCCTCCTCTGCTAGTCTCCTCTCCGACATGGTGTGAAGTTGTTTCTACTGGTCCCGTTCTTCGCATGCCTGGTATTGGCAACACCGGTGCGTGCCTTCGTCCCCGACGCGTTCCCGAGTCTGGAAAACTCGGCACCAGCGCCTCGTCTTCATCGGCCTTGACAACGTCTTCTTCGGCATCGACTACCTTCTCTATGTCTGCCAAGACCGCGTCACTGATTTTGTCTATGCGTACTCGGTTCCGGCAAAACTGGAGTATGCCTTCATGTAGCATCCCAATTGTCTAACAATTGCAATGCTACTAGCCTAGTCTATATAGATGCTACCTTCAAACATATAATTGTTGCATCATCATTATATCATGCTCATGTCATCATGCCACCTTGCATTTGAGCATCATATAAAACCCTTTTTGATTTGGTTCTTATCTCATATGCATTATTAATTGTATTTGCCTCTTGATAATGTATTTGGTTATTGATATATTGTTTAATGCCCAAGTTGAGTTGGGGGCATATCTTTTATTAACTCCACCACCTTTCTTTCACCATCTTATAATTCCACCATCCAACTAAATATGAGCTTGGCATTTATTGGTTTTACTTCTAGCTCATGTGGGTTGGGATGGATCCAATTCTACTTCCCACATGCTCTCATCTATGTACCATATTGTTTTCACATCATTGATATATGAGAGCCACTTGGCCACCTTTGCATGCCTTGTGAGTGGGACCCTTTCTCCTAGCTTCCATATGGATTATCATGGAATTATGCTATTGGAATAATTTGGGACTATTGATTATCTAGTGGAACATACACACTAGCATGTCCCATTTTATTTCAAACATGGCCATCTCCATCTATTCCACTTGGGACCTTCCTTTTAATTCTTTTTGCTTGGCTTTTATCCCAATTTTGGGAATGCATAATAATAATGCCATGTGATAATATTGTTTCACAAGAATCAACATGGCAATAAATATTTTGCATGGGCCATGCAAGTACCACCTTTTGTTTGTCATTTGGATTTTATTTGATTTTAAGATGGATCATCTCTATATCTCTCTTTCTACCATTCCTTTGGGGCTTGATCTAGTTGATCTTGTTTCCATCAAACATCATCATCACCTCTCCCTCTTTTTGGTCTAGCTTTGGTTTGCTTGTTTGTGCTTGAGCTTGCCAAAAAGGAGAACCATCTCTCTCCCTCATCTAACCCTAAACCTACCCTCTCTCTCGGCCTCTCTCTCTTCTCCCTATCCAGCTGGCCCCACTTGGCCACCTGATCTCCTCGGCCCCACCTAGCTACCCCCCCTCTTTCCTAAACCCTAACCGAGCCATACCCCTCTCACCTAACCCTAGCTCCAAACCCAGCTCAAACCCGAGCCTACCCCTCCCTCTAGCTCCCTCCCTCTCTGCCTTGTGGCCCTAGCCCGAGCCTGGCCCTGCCTCCCAGACCACCCTACCCCACCTGCAGCCACTGCCCTGCCCTGGCCAAACCGAGCACGTGAGGAGGTGGAGAAAAGGTGGCCGAGGCCACCTTTATCACCCAGCTGCTCCCACACGGCAACCACGGCACCCCCTCTCCTCTCCGTCCCTATCCACCTCTCTGCCTCGCCCAGCCACTTCCAGATCCGCCCAGAGCTGGCCCTTCCCTCCCTGTCTACCCCTACCACCATCCGCCACCGATCGCCGCCACCGTCGGCCTCCACCACGCCCAGTTGATCCAGCCGTGCAGCACGTCCGAGAAGCAGCCCGGGAGAACGAGGAGACGCCTAGGAGGCCGCCTGCACCCGCCGTCGAGGAGGAGAAGCGCCAGAGCCGGAGGACCCCGCGACGCCGACCCCGGAACCCTAGCTCGTTGGGCCCCTGCATCATCGTCGCCTTGCTGCTCTCCTGCCCGATCGAACACCGTCAACCACCTCACGGTGAGCATCTCAGTCGCCCTGACATGGTCCCCTTCACCGTGACGCCTTAGATTCGCCGGACAAACCGCCGAGCATCCTCTGTGCGCCGGCGTCGCGATCCTTCTCCTCGCTGCAGCGTCGCAGAAAACCCTAGCTAGTCCTAGCCCACCTCCCTGTCAGCTACCCCCGCATAGCCCATTGGCCACCGCCTCCGCACCCGAGCCCTAGGTCACGGGATCGAGCCCCGCGCGCCGCGCCGGCCGCTGCTGCGCACCGATCTGTCGACAGACAGATTCAGAGGAAGAAAAACAGTAGCCGTCGCCTTTTTGCACAAACCCCCTCCACGTTTTGTCTGCATCAACCCGCGGTACGCAGGGTCCCACTAGTCAGCCGCGCTAGCACTTTTATAGGAAACCCCCTGGCCTCTTTCAGATTCAACCCGCGCTCCAGCCGCGGCCCCACCTGTCGGTCCCTACGCGCTCGCTCGCTGGCGCGTGGGCCTGTGGTCGCTGGCCCCACCTGTCTGCCGCAGGGGCTAGCGTAGCTCGCGGTGACAGAAGTTTTCCTGCGTAGTGTGCTGCTGAGTCAGCTCTGGACCCACCTGTCTTTGCCTCTGGCTAGCTCTGTCTGAGTGAGAAAAGTTTCTGTCTAATCCTGTTTTAATTCAAATCTTTTTCAAATTAAATCAAATTCAAATTTAAATTCTGTTTTCAAATAACTTTTAAAATATAAACCCAATTAATACAAATGATATATGTTTTCAAACCAGAAAAATGTGAGGATTTCAAATATGCCCTTCAAAATATATTTTGAACATTTAAAATTCCAAGTTTATTCAAATTACAATAAAATGCCCCTTGGACTTAAATAATTAATAACTTTTGTTTTATAACTCCAAATTCAACAAATGATATGTCTAAAATGATTAGCTCGACGAGACCTTTCTGTTTATGCATTCCATGGTTTGATTTGCAGCATGCATCATATAAATATAAAGTGAACAGCAACTTAATTCTGAATAAAATGGGGCCAAAACTTAATAAAATGATTTAATCTTGTACTTCACACCTCACCCATGCCATGCTACCTTATTGCCATGCAAATTGTGCATCATTCATCATGGCATGATTGGTTGCTTGTCGCATTTATTCATATGCTTGTGCACTTTATTTATGTTGGCCCTTGTTTGTTTGGTTCTTCTTCGAATAGACGCTGAGCAGGGGATATATCAAGAGAACCAGGAGCACTACCCAGATGCATCCTTTGCTTCAACTGAGCTGCCAGGCAAGCACTACCACATGCTTGCATCCATACAGTACCTATTGCCTCTTTCTTATTCTTGCATCATTGAGTCACGATTGCATTAAATTGAATCCCAAGTATTGCATAGCCTTTACATTTAAACCCCACCGAAGCTTGTTCCTCCATCCCATGAGACCTTACTACAGGAGTTGTTTGAGCCATGCGAGTCGTAGAACAGCATGTGTAGGGTATGTGAGTGTCTGATGGATAACGAGGTACCTAAACAACTTAACCTGAGTAGTAATGGGATAACTAATGAAAGTGGCATCGGTGAGCCATATTCGCTATTTGGTTTTTCAGGCTCACTTGTGTCCCGTAGGACCCCGAGTACTTGATTCCTGTTCCTTGAATATTCGCGCTATCCACATCCGGGAGGCTTATGAACCCCCCTGAGCCAGAGCTTGATTCATTCTTATTTCTTGAGGGCCACAAACTAGTTTGAGGTTTTATTTACTATCCTGTACTTATGCCATGCTTTACTGCTTTAATTTAAATTGTGCGAGGTAATGCACACTGTACTGTTTAGGTCCGTGACCCGTTTTCGCTGTATCGACAAGCCCAGTCACACTTTCGGGTTCCCAGTCGTTTACAGCCGGCTCCACAAACCTTGAGACCGTCTCGGAGTCAGCTAACTTCGTTGCGGGTAGCTCAATGGGGTGGCCCCCTGAAATATTTCTGAATCCTGTGATCGCTTTGTCGTGACTGCCTCGTTGGGTTTTGATTTGGTTTTTCCGAGGCATATCGAGTGTGTGTTGCTATTTGTGCACCCCTGCAGGGTAAAACTTTCTGAAAGCCGTGTCCGCGGTTATGGACGACTTGGAGCACAGTTTCTCGATCATAGACAAGCATAACTAAAGTACCGCTTTTAATCTGACTAGACTAGGTACCTGACTAGTAAATAGTGTAATACTCATAGAAGGGATAATAAAACTGCCAACGGATGGGGGTTGTTCGTCCGCTTCCTCGTCGGTAAGCGAGGAGGAGGATGGATCTGAGGATATTGCCGTTATAACTGTTATAACTGTTGTTATTAATTCACGGACATCCGTCTATCTCTGGTTAGGCGGATGGTTAGCGAGTATCTATAGAATTGTTAGGGTTTATCTTTTGCTGCAATTGCGTCACCCCAGGTTGTGTCCCCTTTAGAGGCATAAAGACTTGCTGAGTACCCCTAGGGTCTCACACGATAAATTATTGGTTCAGATGAACAGGTACACTCGCAAGATGGATACTGGGTGGAAGAGACAGACGATGTGGGCAACGATCATTCGGTGTAGAGATTTCGGGAACGGGGATCCGTGAGATCTGTGGGCGGGATGTGCTTATTTATGGGGCATCTTATGCCGATTTGCTTCTTATCCGTACTCGGATTTTGTCTTCCGCTTCCGCTTGATACTCTGTTGATTGATGTATGAGGAGATATCCTAAACTATTATATCTATCTAGGATATTTGGATCTTGCCGTATGGCGTTGCTATATTTCCTTTCTTTTTAGATGGAATGGCTCTGATGTACTATTGTATGGTGGCTTGCATACATACTCATTTGTGTATGTAGTTGATCCCTTCGCCTGCCGATTACGCCGCCCGTTCTTGTCCCGATGTTTGGAAATGGTTGGGACGGCCGAAAGGTCTACCTGTGAGTGGCATTTGGGCCCCACCGTACTATTTCAACCATTTCTGCTCATCCAGGCTTGTAACTAGGAGCGTAATTCACCGAGGTAGTTACACTTCATCCCCGACGTGCGCCTGGTTCTGGCAAAGCCATGGCCGCACCTTGTCCTCGACGGCTCGGACTGCATCGGCTTCGGCATCGCTCTCTCCGACGACTGCCCTGACATGTCTCCGTCCTTCTACTGGCTGCACTATGCGCACGCGGCTTAATATGCGGCTACCTCGACACTGGCAACCCCGACCACGACATCGACCACGGTGACCCCTCGCGCGGCTACCTCAACCAAGGTTGCAACACCCACATCTCTCGGCTCACTCGATACCGGCACAAGGGCTACCACCTCGCCTGAGCTCCTCACCAGCATCCTCTACGGTCCAAGCTTCTGTGACGTGACACCGTCTACAACGTTCCCGCTACCACTGCGGGGGGTATGTCAGCACACTGGTCTACTTTGGCTCTCTCCAGTCTGACCGTTCGCGACGTTCCAGTTGTTCACGATGCTACCGCTACGACTGCGGGGGGATGTTAGAGTATACGTATCTGTTAGGGATAGACTAGGTTACTTGTCTTGTACTCCAAGTAGGTTACTTGTCTTGTACTCCAAGTCGGTCCTTGTACACCTATATATACTCGCCCGAGAGGCTCAATAATACATCCAACATATTACGCCAATCTCATAATCTTACACACTCTCTTTAGTCAAACAATTAGGCTTGTGCTGAAACTCTGAGACTACGTTCTTCTACCTTACCAAGCAAGTTTCCTCTCGAACTATGTGACATGTCGGTGGTTCGTGATGTTCTAGATGTCTACTAGAAGTATCGACATGTTGCCACATGACCGTGTTGTCAGGTTCTTAAGCAAGCAAGTTCTCTGAACTGCTATTTTCTCCAAGGATCCGTACTGGAAACCCCTGAGCAGTTGGTTGAGCTTAAACAACAACTTGGAGAGTTGTAAGACAAAAGTTCTAATCGACTCAGTTCCTTCGTAAAGGGATGCCTAGTTTTGTTTGTGTTGAAGAAAGATAGTATTTCCTTTGTGGATATATTATTATTTTTCCCCACCTTTGATATGATTTGGGTTATCGTCAAATCAAACTCAGTTCCCAGGACTATCTTGATGGTGTTTCTACTTGTGATATTTCACTCAAGTACATCTTCATGTTCTTTGGTCTGACCAATATTCTCGCCTTGTTCATGAATCATATGAGTACATCTTCTTGGAGTGTTTTCATAGGTTTGTTGTTGAGCCCAACGATGACATCCTTACCTTCTCCATGTTAAGATTAGATTCATGTGGAACAATTGGCATTAATGTTGGAAATTTTCGAGAACTGTCTTCGGGTTATCTCGAAGTATGTGTTCTGGATGTTAGAAGTGACCTTCTCTGGTTAATGTGCTACTGTTGAAAGATGTCGCCGTGGATTCGAGTAGAGTTATCTCCGTTCCTTAAGGATATATGTGTGTTTATTGTTAGTACCTTATGTGTGTGCAGTTGTCTTTCGATAAGTTGCCAATACATGGGTATAGCAATCTAGCTCAGTCTTTTGGAGCTTGACATTGTAGTCCCTGTCTTAAGAATCTAGTAACTTTACCTCCGTGGTAAATGTTGCAAACTTTCTATTTGGACATGCTGAGTCTGGAATATCATCTCGCCTAACCAAAGCTGAATCTCAAGCAGCAACGATGGTTGGTGTTCCTCAAGGTTTTGACATAGGTCTCTTTGTAAATCTGACAAGATTGAAGTACTGGTTGACACACTTAGCCGGAAAGACCTTTTTTTATATTCTCTTGATTCAGCAATAACAATCACTCTTCATGAGGCTTCTTCTATGATTTATTATAGGGGTTGTTCTCATGGTTTCCTTTGTATCCGAAGTCTGACCTTTACTTGATGTCTCATATCTTGAACATCAAGGAGAACATTTAAAGTAGCGTTGCTAAATGTCTCTCGGTCGATCCTCCAGACCCTTTTATGTTGGCAATTGTTGTGCCAAGAAATTGAAGTCTGAGAATGAAGTTTCTTTCTTCTCGTGTCATCAGGAATATTCTTTACTTATTCATATTAGTGGTGTAAAGTGATACCCTAATCTTTGGCAAAGATTTTGGTATACCTTGATGAATAAAGAGTTTCCTTCGCTTTCTCTTGTTACATGTTTCAGAGTGGCTATGATTTTGGTAATCTGAAGCTTCTCTTGTTACATGTTTCTTGCGACTCTCATGAGTCCTCGCCACAAACCACCTTTTTGTCTTGGCCTTCTGTTGAATGAAAGAGTGACCCTTTTGTGTCAAAAGTAGTTCAACAGCTTGGTTTTGTTGATCCATATCTCTACAACCTAAAATCTCTACTTAAGCCATTTAGTAGAGGTTTATTTTCTCGATGTTTGTGGTTCTGCTCTTTCTGTTGCAAGCCTTCCTTTTCAGAAGCTTAAACCCTTCTGTGAGCTCCATGGTCTCAACCCTTATGAAGACCATCTATCTAACAACTTGAAACCATCTTCTTCTGTTTCCTCCGTTACCTTGGCGTGTTTCATGTCGTCATCTTAGAGTTGTTTCTAAACACTCCATCCTTGAGTTTACCATGAGGTACTATGTGTGTTGTTTAGTGCGTTTCCCTCTTATCTTTAGAGTGACCCTGTTTGTTTCTCTCTCCGTCTCTTTTCCTACCTTTGGAATCTCGGGTCGAGATTCTCGTAAGGGGGATAGAGCTGTAACACCCCAGTTTTAGTAAATCTATAATTAGGTTTTGATTGTGCATTGCATAAGCATTAACTCTTAAAATTGTGCATTAAAGAAAAATAAATCAAACCCTAAAACCCTAATATTACCCCTCTCTTTGAAACATTCAAAAAGGTTTTATATCTGAAAAGTGCCAAAATTATGGAGCCCAAATTGAATACTAGGGCTCTGCAATATTTTACATAATTTATACACTCTCTGGTAATTTTGAAATAATTCAAAACAGACTGGAAATTCAAATGCAAAACAGAAATTGAAAACAGGAAATAGAAAAGGTTTTGGTATAAAAAAATAGAGGCAGAGAGCATTTAGGCTGAGCAACCCAGCAACCTTCCCTCTTATCTCCCTTTTCCGCGGCCCACCTAGCCCACGCGTGGCCCAACCAGGGACTCGTACCGCTTCGGCCTCCTCCAGTTCGTCGTCTTCCTCGAGAGCGGCAAGCAGGTCGCTGGCGCGCCGTCTACCGTCCGCCGTGGACGCGATGCGTGCTTTGCGCCGTGATGCTCGCCGCCGCCCAGACGAGGTAGATAAGGTCGCCGTGCTCGCCCCTCTCTCATCTGCTGGTCTTATCCTCCTCCTCTTCCCAAATTTCTTCTCTGGACGAAACCTACCTCCGGCCAAGACCTCATCGTTCCCGTCGTTCCAGGCCTTCCCATGACTAGCAGAGGATGCTGGAAGAACCACCTTGATGCCCTCTACCTCCCTGCCAAAGGAATCAAAGAGTGGAGCCTCGAATCGATCTCACCGACCGCCCCTTTCCGCCTCTGTTCGAGCACCGCCGTCGACATCGCCGTCGCTCCCGACCTTGTCCTGCCTCTATGACCTCTCCATGAGCATCTAGGTGAGCTGGCGGTTCCCTAGAGCCTCTCCACCCTCTCCCTCTCTCTCTCCGTATCGCTCTCGCGTCGAGCAACTGCCGCCCACCGCCACGGACAGGTTCGCCGGAGCTCCTCCGATGGTCAAAATCCAGCGGCGCCGCCCTGTTTTGGTTCCTCTGGCCGCGCTGCAGCGAACCCGCGCAACCCCGCAGTCCCGCAGTCCCGCGAGCCCTTCGTCGCCGTAACCGCGCGCACCTGAGCCGCCGTCGCCGTCAAGCCTACGTGGCCACGACGTGGCTCCTGCGTGGAGTCCACGTGGTGCCTATGTGGCCTCTGGCCCACAGGTCAGCCTGTCTGGCTAGACTCTGCCCCGGTGACAAATAGCCCTGACCCCCTAGCTGACGTCACAGTGACGCAGTAAAACAATTTAAAATGTTTAAATACTTTCTAGAAAATGGTATAATCTTATATATTCAATAACTAATTATTTATAAGTCAGAAAAATACAAATAATATATCAAAATGTTAATAAAAATGAGCTCTATCTATTTAAGCTATAATCATGCATTGTTCAACAACTTAAATGCCAATTTTAGTTAGAAGAACATAGTAACCCCTCTCATATACTTCGGAGTTTCCCCGAGTTAGAGTTTTCACCCCTCGGAACTCCGCTTAACTTGTCGAGCATGCCTTAGGGTTACATTTCAATGCAATTTAACTTGCCATATCATCATCATTGCTTGAGAATTGCATTGATGCCATGTGTTGATTATTTCCCTCTCTTTTCGGTATTTGCTTCTTCTCGGTAGAATACGTTATCGAGATCGAGATCAAAGCCCAAGATCAACACCGTCGAAGTTCGAAGATCGATGGACAATACTTGACCAACTATAACCAAGTCAAGTACAAGGCTCCCGAAGATCTACTTATCTACTATCAACTGGCAAAGGCAAGCATAGCCCCACCATGATATAATCCTATGATTTCGAAAGCATTTCGATGCTTGCCATGATGCATACGATTCTATGGTGGTCTTTTATCGATAGATAGAGTGTCCTATCTGTTGCATTACTCCCTTTGAGCTTATATTACCTGATCCATCTGCTCCTAGCATAACTAGGTTTGGCTTGTGTGCACTACTAGACCTATTATCTGTGTCCTGCTTAGCCATGCATAACTGTTGAGTCTGGTCCATCCCGATGATGTATCAGATGTAGAGAATCTACTATGACATGAGATCGTGATGATATGATATTAGAGGTGATATGAGATTAAACATGCTAAGACTTGTATGGGAGGCCACGGTGGGATGTGGTTTTTCTAGTCCCATGCTCGCCACCACTAGGACCTGAGTTCTTGCCTTTGGAACCGAGATGAGCGTACAGCCACACGGGGCTTGGGAACCCCTCGCCTGATTAACTTGCCTAGTAGATTTCATGAGTCACATAGTTCGGGCGTTCCATTCGACATATGCATAGAAAATCTTTTGAAAGATTTGCCGGGTGAAAGGTGCATCATAACAGGTAGGTAAGCGTGGCCAGGGTTGCTTGGGGTCGATGGAGCGCCTGGTGAACCAACCTCGCCTCACATCTTTAAGTATCGGCTTCAGGATTTGACCCGTTATGGCGGAACCATACTTATTGCGTGACTCATGGTCTCGGCGAAAGCAAGGTAAAGGTCATGGCCAACCACCCTCTGCCGGCCTTCCAAGGAAGAGGGCTAATGTACTAGCATTAAGAGTCGGTTGGTACGTGTGGGTAAAGTTGTACACCCCTGCAGGGTTAAATCTTTTGAAAAGTCGTGTTCACGGTTATGAACGCTTGGTGACCAGATTCTAAGATCATAGAGAACTATAACCTAATCGTAAAACTTGGTAGATCAACATGTGCTTAAGGATTCTTCCTCTTGGGTACGAGGGGGTGATCCTAGTTAGGGTTGAGATGATGATGATTTGGTGGATATTAAAAGATGATGATCAATATTTCAGAGATGTTGCTCTCTTATCCCCTTTTAAAATACTCTGACTAGACGAGCTTCTTCTCCCTCTTGTTTTATAAACAAAAGATGGCTTTATGAAAAACAACTCCATCAGCCATAAGTCTTGTGGAGTACACCCTGTACTCACCCTTGCTTTGTTGATACTTTTGGCAGAGTAAGTGTTCCCCGAAGATCAGTTTGGTACTACATCGACATCGACGAGTAGCTTGGGGTTCCCGGCCGGCAGCCTAGAATCTATGGGATGGGACGTCATCGTTATGCTTCAGGCCTCTTAGGCCATTTGTTAAGTTTGCTATACTTAATAGCATAATTTGCCTTGTGTTGTTTGATGTTTGTGGTCAGTGACCTCTGTTTGTAATTGGTTCTCTACTCAGTTATGAGCTTGCTGTAATAAATTTTGTGTCGTAGGGTCACTGTTGTGTTACCGATTCTTCACTGGATATTCTCGAGCTCAAGGTTAAGCTTATGTTCAGACGGAGGTCTGGGATTTGTTTAGCCCTGACCCCGGGGGTGAACAACACCATGCCCTTCGGGCTGAAGAATGCATGTGCCACGTACCAGAGGTGCATGCAGGCGTGCCTAAAAAACCAGATCGGTCGCAACATCCAAGTCTATGTCGACGACATAGTAATCAAGACCAGGGAGGCCACGCCGCCGATCGACGAGACGTTTGATAACCTTGATCACTACAAGATCAAGCTAACCCTAGAAAAGTGTGCCTTCGGTGTCCCATCTAGCCAGCTACTCGGCTACTTCATCTCCCAACGGGGGATTGAGGCGAATCCAAATAAAATCAGGGCCATACTGGCCATGGAGAAGTCGAAGAACCTCAAAGGTGTCCAGCAGCTGGCTGGGCGGATCACAACGCTAAGCAGATTCATCAGACGCATGGGCGAGAAGGCCCTACCCTTTTACCAGTTGCTGCCCAAGGCGGACAAGTTCGAGTGGACTCCCGAAGATGACGACGCATTTGAAGACCTAAAGCGGCTGCTCTCCACTTCACCTGTCCTGGTCACACCAAAGGAGCGGGGAGCCTCTGCTACTATACATTGCAGCTACACATCAGGTGGTAAGCACCATACTCGTGGTCGAACGAGCCGAAGATGGCAAGACCCACGGGGTCAAACGCCCAATTTACTACCTCAGCAAGGAACTGACTCCAACAAAGCAGAGGTACCCTCACTACCAGAAGCTCGCCTATGGCGTATTCATGATGGCTCGCCGGCTGAACCACTACTTCCAAGAGCATCAAATCATGGTCGTCAACGACGCCCCACTCTCAAACATCCTGAACAACCCCGAGGCCACGGGGCGTGTAGCTTTATGGGGCATCGAGTTGTCCCCTCTGGACATAGTCTATGAGCGACGCAAGGCCATCAAATCTCAGGACCCCCCCTGATTTTCTCGTCCACTAGATGGAACTCCAGCTGTCGGACACTCCGGACATGTCGCAATCATGGACGATGCACTTCGATGGCTCCAAGCGTGAGGCTGGAGCAGGGGCCGGCATCATACTGACGTCCCCTCAAGGCGACAAGATGAAATACGTCCTTCAGATGAAATTTCGCGCCTCCAACAACGAGGCCGAATACGAGGCCCTCATCCACAGCATGAAGATGACCAAGATCTGCGGTGCAACGTGCCTCGTCATCTACGGTGACTCGAATCTTGTTGTCTAGCAGATGATGAACGAGTGTGATGCTCACAACGCCAACATGATCGCATACCGCGCGCTCTACATCTCACTCGAAGGAGACTTCAACGTCTGCGAGCTTCGACACGTCGGCAGAGAGCAACGAAGAAGCCGACAGGCTCACCAACATTGGCTCCACCTGCGCACGAGTACTACCAGGAGTGTTCCTCGAACAAATCTGCATACCCTCTATCAAAAGGAAATTCCCAAAAGGCCCAACCAAAAAAGCAGAGCACCCACGGGCTGCGCTACCCGAAGGACAGGAAGGACCCGAAAAGCTCGACACCGAGGCCGAGCTCGTCAGCCTGATGCAGTTCATGGCGATTGAAGAGACATGGACGCAGCCATAACTTTGGTACCTGATAAACAAAGAACTGCCCGATGACCTGACGGATGCCCGGCGCATATCTCGCCGGTCAAAAGCCTTCACCATAATCAATGGCGAACTGTACAAGCGTAGCATTTCGGGTATGCTCCAACGGTGCGTCACCAGCGGTGACGGCAAAAGCATCCTCCAAGACATCCACGAGGGCATCCGCGGCCATCATGAAGGCAGCCACACTCTCGTCGCCAACGCTCTACGAGTTGGTTTCTACTGGCCAACAACCATGAACGACACCAAGGACATCATCCAAAGATGCAACGCCTACTAGCGGTACGCGGACAAGCTACACGCGCTAGGATCCGAACTGAGGCCCATACCGCTGGCCTGGCCCTTCGCCCAATGGGGCCTCGACATGATCGGCAAACTACCAAAGTCCTCGCCAGGAGGCCACGTCTTCCTCCTGGTCGCAGTCGACAAATTCACCAAGTGGATCGAGGACATCCCCATCACCAACCAAAGCGGCAAAACTGCCGTCAAGTTCTTCGAATCCATTGTCTATAGATCTGGCGTGCCTCACAGCATCATCACGGACAACGGCTCGAACTTCATCTCGAAGGAATTCCAAGCCTTCTGTGGGAACCTCAGCATCAACATATCCTACGCCTCAGTGGCGCACCCGCAGACCAACGGACAGGTCGAGAAAGCCAACAACCTCATAGGGAGCGGCATCAAGAAGCGCCTGATGTGCCCACTCGAAAGACTTGCGGGAGCCTGGGCATATGAGCTACCCTCCATTCTCTAGAGCCTGTGCACAATGCCAAACAGCTGAATGGGCTACACACCCTTCTTCATGGTGCACGGAGTCGAAGCCGTCCTGGCTGCCGAGATACGCCACAAGGCCTCACGGGTCTTCGCCTACAGCGAAGCCGAATCATCAGTCGCACTCGAAGACGCCGTTGACACACTCGATGAGGCACGCGACATCGCCGCAGCTCACTCATCGGTCTATCAACAAAGCCTCCGCAACTACCACAGCCGTCGGCTGCGCCCAAGGTCCTTCATTGAAGGAGACCTCGTCCTGCAACTCAAGCAAGAATGGCCCAAAAAGCTCGAGTCACCCTGGGAAGGACCCTACATCGTAACCGAAGTCATCCCAGGTGGAGCCTACCGCCTCATGGACGTCGCATTAGGAGTCGAATACTCCAACCGTTGGAACATCGCACAACTGCGACGCTTCTACCCATAGTTACCTTTGCTTTAAATAAGGCTACTCAGCCAAACAATGTACCTCCTCGTTTGCTATGAATAAAGCTTACCTCCTTGGCCCAAATACCTTTTTCTTTACATTATTTCTCGCTAAAAACACGCTCGGGGGCTACGCCTCACCCGATGACTCCGTCTACTGAAAACAAACGCATACAACCCGAGTAGCTGACCACATCAGGCTAACGAAAGGAACATGCAAACTACAGAGCACAACGTGCCAATATACACATAACACTTTACAAAGGGCACTACGAGCCCACTCGAATAAATACAAATTTCACATTAAAGTTTTTCTCTACATGATCTACCTATTCTGGAGCATTACATTTGCCCGCTGCTCGAACAGATCTACAATCTCTGCAGCATGTTGTGCCACATCCGCATAATGTGGGCGCATGTCCCAAGACTGCCATGCGGCCGAAGGGGCGGCCCAGTCGCCACCTCCACAAGATTGACATCGCGGCGATGCAACCGAACGAGCGACAAGGCAACCTTCACCCTAGCAATCAGCTGATGCTGCACCAACTCTTTGACGTGGCCCACGTTCCGAAATTTGCCAAGAAGACCCAGGAAGGTAGAAGGTGCAGCATCCAAGGGAAACATGACAGACCAAATGGCCGCCAAAGAGGATCTCGCCTGCCTAAGCAGCCGAAGGACCTGGTGCACACAATCTTGCACTGTCGCAAGGACGATGGCCCTATCGCGATCCATCCAGAAGAAGCCACCAGCTTCCAGGTCCTGTTGCGTCAGGCAGTTCATCTGAATCGCGACGTGCTCCTTCTCTTCCCTCGCAATGAGATTGACATCTGCACCAAAACACGGAATAAGACGACATACAAATAGGACGCACCCGGGAAAACATCGGTTCACATAAACTTACATTGGAGTTGCTCATCCATCTGCCGCAACTCCCCAAGCAAGAACTCCTCCCTGACCGTGGCCCGCTCAGCTTTGGACTTCCACACATCTGCATGACCTCGAATGCTAAGGATGTTCTTCTCCAAACTGCGGACATGATTGCGAAGAAAAGCCAACTACGACGCATCATCCAAAGATGGTCGCGGCTCAGGAGCAGTCGAAGTGACAACTGGAACCTCACCCGAAGGATCCTAAAGGCAAACAAGCAAGACGTCACAAGCATTCTTTGGCTGCAGCTCAAATGGAAACTTATATACATCAATAAAACCACCACGTGGCATAGTTGGGCTTGTCCATCAGCATGATGTTACAAAAGGAAGAAAAAAGAAGAAGCTATTCTAGCTACAACACATGGGCCTAAGCACCCGCATCTGGAGCAGTCTCAGAGCCCGACTACTTGCTCTTGGCCTCATGCTGCTGCTTCGCCGCATACTCAGCCAGGAGGTCGATGAGCTTAGGCCCATAACGCTTGCAGCGAGAAGCAAAGAGGGCGAAAGGTACCTCAGAGCCATATGCATCCGTTGGCATCCGGGACGTCATTTGCGGCAAATCCAGCTCCGCTCCGGACGCCATCGCCATGGCCAGCCCCATGGAAGCACCAAGGCCTTTCTGCTTTCTCTTGTACTTCGCCGAAGCTTCCTCCGACAGAGCATCCGAAAGGGCATCAACGTCGTAGAGGTCAACACCCTTGGGGAAGACCTCCTTATAGAAGCGCGCAAGCACTTTTCTGGCCTTCTCCAAGGAGCCACCGGCGGTGGAACAATGATCTTCATCCGTAGCGGCAGCATCACCCAAAGCATCTCCATGCTCTAGCGCATCACGATCAAATGTGATACCTGAAGCATCTAAAACAAATAAAGATAAAGACTCGAATGAGAAAAGACAAGACATAGCCGAAAAGAACACAACTCCCAAACAATGCAAGGGAAACTCACCAGAAATAGCTTTGGCCATAGCCATAAGCTTATCGGCCATCTCCTTCTCGTGGGTGGCTACTGTGGCTATGAGCTACTGCTTGCGATCGGCAGCCTCCTTCTGCAGGCGCTCCTTGGCTTCAACAGCATCAGATGCCCTCTTCTCCGCCTTGCCAAGAATCTTTTCAAGAGCGTTCAGCCTGCAGAGCGCGTCATTGTTTTTATCTGCAACATTAAGAAACACTTGATCAATACAAACAAATCCTTGGGGCAGACGAACAAAAACAGGGTGAAAAGTCACGCACCTTGAAGCTGTTGCAGGTTAGCCTCCAGTGCCAGGTGCTGCTGAATAAGGAGGTTGGCACCATGCACAAAGGATTACAGAGGAAACAAAAAGCACAAGACGATAAATAAAGGGCTCGGGGGCTTCCCCACAAACCAAAAACGATCAACAAAGTCGAAACAAAAAGGGCTCGGGGGGCTCCCCCTAGGGAGTATGCAGGATAACACTAACGTGTTCACGTGTGGACTCCGAAGGTTTGCAAGCCGCCTTCTAAGTCACGACTACCCGAGCTTCTCGCTTAGAGGAGTTTGGGACATCATCCTAAGAGTCGGCCATCGCCTGGGGGATAGAAGTTGTCGGCTTTGACTCCGCCATAACTTCTTGAGTGTCCCTGTCAAGGGACTCCTCCGAAGATTTGCTGCAAGCAAAACCCAGATTAGCAACACATTGCGACTGCAAAGACAAATGAGCAATGGAAAAAGGACTCAGAAGGAAAACTTACGACTCAATGTCCGATAAGTTGAAGACGGGAGCCGCCTTCTCCTTCTTCTTCTTCTTGGCCGGCGGCTGCGGAGCCATCGCCCGAATAGGCATGATAAGGATTGGCGCGGACGACGCATCTTCTTCCCCGCCATGCTGCTGAAGGAACGATGGACCCCTCAAAGTTGGTGGGGTAGACCCATCCAAAGATTCGCTCCGGGAGCGCTTTCGGGTCCGCCCTTCGCTCGGATCGGGGGCTTCCAAGGTCAGAGATTGTGCCGGAGGAAGCTAGGACTCGGAATCCACCTCCTCATTGTATGGAGCTTCCGTATACTTCTCAGGCAGAGGAGGCATAGACCCTGTTACCTTGAAGTGCTGCAAGTGAAAGGAAAAGGGACACAAGATAAGTAACAACAGCAAACATCGAACACTTAAAAGCACTACGCGCACGAACAAGTATCACCTGGGAAACCACTTTCTTGGCGCTAAAAGGAGTGGTCAAAGATTTCCCTGAGAGGTCCTCGTCGGCCTTGGCCTTCAGCAGGGGCCGCAGGGCCTTATCCAGGTCACCCAAAGATAATTCTTCAGATGAAACCCTCGCCGGATCGCTGTGGCTGGCATAGAGGAACATTGGGTGCACCATCGCTTGGAGTGGCTGCACCCGGAGCTTGAGGAAGGTGCGGATGATGTCGACACCATTGACCTCTTTGCCCAGCACTAGCTGAAGAGCCTCCACCCGCTGGTAGAGCTCCTCCACTTCTTCGGATTCACCATCCAAGATGTGGTTATTCCACGATCTCTTTTGGATGATCTGCTGGGTAGAATCGAAAGGGGCAAGCCCATAGTGCTGACTGTCTAGCTTAACGTCACGGATGTAGAACCACTTCCGGCGCCATTGCTAGACGGACTTGCAGATAGAAAAATAGAAGAATTGGACGGAGGAGCGGATGGAAATGCTAAAACCACCGAGTGGATAAACACCACCGGTGCCAGATTGCCTCTTCAAGGAATATAACTTCCGAAAGAGGCCAAACTGTGTCTCGATACCGAACCAGCACTCGCAAAGAGTGATAAAACAAGCAATATGAAGAAGAGAACTGGGAAACAGGTGATGCAACTAAATCCCATAGCAAAAGAGGAGTCCACGAAGGAAATCGTGGACAGGAAGGGAAAGACCGCGGATGACAAAGGCTAAAAACATCACCCGAAACCATTCGGGTGGGCGGGGGATTACCTCATCGCCAGGGAGGATGGCGTCCTCCTTGTTCTGGGGGATCAACCCAGCATTGCACACCTTGCAAAGATCCCCACCGCACATCTCCGTGCGCCTCCACCCGCTGTCAGTGATGCGTGCCTTAGCGGCGACCTTCTTGCCGCCGGTGGTGGCGCTCGAACTAGCTCCAGCGGTGGTCTTCTTTGGCTTGCCCATTGTGCGGCGACGAGTGCGGTGGTGTGCGCGGATAAAAGAAGAGGGAAAGGTGCAAAGAACTTCCACTGCACAATGGAGGAAAGCAAAGCTCGTGAAAATGAAGGCAATGGAGATGAGCAAATGACGAAGGGCAAAAGAGATCACTGTTTACCTAAGGTATAAAAGGAGAAAGACGACGCACACGAGCCATTGATCCAGAAGCCCTAGCGCATGCCCCAAATCTAACCCTACACGTGTCAACACTACAACGAACCGTCGCCAGCACGCCGTCTACTACGCACGGAAACCAAGAAGACGCCGTAATTTTCGCCACTTTACGCGTGACTAGTCAATGTCAAGTCAGGTGGTGGGACCCACGATCGTCTCGTCGCATCATTTTTGCTGCCGCAGACGGTTGAGATCATCAATCGTCAGCATTGACGTCATCAAGGCAAAGATAGCAATGGCTCGAAGTTTTTGAGTGATCAATCAAGTATTTACTCGTATCTACGATTCAAGAAAATACTCACGGGCTACTCCTATCAGGAGCGCTGGCCGTGCACCTGAGGAAAGACTAAGGTAACCACATCTCGCAACTTTCTTCGTGTCCTACGTCGAGTCTGCGACTCCACTACGGACTCGGGGGCTACTCTCATAGGGAGGATCAGTTGAGCATCCGAAAAAAATTGTGTCCTTTGGACCTAAGATGAAAACAAATGAACTAAAGTCTCTGCTCGATTCTACGACTCGAACAGACACTCGGGGGCTACTCCCATAGGGACCGCTGGTCGCGCACCCTATGAATTCTTCGACTGCGATCCTTCGGATCAAATACGAAAAAATCTTTTTTGCAACTTTGCCCAAACCAACGCTAAGTGAGACGCAACCTCCTTGGCCACCCGAGACATCTCCGTGGTGATCAAATTTTGGATGTTGTGTCTACGACGCAAAGATAAGCCCTACAAATATCATCTAATGGCCTGGTAAGGCACATGAATGCGCTTTGCTAGTAAACTTCCGTGTCAACAGGCACGATGAAAAATCCCGACAAACGTGTCAGATACATCACTTGAAAACCACTGGGATTCGACTCATGTAAGACCACAACGGCCTGAGTTGAATCACGCCAGCAATTGTTCCGAATTCGAGTCCGGGGAGTCGCTTTTGATGAAGATCGTGTTGTTTTGTCCTATGATAGTTAACTGGCCCTGATCCGTCGGGTGAGCCAAGCACGCGCATCAACAATCCCTATGAACTAAAACATTTTCTCCTTGAAATAAGCAGGCTCAACTGCACCCGAAAGATTGAGGAGTCTCCAGCCGAATCTACGATTCGACTGAACACTCGGGGGCTACTGACATGGATATACCCCACGGGTACACGACACTGGTATACCTGGTCCAGTCCAAGGAAGGCCCACGTCAAGACACATGACCCATGAAGACTTCAGGTGGCCCAAGCCCATGATGTTTTCGACTCCTTGGAGGACAAGTCTACATTAGATAGAATTTCAAAGGGAACAAACCCTAATTTGTAACCGACCCGACCTAAGCCCGGAACCTGCCTATCTATATAAAGGCTAGGAGGGTACGGCGAGAAGGATCGCTTCCACCATCGCATACACACCTCCATGCCAGATTGCATCTACGCACCCCTATAACCTTCGGTTCTACCGTAATCAAGAGTAGACAAGCAGGAGTAGGGTTTTCCCTCCGGGGGCCTGAATCTGGGTAAATCTCGTGTCCCACGTTGCTTGTCTGTTAAACGTTCCGCGACTTCTAGCATCCCCATCTTCTCCAAAACCCAAGTCCATAACAATGAGAATTGACGAAATCAAACCTCGTCAATGTGGGTCTTGTCAACTAGATAAGATCTATCAATTACCATACCCTGTCTCCACTGTTCCTTTGGAGCAAATATTTTCTAATGTATGGGGACCCGATCCTATTTCAGCTAGCAAGCATTCATACTACGTAAGCTTCATTCATGATTTCATCAAATTTACTTGGATATATTTGCTTAAAAAGAGTTCTGATGTTTATCAAGTATTTCTTAATTTCCATCTACCAGTGGAACACAAATTTGATAGAAAGATCATTACAATGCAAACTGATTGGGGAGGTGAATATGAAAAACTCCACGGTTTCTTCTAGAAAATTGGCATCACTCATCATGTTTCCTGCCCTCATGCTCATCAACAAAATGGTTCAATTGAGCGCAAACATCGCCATATTGTTGAAGTTGTCTTAGCCTTGTTCGCTCATGCTTCTATGTCTCTTAAATTCTGGGATGAAGCTTTTCTTACATCTACTTTTTTGATCAGCATGCTCCCTAGAAAAGTTATCCATTTTGAAACCCGTGTCTACTGCCTCCTTACTACATCAAACTATGACTCCCTGCGCCTTTTTTGTGTGCCTGCTGGCATAATCTTTGTCCCTATAACAAAAGAAAACTTTCTTTTCGCTCAACTCAGCGTGTTTCTAGGCTATTGCCCTCATCACAAAGGTGCAAAATACCTTGATACTAAAACTGGTCGTGTCTACATCTCAAGATATGTTGTTTTCGATGAAAATGTATTCCCTTTTGCATCCCTACATCCAAATGTTGGTACACTCCTACGCCATGATATTATCCTTCTTCCACATGATACTCCTTCCACATCGTCACATGTTGGGGATGCATACACTGATGATCCTATGACTGTGCCAATTATACATGTTGCTACAAATTCCACTCGACATACTGAAGACAATACCTTTTCAGATGATAGCTCTTCTGAAGATGGAAGTGAAGAAGAAAATTTTGCTGAAGATAGTTTCCAAATAACTGGAAACAATGAAGAACAAGAAGAACCTGGCACCGGATCCGATGATGATCCTCCTGCCAGTTCGAAAGCAGCGGGCGCCGATCTCGAGGCAGATCCGTCCGAACATTCTCCGCCCGCCTCGACCTCTGCGCCTCGTCCTGTGTCTCCAAGTGCACGGACTCGCGCCCGGTTGCTGTCGCCCCCGCGTCACTCTGCATCCCACGCGCATACCCCGTATCCTGGTGGGCACGTGTCCTCCACCGACACGTCGCCTGCTGGGGCTAGTCGCTCATGCTCCATGTCATCGCGGCCTGCGTCTGGTGGGCGTGCTGCCCCTAGCGGGTTAGCTGCTCCCGCCTCAAGTGCAGCCCCCATGTGCCACAACCATGACCCCCTGGTGTTCGCACACGCCTACAAAAAGTTATCAAGCATCCAAAAGTGTATACATATGGCACTATTCGCTATGGCTGGTCGGTCTCTACAGGTGGACCTAGCTCTCACTTAGAGGCCTTTGCTGATCCCAACTGGCGCAAAGCAATGGAGGAAGAGAATAGTGCTTTGCTCCACAACAAAACATGGCATCTGGTTTCACCAAGTTCAAACAAAAATCTCATTAACTGCAAATGGGTTTATCGTATCAAGAAACGTTCTGAGTGGTACAATTGATAGATACAAAGCTCGTCTACTTGCAAAAGGATTTTTTTTGACACTTTTACCGTAGGGGAATCCCCTACAGTGTAAATTGCAAAATGATTTAAAGAAAGGTGTGGCATTGATTATCAGAACACTTTTAGTCCTGTTGTTAAAGCAACCACCATCAGAACTGTGTTACTGCCTCAGTTTCTCATGGTTGGAGTTTGCGGCAGTTAGATGTCAAGAACGTATTTTTGCATCGTGTTCTGGAAGAGCGGTTTTACATGAAATAACCACCTGGTTTTGAATATCCTAATTTTCCACATCACATTTGCAAGCTTGATAAAACATTATATGGTTTGAAATAAGCCCCACGATCATGGTTCGCTCGTCTTAGCTCCAAAATGCATGAGCTTGGCTTTACTTCATCCAAGGATGACACATCCTTGTTCCTCTATCAAAGGTCAGGTATAACTATGTTTGTCTTGATATATGTTGATGACATTATAGTTACAAGTTCTTCAGAACAGTCCATTCCTGCCTTACTTCGAGATCTCAATGTTGACTTTGCTATCAAAGATCTTGGAGACTTACATTATTTCCTGGGGATTGAAGTGAAGAAAATACATGATGGGTTAATTTTAACACAACAGAAATATGCTTTAGATTTTGTTCATTAAGATGGTATGGTGCATTGTAAGTCTTCACCCAAGCCATTATCACCTTTAGAACCACTCTTCCTTGCTGATGGAGAGATTCTTGGTCATGAAGACAATACAAAGTACCGCAGTAATATTGGTGCTCTCCAATATCTTACATTGACACGCACAGATTTATCTTTCTCTGTTAATAAGGTTTCTCAATATCTACATGCTTCCACAACTACCCAATGGACAACAGTTAAGTGTATATTACATTATGTTAAAGATGTTGTAGACATTGGAATAACTTTTCAGCAGTCCTCCTCTATTCTCCTGAGTGCCTTTTCAGATATAGATTGGGCAGGTTATGTGGATGATAGACGCTTCACATGTGGTTTTATTATCTTTTCTGGTCCAAATCTGGTATCTTGGAGCGTCAGAAAACAAGCCACTTTGTCACGATCCAACACTAAAGCAGAATACAAATCTTTGGCCAATGCTACATCAGAATTGATATGGGTAGAAACACTTCTTGGTGAGCTTGGTATTACTTTCAAGAAAATGCCTTGTTTATGGTGTGACAACCTTGGTGCTACATACTTGACACCAAATCATGTGTTTCATGCTCGTATAAAACACATAGAGATTGATTTTCATTTTGTCAGAAAAAGAGTAGCCAATAGATGTCAGGATATTAAGTTTGTGTCTAGTAAAGATCAGGTGCCGATGACTTTACAAAGCTCCTTCATGTAAGAGGGTTACATGAGTTTAGACATAATCTAAATCTTCTTCAAAGTTCAGATTAATGGAGCTGTTAAATGTGATACTCATACCGGTACGGTGTAATAGGGCTCCTTTGTACGCCACGGTAAGGGCTCTTCTCGTCCCTAATAATATGTCTAGTTAAAAAAAAGAACCACCTCTTAATAAAATATTGTTAAGTACGTCCACGTGACTATTAGCCTGATGATCGTATCTAGGAGCTGAAGCGAGGAACCTTCTGCTGTTGTAGATAGGTAGAAAACGACAGCGGGAAATATGAAATATGTCTCTGACTTGGTTCTTCAGTCAGTTCTAGTCAAATCTCAGATAGACAAGAAACAAAAGGGGATTGCACGCCGCAGCCATCCAGAGTTGGCGCCATCTATCCCTTGCATGCATGCGTCACCTCCGTCACCTTCGGTTGCTCGGACGTGTTCAAACTTCAAAGCAATACAACTTTCTTCTCCGATCGCTTTTGTAAGTATTATATTGCAATCGAGTGCTTTCTTGACCCATTACACGCCCCATAATTCGCACCATCGAATCCGAGCGAATCCCCTAAATAGCATCCCGAGCTCGGTCGTTACTGACTGATTGCTAGCTTGCTGCAGCCGCCACCTCTATATATACATGGCGCGCCCTGGACAGGAGACACGTTGTACGGACTGCTGCTGCCGATCGATGCATTTTGACACTTGAACGCTTCGAATCAACGCCGATCGATCAGCTTCGGATCAACGCCGCTGCCTGCAGGCGACGTCGCCGACGTACGTTGGCATCGACCGGCCGATCATGGAGCACTACTCTGCTTCCGCCCCGACGACGACCTCGTCGTCCTCCTCGCCGCAGCACGGTGTGGGAGTGGGGCGAGAGCTGCAGCTGCAGGGCCCGCGCCCGACGCCGCTGAGGGTCCACAAGGACTCGCACAGGATCAGGAAGCCTCCGGCGCAGGCGCGGCAGCCGGTCATCATCTACACGGTGTCGCCCAAGGTCGTGCACGCCGACCCCGCCGAGTTCATGTCCGTCGTGCAGCGCCTCACCGGCGCCTCCTCCTCCTCCTCACAACCACCGCCAGCCCCGCCGCCGCTCCCATTCCCGTTCTTCCCGCACCACCAGCCGCCGTCCTCCATGCTCCCGCCGGCGCTGTCGTTCCCGTTCCACGTCCAAGCAGCGGCGGCGGCACAGCAGCCGCAGCCACAGGAGGACGCGCTACTCCAGCAGCTACAGCACTCGTCCGCCGCGCGCCTCGCCGCCATCACGCAGCCAGCCGCACGGAGCGGTGTTCATCGTGGGGGGCTGCCGCCGCTGCCGAGCATCCTGTCTCCCGTGCCGGGGTCCCTGCCGCCGATCCCGCCGGGCTTCTTCTCTCCGCCTTCCGGCAGCGCAGGCGGCGGCGGGGGCGGCATCAACCTGTTCGGCGAGCTCATCAGCCCGGCATTCCCAGGCGGCCACGGCGCATTTACCGGTGCAGCTCCTCCTCCGATGTCGTCGACACAGTATTTCCCGGCCGCAGCTGCGCCGTCGCCGTCGACGGCATACTACTGGGATCTCTTCAACAACCACCCAAACCAGCTACGAATGCATCTCCGTGTTCAGGGTTGACCAGATTAGTAGCCGTATATGCACACATTTGGCATTGATGAGATGTGATAGGAGGAGCAAAGAAATTAAGTGTGAGTCAGCTAGATAGCCTAAGTCAGCTGCCACTAGTACCATTGCCCGCATGGTAGCTGCAGCGAAGCTTCATCCAAGCTAGCTCACATCTACGATATATAGATGTTAGCACCCCAATTGGGAGGTGATCGATGATACAGTAGGATATATGCAGTAGATCATGTATACGGAAAATACTTGATCCGTCAATTCATTATTCTTACATAGGCATACTATATACTCAATGTTCTTCCAGCTTGCCATGTATGCACTCAGCACTCACTTGTAGTAGTAGTAGTAGTAGTAGTAGTAGTAGTAGTAGTAGTAGTAGTAGTAATAGTAGTAGTAGTAGTAGTAGTAGTAGTAGTAGTAGTAATTCACATGTTGTCCCTTTTTACAATCCTTCTGTAAGGAGAACGGGCCTGATATTCCGTTGTTATCCCTGTTAATTTGTGTGTGTGATCACGATTGATTTGTATTGGATGGGCTCCCTCCCAACAAGACATCCTTTAAAAAATTAATTTTCCTTTATATTTAGATAAATCATACAATGGGGTAACTAAACCTCCCTAAATGAAGGGAAAACACAATCAGGATCATATAAGCATAAAATGTTTCATCACAACCACAGCTAATCCTGCCGTTGTTGCGCCACTATAGCTCTCATGGGCAAATGGGCAGCATAAGCATATAAGAATATAATGTCGTAAACACATGCAAAGACTTGTAGACAATCAAATCTCATTGAATTCCTGCAATATTAGACCACCGTTTACGAAGGTTCGTAATCGTACCAAGAATAATGGCCAGAGCACTGCCACGGTTCTAGGCAGGCAGACACACTAGTATTGCAGCCGGCGATCTTACTCGTAAAGATTCAAAAGAATGTGTTGTTGAAGATGACACTACCACAACAATGCCCATGGACCCACGCCGATGGATAACAACACGAACAAATCAATTGTTCATAAACAAAGGCATGGAAAATACTCTCAAACTCCTTGGCAACACCAAAGTAAATGCCACTGAGAATGGATTGAAACCGAAGGTCTTTTATTAGAGACAACATTGTTTAAGCAACACCGTCTCAACACTTTTCTTAACGGGCCATGAGCTCTGTCTTTTCATGATTAGCAAATAGGATGGCCTAGGCCAAAAGGAGAAAATGGCATCATGTCACAACAAGCAATAGCCAAGCAAACAGTAGCAAGCCCTGAAGTGGACTATTAGGACACCAGTTGAGCCATGTGCTTACCCCCCCCCCCAATTGTTGCCCAAGGTTGGTCTTAGTATCTATTATTTCCATCAAACACGAGGGTATGGAGGATTTACTTTTTTAACTCTTGTGTTGCGCTCCTTCTAAATTTCTTAGTAGACAAGGATCACCCCAACACTAGGAAATCCAGAAAGAGCGCAACACAAGAGATTCAAACAAGCCAAGAACCCGAGATCCAGGAATAGAAGAAAGAAGAGGAGCTATAGTCACACTAGTGGGAACGAGGCTTTTAGTTGAGGTCGGAATTGGGCTTTAACACCGGTTCTCCTACAAACCGGTGTTAAAGGGGGTGCCCGTACCAGCGTGGCCCGTGCAGCAAAAAGGCGCACCCCCCTTTAACATCGGTTCGAGCTACAAACCGGTGTTAAAGGCCCCGCACCACCGAGCCACGTAGCACCCCCTCCTTTAACATCGGTTCATGGCTTGAACTGGTGTTAAAGGGGGTGTGCCTATATAATACACCGCAGCCCACACCCCTCTCTCTCATTTTTTCACTCTCTTATTTTGGAGCTTAGCAAATAGGGTGAGAGGTGTGCTAGTTTGTGTTTTCTTCCTATGCACAAAAGGTGTTCGGTGAAATGCCCGAGAGCTCGAATTAAGTTTTCTCGTTGCTCTTTCCTTCTCGGTCGAGGTTGGCAACTTTATCCTTTCATGTGTCATTAATGTACTGTAAAAGTGGTCATCTCCCTATTAATTCATGATGTACTGTAATGATTTTTTATTTACGTAATTAATTATATAATGCAGATGTACCAACAATGGATGTACGGTGACCGACACACTTACAAGTACATTATGGGCCTCCAAAATTTTATCGTTGTGGCTAAGGCAAACCATGGTCACAATGGTTTGATGTGTTGTCCATGTGTTGACTGTCAGAACAAGAAAGACTACTCAAATACCAAAATCATTCACGCCCACCTGCTTCGATCCGGTTTCATGACCAGCTATAATTGTTGGACCAAGCACGGAGAAAGAGGGGTTATGATGGAAGACAACAAAGAAGAAGAGAATGATGATGACAACTATCATAATATGTATCTGAATATGATGATACTGCAACCGGGGTAGATGAAGATCAAGAGGCAGCAGATGGGCCCGCTGATGATGATCTTGGTCGGGCCATTACTGATGCAAAGGAAGAATGTGAAACTGAAAAGGAGAAGCTGGAGCAGATGTTAAAGGATCACAAAACATTGTTGTACCCAACTTGCGAAGATGGCCACAAAAAGCTAGGTACCACACTGGATTTGCTGCAATGGAAGGCAGAGAACGGTGTGACTGACATCGCATTTTCAAAGTTGTTTGTAAAAATGAAGAATCTGCTTCCAAGAAATAATGAATTGCCCGACAGTACATACCAAGCAAAGAAGGTTATCTGCCCTCTAGGATTAGACGTGCAGAAGATACATGCCTGCATTAATGACTGCATCCTCTACCGCGGTGAGAAGTACAAGAATTTGGATGCATGCCCGGTATGCACTGCACTGTGATATAAGATCAGACGAGACGACCCTGGCGATGTTGAGGGCGAGGCCCCTAGGAAGAAGATTCCTGCCAAGGTTATGTGGTATGCTCTATAATACCACGGTTAAAATGTCTCTTCAGAAACAAAGAGCATGCCAAGTTGTTGCGATGGCACATGGAAGACCGTAAGAAAGACACAATGTTGAGACACCCCACTGATGGGTCACAGTGGAGAAAAGTCGAGCGAGAGTACCCGGACTTCGCACGTGACGCAAGGAACTTAAGGTTTGGTCTAAGTACAGATGACATGAATTCTTTTGGGGAGCAGAGCTGCAGTCACAGCACCTAGCATGTGACTTTATGTATCTATAACCTTCCTCCTTGGTTGTGCATGAAGCGGAAGTTTATTATGATGTCAGTGCTCATCCAAGGTCCGAGGCAACCCGGCAACGACATTGATGTGTACCTAAGGCCATTATTTGAAGAACTTTTACAGTTGTGGGCCAAACGAGGTGTACGTATGTGGGATGAGCACAAAGGGGAACCATTTGACCTACGAGCGTTGCTTTTCGTAACCATCAATGATTGGCCTGCTCTTAGTAACATTTCAGGGCAGACAAATAAGGGATTAAAAGCATGCACGCACTATTTAGATGAGACTGAAAGTGTATATTTTGATAAATGTAAGAAGGTTGTGTACCTAGGGCATCGTCGTATTCTTCTGAATCTGCATCCCGTAAGAAAGAAAGGCAAGCATTTCAAACATCAGGCAGAACCCCCGGAGGAAGCCTGTCCTCCATACTGGTGAGGAAGTATTTGGTATGGTCAAGGACCTAGAAGTAATCTTTGGAAAAGGTCCTGGAAGTCAATCTGTTCTGAATGATGCTGCCGGACACGCGCCCATGTGGAAGAAGCAATCTATATTGTTGGACCTACCCTATTGGAAAGTCCTAGAGGTCCGCTCTTCAATCGACGTGATTCACGTGACGAAGAATCTTTGCGTGAACCTGCTAGGCTTCCTGGGAGTGTATGGGAAGACAAAAGATACACCGAAAGCACGGCAGGACTAGCAACTTATTAAAGAACCTGAAAAGCATATGCATCCTGAGAACGAGAAGGGTAAAGGACGCCACTTAATTCCTGCCAGCTATTCTCTTACCAAAGCAGAGAAGGAAATATTTTTTGAATGCCTGCGCAGTAACAAGGTCCCGTCTGGTTTCTCGTCGAATATAAAGGGAATAATAATTATGGCAGAGAAAAAATTTCAAAACCTGAAGTCTCATGACTGCCACGTGATTATGACGCAATTGCTTCCGATTGCATTAAGGGGGCTTCTACCTGAAAATGTTCGAGTACCCATTGTGAAGCTTTGTGCATTCCTCAATGCAATATCTCAGAAGGTAATCGATCCAGAAAGCCTACCAGGGTTACAGACAGATGTGGCCCAGTGTCTTATCAGCTTCGAGTTGGTGTTCCCACCATCCTTCTTCAATATTATGACGCATCTTCTGGTTCACCTAGTAGAAGAGATTGCCATTCTCGGTCATGTATTACTATACAATATGTTCCCCTTTGAGAGGTACATGGGGGTCTTAAAGAAATATATTCATAACCGTGCTAGGCCAGAAGGAAGCATCTCCAAGGGCTATGCAACAGAGGAGGTCATTGAGTTCTGTGTTGACTTTATTCCTGACCTTAAGGCGATTGGTGTTACACAATCACGACATGAGGGGAGACTGCGTGGAAAAGGCATCCTAGGATGTAAAGCAATGATATGTAGGGATGGGCATTCTCTCAATCAAGCACACTACACGGTTTTACAAAGATCTATCTTGGTTGCCCCGTATATCAATGAACACAAGAATTTTATATGCCTCAAACACCCGGGACAGTCTGATGAATGGATTAGAAGTGAAAACATGGCGAGTTTTGGCGGCTGGCTGCAAAGACTTCTCACGAATAACACCACTGTTGGAGATCAGCTGTACTTGTTGGCCAGGACACCGTCTTCGGCTGTATGTACTTTCCAAGGGTACGAGATAAATGGGAATACATTTTACACGATAAGCCAAGGTAAAAAGAGCACCAACCAAAACAGTGGTGTCCGCTTCGATGCAGCAGGAGACAATGGGCAAAAGACCATGTATTATGGGTTCATAGAGGAGATATGGGAACTTGACTATGTACCTACTTTTAAGGTCCCCTTGTTTCGGTGCAAATGGGTCAAGCTGACAGGAGGAGGGGTTGAGGTAGACAAGAAATACGGAATGACAATAGTGGATCTCAACAATCTTGGGTACTTAGACGAACCATTTGTCTTAGCCAATGATGTGGCTCAGGTTTTCTAAGTGAAGGATATGTCTACCAAACCGAAAAAAAGAAAAAAAAAATAAGCAAACAGATACATCACACGATAAGCCAAAGCGTCACATAGTTCTTTCAGGGAAAAGAAACATCATGGGTGTGGAGGACAAGGAAGACATGTCAGAAAATTATAATAAGTTTGATGAAATTGCGCCCTTCAAAGTGAAGACTGACCCAACCATCCTGTTAAACGGTGCTGATACTCTATGGTTACGGTCGACGCGATCATAAGATTGACTATATGTATTAAATGAGCCATTTTTTGGCACACATATGTATCTCAACATGGAAATCAATGTCATATTTTTTCCGTTAACACTTGGTTCTAAATAAATGCATTTTTAAATGTTTATTACAAAAAATAAGCCCCTTTAGTCCCGGTTGGTAAAAAATCTGCGCCTCTGTCTTCCGGCCATTTCTTCCCGCCAGTTTTGTTACCACCATTTCTCACTATATATATGTAGGATTGGCCTCCATTGTCATTGCACATCTCTAGACTCATATCTGCAACCTCATCACTTTTTACCATGGCTTCCACCATACCACTAACCCCCAGGGAGGCGGAGGCGCTTTGTGCCTCGAACTACCCCTGCCCGTTGGGCTACTACGTCCCCACCAGCTGGATGCTGAGCGCCGGAGGCATGCCGGTCCCTCCTGTCCCTCTAGGTGTGGCGCTTCGGATGGACATCACGAACCACTACTACTTCGACCTCACACCGGAGCAGCGGAGGAATCCCAACTGGCATCCCGACTATTTCCCGACTTGGGAAGCCTTCTTCATGGATCGGCGTGATAGGGTGCTCGCTGATACGCCCCAATTTGCATCATCTTTCTATATCATAATTTACCTCTATTCATTGATATTTTTCTTATTATGAGGTATTACTTATGGCTTTTCATCTGTTTATGCATGTTGGATGATTCTTGGAGGATGGACTGTCGGAGTCTGGATTCTGATGGAAAAGAAGGCGTTTCGGTGCAATTTTGTGAAGATCAGAAAAATACCAGAAAAATATGGGAAAATATTATTTTTATAGAAGAATGAGGAAGCCAGAAGGAAGAGCGAGGAGGGGCCGTAGGGAGCCCACACCCCCTAGGCACGGGCCAACCCTAGGCCGCGCCTAGGGCAGGTGTGGCCCACCTGCCCGGCTCCTGACTCCGCCCCTTCGCCTATATCTTCCCTACGGAACCCTAAGTCCAGGGGAGCGACCATAGATATATTTCCGCTGCCTCTGGGGGCGGAAAACACCAAGAGAGAAAGATCTCTCCAGTAGACAGATTCCTATTGGGGGAATTCCTTCCCGGAGAGGGGAGACCATCGCCATCAACACCATCGTCAAGAAAGGCTTCATCGGGATCATCAGCATCATCATCCACACCATCATCTCCACCAGCACCATCATCACCACTCCGTCCCGCTATGACAATTGTGTTGGATATTGCTTTAGTTCTTAGGGGAAACTTTCCCGGTGTTGATTACTATTGTAGTTGATGCTTATGAGTGGAACCATTAGATTATTGTTTATGTCCAGATTGTTATCCATTACCATATCATCTTTGATCTTGATCCATATGATGTATTGTGAGCAGTTCGTTTAGTTCCTGAGGACATGGGAGAAGTCATGTTGTTATTAGTGGATTTGTGTTGAGTTATTATTCAATGGTTTAGTATTTAAGTTGTGGTGCTATTCTTCTAGTGGTGTCATGTGAATGTCGACTACATGATACTTCACCATTTATGGGCCTAGGGGAATGCATTGTGTATTTGGCTACTAATTGTGGGGTTGTCGGAGTGACATAAACCCGAACCCCCGTTAGGACACCTTTGCACAAGGGAGTGTAGGATCTCAGAGTTTAAGGCTGTGGTTAGATTTATATCTTAATTACTTTCATGTAGTTACGGATGTTTTTTACTGCAAGACTATGAGGCAAAAGCCCCACAACAATTTATTATTAAAAAACATAGGAAACAGAGTCAAAGGAGATACTTACAAAAGCTAAAAGCAAAACTACTACTAATTACAAAAAGGATCATTAAGCATCTGTCTTGATCCCTAGTGTAAACCATCTACCCAATCTAACAGAGAAGCTCTCCATTTGTTCTTCATTTTATATTGAAGCAGGTTGATGTCATGAATAAATCTTGATTTCCGTTGAGAGAAAGATGGCCTCTGATGATTAAATATTTTATCATTTTGAATTAACCAAATATTCCAGCAAGCAGTGATCAGGACTTCCACGAAAAACTGATGACCAAAAGATCTTTTAGCTACTGCAACAATCAGCTGCAAATCTCCAAGTGGTAACCAAACAATCTGTAAGTAATTCCATATTCTAGCACTGAAATTGCACTCAAAGAAAAGATGGAATCTGTCCTCAGATGCACTGGTAGGGCACAGTTCACAATGTATATCATTTAGTTACGGATGTTTGCAGGGGGTTTAATCACAAGACTGTATTAGTCCAAGTAAGGTCGGTATGTTAGCACAGATTCACCCACACAACACTTACAACACCAGAGAAGAGTACTCAGCTATATGAAGCGAAAGCACTTGACAGAATTCCCATGTGTCCTCGAGAACGTTTGGTCCTTATAAGTATTTCCACCGGCTTGTCCTTTGCTAAGAAAGGATTGGGCCACTTGCTGTGTTTGTTCTTTGTTACTTGCACTTTGTTTTGTTGTCTTATCAGAAAACCACTAAAATCTGTTTGCTAAGTATTCACAGGGATTTCCTGCTCCATACCACTGTTCAGCACCTTCCGCTCCTCGTTGGGATCAACACTCCTATTTATCTAAAGTACTATGATACACCCCCTATACTTGTGGGTCATCAAGACTATTTTCTGGCGCCGTTGCCGCGGACTGAAGCGCTATTGAAGAGTGGAACTGGTAAGGGAAACTTCTATTGTGAGTATTGCTTTTGTTACTGCTTGTTACTTTGTTTCCAATATGGATAACCCACTTGGTTTTCTGTTTGGGAAAACTACTACCACTGCTAGGGTAGTAGGTGAACCGCCACTAGTTGAGATAGATCCTTTTAAGATACCTACAAGTATTGTTAATCGTGTTATGGATAATTATTATTTAGGGGATGGAACTGTCCATCCTGGTGATCACTTGCTTTTTATCCATGAATTATGCGGGTTGTTTAAGTGTGCAGGTATCACAACTGAACAGGTGAAGAAGAAGTTACTCTCCATATCCTTGAAAGGGAGAGCTGAAGAATGGTATAAGCTGCTGAAGAATGGAAATCCATGGAATGGGAGGAGATGGCATCTCTCTTTTACTCTAAATTTTATCCTCCTAGTGAGATTCATAAGGATAGAAATCTTATATATAACTTTTGGCCTATTTATGGAGAAAGTACAACTCAAGCTTGAGGGAGATTGAAGTTACTAATGCTTAAATGTCCTATTCATGAACTCCCTAACAATATTATTCCCAATAACTTTTATGCTAGGCTTTTTTCTTCATGATAAAGATTTACTAGATGCTTCTTGTGCTGGATCATTCACATGTATGAAGGAAGAAGCTAAATGGGATCTCCTAGACCGTATTCAAGAGAACACTGAAGCTTGGGAGAATGACAAAGGAAGAAAGTCAGGTATAAACTATGATTATGAATGCATTAAATCTTTTATGGGAACTGATGACTTCCGTGATATTTGCAATGAGTTTGGTCTTGATCCTCAAGTTCTTGCAAAATGTTTTAAGGACTTTGCCTCTTATATTGAAATTCCCAAGAAAGAGTGGGACAAGTACCATGCTCCTTATAAAGACATTGTTACCCATGTTCCTGCTAGTGTAGAGGTTTGTACTTTGATCCTATTTTTCCTAAACCTTATGTTGAGAAAATCCCTTTTTCCTCCAGGGTAAGGGAGCATTCTATTATAGTTAATGTGGTTAGCAAAAGCGCAAAGAAAACTGTAGGGTCCGATGAGCTTATTGATATTGAGCCCGTGGTAGCTATTGTGAAAGATCTTGTCACTAGAAATATAGAGGAGGAGCATATTGTCTTATGTGAAGACGCTACTAATATTGTTTCTCATCCTAAGAAAGCTAGAAAAGCTAGTGTCCCTATGCTTTATGTTAGAATAGGTAATCATAGATATTATGGTTTATGTGATATTGGTGCTAGTTCTAGTGCTATTCCTTATGAGCTTTACAGGGAAATTATGCATGAGATTGGTCCTTGTGAGCTTGAGGACATTGATGTGGTTATTCATCTTGCCAATAGAGAGCAAGTTTATGAAGGGTTTCGCAGCATAGTAAATCAAAAAAATTCTACGGATGCGAACGGAAAAGCCAAGATCTAATCTAGGAGATGCAAACAACGAGAGAGATTAGATTAGATCTTCATACCCTTGAAGATTCGCACAGCGGAACGTTCGTCGAAACGTGGGTGATGTAGTCGTACTCGCTTCTCCTCCTCGCGATCCGATCCGATCTAGCACCGCAAGTGGCGATGCCTCCGGGAGATGCACACGTGCAGCACCTCGACGTCTCCTCCTTCCTTGGTCCAGCAAGTATGGTGGAGAGACGGATTGGATCTACAACGCGACGGCGCGGTGCAAGTGGTGGAGAGTTTCTGCAGCAGGGCTTCGCCTACACGCAGTCGGAAGGGAGAGAGAGAGCAGGGCAGAAGGGCGACTAGGCTTGAGGGGAAGGTGTTGGGGGGGGGGGGGTGGTGCGCCCCAGCCCTCTATATATAGAGGGGTGGGCGCCTGCCCTAACCCCTCCCCCAAGCCCTAGGCCGGCGGCCAAGGAGGGAGGAGTGGGGGGCAAGTAATCCCCCCTTCTAGAAGCTCCAAACTAGGGTTTCCCCTTGTTTGGCCGGCTGGGCCCTATGGGGCCTTGTGCCCCTGGCCCAATGCGGCCAGGGCACTCCCTCATAGGCCCATGCCTCCTCCCGGAAGGTGGGGCCACGTTGGTCCCCTCCGGAAGGTTCTAGAAGCTTCCGGAACAATACCGATTAACTCGAAACAATTCCGAACTCCAAAAACTGCACTGCCTTATATGAATCTTATTCTCCGGACCATTCCGGAACCTCTCGTGATATCCCGGATCCCATCCGAGACTCCGAACAAAAACTCATAAACCAATTATCCAATCTATCCTAGCGTCGAGACACGTTAAGTGTGTGACCCTTCGTCGAGAACATGCAGACATGATCTTCTATCAATAATCAACAGCGGGGTCTGGAAACCCATATTGACTCCCACACATTCATCGATGATCATATCGGATGAACCACGATGCCAGGATTCAATCAATCCCATACATATATTCCCTTCGTCTCGCGATATTTTACTTGCCCGAGATTCGATCGTCGGTACCGTCATACCTAGTTCAATCTCGTTCACAACAAGTACTTTACTCGTTCCGTAATCCGATATCACTTTGTGATTAACTCCTTAACCACATGCTTGCAAGCGGTGTTGATATCGATTACCGAGTGGGCCCGAAGTATATCTCTCCGACTTGGGAGGGACAAATCCCATCTCGATACATACAACCCAACAGGTACTTTCCGATCACCCGAGAGACACCTTATGATCACCCTCTCATAGGATGACGTTTGATGACCTCAAAGCTTTCTTCCGATACCAGGGGGTTGTATTATCTCATGGTCTAAGGAATACAATATTTGACATAAGAAAAGCTTTGCAAAGATGAACACGATGACACGATCTAATTGCTCTGCTTAGTTTTGGGTCTGTCCATCATATCATTCTCCCAATGATATGATCTCATTATTAATCGACAACTCATGTCCATGGTTAGGAAACCTTAACCATCATTAATCAATGAGCTAGTCCATAGAGGCGTACTAGGGACACGGTGTTGTTCACAAACCACACAAGTATTAAAGTTTCCGCTTAATACAATTCTAGCATGGAATATAAACATTATCATGAACAATAATTATAATAATAACATCTTTATTATTGCCTCTAGGGCATAATTCCAACAGTTTACCCCATTGGCATTGTAAGAGATGTGGAGGTCCTTTGTGGTAAGATTAAATATCCTGCTGATTTTCTAGTACTTGGCAAAGAAGCTAGTAAAACCTATCCTATTATCTTTGGTAGACCCTTTCTGAATACTTGTGGGGCTATCATAGATTGTAGGAAGGAAAAAGTTTTGACTAAGTTTGCTGGAGAGTCTTATGAGTTTAATATTTCCAAATTTGCCAAAACTCCTTATGAAAATGAACTGCCTGATGAGGATTTCAGGGTTGAACAACTTTCTATTATTTCTCTTGCTCCTGACAATGCCTTGCAGCAGTTTATGGAAGATCATGAAAGTGCTGTATTCATGAAGGAAAGAAATGAGATTGACGAGGTTTTCCTTCGTCAGCCGGAACAACTTAAGCATAATCTACATGTGGAAGATTTGGGTACCACACTACCACCTAAAGGGGACCCTGTTTTCGAATTAAAACCTTTACCTAATGATCTTAAATATGCTTATCTTGATGATAAGAAAGTATATCCTGTTATTATTAGTTTTAAACTTTCAGGAAAGGAAGAATAGAGGTTTGGAGATATTGAAGAAACACCAAGGAACTATGGGCTATACTCTTGATGATTTAAAGGGGATTTCTCCTACTATATGCCAGCATGATATTAATATAGAGCCTGATGCAAAACCATTTGTTGAGCACCAATGTCGTCTAAATCCTAAGATGAAAGATGTGGTAAGAAATGAGGTATTAAAACTCCTTGATGCTGGTATTATTTATCCTATTGCTGATAGTAAATGGCTTAGCCCTGTTCATTGTGTTCCCAAGAAAGGGGGGATAATTGTTGTGCCTAATGAGGATAATGAGCTTATACCCCAAAGAGTAGTGGTTGGGTATAGAATGTGCATTGATTTTAGAAAGATTAATAAAGTTACTAAGAAAGATCATTATCCTTTGCCCTTTATTGATCAAATGCTTGAGAGGTTGTCCAAAAAGACTCACTTTTGCTTTCTTGATGGTTATTCTGGGTTTTCTCAAATTGCTGTGAAAGCACAGGACCAAGAGAAAACTACTTTCACTTGTCCTTATGGTACTTATCCTTATAGGCGTATGCCTTTTGTTTATGTAATGCTCCTGCTACCTTTCAGAGATGTATGTCTGCTATCTTTCATGGTTTTTGTGAAGAAATTGTGGAGGTTTTCATAGACGATTTTTTCGTCCATGGAACTTCTTTTGATCACTGTTTGCACAACCTTGATAAAGTTTTGCAGAGATGTGAAGAAACCAACCTTGTTCTTTATTGGGAGATATGCCATTTCATGGTTAATGAAGGGATTGTTCTTGGACACAAGATCTCTGGAAGAGGCATTGAAGTTGACAGAGCCAAAATTGAAGCAATTTGGAAGATGCCTTGTCCTAGAGATATCAAAGGTATTCATAGTATCCTTGGTCATGCTGGTTTCTATAGGAGGTTTATTAAAGATTTCTCCAAAATTTCAAAGCCCCTTACTAATATTCTTCAAAAATATATACCTTTTGTTTTTGATGATGATTGTAAGGAAGCTTTTGAAACTTTGAAGAAAGCTTTGACAACTGCTCCTATTGTCCAACCACCTGATTGGAGTTTACCTTTTGAAATTATGTGTGATGCTAGTGACTTTGCTGTGGGTGCTGTCCTTGGACAACGTGTTGACAAGAAGCTGAATGTTATTCATTATGCTAGCAAGACTCTAGATGCTACTCAAAAGAATTATGCTACTACTGGAAAAGAGTTGTTAGCTGTAATCTTTGCTTGTGATAAGTTTAGACCTTATATTGTTGATTCTAAGGTAATTATTCATACTGATCATGCTGCTATTAAGTACCTTATGACAAAGAAGGACGCTAAGCCTAGGCTTATTAGGTGGGTGTTGCTTTTGCAAGTGTTTGATCTGCATATTATGGATAGGAAAGGTGCTGATAATTTATCTTGTTTGGAAAACATTTCTTTTGACCCTTTGCCTGTTAATGATAGTTTCCAAATGAGCAGTTAGCTGCAATAAGGGTAAGTCCGCATGAGAGTCCTTGGTATGATGATTATGCTAACTTTATTGTTTCCAAGTATTTGCCTCCAACCTTTATAGCTCAGCAAAGAAGGAAATTCTTTTATGATCTAAGGCATTACTTTTGGGATGACCCACACTTATATAAATAAGGAGTATATGGCATTATGTGAATATGTGTTCCAGAATTTGAACGACAAGAGATATTGAGAAAATTTCATGGCAATGCTTATGGAGGACATCATGCTGGGGATAGGACTGCACAAAAGGTTTTACAATCTGGATTTTATTGTCCTACCCTTTTTAAATATACAAGGAAGTTTGTCTTATCATGTGATGAATGCTAACGGGTAGGTAACATCTCTAGACGCAATGAAATGCCTATGAATTATTCTCTTGTTATTAAACCTTTTGATTGTTGGGGATTTGACTTTATGGGGACTTTTCCTCCTTCAAAAGGGTATACTCATATTCTTGTTGTTGTTGACTATGTTACAAAGTGGGTAGAAGCCATACCTACAAACAGTGCTGATGGTAAGACCTCTTTGAAAATGCTTAAAGATGTCATTTTTCCTAGGTTCGGTGTGCCTAGATATCTCATGACTGATGGAGGCTCTCATTTTATTCATGGGGTTTTTAGAAAAACTCTCGCTAAGTATGATGTAAACCACAAAATTTCTTCAGCTTATCACCCCCAAACTAGTGGGCAAGTAGAACTTTCCAATAGGGAAATTAAATCTATCTTGCATAAGACTGTCAATAGATCTAGAAAAAACTGGGATAAAAAGCTGAATGACGCTTTGTGGGCCTATAGAACTGCTTATAAAAATCCTATGGGGATGTCTCCTTACAAAATGGTCTATGGGAAAGCTTGTCACTTGCCTTTAGAATTAGAACACAAAGCTTATTGGGCAGTGAAAGAGTTGAATAGAGATTTTAGACTTGCAGGTGTAAAAAGACTGCTCGACTTAAGTAACCTAGATGAGTGGAGAGGTGAAGCTTATGAAAATGCTAGGCTTTTTAAGGAAAAGGTAAAAAGATTGCATGATAGGAGAATTCTCAAAAGGGAGTTCCATGTTGTTGAGAAAATTCTTTTGTATAGGTCTCGTCTCAGATTTTTTGCATGGAAACTACTCTCAAAATGGGAAGTACCTTTTGTTATCAAGGAAGTGTACCATTCAGGTGCAATCAAAATTTCTTCTCTGAAGGATCACACAACATAGGTGGTTAATGGTCAAATACTAAAACATTATATTTCTGGAGATTCTTATAATGAAGATGTGGATGTTATTCAAATGGTGACTCCAGAAGAATTTATCAGAAGCCAAACAACAGAAATTGCAGAGTTCGTCTTTAAATAGGTAAAAGTGGTGAAAACAGAAGGTTCATGAAAATCCAATCTTTTTATATTTTTGATGTTTTTAATACATAAGGGAAGTTACGAGACGGAATAGAGGAGGAACCAGAGTCCGGGGTGGACAAACCCACCCTAGGTGCGGGCCCCTGCCTGGCCGCGCCTGGAGGGGGTTTGACTCCCCTGAACTCCGTCTCCGCCTTGTTTCTATGTCAGTACCTTCCTTATGCCTTGAAACTTCGTAATATATAACCCCCCGTGTTCCCCAAGGTTCTCGTTGTGTTTTTGTTTTGATCTGTTTCTGTCAAGAAAATTCTCAGATTTGGAGCCTCAATGTCTTCCTCTGGATCACCCACAGAGGATTCCTCTGCGGACGTCCTCAACCCGTACATGTATGAGTTGCGGATTCATCCCAAAGAGGGGAAGGTACAGATGAAAGAAGTTCAAGGCCCTAAAGGAGAAGGCAGTCTGGAAGACAGGATGGAAGCATTGGAGCAGGAAGTTTTCAGGTACAAGAAGATGGAAGAACGCGAAGTGGATGTTATTCACAAGATAAGTTCAGAACTCATCACCAAGCACGAGGGAGAAGTTTCTGAGCTCCGAGAAGAGATCTTCTCACTCCGTCAGACCACCAACCAATTGCAAGCACAACTCTATGACATACAGAACCAAAACTGTGAGTATGAGGCTAGATTTGATCGCATAAGCTCTGGTGCTAGTTTTAGAATTGCGGAGACAAGGATGTCCTTTCTGGATGGGGAACCATTGCCTTGGAAGTTTTATGACGACAAGATAAGACCACCACCATCTAAGGAGTAATTCATCATCAGGTTTGGCATCCCCTTGGCTTGTTCCAAGCTTGGGGGAGTGCCGCGGTATCACCACCATTATCTTTTATCTTTTACCTTTTCAGTGGATTCATATCTGTGGTAGAGAGGTTATCTTATAGTTTGGTTTGCATGTGGTAGTATCTCTCCTTTAGTTGATTATCTATGTACCCCTTGGTGTGAGTGCCTTTATTGAATATTAATGAGAAGTCTCATCTTTTACTTTTTGCACTCTTATTTTAGTTTGCAATCTCTATTATATGATGGATATTGTTGATCAGTATTTGGCATCACTTTGGGAGCATCAAGTAACTCTAAATTGGTTTTGGCAAACTGAGTTCTGGTCAGTAGCATTATTTTGAAAGAAAAAAAGAGGAAAAGCTTACATGTATTTTGTATCATTCGTTTTCTTTCTTGTTGGCTCATAAGCTTAGTATTCTCTATTTAAAATCTTTTGTGTCTTCAAGGAAGATTGCATGTTTGGATTTATTACTTGTATGTTTGCTTGTTTCTTTCAACTCTCTTGCTTGTTACCCAGCCTTGCTAGCCAAAAACTTGTTTTGAGAAGGCATACTTCTCATGTTTCCAAATCCCTTTGAACCAAAACCTATGCCATTTGTGTCCACCATATCTACCTATTAGCAATTTCTATTCCAAGAAAATTCTCAAGCTTCATCTAACTTTTGAATTAAAAAGTATTTTGTTATGTGAAAAATAGTTAGTAAAGCTCTCACAAACTTGATGGCACACCTTATTTGTTTGCCCCTAATAGACTTGAACCATTGTGCCATCGAAGTTGTATATGCTTGCACTTATACGTTGGAATTAGCAGAACCGTGCTGTCACGGGGAACATTTTCAACATTGCACCTGTACTTTGTACATAGTTGATATCATGCTCTTTTGTATATGGATGTCAACGGTGTGAAATAAAGAGGGAACTTGTAAGTCCATGGAGTCTGTATTTTGTGTTAGAGAAACGCTAGGGCCGCTAGCCTAAGCCATGCCTAATCATGGTGGAAACTTGCAGCATCACCATAGTGAGATATCTATGAAGCATCCTCAATAAAAAGCTATGCACATAGTAAATAAAAAGATCGCTGAGATGCTCATTGTCTGCTTGCCTTGTCATTTTGGTTATGGGAAAGCTCATGTACCATGTGCAAGGGGCACCCCGTTGGCGGTTCTCTATGATACGCATGTACTTACAATGACAAGAACTTACCTGTGACAAAGTTGAGTAACATGAGGAGTGGCCCTCATATTCAAGGGACATGAGATTGCCAACTTATATTTTGTCAAGCATATACTCCATCTTTGTGCACTTTAACCTTAATTATCTCAAGATGCCTATGATAGGGGCAATGAGGGATCAAAGCTAGTAAGTACCATAATCTTTTGGAAGCTCTTTATGACTTGTAGTCCCTGCTTCCCTCTATAAAGGGACCTTTCTCCCACTTCCAAGTTGTTTCAGTAAACCTACTTCCTCTCTATCTCCAGCAAGCATTTGAGTTGTTGTGTTTCAAGCATTCATATGGTGATTTATTCAATCATGTTCTTTATCTTCCTTGTTTGCACAAAAATCTTATCTATTGAGTATTACTTTGAAAGCCTTCACTTGTGAAAGACCTTTTTGAGCAAAGAGTGCTCCTATTATAAAACTTCTACAAAAAGCTTTTTGTGAAACTGTTTGCGAGATGTTCTCTGACCAAGAACAAGTTTGCCAATTCCAATTATGATTTATCTTTATGCATCTCTATTGTGACTGCTGTACTTAGTTGCAAGCTAAGTTATATAATGGTGAGTTGCTTTCTTCTATGAGTTGTGCAATGGTAAGTGTGATGCTTCTTGTTCGTATACTTTTATCGACACTTCACTCCATAAACCTGTGGACATGTTTACTGAGCTCAGTTTTCGCTTGGGGACAAGCGAAGATCTAAGCTTGGGGGAGTTGATACGCCCAATTTGCATCACCTTTCTATATCATAATTTACCTCTATTCATTGATATTTGTCTTATTATGAGGTATTACTTATGGCTTTTCATCTGTTTATGCATGTTGGATGATTCTTGGAGGATGGACTGCCGGAGTCTGGATTCTGATGGAAAAGAAGGCGTTTCGGTGCAATTTTGCGAAGATCAGAAAAATACCAGAAAAATATGGGAAATATTATTTTTCTAGAAGAATGAGGAAGCTATAAGGAGGAGAAAAGAAGGGCCTCAGGGCCCCACACCCCCTAGTCGTGGGCCCACCCTAGGCCACGCCTAGGGCAGGTATGGCCCACCTGCCCGGCTCCCGACTCCGCCCCTTCGCCTATATCTTCCCTACTGAACCCTAAGGCCAGGGGAGCGACCACAGATAAATTTCCGCCACCTCTAGGGGAGGGGGGCAGAAAACACTAAGAGAGAAAGATCTCTCCGGCAGACAGATTCCTGCCGGGAGGAATTCCTTCCTAGAGAGGGGAGATCGTCGCCATCAACACCATCCTCAAGCTAGGATTCATCGGGATCATCATCATCATCCACACCATCATATCCACCAGCACCATCATCACCACTCCGTCCCGCTAAACCAATTGTTTTGGATATTGCTTTAGTTCTTAGGGGAAACTTTCCCCGTGTTGATTACTATTGTAGTTGATGCTTGTGAGTGGAACCATTGGATTATTGTTTATGTTCATATTGTTATCCATTACCATACCATCTTTGATCTTGATCCATATGATGTCTTGTGAGTATTTCGTTTAGTTCTTGAGGACATGGGAGAAGTCATGTTGTTATTAGTGGATTTGTGTTGAGTTATTATTCAATGGTTTAGCATTTAAGTTGTGGTACTATTCTTCTAGTGGTGTCATGTGAACATCGACTACATGATACTTCACCATTTATGGGCCTAGGGGAATGCATTGTGTATTTGGCTACTAATTGTGGGGTTGTCGGAGTGACAGAAATCTGAACCCCCGTTAGGACACCTTTGCACAAGGGAGTGTAGGATCTTAGAGTTTAAGGCTGTGGTTAGATTTATATCTTAATTACTTTCCTGTAGTTACGGATGTTTGCAGGGGGTTTAATCACAAGTATGTATTAGTCCAAGTAAGGTCGGTATGTTAGCACATGTTCACCCACACAACACTTACAACACCAGAGAAGAGTACTCAGCTATATGAAGCGAAAGCACTTGACAGAATTCCCATGTGTCCTCGAGAACGTTTGGTCCTTATAAGTATTTCCACCGGCTTGTCCTTTTCTAAGAAAGGATTGGGCCACTTGCTATGTTTGTTCTTTGTTACTTGCACTTTGTTTTGTTGTCTTATAAGAAAACCACTAAAATCCGTTTGCTAAGTATTTACAGGGATTTCCTGCTCCATACCACTATTCAACACCTTCTGCTCCTCGATGGGATCGACACTCCTATTTATCGAAAGTACTACGATTCACCCCTATAGTTGTGGGTCATCACTCGCCAGGCACGAGGAGGACGTCCCACCTCCTCTGAACTTCAACGAGGTTGGCTGTCGGCTGTGGTGGCGCGACCAGACTCTCCAGAGCGTCATGGCCTACAACACGGCCGGCTCTAACCCCCGCCTGCGCTACCCTCAAGTCCATCCCACGCGTACTCAGCCTTCAAGGTTCAACTACGGCGACCCCGACGACGACAGCAACGACGGCCGTGGCGAGTATTACAGGTGTAGGCAGGAGCATGACTGAATCACTCCAACATTTCAAAACAAGTTCGGCCGATTGTGACTTAATCTGGCCATGTATCTTAATTTTTGGTTCTTCTATGTATCTTAATTTTCAGTCGTGCTTTATATAACTTAGTGTTAGTTGTGTTATGTACTTTAATTCTAGTTCTATCGTAATAAAATTTTCTTTCCTCCCTTTTCTTCCCGCCCTTTTCCTCCCGTGCATTCTGCCCACCCATTAGAATTTATTTTTTGAAAACAAAAAATGTTTTTGAATTATTTATTCAAATGCAAACACTTTTCATGTTAAAAGTTTTGTCAGATTCCAAAGTATACAAAAGATGCTAAATTTAAATATCCAAACAATCTAAAAATGTTCATAGAAAATAAAATATGATTTGCTCTAATTATTTTTCATTTTATAAAAATAGGGTTAGATTCCTTTTCAGATGCTTAATATTTCTTAAGTTCAAAGTTTTAGGGTTTAACTATTTTATTTTTGTCTTAATTGAATAATCAAAATTCATATGTTAGTGTTTTAATCATTTTGAAAAATTTCATCTAGAGTAACTATAAAATGTTTTTATATGAATGGATAGATCTTCTTTTGATGAAAATTATGATATATTATTCATATTTTTCTGAGTTGAAATGAAAAAGATATGAATTTTCTAAATTCTATCCTATTTTTGGGAATTAAAATGCCCCCCTTTAACACAGGTTCCATCCATGAACCAGTGTTAAGGGGGGTGCGTGCGCAAAATAAATCCCCCCTTTAACACCGGTTTTAGCCACGAACAAGTGTTAAAGGGGGGTGCGCGCGCGAAATGCATCCCCCTTCAACACCGGTTCCGGCCACGAACCGGTGTTAAAGTGGGGGAGGAGTTGTGCACGCAAAACGAATCCCCCCTTTAACACTGGTTCATGGCTGGAACCGATGTTAAGGGGGGTATAAAGGAGAAGTGCGCGCACTTCCTCTTCCCCAGCCAGATTTTGGGATCGAGCAGAGGAGTTAGCGCGCGGCGGAGAACATCGACAACGCCGACAGGCTGCTCGACCACGCCGTCGCCATTCGCCCCCGTCCCTGCCGCGCTAGCACCGTCCGCCACCGCGCGCGCCCGCGCCATCCTCCACCACGCGCCTCGCCGTCGTCGTCCGCGCCTCCTCGTCGTCCGCGCCGCCTCGCCTTCGTCGGCCGTTGTGCCCTAGCTAGGTGATATTTGTTAGGCTTTTTATCAAATTGTTGTCAAATTTTTTGTTAGGATTTTTGTCAAATTGTTAGGATATATATTTGTTAGGATACTTGTTAGGATATTTTTGTTAGGATTTTTGTTTAGCAATTTTTTGGTAGGATTTTTGTTTAGCAACTACTCCCTTAGGATTTTTGTTTAGCAACTATATATGTGTGTTAGGATTTTTGTCAAATTGTTAGGATATATATTTGTTAGGATATTTTTGTTAGGATTTTTTTAGGATATATAATTGTTAGGATATTTGTTAGGATTTTTGTTAGGATTTTTGTTTAGCAATTTTTTGTTAAGATTTTTGTTTAGCAACTATTCCCTTAGGATTTTTGTTTAGCAACTATATATATATGTGTGTGTTAGGATTTTTTAGCAACTGTATTATGGATATGGATATTAATTGGATCAAGATTATTATTCGAGATGTACTAGCTATATGATGCCATAATAATATTGTATCTGGATTATTCGAGATGTATTAGCTATATCCATGTCATAATATTATTGTATCAGGATTATTCGAGATGCATTATTTTATCAACTGGATTATTCGAGATGTATTATTTGTATCAACTGGTTTTATTCGAGATGTATTACTGATATTTGTGTGATAATATATTTTTTTAGAAACTATGGATCCACTTAGTAGAAACCTTGAAGAGGAAGAAATAATGGAGAACATGATCCATGAGGACACCTCACAATATCTGAACTTGGAGGGACATGATGACAGCTCAAGTAGTCATAGAGAAGATGACGACTCCGGTGAACGCACTTTATTGATTACAAAGTCTGGCGAGGTATATGCATGGATTAAGCCTCTGATGACTTGCACCGATTGATTTTTATATATGTACATGTATTAATTAACACTTCTTTCTTATTTTATCCCTCTGGATCGACCACCCAGCAACAATATTCTTCTACGAAAAAGAGCAAGCGAGGCGAGAGCCATCGATTGAAAGATCGTGCTAAGTTCACGATCGATGCAGTCCGTGTTGATGGCAGGCCGATGGAGCCCAAGAAGGCCGCAGTCAAATTTATACGTCAGACTGGATTTCTTGTTAGGGACCCAATCCCAATTGAAGAATGGAATAAGCCAAAGAAGGGCGACGCTACCTTTGTCGATAAAAGATCCAAAAAACGCTTTGGACTTCGCTGTTGTTAAATTTCAACCTACCGCCAGAGGAGGATGAAAATAAACAGGTTATAAAGGAAAAAGGTCAAAGAGTGGACTCTAAAGAAGATGGTTGAAGCTTTCCGCAACTGGAAGACAAAATTGAACAAATTTTTCAAAGCTAGCAAGACTCCAGATTTCGAAGATGCATATTATGCGAAGATAAGACCTCACTGGCCTGAATTTGTGGTGTACAAGGAAGGTGCTAAAGCTGCAAAGAGGTCAGAAACCAATACGCTAAATGCCAAGAAGACGGAATATCACCAGAGGACGGGGTCAGGTGGCTACAAATCTCAGAGGCCTAAGTGGGAGGAAGCTGAGAAGGACCTGTGCGATAGAGGGATCAGACCCTAGACAGAGGGGTGGGAGCTACGTGCAAAGACTTGCCAAACCCTAGATAGAGGGATCGGACCCTAGATAGAGGGATCATACCCTACGGAATCAGGGCAAAGTTGGACCCAGAAATGGGAATGTGTATCTTCCCAAAAATTCTTGCCAAAACCGTCAATGAACTCATCGTGGCATTCGAGGAAACAGCCGCCAGGACCTTCCATCCCGACAGAGAGAATGACCAGCTGACACACGCCATCGGTAAAAAAGAACACCCTGGACTAGCACAAGGCACAGGGGGTATGACGTGGAAGGATGTGTTTGCCGCGTGGGGAGATTCTTACAGATGGTGTAGCAGAAAAGAAAAAGAGCATACAGACCGGATGACACAGATAGAACAGAGACTTATGGCGCTGCAGGCGCAACTGAACGCACAAAATAGCCACCAAGCTACCGGCCCATCTCAACGGCACAAAGAGCCTGCATTGGAAGCTGCCGGCAGCCCAAACTCTGCACGAAAAAGCAGCATGGCTTCCACGGAGAACGTGCAGCCCACGCTTGAAATGTTGGGTCCTCGATACCCCATGGATGAGATCAGTGAGAGAGAACACGCTGAGCTACATGTGAAATTAATGGGCTTATCCATTAAGGTGGCGGTCGGCTATGCCTTACCTTCTGTACCTGGTGGAAATTACCACTCCCGACCGATTCCAGATGGCTATGCTATTGTCGGGGTGGATGAGGTTGTGAAGGAATATGAGGAAGCGCAGCTTGACCAAGCTATAGGTGAAGGGGAAACTCAACTGAAATTTGCAGTGAAAAGTACCATTCTCTGGAAGAAGGAACACATCGTGCTTCCAAATTGGAGGCCACTGACTCCCCCGCCGTCTTTGCAGCGTCAGCAATCTGAGCCACCTCAGCCGTCTTCGGGTCATCAGAATACTCCCCTGTCGTCTCCGCTGCTTTAGCCATCTCCTGCGCGTCAGCCATCTCCTGTGCATCAGCATAAGCAGAAGAGAACTACCACGAAGAGCACTAGTACTACTACCATGAAGAAATCTGCAGGAAACCGTACGCCGAAGAGTTCAAGGAACTACGTCCCGCAACCTTCCGCCAATCCATTGTCGGTATTACTGTGGAATCACATCGATGAGGAGAACAAGAGGATCTCGGAAGACGAGGTTAAGAAATTCTTTGCACCTAAACGGGCCAAGCCAAAGGAGAAACTAGATCCGGCGGTGGTGGAGAAGTTTTACAATAATCTTTTGAAACCTCAACCCCCACTTGTGCCGGACTACGAACGCCAGATTACAAAGAAGGATGCAAGGCGGAGGGAGTCTGAAAGTAGTAGTCATGCACCCCGGAAAACAGTTCCCCGGCTCAGAGAGTAGGAAAACAAATCGTGCGTCCTGCTCCAAGTGTTCGATACACGGATAGCTCCTCCTGTAAATGATTACGAGCAAGAGCTACAAACAAAGGCCAATGAGATGGGGATGACTTACATTGCATACTTGAACATCATCGGAGACCAATTTCCCAAAGGCGATGTCAACCCCATACAGCCATGGAAGTACGGGAAGAATCTCGTCAAGAAAGAGGAGGTCAAGAATCTATCAACAAAGATGCGAAGATTGCATAAGTGGTACCTTAATTTCTATAAGACGACAAAGGAAGAATGGATCACGGCGCATATAAGAGATGAGATTTTCTTGTGTGGAGACGACCAGATCACCTTCAACATTCAAGACTTGCATTTTCATTCAATCAGAAGGAACTCGACAAAGCTGCCCTCAGCTTTTATTGTGTGTAAGTACTATTTCTGTAATTTCTATCTCAGCTCATTCAATTCATTAATTTCATGTATATATATGCTCACCATATATGTATATACTATTATGCAGGAAAAAGGTTATGGAATGCATGAAAGGAGGCCCTTATGACATTGGGTTCGTTGACCCAAATAGAGTTCATGAACAAGTGGTACAACACAAACCCGGGCAAACAGAAGATTTCTTGCTAAGGTCTTTAGTGAGACAACAAACCAAAAGGGAAATACTATTGCCTTACAACTTCTCGTGAGTGTTACACTCTCTTGTACTCATTATGTTTCGGCTTACTCGATGTTAAGTGTAACTGATGATGAGTTTTGCGTGCGCAGATTCCACTTTATTCTGCTAGTAATTCAAGTTGACACAGAAAAGTCCTTGTCATGGACTCGGCATGAAAATACAAAGATCTATGGGCATACTTTAAAGCGATGCTCCAGAGGTAATTTCAATCATATTATCGCACTAGATCGGCAACTTTCGTGACAACAAGTAATTAATTACTCCTTTATTCATTTTCTTTGCCAGACAGGGCTTGGAAAAGTTTCACGGGCAGGGTCGTGGGTGAATGGTCAGAAGAACTAGAATTTGTAGATCAAAATGTAAGTAATACTAGTCAGCTAGGTCTGCGTATCTCTTTGATTCTGCTTTCAATTCCATTATATCATGCTTTATTGATTACTATTTTGATTGAACTCTCTATTCTCGTAAAGTGCGCGCAGCAGGGAGCCAGCAATAACTTATGTGGATACTATGTTTGCGATTTCATTCGTAACACGATATGTGCGACAGACCAAATCGCACTAGAACAATTTAGAGTACATAAATGGAGTACACAATATTATTTTATTACCATCGGTTGTGTTGAGTTTCATTCTTATATATATTGACCCCATTCTTCATATATATTTAGATCGAACGGATACGGAACAAACTCTTACCATTTGACCGCGTACGGGCCATTCAAGAGGAATTGGCGGGGTTCATACTTGATGGGGTCTTCACGCCCGACGGAGAACTCTATATATATCCAAAATGAACGTGCACGGAGATGTTATATTGTATATATGCTTGAACGTGTTTGTCGTGTACTTGATGCTTGAACATGTACGGAGAATACCACAATAACGATGTTTGTGTATAATAATAGTTGCTTAATTATTGATATACGTATGTACCGACGATGTATGTGCATACCTCTTCTGATCGATACCCTCCCGTCCCCGCCGCCGCAGAAATCCGCCCAAAATGGGGCGGTGGCAGAACTCTGCCGCAGCAGAGATTTAGGCCATTTTCCTGTCGCGGCAGAGAACCTTTAACACCGGTTCATGTTACGAACCGGTGTTAAAGGGGGGTGTCCTGCGCTCCGCGGAAGCCCCCATGTGCGCCACCCTTTAACAGTGGTTCGTATAAGAACCGGTGTTAAAGGGGGGCCTCTAACACCGAACCCGCAATAGCGGTTCTATAACCGGTGTTAGAGGGTTCTCTGAACCGGTGTTAGAGGCATACATGTGCACTAGTGTCATTACCAAGCCTGGATGATCCGGTCTAGCGTCCAAGCTGGCTTCGATATGGAGCAATGCCCTAGGAGAATCAGACCTCAACCTAGATACAACCCTAGACAATTTGGCTACTGGTACATCATCCAACTTTTGGCTCGCACCAACAAGGTTTATCCCGTATTGGAGAGACCCCAACAAGTTGCAATGCCCCTTGGAACCGCATTCATCAATCCGGTCCTCCTTCCTCGTCAGGATTTGCTTTAGATTCTGTAATTTGAGAGTCTTCAGTCAGGCCCTCCTTCCTCGTCAAGCTTGGAGGTTAAGTAACTGTCATGATATATTTTATGCTAGAATTTTTTTAAAAAATACTAACCACATGCGAATTTGCCATATATTGCCTTCATCCAAGGTCGGTTTATTTAAAGGGAATTATTATGCATGGTTTGGACCTGATAAAGTGTGGCATAGTATGGAGGATCGGATCATCTATGTAGGTGAAGATCTGGCAAGACAATTGGGTCCCTAGAGATGACTCGCTAAAATTCTCAACAAGATGTACTAATGAAAAAATAAGTTGGGTTTCTAAATTTATATTACCAGGTACTGTCTACTAGAACATGAAGTTGGTGCGAAGGGCTTTCTTACCTCATGTTGTAGAGGCAGTTTTGCAAATAAATCCGCATCATAGATCTAAGGATGATTTCGTGGCCTGTCCTCGGAGAAGAGTGGCATATTTTCTATATGGAGTGCTCATGGATTTAAGTAGGGGACAAAGCAATGGTTCACCAGATGGAGAGAGGTCCATATTTAACCTGATATGGAAATGCCTAGTTCCGATAAAGTTGTAGGTCTTTTATTGGCATTTAGCAACAAATTCTTTGGCGGTCAAAGGAATTTTGCACCAAAGAATCTCTAATGTTTTTCCTTAATGTTCGAGTTGTGGACGAGAAGTGGAAGATGAGAATCATGAAATTGTCTAATGTGCTCTCGCTTCAACGCTTCAGAAGGGTATGCATCAATGCTAGTCCTTACCCCCATGAAAGTGGCATTTGAGCTTGTCATAATTAGTAGATGTTACAACTACTACCTAAAGCTACTACATCGAAGAGGGTGAGGATCATCTTCCTCGCCTATGGCGGTCATGGCACTGATGACCCACAAGTATAGGGGGTGTATTTGTTAATACATCGGAAACGTATCTATAATTTTTGATGCTCCATGCTTGTTTAGTATCTACTTTGCTTTACTTCTCCACACTGTGCTTTTTACATGTTTTCTGGTACTAACCTACTAACAAGTTGCAACAGTGCCAGATGCCAGTTTTCTGCTGTTTTTGGTTTCAAAAAAGTTAGTAAAGAAATATTCTCGGAATCAGACGGGACAAATGTCAAAGTCAATTACTTTTCGTGGGGAACAAGAATCCAGAGGGGAGCCGGAGGGGCCAGCCAGGAGGGCCAGACCCTCCCCCCAGGCGTGGCCATAGGTGGGCCCGTGCCTAGCTAGGGTTTGGCCACCCTGGCCACCATCTCGGCCTCCCCCTTCGCCTATAAGAAGCCCTCGATGAAGAAACCCTGAGTACCTGATCAAATATCCATGAAACCTTCTGTAGCCGCCGCCACCATCGTCCCTAGATCGGGGGGATCTGAAGTTCTTCCTGGCACCCTGCCAGAGGGGAGATCATCCCTGAGGCCTTTTCTCCGGTATGATGCATGAGTAGTTCCACCTTGGACTATGGGTCCATGTAGTAGCTAGATTGTGGTGACCCAGCATACCACTGTATGATGTAGTACACTATAGTTGTTGACATAACACTAATGGAACACCGTTCCATCCGCATTATATCCCTCAGAGTGGTACAACAGAAAAATCACGGGTCCAAGACAACACTTTAGATTACATATAACATATTACAAAAGATCCAAAGAACATCCTCGAACAGTGAGGAATATTATACAGAAAGAACCAGAAAGATCCATTCGGAGTTTAACTCAAGAGTACTACTTATAAGTATATATAAGGCTTGAAGGTGCTACTATAGTACTGTTCTACAGAAGTAGGTTTTAGATTCTAGGAGTTTTATTGATATTCTACGATTCAGCTTGTCTTCGATAGCTTCAGGTAAGGTCTTCGACTCTGTTGATCTCCCTCAGATATCTTCAACTCTTCAAGTAACTTATTTCCTGGGAACGCCATTGGTTTCTTCGAGATCTAGCAAGGGTTAAGAAGATACGTTGAGTACGAGCGTACTCAGCAAATAAACTAAAGAGGAGTGTTTGATGCACTATATACAGCCACATACCATAGGTCGTAGGCAATGCAAGTTTTTGTAAACATTTCTTCAAAGGTTGCTTTTATTCTGAAAAGCTATGTCCAACAGCCTTCACGGGTTTACAAGAACTTTCATGGAGTTCCTTTCCCGCAGCGTTTGCAGCTCCTTCCTGGAACAGGGAGTAACAAGTTACAGTTCTTACACTCTGCAGAGGTGCATTACTTTACCCATGAGAGATCATATCTTTGTTACACAACCGAGAGCTTATTCCCATCCACAATTCCATGATGTGGGGCCCAGAAGATGATCCAAGCCAATCACTGCCCCCTTCGAGACCTCGCATGCCTCCTTGGTGTACACCATGCCTACATATTGGATTACGGCAGTGGTTTGTACAAACCGTTAGATGCCAGAACTATCATGGGACGTTGAGGGTTCCCACCCATATGCTGCATATCCTCTACGAATTACCAATTAATATGCACGCTACGAGGATAACAACCATGACCTGCACATCCGTCTTCATGCGAGAGGAAGAACATACAGCTGACTTCTCCATCCCATTCCAAATCTCATGGTTAACGCGTAATATATGACGCGAGAATCACTGGCGACATTGGTTGTTAAGTCCTAGATAATATGTTCCTTTGCCACTGGAACTTTTATAGTAATTTATTACCTCATGGTAATAACCTATAATCACATTATTATGAAAATAGTGTTTTCGGACCTTTTTCAAATGCAGGTGATGTCCACATTGGATTTGTAAAGTACTTTACAGAAAATAACCAAAGGACATGAGCAAGTGTGAACTTGCCTTTCATGATTGCAAGATTATGCACTCACGGTCTTCGAGATAATAGAAGATCCAATATCTGAAATCATGATCATTGGTCCAGTAAGGACTAATGTTTAAAGAAGCAAGATGCCATTATGCATAAATAATGCTATGCAATTTTATAATTCCCAAAGTGAAACCCTTAGTATTTTGAATACGTTGATCTTAGGTATCTTCTTTAAGATTGGGTTTATCTTTAAGTTTATTTCATAAGCAATGACATTGATAAGGAACTTAAGTGTTAAAAATCCAAAATATACAAATACGGATAGAGTAATGTGATTATGATTAATTGTTATCTTGTGACTGGGATAAAAAGTCCTTGAGTTGAGTTCTTCAGAGCTGAAGGAACTATTATAGACTTGTTTGTGTGAAGTGGTAAAAAGAATAACATTTGAAGAAACTAGTATTAGTTAAGGTTAATTAGTCTTAAGGGTTATTAGGTTTTACATTAGGATTTGTGATGATTATGAATGATGTTAAGTTATCATCTTTTAGTTGATGGTACAAGTGACCAAAGTTAACTTTAAAAACATGAATAAACATCAAATGAGATGTTTATAATTGTTTATACCAAATTTAACTATAAAAATAGAAGTGAATTTTAAGATATAATGAATTTTTAGAAGATCATATAGTTTTAGGATTTTGACAAATATGATTATGAATGACCTTTTTAATGTAAGTGAAAGATGGGTTTAATAACATGCAATTTATTAATGGGAGCATAATTAGATGACCTTATAAATTTATTAGAGTTTAGAGTTATTTTTAAGAGTGGTTAAGAGATGGAGATTATTCACCATCTTATACATGAGTGATATGTAATATTTATTTAAAAGGAGTTTAATTTGAATTTAAGATTTAAAAACATTTAAAGGCTAATAGTTATATTTAAGTTTTATTTTGATTATGGATTTAGACTTAGTAATTAAAATTTAAAGGTTTTGGTGTTTTATAAGAAAATGTGATTATTTCTTACTTAAGAAATAAATTTAAGAATTAACAAAGTGGTTATTTTATTTGGGTAAAATAAGTAATGAATTTTATTTATCTTAAAATATTTTTGAATAATATACATAGTATTTTTCTGGTGAAATATACTTATTAAAGATCTTAAAAATGATTTTTATTTATTTTTAAGTAATACCTTTATTTTTATAAAATTCTTCAAAGTATTAAGTGTCTTTAAATATTTTCTTTATATTTTATTTGTAAAACTCTAAGTTAGTATTTTTATAAAATATTAAAATTATTTTTATAGATCAAAATGATTTTTATTTATTTTTAAGAGTTTTCCTTATTTTATGAAATTTTACTCACGTTTTAATGATTTTAAAATTTATGTGATGTATATTTATTTTAAATAAATAAAGTTATATTTTTATTAGATAGATCTTATTTTTATGAACATTTTGATATATTATATGTATTTTTAGGATTTTTCTATAATTTTCTATGGCTAAAAATGTTTAGAGGTTATTTTGATAATTCATTTATTTTATTTTTACTTTTTTTCTTTATCTTAAACAATTTGGCTGTTTGGTTGGGCATATGGGCTGGCCTGGCCCATCCAAGTTGGCCCAAATTTGGGATTGGGTCCAACTATCTCACCCCTGGCCCCTTCTCTCTTCATCCTCGCACCCCGGCACACCACGCACGTCCTTGACCTCGACTGCCCTCTCTGGTTCGTCTGCCTCACGTGCTCATGCCGCCGCCGCTCTCACCGCCAACGCCGGCCAAGTTCGACGTTGTTCGTTGCGGTCGTGTGCTGGCGCTGGCTGGCTACTGCCCCCTCTTCCTTTCTCCTGGCCGATTCGATTCAACCGCTGCCTCGCATGCATCTGGCCAAAACCCTAATTCCTCCCTGGTGGTGCTGCTGTTTGTCTACGACACTCGCCGCGCTGCAGACGTTGCCAGGACGGCTTGGCGCGGTGTAGGTGCTTCGGTGCCTACCGTGCCGCCGTGCTACTTCACCCGTGGCCTCTACTTCCTCTTCGGCGAGCTAGGACTCGCCCTAGGTAGGTGTTCCTGCTACCCCCTCTCTTCTTTGTGACCAGCCTTTGTGCTGATGATTTTTGTTGACAACTATGCTATGGTTGTGTGCTGCTGATCCATTGCTAGTTAACGTTCCTTTATTTGGATGAATAAATGTCCAGTAGGTACACTGTTTGATCTGTGGATAGGTTTGTGGTAATTGATTTGTTGGTTCACATCTGGTGAATATTTGTGACTTGTTGAGATATCTTAGCTCTGGTTTGATGATCCATTGACATGCTTGGACATAATTTCTTTGGGATAAAACCCCCAGATTGGAATCCAATTGTTGTGAAACATTTATGTGTTGTCAATATGATATAGAGTAACTTTTGAGTTGATTCCTAGTATACTCTACGAAGATGATATGAATTTATAAGTGAGATTGTGGATTTATTTGATAAGGTCATATACTGTATGTTTCCATGATGAAACGTAAGGTGGATTATTGCATTACCAATGATGTGGGAAAACTGAACTAAAGTTGTGATGCTAGTTACTGGGCTTGACATATCTGGCTTCTAAATGTGCTTCATGTACTATGCAAGATTTTGTTGGTAATACTTGTCTAGTAAAAACTAGAGAATGGAATGATGATGCTATATCATGCAAGGCATGATCTTGGATTAATAACTTATGGCTGGGCTATAATTGGTAGTGCTCCATAGCTTAGTTTACTGAATCTTTGATTCAGTGACATAGCTAGACTGGTTTCAGTCAATCTTGATAAGATAAAAGTGGTCAAATATGATTCCTAAATTTTTTACTAGGAAAATGATATGGACACATGTTCTGCTTGCTAGCAGATGTTTACTTGTTTTCCTGCTACACTAATCTACTGGGATCTTGCTTAGCAAGTTTCTTTCTATTGTCAACAATATAGTGGCTTCTACTACTTGTTGGGTTATTACTGTGGTGCCTCCCTCTGGGAGTGTGCACAGTGGCAGATCCTAAAGTAGTATGACTTGCTACTATGAGATGCTCTGAATATAGATTCATCCATCTTTATAATTTTAAAGTTTAAGGTGGATTTGTCCCTAACGTATGATGCTAAGTCTGAGGTGTATATTTATTAAGAACAGATGCTAAGATAGATTGGGACCTTCTCGATGATGATCTTGCATAGCATATCTATGCAAGACTAAGAGAACTATTCTTCATTACTACTGTTTGTTGTTTATAACAAATGAAAGTATATATGATGCTTGAATCTTAATGTTGCAACCTGCTCTGGAAAGGTAGTTGTTGCTGCTGCTGTAAATGATGATTTCTTGGTATTTGTGTGGTTGATCTTGCTCCCAGACTTGTTCAGACTTCTCCTTAGCTTTGCTACATATACAACTGTGGCATGGCCTTGATTTCCTCCTTGCCCTAGCTCTTGGATGGCTCTAGAGGGCAACCAGAGCTGGAAATGGTGTGGTATATATTTTCTGCTGTTTTGATCTGGTACAATCTAGAATTACTTGTGGTGTTCTTGAGTGAGGATGTGGATGTAATGAAACTGGTGAGGTGCTTGGGTGGTGTTCTTGGCTAAGTGTGGTGGAAATGGAGTATCTAGCTTTCCTACTACAATTGTCTTCTTCCTTTTCTATATCCGGTGCTCTCCCTGAGGTGTTGACAACACATCAACTGCATGTCGTGTGTAAGCTGCTTACAGATGGGCCCCATATGGTGCAGGTTTCCATCTGTGGTACATGTGCCTATGGATGAGCTTGGTTGGAAGATATTTTCTATGGATCACTTTGGCTGGAAGTTTGGTATTATCTTGAATTGGTTTAATAATTTGATGTTGCCAAGTGGATTACTAGGGTTGGTAATGCCATCTAGCTCATCTTGGGCTGAGGACTTTATTGACTTAAACATAATCTGTTTAGTTGATTTAGTGCTAAACATGGTTATTCTTTTTTATTATTATTGCCCCTTTCTTTTTAATTGATTTTATCTAGGCTTAAGAGGGTGCCATAGCATGCTAGTTGTTGCCTGATGATACAAATGATCAAATCTGTGCTGGTTTCTTTGGACCTTAACTTTGCCTCTCAAAATCAAGTGTATAGTTCACAGATCAAAATTTCTACTTATGGTCTAGATTGGGTGGTGCCCTCTTAGGTCATTAGTGGATTTTGGTAGTTCTTACCAAAATCCCTAAGATATTTTCATATATTAAATTGCCTCACCTATGGTGGGGCAAACATTTTAACATTAAAACAATGTTTCTTTCTTTATTGTTTATTTTACAGGAATGAAGATCAAGAAAAAGAAAAGAAGTTTAGTTAGGTTTTATTTTTAATCTTGTTGTAATTTCCCTTTTATGCACATGTGTAAAGATTTTGTATTATTATTGTGTTTGTAAATAATAAACTATTTATTTATTAATTCTTCCTTTGTAAATCCTAATTGTAAAGACAATGTCATATATAAAGAATTATTTTATTTATCTATTAAAAAATAATACTATATGCATATATATTTATATTAATAAAGAATCCTTTTTATATTATTTATGTTATCATTTTAGTTCAAGTTATTAAATATTTCCAATTCCTATTTGTGAATTTTTGTAAATTCATTTGAATTTCATATTTGAAATTCAAATACATGTTTGAACAAATTTTCCCCGAAATAAATAATTCTACAAAGGTCATGTCGAAATCTATCGCACTTGCTCTGAAGTTTCCTTCAGTACAAGAGAGATCCCGATCCCTCTCTAGATCTTTTAGTTTTGCGCGAAAATTCCACGGATTTTCTTATGCATGAATGCAATGCACAAACCTGTGTCCTCTCTATTTCTAGGTGTTAATCCTGGGATGTTACATAGATGGTTGTATCTCCTCCTTTTTGCTTTCATGTATAGATCTTGTGAGCTCCGTTCATGATCAAGATCTAATCTATTTGTAATCATGCATGTTGTGTTTGTGGGGATCCGATGGATATTGAGATTATTATGTTGGTTTGATTAATGGTTTTGTCTTTATGATTCTATCATGTCTGTGTTGTTTGTGATCTTGCATGCTCTCCGTTGTTAGTAGCTATCTTGGCCATGTAATTGCTAGTGACTCCAAGAGGGGGTATTTATGCTTGATAGTGGGTTCATGCCTCTAGTTTCCAAGGGAAGTGACAGAAATCTCTTTGGTTGTAGATGTTCTATTGCTTGCTCATGGAACATAACAGAAAACAACGGTCTCTTGTTCATGGAACATGTGGACTGTTTACCTTACACACTTTGCTTAAAGCAGTTGTCGATTGCTTGCAACTTAATACTGTAGGGGGTTCGGATGATAACCTAAAGGTGGACTTCGAGCCATAGATGCAGTTGGATGGCGTTCTATGTATCTTGTTGTATTGCCTAATCGAATATCATAGGATCTTTCTGACTAGTAATTGCATTGTTATGCCTTGCTCAGTTCCTGTCAATTTCCCTGCTGTAATTTGTTTACCCTTCATGCCATGTTGTTTATCTAAGGAGAGCACCTCTAGTGAACTATGGACCCCGGTCCAATCTTTACCATTGATACATCTTCCACTATTACTTTTTTACTTGCTGCAAACCATTACCTTCCACACCATATGTTTAATGCTTTATTACAGCAAACTAGTGAGCTTGACAACCTCACTGATTCGTTGGGGCAAAGTCTTGAGTTTGTGTTGTGCAGGTCTCCGCGTTGCTTGCAACACCTGTGTGACGTTTCCTTCCTCCTACTGGTTCGATAACCTTTGTTTCTTACTAAGGGAAACTTGCTGATGTGCTGCTTCATACCTTGCTCTTGGGGTTTCCAACCAAGCGTCCCACGACAAGTGTTGGGCGCCATCATCTGTCAACACCCGGATTTTTAATCCCAGATGCCTGTTATGCCATACATCGCAATCCCAGGATTACCTGTAAAAGGAGTGACCCAACCTTTATTAACATAAGATGGTGTCCCCTGTGTTTACAATGCTAGTCCCTGGATCAATAGCTAGCATCCACAGTTAAGATGTAATATCAAGAAACAAAGGTCATAATATAACTTTATAACCAGGAATAACATACATCTTACATAGCTCAGTTGGCTATTACATTACATTGCAGCAGAATAACTATAAGCATGGGGTCCTTCATCTTCAAAGTGCCACAGGCAAATGTTGGTTGTAGACTTTGTAATCCTAATCAACACACTTCACTAAATCAATCAAACCTGCAACATACAAGTTACAGCCACAAGGGTCAATACATTTGAATTGTATTGGCAAGTGATACTATGGTAGTATAGTGGAGTCTATCATCTATATGCATTTGGCTAAGTGGAGTTGAGGCTTGCATTGCTCAAAATGTATTTTTCCTTAACATTTGAAAGCACTAAGTTTTTGTTTTGACAAAATCTTTTCCAAGACAACTCTCAAACAAAGATTGAAGATTTCAAAAACCCTTGTTCAACCACAAGTTTTTATCTTAGAAATTTGAATGATGAGATTCTTGATTGCTTCCATGTCTTGATGCTCAAATTGTCCTTTACCAGGGACATGGCTAAGTACTTAGATTTTACACTCTGCAGAGGTGGTGCACTTTCCCCACAAGACTTGGTTTCCCAAGACAAGATCTTTCAGAAGCCTTCCCTTAGACCAAAATGGACGCGCTCCAACCTATCAAACACTACCACCAACTGTCCATATGGCTAAGTTCTTGCAACCTATATGATCAAGGCAGAGCCCATAATGCCAAGTGGTTACACTTGAAGCTTCTCAACATTTGACATCTCAAATCTCTTTGTTCCTGGGTGGCCATCCACAAGGTCAACCATAGACATGGGCCTTGTGAACCACTCAACCAAAAACCACCAAGCAAGTCCCATTCCACCCAGGTGATTCATTAACTTAGTTGTTTTATTACACCAAAAACATAAGTCCTCAGACATAGAAATTTTTCCATAATGTGAATATATATTCCACCCTTGTTTTCTATTAGCTAGGCTAAGCTTGATAGTAGTAGGAATCTTAACTTAGGAAAAATCGTACTAAGGATTCATCTACTAGGTTTTCCTATAGCAAGGTTTATACTTAACAAAATTCCATGCAAGTTTTACTTAGAGAAAGTCACTAATGCATAGTGAAAGTAATGGGACAAAAAGTATGAAGCATCACTTGCCTTTTTGGTAGAGGGTATAGGTTCACTCCTTGTCCTTGCAACAATCACACTCTTCAAGTCACTACAATTCAATCAAGCAAGACACAAACTCAATCTACCAATCAAGCAAAACATCACATAAAATCATAAAGTCTAGGAAATGCATGCAAGCATGTCAAGCTTTGCTTTATTTGAAAAAGTGGTTCCTAATGGGTCATAAACATTTGAAAACACCTAATGGTAATTTTGTAAAGTGGCAAAGTCATTTGCTAAAGGTTTCACCTCAAAAACCATTTTCAAAACAAAGTATCATTTTATGTGGTGTAGAAATATATTTTTTTACTAGGGCATTAATCTATAGGGTTCACCAAATAAGTTTTCAAACCATAAAACTTGGTGTTTGGGGTCAGAGAGTTTAAAACAAAACATTTTCCAAAGGTTTTCTTCCAAAACCATTTTTAATATATAAACCACATTACTATTTGACTAGAAATGGTTTTAAATCAAAGAATATTATTTTGTTTCACCAAATACATTTTTGAGTCCACAAAGTGTTTCCTATGGTCAGTAGGTTCAAATCAATCCAATTGCCAAAGATTTTATCCCCAAATTCATTTTTAAACAATTTTCACATCCTTAACAAGCATACAAATGTTTCTGCAAAAACAACCATTTTTCCAGAAGCTTTTTACTAAACAAAAGGCATGGTTGGCTAGGGCTTGTCTTGCTGATTCCATTGGTATAAAATTTGTAATTTTTGGACGTGTGGATCAAAAGTTACAGTGGTTTCAAAATGGCATTTAAATCTGATTTCAAAATCAGTTTTAAACAGAAACTGGCCACGCGTCGCGCCGTGATTGGTCGGTACCGCTTCGTGCGGATCGATCGCTGTGGAGCGTTAGATCAAAGTGGGATCGCACGGCACAGATTGCATACCCCTTCGGTTTTAAGTGGTCCTATCTAAGCCTCAGGATCAAGATCCAACGGTCCTAATCTAATGACCTAGAACGGGCGGCGCTGGACTCTGACGTCTGCGGCGGCGGCTTGACAGTGGCGTCGCCGGCGTTGCAGGAAGCGAGAAGGAGGGAGAGGGTGCTCACCTGGTTTGCTGAATGATGCTAATGCTCAACGTGCTCTCGGGGAAGCAGGGGGCGTACGAGGGTAGCGATAATTTCTCGCCGGAGTTCTTCTGGCGACGGCGTGCTCTGGTGCTGTCGGAGATGATCCTACAAAGTGCGACAGGACGCGGAACAGGGGGCATTAGAAGCGCGAAGGAACGCAGGGTGTAGTGGTGTCCTCTAGAGAAAGGGGGAAGGACGGGGCTTACGGGGAGGGTCACCGGAGCTGATGTGGTTGGGCGGTGGCGCTCAGTCGAGGACGTTGCCGAGCTTGCAGGACACTCGTGGCCGAGCTGAGGCCACAGAGAGATGCGCCACGGTCTGGGGAGGATGTGAGCTTGGTCGGTGAGGCAGGGGGCGATGCGGTGCTGCCGGAATTGGCCGAGAACCTCGTTGGAGACGGCGGCGGTGCAGAAGAAATTTGGAACAGCCTGGTGGCTCTCGAGGCGTGGTGTTTGGGGGAATGGAAGAGGAGGAAGAGGGGATTTATCACGCGTGATCACTGCGAGTTTTAATCGCGGCATTAAGGCGAATTAAGCCTGAGGAATCAATGGCAGGAGCAGGGAAGAACGGGCCGCAGTGGTGGAGACGATGACAGGAAAGGGTGGGGCATACCTGTCAGCAAGAAAGGAAGTGAGGGGAAGGGGTCCACTTGTCAGCGTCCTCGCAGGTTGCTTCTGCGGTGAAGAAAACGGTTCGGGGGCGAGGGAACAGGTGGGATGGACTGGGATGTTGGGCTGGCTCAGTTGGGTCAGGTCCGTTTCCATATTTTTTTTCTGTCTAAATCTTTTTCTTTTTCCAATTTAATTTCTGTTTTGAATTTCAATCAACTATTCAAACATTCAAACAATTCAAACAATCACCACACTTGTAATGAGTTTTTGGTACTGTTTATCAACATAAACCAAATCCCAAAATAAAATAATATTTTTATTCTTTTTAGGATCCATTCATTAATTAAATAAAATGGACCTTTAATTATTTAATCAAATAGGGTTTGATTTATTTAATAAAATCTCCATTTGAAATCCAAATATTTTCAAAACCAAATCAGTAGGTTTTATTTGGAAATAGAGAATATTTGGAAACTTTGTTTAAAGTAAAATCACCTTTTATTTTAGGGTCCATTAATAATTAAATAAAATGGGCCTTAGTTATTAAATCAATTAGGTTTTGTTTTATTAAAAACTTTATTTTGAAATCTAAAATAAAACCAAAACACTTCAGTAGGTTTATTTGAGAATATAAAATACTTGGAAAACTTATTTAAAATAATTTAATAAGTTTTAGTGTTTATTTAAAATGGGAAAAGCCTTTACTTAAATAAAATTGGATATTAAATCCTTATTATTTTATTTAAATAAACCTTTACTATTTTTATCCAAAACAAAACATTTTATTTCAAAAACTTGGCCAAGGTTTAATTTGGCTCCATAAAATAATCTTTCTTTATAAATCCACCTTTTCTTTTGAAAACCAAATCCTTTTATTAAAAGATCCAAAATAGTAATTTTTAAATATTTTTAGCTTTATTGTTTATTAAACTTTTTAAATCCCTTTAGGATTTTTTTATTGGATCCAAGATCAAAATAGGTTTTAAAGGTTTCCAAATGGACTCAAAAAGTTTCTTCTCATCCTGAAATTCAACAAAGTTTTAGTTTATTCATTTCTTTTTCACATTACAAGATTTGGAAATCTTGGGATGTGACATTACCATTTTTGCGGGACATAACTGATTGGATATCGAAGTACATCATCCATTACAAACCATACATAAGGTCTTACAACAATAAAGGATCTCATGATCCAGTATTAATACAATCATAGCAACAGAATAACGAAATAATAACGGTAGCGTGGGCGAAGTACCATCTTCATGGTCACAGGCAATGCTGACAATGGGAGATGATCCTAGTTGTCGTATCCTTCCTGGTGTCCATCCTCCTGATAGTCCTCTTCATAGTCTAGCCACGGGAATAGCAAGGGACAAATCCATGAGTACTCTTTTAGTACTCGCAAACTAATACTAACAAGTGAAGTGGTTTTTGAGTAGGAAGTACTGGGCTCTAGATTGTTTTGCAAAAATCCAGATTTATATCTACTGAGTTCAGAAGCAAAGAAAACTAGTTGAAAGTTTTATAACACCTAAGTGGGAACTTGAATTTCATAACCCAACTCTATTATGGTCAAGTCAAAGTCATGAATCATTTCACAAGTCGTTTTGAAAACATCTGACGATAAAACAGTGTGGCCACTCCAACTGTCCATAACCGCGGACGTGGCTATTCGAATAGTTTGACACTCTGCAGAGGTGGTACACTTTCACCACAACATTCTATACATCTATCAGGAACAATCCTGAATTCACCATACTCAGTATGCGGATAATCAATCCTAACCTTTTAATTACACGCCCTAGTATAGGCACCTCTCCTGTGAGTTTGGCCTCCCAACCATGAACAACTGTCATCTTGGGAACTGCACAGGTGGACAATCTTCACAAGGTAGCCTTAGCTCAAACCTTGGCCGCAAGGGAACCCATACTAAGGTATATAAATTTCCAGTCGAGCCCTACCCAAATTTCGGGTATTGTGGTTGTATGGTAAAATTGGAATGGTATCGCATCCAGACATCCATCAGTTTTATAAAGGGCTAAGGCTCATGCCTTAAAATTTTCGTCATCAAAATCATATGGTGTTCAAGAACACATGTCAAAACATTTCAGTAGAATGACTCATCCTTCTAAGGTTTTCATAACCATTTTCACCAAGTATTCCCACCTAGATAGTTTTACATATTTAGAAAGGTCTTGTTAAATTTGATTTTTTAGAGTTGGAATCAACTCAAAAGCTTTTGTGGTTGAATTTTGAAAAATGTTTGAATGCAAAAAAGATTCTGCCTTGTTATTTTTACTATAGGTGATCTACTATTCTAATTGATTTGAATCCAACAGGCTTGGATTAAGAATTCCAGTATCTTGCTAGCAAAATTGGTTTCATGCAATTTGGTTCAGTGAATCGACCTGGGTTAATTTTTGAATCTAGGTACAGAACTGAGTTTGAATTTAAAAGAATAAACCTAAATTCAAACTACTGGGTCACGCGGGAATATAAATGGGCCGGCCCACGGTGCACAGCGCACGCGCGGGTGAGTTTAAGTGGATGACCCCACCAGTCAGTGAGACAGGGGTGCGAAGCGGTACAGGGTGATGTGGACCGCACGATCAACTTCTAGTCCGACGGCTGGGACCTATCGTCTCTGTCGGGCAGCACCGGCGAGACAGAACCCTAGCATGGTCAGTGGGGTCTATGGGGGCTCACCGGGGCTCAGGTGAGGGTCGTCGATGGGGGTGAACGACGAAGTCGACGATGGCGAACCTCCTGGTACCGGCAGCTCCTCCTAGGGCGGCTCCAAGCGCTGGCTCCTTTCTTCCTCCTCCGCGACAGACTCTGGCCAAATTCTGGCGATGTGCTGCTCGCCTTGCTCAGGGAATGAGTGGGGGTGGTTCTGAGAGAGAGGAGAGTGTGTTGGTGTGAAAAATCGAGTGGGGGTGACCTCTATTTATAGTACTAAGAGGGGACCGACGGGCGCGGGTGGAGCTCGTCGTGGTCGTCGGCACAGTGGGCTAATGTCATGGGCGATGGTAGAGGGCGGTGCTATTCTCCCTGGCGAAGCTCAACGGCATGGTCTCGAGGCGTGGGGTGGTGCGAGACGATCGGAACACTGCGGTGATCTGAGCGGGTCCGACGGGAAGTTTTATGGCGCGCGGGCTATCCTGGTCGTGCGGCGACGAACGGGGTTGTCTGCAGGGTTGCTGGGATGGTGGTGATCACGCTTGCACGCGGCAAGGGCGGCGTGCGGTCTGTGGGCGTGTGTCGCGTGCGGTTCTCTACGCGTTCTCAGCATGGCGCAGAGGCATAGGGCGTGGCATTTCTAGAGTGGTCCAGTGGCTTGCTGCTCGTTGGCGTTGGACAGGGGGTGGCGGTGGATGGTGGTCAGTGTCCCAGACATGGTGGCTAGGCTTGGTGCTGCTCCTAGCTTGCTGTCGACAATGGGGTGCCAAGGTGAGGCTCGTCATGGTCATCATTGATGGCAATGGAAAGCTCACAGTGGTGCTAGAGCTTGTTAACTAAGCTAGATGATCTACTAAATATCTGTTGTGAGCTAGAGAGGGGACAAGCTAGGCCAAATCACTACTCACTATAGTGTTTGTTGTTTGTTTGTTTTGTGTTTGCAAGGTGTTTGATGAAATGGCCGAAAGAGATTTGAATTTGAATTTTTGGTTCAAACTTGGTGGGTGTACTAGTTACATACTAGGTAGTCTCTGGTTAGTTGGAAAGGTCAAGGTGAATTGGTTTGGTTGAGTTTTGATAATTGGTGATCTTCACATATGAAGTAGATTCAATTTTGAATTGTCATTTGAATCAAGTTGTCAAATGTTTCTGTAAGTTACAAAGGTGGGATTTGGTTCACTTTTACTTGGTCTAGAAAGGGGTGAAAAGAAATGGAAATGTTTCTGTTTGAAATCTTGGACTAGAAACACTCAAAGTGACCTAGTGAGCAAGATTGGCAAAATGACCATTTGCCTTATTTGGTTTGTTTTTGATTTTCTCTTGATTTTTTTCTGTTTGGATTTGAGTTAGATGATGTTGTTTTCATCTTTAAACCATTCCTTGCTATTCACAACAATCACACAATTCCATTCATGCATTCATACAATCATCACATACACACATGCATTCATAATTTTAATTAACAAAAGTTTTTGTTAACCCTAAATTTGGTGATTGGAATATGATAACCTTGTTCAATATTTTTGGGATGTTACAAACCTTCCCTCCTTAAACAAAATCTCGTCCCGAGATTTGAGAAAGAAGAAAAAGAAAACTAGGGTTTAAAGAGGTCGGGAAACTTCCGTCTTGATGTGATCTTCTCTTTCCCAGGTATCTTCTGATGGGGATATGCCTACCGGGGTATACCCAGCAGGACGTTTCCGACCGGCCCAGGAACTGGCGAGTGGGCCTGTAGGACGGCGACTGGATCAAGACTTGGCGTGGATCCAAGCGACTGGAAGCTGAAGGCCCATGAGAGTAGATAGGCCCAGTCGGATTAGGTTAAACGAGTACCGAAACCTTAACTGATTCGGTTGAGATATGTAAACCCTAGGGGGGTGAGTCTATATAAACCTCCCTACAGGGCGTGTAGAGGATACGTTCCATCATCCACCCAAGCGACTCGCCGCCTAGCCGTCGAGCTCGCCCCATTGTACTTCCATCATAATACAATCTAGCAGGAGTAGGTCTTTACCCTCTGGGGCCGAACCTGGGTAAAACCCTGTGTCTCTGCCCTCATCTCGCACCGCAGATGGCTGGCCGCCCTTGCCCCTTGTTCTACTACTCGCTGCCGATTGCAGCATCTGTCGTGGTCATTCCCATGACAGTGGCACCCACCGTGGGGCCTGGCCGGTCTGGCCGGTGTTCTGCGGCGAGATCCAATCTGCCCATCAACGAGTCGGTCGCCACCGGCCGCATGATAGAGATCGGCGAGATGCTCCAGATCTTGTCGAGCAGCTACGTCCCGGCGGCACGACCAGTCACACACAGCATGATCTTGACAGTCGGCACGATCAGCCTCTTCGTATGCCTCACCGACGTCATCTTCTCGGAGGATTCGGCTCGCATCCGCGAGTTGCCGCCACGCGACCGGCTCTCCGAGAGCCAGGTCCGCACGATCCACCGCCTCGCCTCCGAGTACGACTCGGCCCACAGCGACGTGGCCGAAACCACCACAGTCGCGGAAGACGCGGCCCTCAACGACGACGCCGACTCGGTGACCCCGGCATCACTCGCCGGATCCATCATCCCGGCTTCGCCCGCAGGCTCCATCACCCACGTCTCCAACGTTGGAGACTTCAAGGATCCCTCCATCCTTGGGATCTTCGACTTCGACTCCGGATCGGAAAACTCCGCCGATCTCCATGACAGGACCGGTCGCCACGCCGCAACCTACATGGCGACTGGCACCGACCCGCTGGAGGATCCCTTCTCCACCCCGATCCCTCCTAACGCCACGGCAACGGAGGTCGAGGAGATCCGCCTGAAGCTGGCGGAGGCAGTCCGCAAGGAGCAAGCCGAGCGCGAAAAATTTCGCCTCGAGCAGGTGACGGCGCAGGAGCTGTCACGTTACCACCAGCAGCGAATCAGGTCGCGCTTGAACCCCACCGTCCAGGGGCGCGCCCTGAACTTCGACGACGAGAATGACCCGGCCCGCGTGGCCGAGCACGCGATCTGCGAGAACGCGCCACCCGGAGGAAGCGCCCGGCCCCCACCAGGGTCAACGGCGAACGTCGCCCCACCTCCACCCAACCGCGCACCTCCTAGGGACCAGCCGCAGGTCTTGGTCTCCTCACAGGAGCGAGACACGAATGGCCTACCACTGTTCTCCACCCCTATGGACAACCTCATGGCGGGCCGAGCAGCGGCCGACAACATCACGGCCACCGGTGACGGCGCCCTACAGATCCAGTACGTCAAGGCCCTGCTCGCAAAGGCGGTCGAGCAACAAAACACAGGCGTCGACTCACAGGGCCGGATATACTCGCATTCGTCGGGCAGCAGAGCGGCCTCAAGCGGCCGTCCATTGGCGGCAAACACCCTCAACTGCCCGCCACCCGAACCACTGCAGCTCCAACACCGACCCGCGAACGCGGCACTCTCCACCAACGACCCCAGGCCAGCGACCAACTTCGTCGCCGCTAATGGTCAGCCCGTCGACGCCCGCACCCACATCATCAACAACCAGAGCTGGTGCGCACGCCAGCCCGACGACCTGCGACACACCCTAACCAATCGCCGCGACGGCGAGCCGATGGGGTCGCTAAGCCGACTCGGGCCCCGATGCTTCGGACCGATGATCCGAGGCAAAAAGTACCCATCGAACTTCAAAGCGCCGAAGGAAATAGAGAAGTACGACCCTTCGTATGACCCCTCCATGTGGCTGGACACCTACCTCATGGCGATGGGGATCGCTGGCCACACCGACCTTCTAGCCGCCCGTTACCTCCCCCTGATGATGGAGGGAGCGTGCAGGCAGTGGATCAACACTCTCCCCCCGGATAGCATCGACTCCTGGGAAGAGATGCGCGATGCCTTTGTCAGGCACTTAGAGGGTTCCTACACCCGCGCCACCACCATCGAGGACCTGGAACGATGCGTCCAGGGACCCCGCGAGTCGACCCGCAGTTGGGTCCAACGGTGGCAAGAACTATGGTACAACGCGGTCGGCATCCACCCGGACACCGCGATCCACTGCTTCAAGACCTCGTGCCGCTACGAGCCCTTGGTCGCCAAGCTCAAACGAGCATACCGCACACTCGACAACGTACCGGACCTCCTTGAGATCGCCAAAAGATACGCGGAGGAAGACCCAAACCAGGAAACCGACGACGAGTCGGGTGGTCAACGCCGCACGAACGGCAACGACAACGGACGACGGTCCGACCTACGCTACACCAACACTTGCCTCACCGGCAAGCGCCGCAGTGACGGGCGAGTCGACTTTGTCGCCAACGCTGGGCACGCGCAACGCGAGCCCAAGAGCTTCCGCCGTGACGGAGGGCAACGCCGCGACGGCGGCAACTACAAGGCGAAACCAAGGTTCGACCCCGTGGCCCTCCTTAACCAACCTTGTGTGTTTCACAGCAGGGAAGGGAAGCCCGCCACGCAAACGACCGCCAACTGCAACTCTCTCAAGGAGATTGAGAAGGTACGGCGAGCGCGGGAGGACCCCGACGACAACCCGCCAAACGGCGGAAAATTCGGCAGCGTGGTCGGCTCGCTCCACACCTTCACAGGCTTCAACACGAAGCGCGATAAGAAGGTCATCGCCCATGCCGTCGTCGTCAACGCGGTGGCCCAGGTGGACGTTCCCCAGTTCCTCAAATGGTCGGAGCAACCCATCACCTGGAGCCGCCAGGACCACTCGCCACGCATCGAGTACCCAGGCCGAGTTGCCCTGGTGGTCAAGCCCAAGGTGGGAGACTACTGGCTCCCCAAGACATTGATGGACGGCGGCAGCTCCATCAACATCCTGTACCTAGACACCTTCAGGCGACTTCGGCTCCCGCAGTCGATGGTCGAGACGACCTACACCACGTTCCACGGCATCATCCTCAGTCGGAAGGCGTACCCGATCGGCAAGGTCACGCTGCCAGTCACCTTCGGCACACCAGCAAACTTCCGCACCGAGCAGATCGTCTTCGAGCTGGTGCCCTTCGACAGCCCCTACCACTATGTCCTGGGGCGCCAGGCGTTCGCCAAGTTCATGGCGGCGCCTCACTACACGTATAACGTGATGAAGCTCCCCGGACCGTGTGGCGTCATCACCATACACGACGACCCCAACATGGCCGCCGAATGCGAGGCCAAAGGAGCCAAACTCGCCGACGCCGTCATCGCGGCTGAGGCCAACCACGCCGACGAGCTCGCCAAGTACGCGAGCGGGGTCAACGACGACGACCCCACTATACTGAAGAAGCCCAACTCGGAAGGCGGCAACACCTCAGCCTTTGAGGCAACGACGCACACCCGCACCATCGAGCTGGTCCCAGGCGACTCCAGCCAAACAGTGACGATCGGGACGGGCATGAGCCCAGCATAGGAAGGCGCGATCATCGAGTTCCTCCGTGAGAACAGGGACATCTTTGCATGGAAGCCCTTTGACATGCCTGGTGTCCCTAGGGAACTTGCTGAGCACAAACTCAACGCCGACCCCAAAGTGCGACCTGTCAAGCAGTCGCTGCGGCCCTTCAATGAAGAGCGCCGCCGAGCCATCGCCGAGGAGGTGCAGCATCTACTCACTGTAGGCTTCATCCGGCCAATCAAATACTCCAAGTGGCTGGCAAACCTAGTCCTGGTCGAGAAGAAAAATGGGACCTAGAGGATGTGTATCGACTACACAAACTTAAACAGCGCCCGCCTGAAGGAGCAATTTGTCCTCCCGCGGATCGACCAGATAATCGATTCCACCAGGCTCGGAGTCGCTGTGTTTCCTCGACGCCTACTCTAGGTACAACCAGATCAAAATGGCTATCGAGGGCGAGGAAAAGACGGTGTTCATCACGCCATTTGGAGCCTTCTGCTACACCGCCATGACCTTCGACCTCAAGAACGCCGGGGCGACCTACCAGCGGTGCATGCAGGAATGCCTTGCGAGCCAAACTGGCCGCAATATCCACGTCTACATCGACGACGTGGTAGTGAAGTCCGCTCGCCAGAGCGACCTACTCGCCGACCTGGCGGAAACATTCGCCAACCTGCGGAAATACAAGATAAAGCTAAACCTAGGCAAATGCACCTTTGGTGTACCAACAGGGCATCTACTGGGCTACGTCGTCTCCAAGCGCGGGATCGAGGCGAACCCCACCAAGATTGACACGATCGCTCGACTCGGCAAACCCGAGTGCCTGCGCGACGTCCGATGCTGGCCGGGCGAGTCGCGGCTCTTAGTCGCTTCATCCCCCGATTGGGCGAAAAGGCGATGCCCCTATACTGCCTGATGCACAAGAACCCCACCTTCCAATGGGACAAGGAGGCGGACGACGCGCTCCGCGACCTCAAGAAGGTGCTACTCGCAGCACCGCTACTCGCCGCCCCCGTCAACAAAGAACCCATGCTGGTCTACGTCGCGGCTTCCTAGCGCGTCGTCAGCGCCGTCATGGTCGTCGAGTGGCCAGAGGAAGGAAAGGAGCGCCCAGTACAGCGACCAGTGTACTATATCAGCGAGGTCCTCACCGAGTCGCGCCAGCGATACCCGCAATACCAGAAACTGTTATACGCGGTCTTTAGAGCACAGCGACGACTGCCGCACTACTTCCAGGAGCACCCGATCACGGTCATCTCCTCAGCACCATTGCAGGACATCATACGCAACCGTGAGGCGATCGGGCGAGTCGCCAAGTGGGCCATCCAAATCGGCGTCCACAACATCAAGTATGAGCCACGCAAAGCGATCAAGTCACAGGCTCTCGCGGACTTCATCGCCAACTGGGAGGAGGCCCAACAGATGGAAAAGCTGCCGTACCTCCACTATTGGAGCCTGCACTTTGACGGCTCCAAGAATGCAGACGGCACAGGAGCAGGGATCGTGCTGACTTCCCCGAAGGGCGACAAGCTCCGCTACGTCCTCTGCCTCGACTTCACCCCCTACACCAACAACATGGCCGAGTACGAGGCACTACTCCACGGCATGCGAGCTGCCAAGGAGATGAATGTCAACCGCCTATGCTGCTACAGAGACTCCGACCTCGTCGCTGGGCAAGTCGCTGGCACCTGCGACACCGTCTCCCCACCATGGCGGCATACCGCCAAGCAGTGGACAAGCTGGGCGGACACTTCGCAGGCTACTCCGTCGAGTGAATTGACAGGTGGAAGAATGAGGAGGCCGACGCAGTCTCTCGTATCGGCTCGGCTCGACTCGCACCACCCGCCGGCGTCTTCCTCGACACAATCACCAAGCTGTCCGTCTCTCCCCCAAGGGAGATCGACATCGGAGTCCCGCTGCAACCAGAGGCAGCCCTGGTTGCACTCATCGCCGAGCCAGAAGACTGGACTAGGCCATACATTGCCTACCTGGAGGGAGGCACCTTGCCAGCAGACGGGACAGACGCCCGGCTGATAGCACGCCGCTGCAAATCCTTCGTCATCATCGATGGCGAGCTCCACAAACGCAGCGTGACCAGCGTGTTCCAACGCTGCGTCCAACCTGCTGAAGGACGCAAAATCCTCCACGACATCCACTCCGGCGACTGCAGCCACCACGCCGATACCCGCTCTCTGGTTGCAAAGGCTATGCGACACGGCTTCAACGGGCCCACCGCGCATGCCGACGCCGTCGACATTGTCCAGCGGTGCGCCGGGTGCCAGAAGTACGCTAACCAGACCCACGTGTTGAGCTCGGCGCTCAAGACAATCCCCATCACCTGGCCGTTCGCCGTGTGGGGTATGGACATGGTAGGCCCTTTCAAACAGGCCCCCTCCGGCTTCACCCACCTCCTGGTCGCGGTTGACAAATTCACAAAGTGGGTAGAGGCCAAGCCAGTCCGGAAGTGCGACGGGAAGACCGCCACCAAGTTCCTACGCGAGCTCATATATCGCTACGGGTTCCCAAACAGCATCATCACGGACAACGGCACCATCTTCGCCAAAGGAGCCATGGCCGAGTTCAGCGAGGAACATCACATCCGACTTGACCTTGCCTCAGTCGCCCACCCGGAGTCCAACAGCCAGGCGGAACGGGCCAACCAGAGCATCCTCCACGGCTTGAAGCCACAGCTCCAAGTACCACTCGAGCGCACCGCCGGGTGCTGGGTCGAGGAGCTACCCTCCATCATCTGGGGCATCCGCACCTCGGTTAACAGGTCGACAGGGTTCACCCCCTTCTTCATGGTGTATGGCGCCGAGGCAATCATGTCCACCGACCTAGAGCACGACTCGCCAAGGGTTGTCCACTACACGGAGGCTGCGAACGAACTCGCACGCCAGGATGGAGTCGATCAACTTGACGAGGCACGTGACCTAGCTCGCTACCGCACTGCCATCTACCAGGAAGGACTCCGCCGCTACCATAGCCGGCGGGTGAGGACTCGCACCTTCCAGGAAGGCGACCTGGTGCTATGCCTCATCCAGGACAAGAAGGGCATGCACAAGCTCTCCCCCCCGTGGGAGGGACCATTCGCCATCGGGCGAGTACTCGGCTACGACGCCTACTACCTCACCGACGTCCTCGGAGACGGGAAACTCGACGTCAAGCGACCGTGGAATGTAAACCTCCTACGGAAGTTCTACTCCTAGAACTCCATACATGTACCCTCCACTAGCTATGAAATAAAATATATCGATTACCGCAAATTGCGTCTACTCTCCGTGTCTTGTGCCACCCGCACTCGTAATAACAGCGTCAAGCTAACTGCAGAAGTCAACCTCTAGTACAGCGACCGGCACGGCCAAGTAGTGCGTTACGAGGGCACTGGGTTACCCCGGGACTCGTAACGTCCACGAAAAACGCCTACCCGGAGCCCCATTGGAGTCGCCTAGCTTGACTGGCTTAACGAGCCAAGACAACTGCCTTCGCTCCTCACAGCGACCATGATCCTCCGCATCCTCGTAACAGCGACTCGAACGGCCAAGTACCACGCTCGGGGACTGACGATCAGTTAAGCACGAGCGACTAGGGAAAAATGCCAAGTACGAGAGCGTGCCCAGGACTCGCCATGTGACTGACCCGACGGGCCAGGCAGGAGTGATGCGCTCACTCTGACGCGCCCAGTCCTCACCCACCCTAGAGCCACGACTAGAACCACCAAGTACCACGCTCGGTGACTCGGCGACCCGACCTCGTTCGCGCAAGGGAAAACGGTGAAGTAAAGAGCACTCATGGGAGTCGCCCTGCGACTGGCTTTCCAAGCTCGGGCGAGTCGACCTCAATAACAAAACAACCGACAAAACGCTCGAAACCACAAACACATAACAAACGAGGTAAACCCCATAAAAAGGGCGGACACGCTCGGGGACTCGTTCAATCATCAATCACAATCGCAAGACAACTCACAAAATAACGCGAAATCCCATTATAGCAGACCAAAGTTGTTAAAAAATATAAGTTGCGCCCAATGGCCAAACTGCTACTAACGTTTTCCCTTGCGGTTTTATTCCGCAGGCTTCGATGTCGACTCGCCGCCACCCTTGCAGTTGCGAATGAAGGGAGTGTACGGGTTCGACGGGTACGTCGTCAGCTCACCCGCCATCGCCGCATGGAAGGGCTGCTCGATCTTGAAGTCCCGGTGCGGCGGCTCGGGATCGTTGGGCGCGATGGTCGTCTCCTGATAAGGAAGAAGGTCGCCCATCGCCCAGGCACGATCGGAGTATACCGCGGCACTGTCTGTCAGCTTCAGCACCTCGGCAATCTCCACCGAGCCCGTCGACAAGGGGTAGCCACTCGTCACGTCGTCCAGATAGAAATCCTCCGGGAAGTGGGCGAGCCCAAGGCTAAGCGCCGTAGCCGCCCCGCGCCGGAACGCTGACCGCGTCATGAACTCGACGACTGACGGTGCCTTCTCCAGATACCGCCACACTTCGACGAGGTCGCTGGGAATCACTTCCGTGGGCGACATCTCCTGAAGATACGACCGAATGCAAGCCGCGGACAACGTGGCCGAGTCGACCAGAGTGGCCACACACTGCCGCGCGTCGTACGACTGCGCCTCTTCCGAGCTGTCGATAATCCGACCTGTGGACAGAGGGTGGCAGTAAGTACAACAAAGATCACGCAATGCAGCTACTACAGGCAGAGGCAAGCAGACTTACCAATCAAAGGACGGTAGAGACCCGTGATGAAGCTTTGAAGAGAGGAGTAGTCGTCTTGTAGCCCAGCAACGAGGGCGTCAGAGACCTTACGCTCTTCAGCGGTGGCCGTAACAGCAGCCTTGGCTCGCCCATCCGCTGAACTCGCCTCCTCCTTCGCTTCCTTAAGCTCGCGCTCAAGGTCGGCGATCCGCTTCTCAGCCAAACTCAATGCAGATTGAGCTGCCGTCAGTTCACTCGCCGGGACAAGGCCCTGGCGGACCTCCTCTGCCTTCACAGCAATCGCCTGGAGTCCCTTGTTCGCCTCTTGGACGGCAACAAGTTCCTTCTCCGCACAACACTTCGCAGCAAGCCGGTCGGCTGACTCACGCTACAAGCCCTGCGAACAAGTCAAATAGTTAACAACAACGGAATCCTAAGTGCCCAGCCGCTGAAATTCAGCGACTGGACACTCGGGGACTGGAGATCAAAAATCCTAAGTGCCCACCCACTGAAATTCAGCGACTGGACACTCGGGGACTGGAGATCAAAAATCCTAAGTGCCCACCCACTGAAATTCAGCGACTGGACACTCAGGGACTGAGTGCTAGAAATAAAAACAAAACACCAAAAGAATCTGACCACTGAAATTCAGTGGCCCGATCCTCGGGGACTGGACATACCTGGATGGCTGCGCCAAGCATGCCATGAAGCTGTAGCGCGTCCACGGATGCGAGAAGAGCCGGAGTGTGCCCGCGACGTTGCTCGATCTCCATTTCGGTGACCCCAGGTACGCGGCTCGATGGCGTGGTACCACTCGCCGTAGCCGCTCTGGCCATGAAGCGGGGGAAGGTCGCGGTGGATGCGCCAGCACCAAGAGAAGCCGGCTCGGCCACCGCAGGCGAGGAAGCACCCTCCTTGATCTTCAAGGACGCCTCCGTCGCAGGACCACTCAGAGCAACCATCGTGTCGTCAGACACCGTGATGACATTGTCGCCCTTGGCCTTCTTGGCACTGTCTGCGGGGGCAGCGACCTCATCAGCCTTCCTCTTCCGAGAGGGGTCCTCCTCGGCGACGACTGGCGGCACTTTGGCCACGGACGGGTGGCCTATCTTTTTAACTCCAGTCCTGCGAATTGATTACATGAGCAAAATGGTCCGAGTACAACGAAAGGCAAGGCAGGTGAATAGAACTCACTTGGCTACTGGTATGAATCGCAACCCCGTGCGGATGCTGGCTGGCTTCTCCAGTTCGGGGCCCAGTTTCCGACTGAGGCCCATCTCCAAAACATCATGCGCCCAAGACACAGAAGGTCTCTTTGTCGACGAGGCCGCGATAGGGGCCTCCGAAATGACTTCGGCAGGGGCTCTCCTGGGAGGCGAAGCTGCCACGGCCGGAGCAGCCCCCAACCCAGAGACTGGGGCGAATGGGGGGGAAGCGAGGCCAGAGGTACCTCACTCAGGGCGGCAGTGGCATCCGGTGCTGCTGTCGTCAGCGGCGCTTCATCCTTGGCCAAGCTGGTGGCGTCGGAACTACTCGCTGAGCGAGGCGGAGATGCCCGCTTTGCCGGCTTCGTCTTCCTCTTTAGTGGGGCCTTCACTTCCTTCTTCTTCTTATTTTTCGACGGAGTGGCCTCGCGATGCGAGGTGTGTTTGGGAAGCTCATCGTCGTCATGACGTTCGAGGCTTCTACTCGCCTCGAGTTCGCGCTGATGCTGCCCGCGAGTTTTGCGAACTAGTGGGGAGGCCTCTTCCCTGGGCTCGTCGTTGTCGTCGCTCCTGTCGCTCTCGACACCGCCCTTGGTAGGAGGCGACTCACCCCCGTCCTGGACGGATGAGCTCGAGTTCTCGTCGTCCGCGGGTGGGAGCCACCCTTCCACCACTTGGAATAACTGCAGCAGGCACGAGACAATATCAGTATAACCGCGACAGCATCAACTGCGACTGCGAATAATGGTGAAAACAGCGACTTACCGTTGGGACTGGATGCTTGGCGGTGTAGGGGCGACCCCGGCCTTCGCGTGCAGGTATGCTGCCTGGGTGATCTTCTTCAGCGCCAGGGTATAGTCTTCGAGGTTCCACTCGGCGAGGCAGGATTTCGTCGAGTCTTCCCTGCCCGTGTACTCGTACATGTAATGGTCACGGAGGGCCAGGGGAACGAGTCGCCGCCCGAGCCAACAGTTGTACAAGTTGATGGTCTGAAGACCCTTCTTCTTCAGGCCGCAGATGGTTTGAAGCATCTCATCCACGACCATCCGCTGGTCTACTGGGAGCTTGCCGACTTGGAGTCGGCACGGTTCGGGCCGGTCGGCGGAGTACCTTGGGATCTCCACCTCGCCGTCTGGAGTCGCCTCGGTGACGTAAAAACAGGACTTCTTCCACTCGCTCGCTGCCTTGCCAGGTAGCATCAGGTCGAAGAAGGAGGCATTCGACTTCAGCTAAAATGTCAGGCCACCCGCAGCAAGCATTGGGCCGCCTGATTCTTCGCGACTGATCCTCCCGTGGAACAAATCTTGCCATAGGGGAAAGTAGGGCCTGCAGCCCAGATAGCACTCGCAGAACGCCATGAAAATGGCGAGCTGCTCGATGTTGTGCGGGCCCAGGTCCGACGGCTGGATCCCGTAGAAAGCGCAAAAGCGTCGGAAGAAGAGAGACGTGGGGAACCCCAGCCCCCGTTCCAGATGGCTGGTGAAGCAAACAAATTATCCCTCGCGCAGATCCGGAGTCACCTCTCCGGCCGTGGGGATGCGCCACCTGCCGGCGTGCAGGATCCCGGCCTCCTCGAAGGATGCTAGTAGCGCTCTTGTGCACTTGGACCTGCCCCATGGTTCGGTGGAGGGGGCCATTGGCATAAAGGTTCGTGGAGGTCGGAGGATGTTGGATCGATTGGATCGCGATGCGGAGGAAAACAGAGATGGGCGAAATCGGAGGAAATGATGAAAGAATGGTTCCCCGGTCGCCTACCATTTCCTTTATATAGCGGTTGTTACCCGCCAATTCCGGGAGCCGTTGCTACTCGATGATTACGCCAAAGTTACCGTTGGATTACCCCAATGGCTAGTTTGACTGCGTCTGACGGTCCAACTTCATCCATTCGACTTGCCGACCCAATCACTACAACAGTGACTAAATGTTTCGCCAACCCGTTCGCCGAGCTGCGACCCGATTAACCACTCATTGCGACCAGAATAATTAGTTTTTTCCTTTATTCAGGAGTCCGCCGCCGATTCGACTGGGCGTCCGCATTGGACCCGTATACTCCGACTGCCAACGAACACCTGCGACCAATCAACGACGGCCTCGGGGACTACTGATGGGGATATGCCTACCGGGGTATACCCAGCAGGACGTTTCCGACCGGCCCAGGAACTGGCGAGTGGGCCTGCAGGACAGTGACTGGATCAAGACCTAGCGTGGATCCAAGCGACTAGAAGCTGAAGGCCCAGGAGAGTAGATAGGCCCAGTCGGATTAGGTTAAACGAGTACCGAAACCTTAACTGATTCGGTTGAGATATGTAAACCCTAGGGGGTGAGTCTATATAAACCTCCCTACAGGGCGTGTAGAGGATACGTTCCATCGTCCACCCAAGCGACTCGCCGCCTAGCCGTCGAGCTCGCCCCATTGTACTTCCATCATAATACAATCTAGCAGGAGTAGGTCTTTACCCTCCTGGGGGGCGAACCTGGGTAAAACCCTGTGTCTCCGCCCTCATCTCGCACCGCAGATGGCTGGCCTCCCTTTCCCCTTGTTCTACTACTCGCTGTTGATTGCAGCATCTGCCATGGTCATTCCCACGACAGCTTCTTATTCACTGTGGTTACTCCACTGAATCTTGAGAAACTTGATGCTTCGGGTCCTGGTGGTTCTAAAATCTTCTTCCAAAATACGGATGGGTACTTCGGGATACGTCAGGTCATCTTGATCTCTATGGTTTGGTGATCAATGTTCTTGAAAACTTCAGTCTTCTTCGGGACTTCAAGGCATTTGAGAAGTAATGATATATGGAACACATTATGCACTTCTGACATCTCCTCTGGCAGTTCCAATTGATACGATACTTCTCCTCGACGATTCAGAATCTTGAAGGGTCCGATATATCTTGGGGCTAACTTTCCTTTGAGCTGGAAACATTGCATTCCCTTCAAAGGCGACACTTTGAGATACACAAAATCTCCAATATTGAAAGCTAGGTCTCGACATCTGTTGTCGGCATAACTCTTTTGTCTTGACTGGGCGGTCTTGAGGTGCTCACAGATCTTGTGAACTTTCTCTTCTGCTTCTCGTAGGATGTCGGGTCCGAAAATCTGACTCTCTCCTACTTCCGACCAATTCAAAGGGGTACGACTCTTCCTTCCATACATGAATTCAAATGGTGACATTTGCAAACTGGCTTGATAACTGTTGTTGTAAGAAAATTCTATGAAAGGCAGACAGTCTTCCCATTTAGATCCATACTCTAGAACACATGGTCTCAACATATCTTTGAGTATTTGATTTACTCGCTCCGTTTGTCCATCGGTTTGACGGTGATAAGATGTGCTAAAATCCAATCTTGTTCCCAATCCTTCTTGGACTTTATTTTAGAATCTCGAGGTAAACTGAGTTCATCTATATGATACGATGTTCTTGGGGACTCTGTGCAAACTGACGATTTTAGCGATGTACAACTCTGCTAGCTTCGAGCTCTGATAAGTGGTCTTGACTGGTAAGAAATGAGCGACTTTGGACAGTCTATCAACTATGACCCAAATAGAGTCATTTCCCCTACTAGATGTAGGCAATCCTGTGATAAAGTCCATTCCAACTGAATCCCATTTCCATTTCGGAATCTGCAATGATTGCAACAGTCATGCGGGTCTTTGATGTCCCGCCTTAACTCTCTGACAGATATCACACTTGGCGATATAGCTTCTGATTTATCTCTTCATCTTATGCCACCAAAATTGCTCCTTCAAATCCTGATACATCTTCGTTCCTCCGGGGTGGATAGAATAAAGGGTATCATGGGCTTCCTTCAAAATATCTTTCTTCAATTCTGAGTCTGCTGGTACACAGAGACATCCTTTGTACCACAGAACTCCTTCTTCATCTTAGGTAAATTCGGGTACTTTGTCTGTACCGATGTGACGTTTAATTCCGTCGATACTAGCATTTCCTTTCTATGCCACCTTGATCTGGCTGATCAAAGTGGGTTGAAGTTCTATGCTAGCCAAAAATCCTTCACTTACTAATTCCATTCTAAAATCTTCCATCTCCTTATGCAAACTTGGTTTATCCTTCTTAATCATGGTATTTAAGTGACAAGGTAATCTGCTAAGGGCATCTGCTACCACATTGGCTTTACCGGGGTGATAGTGGATATCCAAATGATAGTCCTTGATTAGCTCTATCCATCTTCTCTGCCTCATATTCAGCTCCTTCTGAGTGAATATATACTTCAGGATCTTGTGATCCGAATAAATCTCACCACGGTTTCCCATAAGATAATGCCTCCATGTCTTCAGGGCTAGAACTACGGATGCTAGTTCAAGATCATGGGTAGGATAATTCTGTTCATGCTGCTTCATTTGTCGGGATAGATAAGATATAACTTTGCCTTCCTGTATTATCACACATCCAAGACTGATCTTGGAGGCGTCACAATACACATTAAACGGCTTCGTGATATCTGGCATAATCAAGATTGGGGCTGAAATTAATCTCCTCTTGAGTTCCTGAAAATTCGCTTCACATTTATCTGTCCATTCAAACTTCTTGTCCTTCTTCAACAATTGGGTCATGGGTCTTGTGATACTCGAGAATCCTTCTACGAACTTGCGGTAATATCCTGCTAATCCGAGAAATGCACAAACTTGGGTTTGAGTGGTTGCGGCTTGGAAATCTTCAACATCCTTAACCTTGGCAGGGTCAACGGCAATTCCTCCGGCTGATACAATATGTCCGAGAAATCCTACCTAATGCAACCAGAATTCACATTTACTAAACTTGGCATACAACTGATGCTCTCTAAGGGTTCCAAGGATGGTCCTTAGGTGTAGCTCATGTTCTTCTTCTAATTTGGAAAAGATCAAAATGTCATCGATGAAAACAACGACAAAATTATCCAGGAAGTCCATAAAAATCTTATTCATGAGGTTCATGAAATAAGAGGGGGCATTGGTTAATCCAAAGGACATGACAATGTACTCATACAATCCATATCTGGTGGTAAAGGCAGTCTCACTACTAGGAAAACAGCAGTTAGTGGCGCACCTGAAAAGATCATCTGTGGCGCACTAGCAGTGCGCCACGTGCCTTGCGCTACGGCTATCTCCTAGCCGTGGCGCACTGCCTAGTGCGCCACAGTTGTGTCGAGATAGGCGTAGTGCACCTGCTAGTGCGCCAGGGCTGTGTGGGCAGGTGCGCTACGCGTAGGATCTTCTGTGGCGCACTTCCCAGTGCGCCACTAAGCTTCTAAAGTGCGCTTTAGGTGTAGTGCGCCACAAAAGGTAGATCATGTGCGCCACAGGTGTGTTTTTTGTTTTTTTTTAATTTCCGAGCCAGATTATATACAATACAGATTATATACAATATTACAGCAGATATACACACACAGATACAAGATATACAATTATATATATAAATACACAATTTGAAAAACAAGATTGAAACAAATACATATAGATAAGTCTCATACATGAATACATAGTATAAGTTACATTGTTTCGATCAAGTTACAAAGTAGTTGGTGACATGCGAATACATGTGTCGATCGAACAAGTTAGAGCTCGGAAGCTTGCCTAGACATCTAAACTAGCTAGACACAAACGCGGGATAAACAACCAAAGAAGATAAGCATGATTACCGTCGCGACGAAGGTGTAGGTCTTCACCCGGTTCCTTGTGCTAACTCCCGCTAGATAGCGCGTGTATCTAGCTTCCGCCTCCGCCATAGTGTTGTACCCTTTGTAGCTATTGCCGCTGAAACGGTGCACCTGTCTCCGGCAGTCTTCCCAATCATCGTAGACTCCGGGAACCCGTCCCTTGTACACGACGTACCACGTCATCTATAAGTTGACAATAATAATTAACCGGTGATTGAAAAAAAACATATATAATTAAAGTCGCATATGAAGATACACTTATAGAAAGTACTCCTAAATCAAAAAGACCAAACTCAAAAAGCATGCCTCATATATAACTAGGTTGTTCGACACAGGAATATGCTACGATGGAACCGTTCGCCAAGTAGGACGCACAACACCTGGACATGTGCATAGCACAAGGCGAACAATCCCATCGCAGCACATTCACATATAGTTTTCCACGACATTTCAATCATCGGCATTATTCTCGAAAAGACCAAAGTAACTCGAAAAGCATGCCTCATATATATACATAGGTCGTTGGACACAGGAATATGCTACGATGGAACTGTGAGCCAAGTAGCTATGCACAAGACCTGGACTTGTGCATATCACAAGGCTCACAATCCCGTCGTAGCATATTCACATATATATTGTGCCAAGACATTTCAATCATCGGCATTATTCTCGAAAAAGACCAAAGTAGCTTGAAAAGAATGCCTCATATATAACTAGCTAGGTCGTTGGACACAGGAATATGCTATGACGGAACGGTTAGCCAAGTAGGATGCACAATTCCTGGACTTGTGCATATCACAAGGCTAACTATCCGGTCATAGCACATTCACATATATATTGTGCCACGACATTTCAATCATCGGCATATTCTCGAAAAAGACAAAAATAACTCGAAAAGAATGCCTCATATATAACTAGCTAGGTCGTTGGACACAGGAATATGCTATGACGGAACATTTAGCCAAGTAGGATGCACAATTCCTGGACTTGTGCATATCACAAGGCTAACTATCCCGTCGTAGCACATTCACATATATATTGTTCCACGACATTTCAATCATCGGCAGTGTTCTCGAAAAAGACAAAAATAACTCAAAAAGAATGCCTCATATATATCATAGGTCGTTGGACACAGGAATATGCTACGATGGAACCGTGAGCCAAGTAGGATGCACAAGACCTGGACTTGTGGATATCACAAGGCTCACAATCCCATCGTAGCACATTCACATATATAGTGTGCCACGACATTTCAATCATCGGCATTATTCTTGAAAAAAGAGTAAGGAAAAAAAGAAGGACCAAAGTGAGCAAAGGACCAAAGAGTAAGCAAAAAAAACCAAGCATTGATTGATATATAATATTAATAAGCAAAAGAAGTAAGCGATGATTCATAAACCTAATAAGATAAGTATAGTATCATGTACACTTGTCCACACACACACAAAGGTCATCTATAGTTTGTAACTACAACTAGGCCAACATCAAGCCTTCTGGCTCGGCTTAGGGAACGGGAGGACGCCTTGTCTCGTCATGAACTTCCTATAGTCACCCTGCATCTCTAGGCGATCTTCTCGCCCGTTCACACCATGATGATGATCATCGTCATGTTGGCCACCTTCACCATCTCCATCGTCTTCGTCATCGCTTATCCAACGAGTGTATCCATCCATGAAACCATGGCGGAGCAGGTGCGCCTGCAGATTCCCGGAATCTAGGTCGATCACCCTGTTGAGTTTGCATCTTCTGCACGGACATCTTATATCCGTATTGTTATTTCGTATCATGTCGGTCGTCGCACATTTCAAAAATCTAGCCACAATGCCTTCGCTCATTATGCGGACCATTTTTGCCTGCACGGTGTACACGGTACAATTAGAAGTCTATTAGAACCACATATATGAATGCATGCATGCAATGGTCGATAGAAAATTTCGGCATGACCTATCCTAAAATTAGGACCTTTGCGAAATGCCAAAGTCTTGCCAAAATGGAAATGAATCAACATTTTGGCAAAACAAATGGCAACTTGTTCACATACAAACACAAGAGAGAGAGACCGATCCCTACACACATGAACATATCATTATCCTCTCCATACACACATGCATGAGCATCATCGATAATCTCCATATACACACACATATGACCATCGATCCTTCTGTTTTCACCTCTTTTACCTATTCAAAGACGAACTCTGTAGAATCTGGTGTTTGGCTTCTAATAAATTCTTCTGGAGTCACAAGTTGAATTGTGTCAACATCTTCATTATGTGAATCTCCAGAAATATAATGCTTTAGTCTTTGGCCATTCACCACATGTGTTGTGTCATCCTTCAGAGAAGATATTTTGATGGCACCTGAATGGTATACTTCCTTGATAACAAAAGGTCCTTCCCATTTTGAGAGTAGTTTCCCTGCAAAAAATCTGAGACGAGGCCTATACAAAAGAACTTTCTCACCAACACGGAACTCCCTTTTGAGAATTCCCCTATCATGCCATCTTTTTACTTTTTCCTTGAAGAGTCTAGCATTTTCATAAGCTTCACCTCTCCACTCATCTAGATTACTTAAGTCGAGCAGTCTTTTCTCACCGGCAAGTCTAAAATCTCTATTCAACTCTTTCACTGCCCAATAAGCTTCGTGTTCTAATTCTAAAGGCAAGTGACAAGCTTTCCCATAGACCATTTTGTAAGGAGACATCGCCATAGGATTTTTATAAGCAGTTCTATAAGCCCACAAAGAATCATTCAACTTTTTAGCTCAATTTTTTCTAGATCTATTGACAGTCTTCTGCAAGATAGATTTAATTTCCCTATTGGAAAGTTCTACTTGCCCACTAGTTTGAGGGTGATAAGCTAAAGCAATTCTGTGGTTTACATCATACTTAGCGAGAGTTTTTCTAAAAACCCCATGAATAAAATGAGATCCTCCATCAGTCATGAGATATCTAGGCACACTGAACCTAGGAAAAATAACATATTTAAGCATTTTCAAAGAGGTCTTATCGTCAGCACTATTTGTAGGTATGGCTTCTACCCACTTTGTAACATAGTCAACAGCAACAAGAATATGAGTATACCTTTTGAAGGAGGAAAAGGCCCATAAAGTCAAATCCCCAACAATCAAAAGGTTCAATAACAAGATAATAATTCATAGGCATTTCATTGTGTCTAGAGATGTTACCTGCTCATTGACATTCATCACATGATAAGACAAACTTCCTTGCATCTTTGAAAAGGGTAGGCCAATAAAATCCAGATTGTAAAACCTTTTGTGCAGTCCTATCCCCAGCATGATGTCCTCCATAAGCACTACCATGACATTTTCTCAATATCTCATGTTGTTCAAATTCTGGAACACATCTTCGCATAATGCCATCTACTCCTTCTTTATATAAGTGTGGGTCATCCCAAAAGTAATGCCTTAGATCATAAAAGAATTTCCTTATTTGCTAAGCTGTAAAGGTTGGAGGAAAATACTTGGAAACAATAAAGTTAGCATAATCAGCATACCAAGGACTCTCATGTGGACTTACCCTTATTGCAGCTAACTGCTCATTTGGAAAACTATCATTAACAGGCAATGGGTCAAAAGAAATGTTTTCCAAACGAGATAAATTATCAGCAACAGGATTATCAGCACCATTCCTATCCACAATATGTAGATCAAACTCTTGCAAAAGCAACATAAGCCTAGGCTTAGCGTCCTTCTTTGTCATAAGATACTTAATAACAGCATGATCAGTATGAATAGTAACCTTAGAATCAACAATATAAGGTTGAAACTTATCACAAGCAAAGATTACAGCTAAGAACTCTTTTTTAGTAGTAGCATAATTCTTTTGAGGAGCATCCAGAGTCTTGCTAGCATAATGAATAACATTCAGCTTCTTGTAAACACGTTGTCCAAGGACAGCACCCATAGCAAAGTCACTAGCATCACAAATGATTTCGAAAGGTAAACTCCAATCAGGTGGTTGAACAATAGGAGCAGTAGTCATAGCTTTCTTCAAAGTTTCAAAAGCTTCCTTACAATCATCATCAAAAACAAAAGGTACATCTTTTTGAAGAAGATTATTAAGGGGCTTTGAAATTTTGGAGAAATCTTTAATAAACCTCCTATAGAAACCAGCATGACCAAGGATACTACAAATACCTTTGATATTTCTAGGACCAGGCATCTTCTCAATTGCTTCAATTTTTTCTCTGTCAACTTCAATGCCTCTTTTAGAGATCTTCTGTCCAAGAACAATCCCTTCATTAACCATGAAATGGCATTTCTCCAATTAAGAACAAGGTTGGTTTCTTCACATCTCTACAAAACTTTATCAAGGTTGTTCAAAAAGTTATCAAAAGAATTTCCATGGACGGAAAAATCGTCCATGAAAACCTCCACAATTTCCTCACAAAAACCATGAAAGATAGCAGACATACATCTCTGAAAGGTAGCAAGAGCATTACATAAACCAAAAGGCATATGCCTATAAGCATAAGTACCATAAGGACAAGTGAAAGTAGGTTTCTCTTGGTCTTGTGCTTTCACAGCAATTTTAGAAAACCCAGAATAACCATCAAGAAAGCAAAAGTGAGTCTTTTTGGACAACCTCTCAAGCATTTGATCAATAAAGGGCAAAGGATAATGATCTTTCTTAGTACCTTTATTAATCTTTCTAAAAGCAATGCACATTCTATACCCAACCACTACTCTTTGGGGTATAAGCTCATTATCCTCATTAGGCACAACAGTTATTCCCCTTTCTTAGGAACACAATGAACAGGGCTAACCTATTTACTATCAATAATAGGATAAATAATACCAGCATCAAGGAGTTTTAATACCTCATTTCTTACCACATCCTTCATCTTAGGATTCAGACGGCGTTGGTGCTCAACAACTGGTTTTGCATCAGGTTCTATATTAATAGCATGCTGACATATAGTAGGAGAAATCCCCTTTAAATCATCAAGAGTATATCCCATAGCTCCTCGGTGTTTATTCAATATCTCCAATAACCTCTCTTCTTCCTTTCTTGAAAGTTTAGAACTAATAATAACAGGATATACTTTCTTATCATCAAGATAAGCATATTTAAGATCATCAGGTAAAGGTTTTAATTCGAAAACAGGGTCCCCTTTAGGTGGTAGTGTGGTACCCAAATCTTCCGCAGGTAGATTATGCTTAAGTAACTCAGGCTGACGAAGGAAAGCCTCGTCAATCTCATTTCTTTCCTTCATGAAGACATCACTTTCATGATCTTCCATAAACTGCTGCAAGGCATTGTTAGGAGCAAGAGAAATAGCAGAAAGTTGCTCAACCCTGAAATCCTCATTAGGCAGTTCATTTTCATAAGGAGTTTTGGCAAATTTGGAAAAATTAAACTCATAAGACTCTCCAGAAAACTTAGTTAAAACTTTTTATTTTCTACAGTCTATGATAGCCCCACAAGTATTCAGGAAGGGTCTACCAAATATAATAGGATAGGTTTTACTAGATTTTTTACCAAGTACTAGAAAATCAGCAGGATATTTAATCTTACCACAAAGGACCTCCACATCTCTTACAATGCCAATGGGGCAAACTTGCTCTCTATTAGCAAGGTGAATAACCACATCAATGTCCTCAAGCTCGCAAGGACCAATTTCATGCATAATTTCCTTGTAAAGCTCATAAGGAATAGCACTGGAACTAGCACCAATATCACATAAACTATAATAGCTATGATTACCAATTCTAACAGAAAGCACGGGGACACTAGCTTTTTTAGGATGAGAAACAATATTAGTAGCATCTTCATAGAAGACAATATGATCATCCTCTATGTTTCTAGTGACAAGATCTTTCACAATAGCTAGCATAGGCTCAATATCAATAAGCTCATCGGGCTCTATAGTTTTCTTAGCGCTTTTGCTAACCACATTAGCTATGATAGAATGTTACTTTACCTTAGTAGGAAAAGGGATTTTCTCAACATAAGGTTCAGGCAAAATAGGATCAACAGTACAAACCTCTATGCTAGCAGGAACATGAGTAATAATGTCTTTATAAGGAGCATGGTACTTGTCCCACTCTTTCTTGGGAATTTCAATAAAAGAAGCAAAAGCATTAAAACATTTTGCAAGAACTTGAGGATCAAGACCCAACTCATTACTAATATCACGGAAGTCATCAGTTCCCATAAAAGATTTAATGCATTCATAATCATAGTTTATACCTGACTTTCTTCCTTTGTCATTCTCCCAAGCTTTATTGTTCTCTTGAATACAGTCTAGGATATCCCATTTAGCTTCTTTCTTCATACATGTGAATGATACAGCACAACAAGCATCTAGTAAATCTTTATCATGAAGAGAAAGTCTAGCATAAAAGTTATTGATAATAATATTGTTAGGGAGTTCATGAATAGGACATTTAAGCATTAGTAACTTCAATCTCCCCCAAGCTTGAGCTGTACTCTCTCCATCACAAAGCCAAAAGTTATATATAAGATTTCTATCCTTATGAATCTCACTGGGAGGATAAAATTTAAAATAAAAGAGAGATGCAATTTCCTCCCACTCCATGGATTGTCCATTCTTCAGCAGCTTATACCATTCTACAGCTCTCCCTTTCAAGGATATGGAGAGTAACTTCTTCACCTGTTCAGTTTTCATATCTGCACACTTAAACAACCCGCATAATTCAAGGATAAAAAGAAAGTGATCACCAGGATGGACAGTTCCATCCCCAAAATAATAATAATCCATAACACGATCAACAATACTTGTAGGTATCTTAAAAGGATCTATCTCAATAGGTGGTGGTTCATCTACTACCCTAGCAGTAGTAGTAGTTTTCCTGAATAGAAAACCAAGTGGGTTATCCATATTGGAAACAAAGTAACAAGCAGTAACAGAAGCAATACTCACATTAGAAGTTTCCTTTACTGGTTCCACTCTTCAATAGCGCTTCAATCCCCGGCAACGGCGCTAGAAAATAGTCTTAATGACCCACAAGTATAGGGGGTGTATCATAGTACTTTCGATAAATAAGAGTGTCAATCCCAACGAGGAGCAGAAGGTGCTGAACAGTGGTATGGAGCAGGAAATCCCTGTGAATACTTAGCAAATGGATTTTTAGTGGTTTTCTAATAAGGAAACAAAACAAAGAGCAAGTAATAAATACAACGAACAAACGGAGCAAGTGGCCCAATCCTTTCTTAGCAAAGGACAAGCCGGTGGAAATACTTATAAGGACCAAACGTTCTCGAGGACACATGGGAATTCTGTCAAGTGCTTTTGCTTCAAATAGCTGAGTACTCTTATCTGGTGTTGTAAGTGTTGTGTGTGTGAACCTGTGCTAACATACCGACCTTACTTGGACTAATACATACTTGTGATTAAACCACATGCAAATATCTGTAACTACAGGAAAGTAATTAAGATATAAATCTAACCACATCCTTAAACTCTAAGATCCTATGCTCCCTTGTGCAAAGTTGTCCTAACGGGGGTTCAGGTTTCTGTCACTCGGGCAACCCCACAATTAGTAGCCAAATACACAATGCATTCCCCTAGGTCCATAAGTGGTGAAGTATCATGTAGTCGACGTTCACATGACACCACTAGAAGAATAGCACCACAACTTAAATATTAAACCATTGAATAATAACTCAACACAAATCCACTACTAACAACATGACTTCTCCCATGTCCTCAAGAACTAAACGAACTACTCACAAGACATCATATGGATCAAGATCAAATATGATATGATAATGGATAACAATCTGAACATAAACAATAATCCAATGGTTCCACTCACAAGCATTAACTACAATAGTAATCAACACTGGGAAGGTTTCCCTTGAGAACTAAAGCAATATCCAACACAATTGTTACAGCGGGATGGAGTGGTGATGATGGTGCTGGTGGAGATGATGGTGTGGATGATGATGATCTCGATGAAGCCTAATTTGACGATGGTGTTGATGGCGATGATATCCCCTCTCCAGGAAGTAATTCCCCCGGCAGAAATCTGTCTGCCAGAGAGATCTTTCTCTCTCGGTGTTTTCTGCCCCGCATAGGCGGCGGAAATCTATCTGTGATAGCCCCCCTGGTGTTAGGGTTCCGTAGGGAAGATGTAGGCGAAAGGGCGGAGTCGGGAGCTGGGCAGGTGGACCCACGCCTAGGGGGGTGTGGGCCCTATGCAGCCCTTCTTTGCCCCTCCTTCTGGCTTCCTCTGTCTTTTGGAAAAATATAATTTTCCCATATTTTTCTGGTATTTTTCTGATCTTCGCGAAATTGCATAAAAATGCCTTCTTTTCCATCAGAAACCAGACTCTGGCAGTTCATCCTCCAAGAATCATCCAAAATGCATACACATGTCACATCCCAAGATTTTCCAAATCTTGTAATGTGAAAAATAAATAAACAAAATAAATAATTGTTGAAATTTAGGGTGAGAAGAAACTTTTTGATTCCAATTGGAAACATCAAAACCTATTTTGATCAAATAAAATCCTAAAGAGATTTAAAAAGATAAACAAATAATAAATAAAGTTATAATAGTTGGAATCACTATTTTTGGATCTTTTAATAAAAAGATATGGTTTTCAAAAACAAAGGTAGAAATATAAATAAGGACTATTTTAAAGAGCCAAATTAAATCTTGGTTAAACAAATGAAATAAAATATTTCTATTTGATAAAAAGAGTAAAGGATTATTTAAATAAAATAATAAGGATTTATTATACCCAATTATTTTGAGTAAAGGCTTTTTCCATTTTAAAATAAACATTAAAAACTTATTAAAGTGTTTTAAATAAAATTCCAAAGTGTTTTATAATTTTAATTAAAACCTACTGAAAAGGTTTTGGAAAAATTTAGAAAGTCAAATAGAGTTTTAAACATATTTGAATCCTATTTTGACTTAAAGACTAAAGTCTATTTAATTATTATTTTTAAATAAATAATAAACCCTAAAAATAATTGTTCTATTTTGGACTTTGAAATATGTTGATAAACAGAATTAAAATTCACCCAAAGTTTGGTGGTGATTTGAATTCAAATGGAGATTGAAAAATATTATTAAATCTTATTTAATTAATACTAGAGCCTATTTTAAATAATTAAAAGACCCTAAAAAGAAAAAATATATTATTCTAAATTTGACTTTGGAATGTGTTATTAATCAGTATATGAATCTACACAAATTTTGGTTGAGGTTTGAAATCAAATTGATGTTTGAAATAATTAAACAAAATCAAAACAGATTAATAGAAATGGAAAAAGGGAAAAAGAATCTGTACAAAAAAAACAAATGCAGCCCAGCTCGGCAAAGCCCAGTCTAGGCCCAGCAGCCCACCTCTCCCTCTCTCCCCGAAACGTTTTTCTCACCGCAGAAGGAACCCGCAAACCCACTGACGAGCTGGACCCACTTTCCCCTTTTCTCTTTAACCGACAGGTCGACCCCATCGCCACCTCAGCGTCTTCCCCAGCGCGACCCGTTCCTCCCCAAACTTCTCGCCGTTTCTGCGTTGATTTCACAATGTCAATACGTGTAAATGGCCGATTAATTCCTCGCTGCAACGATTCCCTCATAACCGCCCATGTCCCCTCTCTCTTTCCCCCTCAGACGTCACACACTCTCCGCCCCTAGGCTGGAAGAATTTCTCCAGGCGCCGCCATTGTCACTGGCAAGCAATTCCATCGATTCCGGCCAGTATCCGCTGCCCCTCGCCTCCCACTGCACGCTCACTTGCTCCCCATCTCCTGGCGAACCTCCCTGTAGCGCCAGCTCGCCCCCGCGCGCTCCACAGCATCGGCAACAACGACAACCTCTCGCATCCGTCGTCTGCCTCTACTCCGACGAGCCCTACAGGTAGTATCTGACCGCGCCTCCACTCCTCTTTGATGCTCCGATACTCTCCACTCATCTGTGCATCTAACCATGCCATTTGCTTGCTCTCTCGTGCACCGTAGAGTCGCCTTCGTCGATGACTGACCGCGCCCGACGGTTCCACGAACTACGGTGAGCAATAGCCAGTAACATCGTGCGCCCCTGACGCTGAAACGACCACGTCGAGCTTCTGTAACCTCCTGCGAACCTGGTGAGCCATCTCTCCTCCTCCCTTGCTTCCTGCTCCTCCAGAACCGCCGCCAGCAGAGCCGCGCCACCGCTCGTCACTGGATTGCGCCGCCAATCTTTGGTCAGAGCACTGCAACCATCAGATCTCGATCGCACGGTTAGGATAGGTTGACTTAAACGAAAGGGTATGAGTGTCTTTGCGCCGCTTGATCTATCCAACGCTTCACAGCGACCGATCCGAGCGAAATGGTATGGACCAATAGAAACGTTCCACGTGGCCCTGTCTGTTTTAATAAAAACAGATTTGATCTATTTGTTGTTCAATTTTGTAAAATTCATAACTTTCGAACCACACGTCCAAATTTTATATCAATGGATTCAGCAAAACAAGTACTTTATGACCATGCACTTTCTTTATTAAATTTTATTTGTTAAATTGAATGTTTTTGCAGAAACTTGTGTAGGCATATTTAGAATATAAAATTTGTTCTAAAATGATTTTTGAGGTAAAACCTTTGGCAAATGGTTTGTTTTGAACCTACTGACCATAGAAATCAATTTGTGGTCTCAAAAACATATTTGGTGAAGCAAAATAATAAATCTTTGATTTAAAGCATTTCTAGTCAGATAAAAATATTGTTTATATATTAAAAATGCTTTTGGAGAAAACCTTTGGGAAATGTTTTGGTTTAAACTCTCTGACCCTAAACACAAGGTTTTATGATTTGAAAGTGTATTTGGTGAAACCTATAAAAATTATTGCTTTGCTAAAGGCATTTTCAACCACATAAAATAATGATTTGGTTTAAAAATGATTTATAAGTAAAATCTTTTGCAAATGATTTTGCCACTTATATAAAATGACCAATAGGTGTTTTCCAATGTTTGTAACCCATTAGAAACCACTTTTACAAATAAACCATCTTTAGCATGCTTGCATGCATTGCTTTGTTTCTATTATTTTATGTGATGTTGCTTGAATGGTGGATTGAAATATTGGTTGCTTGATTGAATTGTAGTGATTTGAAGAGTGTGAATATTGCAAGATCAAGGAGTGAACTTATATTCTCTACCAAAAAGGCAAGTGATGCTTCAAACTTTTTGTCCCATTATTTTCACTATGCATTAGTGATATTTCTAAGTAGGACTTGCATGGAATTTTGCTAAGTGTAAACTATGCCATGGGAAATCCTAGTAGATGAAACCTTAGTAGAATTCTCCTAAGTTAAGATTCCTACTACTATCATGCTTAGCTTAGCTAGTAGAAAACAAGGGTGGATTATATTCATACTATGGAATATTTCTAAGTCAAGGACTTGTGTTTTGTTTAATAAAACAACTAAGTGAATGAATCACCTTGGTGGAATGGAAGGAATGGTTTGTGTTGAGTGGTTACACAAGGCCCATTTCTATGGTTTACCTTGTGTATCACACTTGTGGATGGCCACCCAGGAACAAAGAGATTTGAGATGTCAAATGTTGAGAAGCTTCAAGTGCAGCCACTTGGCATTATGGGCTCTGCCTGGATCATTAGGTTGCAATAACTTAGCCAAATGGACAGTTGGTGGTAGGGGAATGATAGGTTGGAGCGCGTCCATTCTGGTCTAAGAGAAGGCTTCTGAAAGATCTTGTCTTGGTGAAACCAAGTCTTGTGGGGAAAGTGCACCACCTCTGCAGAGTGTAAAATCTAAGTACTTAGCCATGTCCCTGGTAAAGGACAATTTGAGCATCAAGACATGGAAGCTATCAAGAATCTCCTCATCACAATTTCTAAGTTAAAAACTTGTGGTTGAACAAGGGTTGAAGGATCACCAATTTCTATTGGGAGATGCCTTGGGTGATTTTGACAAACAAAAACTTAGTGTTTTCAAATGATAAGGAAAAACTATTTTGAGCAAAGCAAGCCTAAGCTCCACTTAGCCAAATGCATATAGATGATAGACTCCACTACACTACCATAGTATCACTTGCCAATACAATTCAAATGTATTGACCCTTGTGGCTGTAACTTATTATGTTGCAGGTTTGTTTGATGTTAGTGAAGTTTATTGATTAGGATTATAAGTCTACAACCAACATGACTACCTGTGGCACTTTGAAGATGAAGGACCCCATGTTGTTGTTATATTCTGCTGCATTGTAATGAGATAGCCAAATGAGCTATGTAAAATGTAATAAATTATTTTATTCCTGGTTATAAAGTTGTATTATGACCTTTGTTTCTTGATATTACATCTTAACTGTGGATGCTAGCTATTGATCTAGGGACTAGCATTGTAAACACAGGGATCTCTACCTTATTAAAGGTTGGGAACCTTACAGATGGTATCAGAGCACTGTGTTGCCTGTAGGATTTGTAACCCTAGGATTGGACTATACCCCTTGGAAAAATAGGAGTTGTATTTGTTCCAAAACTTATTTATAAACAATCTTGTAAACTCTTCCCTCCACCTTTTGGTTTTGATTCTACATCTCTTCTATTTCAAACTTGATGGACAAAGCCTACCCCATGGCCAAAGATTTCACCATGTGCAAAGGACTTCATCAACTCAAATGACTTCAACATCAAACATCATCAAAGACTTCAACTTTATTTTCACCAAGGACTTCAACTTGGATATCACTAAGGACTACAAGTGAGACAAGAAATATTACTCAAGACTTGAAGACTAAGGAAACACAACTTAGAAGGGACCATCATCACCTTTGGAGTTTGTGACCAAGATACAAGAATTTTCCCAAGGAAACCATGATCTCATTCAAGAAGAATCAACTAAGAAGGATGGAATGATCTCAAGTGAACCATATAGTTGGACCACCATATTAAGTATAGATCAAACCCACCAACTTATGTGGTGTAGCAAAAATATTTTGTTGCCTAAGGATGTGCTTGAACTTGTTGTTTGAGTGGAATGTTTGTTTGTGATTGCTTGCACATTGCTTGTGTAAATTGTGATGTGTGTGATTAGAACTATTTTCTTAGAAATCTTTTACCCATTCTAATCTCAATACAACCCAAACAGATGACTACTCCAAGAAACTCCAACATCAAGGATGGCAACAACAACAACCAAGAGATGCACATGAGAGATCAGCTACTAGCAAACCAAACCCAGTTGAACCAAGTGACAACTCAGTTTCTAGCCAACAACAATGGGTTAGACCCAACCATACAAAAGTTTTTGGTAATCCAATCCCAATTGTTGCAAGGGATGACCACTCAAATGATCAATATGGGAGACAACTCTTCCCAAGGAGTTTATGACAACAAGGATGTCAAGGATGATATTTTAGAAGGAACTCAAGCTTGCAATGTTTGTGGAGACAAGGATCACACTTCCAAGGAGCATGAAGATCAATGCCCCAATTGTGAAGAGAAACATCCAACTGACCAATGCCCCACATCTCAAGCTACTTGTTTCCTATGTGAAGGAAATAATCATGTCCCTATCCAATGCCCCATCTATTCCATAGTTCAACAAAGGAAACAAGGTGGAGTACAACAACAGATTGCAGACTACCATGAGAGAACAACTTCTACCAAGAAGGATGAAGACAAAGGAAAATCTCAGCTTGCACCTCCATGCAATATGACTCAATTTGATGGACCAAAGAGGAGACATATGTATTACCCAAGGAAAAGGTCAAGGAGACCAGGAAACTTTCCCACCTTTGAGATAAGATATGAAGAACATGAACTAGAAGCACTCTTAGCTTTGGAGAAGCCCAAGAAGAAGAAGGACAAAAGCCAAGTGCAATGTTGTCATTGCAAAGAGATGGGACACTATGCCAATGAATGTCCAGAGAAGAAGAAGAAGTATAAGGAAATTAGCCAAGTGTGGTGCAACAACTGCAAAGAGCTAGGCCATTATGTATCAACTTGTCCACAGAAGATACGTGAGGAACTCAATCTTGTCACATGTTACAACTGTGGTAACCAAGGACATTATGCAAGCAATTGTCCAGAAAAGATGAAGCACAAGATAAAGCCTATGAAGGATCTCAGCCTTGTCACATGTTTCAAGTGCAGAAACAAAGGACACTATGCAGATGTTTGCCCAGAGAGATTTCAACAAGATCCCAAGCAAGCCAAGAAGTAATCAAGTTGGAAAATTTTTAAGGGTGGTAGTACCCTAGTTGCTTTGAGCCAACTTGTAACCCTAGCCTTCCCAAATCTCGGGACGACATTTATTTTAAGGGTGGTAGCCTGTCACATCCCAAGATTTTCTAAATCTTGTAATGTGAAAAATAAATAAACAAAATAAATAATTGTTGAAATTTAGGGTGAGAAGAAACTTTTTGATTCCAATTGGAAACATCAAAACCTATTTTGATCAAATAAAATCCTAAAGATATTTAAAAAGATAAAAAAATAATAAATAAAGTTATAATAGTTGGAATCACTATTTTTGGATCTTTTAATAAAAAGATATGGTTTTCAAAAGCAAAGGTAGAAATATAAATAAGGACTATTTTAAAGGGCCAAATTAAATCTTGGCTAAACAAATGAAATAAAATATTTCTATTTGATAAAAAGAGTAAAGGATTATTTAAATAAAATAATAAGAATTTATTATACCCAATTATATTTGGGTAAAGGATTTTTCCATTTTAAAATAAACATTAAAAACTTATTAAAGTGTTTTAAATAAAATTCCAAAGTGTTTTATAATTTCAATTAAAACCTACTGAAAAGGTTTTGGAAAAATTTAGAAAGTCAAATAGAGTTTTAAACATATTTTAATCCTATTTTGAATTAAAGACTAAAGTCTATTTAATTATTATTTTTAAATAAATAATAAACCCTAAAACTAATTGTTCTATTTTGGACTTTGAAATATGTTGATAAACAGAATTAAAATTCACCCAAAGTTTGGTGGTGATTTGAATTCAAATGGAGATTGAAAAATATTATTAAATCTTATTTAATTAATACTAGAGCCTATTTTAAATAATTAAAAGACCCTAAAAAGAAAAAATATATTATTCTAAATTTGACTTTGGAATGTGTTATTAATCAGTATATGAATCTACACAAATTTTGGTTGAGGTTTGAAATCAAATTGATGTTTGAAATAATTAAACAAAATCAAAACAGATTAATAGAAATGGAAAAAGGGAAAAAGAATATGTACAAAAAAATAAACAAAAGCAGCCGAGCTCGGCAAAGCCTAGTCCAGGCCTAGTAGCCCACCTCTCCCTCTCTCCCCGAAACGTTTTTCTCACCGCAGAAGGAACCCGCAAACCAACTGACGAGCTGGACCCACTTTCCCCTTTTCTCTTTAACCGACAGGTGGACCCCATCGCCACCTCAGCGTCTTCCCCAGCACGACCCGTTCCTCCCCAAACTTCTCGCCATTTTTGCGTTGATTTCGTAGTGTCAATACGCGTAAATGGCCGATTAATTCCTCGCTGCAACGACGCCCTCGTAACCGCCCATGTCCCCTCTCTCTTTCCCCCTCAGACGTCACACACTCTCCGCCCTAGGCTGGAAGAATTTCTCCAGGTGCCGCTACTGTCTCCGGCAAGCAATTCCATTGATTCCGGCCAGTATCTGCCGCTCCTCGCCTCCCACTGCACGCTCACTTGCTCCCCATCTCCTGGCGAACCTCCCCGTAGTGCCAGCTCGCCCCCGCGCGCTCCACAGCATCGGCAACGACAACAACCTCTCGCATCCGCCGTCTGCCTCTACTCCGACAAGCCCTACAGGTAGTCTCTGACCGCGCCTCCACTCCTCTTTGATGCTCTGATACTCTCCACTCATTTGTGCATCTAACCACGCCATTTGCTTGCTCTCTCGTGCACCGTAGAGTAGCCTTCGTCGACGACTGACTGCACCCGACGGTTCCACGAACTACAGCGAGCAATAGCCAGTAACATCGTGCGCCGCTGACGCTGAAACGACCACGTCGAGCTTCTGTAACCTCCTGCGAACCTGGTGAGCCATCTCTCCTCCTCCCTTGCTTCCTGCTCCTCCAGAACCTCCCCAGCAGAGCCACGCCACCGCTCGTCGCTGGATTGCGCCGCCAATCTTTGGTCAGAGCATCGTAGCCATCAGATCTCGATCGCACGGTTAGGATAGGTTGACTTAAGCGAAAGGGTACGAGTGTCTCTGCGCTGCTTTATCTAACTTAGATCCAACGCTTCACAATGACCGATCCGAGCAAAACGGTATGGACCAATAGAAACGTTCCACGTGGCCCTGTCTGTTTTAAGAAAAACAGATTTGATCTATTTGTTGTTCAGTTTTGTAAAATTCATAACTTTCAAACCACACGTCCAAATTTTGAAAATTTTATATCAATGGATTCAACAAAACAAGTACTTTCTGACCAAGAACTTTGTTTAGTAAAATGTTTCTGTTAAATTGAATGTTTTTGCAGAAACTTGTGTAGGCATATTTAGAATATAAAATTTGTTCTAAAATGATTTTTGAGATAAAACCTTTGGAAAATGGTTTTTTTTGAACCTACTGACCATAGAAATCAATTTGTGGTTTCAAAAACATATTTGGTGAACAAAAGAATAAATTTTTGATTTAAAGCATTTCTAGTCAAATAAAAATATTGTTTATATATTAAAAATGCTTTTTGGAGAAAACCTTTGGGAAATGTTTTGATTTAAACTCTCTGACCCTAAACACAAGGTTTTATGATTTGAAAGTGTATTTGGTGAACCTTATAAAAATTATTGCTTTGCTAAAGGCATTTTCAACCACATAAAATAATGATTTGGTTTAAAAATGATTTATAAGTAAAATATTTTGCAAATGATTTTGCCACTTATATAAAATGACCAATAGGTGTTTTCCAATGTTTGTAACCCATTAGAAACCACTTTTACAAATAAACCATCTTTAGCATGCTTGCATGCATTGCTTTGTTTCTATTATTTTATGTGATGTTGCTTGAATGGTGGATTGAAATATTGGTTGCTTGATTGAATTGTAGTGATTTGAAGAGTGTGAATATTGCAAGATCAAGGAGTGAACTTATATTATCTACCAAAAAGTCAAGTGATGCTTCAAACTTTTTGTCCCATTATTTTCACTATGCATTAGTGATATTTCTAAGAAGGACTTGCATGGAATTTTGCTAAGTGTAAACTATGCCATGGGAAATCCTAGTAGATGAAACCTTAGTAGAATTCTCCTAAGTTAAGATTCCTACTACTATCATGCTTAGCTTAGCTAGTAGAAAACAAGGGTGGATTATATTCATACTATGGAATATTTCTAAGTCAAGGACTTGTGTTTTGTTTAATAAAACAACTAAGTGAATGAATCACCTGGGTGGAATGGAAGGAATGGTTTGTGTTGAGTGGTTACAGAAGGCCCATTTGTATGGTTTACCTTGTGTATCACACTTGTGGATGACCACCCAGGAACAAAGAGATTTGAGATGTCAAATGTTGAGAAGCTTCAAGTGCAGCCACTTGGCATTATGGGCTCTGCCTAGATCATATAGGTTGCAATAACTTAGCCAAATGGACAGTTGGTGGTAGGGGAATGATAGGTTGGAGCGCGTCCATTCTGGTATAAGGGAAGGCTTCTGAAAGATCTTGTCTTGGTGAAACTAAGTCTTGTGGGGAAAGTGCACCACCTGTGCAGAGTGTAAAATCTAAGTACTTAGGCATGTCCCTGGTAAAGGACAATTTGAGAATCAAGACATGGAAGCTATCAAGAATCTCCTCATCCCAATTTCTAAGTTAAAAATCTTGTGGTTGAACAAGGGTTGAAGGATCACCAATTTCTATTGGGAGATGCCTTGGGTGATTTTGACAAACAAAAACTTAGTGTTTTCAAATGATAAGGAAAAACTATTTTGAGCAAAGCAAGCATAAGCTCCACTTAGCCAAATGCATATAGATGATAGACTCCACTACACTACCATAGTATCACTTGCCAATACAATTCAAATGTATTGACCCTTGTGGCTGTAACTTATTATGTTGCAGGTTTGTTTGATGTTTGTGAAGTTTATTGATTAGGATTACAAGTCTACAACCAACATGACTGCATGTGGCACTTTGAAGATGAAGGACCCCATGTTGTTGTTATATTCTGCTGCATTGCAATGAGATAGCCAAATGAGCTATGTAAGATGTAATAAATTATTTTATTCCTGGTTATAAAGTTGTATTATGACCTTTGTTTCTTGATATTACATCTTAACTATGGATGCTAGCTATTGATCCAGGGACTAGCATTGTAAACACAGGGATCTCTACCTTATTAAAGGTTGGGAACCTTACAACACAGATGAAAAGACATAAGTAATACCTCATAATAAGACATATATCAATGAATAGAGGTAAATTATGATATAGAATGGTGATGCAGATTGGACGTATCAGGCACCAACTCAACAATGTGGTGCATGGAGACAAAATGCATCAATCAAGACCTCTATTACCTTCCTGTAGAATTACTTTTAGTCCTTGAAGGGTCTGGACTAGGGAGTTCAAAGATAAAGCAAAGCATCGCTGCTCCCCAGGATACGACCCTTGGATCCTTTGGAAGGGGTGGTCTCGACATGGAATAACGTAACCACTAGCTGGATGGCTGATGCCAATGTAGTCGCCGGCAAGGACAACACACACAGGATGCGCACACATTGGCATAATGGCTCAAAACCATCTAGGAAATCATATTTGTTCATCATGATGAATGCCACCGCAGAGGAGGCTGGGCTTATGGCGTGTTTTGAAGGGATCCAAATTGAGATCAAAGGCCAAGATCCAGGTATATTAAAATCAGATTGTTCCGATATGGTGCAGCTCATAAATTCCAAATAGTTAACCAATCTACTCTTTGGAGTATCTTGGCGGAGACACGTGCAATCTTACATGAGAACTTCATAAGATTGGCCGACTAAGCAATAAGGTAGCTCATCGTTTAGTGCAATTAGACAAGTCTTGAGTGTGATGTTTTAGACCATACTTGCCTACACTATATGGCCGCCCTACTTGTCAAAAATGATACAAACTACGGTGACCCAGTATACCACTGCATGATGTAGTACACTATAGTCGTTGACAACATCAATAAAACACCATTCCACCAGTATTACATCCCTTAGAGTGGTACAACTAAAACATAGCAGGTCCAATACATGACTATAAGTTACAACTTGACTCTTTATAAAAGATCCAGAGAACACTCTGGGTTATAGAAAGAGAAAGCAACTTCTTACAAAGAAGAATCAGAAATAACAACTCATAAATATCATACTAATAGAAAGACTAGTATCTGAACTATTTGGCTTGCAAATGTTGCCATTGCATTGCTCTATAGAAGTAGGTTTTATGGATTGATATTATACTTCTATCTAATCAGCAACTTTTTCTTCACTTTAGTTGATGTATATGTTAACTTTCTTAACTTCATTGAAGAACTTGAGATTTTAGTGACGATTACCTTGAGGATAAGTTGATGTAGACGTTGTATTTATTGGCTTCAGAATCTAGCAAGGGTTAACAAGGTACGATTGAGTACGAGCGACTCAACAAGTTCACTAAAAAGGGGTGTTTGATGCACTAACTATAGCCACAGACCATAGGTCATAGTCTATGTAGGTTTTCGTAAATATTTCTTCAAAGATTACTTTTATTTTGAAAAGCTATGTCCGTCATCCTTCACAGGTTTACCAAAACTTCATGGAGTTCCTTTCCTGCCGCGTTCGTAGCTCATTCCCAGAATAGGAAGTAACATGTCACTGTTTTGTACACTCTACAAAGGTGCATTACTTTACCCATGAGAGATCCTTAACCATGTTGCACATCCGAGGGGCCAACCCATTCACACTTCCTTGGTATGAGGCCCGGTATAAGAATCCAAGCCGATAACTGCCCTTCTTTGTGACCCCACATGCTAACACGATCCTTCAGGCCAAGCCACATCTCTGTTAAGCCCCCTTTAGGGCAAGCTACATCTCTGATAGACCCTCAAAGACTCTATGAGTTAGTTGTGCCCCTGGCAGGTTCCATAAAAGGTCCAACCATACCTTCGGCAACCGCTCACAGATAATCTAGACACCAAAATCGTGGGGCCAAAAGGTTCCCACCCATATACTGGACCCACACAAGGAATCACAGCGTCACGTTAAGGTCATCCGTTGACACACGAAAGGAACAAGATCCAGCTGACTTCTCCGTCCTATTCCAGATCTCATGGTTAATGCGTAATATACGGCGCAAGAATCACTAGCGACATTGGTTATTTAAGTCCTAGATAATATGTTCCTTTACCACCAGAACTTCCATAGTATGTTATTACCACTTGGTAAATAACTCATAATCATATCATTATGAAAATAGTGTTTTCTGACCTTTTTGGCATGCAGGTGATAAAAACATTGGATTTTCAAATCTTGATAGAAAATAACCAAAGAACATGAGCAAGTGTTAAATTGCCTTTTGTGATTGCAATATTATGAACTCACGGTCTTCGAGACAATACAAGATCCAATATTTATAAATAACATCATTGGTCCGATAAGGACTATTATTTAAAGAAGCAAGATGCCATTATGCATAAGTAATGTAATGCAATTTGATAAATTCGAATTCCCTGAATAAGCATTGATGATCTAGAGTTTGGAAACTGGGAATGGTTGCTTTAGAATGTGTTGCCCTTATATACCAGTTTCACACGTGTGCTTCTTATTAGGATTTTGAGAGTGTGTGTAACAACATGTAAGTATAATAAAGTAACATGTGATATTAAAGCACTCAAGTGTATGATACATGGTTAAAAGATTATCTTATACAAGTTTGCTATTAATACTTGGAGACCTAAATATATGATTAGAGTCCACTTGTAATTACCTTAAAATAATAACTTTTGAAGAAAAGGTTGTTTTATAAAGGAACAACATTTAAACTCGAAGTTAATACTTTTAGGTTTCTTACTAACTATAATTATCAAGGAAGAAAGAATTACTTCATTTGGATAATGACAACACTAGTAGTTGAGACTTATCTATCTTGGATATTAGATGGTATTATAATATGTTCACTTCATAATGCTTCTTAATGGTTAATTAAGAGTGGTAATACTTCTATTTGAGTAGTGGTTTCTCAACATTATGATTGAATGAAATCATTTATCTTTTCACAAGTGAGTAGTTATAATTTATAAACATGGAAATAACCTTACTTAATTTACTTAAGAATTATCTTTGGATTTGTAACATATTTGCAAACCTATGAGTGAAATAATGGTAAAAGGTGTTAATAAGTAAAAAATATTATTCTTAGGGATTTTATATTTGATAAATCCTTTTGGGAGATGATATACACTTATTTGTGAATAATAATCTAACACAAATTTTATTTAAGATGTTTTGGACTATTTGGACTTTATACTAGTAAAAATTAAGACCGATGTCATTATTATTAGGCATTCAATGGATAATATTAGAAATATTAACAACTCCATATATCCTTTTATGAATTATCAATTAAGGAAATAAGTTTAAATCAAGATATTAGAGTATTAAAATTTTATTTACATCAATAGTGTAGTATTATATTTTAAACATGTAGATATTATTTTTGTGATTATTTTATTATATTATAAATATTTTTCTGATTTATAAATAACAAGATACGATTTTTCTAAGATTTATTACTTTACAAAATATTTAATAATAATAAATATTTGGTCAAGTAATATACTTATAGTTTTAAATTGTAGTTCTTATTTTTTTAATAATTTTGACATATTATTTATATTTTTATGATTTGAAAATATTAAAATATGAATTTTCTAAGTTTAATTACTTATAAAATCCTAGCTAAATAATAATTATTTAGTTAAGTAATATAAAAATGTACAATAATAGTTTTAATGGTAGATTTTATTTTTCTATAAATTTTCATATATTATACATATTTTTCTGAATTTTACTAAATTTATTATGTTTATTCATTTTCTAATTAAATTTTTAATAGAGAAATACTTTTTACACTAAGACTAAACCTAGCCTAGGTCACAGACAGGTGGGCCAGTGGCCACGTTGGCGTGGACCGGTCAACACGCGGACCTGGTCAACCACGACGTGCCCTCACTAGAATATGATGTCACCTCATCGGAGCATGGTGGCGACGCCAGAATATGGCACTAGGGACCTCGCGTAGAGGTGCGATCGATACTACATGAGATGGTGAGTCGAATAAGGTCGTTTGCATTAGCTATAGATCATCAGAACAGTGGCTACGACGATCACATGCGACAGCGCTCTCCGGCGACACGACAAACATGAGCTATAGGCTAAGCTAGGATGCGTAGTTAAGGCCAGAGAAGCGTATGCTCATCCTGAGTACGCTTATGTAGCCCATGGTGATGATGGTGGCCAGAGATGAGCACTCCGACGAGAATTCCGGCGAATACCGACAGAAGGGAATGATAAAATTTGCCCTTCTCTGAGCTCCCCTTGATAATGTACTCCTCCCAGAGGATCTACCAAGCACGACGCTTCTCCTAGACCACTCCATGGTCTCTGGCGTGGATTCCTTCGATGGTTTGCCGGCGACTGTTGGCTGCGGAGCTCCGGTGAGTTGGAGAGTTAGAGAGGGATTAATAGAGATTTGAGAGGGGAATTATCTAGCTAGGTTTCCAGAGATCCTTCTCGGGCATTTTATAGAGCAAGAAAAGGTCGGAGAAGGTGGCATGGCATAGATGACGGATGAGATGCGGCGGCGGCGTTGAAGCTTGTTGTGGACACGAATCGTTGTGTATTGTCTACTGGCGGATTTCTAGCAACTAGTGCAAGGCTCTAAGATAGCCAATCGTGTCTGGGGTGGTCCAGAAAGGAGGCAGCGACATGCACTCGCCGGCGGCGTGTCGACACTGCAGAGGAAGACGAAGATGATGCTCCTCGCTCGCATGGGCCCTACACGTCATTGAGAGAATGAAATGGTACACAGTCTCAGGCCAGAGTGGGCCGGTGATAGGTTGTTGCAAAGTGAGTGGAGCGACGCTCGGACTGCACGAGTGGGCAACGTTTAGCTAGTGAACGATCTGGGTCGTGTGATTGGTAGGTTCTGTTTTGTTTTATTTTTCTTTTAGTGATTTCTGTTTTCTTTTCTAATTTTGTATTTACACATTTGTTTGGAATTTTTTTATAGAATTTAATTTCTAAATATTGGCAAACATATTGAAGTGTATGTAGGGTCCTTTTATAAGCTTTTATTATAATGATGTTATTTCTTTATTTTCTTTTTATAAGTACTTAACTTTTTAATATTTTGTAGGAACCTTTGTTATAATTTTTCTTTACATAATATACCATGAACTTATTAGAGGATATACTCCCCTCTATCCATGAAACTTGGTCCTCGTTATAACTTATAGCTTTAAGGAAATTTTCAAATGGTGACTAAACATTATCTTTTGTCACATAAGCCCTTAAGAGTTGATAATTATGGTTTCAAAGCATATATTATTTTAATGTTTTGAAGTGGGAAAATGTGCTTAAGTGATTGGTTATAGAAAAATATTCCTACAAGCCCTTGTGGAAATAGAATGGTTGATCAATCATATGAGATACATATCAATTTTGTTACAGAATTAAGGTTGAAAGTTTACCAAGAATTCCTATCATCCATACTTCATAAGTATCAACTTCTGACTAAGGAATTCCTTTCCTAGATATACTACTTCTTGATAACCATCATCATGTATTAACATGATGAACTTTACTAATTATACTCCTACCAATAATTTCTCCTCTTAAATGCATTTGTGAATCTAATGAGTTTGGCACTAAAGCTCTACATGTTCTCCTCATATCTACACATACTTATCCTTTAGCTACTAATGATATCTTCCAATCCATTAAAGAGTTACTTCTAACTTCACTTACATTATCCTTATTATTCATAATCAATATTACTCCAATAGATGTTTATAACAACTCCTGCTTCATCTAAGGTTTTTACTAACCTTTAAGAGGAAAACTATTGCCCTTATAACTTAATGTTGCTCTATTATGAGCTTGGTCATACTATCATAACTTTAGTGACCTCTAGTAACTCATACTCCAACTTCCTATTACACTTATGTGACTTGTTGATGCATGTAAAATGCATACATGAACTTTGTAGTTTGTTGACATGATTTACCATATATTTTCAACATATATGATGTTAGGTCCATGTTTTACATTGATTTTGGGGATTTTCTAAACAATCCCCTCTCTTTTGGTTCTAACGTTTTATGGCAGAAAAACCTTATGTTAGTGTTTTTGACTTTCTAGGAGCTACGAAACTCGAAACAGAGCTAGGTCAACGGGAGTTGTTATATAATTTCCATACAAATCTAACGAGCTAAAGTATAGCCCAAGGGGCCCAACGATCTGAAAATGGGAACCCATTTACTAGAGGGCGCGCTACTGGGCTATCTCAGCCGTCGAAACTCCGATGGAGTCAATTCCACCGTCATTCGCTTTGTTTTTACCTAAAACCATCTATATATACCCCATTGCAGTGTTTCTTGAGACAGACGGAGGCATAGATCAAAATCCAAGTAACTGTAGGGGTTCATAGCATGAAAAACAAAAAAAATCTATCGCATGAACACACACAACCCAAGATCTATCTACTAGATTGTAGCAACGAGTCGATAGAGTACTAACCCTCGAAGATCCAATGCGGTTAATGAGAGAAGATTATCGTGGGTGATATAGTCGTTCACTTGCCGATCTCAAGATCGCGTAGACGATCCTTCCGGCGCCATATTCTAGCAGCGCTTTCGTAGTCGGTTACACGTACAGTACTCGATGAAGACCTTCCTCTCCCTTATTCCAGCAGGTGATGACCCACAAGTATAGGGGGTGTATCATAGTACTTTCGATAAATAGGAGTGCGATCCCAACGAGGAGCAAAAGGTGCTGAACAGTGGTATGGAGCAGAAATCCCTGTGAATACTTAGCAAACAGATTTTTAGTGGTTTTATGATAAAGCAAAGTAACAGGATGCAAGTAAAAAAGATAATGAACAAACGCAGCAAGTGGCCCAATCCTTTCTTAGCAAAGGACAAGCCGGTGGAAATACTTATAAGGACCAAACGTTCTCGAGGACACATGGGAATTCTGTCAAGAGCTTTCGCTTCAAATAGCGGAGTACTCTTCTCTAGTGTTGTAAGTGTTGTGTGGGTGAACCTGTGCTAACATACCGACCTTACTTGGACTAATACATACTTGTGATTAAACCCCCTTCAAACATCCGTAACTACAGGAAATTAATTAAGATATAAATCTAACCACAACCTTAAACTCTGAGATCCTACACTCCCTTGTGCAAAGGTGTCCTGACGGGGGTTCAGGTTTCTATCACTCCGGCAACCCCATAATTAGTACCCAAATACACAATGCATTCCCCTAGGCCCATAAATGGTGAAGTATCATGTAGTCGACGTTCACATGACACCACTAGAAGAATAGCACCACAACTTAAATACTAAACCATTTAATAATAACTCAACACAAATCCACTAATAACAACATAACTTCTCCCATGTCCTCAAGAACTAAACGAACTAATCACAAGACATCATATGGATCAATATCAAAGATGATATGGTAATGGATAACAATCTGAACATAAACAATAATCCAATGGTTCCACTCACAAGCATTAACTACAATAGTAATCAACACCGGGAAGGTTTCCCCTAAGAACTAAAGCAATATCCAACACAATTGTTATAGTGGGATGGAGTGGTGATGATGGTGCTGGTGGAGATGATGGTGTGGATGATGATGATGATGATCCCGATGAAGCCTAGCTTGACGATGGTGTTGATGGAGACGGTCTCCCCTCTCCGGGAAGGAATTCCCCCGGCAGAAATTTGTCTGCCGGAGAGATCTTTCTCTCTCGGTGTTTTCTGCCCCCAGAGGCGGTGGAAATATATCTGTGGTCGCTCCCCTAGCCTTAGGGTTTCGTAGGGAAGATATAGGCGAAGGGGCAGAGCCGGGAGCCGGGTAGGTGGGCCACACCTGCCCTAGGCGTGGCCCAGGGGGACCCGCGCCTAGGAGGGTGTGGGCCCCCTGCGGCCCTCTTCGCTCCTCCTTTGTCTTCCTCAATCTTCTGGAAAAATAATATTTCCCATTTTTTTCTGGTATATTTCTGATCTTCGTGAAATTGCACCGAAACGCCTTCTTTTCCATCAGAATCCAGACTCCGTCAGTTCATCCTCCAAGAATCATCCAACATGCATAAACAGATGAAAAGCCATAAGTAATACCTCATAATAAGACATATATCAATGAATATAGGTAAATTATGATATAGAAAGGTGATGCAAATTGGGCGTATCAACTCCCCCAAGCTTAGACCTTCGCTTGTCCCCAAGCAAAAACTGAGCTCGGTAAACATGTCCACAGGTTTATGGAGTGAAGTGTTGATAAAAGAATATGAACAAGAAGCATCACACTTACCATTGCATAACTCATAGAAGAAAGCAACTCACCATTATATAACTTAGCTTTGCAACCAAGTACTATAATCACAATAGAGATGCATAAAGATAAATAATAATTGGAATTGGCAAACACTTGTTCTTGGTCAGAGAACAGCTGGCAAATAGTTTCATAAATAAAGTTTTGTAGAAGTTTTCAAACTGGAGCACTCTTTGCTCAAAAAGTTTTTTCAATGAAGGCTTTCAAAGTAATACTCAATAGATAAGAGTTTTGTGCAAACAATGAATATAAAGAACATGATTGAATAAATCACCATATGAATTCTTGAAACACAACAACTCAAATGCTTGCTGGAGAAAGAGAGGAAGTAGGTTTACTGACTCAACTTGGAAGTGGGAGAAAGGTCCCTTCTTAGAGGGAATCAGGGATTACAAGTCATAAAGAGCTTCCAAAATATTATGGTACTTACTGGCTTTGATCCCTCATTGCCCCTATCATAGGCATCTTGCGATGATTAAGGTTAAAGTGCACAAAGATGGAGTATATGCTTGACAAAATATAAGTTGGCAATCTCATGTCCCTTGAATATGAGGGCCACTCCTCATGCTACTCAACTTCAGTTACAGATAAGTTCTTGTCATTGTAAGTAATTTCATATCATAGAGAACCGCCAACGGGGTACCCCTTGCACATGGTATAGGATCTTTCTCATAACCAAAATGATAAGGCAAGCATACATGAGCATCTCAGCGATATTTTTATTTACTATGTGCATAGCTTTTTATTGAGGATGCTTCATAGATTGCTCAATATGGTGATGCTGCAAGTTTCCACCATGATTAGGCATGGCTTAGGCTAGCGGCTCAGGCGTTTCTCTAACACAAAATACAGACTCCGTGGACTTACAAGCTCCCTTTTTATTTCACACCGTTGATGTAACATCCCAAAAAAATCATATTTCAAAACTCATTCATATCATTCTTGCATCATTCATTCATTTAGGGTTTTTCACAAAATCATTTAGAGACAGAAGTTTGAGCTATGATTTCATGTGTGCAAATTCAACTCAATTGGCCATCACCCTTTGAGATTTGAATGTTTAGGTACTTGTTTGCTTGCCTCCATTGATGGAAAGACTAGGTGAAGCTTTTAAACCCAAGTATCCAATTTAGAAATTATTTCAAATCCTTTCTCAAAACATTTTCAAACTAGAGACAATAGTCTCTGTTTATTTCAAAGTCCAAGCTTGACCAAGCCTTGCAAGGTAACCACTTGGTTATTTTGACTGTTTTTGAACCCACAGAACCCTGCAAAAATTCCCAAAACGGTTTGAATTCAAAAGGATTTGAATTCATATCAAAAATCAATTCAGAAAATGGAATTAGAAAAAGAAAAGGCTTAACAAAGGAAAAAGGCCGAGCGGCTGGAATCTGGCCCATCAGTAGATCAAGCCCATTTAGCCCACCCGGGGATCTCCTTTTCCTTCTCTCATGCGCGAGCTCACGCAAACAGACGCTGACAGCCAGACCCCACCTACACCTCGCGCGTTTCGCTGACAAGCGGGCCTTCTCCACGTCAGCATCGTCTCCACCGCACGACCAGTTCATCCCCAAATCAACGCGGTCGTTCTCTGTGTTTAAATTCGCGGCGTCAATTCGATTTAATGGCCGAGTAATTCTCGCTCGCGACCAGGCTATAAGAACCCCCTCTGCCCCCTCTCTCTTCTCCCTCAAACCCCGAACCCAGAGCGCCACCAGGCTGCGAGCATTACCCTCTGTAGCCCCGCCGTCTCCGACGACTGCGCCGGCAAATTCCGGTGAGTTCTGAACTCCCCTCTGCCTCTCGTTCTTGCAAACTGGTTCAGTGAGCCTCTGCGCTTCTTTTAACACCATTCGTTTGCTCTCGCATGGACCATAGCTCCGGCAACATCGTCGACTGGCCGCCACCGTCTTCTGCACGAACTCCGGCGAGCTCTAGTGGTAAGTCCAGACCGCCCCATGCCTTCTAGTTCATGCACACAACTCCGTCTTGACTCTGTGAATATAACCGTGTCCTCGCCTTGCCTTGGGGTGAACCACAGCGACGTCCACGACGACCACCCGACGCACCCGACGCCGTCCTCCACTCCGGCGAGCAATCGCAGTCGTGCCCGAGCGCCCCTTGACCAACCGCGAGTACGTTGAGCATCACCGTGACCCCCTGAGCCCGGTGAGCAACTCCTCCTTCTTCCCCACCCCCTGTAGCACAAGCGCCGCCGTAGACCGACCGCTCCGCCGCTCGCTGACACCGCGCGCCGCCAGGACTTGGTCATTTTAACGAGCACCGTTAGATCTGTATCGTAGCGCTAGGATAGATCCACTTAACCCCGAAACGGTACGCGATCTGAGCCGCCAGATTTCATTTAGATCCTACGGCTGTGGAGCTCGATCCAGCGCGAAACGGTACGGGCGAATAAGAACTTGACGCGTGGCTAGGGTTAGATTTAAAAATAGATTTAAAACCAGAAATTTGATCCAAATTCAAATGCTCATAACTTTGGATTGCCACGTTAGAATTTTGCAAACTCTATACCGTTGGATTCAGAAAAACAAGACCTTTCTGCCTATCCAATTTGTTTAGCAAATAGTAACCATTAGATTGGTTTAAATTGCAGAAACTTGTTTGAGGCCTTTTTGAGTATAGATTTAGTTTAGTATTTTGTTTTAGGGTTATTTAAGTTTGTCTTGGCTACTTTGTGACTTGTTTAGTTTCTGTAAACTTGCACTTGCTTGGTAGAGTTTTCAAAAATCACCACTTGATAGATTCATGCATGCATGCATTCATAATATTTTTGTTTGTATATAATTGTGTGTAATTATGTGCTATAACTTTGTGTGTAGATTTTGCTAGTGATTGTGATTGTGACGAGTGCTACTCTCCACACTACCAAGGCAAGTGATATCTTCATGAATATTCCATTCCTATATTTTATACTTGCATTAGATATATTTTGTTAAGACTTGCATGCTACTTTTGTCAAATGATGGTGGGAAATCCTATGTAGATAGAATGGTAGAGTTGCTAGGAAAATTCCCTAAGGATAAGTTGCCATGCCATGCTTAGCCTAGCTACTAGAAAACAAGGGTGGTTTATATATATTCACACTATGGAAAAATATTCTAAGTCTGAGGACTTGTGTTTTATTTAACAAAAACAACTAAGTTAATGAATCTCCTGGGTGGAATGGGACTTGCTTGGTGGTTTTTGGTTGAGTGGTTCACAAGGCCCATGTTTATGGTTTACCTTAGTGTATCTCACTTGTGGATGGCCACCCAGGAAACAAAGAGATTTGAGATGTCAAATGTTGAGAAGCTTCAAGTGCAACCACCTGGCAATATGGGCTCTGCCATGATCTTAGGATGCTAGAACTTAGTCTCTTGGACAGTGGGTGGTAGATGGGATGATAGGTTGGAGCGCGTCCATTTGACTAAGGAAAGGCTACTGAAGGATCTTGTCTTGGGAAACCAAGTCACCACCTCTGTAGAGTGTAAAACCTAAGTACTTAGCCATGTCCCTGGTAAAGGACAATTTGAGCATCAAGACATGGAAACTTCAAGAATCTCATCACTCCAATTTCAAAATAAAATTTGTGGGTGAACAAGGGTTAAAGGATCTTCAGTCTTTTGATTGGTAGATGCCCTGAGTGGATCTTCAGTCTTAGATTGGTAGATGCCTTGGGAAAGTTTTGTGCCAAGCAAAAACTTAGTGTTTTCAAAAGTTAAGGAAAAATCTATTTTGAGCAATGCAAGCCTAAGCTCCACCAGCCAAATGCATATAGTATTTTAGTCCACTTAAAATATACTAAGGTATCACTTGCCAATACTATTCCAAAGTATTGACCCTCTGTGGCTGTAACTTGTAATGTTGCAGGTTACTCCGATGATGATTAGGAGTCATGAGTCTACACTCAACATGCTTGCCTGTGGCACATGAAGATGAAGACTTATGTTTATTTACTTATTCCATAAACTCTTGTATTAGGCCTTTGGCCATGAGTTGTAAAAGACTATGTTTCATCTCTGGAATGACTGTAATAAACGACCTTTGTATCTGTGTACTTCATCTTAAACTGTGGATGCTAGCTTTGATCCAGGGACTAGCATTGCAATCACAGGGATCTTTTCCTTTAATAAGGAGGGATCTTACAGATGGTATCAAAGCACTGTGTTGCCTGTAGGATTATGACCCTAGGATTGGAAACCACTAAGGAAAAAAATTTAACTTCTTCTACACTTGTCTATTCTTCTCGTAAACTTTTCTAATCTTCTCATTCTCATCTCTATTTGTAGATGAACTCCATCAACGAAGCCGTGAAGAGAGGACCACTCATGACCATGACCTTGGAGTGTGAGACTGAGTTTCCCAAGATTCTCAAGGACCTCATGGAGACCATGGGAGCACATGGTGCAGCTGTGTACAAGGGATTTCCAGTGATGGAGGAAGGAGTGGAGTATTGGTGGGTGCAACTTCACTTGAACAAAAACAAGGAAGACAACCACAAAGAAAAAGGCTTCTGCATGTACACCAACACTTTTATGCACACCACATTCTTTGAGTCAGCAAAATAAGCAGCTTGGAAGACTATCAAAGAACTAAGTGCTAGAGTCAAGTGCAAGATGCTCAACCTCCAAAAAGACTTAGAGAAAGAGAAGGAACATACCCAAGAGTTGGAAGTCACCAACCAATCCTTAAGAGGAGATATTATAGACTTAGTGATAGAAGCATGTGAACAAGATAGGGTGATTGCCACTAGGAACATTGTGTTAGCCACCAGATCCAGTGAGATAGGATTGTAAGCGCACTTCGTTAGTTGGACCACCACATATCACCTTATTTTCCAAAATGATACCTTAAATAAGTTTGAACCTTGGTTGATGTAATGGATTTATGTATGCATGACGTGTGTGATTTCTGTGTTCTATGGATATGTATGAATGTTTGTCTTGTTTATCTTAAAATTGTGTTGTTCTAATTTTTTTTCAATCTTATAAATAGATGCCTATTGCCATCAGCACTGTTGAGGAGTTCCAGGCTACCCGTTTTGGTCCTCGTATCGTAGAGCTTACTACTTTACTCGATCTCCCTCTTCCTATCATTACGGTGCACCCACTCACCAAGTTTGAGAGGAAGGACCTTTGGGGCTTCAAGGTGAACCAGCCAGGACGCCAGTCAGAGCCTACTACGGAGGCCATCGTCTTCAAGCTTATGCACGATGACAGGGAGAGAGGCATGGAGGTTGTCATGCAGGACCTGATAGGACGTCTGTTAGGCCGTCACTCCCGACAGGTTAGAGGCACTCACTTCCACGCCTTCGGAAGGCGTGATGATGACGGAGAGTCCATTGACTTTAAGGACGACTCGAGAGTCACAGCAGAGCCGATACGCCTGTACCTCCAGGACTTAGAGACTCTTATTAGGCACGTGGATACCGATAGGACCAACGTCATGCTTAGTAATGACGAGCTCCAGGTGCAGCTTCGCGAGAAGGACAAGCTCTTCGCGCAGCAGGACGAGATAGTCAAGGAGATGGAGGCGAAGTTCGAGACCCAAGACCATAAGTTCAAGAGTCAAGAGAAGCATGTCCAGGATAGGAACAAGAGGATCCGGGATATGACCGAGGAACTACAGTCCAAGGACTTCGAGTTAGAGCAGCAGCAGACAGTGATTGAGAGGCTTCGTTCCCAGAAGAGGGCTCTCAAGGCCAAGATCGACTCTTTGTCGAGGAAAACAAGACCGCAATGGAGAACGCAGGTATTACCTTTGTCGAGGAGGAGATTGAGGCTGACGAGTAGACTTGACTACTCAGTTATCTTTATTTACCGTACTTGTTATTTGTGAACTTATTATCGGACCATCCGACATGTGGATGGCTTGCCACTTGTGTGTTTTTACTTTGAGACTTTTATTATCTTGTTGTTGAGTTTTTATCCTTGTGTTGCTTGCTATGTGTTCGCTTGTGTAATGTATTGTGCATAAATCATGTAAGGGTATCTCATTCTTATCTCTATATGAATAAACCACAGATGCCTCCCCGTCGCGCAAACACCAACCCCAACCCCAACATTACCCCGGAAATGCAACAAATGATGAATGCGCAAACACAGCTTATGCAAATGATGACGACGTTCATCCAGAACCAGAACAACAACAACAACCCCAATAACAACAACAACAATAACAACAACAACAACAATAACAACAACAACAACAACCCTCCAGGTTTTGATATGCTTACCAGATTTCTGCGTCTGAGGCCAGCTAAGTTTTCAGGAACGACTGATCCCATGGTGGCCAATGATTGGCTACGTTCTGTGAACAAAGACTTAGTGACCGTGGGATGCACAGATGCTGAAAAATTCAGGTTCGCGGCACATCTGTTGGAAGGACCGGCCGCCGCATGGTGGGACAATTTACAGATCACCACACCTATTGATGAGGTGACTTGGGCTATCTTTGAAGATGGCTTTCGCACTACTCATATCTCACCAGGAATGATGAGCCTAAAAAAGAAGGAGTTTCACAACCTGAAGCAACGCCACCACAGCGTGGCTGAATATATTGAAGAGTTCAACAATCTGGCGCGCTATGCACCGGATGAGGTTGACACAGATGCCAAAAGGAAGGAAAAGTTTCTGGAAGGCCTGAATGATGAGCTGAATCTGCAGCTGTCTGTGGCATATGTTCCAACTTATCAGTCGCTGTGTGACAAGGCTGTTATTGTGGAGAATAAAATGAAGCAAGTCGAGAGTAGAAAGAGGAAACACTCCGACAAGCACAGCTCGGGATCGTCTCATAAACGATCTCACCATGATGATAGTGTCAGCTCAGGATCCCACAAGCATGGGAAATTTAACAAGCACCACAACCACAACCGTCATGACAACAAGCATCATCGCAGTCATGACAATGATAAGTATAAGAATCACAAGAGTGGACATAAGAGCCACCACAGTGGAAGTGGAAGTGGAAGTCAGCCTAAAAGGGACATCAGTCAGGTTGAATGCTTCAAATGCAAAAAGGTGGGGCATTATGCTAATGAGTGCACTGAGAAGAAAGTTGAAGGACCTAACAAGCCCAATCCTTTTCAAAAAGGACAGGTTAACCACATCAATGTGGAGGAGGTCTATGAAGAGCCTGATGCCGTTGCTGGTAAGTTCAGACTTAATTCCGTCTCAGCATTTGTACTCTTTGACACTGGTGCATCTCATTCATTCATATCAAAAGCATTTGTTGATAGAAGCGGGTTTGCATCTGAAAACATTGGGTGTCCGATAAAAGTTAGCTCTCCGGGAGGAGATATGATAGTGAGTCTTGGATGCCGGAATCTAGTCATAGAGATCGGAAAACATAAGTTTCCAGTAAACCTAATAATCCTGAATTCCCAAGGATTGGATGTAATTTTGGGAATGGATTGGATGGCTAAGTATGAGGGAGTACTAGATTGTGCCAATCGTGCAGTTTCACTCACAACCCCTGAAGGTAGGAGGATAAAATTTAAGTCCAATTTTAAATCTAAAGGGAGTAAGCTAAATTCTCTTAAGGGGGTTAGCATGGACACTGTGCCAATTGTGTGTGAGTATCCGGATGTGTTTCCGGAAGAGTTGCCAGGAATGCCACCAGATAGAGATGTAGAGTTTATAATAGATTTGGTACCAGGTTCTGGACCAAGAGCAAAGAGGCCTTATAAAATGTCAGTTGACGAACTTAAGGAACTCAAGAAACAGCTTGGGGAACAATTACAGAAAGGATTCATCCAGCCAAGTTCTTCATCTTGGGGAGCTCCAGTTTTGTTCGTGGAAAAGAGAGATAAAACTCAAAGATTATGTATAGATTACCGTTCTCTCAACGAGGTAACCATCAAGAACAAATATCCTTTGCCAAGAATAAATGACTTGTTTGATCAGCTAGAAGGAGCATGTGTGTTCTCGAAGATTGATCTTCGTTCAGGCTATTTTCAACTCAAGATAAGAGAGCAAGACATACCTAAAACAGCCTTCACCACAAGGTATGGATTGTATGAGTACACTGTGATGCCTTTTGGTTTAACCAACGCTCCAGCATACTTCATGAATATGATGAACAAAGTGTTCATGGAATTTCTCGACAAGTTCGTTGTCGTTTTCATCGATGACATCTTAGTCTACTCCAAGAGCAAGGAAGAGCATGAAAGACACCTACGCTTGATACTTGAGAAACTGAGGGAACATAAGCTTTATGCCAAATTCAGCAAGTGTGAGTTTTGGTTAGAGGAAGTTGGATTTCTTGGTCATGTTATGACAAAGGATGGTGTAGCAGTTGACCCTGCTAAAGTTTCAGCTGTGACAGAATGGGAATCTCCTAAGAACGTAAAAGAGGTTCGTAGTTTCCTTGGTTTAGCAGGTTACTACAGAAGGTTCATTGAAAATTTTTCAAAGGTTGCTAAACCAATGACAGAATTGTTAAAGAAAGATAAGAAATTTGCTTGGTCTGAAGGATGTGAACTCAGCTTTCAAGAATTAAAGAAGAGACTTGTGTCAGCACCAGTTCTGTGCCTACCAGATTTGGAAAAGGATTTCCAAGTGTATTGTGATGCTTCGCATCAAGGATTAGGAGCCGTACTTATGCAAGGCGGAAAAGTTGTGGCTTATGCCTCGAGACAACTCAAAACTCATGAAGTAAACTATCCTACTCATGATTTAGAGTTAGCCGCTGTTGTCCATGCACTTAAAACTTGGAGACATTACCTTTTGGGAAAACGCTGTGAAGTATTCACCGATCATAAGAGTTTGAAGTATATTTTCACCCAGAAGGAAATCAATATGAGACAAAGGAGATGGCTAGAACTTATTAAGGATTACGACTTGAGTTTGCAATACCACCTCGGTAAAGCAAATGTAGTAGCAGATGCTCTAAGTCGTAAGGCGTTTGTAAATGGCCTTACCAAAGGTGAATTGCCCGATGACTTGTGTAAGCAATTCAAGGAACTCAGGTTGGAGATTGTGCCAGAAGGACATCTCATGTCTTTGGATGTTCAACCCACTCTGTTGGATAAGATTAAAGAAGCCCAAAAGGCGGATAAAGAAATCAAAGAGATTAAGGAAAGGATTAGCCAAGGGAAGGCTAAAAGTTTCCATGTGGAAGAACAAGGTACTTTATGGCACGGGAAGCGTATTTGTGTTCCACAAGATCCGGAAATGCGGAAACTGATTTTACAAGAAGGCCATAACTCTCGATATTCTATTCACCCGGGAAACACCAAAATGTACATGGATATGAAAGAAAGATTTTGGTGGAACAATCTCAAAAGGGACATCGCCGAACACATTGCTTTGTGTGATGTGTGTAGTAGAGTGAAAGCGGAGCATCAGAAACCAGCAGGTTTGCTTCAACCAATGCCTATTCCCGAATGGAAGTGGGAAAATATTGGTATGGATTTCATTACCGGATTACCAAGGACCAGGTCAGGGTATGATTCCATATGGGTAGTAGTGGATCGCCTAACTAAAGTGGCTCATTTTATACCCGCAAAGACAACTTATACAAGTGCCAAGTTAGCCAAAATCTACATGAGCAGAATTGTATGCCTTCACGGGGTACCTAAGAGTATTGTGTCTGATAGAGGAACTCAGTTCACTTCTCACTTTTGGAGACAACTTCATGAATCTTTAGGAACGAGGTTGGAATTCAGCACTGCCTTCCATCCTCAAACGGATGGACAAACGGAAAGGACTAACCAAATTCTTGAAGACATGTTGAGGGCATGTGCCCTAGACTATGGAGCAAGTTGGGATGAAAGTCTGCCTTACGCAGAGTTCTCTTACAACAACAGTCACCAATCTAGTATTGGGATGGCACCATTTGAGTTTCTCTACGGAAGAAAGTGTACCACCCCATTGCTATGGAATGGTGTGGGAGAAAGAAGTTTGTTTGGACCAGATCTTATCAAAGACGCCGAAGAAAAGGTCAAATTGGTTAGAGACAGGTTGAAGATAGCACAGTCTCGACAGAAAAGCTATGCAGATGCTAAGCGTAGAGAAGTCACTTACGAAGTTGGGGATAGAGCTTATCTTAGAGTATCACCACTTCGTGGAGTGAAAAGATTTGGAGTCAAAGGAAAGTTAGCACCAAGATATGTTGGACCATTCAACATTCTAAGTCGCAAGGGAGAGGCTGCATATGAAATCGAACTGCCAGCATCTTTATTAGCAGTCCATAATGTTTTTCATGTGAGTCAGCTTAAGAAATGTCACCCGGAGATGGAAGGATCTTCTTTGAAGGATACCATATCTTTGGAGGAAGTTCAACTAGAAAGTGATCTCACCTATGAAGAAAGGCCTGTCAAGATACTTGAGACCGCAGAAAGAGTCACAAGGACAAAGACTATCAAATTTTGCAAAGTACAATGGAACCATCATTCCGAAGAGGAAGCAACATGGGAAAGAGAAGATGATCTTCGGAAAGACCACCCTCACCTATTTGCTAGCCAATCCGAATCTCGAGGGCGAGATTCATTTTAAGGGGGTTAGATTTGTAACATCCCAAAAAAATCATATTTCAAAACTCATTCATATCATTCTTGCATCATTCATTCATTTAGGGTTTTTCACAAAATCATTTAGAGACAGAAGTTTGAGCTATGATTTCATGTGTGCAAATTCAACTCAATTGGCCATCACCCTTTGAGATTTGAATGTTTAGGTACTTGTTTGCTTGCCTCCATTGATGGAAAGACTAGGTGAAGCTTTTAAACCCAAGTATCCAATTTAGAAATTATTTCAAATCCTTTCTCAAAACATTTTCAAACTAGAGACAATAGTCTCTGTTTATTTCAAAGTCCAAGCTTGACCAAGCCTTGCAAGGTAACCACTTGGTTATTTTGACTGTTTTTGAACCCACAGAACCCTGCAAAAATTCCCAAAACGGTTTGAATTCAAAAGGATTTGAATTCATATCAAAAATCAATTCAGAAAATGGAATTAGAAAAAGAAAAGGCTTAACAAAGGAAAAAGGTCGAGCGGCTGGAATCTGGCCCATCAGTAGATCAAGCCCATTTAGCCCACCCGGGGATCTCCTTTTCCTTCTCTCACGCGCGAGCTCACGCAAACAGACGCTGACAGCCAGACCCCACCTACACCTCGCGCGTTTCGCTGACAAGCGGGCCTTCTCCACGTCAGCATCGTCTCCACCGCACGACCAGTTCATCCCCAAATCAACGCGGCCGTTCTCTGTGTTTAAATTCGCGGCGTCAATTCGATTTAATGGCCGAGTAATTCTCGCTCGCGACCAGGCTATAAGAACCCCCTCTGCCCCCTCTCTCTTCTCCCTCAAACCCCAAACCCAGAGCACCACCAGGCTGCGAGCATTACCCTCTGTAGCCCCGCCGTCTCCGACGACTGCGCCGGCAAATTCCGGTGAGTTCTGAGCTCCCCTCTGCCTCTCGTTCTTGCAAACTGGTTCAGTGAGCCTCTGCGCTTCTTTTAACACCATTCGTTTGCTCTCGCATGGACCATAGCTCCGGCAACATCGTCGACTGGCCGCCACCGACTTCTGCACGAACTCCGGCGAGCTCTAGTGGTAAGTCCAGACCGCCCCACGCCTTCTAGTTCACGCACACAACTCCGTCTTGACTCTGTGAATCTAACCGTGTCCTCGCCTTGCCTTGGGGTGAACCACAGCGACGTCCACGACGACCACCCGACGCACCCGACGCCGTCCTCCACTCCGGCGAGCAATTGCAGTCGTGCCCGAGCGCCCCTTGACCAACCGCGAGTACGTTGAGCATCACCGTGACCCCCCTGAGCCCGGTGAGCAACTCCTCCTTCTTCCCCACCCCCTGTAGCACAAGCGCCGCCGTAGACCGACCGCTCCGCCGCTCGCTGACACCGCGCGCCGCCAGGACTTGGTCATTTTAACGAGCACCGTTAGATCTGTATCGTAGCGCTAGGATAGATCCACTTAACCCCGAAACGGTACGCGATCTGAGCCGCCAGATTTCATTTAGATCCTACGGCTGTGGAGCTCGATCCAGCGCGAAACGGTACGGGCGAATAAGAACTTGACGCGTGGCTAGGGTTAGATTTAAAAATAGATTTAAAACCAGAAATTTGATCCAAATTCAAATGCTCATAACTTTGGATTGCCACGTTAGAATTTTGCAAACTCTATACCGTTGGATTCAGAAAAACAAGACCTTTCTGCCTATCCAATTTGTTTAGCAAATAGTAACCATTAGATTGGTTTAAATTGCAGAAACTTGTTTGAGGCCTTTTTGAGTATAGATTTAGTTTAGTATTTTGTTTTAGGGTTATTTAAGTTTGTCTTGGCTACTTTGTGACTTGTTTAGTTTCTGTAAACTTGCACTTGCTTGGTAGAGTTTTCAAAAATCACCACTTGATAGATTCATGCATGCATGCATTCATAATATTTTTGTTTGTATATAATTGTGTGTAATTATGTGCTATAACTTTGTGTGTAGATTTTGCTAGTGATTGTGATTGTGACGAGTGCTACTCTCCACACTACCAAGGCAAGTGATATCTTCATGAATATTCCATTCCTATATTTTATACTTGCATTAGATATATTTTGTTAAGACTTGCATGCTACTTTTGTCAAATGATGGTGGGAAATCCTATGTAGATAGAATGGTAGAGTTGCTAGGAAAATTCCCTAAGGATAAGTTGCCATGCCATGCTTAGCCTAGCTACTAGAAAACAAGGGTGGTTTATATATATTCACACTATGGAAAAATATTCTAAGTCTGAGGACTTGTGTTTTATTTAACAAAAACAACTAAGTTAATGAATCTCCTGGGTGGAATGGGACTTGCTTGGTGGTTTTTGGTTGAGTGGTTCACAAGGCCCATGTTTATGGTTTACCTTAGTGTATCTCACTTGTGGATGGCCACCCAGGAAACAAAGAGATTTGAGATGTCAAATGTTGAGAAGCTTCAAGTGCAACCACCTGGCAATATGGGCTCTGCCATGATCTTAGGATGCTAGAACTTAGTCTCTTGGACAGTGGGTGGTAGATGGGATGATAGGTTGGAGCGCGTCCATTTGACTAAGGAAAGGCTACTGAAGGATCTTGTCTTGGGAAACCAAGTCACCACCTCTGTAGAGTGTAAAACCTAAGTACTTAGCCATGTCCCTGGTAAAGGACAATTTGAGCATCAAGACATGGAAACTTCAAGAATCTCATCACTCCAATTTCAAAATAAAATTTGTGGGTGAACAAGGGTTAAAGGATCTTCAGTCTTTTGATTGGTAGATGCCCTGAGTGGATCTTCAGTCTTAGATTGGTAGATGCCTTGGGAAAGTTTTGTGCCAAGCAAAAACTTAGTGTTTTCAAAAGTTAAGGAAAAATCTATTTTGAGCAATGCAAGCCTAAGCTCCACCAGCCAAATGCATATAGTATTTTAGTCCACTTAAAATATACTAAGGTATCACTTGCCAATACTATTCCAAAGTATTGACCCTCTGTGGCTGTAACTTGTAATGTTGCAGGTTACTCCGATGATGATTAGGAGTCATGAGTCTACACTCAACATGCTTGCCTGTGGCACATGAAGATGAAGACTTATGTTTATTTACTTATTCCATAAACTCTTGTATTAGGCCTTTGGCCATGAGTTGTAAAAGACTATGTTTCATCTCTGGAATGACTGTAATAAACGACCTTTGTATCTGTGTACTTCATCTTAAACTATGGATGCTAGCTTTGATCCAGGGACTAGCATTGCAATCACAGGGATCTTTTCCTTTAATAAGGAGGGATCTTACAGTTGACATCCATAGACAAAAGAGTACGATATCAACTGTGTACAAAGTACAAGTGCAATGTTGAAATTGTTCCCCGTGACAGGACGGTTCTGCTAATTCCAACGTATAGATGCAATCATATACAACTTCGATGACACAATGGTTCAAGTCTATTAGGGTCAAGAAAATAAGGTGTGCCATCAAGTTCGTGAGAGCTTTACTAACTAGTTTTTACATAACAAAATACTTTTTAATTCGAAAGGTAGATGAAGCTTGAGAATTTGACTGGAATAGCAACAAAGCTACTAGGTAGATATGGTGGACACAAATGGCACAGGTTTTGGTTCAAAGGAATTTGGAAGAATGAGAAGTATGCCTTCTCAAAACAGGTTTTTGGCTAGCAAGTCTGGGTAGCAAGCAAGAGAGTTGAAAGAAACAAGCAAACATACAAGTAATAAAGCCAAACATGCAATCTTCCTTGAAGACACAAAAGATCTTAAATAAAGAATACTGAGCTTATGAACCAACAATAAAGAAAAATAAATGATACAAAATACCTGTAAGCTTTTTATCTTTTCCTTTCAAACCTCAAAAAGGTGTTGATACTGACCAGAGTCAGTTTGCCAAAACCAATTTAGATTTACTTGATGCTCCCAAAGTGATGCCAATACTGATCAACAAGATCCATCATATAATAGAGATTGCAAACTAAAATAAGAAGTGCAAAAAGTAAAAGATGAGACTTCTCATTAATATTCAATAAAGGCACTCACACCAAGGGATACATAGATAAACAACTAAAGGAGAGATACTTCCACATGCAAACCAAACTATAGGATAACTTCTCTACCAAAGATATGAATCCACTAAAAAGGTAAAAGATAAAAGATAATGGTGGTGATACCGCGGCACCCCCAAGCTTGGAACAAGCCAAGGGGATGCCAAACCTGGTGATGAATTACTCCTTTGGTGGTGGTGGTCGTGTTCTCTTGATAATCTCTTCAATAAGTTTCTTCAAATCCTCCATATCGAAGGTCAGAGTACAAATCAACTCCGAGTTATGCTCAATGCAGCTCATGATCAACTCGGACCGAGGATCCCAGTCCTTGTTATTCTTTCTCCATTCTTCCTTCTTGGAGTATTCCTTCCTTGCATGGTTAGAACAAGTGGTACGAGGAGGAAGTGTGCGTGGAGCGAGGATATGACGAGGAGTTCTCCCTCCTGTAGACATCTGTGATGTCCTGTTAATCTTGGTAGGTCGTGCCACCAATCCAATGCTTGCGACGGTAGCGCGGGTGTCCGGATGTTTTCCTCCTCCATGTCACCTTCATACCCTAACAAAATCTCCTCCTCCTTGGGGACTTGAGGTTCTTCTTCCTCGGGCTTCTTGCCTTTATCATTGGCGGAGACCATGGCGCTCTAAACTTGAGAAAATTTCCTGACACAAACGGATCAAAATGAAAACACGACGAGAACATGATGCACGAACCTCGGGGGATCTGGGGGGTTATATATTACGAAGTTTCAATGCATAAGGGAGGTACTGACACGGAAACGAGGCATAGACGGAGTTCGAGGGTGGCACCCCCCCCCCCCTGAGGCGTGGCCAGGCTGGGCCTGTGCCTGGGGTGGGTTTGTCCACCCCGGACTCTGGTTCCTCCTCTGTTCCGACTCGTAGTCTTCCTTATGTATTAAAAACATCAAAAATATAAAAAGATTGGAGTTTCATGAACCTTCTGTTTTCACCACTTTTACCTAATCAAAGACGAACTCTGCAGACTCCTTTTCTCCTTCCCCTGGAATTTCCTTTCCTACAAGGTCTCACACAAACCTCAATGGCAAAATTAGTGTAAGAAAAAACAATAAACCTTTGGGTACACACTTCAACTGAAAACCCATCAAAACAAAGGCTCTATAAGAGGCAAATGCAAATGATGGCAGAAATCTATCAAAACAGACCAGCAGGTAAAGATTGATTTTTTAGAAAACCTTCTGTTGCTCAAATAAAAAAGTGCAGAACTAATAAAAGTTGGGTAACAACTTGAAGAACAAGCACAAAAAAATGCAGATCCATCCCAAGTACTGAGATTCCTCACAAATTTTTACAATGCAGCAGAAAAATCTGTCCCAGGACAACCACTTTTCACAACTCCTCTACTTCACAAAAGTAGTTGGACTTGACACAAAAACCAAAACAAAAAGGATAAGGAGCGGTTATTACTAAAGTAATAAATTCCAAGACTCGACGAAACTCTTGGGTTATCTCCCAACAAGTACTTTTATTTAACGCCTTTAAGTTAGGCTTGAAACTTCCAAAGATGCTCACATAGGAGATATATATTTGAAGTGAAAGAGAGCATCAAGAAGCAAATAACCAACACACTTGAGTCTAACCCACTTCCTATGCATGGGAGTATCATGAGAAAATGACTTGTTGAAACAAAAAGGCACTAGCATAGGAAGACAAAACATATGCAACTTCAAAGCTTTCAACATAAAACGGGGAAACTTAACATTATTGAGATGCATAAAACCATGTTTCCCTCTCTCATAATAACTTTCAGTAGCACTTTGAATAAAGTTGACAATATAACTGTCACTGGCAACAACTTTATCATCATAATAAGCATACTTACAGTCATCAAAAAGAGGTCTAAGGTCATAAACCGGATCAATAGAAGCAAGTTGTTCCATCCTGAAATCTTTATTAGGCAAGCTATTTTCACAAGGAGCTTTAGCAAATTTGGAAAAGTTAAACTCATAGAATCTCCATCAAACTTAGTTAAAACTTTTTCCTTCTTACAATCAATAATATCTCCACAAGTGTTCAATAAAGGTCTACCAAAAATGATAGGACAAGTTTTGCTAGCTGTTGAATTAAGCACTAGAAAATCAGCAGGATACTTAATCTTACCACAGAGAACCTCCACATCTCTTACAATGCCAATGGGGCAAATGGTTTCCTTATTAGCAAGGTGAATAACCACATCAATGTCCTCAAGCTCACAAGGACCAATCTCATGCATAATTTCCTTGTAAAGCTCATAAGGAATAGCACTAGAACTAGCACCAATATCACATAAACCATAGTAGCAGTAATCACCAATTTTAATAGAAAGTACAGGAACACTAGCTTTTCTAGCCTTACTAGGATGAGAGATAATATTAGAAGCGTCTTCACAGAAGACAATGTGCTCATCCTCTATATTTCTAGTGGCAGTGTCTTACCAGGCTCCATAGTTTTCATTGTACCTTTGTTATTTTCACTAATAATCATAGAATACTCCTTCACCTTAGCTGGGAAAGGCATTTTCTCAACATGAGGTTCAGGCACAATATGATTGGTAGTACAAACTTGAGTACTTCTAACGGGAACATGACTAACAACATCTTTATACGGAGCATGGTACTTATTCCACTTCTTGTTGGGAATTTCTATGTAAGAGGAAAAGGCCTTAAAATAATTGGCAATACTTTGAGAATCAAGACCAAACTCATTGCTAATATCATGGAAGTCATCAGTTCCCATAAAATATTTAATGCATTCATAATCATAGTTTATACCTGACTTTCTTCGTTTGTCATCCCAAGCTTCAGTGGTATCTTGAATACGGTCTAGGAGATCCCATTTAGCTTCTTCCTTCATACATGTGAATGATCCATCACAAGAAGCATCTAGAAAATCTTTATCATGCAGAGAAAGCCTAGGATAAAAATTATTGATAATAATATTGTTAGGGAGTTCATGAATAGGACATTTAAGCATTAGTAACTTCAATCTCCCCCAAGCTTGAGTTGTACTCTCTCCATCACGAGGCCAAAAGTTATATATCATATTTATATCCTTATGAATTTCACTGGGAGGATAAAATTTAGAATAAAAGAGAGATGCCATTTCCTCCAATTCCATGGATTGTCCATTCTTCAGCAGCTTATACCATTCTTCAGCTCTCCCTTTCAAGGATATGGAGAGTAACTTCTTCTTCACCTGCTCAGTTGTGATACCTGCACACTTAAATAACCCACATAATTCATGGATAAAAAGCAAGTGATCACCAGGATGGACAGTTCCATCCCCTAAATAATAATTATCCATAACACGATTAACAATACTTGTAGGTATCTTAAAAGGATCTATCTCAACAGGTGGTGGTTCATATACTACCCTAGAAGTGGTAGTAGTCTTCCCAAACAGAAAACCAAGTGGGTTATCCAAATTGGAAACAAAGTAATAAGCAGTAACAAAAGCAATACTCACAGTTAAAGTTTCCTTTACCAGTTCCACTCTTTAATAGCGCTTCACTCCCCGGCAACGACGCCAGAAAATAATCTTGATGGCCCATAATTATAGGGGGTGTATCGTAGTACTTTTGATAAATAGGAGTGTCGATCCCAACGAGGAGCACAAGGTGTTGAACAGTGGTATGGAGCAGGAAATCCATGTGAATACTTCGCAAACGATTTTTTAGTGGTTTTCTGATAAATCAAAGTAACATGGTGCAAGTAACAAAGACAACAAACAAACGAAGCAAGTGGCCCAATCCTTTCTTAATTAGCAAATTACAAGCTGGTGGAAATACTTATAAGGACCAAACGTTCTCGGGGACACATGGGAATTCTGTCAAGTGCTTTCGCTTCAAATAGCTGAGTACTCTTCTCTGGTGTTGTAAGTGTTGTGTGGGTGAACCTGTGCTAACATACCGACCTTACTTGGACTAATACATACTTGTGATTAAATCCCCTTCAAACATCCGTAACTACAGGAAAGTAATTAAGGTATAAATCTAACCACAACCTTAAACTCTGAGATCCTAGACTCCCTTGTGCAAAGGTGTCCTAACGGGGGTTCAGGTTTCTGTCACTCCGGCAACCCCACAATTAGTACGCCAAATACACAATGCATTCCCCTAGGCCCATAAATGGTGAAGTATCATGTAGTCGACATTCACATGACACCACTAGAAGAATAGCACCACAACTTAAATACTAAACCATTGAATAATAACTCAAACAAATCCACTAATAAGAACATGACTTCTCCCATGTACTCAAGAACTAAACGAACTACTCACAAGACATCATATGGATAAAGATCAAAGATGATATGGTAATGGATAACAATCTGAACATAAACAATAATCCAATGGTTCCACTTACAAGCATCAACTACAATAGTAATCAACACCGGGAAAGTTTCCCCTAAGAACTAAAGCAATATCCAACACAATTGTTACAGCAGGACGGAGTGGTGATGATGGTGCTGGTGGAGATGATGGTGTGGATGATGATGATGATGATCCCGATGAAGCCTAGCTTGACGATGGTGTTGATGGCTACGATCTTCCCTCTCCGGGAAGGAATTACCCTGGCATAAATCTGTCTGTCGAAGAGATCTTTCTCTCTCGGTGTTTTCCGCCCCCCAGAGGCGACGGAAATTTATCTGTGGTTGCTTCCCTGGCCTTAGGGTTTCGTAGGGAATATATAGGCGAACGGGCAGAGTCGGGAGCCGGGCAGGTGGGCCACACCTGCTCTAGGCGCGGCCCAGGGGGACCCACGCCTAGGGGGTGTGGGACCCCTGTGGCCCCTCTTCGCTCCTCCTTCTGGCTTCCTCAATCTTTTGGAAAAATAATATTTTCCCATATTTTTCTGGTATTTTTCTGATCTTCACAAAATTGCACCGAAACGCCTTATTTTCCATCAGAATCCAGACTCCGGTAGTTCATCCTCCAAGAATCATCCAACATGCATAAACAGATGAAAAGCCATAAGTAATACCTCATAATAAGATATATATCAATGAATAGAGGTAAATTATGATATAGAAAGGTGATGCAAATTGGGCGTATCAGCAGGTAGTGGAGGTTGTATCTCTCTCCTCGCGATTTCAGCAACATGACGACGTGGTGTCGGAAGTAGAGGTGAGATCCCGTAGGGCTTTGCCTAAGACGGAGCGGGTATGGTGGAGTAGAGGGAGCCCGGGTGATCTAGGGTTTAGAGGGCCAAGGTTTAGAGGTTATTAGCAACTAGGGTTTAGCTACTCGACAACTATTTAGAGGAGGATCTAGATTGGCCGCAACTAGAGAGGGGGCGGCGGCCAACCTAGGGTTCCTTGTGGGGTTCAAGGGGGCTCCCCCTCCCCTCTATTTATGAGAGGGAGGGGTGGTTTGGGGGGAGGAGATTCCTTCCCCAACTCCACTTCTAGGCCGGCGCAAGGGAGAGGGAGGTTTCCTCCCTTAGGTAGCTTTCCTTCTCTCCCTCCACTTGGAAATCAATGTTCTAGTTTGACTTTTTCAATCTGGCTTTTTTCTTTCAAACTAGATTTTGATTTCACTCTTCCAAGTGTCCAAGCTAGTGACCTAGGACATGATGCAACCATTCCAATTTGTCATGACACATCCATGTACCCTTTCCACTCCAGATCGGTGAACCTTCTAGACCCTTCTAGAACATTCCGGTGAAAACACCGAAATCATTCCCGAACTCCGGAATTGGACTTTACTTATATGGATCTTATTCTCCGGACCATTCTGGATCTCCTCGTGATATCCCGGATCCCATCTGAGACTCCGAACTACATTCGTTCTCTTTACTCACATTCCATATCTACTAAACAACATCGAATCCTTAAGTGTGTCTCCCTATGGTTCGTGAATTATGCATACATGACCGAGACTCTTCTCCGATCAATACCCAATAGAGGAATAGTAGAACAAGAGCAATAGTAACAGTAACGGTAAACAGTAGGATTCGAGTGCGGTAGGCATAGGGATGGATGGACGGGCGTTGCATGGACGAGTCTAAACATGTAACTTCAAGATCTAGGGCATTGCAGATAAATAATAACAAGCATCCAAGTACTAAAAAATCCTAGGCATGTGCTCCAAATATAGTCATATGTGCTCGCAATGAGAACATGCACAACATCTTCTATCCAGCCAGTCCGTGGCAGCGGGGCCTCTAGGGAATTACTGGCAATTAGGGTGCTCCTTTTAATAGAGCACCGGAGCAAAGCATTAACACTCCATGAACAAATGTGATCCTCACACCACAGCCATCCCCTCCGGTTGTCCCAATTATTGTCACTTTGAGTCCTTTGGATTCGGACAATGATATGTGTACACAACTTGCAGATAAGACCACAAATAATACTATCATAATGATTCAATAATAAGTTCAGATCTGAGATCATGGCACTCGGGCCCTAGTGACAAGCATTAAGCACAACATGTTGCAACAAAGTCAAATAGCACTAATAGAGATACTAGGCACTATGCCCTACCAATCTTATTCGATCACATGATAGAACTCATCCAATCCCTACCATCCCCAAGCCTACAGCGGGGGATTACTCACTCATGGATGAGGGAAACATGGATGGTTGATGGAGAGGCGTTGGTGATGACGATGTCGATGATCCTCTCCAAATTCCCCGTCCCGGCAGGGTGCCAGAACAGAGTTTCTGAATCCGAATCTTGGTTTCTGGTGGCGGCGGCGGCATAGCGGAACTCTTTCTGGAAAACTATCGAACCCTCCTCGGTTTTTAGGTCGAGAGGCAACTTATAGGCGCAAAGAGAGGCCGAGGGGGTGCCTGGGGTGGCTGCACCCCCCTAGGCGCGGCCAGAGGTGGGTTCGCGCCTGGCAGGGGTGTGGGCCCCCCAGGCCCCTTATCCGTCTCGTCTTCTAGCTCCGTGGATCTTCTGGTGAAATATAATTTTGGCATATTTTTCGGGATTTTTCCTGATAGTTCATTTTCTGCACAAAAACTAGACACCAAGGTAATTCTGCTGAAAGCAGCGTCAGTCCGTGTTAGTTGTATCCAAATCACACAAGTTTAGAGGATAAACAATAGCAAAAGTGTTCGAGAAAGTAGATACGTTTTGGACGTATCAACTCCGCCCAAGCTTAGCTTATTGCTTGTCCTCAAGCAATTCAGTTGAAAACTGAGTGCGATAAAAGAACTTTCACGAACACATTTGCTTCATATGATGTAAATATTCTCAGCACAGGAGTAGATGCTTAAGCCATTCATAATAAAGAGTATGCAACTAAGTCTACTCAATAGTCATTGCAAGCTATGAAGATAAACCAACTCAATAATAATAAGTAGCATGAAACATAAACATAAGCAACATTGCAATGCTCATAATAAGGTATGATAGAGTGGTATCTCGCTTGCCTTTGTTTGAGGAGTACAATATAAATGCCAAGGCACCTCTGAAGTTCAAGTGAAGACTAGAGATAAAGATATCAGAGATACAAGCATCAAAGTCATGACATAATTAACCAAGTTTTGAAACAAACACAAGAATGACAACTATGCTCTCAAGAAGGTGCTCATAGATTAAGTGGTGACTCAACAAGGTTGTGAAAAGACTTCCAAATGCTGAAAGGAAGGTACTCATTAGCTTTGAGCTCTCATTGCCCCTATCATAGGCATCTTTATATGGTTAAGGTGAAAGTGAGGTCCAATCTGAGTCATATGCTTGACAGGCCATAAACTGGAAATCCCAAGTCCCCTGAGTACGAGGGCCGCACCGCATGCTACTCAACTTTGGTTACTTGTAAGTTCTTGTCATTGTAAATACATGCATATCATAGAGAACCGACAACGGGGTACCCCTTGCAGATGATACAGGAGCGATCCCGTGATCAAAATGACAAGGCAAGCAGACAATGAGCATCTCAGCGATCTTTTTATTTACTATGTGCATAGCTTTTTATTAAGGATGCTTCATAAATGCTCATTATAGTGATGCTGCAAGCTTCCACCATGATTAGGCATGGCTTAGGCTAGCGGCCCAGGCGTTTCTCTAACACAATGTATAGACTCCATGAACTCACAAGCTCCCTTTTTATTTCACACCGACGACATCCGCAAACAAAAGAGCAAGGTATCAACTGGATGAGATATCTAAAAAGTGTTGAAAGCGTTCCCCATGACAGCACGGTTCTGCTGACTCCTAGCATATAATTTGCAAGCATATAACTTTCATGAACAGGTCACAATGGTTCAGGATTATTAAGCGCAAGGAATAAAGTGTGCCATCAAGTTCGTGAGAGCTTTACTAACTAACTTTCTCAAAACAGACAAACATTTTATTTTGGAAGAAAACACGGCATATGGAATATGCACTGAAATAGCAAATGATGCTAATAGGTAGGTATGGTGGACACTGTTGGAAATATTGGTTTTGGGAGTTGGAAGCAGAAGTAGAGTTCATACTCAGTGCAAGTGAAGGCTAGCAATAGAGAGGGAGCGACAAACGAGAGAGCAATAACTGCCATAATCATGCTTGCAAAAAAACATGACTAATTATGGCATGAAAGTGATACAAGAACTCTGAGGCAAAATAAATCACCAAGGCTTACTGACTATTGTTTAGTCATATGTATGCATGAGCATGTGACAAGTCGATTCACATGAAACTTTTTAGAGGAGGATACCACAATGTTATACCAAAGTATGAATAAAACAATGCAAGCAAACATTCATATGACATTCTACAAACTGTTAGCAAGCTAGAGCTAATCACAAGCAAGCAAGAACTACTAAGCATCCATAATGACATACACCTTACAGAAATAGGCTAAGCATGCTCACAATGATGAGTATATGTACAAAAATGAAACAAATAGAGTTCGTTACCAGCCTCTTACCACACCTCAAGTTGTCTTAATCTTCATTATTGCCCTTCACTTGTGTGACTTGAATAATAACATGAAACCAAAATCCACTGAGGATGGCTGAATCCCGCAAAGAACTCACAAAACCAAAGAAGAAGAACAAATTTTTTGGTGTTTTTGATTTTTAAAGAAATCAAGCAAAGCAAAAACAACAAAACAAAAGCAAACCAAACAAGAAGCAAACAAAGCAAAATCTTTTTGGATTTTTTCTTTTAAGGCAAACCAAAGCAAAGAAACAAACCAAGAGAAACAACAAAAATATTTTTGGTATTTTTGTGTTTTTGAGAAAGAAGCAACAATAACCAAAAAGAAAGTGAAACAATGGATATACAAAGAACTGACGAAACATGATATATAGATGAGTGTGATGTCGGTATACCTCCCCCCAAGCTTAGGATTTTGGCCTAAGTGGGGCTCAATGGCACGGGTAGTAACCCCAAGCTAGTGGGTCATCATAGGAATGATCGTAGTCAGGCGCTTGCGATGAAGAAGAAGACACGCCCCAATCAAATGCGGGATGCTGGTATGAAGACTCTCCCAAGTTGGAGGGCTGTCGTGGTATTGCCGACTAGTACGCCATGGAGGGGTCCTCACAGTGCGTGTTTAGAGATGTGGGGTAAGGCGGATGGTTGACGGGTATGAGGTAACACAGCTTACCCAGATTCAGATCCCACAACGGTGGCGGAATCCTACTCCTGCTATAAATCACTATAAGGGCAATACGCCGAGTTACAGGGATTGGTTCGCTATTCGAGGTGACTAGAGAGTCTAAGTTATCGTCTGAGATTGTGCCCTAAAGGCTCCCATAGGCCCGACTTATATAGTCGCCAGGTCCTAGGGTTACAGGGAGAAGTCCTAGCCGGACAGGTTACAGAGTCCTACACTGTCTATTACTAGTCTTGTGTATCTTGTACTCCAAGGCTCCGGGTACGCTGGTGACTCCACCGTAGCCTTCCTTTATCCGGCATGGGCCTCCCTTCTGGATCCATCTAACTGGGCCGCCCAGCAGGTCATAGTCCATGCTACTGACTATGGGCCACCCAAGTTAGCCGGATAAGAGACATGCTATAAGGATACCCATATAGCATATCCCCAACAGTAGCCCCCGGAGAACTCCGAGATCTTGCGCCGTCTTGCCTCTTCACGTGGAATGCTCCGTTTAGATGGATGTCGGCAAATTGTCAAGCAACATATTGTAATCCTCTCAAAGAACCCTGCAAGGCTTTCTCCATCTTCGACTTGTAAGCCGGAAAAATGCTGAATCTTCCATCGTACTCCTCTGTAGCCAGATTGAATCTGTCTATGTCGAAATCTTCGATGTGACGGCTCATCTACCCATGTCATCTAGGACGACGTAGGCTTGGGTCAGCGACGCCTCGTAGCTCACACATGCAGAGAACGCAATCATATCCGATTTTCCCGCGCGAGCGATACGAACCGTTGGCGGCGACGGTTGGAGACGTGGCGAAATTTCCGCGCACGTTCGTGAACACGTCGTCTACGCGGCAACCGTCCGATTAAGCTGCACGAATCTTGACGCCGAGGATGATAAATAGTAACCGTGGGGAAATCTCCACTTTTTACCTCATTCTTCTCGCGTCATCTTCTTCCTCCAGCCGCGCGTCTCCTCGAGCTCTCCGCGAGAAACCTCGAGAAAACCCTAACTCCCCTCCGCACCAGTTGCTTCCAACCTTCTCTCCATGGCGAGCAGCAGCACCTCCCCATCCATGGCGGCATCGAGCGAAGCCGCGACGAAGCCGGCGAGCTCCATCATCGTGCCCCCAGAGGGCTTGGTCATCCCCGCATTGGCGGTGATCGAGTCCACCGGCGACGACCAAAATCAGGCGACGCTAGAGCCACTGGAGGAAGAGCCAGACTCGCATAAGGGCGACTGGCACGGCTCGGACATCACCGACCGCGATATCCAGGAGATGGTCGCCGAAGGCTACCTCCCCGCGACGGAGGGGCTTGCCTGGCGGGCGGCGCCGGGCGGCGAGGTGACACCTTCTCCCCAAGACGGATAAAAGGTGTACCTCAAAGCTCAGCTGGTACGCGGCGTTTCCCTGCCCATCTCCCACTTCTTCCTCTCCGTCTTAAACCACTACAAGGTCCAGCCCCATAACCTCTCCCCCAATAGTATCTTAGTGCTTAGAAACTTCGTGGCACTTTGCGAGGGTTATCTAGGGATAAGGCCTAGGTTAGACTTGTTTGTGTACTTCTTCACTGTCAAACGTGAAGCTGGACATAGTAAGGAGGAGCTTAGGAACTGCGGCACCATAAGCTTCAAGATTCGACCTGGTCGGTGGTTCCCCGACATTGTTGGCCACGAGTCCTGCAAGAATTGGCAGCGGACGTACTTCTACGGCCCCGACATTCCTCTGGCGGGCCGAGAAGTGACGTACCCGGACTTCGCGGATGGAGCCGCCGCTGAAGTTTCCACATGGAGATCCCAAGCCTCCCTTCCTTCCAACCTCGACGCTTCCCGCGCTATAAGGCGGATCGAATGGTTCGTAGAGACGGGTTTAACCGGCTTGGACCTAGCCATGTGCTGGTTTATCAGGCAAATCCAACCTCTGCAGCACCGCGTGAAGTATATGCACGAGTATACCAGTGATCGAAGGGATAGCCTCTGGATCTCTGTGGATAACTTCTCGAGCGACTCCGTCAAGCTCCGCCTAAAGGACATCGTCAAGGTGAAGGATAAGAAGCGTGGCTTCACCATCACCTATGACATGTTTGTAGACGGCAAGTGCCCAAAGGTAGGTTTTTATTTTCCGTGCATGACATATACTCCAGCTCTTCCGTCTTGCAAATGTCATTTTATCTAACACTGTGACTTCTTACTTAACAGCTTAGCGATCTAGAGGAGGGCAACCTGGCTGCCCAAATCTACGATCCAAAGATGAAGGAAGTCATGGTCGTGTCCGACGATGATGTCCCATTGGCGTGAAAGCGGAAGAGCTCCACCTCTGACGCTGCCGACGGAGGCAAGAAGAAGAAGACGGAGGGTGGAGCCTCCAAAATTACTACCGCTGCCCTAGAGGCGGGAAAGAGAAAAGCCACCGGGATTTTTGCCAAAGCACCCCCCCCCCTAGTGTAAGCTTCTCATTCTCCGACATTGTCTATCTGTCTGTCTTGTTCCTGTACTTATGCATTTGCACGTTTCAGAAAGAAAGCCACGACCAGCCTCAAGAAGACCTCCAAAACTTTGGGGGCTTCTCGAAATATCAAGGATATGCTGCATCGCGACGCCTCCCCCGCCATCGCCCCTGCTACCCCTGTCATCAAGCCTTCGTCTGCTCCGACAAGCTCACAAGCTAAGGAGGCACTAGGCCCTTCCGTCATGGAAGTGGATTCTGGCGCCTCTACCGAACTCGCTGTTGTCAGCGAGCAGGCGACGCAGGAGAGCACCGCTCAACAAATGGCTGAAGCTTCGGCTAAGGATGCCATCGGTGGCGGCAAGGCGGTGGTGGAAGCTGGTACTTCTGCCGAAGGCGGCGCCCTTGCTCCCCAGAAACCCTTTAAGTTCCCAAAGATAGTCTACCCGGCGCTTACGCCGAGTAACACAACTCTGGTTCCTGGAGGAGTACCATCATCTCCGACATGCGGTCTTGAGGAGCTCCTCCGACAAGCAGAAATATTGCGAGGAAATAGCGTTTCCTTTGGCAAGCTACTAGCCGAGAGCACTACAAACCTCAAGATCATCGCCTTGTAAGTTTACTTTGCCTTTTGCATTTCATATGAGTATCCCACTGTAGCCCCCGAGGATGTAGACGGAAAACCATAGGCTTTGCATCTATATGCTCTAAGAGTGACTAAGTTAGAAAAAACTCTCACTGTAGCCCCCAAGCATTTAGATGGAATGAACTATTCCGACTATATGTTTTAAGAGTAGCATACGCAGTGTTTATAATTTTCAATATTGTAGCCCCCAAGCCTCTAGTTATAACTGAATTAATTCTGACTAGATGCTTAAAGAAAAGCTAAGCATTTTCCTAAGTAAAAAACTCTCGCTGTAGCCCCCGAGCGTCTAGGTGGAAATATTCCGACTAGATGCTCCAAGTAGACTAAACAACGGTTTAACTTTTTTCCTTTTTTCCATAGAACGAGAATGCTCAGAGGGGCATAGCCAATGACAAGTACCAGAAGATGCGCGCAGATCTTGAAGCCAAAAAGGGTAAAACTGCCATCTTGAAAGAACAGATCATCAAAAACAAGAGTATGTTTTCTTTTTTGCGCATTCCGTCTTGGTTTTGTCCCTTCATTCTCCGAGTACTTACTGTGTACTTTGTTTTCTCCGACTTTGCAGAACATGTTGCCAAGGCCAAGGACATTGTCGAGCAGTCCAAGCACATCCAGCAGCTGGACAGCGAGAACAAGATCCTTAAAAAGGAGAGAGAAGACATGCTGAAAATGCATGAAGAATCAATGAAGGCCTTGCAGGACTCTGCCGCCGAGGAAATAAACCGCTTGAAGGAGGAGATCGCGATCTTGAGAGATCAAAAGCGTGCTGCCAATGAGCAGAATCACCGCCATGGCGAGGCATATAACCTCCTCCAACAAGAGAAACAATCCTTGGCGGACACCCTCTAGCAAGTTGAAGCCAGCATCTTCAGTAAGTTTCCTCCGCCTTGTATTTCTATAGTCTGGATACTTTGAATTGTTGAACTCATGTGTTCCTTGTCAGAATTTGCAGCTCCTATGGGTTTAACCATATCGCCTCCTCCAGCCAAGGAATGCATGGTTCTTGCCGTCAACTTCATCAACATCGCCATCACCCAAGCCAAAGAGATTGCCAAGCCCCTCCAGATACATATCAAGGCCTCGGACTCCATGGCGAAGTACTCGGAGATTCTGCGCTGAGCCCCCAAGCGTATCACAAGCTGGAAAGCTTCATGTGCACGGGCTAGCGCAAGGCTGGCGCTGTCAATGGTGAAGGCACACTACGAAGATGCCGACATCGATACGGTGACCTCTGGTATCCCCGATGTTGACGATGACGGCAAAGATATTGATCACGAAGCCATTTTGTCGTCACTCGCGGGTTATGACACCAGAGTTGCCGACTTGGTGGACATCTACGTCTTCGTGCCCATGAACACCATCAACAGAGTCAACCAAGACTCCTCCAAGTCCCACCACAGTGCCGATGTTGAGGGTGATTCTCCGGCTGGTGACGATGCTGCTTCCAAGTCTCCTGCACCAAAGGAATGAAAAACAACTTTGTAATATTTGTTTCATCTTTGGTGTATGCGCGGAAAAAACTTGATGATGTAACTTAAGGCGAAAACAATGGTTGTTATTTCCTGCTACTTAAGAACTAGTTTCCAGCATGTGTATATTTTTTAAGCAAGTGCTGGCTTATCCATTACTTTGGTTCTTATGCTTGAATTTTCATGATTCGGAAGACTCGTTGTCGGAACCATAAGCTTAGGTGATGATGCCCAATGGCACCGTCAATAACCTGAGCACAAAATCGCCGACAATAAGTGCCAAAAGTCACTACTTCAGAATCCACATAAAAACAACAAAGAACGTGTAGACCAGAAAACTTAAGCTAACGCCCGTAGGCGGAATTTTCACAAGTGCAAACGCAAAGCTTGTGCATAAAGTTTTTACATGATCCAAAAATGAACACTAAAGGAGGTAAAAGACTCAGAAATATGAGTGAACTAGAGAGCTTTATTTCATTGATCATATAAGAGGTACACAATTAGATAAAAAATGCTAAGTGTAAAAAGGACGTAGCTATGCTATGTTCCATGGCCGATCAAGCTCCGGATAGTCATCATCCGGGTCACGTCTCTTACGCTTATGATCCTTGTTGGGTCTATTCCTTTAGTTCACGATTGTCAACAAGGTAGTAAGACCCATTGAGCAGCGCCTTGCTTATGATGAACGGTCTTTCCCATGGCGGGGATAATTTGTGTGACTTCTTCTGCTTAAGTCAGAGCACCAAATCCCCCTCTTTAAACGAGCGACGCTGAACGCGGCGACTATGGTAGCTGCATAGCTTCTGCTGGTAGATGGCGGATCTTTGGCATGCCAAAACGCGCTCCTCCTCGAGAAGGTCCGCATCCAGGCGTCTGGATTCTTCAGCGTCATCCTCGTCGTAGGCGGAAACTCTTGGTGCATCGTGGAGGATGTCGGAAGGCAGGATGGCTTCTGCTCCATATACCATGAAATAAGGGGTGTAGCCGGTGGATCTGTTGGGTGTAGTTCGTAAACTCCACAGCACAGATGGCAATTCTTCCGCCCAGGCTCCAGCTGCTCTATGTAGCGGTGCCTCAAGACGTGGCTTGATTCCCTGCAGAATTAATCCATTGGCTCGCTCAACCTGACCATTGGATTATGGGTGTGCCACAGATGCAAGGTCAAGTCAGATGCCTTTCTCCCAGCAATATGCCTCCACTTCTCCGAGTGATAAATTGCTGCCGTTGTCGGTGATAATGCTATGTGGGAGACCAAATCTCACCACTAGATCTCGGACGAACCTGAGGGCAGTTGCCCCATCAAGCTTTCTAATGGGTTTAGCTTCTATCCATTTAGTGAATTTATCAACTACTACAAGTAGATGCGTAAACCCACAAGGTGTCGTCTGTAACGGTCCCACCATGTCCAGCCCCCAGACTGCAAACGGCCAAGTTATTGGTATTGTTCGCAGTTCTTCAGCAGGAACATGTGGTTGTCGGGCATAATACTGGCATCCCATGCATGTCTCAACCACCTTGTCAGCGTCCGCCTTCGCGGTCAGCCAGTAGAATCCTTGCCGGAAGGCTTTCACGACCAACGATCGAGGAGCGGCGTGATGCCCGCAATCTCCGAGATGGATTTCGCGTAGGATTTCCATACCTTCTAGCTGGGAAACACACTTTAGGTATACACCAGTAGTGCTCCTTTTGTAGAGTTGCCCATTGATTATGGTATAACCCTTTGCTCGTCGTACTATTTGTCGTCTTTCGACTTCTTCGTCGGGCAAAGTTCCGTGTTCGAGGTATTCCATGAACGATTTTGTCCAAGCCGGAGCGACCTTAGTCACTATGTTGACGAAAGAGTCAGCTCTATCCGGGTTGTCGATGTCGGCTCCCTTCACGGATGGTGTGCGCAGGTGCTCTAGGAAAACTCCTGGAGGAATTCGCTTGCGTCCTGATCCTAGCTTAGAGAGCAGATCAGCCGCCTCGTTTTGTTCCCTAGGCACATACTTGACTTCGTAGCCCAAGAAGCTCTTGGCTATCTCGTCCACTTCATCTCGATATGCCGCCATCATAGGGTTCCGCGCATTCCAGGTGTCAGCCACCTGCTGGGCAACCAAGTCGGAATCTCCACAGCAAACTATGCGCTTGATGCCAATATCCTTGGCTACACGTAGTCCGTGAATGAGTGCTTCATATTCAGCCATGTTGTTTGTAGCCTCGAAGTGGATCTGTAGAACGTAGTGTAGCTTGTCTCATGTTGGTGACTGTAGCAATACACCAGCCCCCGAGCCGTTGAGCAGCTTTGATCCTTTAAAGTGCATCACCCAATACTCTGGTTCTGGCAACGAGTAGTGTCTGGCATCTCCGTCCAATCTGCAACAAAATCTGCCAAGGCTTGTGACTTGATAGAGTCACGTCTCTTGTAGGTGATCTCGAAGGCGGCAAGTTCAATGCCCCACTTCGCGACCCTTCCTGTAGCGTCACTGTTATTGATAATGTCGGACAGTGGAGTCTTGCTCACAACTGTGATTGGGTGCTCCTGGAAGTAATGCCTCAGCTTCCAAGAAGCAAGGAATACTCCATAAGCTATCTTTTGGTAGTGCGGGTAACGCTGCTTGGACTCCGTCAAGACCTCGCTCACGTAGTAAACTAGTCGTTGAACTCCGTGCTCATAGCCTGGTTCCTTCCGCTCTACCACGACAACGATGCTGATAACCCGATTGGTTGCGCCATGTAAATTAACAGGGGCTCTCCAGGCTCGGGTGCTGCAAGGATGGGCACTGAGGAAAGAGTCTCCTTGAGCTGCTTCAATGATGCGTCTGCTTCGTCCGTCCACGTGAATTTGTCCGCCTTCTTTAGCAACTTGTACAGCAGCAGAGCCTTCTCTCCAAGCCGGCTGACGAACCGACTAACTGCTGCAACACAATATGTTAGTCGTTGAATGTCCTTTAGGCATGTCGGACGGTTTATGTTTAGGATGGCCTTGATTTTCTCCGGTTTAACCTCGATTCCACGTTGGGAAACGATAAAGCCCAACAATTTGCCGGCTGGAACCCCAAAGACGCACTTCTTAGGGTTGAGCATCATGTTGAATTTCCGGAGATTATCAAAGGTTTCTTTTAAGTCGGAGATTAAGTCGTTTGACTTTTTAAACATCACCACGATATCGTCCACATAGGCGTGAATGTTCGACCAATTTGGTCGTGAAGGCAACATTGCATTGTCCGCTGGTAGGTAGCACCTGCGTTTTTCAGCCCAAAGGGCATCGTGACATAGAAGAACGTGTCGTATGGGGTAGTGAACGAAGTGGACAATTGGTCTGACTTCCTCATCTTGATCTGGTGGTATCCTGAGTATGCATCGAGAAAACACAAAAGTTACAAGCCAGCCGTCGAGTCAATGACTTGGTCAATGCGAGGCAAAGCAAACGGATCTTTGGGACATGCTTTGTTCAAGCCGGTGTAATCAACGCACATTCTTAATTCATTGGTTCCCTTTTTGGGGACAAGTACAGGATTGGCCACCTATTGGGTGTGAAGGACTTCTCGGATAAATCTAGCCTTAATTAACCTAGCTATCTCTTTGCCAATGGCGCGTCTCTTCTCATCTCCAAAGCGTCGTAGAGTTTGTTTCACTGGTTTGCATTTTGGATCAATGTTTAAGCTGTGCTCGGCAAGTTCCCTAGGTACACCTTTCATGTCGGCAGGTTGCTAGGCAAAGATGTCCCTATTCTCACGGAGGAACTCGACGAGCGCGCTTTCCTATTTGGGGTCCAGGTTCGTCCCAATGGCGACGGTCTTGGAGGCATCGCCTACCACAAGTTCCACTGGCTTGGTCTCGATGGAGGCCTTGAACGTAGAAGCGGAGTTGGAGATCTGCTTCTTCGACGCGGGCATCTCTGAGTCATCGACCTTGCTCTGGATCTCTTTGAATTCTTCGCTATAGAGGACAGCTTCTACAACGGCTGCTTCATTGATCTCGTAGTCCCTTGCCTTGGTAAAGCTTTTGGATATGGTGATAACACTGTTTGGTCCGGGTATCTTGAGTTTGTTGTAGACGAAGCATGGCTTGGCCATGAACATGTGGAATATGTCGCGACCGAATATGACGTGGTACACGCTCTTGAAGGGGACCACCTCGAAGGTCATGCGCTCTTGGCGGTAATTATTAACGTCGCCAAAGGCAACCTGAAGTGTAATACACCCAAGGGACCGAGCCTCCCGACCAGGAACTACGCCATGGAAGATGGTGTTGGTCTGCCTTAGGTTTGCCTCCGTAAAGTTCATCTTCCATCAAGTACATGATGTTGATGCTGCTTCCACTATCCACCATGCACTTGGTGAACTCCACGCCGTCAATCAAGGGGTTGATGACCATGGCGTACTGGTTCTCCGTGGGCACAAGGTCTGGGTGGTCCGTCCTGTCCCAAGTTATTGGAACTTCCGACCAGCGCAAGTACTGGGGGACTGGGGGGAGAGTGGCCATCAGGATCCTCAGAGAGGTCTTCTATTGTCGGACGGTGGGGGTGCCAAGGAAAGTGTGGTAGACTGGAGCCTTCTTTGCGAAGGGGTTCTTGCCCTTGTCGTCGCTCTTGGCGGCGTTCTTGGGGTCAACATCTTCGTCCATGTCACTTGAATCCTTGGACTCCTCCTCCTTCTTCTTCCATTTTCCCTTGCCTCGTGGTCTGTTCTTCCGACTTTGCTTGTAGCCGGACTCCGGGTCTTCCTTGAGGTCGTTGACGAACTTGGCGATTGGTATGGGTGGCCTTGCCATTGGCATCGAGGTGTACGAGGCACGGCATATCGCGGTACTCCTCATAAGTTTGGGGAATGCGGAGCAGCGACGAGGTGGTTTCACTTCCTCGTTGCTGCCCACGACCAGCTCCCCTTCCTCGGCCACGTTGTCCGCCTTCGCCTCGTCCTGCAAAAGTCATAGCGACCATGTCGGTAGATTGCTTTTCTTCTGGAGCGGTTTTCCGCTTTGTATTGCTGTTCCTCCGAGCTTGAGTTGGAACGGCCGTTGCCGGCAAGGAGCCGCGAGCGTCGTCGACGGCAGCTGCGAACTCACTAGCCAACTAAATCATCTGGTTCAAGTCAAGCTAGTGATTGTCCTGCAAGCGCTTCAGCTTATGTCGGAGCAGCGTGCCCCTTTCCAACCCATCGATGAAGGCGGCCATGGCGGTCTGAGCGTGCACTCCTGCGCAGGAATTCTTCATATCCAGCCAGCGGGAGAGGTAGGCGTGAGATGTCTCGTCTTTCTCTTGCACGCACCGCTGTAGATCGCCCACAGTGCAGGGATGCTTGTATGTACCCTCAAAGTTCTTGGTGAATGCTTCTTGCATGTCCAGCCAGTTGTAGATAGATTTCTCCGACAAGTCATCGATCCATTGACGGGCCGTGCCTGCCAACATTAATGGGAGGTACTTGACGGCGATGTTGGGGTTGCCTCCGATAATCTCCACCGCGTTGCCGTAGTCCTGCAACTATGTGGCTGGCTTGGCGGTGCCATCATAGGGTTTGATGGTCTTGTCAATCCGGAAACCTTTGGGGTAAGTTGCGGACCATATTGCAGGTCCAAAGCAACGTGGTCCCAGGTATGGTCCTTCCCGGGCCTTGTGGATCTTATCGATCCGCGAGCGTGCATCGTATGGCTCCGGGGTCTTCTTCTTTTTGTCAACAGGGGATGGGCTGCGTGAACTACACGGGCCTCCTCCGCCATGGTGACTGCTTGGTGGTGACGGAGGCGGAGGTGGCGGTGGGTTAGCCTTCTTGCTGTTACCCTCCTGCGACACCTCACGCCTGTCACGGTTGCTTGTCGGACGCGGAGGGTCATAGCATGACCTGCTCTTGTGTCCTTGGTTGCGCTCTTCGTCATGACAGGTCTGCTCCGCGTTGTCGTGGATGACGATGCTGCACTGCTTTGGTGGGGGCATATCCGTACGATGGTGAGCCTTGTAATCTTCGTGACGTCGGGGAGATCGGGGCGGTGGCGAAGGGCGACGAGGTCGGGCCTTTTCTCCGTGGTCGGAGGATATGGGGATGGCATCCTTCCTGTTGCGCGCATCCATCCATCTTCGTTCTGATGAACCCGTCTGGGACCCGACATCAAGAGGAGATCTGTCCCTTGGCGGCTTGTACTGGCTAGATTGGCAGAGCGCTAGGTTAGACTCAAGCCTCTAAGAGGTGGCCTTTTCCTGCTGCTTCACCGCCTTGGCCACTAGGTCATAGACCTGTTCCACTGCCTCAGGCGATCTATCTTGCTCCAGAAGGGTCTTGGCGACGGCGAGGTTAAGGAGTGGTGTGGGCATCACCTGCTTGCCTTCACTGCCAATGTATGGCTTGGCCTATGTCGGCTTCGAGGGAGCCCATCCTAGGTTGTGCCGTACACCAGGATCGTTGATGACGCGAGCCGGAGCTTTCTTAGCCTTCTGCTGCAGCAGTAAGGTCTTGTACTCGGCCTCCATTGCTCTAGCTTTCTCTATGGACTTCTGCGCGTTGACCAGATCTCGATCTAGTTTAGCGCCTTGCTCCGCGATGGCATGTGCTTCCTCCAGCAGCTGTTGGCGCTTCTCGTCAAGCTGGGTCACGTTCCGAATATGAGCAACGGTTAGTGGCTCGATGAGGAGATTGTCGTACATCACTCTATCAGCTGGAGTAACTTGGGCTGCTGCAGACGTAGATACTGGAGGCGGAAAGTTTGCGGTGTTGTTGTTGCTCGGGCCGGTGCCGAGTTCCTGCGGCTATTGCGCTGGGTTAGGCGGAGGAGGCATGACCTTTGCGCGATCATCGTCAGCAGCAATAAGTGTCCCCTTCCCCTTTTCCAGCGCCGTAGGCGGAGCTCGTCCGGGTTGATCTTCATCCAACGCCATCCCAATGGTGACGAACACCCCTCGAGACGTGACGGTGTTGTTGGATTGCTCGTCGCGCGTGTACTCCTCCTCCATCTCCTGCACGGCGGAGTCTAGTTCCTCTGGACTGAAATCTATCTCCTCTGAATCTGCATTGAAGTCAGCATAAAGCGCGTCAATGACAGAGTCAGAGGGTGCCAGGACTTCCTCGATGACGGGCGGTGGGGGTGCAACTTCCTCGACGATGACTGGAGGTGGTGGTGCTGCTGCGACGATGGCGGACGGAGGCGGTGGTGGCGGTGGCTGAATCGGAGGGGCTCCGTCAATGAGCGCAAGCGCTGTCTGAGTTGCCGCTTCGGCCTCCGCGTAGTTGTTGACGGTGTTCACCATGCCTTCGAAGGTAAGGCGTCCTGACGCCTGCTGCCGTCTTAGAGAATGTCGGAGAAGCGTGCCATGGTCCAGTCCTTCCACAAAGTGATACATAGCATCCTCACTGTGGTAGTGGGCCAGATCGGCTCATATGCGGAGCCACCTAGCCAGGTAATCGCGGGTGTTTTCGCCCTCTCTCTGAATGCAGCGCGCCAGATCAAAGATGGTAACCACGCCGACGAACTTGGATCTCTGGTGTGCAGACGCACGGACGAAGCTGGCGGATTTGCATTGATCTTCCACCTTTATATCCTGCACAAGGGCGGTTTGGGTGGGCCTTGAATTTTTCCGATCTTTGCCGGCGAACTCCGAGGAGAGATCCGACATTGATCCTTCCGCGTATGTATCCTGCCCGTAGGCGGTCCATGCGGGCCTTGGTGCTTTCCGATCTTTGCCGGCAAACTCCAAAGAGAGATCCGACATCGATCCTTCCGCGAATGTATCCTGTCCGTAGGCGGTCCGTGCGGGTCTTGATGCTCCTCCGACTCCCAGGGAACTAGTGCCCGAGTCGGTTTCGCCGATGAAGAGGTGGATGTCTCCGATAGGAACGATCAAACACCGTGTAGGGTTCGTCTTCGCAGGGATCCAGAACTCGTCGGGAGGGACGATCGGAACGTTACAGGAGAAGAGAACACGACCGATGGCTACGGTTTCACCGATTCCCGCGAAGATCTTGGTCCTCGCCCGCTGAAGAGCCTGAAGCGCCTCTTGCCCCACGGCGGGCGCCAACTGTCGTGGTATTGCAGACGAGTACGCCATGGAGGGGTCCTCACAGTGCGTGTTTAGAGACGTGGGGTAAGGCGGACGGTTGACAGGTACGAGGTAACACAGCTTACCCAGGTTCAGATCCCACAACGGTGGTGGAATCCTACTCCTGCTATAAATCACAATAAGGGCAATACGCCGAGTTACATGGATTGGTTCGCTGTGCAAGGTGACTAGAGAGTCTAAGTTATTGTCTGAGATTGTGCCCTAAAGGCTCCCATAGGCCTGACTTATATAGTCACCAGGTCCTAGGGTTACAGGGAAAAGTCCTAGCCGGAAAGGTTACAGAGTGCTACATTGTCTATTACTAGTCTTGTGTATCTTGTACTCCAAGGCTCCGGGTACGCTAGTGACTCCACCGTAGCCTTCCTTTATCTGGCATGGGCCTCCCTTCTGGATCCATCTAACTGGGATGCCCAGCAGGCCATAGGCCATGCTACCGACTATGGGCCACCCGGGTTAGCTGGATAAGAGACATGCTTTAAGGATACACATATAGCATATCCCCAACAAGGGCTGAATCGAATCATCTTCGGCATCCTCTCCAACATTCTCCTCTTGCTGGGAGAGCTCCGCCACATATGTGTCAACCTCCTCCTCTGTGAGCGACCATCCTTGCTTGTTATCAAAGTTAAACAAATCATGTGCAGGCAAATAAACCATTTTCTCAGTCCTACCCCCTCTCCAACCATGCTTGACAAAAGATAATTCAAATGGTAAACTTCTCACATTAGCCCCCAAGGAAACAAAACCATGATGAATCATGGACTCAAGATCAAGCCTCTCTATGGGGAACCGATAATATGAATGATGAGGCTCTAAACCATGGAAAGCTAGCAACCTAGAAGCAATGAGACCTCCACAAATTCCACCCTTCTCGCGGTTGGTGGTGAGACGGTAAGCTATCAAAGCACTCAAGTTATAAGATCTATTCTTATTCAAAGCAGCTGCGATAAAAGCTAGATCAAAAGAAGATAACTTCCTACCAATCTTTCTAGAAAGAACACACTTGGTAATGAAATAGGAAAAATATCTAATGGCTGGGAACTGAATGTTCCGAATTTTACCACTTTCCTTTGAGAAGTCGAAACCTTGGCAAATCTCAGCATATAAATCCATAAGCGACTTGGGCCTCTCCTTGATCTTCTCACAAGATCCCGACTGAGGTACTCTAATTGCTGCACAGAAATCAGCAAAAGGCAGGTCGACAGGTATATTGTATATGTTGTAATGGACCATGGGATTAGATGTAGACCAAGTAAACCTGAAGTCCTGCACAAAAGCCATGGTTATCTTAACATACTAAACTGGTTCACCTTCAACAAAGTGTTCCAACCCCGCATTGGTAATCATAGTTTGGAAATCCTGGAGAATTCCCGCGGTTCTCATAAATTCATGGCATGGGTAAATGGAAGGGAAGACTCCTTCCTCACGACGAACTTTCATTCGCTCAGGTACCATCAAGTCATATTGATTAAGTGGATAAGCACTCATCTTCCTTGCTAAAAAATTTAGAAATACATCAAACCAAGTGATTTCCAAGTTGATAAATGATGAGAAACTAGTATAGGAACTTGCTAGAGGGCTACACATGCATCAAAATAAAATCTCTAAGCATAGAACAAGCATGCAAGCTCACACAACCTGACACCTATAGTAGAAAAATACTCAAGATACAATCTACCAATCACAAATCTAGTTGGACAAGTGGAGGAGGCACATACCAAGGAGAAATCCCTCCAAAAATCAGCAGCAAAGATGGGCCGAGCAAGGATGAAAGGACATTTATTGTCATAAACACTTTTGGTGTTCGTTAACAACAAGTAGATCATTTTACAGTTTGTCACTATCCACAGGTTGCTATTATGATAAGTAAAAAGGACCCTCACACTCTGGAAAGATTTCTGCAAAGCTTGGCACTTCTGGAAGTTTCAGACCGGAGTCTCCGGTCTGGCCGGACCGGAGTCTCCGGTGTGGACCGGAATCTCTGCAGGTATCTCCGGTGGTGGCTCCAGGAATATGGCTGGGACATTCTGTGTAGGGGTGCGGAGCAAGGTCCGGAGGCTTCTCCGGAATCTCCGGTCTGGGCTTAGACCGTAGTCTCCGGTGCTGAAGGACCGGAGTCTCCGGCCCAGTTGGCTTGTGCCAGGCCCTGGTCAATCAGAAGGGTGGTCCGGAGGCTAGACCGGAGATAGGCCAGAATCTCTGGTGTAGACCGGAGTCTCCGATGTACAGACTGGAGTCTCCGGTCTGGATTTTCTCCAATGATCAAAAAACAGTTCGTGGAGAGGGCTGCTTATAAATAGGGACCCTTATCCCCTTCCTCCAGCTGCTCGAACTGCTCAAGAACACAAACTCCATTAGAGCCACCAAATCTACAAGATCTCTTCATCCAACCATCCAAAGTCATTGATCTTTGGAGAATCTAAGGAGGAGGCCTTGATCTACAGCTTCACCAAGAGAGATCTTCATTTCCCCCTCATTCACTTGAGGGCCCCCAAGCTCTAGTGTTTCTTTGGAAACCCTAACTTTGATTTGGTTCTTACAAGCTTGTCTTTGATTGATTTGATAGCTTGCTTGTATTTGGGAGCCTCCAATTAAGTTGTGGATGTGTGCCCCGAACTTGTTGTAAAGGTGCCGGCTTCCACCTCGAAGGTTGCCGATATAGTGGAAGGTCAATCGATCCCCTTGGGGTGAGGTTCATCGGAGAACAAGGGAGGCCTTTCGTGGCGTAGGTGGTTTGATACCACCCCCTCTCCAAACGTAGACGTACTTCCCTTCAAAAGGAAGGAACTATGGGAAACAAATCCTTGTGTCTCTGCGTCCACCACTTTGGTTACTTCTATCCTTTACCGCACTTTACTTACTTGTTCTTGCTTAGTGTTGTGCTAGTTGTTGCTTGCTTTACATATAGGTAAATTCACCTTAGTTGCATAATCTAGAGAAATTACCTTTCTTGTCAAACCCTAAATTGAAAAAGAAGAAAATTTGAAGTAGCACATATTCACCCCCCCCCCCCCTCTAGGTGCTCATACGATACTTTCAATTGGTATCAGAGCCTCGGCTCTTTATTCGGGCTTTACTGCCTAAGAGTATATGGGTAGCTACGATGGGGAAGGTGGTGGTGAGCATACCTCGGTGACCATGGAGGATCTCAAAAACTTGGAAACAAGATTGAGCTCATCCTTGGTCAACGAAGTCAAGAAAATGCTTGAGCAGCTTCTTAAAGATAAAGATGTCTCATCATCCCCTTCTCCTCAAGAGGATCCTCCATCTGTTGTACCTAAGGGTAATGCCCCGGTATCACCCGAGGGTATGGTGGTGGGGGTAAACAAGATAACACTAATTCCTCCACACAAATTGATGGTAGGAAGGGTGAGCACCGTGATTCATGGTACTCTCCCGACCCCCCAATTCCTCACCTTCATATAAACAATAGAGGTGACCCACCTTTGCTTGAAGCATCTACTACTTTTGCTAAATGTCAATCTCTAATGAAAACTCATGTGTGCAGCTCTTGCATTGAACTATGGAACATCATTGAATAAGGACTCAATATTGGGGATCCAGACAACTTGACAAGAAGAGAAATTGTCAATAGTCAACTCAATGCCACCGCCTTGCACATGATTCAACAAGGATTGAGTACAAAGGATTACCCACACATTGAGCACCTCAGCACCGCCAAGGAAGCTTGGGATGCTCTCACAGGGTTGTTTGGGAATGAGAGCATGAGGAGGAATTGGTATGATGCACTAAGAAATGAAGCCGAAGGCTTCTATATGAAGGAAGATGAAGATCATGAAGACATGTATCGTAGGCTCAAATCCACCGCCACCGCCTTTAGGAATGTGGGTGCCTCACATGTGGATGATGCATGGATAAAAAGGAAATATGTGAGAACACTCATGCCCTTTGAGCCCACCGACTTGAAGAGCCTACAAGGAAGACACAACTACCACCTCATGACCTCCAATGAAGTTATGCAAGAGATGGCCTCTTTCCATGGTAAAGATGTGGATCAAAAGGTAATACCGGTCCATGATTGGTTCTTTGCTTTACCTTTGTGCATCTAGACCCGATATTGTGTTGAGTGTAGGTGTGTGTGCAAGATATCAAGCGGCTCCTAAAGAAAGAAATTTGATGGCGGTCAAGAGAATCTTTCGATATTTGGTTCATACCCCACATTATGGTCTTTGGTATCCTCGAGGGTCAACGTTTTCTCTTTGTGGATACACGGACTCAGATTGGGCTGGTGATAAGGATGATAGGAAATCAACATCCGGGGCTTGCCAATTCCTTGGTAGGTCCTTGGTATGTTGGTCTTCTAAGAAGAAAAATTGTATATCTCTCTCCACCGCCGAAGCCGGGTATGTGGCTGCTTCTAGTGCTTGCACTCAATTGCTATGGATGAGGCAAACTTTAAAGGAATACGGTGTCCATTATGACAAAGGGACTCTTCTATGTGACAATCAAAGCGCCATCAAGATTGCCTATAACCCGGTGGACCACACAAGGACAAAGCATATTGAGATCCGTCATCACTTCATTAGGGATCATGTTGCTCGAGGTGATATTGAGCTATCATATGTGCCAACCAAATACCAACTTGCCGACATCTTCATGAAGCCACTTGATGAAGCAAGGTTTTTCTATATGAGGAATGAACTAAATATCATAGATTCAAGGAGATTGACTTGATCACCTTGCATTCTCACCTATGTCTTGACTCTTATATGGTTTAGGTGTAGGCATGGATATAGGGGGAATGCGGTCCTAATTGATTGGACTATCCCTCCCCCCATTATGCCCAAAGCAATCAAAATCATTCCTCTTAATATCATTTTGTGAATGTGAGCGTAAATGATGAGTTTCGGTAATGTACCCAAGATATATCTTCATGGTGCCAAGCTGAGTATACTCAAATATGGTGGCCTAGGCCACCGCCCTCTCACATTAGAGAGGTTGGTGCTTACTCGTGTTTGACATTTGCTTGATCCTTGTCTTCTTGAAGCTTCCCTGAACCTTTTTGTGAATTTCTATGGCTCTTATTGGCTCTTCACAGTTTGATATCTCAACCCAAGCCAATTCCCTGTCTTAAACCTATCTATCTCTCATATATGTCCCCAAACACCTATCCTGGAAAGTTTGGTCGAGGAGGACCAGAGTCTCCGGTGCACCTGCACCAGAGTCTCCGATGTACGCCGGAGTCTCCGGTGTAGACCGGAGTCTCTGGTCCAGACGGTTTCTGCCACTTATAGGAAGGGGACGGGGTGAACTAAAACAGCAGTTCTTCATTCTCACCCCTGTCCCCCTCCTTCTAACCCGTCGCCTACTCTTCCAAAACTCCTCCCCAGAGGTCAAGGATCCCCGGGATCCGCCGTGCCGCCGGCCAACCTTCTCCTCTCCTCCATTGGGTCATTCCCACTAGAGGAATCGATCCCATGGACATATCTGGTACCTCTCCTCCTCTTTTTCTCCTAGGGTTCATCTCTAGATGTGTTTGGTGTTGATTTGTCCATTGGAATCACTTGTTTGCGTGCACTCCAGTACTTTAGCCTTGTTGCATTGCCCGATCTACTAGATTCACCCTCACTAGCACCTTCCCATCTCATACCCGAGCCTCCCGACTGGAGATTCCGGCCCCAGGGCCGAAGACTCCGGTCCACATGACCGGAGACTCCGGTATAAGGTGCGGAGACTCCGGTGTATGGTGAATCAAACTAGTTCAGAAATGCATCAAAGCTCTTGTACTGCATCTTTGGGACATATATACTCATCTCCATGCTATATCCCTTACTGTTGTTCATAGGTGATGGTTCTAGCCGTCCTCGTCGCACCAAGGCCAAATCTCAAAGGGGTACTCCTCGCTATGATGAAGCCGAGGGTCAGTTTGTCGTGCCTCCTTCCAACAGGAGACAGCAGGCACGTGATGCAGCCTATATGAGGAGGGAACAAGAAAGGACTGAACGAGAGGACCGCGCCAAGAAGGCGAAATATGACAATCTTCAGTCTTTGGACAAAATATCAAAGGAGGAGTTACGTGAGCTGAGAAAGACTGATTTTTATGGACTGCCTCGTACCAACGAGGATCCTCGTTTCTGGAGGAAGGAGCAGGTTGTGTTCATGAAGGATGTGTATGGAGTGCTCACCAAATCACATGTATGTCCTCAGAAGTTCATGAGTGTTGAGCAGATGAGGCCCAGCCCCTACTTCAATCATGCTCTATGGATCTGTGAGAAGTTGGGACTGTTTAACTTGATGGAGCTTCGTGAGGACTACAATATCTTCCTTGTGCAGCAGTTCTACGCCACGGTAGTGTTTGGGTCTGATCAAGACAGGACCATGACTTGGATGTCTGGCACCACCCGCTGCATAGCTACATTCCATGACTTTGCCAATGTCATCTTTGAGACCTTTCATGGTGTATCCACTCTAGTTGGGCTGCGTATGCACTCTGCAGCTCTTGGTGAGAACAAGATGAAGCTTGCACCTCTGTATGGCAGCGAGGGTGTTGTAGGGGGGTCCAAGGGACTCAAACCCCTCTACAACCTAATGTTGAGTATATTTTGTCATATCATCGCACCAAGTGCTAGGAACGACGATGCTATTAGGGGTGGGCTAGTCAACCTTCTTTATCATACCCACCGGACCTACAATGCTGGCCCTGAGGCAGATGTTGATCCTATTGATGTGATGGATTTCATTTTTGAGGAGATGTTCCATGCTATTCTGTTCAAGAAGTCTCCTCCATATGCATCTTTGGTTATGAGGCTCATCAACTCCAAGGAGCATGATTCCCCACTTGGCATAGCTCCACATCTCACTAAGCATGCATTGGTCTCGCTGCAGCATAAGGGGCGTATGGGGCCTGCCCCTAGGCGTCGCTATGGCAATGATGACGAAGAGATTGAGACTGAGAGGGCCCCCTCTCCACCTAGAGTTTGGAGGAAGAATGCCTCCAATGCACCTATGCCTTCCATAACTCGGGACTATGTACATGAGCGAGTCAGGAAGGCCACTTTGTGGGAGAGGACCCTATGTTGCATGAATGTTGATATCCGCAAGCAACAACATGCGTCCTATCAAAGCAACCGACGCATTGAGAAGCTCCTCAAGGAAATCAAGGAACAAGGTGAAGGGGATGATGAGGAAGGTGAGGATGAGTATAATGATGAGCATGGTGCTCAGCAGTCCATAGAGTCATACCACAATCTCTCGTTTGGGGCATGGAATGCCCAGTAGGATAGCCTGGTGGACTGGAATACATTTGCAGATGTCACCTCTGGATATGGGTACCATGGTTCCTCCTCTTCTCTCCCTCATGGCAAAGGGCCTGCAGTCCATGATGATGACTTTGATGAGGATGGTGAGGATCAGGATCAGGATGAGGATGACGAGGACTATTGAGTTGCTGGGGCGCTAGCTTAGGTCTTTTCCCTTTTCGGTGTTTTGATGCCAAAGGGGGAGAATACATTGTCATTGATTTGCATGGGCTTGGGCTTTGGATTCGCTCTTATTTGCTTTCATTTGCCATATTTGAACTTTGAACTTCATGTGTGTTATTTGCCGTTTATGTGTGTGACTATGTGCTTGTGCCCCTACTATTGTAACTCATGTGAGAACTATGTGTGTTATCGTTGACACTATCTATCTTGCATGTTTTACATGTCTACCTTATTGCACATAGTCAGGGGGCTTCATACAAATTATTCCATACAAAAATCACATATTGTCATCGAACACCAAAAAGGGGGAGATTGAAAGGACATTTATTGTCATAATCACTTTTGGTGTTCGTTAACAACAAGTAGATCATTTTACAGTTTGTCACTGTCCATAGGTTGCTATTATGATAAGTGAAAAGGACCCTCACACTCTGGAAAGATTTCTGCAAAGCTTGGCACTTCTGGAAGTTTTAGACCGGAGTCTCCGGTCTGGCTGGACCGGAGTCTTCGGTGTGGACCGGAGTCTCTGCAGGTATCTCCGGTGGTGGCTCTAGGAATCTGGCTAGGACATTCTGTGTAGGGGTGCGGAGCAAGGTCCAGAGGCTTCTCCAAAATCTCTGGTCTGGGCTCAGACCAGAGTCTCCGGTGCTGAAGGACCGGAGTCTCTGGCCCAGTTGGCTCGCGTTAGGCCCTGGTTAATCAGAAGGGTGGTCCGGAGGCTAGCCCAGAGATAGGCCAGAATCTCCGGTGTACAGACCGGACTCTACGGTCTGGATTTTCTCCAACGGTCAGAAAACGGTTCGTGGAGGGGGCTGCTTATAAATAGGGACCCTATCCCCTTCCTCCAGCTGCTCGAACTGCTCAAGAACACAAACTCCATTAGAGCCACCAAATCTACAAGATCTCTTCATCCAACCATCCAAAGTCATTGATCTTTGGAGAATCGAAGGAGGAGGCCTTGATCTACAGCTTCACCAAGAGAGATCTTCATTTCCCCCTCATTCACTTGAGGGCCCCCAAGCTCTAGTGTTTCTTTGGAAACCCTAACTTTGATTTGGTTCTTACAAGCTTGTCTTTGATTGAATTGACAGCTTGCTTGTATTTGGGAGCCTCAAATTAAGTTGTGGATGTGTGCCCCGAACTTGTTGTAAAGGTGTCGGCTTCCACCATGAAGGTTGCCGATATAGTGGAAGGTGAATCGATCCCCTTGGGGTGAGGTTCATCGGAGAACAAGGGAGGCCTTTCGTGGTGTAGGTGGTTTGATACCACCCCCTCTCCAAACATAGACGTACTTCCCTTCAAAAGGAAGGAACTACGGGAAACAAATCCTTGTGTCTCCGTGTCCACCACTTTGGTTACTTCTATCATTTACCGCACTTTACTTACTTCTTCTTGCTTAGTGTTGTGCTAGTTGCTTGCTTGACATATAGGTAAATTTACCTTAGTTGCATAATCTAGAGAATTTACCTTTCTTGTCAAACCCTAAATTGAAAAGGAAGAAAATTTGAAGTAGCACCTATTCACCCCCCCCTCTAGGTGCCCATACGATCCTTTCAAAGGAGATAGAAAATCGCGAGCAAGAACAGCAAGAACTCGAGCTTGAGTAAGTTTTCCGGTGTTTTCCGGGAGAGAGAAAGAAGATGGTTGTGAGGGGGCACCTTGGAGGGGCCCAGGTGGGCCATACCCCACCTAGGCGCCACCCACAGGTAGGCCGCGCCTACCATGGGTGTGGTGGCCTGGGGTGGCCCCTGGTTCACTCTAGGTGTCCCTCTGCCCCTTTTTTCGAGGAAAACATTATTTTGTATTTTCTGGGATTTTTCGGGAAACTTTATTTTTGGCCAATTTTCACGGTATGAAAATTGATTTTCTCGCAGAAACAGTTTTTTCAGAAAAATCAAAAGCAAACAAGAACCAAACTATAGAAGTTCTAAGACACTCTAACAAGCAAACGACTAACAAAACCAAAGCTAGCAAAAGAAATGGCAAAGACTAGGAAGGAGAAAAGTAAAAGAAAGCAAGTATAACCACAATGAAAACATTATTTTGTACATTAAAATCCTTTTGTTAACAAGGTTGATCAAGTCTTGTTACCAAAAAACAATCTTATATGAAACAAAACTTTGCATTCCACAAGGTGATTATGTTACCTCATACTTGATAGCAATGGTCCCAATCATAATAGTTTCAAAATTTTCTTGTGGAATGGGACAATATATTTCTCCAACCTTGATGCTCTCAATATTTTCAATGGAATTCAGGCAATAGCTCTTAGCAACTTTCTTGGGGAAATAGACAGTATGCTCTTTGTCATTAATATTGAATGATAATTTTCCTTGATTACAATTGATGACAACACCTGCAGTATTAAGAACAGGTCTCCCAAGAATAATAGACATATTATCATGTTCAGGCATTTTAAGCAAAACAAAATCAGTTAGAACCAAGCAATTATGATCCACTTGAACAGGAACATCCTCACATATACCAACAGGAATAGTAATTGACTTATCAGCCATTTGCAAAGATATATCAGTTGGTATCAACTTTTCTAGTTGGAGTCTCTTGTAGAGAGAAAAAGGCATAACACTAACTCGAGCTCCCAAGTCACATAAAGCAGTTCTAACATAATTATTCGTAATAGAGCAAGGAATAGTTGGTATACCTGGATCACCAAGTTTCTTTGGAACCTTACCATTGAAGGAATAATTAGCAAGCAGAGTGGAAATCTCCTCATTAGGAATCTTCCTTTTATGAGAGACAATATCCTTCATATACTTTGAATAAGGAGGCAACTTAATAGCATCAGTAAAATGAATTTGCAAAAATAAATGTTTCATCCACTCACAAAACTTGTTGTAGTGTTCTTCCTCCTTTGACTTGTGTTTCTTACCTGGAAAAGGCATAGGTTTCTGCATCCAAGGTTCTCTCTCTTTACCATGTTTATTATCAATAAAATCTTCCTTTGTGTACATAGTGTTCTTAGTGTGCTTCTCAGGTTCTTCCTCAACTTCCTCCTTATCAGGAGCATCATTTTTATCATTACCACTCTCAGTTTCAGCATCAGAGACAAATATACTATTAGGATCTACAGCAGGTTCAAGTGGTTCCTCAACTATTCTATGTTTCTTTTTCTTTCTCTTACGAGGACTACCACTACTCTCACCTTGTTGAGAATCCTGCTCAATTCTTTTGGGGTGTCCTTCAGGATATAAAAGATCTTGAGTAGCTATACCACTCCTAGTTCTAATTCCATAAGCATGTTTATCTCCTGAAGCATTAACTAGCATATCCTTTTGTACCTTAGCAAGTTGATCAAGTTGGGTTTGGACCATTTGAAAGTGTTTACAAAGCATTTTAATATCATTTGAAGTTCTTTCCACAATATCTTTCAACTCATTGATAGCTCTAGAGTTTTCCAATAAATGATTCTAAACTTGTTTATTAAAATTACCTTGCTTAACAATAAAAATGTCAAGTTCCACTAAACATTAATCAGGAGGCTTGCCATAAGGAATATCACCTTCATCAAACTTCTATAGGAGGTAGATTCTTCACATCTTCAGCTCTAATACCTTTCTCCTTTAGACACTTCTTAGCTTCCCTCATCACTTCATCATTTAATGCAATTACTCCCCTCTTCTTGGGTGTTGGTGTTGGAACTGGTTCAGGCACAGCTGGTTCAGGAGTAATAGGCTTAGGTGTATTTAGCTCAGTTGAAGTCCAATCATCATAATTCTTCAGCATCTTTAAGAGTTCTTTTCCTAAAAACACAATCAGCAATGCTATCTAGGTATGTCCTAGAATCATCAGTTAGTCCATTATAATAAATATCAAGAAGCTCATTCTTAGGTAATGGACATCCAGGATGTGCATGAATCAAGGCACAGAACCTTGTCCATGACTCAAGCAACTTCTCTTCTTCTCCTTGTTTAAAATCAAAAAGTCTCTGCAAAGCAGCATGTCTAGCACGGGGAGGAAAATATTTCTGGAAGAAATAAGCAATCAAACAATCAGGGCTATCAATGGAACCAGGAGGTAATCTATTAAACCAAGCCCTAGCTTCTCCTTTTAGTGAAAAAGGGAAGATCTTAGTAACAAAGTACTTGCGCATCTTAAAAACATCAGAGAATAAAGCACTCATAGTAGAAAGCTCATTCATATGAGCCACAGCACTCTCATTTTCAGCCCCACAAAAAGGTTCTTTCTCAACAATGTCCAAATAGGATAAATCAAGAGAAAAATCGTAATCTTTATCTTTAATATCTATGGGAGAAGTGGCAAACTTAGGATCAGATGACAGCTTAGGAATAATGGTGCGTCTAGCGAGGAGACTCTTAATAGCACTAGTACCATGTGTGTTTCAGCACTCTTCAACAAATTCATTAGTGAACTCAATCTAGCCATCATTAATATCATAACTCTCACTAGACTCAGGTGAGCTAACAGGTGTAACAGTGTCTTCACTAGGAGTTTCGGTATTCCCTAAAATAGCCATAGTAGCATCTAGAAAATGACCTAATGAACCACTCGCATCAAGCACAATAGAAGTAGCATCATGAATATCAAAAGCAGTTTCAGACTCAGCAGTGGTAGCAGTGTGTGTAGCATGTGTATGTGGTGGTGTAACAAGCTTCTTATAACATACGGTGAATCAAGAGCAGCGGAGGTGTTTAGGATTGTACCTCTTCTTGTAGTGGATGTTAAAATAGGGAACTTTCCATCATGAGTCTTCCCCATGATGAAAGGAGTAGCAGTGAACAATAATAGATCCAAGTGAACTTACAAATAAAGCTATGCTCCCCGACAGAAAATAGTCTTGATGACCCACAAGTGTAGGGGATTGCAATAGTATTCGCGGTTAGTATTACCCAATTTATTGATTCGACACAAGGGGAGCCAAAGAATACTTGCAAGCCTTGACAACTGAGTTGTCAATTCAGTTGCACCTAAAAATAGTTCTTGCGCATAGCAGTTTATTAGTAGTAACAGTTTGTAGTAGCAACAGCAAAGCAACAGCAACAGTAGAACAAGAGCAATAGTAACAGTAACGGTAAACAGTAGGATTCGAGTGCGGTAGGCATAAGGATGGATGGACGGGCGTTGCATGGACGAGTCTAAACATGTAACTTCAAGATCTAGGGCATTGCGGATAAATAATAACAAGCATCCAAGTACTAAACAATCCTAGGCATGTGCTCCAAATATAGTCATACATGATTGCAATGAGAACTTGCACAACATCTTCTGTCCAGCCAGCCCGTGGCAGCGAGGCCTCTAGGGAACTACTGGCAATTAAGGCGCTCCTTTTAATACAGCACCGGAGCAAAGCATTAACACTCCGTGAACACATGTGATCCTCACACCACAACCATCCCCTCCGGTTGTCCCAATTATTGTCACTTTGGGGCCTTTGGATCCGGACAATGATATGTGTACACAACTTGCAGATAAGACCACAAATAATACTATCATAATAATTCAATAATAAGTTCAGATCTGAGATCATGGCACTCGGGCCCTAGTGACAAGCATTAAGCACAACAAGTTGCAACAAAGTCAAATAGCACTAATAGAGATAATAGGCACTATGCGCTAACAATCTTATTCGATTACATGATAGAACTCATCCAATCCCTACCATCCCCAAGCCTACAGCGGGGGATTACTCACTCATGTATGAGGGAAACATGGATGGTTGGTGGAGAGGCGTTGGTGATGACGATGGCGATGATCCTCTCCAAATTCCCCGTCTCGGCAGGGTGCCAGAACGGAGTTTCTGGATCCGAATCTTGGTTTCTGGTGGCGGCAGCATAGCGGAACTCTTTCTGGAAAACTATCGAACCCCCCTCGGTTTTTAGGTCGAGAGGCAACTTATAGGCGCAGAGAGAGGCCGAAGGGGGGGTGCCTGGGGTGGCTGCACCCCCTAGGCGCGGCCAGAGGTGGGCCCGCGCCTGGCAGGGGTGTGGGCCCCCCAGGCCCCTTCTCTGTCTCGTCTTCTGGCTCCGTGGATCTTCTGGTGAAATATAATTTTTGGCATATTTTCCGGGGGTTTTCCTGATAGTTCATTTTCTGCACAAAAACTAGACACCAACGTAATTCTGCTGAAAATAGCGTCAGTCCGTGTTAGTTGTATCCAAATCACACAAGTTTAGAGGAGAAACAATAGCAAAAGTGTTCGAAAAAGTAGATATGTTTTGGACGTATCATGATCCCTTGTGAGCCAGTCATATGCTTGCAAGCTAATTGGATGACATTTCACCGAGAGGGCCCAGAGTATATCTATCTGTCATATGTTTGGACAAATATCACTCTTGATCCATGTGCCTCAACACATACTTTCCGAACACTCAATGCCACCTTTATAACCACCCAGTTACGAAGTGGTATTTGATGTCATCAAAGCATCCATCCGGTGATGGTGATTAACATGATCTCATGGTCGAAGGATTTAGGTTACTATGTATTTGAAATCTTATAGCAAGTGAACTATTTGAACTTGATCTTATGCTACGCTCAACTATAGGAGTATGTCCATCGCATCATTCTCCTAATGATATGACCTTGTTGTTAATAACATCCCAATGTTCATGATAAGGAAACCGTGATTATATATTAACCAACAAGCTAGTTTAACAAGAGGCTTTACTAGGAACTCTTTTATGTTTATAAACCACACAAGTATTAATGTTTCCGGTCAATACAATTATAGCATGGTATGTAAACATTTATCATAAGCCTTAAGATATGATAATAACCACTTTATTATTGCCTCTTGGGCATATCTCCAACAGTAACAGAGACCCTGCAGGCCGCTGCCCGGAAGAAGATTGGAGGGGGAACCACTACTGGAATCGCCTTCGGCCACCTCTCCTCTTCACTAATTCCTCCTCATCACTCTCCATGATGAGAGGGGAGTAGTACACCCCCTGGACTTTGGGTTTATGGTGGTAACTTGATCTAATCTCTCCATGTATGATCATTGTTGAAGTCCATATATATGATGTCCCTTGCATGAGTATGGATCTATCTATGTAATTCCTATGGTGGATATTGTGTTAGGATATAGTACTTGTTATTCATTTACCGTTGTGTTGGATATTGTATGGTTTGTCATACTTTGGTAATATTCTATGATGCATGTAATGGTTTAGATCTATACACAATGCCTTGTTTATCCATATCATGAGGTGATTGACACCACCAAGTAGGGGTAGATGAGAGAGATGTGATAATACTCACAACATATCAATCATTGCACTAGTGTTTAGAACATTTTCCATTAAGAAGTATGATATATGTACGTAATGGGTGGCCAAGTGACAGCGGCATATGTATTGAGTGGCAGCAATGCAGCCTAATATCCTTTATCTAGGGGTGAAAAAGGAGAAGTATGATGTGTGGTGTGACACAAACCAAATGCTAGCCTTATTGTAAGGGTGAACTAGCAACACAAAGGAGTACTTCTTTCACCTATGTGTTTTATGACATGTATCCACCATAAAAGTACCATTAAAACATTGCAATTGTGTGTACCTTTACTATCTATAATATGATGATCACCATATATGGAGAAGATAGGATTAAGTGAACCCATGTCCATTGTTCTGTAAGGTTCCCAACCTTTAATAAGGTAGAGATCCCTGTGTTTACAATGCTAGTCCCTGGATCAATAGCTAGCATCCACAGTTAAGATGTAATATCAAGAAACAAAGGTCATAATACAACTTTATAACCAGGAATAAAATAATACATTACATCTTACATAGCTCATTTGGCTATCTCAATACAATGCAGCAGAAATAAATCTAGCATGGAGTCCTTCATCTTCAAAGTGCCATAGGCAAATCATGTTGGTTGTAGACTTGTAATCCTATTCAACACACTTCTCTAACATCAAACAAACCTGTAACATAATAAGTTTCAGCCACAAGGGTCAATATATTTGAATTGTATTGGCAAGTTTCACTACTATGTAGAAATAAGTGGATCCTATCATTACATGCATATTTGGATAAGTAGGGTTTAGGCTCATTTGCAGAAAGCAATATAGTTTTGTCCTATCTTTTCAAAATAGTTTTGATCTTTTTAAAATCTTTCTGAACTCCTTGGAAAACTGCAAGTGCTTCAAATCCCTTGTTGTCACCATCAAGTTTTACTTTGAGAAATTGGAATGTCGAGATATTCCATAGCTTCAGGCCTTAGTTGCTCAGAGTTGTCCATAACCGGGGACACGGCTAAGTACTTAGAATTTGATCTTCTGCAGAAGTTGTACACTTTACCCACATGACACAATCTCGTCTTGATGCCACCAGTGGCCGCTGGATAAGTACTCACCAAGTGGAGTACCGGCAGATCGAGAATGTGACAAAGTCTTTCCATAGGAGTCCTCCCAATACACAATGCTAGCTTGTCTACCAGGCACCAATGTAGGGATAGATTTCCCATACACGATTCTAGTTAACCTGAAGATGCCAATTCATGGGTCTTCCACTATGTAGTTGACCAAGCCAGAGCCCATTTAGCATGTGGATGTACACGGAAGCCACTGTATGAGAAACATGTTCAATCTCTAAGTCCCTGGGTGGTTTTCTTCTAGTGCACACACAAAAAGATAGCCATATAAACATGGTTCCATTTGTTGCCACCTTGTCCAATCTTGAGTATCCTTGTCCACCCAGGTGGTTTGTTTTATTATATAAAACATATATTTTTCCAACACTTCATATAATCATATCATGTATCCCATCCCAAATATATAGCAGGGCTAAGCTTACTACAACTACAATGTTTTCACTAAGGAAGATATAAGGGTATCCTATTAGGATTTAGCATAGCATAAAATATAGTAGTCCTTATCATGCATGTTACAAAAATCCACTAAGTGTAATGAAAATAGTAGGACATGGATGATAGTGTCACTTGCCTTTTTAGTAGAGAATGTTGGTTCACTTCTTGATCTTGCAAATATCACACTCTTCTAACTTCACTACAATTCAATCAAGCAGACACATATTCAACTAGCATTCAAACAATTTATCACACATAAAATAATAAAAACAAGGTCATGCATGCAAGCATGCAAAAGATAGTTTTATTTGGAAAAGTGGTTTCTACTAGGCTCTAAACATTTTCAAGCTCACATTGGTCATTTACAAAAGTGGTAAAACCATTTGCAAAAGGTTTCATCTCATAAACCAAATATTATGCTAAGGTGATATTTTATGTTGTTGAAAATATCTTTTAGCAAAGTAATGACTTTATATGTTTCATCAAATATGTTATTAAATCTCAAAACTTGGTGTTTAGGGTCAGAAGGTTTGAATTAAATCATTTCCCAAAGGCTTTACTCAAAAATCATTTCTAAACCATAAACAATATTTTTATTTGACTAGAAATGTGCTAATTCAAATATTTATCCCTTAACTCCACAAAATACAATTTTAAATCCATAAGTTGGTTCCTATGGTCAGTAGGTTCAAAACAAACCATTTAGCAAACATTTCACCTTAAAATTATTTCTAGAACAATTTTTATATTCAAATTATGCCTACACAAGTTTCTGCAAATTCAACCAATTTTCCAGAAGCAAAACATTAAACAAAGTGCATGGTTGCAAAGTACTTGTTCTGCTGATTCCATTGATATAAAATTTGCAAAATTTGGACGTGTATAATTAAAGTTATGAATTTTACAAGTTTGCATATCTAATAGATTCTAATTTCTATTTTAATTCAAACTCTGTCCACGTGGCTCGATCCTATTGGTTGGTAACGGTTCGTGCGGATCGACTAATACTGGTCGCAGGATCTTACTTAAAACGCACGGCGCAGATGGACGCGTACCCTTTCGATTAAGATCTAATCTTAGCCAATAGATCAAAATCCAACGGACACAATGCAGTTGACCATTGTCTGGCGGCGCTGGCGGCGGCGGACGGCGGCGCGTGCTCGGCCAGTGAGCTTGCCGACGAACTAGGTCGCGCGGAGAAGGAAGAGTGTGCTCAACATTCTCGCAGGAGTGCGGCGAAACTCGAGGTGTGGTCGGCTTGTCGAGGGGCGCACCGGAGCAGAGTGGATTGCTCATCGGAGTCGGTGGCGGCGTCGGGTGCTTCGGTTCATCATCGGAGGCGAGGTTTGAGGGCGCGCTAAGACAAAACGAAACATACGGTTAGATGCGTACAATGCTGGAGATCATGGGAGCATCATCGGGAGGTGCTGGGGCGGTCTGTACTCACTGGGGGAACTCGCCGGAGAAATGGCAGATGACGGCGCTCTCGACTTTTGGTCGTTGCCGAGCCTACGGTGCTCGCGTGGGCTAACGAGCGGCACTGGGAGATGCACCAGGAGATGGGGAGCAGGCTCGCGTGCAGTGGGAGGCGAGGGGCGGTTGGACGGCGCCAGAATTGGTCGGAGAAGTTCGTCGGGGCAGAGGGGTTCGAGCAAGCGATTCTCGTAGCCTGAAGGCAGAGGGGAGGTGCTGCTTGGGGGGAATGGAAGAGGAGGGCGAGGCGTTTAAAGGCGCGTGGTCACAGCGAGGATTAATTCAGCCATCAACGCGTATTAACGCGAATTGATTCGCGACAGAACGACGTTGAGCGAGGGGAAATGGCCGGCGTGGGTGGAAACGACGACTGACAGCGTGGGACCGCGCTGTCTGCGAGAGAGGGGGAGAGGGAGTGGGGCCTGCTGGTCAGTGACTCAGCGGGTGCTCTTCTTGGTGAAAAACGTTTCACTGTAGGGTGGAAGAGATGGGCTGCGACTGGGCTGGACTGGGCCTTCTGGCTGGGCTGCTTTGTTTCTCTCTTTTTTATACAAACCTTTTTCTTTTTCTGTTTTGAATTTCTGTTTTGAATTTTCATTCAAATAATTCAAACTCCAAATGAATTCAAACTTCCACCAAACTTTAGGTATAGTTTAATTTTGTTTAACAACATATTCCAAAGTCCAAAATAAAATAATTCTTTTATTCTTTTAGGATCTATTAATAATTAAATAAATAGACATTAGTCTTTAATTCAAATAGCGTTTAATATATTTTAAAAACTCTATTTTAAATCTAAATTTCTACAAAATCTTTTCAGTAGGTTTTATTAAAAACATAACACTTTGAAATATAATTTAAAATACTTTAATAAGTTTTTAATGATCATTCAAAATAGGAAAATGTCTATACTTGAATGAAATTTGGATATAAATAAATCCTCATGGTTTTATTTAAATAAACCTTTACTATTTTTATCAAACAAAATATTTTATTTTAAATGCTTGGCCAAGATTAATTTGGCTCTTTTTAAAAATAGTCATTATTCATTATTTCTACCTTTGCTTATAAAAACCATATCTTTTTATTTAAAGATCCAAAAATGGTGATTCCAACTATTATAACTTTATTTATTATTTGTTTATCTTTTTAAATCCCTTTAGGATTTTGTTTGATCAAAAATAGGTTTTGATGTTTCCAATTGGAAATCAAAAGGTTTCTTTTCACCCTAAATTTCAACAAATTTTTATTTTGTTTATTTATTTTTCACATTTCAAAATTTGCAAAATTTTAGGATGTGACAGGCTACCACCCTTAAAAGAAATCTCGTCCTGAGATTTGGGAAGGCTAGGGTTACAAGTTGGCTTGAAGACAACTAGGGTACTACCACCCTTAAAAGAAAGTCTCATAGGGTTACACTGATGGTTCACTTGACTATGGGTTCAACACTTGATATCCAGACAAGGAGTCCTTATTTGACTCTTCTGAGTTAACTAGTTCCTGACATCCACTTCTTCTATCTCTTCAAAGTTCCCATCCATGTCAATGTGGTTCACATGTCCTTTCTGGGTCACATTGGAGTCATTTCCATTGGAGTTTCTAGCATCCTTTTTCTTTTTCTTCTCAGGAGAGTTTGATGCATAGTGTCCAATTTCCTTACAATTATAGCACTGAAATTGGCTAATGTCTTTCTTCTTGAAAGTGTCATGTTGGTTCTGACCAAGGTCATCTCCATTGTCAGTATCATTTCCATTATTATCACTTCCATTGTTGTTGTGGTGATACTGATGTGGTTCAGAATCCTCATTGTTCTTTTTGAATGAACGCTTCTTTTGTGATGATCCTGAGTGATACTTGAGTTTATGCTTCCTCTTTCTGTTCTCAACTTGATTCATCTTGTTTTCCAAAATGGTGTCTTTGTCACAGAGTGATTGATAAGTTGGGACATAGGCAACAGCTAGCTGCAGGTTCAACTCATCATTAAGTCCTTCGAGGAATTTCTCCTTTCTCTTAGCATCTGTGTCAACTTCATCCGGTGCATAGCGTGCCAGATTGTTGAATTCTTCAATGTACTCAGCCACACTGAGGTGACGTTGTTTCAGATTGTGAAACTCCTTTTTCTTCAAGTTCATCACTCCAGATGAGATGTGAGCTGTACGGAAACCATCCTCAAAAATAGCCCAAGTCACATCTTCAAGGGGAATGGTGATCTGAAAGTTGTCCCACCATGTTGTTGCTGGTCCTTTAAGCAGATGCGATGCAAACCTAACTTTTTCTTCGTCGGTGCAGCCAACAGTCACTAAGTCCTTATTCACCGAACGTAACCAGTCATTGGCTACCATTGGGTCAGTTGTTCCAGAGAACCTTGCAGGCCTTAGCTTCAGAAACCTGGTGAGCATATCATGTGCTGGGGGGTTATTCTGATTATTGTTCTTGTTCTTGTTCTGATTCTGATTTTGTAGGAACCGTGTCATCATCTGCATCAGTTGAGCTTGTCCTGTCATCAACTGCTGTATCTCGGGAGTGATGTTGTTGTTGTTTTGGTTGGGGTTGGCACGACGGGGAGGCATATGTTGGTTTGATAGGGATAAGTAATGATGGATAGGTTTTAAGAAGTTCTAACACACAACCCAAAACAATCAAGTTCAATCAAACAATCAAGCAATCAACCAGCAACTATCCACTTAACAACTTATGAGCTTAACTCATGAGTTGAAAGAAACAACAAGTTTCTTGAAATAATTAACTTAGTATAGTCATACCTCATAGGTCAATATGATCCATACACTTAACATGATATCACTGCTTTTGGTAGGCAATCTAATGTCTCTTGGTTCTCACTTGTAGTCCTTAGTGATGTCTAAGTTGAAGTCCTTGATGGAACTAAAGTTGAAGTCACTGGTCATGGTGAAGGCTTTGTCCATCAAGTTGAAAAAGGAAGAGATGTAGAATTCAAAACCAAAAGGTTGAGGAAAGAGTTTACAAGATTGTTTGTAAATAAGTTATGGAACAAATACAACTCTTTTTTCCTAAGGGGTTTTGTCCAACCCTAGGGTTACAATCCTACAGGCAACACAGTGCTCTGATACCATCTGTAAGGATCCCAACCTTTAATAAGGTAGAGATCCCTGTGTTTACAATGCTAGTCCCTGGATCAATAGCTAGCATCCACAGTTAAGATGTAATATCAAGAAACAAAGGTCATAATACAACTTTATAACCAGGAATAAAATAATTCATTACATCTTACATAGCTCATTTGGCTATCTCAATACAATGCAGCAGAAATAACTCTAGCATGGAGTCCTCCATCTTCAAAGTGCCATAGGCAAATCATGTTGGTTGTAGACTTGTAATCCTATTCAACACACTTCTCTAACATCAAAAAACCTGCAACATAATAAGTTTCAGCCACAAGGGTCAATACATTTGAATTGTATTGGCAAGTTTCACTACTATGTAGAAATAAGTGGATCCTATCATTACATGCATATTTGGCTAAGTAGGGTTTAGGCTCATTTGCAGAAAGCAATATAGTTTTGTCCTATCTTTTCAAAATAGTTTTGATCTTTTGAAAATCTTTCTGAACTCCTTGGAAAACTCCAAGTGCTTCAAATCCCTTGTTGTCACCATCAAGTTTTACTTTGAGAAATTGGAATGTCGAGATCTTCCATAGCTTCAGGACTTAGTTGCTCAGAGTTGTCCATAACCGGGGACACGGCTAAGTACTTAGAATTTGATCTTCTGCAGAAGTTGTACACTTTACCCACATGACACAATCTCGTCTTGATGCCACCAGTGGCCGCTGGATAAGTACTCACCAAGTGGAGTACCGGCAGATCGAGAATGTGACAAAGTCTTTCCATAGGAGTCCTCCCAATACACAATGCTAGCTTGTCTACCAGGCACCAATGTAGGGATAGATTTCCCATACACGATTCTAGTTAACCTGAAGATGCCAATTCATGGGTCTTCCACTATGTAGTTGACTAAGCCAGAGCCCATTTAGCATGTGGATGTACACGGAAGCCACTGTATGAGAAACATGTTCAATCTCTAAGTCCCTGGGTGGTTTTCTTCTAGTGCACACACAAAAAGATAGCCATATAAACATGGTTCCATTTGTTGCCACCTTGTCCAATCTTGAGTATCCTTGTCCACCCAGGTGGTTTGTTTTATTATATAAAACATATATTTTTCCAACACTTCATATAATCATATCATGTATCCCATCCCAAATATATAGCAGGGCTAAGCTTACTACAACTACAATGTTTTCACTAAGGAAGATATAAGGGTATCCTATTAGGATTTAGCATAGCATAAAATATAGTAGTCCTTATCATGCATGTTACAAAAATCCACTAAGTGTAATGAAAATAGTAGGACATGGATGATAGTGTCACTTGCCTTTTTAGTAGAGAATATTGGTTTACTTCTTGATCTTGCAAATATCACACTCTTCTAACTTCACTACAATTCAATCAAGCAGACACAGATTCAACTAGCATTCAAACAATTTATCACACATAAAATAATAAAAACAAGGTCATGCATGAAGCATGCAAAAGATAGTTTTATTTGGAAAAGTGGTTTATACTAGGCTCTAAACATTTTCAAGCTCACATTGGTCATTTACAAAAGTGGTAAAACCATTTGCAAAAGGTTTCATCTCATAAACCAAATATTATGCTAAGGTGATATTTTATGTTGTTGAAAATATCTTTTAGCAAAGTAATGACTTTATATGGTTCATCAAATATGTTCTTAAATCTCAAAACTTGGTGTTTAGGGTCAGAAGGTTTGAATCAAATCATTTCCCAAAGGCTTTACTCAAAAATAATTTCTAAACCATGAACAATATTTTTATTTGACTAGAAATGTGCTAATTCAAATATTTATCCCTTAACTCCACAAAATACAATTTTAAATCTATAAGTTGGTTCTTATGGTCAGTAGGTTCAAAACAAACCATTTAGCAAACATTTCACCTTAAAATTATTTCTAGAACAATTTTTATATTCAAATTATGCCTACACAAGTTTCTGCAAATTCAACCAATTTTCCAGAATCAAAACATTAAACAAAGTGCATGGTTGCAAAGTACTTGTTCTTCTGATTCCATTGATATAAAATTTGCAAAATTCGGACGTGTAGAATTAAAGTTATGAATTTTACAAGTTTGCATATCTAATAGATTCTAATTTCTGTTTTAATTCAAACTCTGTCCACGTGGCTCGATCCTATTGGTCGGTAACGATTCGTGCGGATCGACTAATACTGGCCGCAGGATCTTACTTAAAACGCACGGCGCAGATGGACGCGTACCCTTTTGATTAAGATCTAATCTTAGCCAATAGATCAAAATCCAACGGACACAACGCAGTTGACCATTGTCTGGCGGCGTTGGCGGCGGCGGACGGCGACGCGTGCTCGGCTAGTGATCTTGCCGACGAACTAGGTCGCACGGAGAAGGAAGAGTGTGCTCACCGTTCTCGCAGGAGTGCGGAGAAACTCGATGTGTGGTCGGCTTGTCGAGGGGCGCACCGGAGCAGAGTGGATTGCTCGCCGGAGTCGGTGGCGGCGTCGGGTGCTTTGGTTCGTCGTCAGGGGCGAGGTTTGAGGGTGCGCTAAGACAAACGAAACATACGGTTAGATGCGTACAATGTTGGGGATCATGGGAGCATCATCAGGAGGTGCTGGCGCGGTCTGTACTCACTGGGGGAACTCGCCGGAGAAATGGCAGACGACGACGCTCTCGAGTTTTGGTCGTTGCCGAGCCTACGGTGCTCGCGCGGGCTAACGAGTGGCACTGTGAGATGCACTAGGAGATGGGGAGCAGGCTCGCATGCAGTGGGAGGCGAGGGACGGTTGGACGGCGCCATAATTGGTCGGAGAAGTTCGCCGGGGCAGAGGGGTTCGAGCAAGCGATTCTCGCAGCCTGGAGGCAGAGGGGAGGTGCTGCTTGGGGGGAATGGAAGAGGAGGGCGAGGCGTTTAAAGGCGCGTGGTCACGGCGAGGATTAATTCAGCCATCAACGCGTATTAACGCGAATTGATTCGCGGCAGAACGACGTTGAGCGAGGGGAAACGGTCGGCGTGGGTGGAAACGACGACCGATAGCGTGGGACCGCGTTGTCTGCGAGAGAGGGGGAGAGGGAGTGGGGCCTGCTGGTCAGTGACTTAGCGGGTGCTCTTCTGGGTGAAAAATGTTTCACTGCAGGGTGGAAGAGATGGGCTGCGACTGGGCTGGACTGGGCCTTCTGGCTGGGCTGCTTTGTTTCTCTTTTTTTATACAAACCTTTTTATTTTTCTGTTTTAAATTTCTGTTTTGATTTTTCATTCAAATAATTCAAACTCCAAATGAATTCAAACTTCCACCAAACTTTAGGTATAGTTTAATTCTGTTTAACAACATATTCCAAAGTCCAAAATAAAATAATTCTTTTATTCTTTTAGGATCTATTAATAATTAAATAAATAGACATTAGTCTTTAATTCAAATAGGGTTAAATATATTTTAAAAACTCTATTTGAAATCTAAATTTCTACAAAATATTTTCAGTAGGTTTTATAAAAAACATAACACTTTGAAATATAATTTAAAATACTTTAATAAGTTTTTAATGATCATTCAAAATAGGAAAATGTATATACTTGAATGAAATTTGGATATAAATAAATCCTCATGGTTTTATTTAAATAAACCTTTACTATTTTTATCAAACAAAATATTTTATTTTAAATGCTTGGCCAAGATTAATTTGGCTCTTTTTAAAAATAGTCCTTATTCATTATTTCTACCTTTTCTTATAAAAACCATATCTTTTTATTTAAAGATCCAAAAATGGTGATTCCAACTATTATAACTTTATTTATTATTTGTTTATCTTTTTAAATCCCTTTAGGATTTTGTTTGATCAATAATAGGTTTTGATGTTTCCAATTGGAAATCAAAAAGTTTCTTTTCACCCTAAATTTCAACAAATTTTTATTTTGTTTATTTATTTTTCACATTTCAAAATTTGGAAAATTTTGGGATGTGACATGTTCCCACAATATAAAACCCTAGTCTTGTGCTCTTGCATTGAAGAGGATTGGGACACTTTTACATTCTTATTTTAAGGATATACTCCTATTTATTCATGAAACTTATTAGAGGATATACCATGAACTTATTAGAGGATATACTCCTATTTGTTCATGAAACTTGGTCCTCATTATAACTTATAGCTTTAAGGAAATTTTCAAATGGTGACTAAACATTATCTTTTGTCACATAAGCCCTTAAGAGTTGATAATTATGGTTTCAAAGCATATATGATTTTATTGTTTTGAAGTGGAAAAAATGTGCTTAAGTGATTGGTTATAGAAAAATATTCCTACAAGCCCTTGTGGAAATAGAATGGTTGATCAATAATATGAGATAAATATCAATTTTGTTATATAATTAAGGTTGAAGGCTTACCAAGAATTCCTATTATCCATACTTCATAAGTATCAACTTCTGACTAAGGAATTCCTTTCCTAGATATGCTACTTATTGATAACCATCATCATGTATTAACATGATGAACTTTACTAATTATACTCCTAACAATAATTTCTACTCTTAAATGCATTTGTGAATCTAACGAGTTTGGCACTAAAGCTCTACATGTTCTCCTCATATCTACACATACTTATCCTTTAGCTACTAATGGTATCATCCAATACATTAAAGAGTTACTTCTAACTTCACTTCAATTATCCTTATTATTCATAATCAATATTCCTCCAATAGATGTTTATAACAACTCCTGCTTCATCTAAGGTTTTTACTAATCTTTAAGAGGAAAACTACTGCCCTTATAACTTAATGTTGCTCTAGTATGAGCTTGGTCATAATATCATAACTTTAGTGACCTCTAGTAAATCATACCCCAACTTCCTATTACACTTATGTGACTTGTTGATGCATGTAAAATGCATACATGAACTTTGTAGTTTTTTGACATGATTTACCACATTTTTGCAACATATATGATGTTAGGTCCATGTTTACATTGATTTCGGGGATTTTCTAAACAATCCCCTCTCTTTTGGTTCTAACTTTTTATGGCAGAAAAACCTTATGTTAGTGTTTTTGACTTTCTAGGAGCTACGAAACTCGAAATGGAGCTAGGTCAATGGGAGTTGTTATATAATTTCTATACAAATCCAACGAGCTAAAGTATAGCCCAAGGGGCCCAACAATCTTAAAATGGGAACCCATTTACTAGAGGGCGCGCTACTAGAGATATCTCAACCGTCGAAACTCCGATGTCGTCGATTCCACCGCCATTCGCTTTGTTTTTACCTAAAACCATCTATATATATACCCCATGGCGGTCTTTCTTGAGATGGACGGAGGCAGACATCAAAAACCAAGTAACAGAGACCCTGTAGGCCGTCGCCCAGAAGAAGATTGGAGGGGGAACCGCTGCCGGAATCGCCTCCGGTCGCCTCTTCTCCTTCACCAACGCCTCCTAATCACTCTCCTTGATGAGAGGGGAGTAGTACACCCCTTGGACTTTGGGTTTATGGTGGTAACTTGATCTAATCTCTCCATGTATGATCATTGTTGAAGTCCATATATATGATGTGCCCTTGCATGAGTATGGATCTATCTATGTAATTCCTATGGTGTATATTGTGTTAGGATATAGTACTTGTTATTCATTTACCGTTGTGTTGGATATTGTATGGTTTGTCATACTTTGGGAATATTCTATGATGCGTGTAATGGTTTAGATCTATACACAATGCCTTGTGTATCCATATCATGAGGTGATTGACACCCCCAAGTGGGGGTAGATGAGAGAGATGTGATAATACTCACAACATATCACAACATATGAATCATTGCACTAGTGTTTAGAATATTTTCCATTAATAAGTATGATATATGTAGGTAATGGGTGGCCAAGTGACAGCAGCATATGTATTGAGTGACAGCAATGCAGCCTAATATCCTTTATCTAGGGGCAAAAAGGGAGAAGTATGATGTGTGGTGTGACACAAACCAAATGCTAGCCTTATTGCAACGGTGAACTAGCAACACAAAGGAGTACTTATTTCACCTATGTGTTTTACGACATGTATCCACCATAAAAGTACCATTAAAACATTGCAATTGTGTGTACCTTTACTATCTATAATATGATGATCACCATAGATGGAGAAGAGAGGATTAAGTGAACCCATGAACCCATGTCCATTGTTCCCATAATAGAAAACCCTAGTCTTGTCCTCTTGCATTGAAGAGGATTAGGACACTTTTACATTCTTGTTTTGTTACATTAAATTTGCATCTATTAAAACAACCATCTTATTCCTTAAAACTTGTTTAGTGCATAATCAACTAAAACTTGTGACACTTTAGTTGTATAGAATAAATAGCTTTTCCTTCTTGCTCCTTTGGATCGATACCCTACTTCCACATTGAAGGTACTACGGTGATCCCCTACACTTGGGGGTTATCACTTGTCCTGAATAACCTAGGTTAACATATCTAGACTAGGGTTTAATCATGTTCTATCCACCAATGTCACTTATGCATCATATAATCAATCACTTTTTGTGACTTAAGCATGATCATTATAATCATTTGATCATTTATGAATTAGGTTTCTAGTTGGCTAATTAAGGTTGTCATCAATACAACATTACAGTTGTAATTATCTTCTTAGAATTTCCATTTGACTAAGAGAAATAATTCAATGACTATGTCTACTTGATCCAATAAGATTACTCCTTGGTAACTATATCATCAAAATTCATCCTTATAATCCTCTGTGTTACCATATATATGTTATTTCAAATAACTCTTCTATTCCATTCAGGAGTGAGTTAACTCCACCAATCACCAAATTGATTTAATTCTCTTCAAACATTCCCCTCCTATAGATGATATCTAAAACTAGCATAACTGCTTACCTCTTCTTACTTATTTCTCTAAAGGCTTTAAAATAAATGCTATGATAAGACCAGAGTTGATAGATCAAGAATTGATAGGTTAAGAACTGATAAATCAATAGTTGATCACTCAACATTGATGTTCAACAGATACTAGAACATAGTTCCATAGAAGTGATTAGGATTTGGATGGCAAGAAATATATGCGGTGAAGGTCTTGACTTGGTTTCCTTCCTACTCAATATAAACCAAATATTTAAGGTTTAAGAACTACCATGATGCACATGGTAAGGTATACAATGTAAAGTATATATATCAAGATTGAGTTATTGAATTCCTTTTACTTGAGTTATTCTAATACCTCGAACACTACGCTCTAAGCAATAAGCCAGTATGAACCCAAAGTGGATAAGGTGTGCTATCACGGAGGCCCAAATGCCACCCACATGTAGGCCCGTCTAAGCGGGGCAGGGCATGGTATTAGCCAACCACCCTACCCACTTTGCAAGAACATAGTATCAGGTGCGAGCGGCGTCGTCGACAGGTATGCGAACAAAACATACATAATGAGTATGTATGTCAGCGACATACATTAGTACATCAGAGTCAGAACATCTAAAAGAAATAGAAATATTCAATGCCATACGACAAGATCCAAATATCCTAGATAGAAATAATAGTTTAGGATACATCCTCACACATCACACATCAGATTATCAAGCGGAAGCGGAAAACAAGTTTTGAGTACGAAAAATAAGCAAACTGGCATAAGATGCCTAGAAATAAGCACATCTCGCCCACAGATCTCACGGATCTCCATATCCAGAATCTCTACACCTAACGGTCGTTGTCACCATCATCGGTCTTCTCGACCCAGTAACCTTACTATGGATATACATGTCCATCTGAACAATATTTTATTAATACAATTACATGGTATAACATAGCATGGCATGGGTGAGGTGTGGGTACAAGAATAAAGCATTTTATTCGTTGTTTAGTCATATTTTGCTCCCATAAACCTTGATACCCATATAATATTTATATGATGCATGCTTCAATTCATATCATGGAATGCATAGTTAGAATGGGCTCGTCGCGCTGATCATTTTAGACATATCATTTGTCAAAATCAGAGTTTCAGAATTAAAGTTATGCATTTATTAAGAAATTGGCATTTAAATGGTATTTAATAATTCGAAAAATTTAAATGCCTAGAATATATTTTAAATATCATATTCATATTCCTAGCATTTCTCTAATTCAAAAATATATATCATTTGTATTATTTGGTTTTATGAATTTAAAACAATATAAAATATAAAATTAGTCAAATATTGTCAAATGTCAAAGGTTTGAGTAGTTTGAAATAGTTCTGGAAAGACTTGAATTTAGATTTGAATTCACATATGAAAATAAAACACATTTCATATTAAACATTTATTTAAATTCTAAATATTTGAAAAGTTGTGAATTATTTATACTAAATTCATATTTTGACTTTTATTTGATTTTAGACTTACACTGCAACTTTTATCACTCAAGGTTGGCTTACCCTCGGTCAGTGGCATGTGGGACATAGGAACAGAAAGGGCCACAGGGCGCGCAAACGATGGGCGCCGACACGTGGCCCAGATGAGGAGTGCGGGTTGAGCTTCAGAAAAGCTTGGGTGCCTTTTTGCAAAACGTTTCTGGGTTTGGGTGAGAGGGTGACAGGTGGGGTTTCTAGGGACTACGAGTTGGGAGTTTGGAAACTGGAGGGCCTGAATGCAAAACTGACCTGCAGCTGCGATGCGACTGACGAAACTGAATGTTGAAACATGCGCGCGGTGGTGGATCTGGCAATCTTCCAGCGATGACGGTGATGCAATCGCGACGAGTCTAAGCGGCGCTGCACGAACACAAGACAGAGAGGACAACAAGGGCTACAAGATCTATTCATGGTGTTTCTCTGGAAGAAAGCCGACGCGGTGGTAAAACAAGGAGGAATGGCGGCGAACGCAACTGCTACTGCTGCTGTTGGAACTGCAAATGCACGAGCGGCGATGCTGGCGACGTTCGGCAGCGAGCGGTGATGAAGCGGGGGCTCCAATGGTCGAACGGGAAGGGGGAGAGCACGATGAGGTTCATAGGAACTAGGCGCATCAAGAGGACGAGATGGACACGGACGAGACCGTCGAGAAGAGCAAGAACCTGTACGGAAGGACGACGGACGGAGGCGCACGCAGATCATTCAGCGAAAAGATCTCGCTCTAGAAGAAACCATAAGGCAAACAAGCATTTCTTGGAGGGGGTGTGCTCACTAGAAGGCTCTCAAACTAGTAGAGCTTTATGGTGAGGAGGAGATCAGCCGCGAGGCTCAGGGACGGGGTCCTTCAGCTCCGGCATTCATGGCGTCGAGGGGGCTTGTTCTGGGAGGCTCTGGGTACGTTCTCCGGTACAAGGTGATGTAGATGGGCCTTGATCAGAGTCCATCATCTTGGCTTACCTTGGGAAGCTCCAGGTCGCTGGAAAAGAGTGATGGTTGAGTCTAGGGTTTGGGGGGAACATGGTGAGACCATGGTTTTCTTGCGGTGGAAGAAGGGAGGAAGGGGAGGTGCTTGTGCTGGGATCTCGATCTAGTGTTGGTCTTGCATCTGGTGGTGGTTGGTGATAAAGGAGAGAGGAGAAATGGTGGCATATGGGTGGTTTTACTTTGCAAAAGCACAGAGAGGGGAGTATCTCGGCTAGGTTCTTTCTTCTTTTGCTTTAACTAGGGAGGGGAGAGGGGACCAGGGTAGAGGCAGGTGATACCTTCGATCCGGATTCACGGATGTAGTATAATAGCTTTTTCCCTAAAAGACCTGGATTTAATCGAACCTTGAAAAACAATGCTAAAAGGAAATAAATAAGGACACGTCTACAAAAATTTGTTTCTTTGTTTTACCTTAGTTTACTAGACCAATCTAGTTTATTTTTATAGTGGGTTGAATCGATGGATGAAGACAGACCAGGTTTGAAGATCCACCTGCAGCTGCGCATCATATGGGATAAAATATAATAATAAGCATAGTCATGTGTAATATTTGAACGGAGATAATCTCTTATGGGCAACACATCCTAATATACTAAAGCCTCCGTGATGCAGTGGGCATAACAATAGCCTTTTAATCCAACCGAGTGCACACCGAAGCCACAGGCTACAAACGATTATTAAGTGAAGAACACAGATTAAAGCATTAAGTGGTGATGTTATTGTGATCTCGAATGGGTCGCTAAGCAAAGATCGTACTACCCTTTCTGTCACTAGGGTTCCTATGAGATCGTCGCTAGCCAAGTATCTCACCTCAAGCCTTTATCAATCTATGGGATCTTGGGTACCTACAAGTCCACAGATCGAGAGAAGAGACAGAGAAACAAAAGATACAAATCTCAATTGCAAATAAAATACAATGCTCCCATAATTAGATGCACATAATTGATGCAAGGTTTCTTCCCAACCCGCAGCCCGTTAGGAATACTCACTCATAACAAATAGATCAAGGATAGAAACCATTATGCAAAATACTTGGATTGAAATCAAATATTCTTACAATGGTCGCCAACTCACAAGGAAATCTATAGTACAAAACAAAGGCTATGGCTAGTAGAGGGATGGATGGTGGAATGGATGAACAATGATGTTGATCTCCTTTGGTGGTGGTGTGATGAAATCTAAAAATGGCGGCTCTCTGGACGACGACTGGAGCCTCAAAATATATAGACGTCTGATGATGGCTCAGTTGATGTAGAGCCTGTTGGAAACCCTAAGAACAAGATATGATAAGCACAGCAGCAAGTTTTCCATCAGTTATGAAACCAAGGTTATCGAACCAGTAGGAGAAAGAAACAACTTCCGCTAAAGAGAGGTACATCTTTAACATGATATGAAAGTGTTCATTTCCGCTAAAGTTGCATGTCTTTGCTTGGTGTTTAGCACCAAATTCTCTAGCGATCAAAGAAATTTTGCACCAAAGAATCTCCACTGTCAGTACTCAATGTTTGAGATGTGGACGAGAAGTGGAAGATGAGAATCATGTAGTGGTCTGATGTACTCTCGCTTCAATACTTTAGGAGGGTATGCGCTAGTGTTGGTCGCTATCCCAGGAAAAAGTGAATTTACAACTAGCGGTAATGAGTGGATGTTCCAGATGCTATTTGAAGCTACTACATCAAATATGGTGAGGATCATCTTCCTCCGATGGCGATCATGGCACCACCGCAAAATTGTGGTGCACGGAGACAAAAAAGCATCGATCACATTACCTTCCCGCAGAATTATGTTTAGTACTTGGAGGGTATAGACTAGAGAGTTCAAAGAAAAAACAAAGCACCGGGGCTCCCCATGATACGACCCTTGGATCCTTTGGAAGGGATGGTATCGACATGGGAGAAAGAAACCACTAGCTGGATGGTTGAGATCAATGTGGTCGCCGATAAGGATAACACACACAAAATGCGCAAGCATTGACATATGGCTCAAAAACATCTATGACATCCTATTTGTTCAGCATGATGAATGCCAATGCGGAGAAGTCTGAGCTCCAAGCATGTTTTGAAGGGATCCAGATTAAGACCAAAGGCCGAGATCCAGGTATATTGGAATCAGATTGTGCCAACATGGTGGGAGCTCGAAAATCCCAAATAAGTAACCAATTTACTCTTTCGAGTTTCTTGACGGAGACACGAGCAATTCTATGTGAGAACTTCATAAGATTAGTGAGTTGAACAATAAAGGCGTGTTTGGTAGGACGGATTGTCGTTTCTCGCACGACGCGGGAAGAAATAAAGTCATTTGGAGAGCTGGGCTGCATGAAATTTTTGCACGGCACGGTTCTTAAAGCTTCCCAAATCTTGGCCCGCTAGGAACGTCGATTTTAGACGGTTCCATGAGATAGGTCTGCTACACGCAAATTCTTAAACCGGTGTGCATCCTAGGTATGTGAACTTTTCTCTGTAAGCATGGTTAACTTAATCCACTTTGATCTATAAAACCATGCATCATTTTAAGATAAGTTGTACATAAAAAGATGTGAATCGACGTTACGAATCCATCGCGACGACCGCTTTTAGTTTCATTGACCTTTTATGGGTCTATTTCATGTTCATGTTTATACGTTTATGAATAAATTTTACCAATTATTTATACACGATCGATGATTTGAAATTTCCTTTAGAGTGTAACTTCGTCTTACCGAATCACACAACTTTCGTATTGTAAGTTTTTCGTTTTGACATTCATAACTACGTAGATCTAAACTGTCATATTATACGTACCATCCGTATAGCAATATCAAAACAGAAAACTTACAATATCAAAATCGTGTAAAATGATGAACTAAATCTTTTCTCCAAAGGAAATTTCGAATAATCAACTATGTATAAATAATTTGACAAAATTTGTTTAAAAATGTTTAAAAGGGAAAACGACGTAGCGTTTCAAACACTCAACAAAATTACAAATTATTCATCAAACTAGATTCATAACATCGAGGGGCATCTTTTTTTCATGTACAACTTATCTCGATGGGATAACACTCACCGTGTAATGTGTGCATGCATGAACCAAACGCTGTGTCGATTTGGAGAAAAACGAGAATACAGGGAGCCAAACAAGACCCAAAGTCAAATCTCTTTCCATACAACATCGAACGGGCCAAAAACTAAAAACGAGAATTTTAAACCCGAAAAACCAAACACGCCGTGATCATAGTCATAGTTTAGCGCAATTAGATAAGTCATTAGTGTGGTGTTTTGGAAGAACACAAACCCTGTTCGACTCATCTTTTTTCTTGAGTGGAACCTGTTCGACTCAAATTTTTTTTTTTTTTTTTTTTGGAACGGAGCCTGTTCGATTCATCTAGGGAGTAGGCCTTCGAAACCGAGTACTATCTGGAAACCTAACAGGCCACGTATAGGACTCGGCCCATGCGAGCGAGGCGCTGGTAAAACGCGGTATAGGGTCCCTACAAATTGACCCCCACCCCACCCTTGACCTCCTCCCCTGCTTATCTCTTCCTCTCGCAAAAGGAACCGAAGAGAGAGAGAGAGAGAGAGATTCGAACTAAAACCTCTCGCGGCCGACGACCTATCTCGGAGACCTAACAAAGGTAATACGCCGTCTCTTCCCGCTACTCGCCCCGTTATTCTCTCTTTGTTTTGCTAGCTAGGGTTCTAGGTTTAGATCTGCGCTTTTCACCATCGCAGATCCACGTTTTTGTCTCTTCGATTACCGTCTAATAAATAGGGTTTCCCCATGATTCCGCGAGCTTTTGCTCGTCCTCGCCGTTATTCGGGTTGGGTGGCTTATTATCCTTTTCGGTTCAATTCCATATCTCTCCATCGGTTGGTTCGCGTGGATTTTAGGTCTGTATTTCTCGGGGCTTGCCCCCAAGCTTGTTACGATTCGTGGTGGGGGATTTTATTCTGTTTTAATTTGAAGCGGCAGATTATATATTACTACTAATTTGCCAAGAATAACACGCCAATTCCAACACAACGTTCTTCTAGGTTACATCTACCTGTACCATGTCCGGTTAATTGTTATTGCTCGTTGCTATAAACTTAAACGTTCTAGCGGATAATCCTGAGTCTGCTTCTAGCTTTACTAACTGTTGCAAGGGCTACAGTCCATCTTGTTACTTTGTAGTACCCGCATTGAAAATTTTATCTTCCTTATTTTTGATGGTTCATCAATCCTGGTTGTGGTTTGCGCAAAAACTCTATTGTCAACGCTGGTTGAGCCCCTTCATGTGCTGCTTCTAGCACTGTTATAGGCTTATAGCTACTGTACTGACAGTTGTGTTTTGCAATTGCCAGATGTCGGATGCGGATGATTACCGTTGCTTCGTAGGGAGCCTTTCGTGGTCCACTAATGATGCAGACCTGAAGGATGCTTTTGCGAAATTTGGTCGTGTTACTGAGACCAAGGTAAAATTTCTTTTCATATGGCCCTGAAATTCTAATATTTTGTGTGGTTGAATACATGAATGATTCTTTTGGACAAGCAAACATGTAGAATATTCCCCTAGGTAAATTATGCATGCTGTACATTTGACTAATTCGTCTTTGAATATTTTGGATGAACCTGCAATAGATTTGCATTATCCTTTGGTACTTGGTAAAGTACATTGTAGCAAATCATAGCTGGTATGGTATAGCAGGATCCTTTGCTGCCTTTGCCACTTTAGTTTTTAATCTGTTTGGTTTGTGAAGAATGGACATGTTAAAATTGTGTGGAAAAAATAATACAGAATGGCAGTGTCAGTACCATATAATGCTATTGTTTTGCACCCCTATATTAATAGGTTGTGACTTCGCTGTTTCTAGCTTTTGCAAGTGATTCTTGTGGTTGGACACCACTTTCTTTATGTTTCTTCTTGCTCTTATATATATACCACATATGTATCAATTTTGCAGGTGGTTCTTGACAAATTCTCTGGCCGATCACGTGGCTTTGGATTTGTGACTTTTGATGACAAAAAGGCCATGGAAGAAGCTGTTGAGGCTATGAATGGAATCGATCTAGATGGAAGGAATATTACTGTTGAAAGAGCACAACCTCAAGGTTCAGGCAGGGACCGTGATGGGGATAGAGACTATAGTCGTGGTGGCGGCCGTGATTTTGGAGGCGGTCGTGGTGGTGGTGGTGACTGCTACAAGTGTGGCAAGCCTGGCCATTTTGCAAGGGAGTGCCCTTCTGGTGATGGTGGGGACAGGTATGGTGGCAGGGATGACAGGTATAGTAGCAGGGATGACAGGTACAGTAGCAGGGATGGTGGCAGGGATGACAGGTATGGTGGTAGAGATGATAGGTATGGAGGTAGCAATGGAAGCAGCCGTTATGGGCCTGACCGTGGTGGTGATCGCTATTCTGGGAGCCGTGATGGAGGAAGCCGCAGTGGTGGCGGCGGTGGCGATCGATACAGCCGTGACAGGTCTGGACCGTATGAACGTCGCAGCCGAGATGAATACTGATCTTGATGGTGGTGATTCTGTCTCAGGTATGAAAGCTACTGGATATCACTAGTGGTATGTTTGCTTTATTATTATATAAATGCAGCAGATGGTTTGCTGTTGTGTACTCGTATGAGAAGAATGATGCTTTTGTTACTCGTGTTGACTAGTGCTTGGTTTACCCAATGTTCCTATCTGGATTTGGCTTGTAACCGGTTCCTCGGGAGCTTCAGTGGATCATGTTATTTCTGTCTGAGTTATATTTGGGATCCATGTTCTGTGTTGCTCTGATGGTTGAAGTCATGTCATGGTACTTGGCCTTTGGTTCTGTTCCTATACGCATCGTGGTTTTCGGTGAAGTTTGGTCTCAGCTTCAAGGATGTTGAAGAACTACTACTTGTTATTTAGTCGTGTTGTGTTCTTGAGAGGAAAAAGGATCAACATTCTATGCTCGGGTATCTTCTTAAAATATTCCTTCAGAAAGGAAACAAAGGGTAAAATCTTGAGTTACATTCATAGGATTAGATTTTGTTTGAATTACTCTTTTCTCAATAAGCTATGATTCTCACAAATAATTTTTCGCAGGCATATGGCCTTTATGTTCCTGTTGGTCTCTGCTTGGCTTAGTGCTAATAATTTGCTGCTCAACCATGGGTCCTAATGCTCGCTCTATTCTGTTCTATGGCTCTTCTGCTCCCAGTGAACCACTTGATTCATTGGCCTGCGTTGAAGTGTTGTTTGTTGAGTTCTGCCCTTCATTGCCCCGTGAAAATCATCTGTCAGGAGGGAGGATGCAATCGTTTATTTTCATGGGTTGCTGGCTTCTCACCATATGTTCCTTGGGGGTCCTGCTATATGCAACAACCTGGAAAGTGTGCTTTGGGATGGGCTCTCTTACCTTCATTCCTGCTAGAATCCAAGTCCAAGGCCCTTAAGAAAGTTCTAGAATCCCTCATCTAGTGTTCAGGTTGACCATTTGTTGCCGAGCTTTGATAATGAAACTGTTTCTTTGTCAGCGAAGGTCGTCGTCCACAGCAAGAGACTTGTGCACTTGCATTATGCTCTACTTCTGCTATTTGGTAGCGGATTATGGTTTGGTATGGTCATGTTATATCAGTCACCAAGAGTATTTTATTTATTAAATTATTAAATTTATCTTGGGCTAAAAGTCCTAATTTTGTGTGCCTTTTCTGATATTGTTGTTGTGTGTTTTGTAATTTCTTATGATGATTAATTTGCCAATTCTGAAATGGATGTGGCGAAATTATCTATCTGTGCATTGGTCCGGTCTCGCCTTCATCAGGGCCGCCGCTCGGTCCTGGCAGTGGAGTTTGACGGCTATGCCATAGCCGTAAGGGCATGCAATTACGCACATGCCATGCTTGTGTTTCTTTGCTTCCCTGCGATTAGTTGCCGCGGCGGTGTGCACAGTGCACATGCCAGACTTGTCGCTGGCTTTGGTCGGCAGAGGTGGGTTGGCATGTTCACTGGCGAGTTCTTTATATTCTTTACTGTGATGCGGCCTTGAAGAACCCTACTCGGTATTCTTAAAAAAAGAGGGGAAGCGGAACCAAGTCAAGATGACAGGGGTTGCCCTTTCTTGTGCCAAAGATCTTACCATTTTCGAAGAAACTGGGACTACATTTCTTTTCAATTTTCATTCAAGAGTTTTTATCTGTGGAAAATGTAGACCGTCTCGCGTGCGGAAAACTGAGTACCATGCCCTGGTGAAGGAACCATTAGAGGTAGTACTTGAGATGAAGTGTACCGGCTGGATGCCTGATGAGGCCACCATAGTTAGCTTGCTTCCGTGCTGTGCGAACTTAGGGTAGTCTCTCTCATTGATCTTTCCACATCCAAAGAATCCTCCTGTTCCCTCCTTCCTTTGGGTCATAGAGCTTGATTTTGCAGCACCAAGCTCTGGCAGACGCTATGTTCGACTGTAAATCTCGTATTCTAGTGTGGAAGCAAGCTGCCCAAGAAACGGCCGTACTTTGCAACTGAGCTGATTAAAATTTGGCTCCTCCAGCGCCTCTTAATTTGCAAAACATAAAAAATTTGTGGAACCAAACTGCTCCCAAAAAAAGTTACCTAGTACTGTAGCATTCTAGCGTTGAAGCAATGGCGTGGAGATTTTCCTCCCCGAGTTCCAGTCATCCTGTTATTATTTCTTTTAAAAGAGAATCATATTTGTGAGTTTCAAAGAAACTTGAAAAAAAATCCGGATGTAACCAATAATGTATACCACAAACATGCAAAAGATCAATTATAAATTCCAATTTTCCGTATTTAAAGCAACACAAAAATGAAAAAAATGTGGAGTTAAGTATGCATATTTTCAAATCACTAAAATCTATCAGATTTTTCCATATTTTGCATAGCCAACAAAACGTAGTACTCCCTCCGACCCATAGTTGACTTCAATTTGGATGTATCTATCACAAAAATTTGTCTAGATACATCCAAATTGAAGTCAACTAATATGGGTCTAAGAGAGTAGTATTTTCTGGTTGTGATTTTGCATGCTCGTAGGACATGTTGGAATTATGCCCTAGAGGCAATAATAAAGATGTTATTATTATAATTCTTGTTCATAATAAAGTTTATATTCCATGCTAGAATTGTATTAAGCGGAAACATTAATACTTGTGTGGTTTGTGAACAACACCGTGTCCCTAGTACGCCTCTATGGACTAGCTCATTGATCAATGATGGTTAAGGTTTCCTAATCATAGACATGAGTTGTCAATTGATAATGAGATCATATCATTGGAGAATGATATGGTGGATAGACCCAAACTAAGCGAAGCAATTAGATCGTGTCATCGTGTTCGTCTTTGCGAAGCTTTTCTTATGTCAAATATTGTATTCCTTAGACCATGAGATAATACAACTCCCTGGTATCGGAAGAAAGCTTTGAGATCATCAAACGTCATCCTATGAGAGGGTGATCATAAAGGTGTCTCTCAGGTAATCGGAAAGTATCTGTTGGGTTGTATGTATCGAGATGGGATTTGTCCCTCCCAAGTCGGAGAGATATACTTCGGGCCCACTCGGTAATCGATATCAACACCGCTTGCAAGCATGTGGTTAAGGAGTTAATCACAAAGTGATATCGGATTACGGAACGAGTAAAGTACTTGCTGTGAACGAGATTGAACTAGGTATGACGATACCGACGATCGAATCTCGGGCAAGTAAAATATCGCGAGACGAAGGGAATATATATATGGGATTGATTGAATCCTGGCATCGTGGTTCATCCGATATGATCATCGATGAATGTGTGGGAGTCAATATGGATGCCCAGACCCCGCTGTTGATTATTGATAGAAGATCATGTCTGCATATTCTCGAACCCGCAGGGTCACACACTTAACGTGTCTCGACGCTAGGATAGATTGGATAATTGGTTTATGAATTTTTGTTCGGAGTCTCGGATGGGATCCGGGATATCACGAGAGGTTCCGGAATGGTCCGGAGAATAAGATTCATATAAGGCAGTGCAGTTTTTGGAGTTCGGAATTGTTCCGGGTTAATCGGTATTGTACCGGAAGCTTCTAGAACCTTCCGGAAGGGGGCCAACATGGTCCCACCTTCCGGGAGGGGGCATGGGCCTATGAGGGAGTGTCATGTCCGCATTGGGCCAGGGGCACAAGGCCCCATAGGGCCCAGCCGATTCTAGATAGATTTAACTCGTTTAAATCTAGAGATAGAATTTCTAGATAAGGGATAAGTTTAAATTGTTTAAACTGGAGATAGAACCCTATCCCCCCACTCCTCCTTATCCCTTGGCCGCCGGCCCAAGGCTTGGAGGAGGGGCTAGGGCTGGCCGCCCCTCCCCCTCTATATATAGAGGGCTAGGGCGCCCCCTTCCCAGACACACCTTCCTCCAAACCCAGTTGCCCTGCTGCCCTTCCTCTCTCCCTCCCGACTGTTTGTAGGCGAAGCCCTGCGGCAGAAATTCTCCACCATATACACCACGCCGTCGTGCTGTAGATCCAATCTATCTCTCCACCATACTTGCTGGTCCGAGGAAGGAGGAGACGTCGAGGTGCTGCACGTGTGCATCTCACGGAGGCACCGCCACTTGTGGTGCTAGATCGGATCGGATTGCGAGGAGGAGAAGCGAGTACGACTACATCACCCACGTTCCGACGAACGTTCCGCTGTGCGAATCTTCAAGGGTATGAAGATCTAATCCAATCTCTCTCGTTGTTTGCATCTCCTAGATTAGATCTTGGCTTTCCCTCTGTTCGCTTTCGTAGAAAATTTTGATTTACTATGCTGCGAAACCCTTCAGTGGTATCAGAGCTAGATCTATGCGTAGATGTGATTCACGAGTAGAACGCAACATGGTTGTTGCGGGCGTTGATGTTTTCTGTTGCAAGTCTCTTGTTTGTGTTCTTCTTATGACGCGGGATAGTGAGATTGAAGCGGTCCAGGCCAACCTTACGCGACGTCGTTCGCGAGACCGGCTCCGCACTTGACGTGTGGCTTGTACCACACATGCGGCTGGTGGATGTCAGTTTCTCTCACTATAGTTGTTATGGGATTAACACCGGAGTTTGGCAACCATAATATCACCGTTGTGGCTTTCCGTAGGTAAGAATCGTTCTTAGCATCTACTCCCATAAGCCACGTAAAACATGCAACAACAAAGTAGAGGCGTCTAACTTGTTTTTGCAGGGAGTGTTTTCTGTGATATGGTATGGCCCAAGATGTGATGTGTATAATGTATGCGATGATCATGTTTTGTAATGTTTCACGACTTGCATGTCGATGAGTACACAACCGGCAGGAGCCATATGGTTGTCTTTATAATTATGTATGACCTACGAGTCAACTTCTTATACGCCATGTAATAGCTTTACTTTATCGCTAAGTAGTTAGCAATAGTTGTAGTTGCTATTCGTGGTGGAGGCAATCATGGTGGAGTGATGGAGATCATGCCGGAACACACAAGATGGAGATCATTGCGCGAAGATTGGCTATACCATGTCACATAAAGTTATATGCATGTGATGTTTATCCTTTTATGTATCTTATTATGCTTAGATCGTGACGGTAGCATTATAAGATGATTCCTCACTTAAAGATCAAGATAAAACTGTGTTCTCCCCATGTATGCACCGTTGCGAAAGTTCGTCGTGTCCAAGCATCACGTGATGATCGGGTGCTATAGACTCTACGCTCACATACAACGGGTGCAAGCCAGTTTTGCACACGCGGAAATACTTGGGTTTGACTTGACAAGCCTAGCATGTACAGACATGGCCTCGAAACACATGAACCGAAAGGTTAAGCATGAGTCATATGAATGATATGATCGACACTTCGTTGTCCACCATTGAAGCCACATCTCTTCTCGTGAAGATCGGATTAGGTGTGGTGAATTTGGATCGTGTTCACTAAACAACTTGAGGGATGTTGAATTTAGTGGGAGTTCATCTAGTAATTTGATTAAGTTGAACTATTTATCATGAACATAGTCTAAATTGTACTTGCAAATACTGTAGATCACATGGCCAAGTCCAACTTCAACTTCAACGTTTTTGCTGAGAAAGAAAAACTTAGAAACAATGGGTCTAACTTCACCAACTGGTTCCGCAATCTAAGAATCATTCTGTCTGGCGGACAAAAGGACTATGTCCTTGGGAAAGCGTTAGGTGACTCCCCTGCTGCAACTGCGCCGGCTGATGAGAAAGCTGTCTATCAGTCGCGCAAAGATGATTATGGTGTGATTAAGAGCACCATGTTGTTTGCTATGGAACCAGAACTTCAAAATCGTTTTGAAAACTATCCCGGGCCCTTTGAGATTCTCGAAGAGCTAAAAACCATGTTTCAGACTCAGGCCTGTTCTGAGAGATATGAGATCTCCGAGAAGTTCTTTAACTGCAAGATGGAGGAAGGGAGTTCCGTTAGTGAGCACGCCATTAAGATGTCGGGCTACACTCAACGCCTTGAGCAACTGGACTGCAAGATTCCAGAGGAGCTCAAGATTGACAGGGTTCTGCAATCACTCCCTCCCAGCTACAAAAGTTTTATAGTGACTCACAATCAGATTGGTTCCACTGATACGATCACCGAGCTCTTCGCAAAGCTGAAGGCTGCGGAGGTGGACATCAAGAAGGATAATCATGTGTTGATGGTCAACAAGCCCTCCTTTAAGAAAGGTAAAGGAGCAAAGAAGCCCTTCAAGAAGGGCGGCGGCAAGCGCAATGCCCCTGCTGAGAAGAAGCTCAGGTCTGGTCCCAAGCCGGAAACTGAGTGCTTCTATTGCAAGGACAAGGGTCACTGGAAGCGCAACTGTCCGAAGTACTTAGCGGACAAGAAGGCTGGCACCATCAAAGGTATATTTGATATACATGTTATTGATGTTTTCCTTACTAGCCCTCGTTGTAGTGCCTGGGTATTTGATACCGGTTCAGTTGCTAATATTTGTAACTCGAAACAGGAACTGCGGAATAGACGGCGGCTTGCGAGGGATGAGGTGACGATGCGCGTTGGCAACAGATCAAGAGTTGATGTGATGGCCGTCGGCACGCTCTCCTTAGTTTTACCTTCGGGATTAGTTTTAAACCTTAATAAATGTTATTATGTGCCTGCGTTGAGCATGAACATTATTTCTGGATCGTGTTTATTGCAAGACGGTTATTCATTTAAATCGGAGAATAATGGTTGTTCTATTTATATGAGTAACATCTTTTATGGTCATGCACCTCTTGTGAGTGGTTTATTTCTTCTAAATCTCGAAAGGGATGAAACACACATCCATAACATTGAGGCTAAGAGATGCAAAGTAGATAGTGATAATACTACTTATTTGTGGCACTGTCGTCTAGGTCATATTGGTGTAAAGCGCATGAAGAAACTCCATTCTGATGGACTTTTGGAGTCTCTTGATTTTGAATCATTTGACACATGTGAACCATGCCTCATGGGCAAGATGATCAAAACCCCGTTCTCCGGTATGATGGAGCGAGCAACGGACTTGTTGGAAATCATACATACCGATGTATGCGGACCGATGAGTGTTTCGACGCGCGGTGGATATCGCTATTTTCTCACTTTTACCGATGACTTAAGTAGATATGGGTATATCTATTTAATGAAACATAAATCTGAAACGTTTGAAAAGTTCAAAGAATTTCAGAATGAAGTGGAGAACCATCGTAACAGAAAGATTAAGTTTCTACGATCCGATCGTGGGGGCGAATATTTGAGTTATGATTTTCTCACGCATCTCAAAGCAAGTGGAATCGTTTCACAACTCACGCCACCCGGAACACCACAGCGCAATGGTGTGTCTGAACGCCGGAATCGAACCCTATTAGATATGGTCCGATCGATGATGTCTCTTACTGATTTGCCGTTATCATTTTGGGGTTATGCATTAGAAATCGCTGCATTCACTTTAAATAGGGCTCCATCTAAATCCGTTGAGACGACACCGTATGAACTGTGGTTTGGTGCTAAACCTAAGTTGTCCTTTCTTAAAGTTTGGGGATGCGAAGCTTACGTCAAGAAGTTGATGCCGGACAAGCTCGAACCCAAAGCGGAGAAATGCGTCTTCATAGGATACCCTAAGGAAACTATTGGGTATACCTTCTATCATAGAACCGAAGGCAAAGTGTTTGTCGCAAAGAACGGTTCCTTTCTTGAGAAGGAGTTTCTCTCGAAAGAAGTGAGTGGGAGGAAAGTAGAGCTAGACGAGGTTATTGAACCTTCTCTTGAATTGGAGAGTAGCGCAGCACCTGAAATTGTTCCAGTGCCGCCTGCACCAACAATAGAGGAAGCTAATGACAAGGATCATGAAGCTTCGGACGATGCTGCTACTGAACGTCGCAGGTCGACAAGGTCGCGTGCCCCTCCTGAGTGGTACGGCAACCCTGTCTTGACTGTCTTGTTAGTAGAAGACAACGAACCTACGAACTATGAGGAAGCGATGATGAGCCCAGACTCTGAGAAATGGCTAGAAGCCATCAAATCCGAATTGGGATCCATGAGCGAAAACCAAGTATGGACTTTGGTGGACCCTCCTAGCGACCGAAAGGCCGTTGAGTGCAAATGGATCTTCAAAAGGAAAACGGACGCGGATGGTAATGTTACCGTCTATAAAGCACGGCTTGTTGCGAAAGGTTTTCGACAAGTTCAAGGTGTTGACTATGATGAGACTTTCTCTCCCGTAGCGATGTTTAAGTCCATTCGGATTTTATTAGCAATTGCTGCGTTTCATGATTATGAAATATGGCAAATGGATGTCAAGACTGCTTTCCTCAATGGCAACATTGATGAAGAGTTGTATATGATGCAACCCGAAGGTTTTGTCGATCCTAAGGATGCTGATAAAGTATGCAAACTTCAGCGTTCCATTTATGGACTGAAGCAAGCATCTCGGAGTTGGAACCTTCGTTTTGATCAAGTGATCAAGAGCTTTGGATTTGTTCCAAATTGCTACGAAGCTTGCATCTACAAGAAAGTGAGTGGGAGCTCGGTGACGTTTCTGGTACTATATGTGGATGACATATTGATTATTGGAAATGACATCGACATGCTTAACGATGTGAAGAGTTATTTGAACAAGTGTTTTTCAATGAAAGACCTAGGTGAAGCTGCTTATATATTGGGCATCAAAATCTATAGAGATAGACAAAGACGCCTGATAGCTTTAAGCCAGAGTACATACCTAGACAAAGTTCTGAAAAGGTTCAGAATGGATAAGGCATTGAAAGGTTCAGTGCCTATGTTGTCAGGTAAGATATTGAGCAAGGCTCAGTGTCCAGCTACGGTAAATGATAGGGAAGCTATGAGCAAAGTGCCTTATGCCTCGGCCATAGGTTCCATCATGTATGCCATGCTGTGTACTAGACCGGATGTGTCCAATGCTCTTAGTTTGACGAGCAGATATCAAAGTGATCCAGGAGTGGAACACTGGACAGTCGTGAAGAACATCCTAAGGTACCTAAATAGGACTAAAGAAATGTTCTTAGTCTATGGGGGTGATGAACAGCTCGTCGTAAAAGGTTACGTCGATGCTAGTTTCGACACCGACAAGGATGATGCTAAATCTCAGACAGGATACGTGTATATTTTGAATGGAGGAGCTGTGAGCTGGAGAAGCTGCAAGCAAAGCGTGATCGCGGGATCTACAGTAGAAGCGGAATACATGGCTGCTGCAGAAGCATCAAGTGAAGGAGTTTGGATCAGAAACTTCATCACTGAGCTTGGCGTGGTTCTAAGTGCATTGGACCCACTGGAGATATTGTGTGACAACACTGGCGCCATAGCACTCGCTAAGGAACCAAGATATCATCCAAAGACCAAGCATATCAACCGCAAGTTTCATATAATCCGAGATTATATAGCAGATGGAGATCTGAAGATCAGCAAAGTACATACAGATCTGAATGTCGCAGATCCATTAACTAAACCTCTTCCACGTGTAAAACATGATCAGCACCTCAGTGCCATGGGTGTGAGATTGTTGCCAAATGTAAACTAGATTATTGACTCTAGTGCAAGTGGGAGACTGTTGGAATTATGCCCTAGAGGCAATAATAAAGATGTTATTATTATAATTCTTGTTCATGATAAAGTTTATATTCCATGCTAGAATTGTATTAAGCGGAAACATTAATACTTGTGTGGTTTGTGAACAACACCGTGTCCCTAGTACGCCTCTATGGACTAGCTCATTGATCAATGATGGTTAAGGTTTCCTAACCATAGACATGAGTTGTCGATTGGTAATGAGATCATATCATTGGGAGAATGATATGGTGGACAGACCCAAACTAAGCGAAGCAATTAGATCGTGTCATTGTGTTCATCTTTGCGAAGCTTTTCCTATGTCAAATATTGTATTCCTTAGACCATGAGATAATACAACTCCCTGGTATCGGAAGAAAGCTTTGAGGTCATCAAACGTCATCCTATGAGAGGGTGATCATAAAGGTGTCTCTCAGGTGATCGGAAAGTATCTGTTGGGTTGTATGTATCGAGATGGGATTTGTCCCTCCCAAGTCGGAGAGATATACTTCGGGCCCACTCGGTAATCGATATCAACACCGCTTGCAAGCATGTGGTTAAGGAGTTAATCACAAAGTGATATCGGATTACGGAACGAGTAAAGTACTTGCTGTGAACGAGATTGAACTAGGTATGACGATACCGACGATCGAATCTCGGGCAAGTAAAATATCGCGAGACGAAGGGAATATATATATGGGATTGATTGAATCCTGGCATCGTGGTTCATCCGATATGATCATCGATGAATGTGTGGGAGTCAATATGGATGCCCAGACCCCGCTGTTGATTATTGATAGAAGATCATGTCTGCATATTCTCGAACCCGCAGGGTCACACACTTAACGTGTCTCGACACTAGGATAGATTGGATAATTGGTTTATGAATTTTTGTTCGGAGTCTCGGAAGGGATCCGGGATATCACGAGAGGTTCCGGAATGGTCCGGAGAATAAGATTCATATAAGTGAAGGGTTTCGCAGCATAGTAAATCAAAATTTTCTACGGAAGCGAACAGAGGGAAAGCCAAGATCTAATCTAGGAGATGCAAACAACGAGAGAGATTGGATTAGATCTTCATACCCTTGAAGATTCGCACAGCGGAACGTTCGTCGGAACGTGGGTGATGTAGTCGTACTCGCTTCTCCCCTCGCGATCCGATCCGATCCGATCTAGCACCACAAGTGGCGGTGCCTCCGTGAGATGCACACATGCGGCACCTCGACGTCTCCTCCTTCCTCGGACCAGCAAGTATGGTGTAGAGATAGATTGGATCTACAGCACGACGGCGTGGTGTATATGGTGGAGAATTTCTGCCGCAGGGCTTCGCCTACAAACAGTCGGGAGGGAGAGAGGAAGGGCAGCAGGGCAGCTGGGTTTGGAGGAAGGTGTAAGGGGGTGTGAGAGGGGGCGCACCAGCCCTCTATATATAGAGGGGGGGTGCGGCCAGCCCTAGCCTCTCCTCCAAGCCTATCTCTAGTTTAAACAATTTAAACTCTCCCTTATCTAGAAATCCTATATTATCTTATCTCTAGTTTAAACGATTTAAACTTATCTAGGATCGGCTGGGCCCTATGGGGCCTTGTGCCCCTGGCCCAATGCGGCCAGGACACTCCCTCATAGGCCCATGCCCCCTCCCGGAAGGTGGGACCACGTTGGCCCCCTTCCGGAAGGTTCTAGAAGCTTCTGGTACAATACCGATTAACCCGGAACAATTCCGAACTCCAAAAACTGCACTGCCTTATATGAATCTTATTCTCCGGACCATTCCGGAACCTCTCGTGATATCCCGGATCCCATCCGAGACTCCGAACACAAATTCATAAACCAATTATCCAATCTATCCTAGCGTCGAGACATGTTAAGTGTGTGACCCTGCGGGTTCGAGAATATGCAGACATGATCTTCTATCAATAATCAACAGCGGGGTCTGGGCACCCATATTGACTCCCACACATTCATCGATGATCATATCGGATGAACCACGATGTCAGGATTCAATCAATCCCATATATATATTCCCTTCGTCTCGCGATATTTTACTTGCCCGAGATTCGATCGTCGGTACCGTCATACCTAGTTCAATCTCGTTCACAGCAAGTACTTTACTCGTTCCGTAATCCGACATCACTTTGTGATTAACTCCTTAACCACATGCTTGCAAGCGGTGTTGATATCGATTACCGAGTGGGCCCGAAGTATATCTCTCCGACTTGGGAGGGACAAATCCCATCTCGATACATACAACCCAACAGATACTTTCCGATCACCTGAGAGACACCTTTATGATCACCCTCTCATAGGATGACGTTTGATGACCTCAAAGCTTTCTTCCGATACCAGGGAGTTGTATTATCTCATGGTCTAAGGAATACAATATTTGACATAGGAAAAGCTTCGCAAAGATGAACACAATGACACGATCTAATTGCTTCGCTTAGTTTGGGTCTGTCCACCATATCATTCTCCCAATGATATGATCTCATTACCAATCGACAACTCATGTCTATGGTTAGGAAACCTTAACCATCATTGATCAATGAGCTAGTCCATAGAGGCGTACTAGGGACACGGTGATGTTCACAAACCACACAAGTATTAATGTTTCCGCTTAATACAATTCTAGCATGGAATATAAACTTTATCATGAACAAGAATTATAATAATAACATCTTTATTATTGCCTCTAGGGCATAATTCCAACAGTCTCCCACTTGCACTAGAGTCAATAATCTAGTTTACATTTGGCAACAATCTCACACCCATGGCACTGAGGTGCTGATCATGTTTTACACGTGGAAGAGGTTTAGTCAATGGATCTGCGACATTCAGATCTGTATGTAATTTGCTGATCTTCAGATCTCCATCTGCTATATAATCTCGGATTATATGAAACTTGCGGTTGATATGCTTGGTCTTTGGATGATATCTTGGTTCCTTAGCGAGTGCTATGGCGCCGGTGTTGTCACACAATATCTCCAGTGGGTCCAATGCACTGGGAACCACGCCAAGCTCAGTGATGAAGTTTCTGATCCAAACTCCTTCACTTGACGCTTCTGCAGCATCCATGTATTCCGCTTCTACTGTAGATCCTGCGATCACGCTTTGCTTGCAGCTTCTCCAGCTCACAGCTCCTCCATTCAAAATATACACGTATCCTGTCTGAGATTTAGAATCATCCTTGTCGGTGTCGAAACTAGCATCGACGTAACCTTTTACGACGAGCTGTTCATCACCCCCATAGACTAAGAACATTTCTTTAGTCCTATTCAGGTACCTTAGGATGTTCTTCACGGCTATCCAGTGTTCCACTCCTGGATCACTTTGATATCTGCTCGTCAAACTAAGAGCATTGGACACATCCGGTCTAGTACACAGCATGGCATACATGATGGAACCTATGGCCGAGGCATAAGGCACTTTGCTCATAGCTTCCCTATCATTTACCGTAGCTGGACACTGAGCCTTGATCAATATCTTACCTGACAACATAGGCACTGAACCTTTCTTTGCCTTATCCATTCTGAACCTTTTCAGAACTTTGTCTAGGTATGTACTCTGGCTTAAAGCTATCAGGCGTCTTTGTCTATCTCTATAGATTTTTATGCCCAATATATAAGCAGCTTCACCTAGGTCTTTCATTGAAAAACACTTGTTCAAATAACTCTTCACATCGTTAAGCATGTCGATGTCATTTCCAATAATCAATATGTCATCCACATATAGTACCAGAAACGTCACCGAGCTCCCACTCACTTTCTTGTAGATGCAAGCTTCGTAGCAATTTGGAACAAATCCAAAGCTCTTGATCACTTGATCAAAACGAAGGTTCCAACTCCGAGATGCTTGCTTCAGTCCATAAATGGAACGCTGAAGTTTGCATACTTTATCAACATCCTTAGGATCGACAAAACCTTCGGGTTGCATCATATACAACTCTTCATCAATGTTGCCATTGAGGAAAGCAGTCTTGACATCCATTTGCCATATTTCATAATCATGAAACGCAGCAATTGCTAATAAAATCCGAATGGACTTAAACATCGCTACGGGAGAGAAAGTCTCATCGTAGTCAACACCTTGAACTTGTCGAAAACCTTTCGCAACAAGCCGTGCTTTATAGACAAGGTAACTATGCATGCAACATGAAAGGTTACAAACAAAGATCATGAATAACATGCATTGAAAAACATTTGTTTGTTTCACATACAGAAAACATAGCATAGTGGCATTCAGCTTGTCCCTCATGGAGTAGCAAATAGATGCATAGGACACCTTCAAAGTTCATAAGAGTGACTAGATACAAATAGCACAAGAACAAGCAATATCAACAATATGAATCAATCAATAAGTTTTGGGACAATGCACTTAGAACTAAGAATGGCAACTATGCTCTCTTAACTGGTGCCTAAGGACAGAAGGTGGAGACTTAATATAATGGTGGAAGAAAGGCCCTTCATAAAGTGAAGCAGGGATTTCAAGTTTTATAAAGAGCTTCCAAAAATTATGGTACTTGTTAGCTTTCAGCTCTCATTGCCTCTATCATAAGCATCTTGAAGTGATTAAGGTTAAAGTGAACAAACTATGGAGTATATGCTTGACAAAGTATAAGTTGGCAATATCATGTCCGTTGAATACGAGGATCGCTTCTCATGCTACTCAAGTTTAGTTACTTGCAATTTCTTGTCATAGTAAGTAAATGTGTATCATAGAGAACTGCCAACGGGGTACCCCTTGCACATGATACATGAGCTATCCCATAATCAAAATGACAAGGCAAGCAAATAATAAGCATCTCGGCAATCTTCTTATCTACCATGGGAAAATAGTGCTTTTTTCTCTCTTTCCGCTTTTCTCATATTTTTTTCTCTTTTTCTCAATATATTTTTCTATCTCTTTTTTATAAGAAGAATGCTTCATAGATTTCTCACTATGGTGATGCTGCAAGTTTCTATCATGATTAGGCGTGGCTTAGGCTAGCGGCCTAGACGTTTCACTAACACACATACATAACTCCATGAACTTACAAGCTCCCCTTTCATTTCACATCAACGACGTCTATAAACAAAGGAGCATGATATCAACTATGTACAATGTACAAGTGCAATATTGAAAGCGTTCCCCATGATAACATGGTTCTGCTAATTCCAACGTATAACTGCAAGCATATAAAACATAGATGACACAATGGTTCAAGTTTATTAGGGGCAAGAAAAATAAAGTGTGCCATCAAGTTTGTGAGAGCTTTAATCACTACTTTTCACATAACAAGTTTAATTTGGAAGATAGATAAAACAATAATATACTTGGAATGGTGTAACACACCATGCATAGGAATTTATAGTGGACTCTTTAGAATAACTTGGTTTCTTGGTAGTTGGATGCATGAGTAGAGCTTACTCAGTACAAGTGGAGGCTAGCAAAAGACTGGGAGCAACCAACTAAAAGAGCAATAAAAGCCATAATCATACAGAGCGACAAAACATTACTAATCAAAGCATAAAGTGGTACCACAAGTCAAAAACTAAATGATCATAGAGGCTATGGTGACTGGTTCATAGTCATAACATAGCGTGAGCATGTTCCAAGTCAACCCAAATAAAAGCATCAAAGGAGAATACCACAATATTATGCTTTTGTATGCTAAAAACGCATGATTCTTTCAAGACACATTAAGCAATCTCAATTGTTTGGAACAAGTCATGCTACAACAATAATCAGTAATCATATGGTCAAAGCAATATCTAGCATGACACGATAAAGTCTATGCCACAAGCAAAACAAGCTTCCTTTTGTACCACTCTAAGCATGAAGCTTCCTACTCTTTTTCCAACACCAATCAACTTATTTGAAACAACTCATAAAGATAATAATCAACAATGATCAGTGATCAAGTCTCACAAATCCATAAAGAATAACTAAAAATTTCTAAGCTGAAAGCAGAAGAAAACTAAGGCTAAACGCAGTGATAGCAAAAGAGAACACTCACAAAACAATAAGAGTGAAAACTAGAGTGTTCTAGGCAATGAAAACAGAGTGTGACTCTCTCCAAAAGAAGTGTGTTGGGATCCACCCAACTTATTGCAGCAAACCAAACAAAAAAAAACTAAAAACAAAAACAAATACGCTCCAAGAACAACACAACTGTGCATGAAACAATAAAAACGAAGTGTCTAGAAAGACCTGAGATTTTTATTGATGAAGAAGGGGATGCCTTGGGCATCCCCAAGCTTTGACGCTTGTACCTCTTTAATATTTCTTGGGGTGACACGGGGTGGCATCCCCAAACTTGAGCTTTTGTCCATTCTTCATCTTATTACATCATTCTTCCCTTACACCTGAATTTTTTCCTTCATACAAAACTTCACACAATATTCATTAGCAACATTAGTGTATTCAAAAGATAATAGACCTTTGGGTTTAGCTTTAGAATAGCAAAACTTTCACTAAAAACACAAGCTACTATAGAAATTCCCTCAAAAAGCTCAATTTTCCAAAAATAACCCAAAAAATAATCAATAAGAAGCAAATGCAAATAATGGCAGAAATCTATCAAAACAGACCAGCAGGTAAAAACTGATTTTTTTTCGAAGACCTTCTTTTGCTCAAATAAAAAAGTGTTGAATTAACGAAATTTATCTAACAAACTGGGGGATTTATTCAGAAAATATCAGCTCAATCCGACTTATAGAGATTTTTCACGAATTTTTACAGTAAAGCACAAAAATATGTTTCAGGACAACAACTCTCCAAATCTTACTTCTCTCTCATTAGAGGTTATTCTTGGCACAAAAAGAAAATGAAAAGGATAAGGAGAGGTTATTACAGAAGTAATAACTTCCAAGACTCAATAAAACTATTGGGTTATCTCTCAAGAAGTACTTTCTTTAACGCCTTTAAGTTAGGCTTGATAGTTTGAGAAGATGCTCACATAAGAAATATGAATTGAAGTAAAGAGAGCATCAAGAAGCAAATTCAAAACACATTTAAGTCTAACCCACTTCCTATGCATATGAATCTTGTAAATAAATAAGTCATGAAAGCACAAAGCAACAAGCATAGGAAAGCAAAACAAGTGCAACTTTAAAATTTTCAACATAAAAAGGGGAAACTTAATATTGTTGAGATACATAAAACCGTGTTTCCCTCTCTCATAATAACTTTCAGTAGCATAATGAATATTAACAATATAACTATCACATAAATCATTTTTATCATGAGCCACATGCATAAAATAATTATTACTCTCCACATAAGCATAGTCATACTTATTAATTGTAGTGGGAGCAAATTCAAAAAAATATCTATCATTATTATTCTCATAATCATCAAATATAGGAGGCCTATTGTAATCACAATTAATTTTCTCCTCAATAGTAGGTGGACTGAAAATATCATATTTATCATTGTAATCATCATATATTGGAGGTTTGGTATCATCATAAGCAATATAATAGCTATCTTCCAAAGCTAGGGAACTAAAAAGATCATTTTCATAAAAACTAGCTTCCCCAAGCTTAGACATTTCCATAGCATTAGCAATAATGGTGTCCAAAGAATTTATACTAATAATATTGCTATTAGCATGCAAATAAATCTCCATAGGTTTCTTAATTTTCTCTTCAAACACTTCATGTCCTAACTCAAGATAAATACTATAAATCTCTCAAATTTTGTCGTTGTTTTCCATTAAGCCTAACTAGTGAAAACAAGAAACAAAAAGAAAAAATTGCAGAATCTTAAGGAAATAACTTCGAGCACTCACACCGGAGGATGTGAGTACCTTTTATCTTACCTCCCCGACAACAACGCCAGAAAAGAGCTTGATGTCTACGCACTTCTATTCTTGTAGACAGTTGTTGTACCTCCAAGTGCAAAGGTTTGTAGAACAACAACGGTTTTCCCTTAAGTGGATTACCCAAGGTTTATCGAACTCAGGGAGGAAGTGGTCAAAGATATCCCTCTCAAACAACCCTGCAATCAAGATACAAGAAGTCTCTTGTGTCCCCAACACACCCAATACACTTGTCAAGTGTATAGGTGCACTAGTTCAGCAAAGAGATAGTGAAATACAAGTGGTATGGATAATTATAAGTGGTAACGGTGCCAGAAAAGAGCTTGACGGCGTGGAAGAGACAGGAAGCAAGCAAACATGCAACAATTCTAGTTGTAAATGGTGTTCAATGTTTAGAAACGAGGCCTAGGGATCATACTTTCACTAGTGAACACTCTCTCATATAAATATATTATCTTCATGATTCTACCCTGAACTACTCTCGGTTGAACACTCTAATCCATGGTAGGGCTATAACAACACTCCTCAAAGTCTGCCTTTCCCATCTAGATAACCCCACACTGTCACCTTGAGCGCTAGATGGTTCCAACAAACACCACAATTTTATAAAGACATCCAACTCCAAATATAACTCATGATAAATATTTATGAACTCTAGCCTAAGTGCGATCACGGCGTGCACGCTGTCACTTTCAGACACGTGGGGAGAGCAGAGATCTATTAAGGAACTTGAGTAGCAGAGTAGATCTACTTGATTACAAAGCTCATGACCACAATATGATCATGCATAGAGAGAGAGATGAACACATAGCTACCAGTAGAGCCCTTATCCTCGAGGAAGAACTACTCCCTCCTCATCATGGGAATCAGCAACGACGATGGAGATGGTGGTGGAGATCGATGGAGATGGCTCCGGGGGCACTTCCACGTCCCGGCAGGGTGCTAAAACAGAGACTTTCTGTCCCCCGAATCTCCCCTTCGGTGGCGACGGCGCTGCGGAACTTTTCTTGGGTGTATGATGGATGATCTAGGGTTTTCTCCCCAGGGGCTTCTTATCGGTGAAGGAGGCAAGGTCGATGGAGGCCCGGGGGCCCACACCCCTGGTGGCGCGGCCAGGGTGGGCCCGCACCATCCTAGGGTGTGGCCACCCTGGTGTCCTCCTCCATCTCGTCTTCGATTTTATGTATCATTCCGGGGAAAATATGAAGATTGGATTTTGTCCCGTCCAATTCCGAAAATATTCATTTTTTAGCTTTTCTGAAACCAAAAACAGCAAAATACAAGCAACTGGCACTATGGCATCTTGTCAATAGGTTAGTTCCAGAAAGTGTAAAAAATACCTCAAAGTATAGACAAAACATAAGATAGTTGACACAAAATAAGCATGGAGCATCAAAAATTATAGATATGTTTATGACGTATCAACGGATAACCATCGGGTCCCTATACCCGTCTGAATCACGGGTCTGATGGATTTCCAGACCCGGCGGCGAAATCGGGACGGGGAAAATGAGGCGGGGGTAAGGGCGGGTATGGGGGACCTTAACCCGGACCCGAACCCGTCGGGTGCCATCCGGATTGCTGGGACAGCCCTCCTCCCAACCCCCACCCATCGGTCCGGACATGTGTCTGGTGTCCCATGGCGTCCACTATATAGCGTTTAGGGTCTGACAAGACATATTTGGGACCACTGTTGGAGATACTTTCATGTTTGAGACATGTTGGAATCGAAAGTAGAGAGAATGAATAGAATGATTCAACCGATACTTTTATTGATGGATCAAACACTTATATACAAGGGGAAGGGACGACCTCCAAAGAAGACGATTGTTTAAATATGTCGGTTCCGTATCATGGTGATATCCACGTATGGTTACAAGCAAAGATAGAACTAATTATTTAATTAAATTCTAACAAGAAAAAAGGTTAATACATCTTTAGTTGATTACCGCTCTTCGACAGCCTGAGCATGAGAGGAAATGTGCACTTGCACCATCCGCCCCCGTTGTTCTATCACTTGTTCTCCTGATGCCTGGTCCGCATACTGCCAAACCGTCTCGCTCGATTTTCAGAGATTGAGATATGGCGAGAAGACAGCCAAAAGCCGAGAAAAAGAGTAAAAGGGAAACGCGTGCTCCTTTAATGATTCGTAAGTAAAAAATAAAAAGAAATTCCGACCTACCGGATTCGAACCAGTGACCTAAGGATTTATCTGCAACACTACAGTCCTCCGCTCTACCAACTGAGCTAAGGTCGGGTTGTTGAAATCAATCGCAAAACGTTCTAAATAACATTTCAGGAATCAGCTTAGAAATTTTCATGGCAAGACTTGAGAACCAGTTTCAGAGAGTAAGCATCAAGGCCCAGAAAACTGAATTCATTGTGACGATAGGTAAAACTGAGCAAGCAGGATAGGATCTAGTCATACGTTTCAGCCACAACAGGATAGGTAATACTTCTCCATTGAAGCGACTGATTTGGAGCACCTCGCATCATTCTTTTTTCTCTACACAAGAGCTGAAGAGTACAGAAAGAATCAAACATGGCCATCCCAAAATGAAGCCATTGATGCTTTCTTCAGCTTCAGCAATATACAGTCTATACACATGGATCGTCTTAAGTGGAAAATGACAGATAGTACAAGTTCTATGAACATGTTGCCAGACATTTCTACAAGCACTACTGTTACACATACAGGCGAACGAAAAAGCTGGAGGCCCCTAATCCTATCACAGCGCTCTCTATGGCTAAGATTTCTTTTGCATTTTTGCTTTATTAGAACGCCGATGGCCTCCCTTGGGCGGCTGCAGTAAACAATGCTCGAGTCAGTCAAGACCGGTTAGTCGTAACAAAATTTGGTTTGGACGAGTCCCGGCTCTACCTGAACTTGCTGTAAGATGTCCTCAAGTTGCACGATGATCTCAGGAAAAACTGGCCGTACGTCAGGATCTTCATCCCAGCACTGTTCAATCAGTTCCGACAATCCCGGGTGCGTATCTGATGGGATCTCCAAGCGGAATCCCTGTCGGAAGGTCAGCAGAGCGTAAGAAGAAACAACGAAGGATCTCTGAAATAGGATCTGAACAGAAGATGAGCATTGGGCTCATTCAGGGATAGGCGACATCACAGATGGAGTACCTGCCTTACTCCCAACGCGGCTTGCAAGGGCGTCATGGTATCATAAGGGACCTATAGCATGATTGAGAGTGCACTGTTACCTATAACCAGTATAGCACAGAAGTTTAAACAACTCGGATGCAAGCTCAAGATGCATTTGACACCAGGGCATACCTTCAATGTAATCAATTCCCACAAAACAATAGCAAAGCTGAATACATCCGCTTTGTGATCGTAAGGCTTATGGTTAATAATCTGTTAACATAAACAACAGTTATGAGCTTCTCCCAGGAAAATAAACTCTGGAGCTAACTGCGTAAAATTGTCTCAGCTCACGGAGGCATAGTTTCAAAGTTGCAGCTTTTTTCTTTTAATTTTTTCCTTTAACTGGTGACGAAAGGAGATTTTTCATGTTTAGCAGTTGTTGCCGTGAGATAGTACGAATTCAGCTCGCAGAACATGTAACCCAGTTCAAGGAGAAGGAATTTTACATGTCCAGATGACATGTTTGACCTAAAACCTTTCAATCTGACCTCATAAAACAACTTTTCTGGCGTCTGCGGGGGAAACTTATGAAGTTTGACATGCACCTCTTACATTAGCACCGGCCGATATATCGATCCTTTATGGACAAGTTGCAGAAATACAAAAGATTGCGTCGGGAGTTTTGTTACAGAAGATACTAACAGGTAGGGTAAAAAAATTAAACATTCAAAGCTTCTTAAAATTAAAGAAAATCGATTTGAAAACTTAAAAAGAAAAATAATGCAATTGTACCTCGGGTGCCATCCATCTGTAAGTTCCAGTTTCAGCAGTCATTTGTCCCTCCCGACTACCAACTCGAGCCACACCGAAGTCTGCAATCTTCACAACCTATTTCCAAAAATAATTTTATAACTTAATGGAGTAGGTAATGCCTAGGCAGGTGAGCTTACTCCAATTAAAGATATACTTAAGATCACTTTCTCATCTAAGCCTCAACATTGAGGTGGCTTTATATGCTTAGGGACACAAAAGCTACGCCAGTGACATAGAAATTGAAATTCACATTTTAAAATAAAAAATATTTAAAAAGGACAAGTATTTTTTGTAAAAAATATAAAACAGTTGGTCAAAACAGATATTGAGTTCTTAAGTAACTAACATTTTATGGATTTCCATTTTCTGTTTAGTTTATAAGGAATTGTTCAAGCTTTAAAACAGTATCTGCCATTGCTAGTTTGCCAGATGTGAAATATAATATATATGTGTTCAAAGAATGGTCATACAACAAAGGAGCGCCATCTGACTGAAACCCAAATCGACCGTTGCAATGCTTATATATGTTTTCCAGGTTTTATACCACATATTACAAAAGAAAGAACAAATAAATTCTTGGATTCTCAGAACCAATAGCTTCAAAAGTTTGAATAAGTATGCATACTTGATTGTAGCCTATGAGAATGTTTGCAGTCTTCAGATCTCTATGGATTATTCTATTCTGGTGCAGATATTCCATTCCCTTTGAGATTTGGATAGCAATCTTTAGAATGAGAATGAGGCCTAAAATATCATTTTGATTGTGTAGGAAGTCATATAAATTCCCTCCAGGCATGTATTCTGCAAGAAACAGAATCAACCGCAAGAGAACAAAGTAGCTTAGTAGGTGAGAAACTGAGAACTCATCACTTTGCGTATTCGAGGAAAAAAAAGGCCTAAACAGAGTGGGCTATGTTGAAAATGCGAAGCGCATTCATCAAGAAATAATAAATAAATAAACAAGAGTCTGAGACACAATAACACACAGTGTCCTAAAAAGCAGGCTAGGCAATTGCTCAAGTGTCCAGTAGCCACAATTTGGTCTTGGGGATCTGTTAGGCGGCATGGGGAACCTAGGTAGTGATGGTTTCCAATGGAATCTGGTTACTTGAATAAAAAGAGGGCCCTATAATCACATATCACAGTTTGATACTTCGATAGAAACAGAACGTTTGTTTTTTCCTGCCCATCAAATTAGCAATTTGTTAGCTATGGGCAGACTTGGGAGGAGCAACAGAAAGTCGGAAACTGTTAAGCATACAGCAGGTATAAAAAAAAGTCTACTCATGATTATAGTTCCATGTAGATTAAATGTTCAAGCAATGAAATTCCATGATTTTTCAACCAGAAGATAGATCACAAATAAAACCAAGATGCAGATCACCTAGATTCAACCATAAGTTACAATCCAAATAACAAACTGAGATTCCTAAAACGATCAAAGCAATGCATTCGCTGATATCTTAGGTGCATGACAATGGTTTTGTTCTGTATCATGCAATTTTTTTCATGGCATGAATATTCAGCTCCAGCAACTGACTAAAGAATTAAAGCCTATGATCGTATCAGGTATTTTATGGTCATGCAATGCATAATTGTGTTTGTTTGTTTTTTTATACCCATACCTAGATACCAGCTCTAGATTTGAGGCTGTCCATGCGCACATGAGAATTAGAGACTGTTATCCAAGTCAGTAGCAACTGTAGCGGAGTTTATTCCAATCTATTACAACCTTTTGAATGTATTGATGGTACCTGTTACAATGCCAAAACACTTCGGATGGCCTGTGCATGTCCCATAAAATTTAAGGATGTGCTCGTGATTAACTCCCCTGTACAAAAAATATCTTAATCAGTCAGAATAAAACACAACTGATTATTCAGTAACAGTTGCAGAAAGCTTGCCTTAGAATGAGTGCTTGCTGCAAGAACTCAATTTCTGAAGGGCTGTCGAAATGTGTGATTCTGAGTATCTTTATACAAACATCATAACCATTATATGTCCCCCTATATCTGTGAAATAGGACATGAATGAAATGTGCTGGACAAATTAACTGCAGTGCTTTGCCTACCAAAGGAAAATGTAGGTTCATGATATTTTTGGATTTTTTATAGGAAAAGGCAGGTGTCTGCCATTCATATATAGAAGTGACATTTTCTGTCAGCTGTCTTCATGATAGCATGCCAATCTTTTTGTCCAGCGGATGCCAGCATGCATAGATAGGCTAGCAGTGAATTGGCATAATGGGCACTTCAAGTAAGTGTCAAACAGTTCTTTCTTTTTCGCGAAAAAGTGTCAAACAGTTCTTACAAGTCTGCGTAAGACCCAGATGCAATTTTTTCCGTCGTTTTCAGCATGCTCCAGTCGATTTCACAATCTGCAACCTGTTGTCGTAGCTCAAGTATTTTCCCTGAGGAGGAAGTACTTGCTGAGTTAGATGTTGCTCCCTGCATATTTACATGGGGACAATTTTAACTCAATCTGGAAGGAAATATTAGATTGCATTTTAACGGAAGGTGAGGATATTTTTTTTGTACATAGTGCATTTACTGTAGTTAAGTGGAAAAGGGCATCATACATTTTTTCGTGTTAAGGTCTCCTTAATTCTCGTGATCAACGCATCTGTCTCCTGCATGTACAATTGCAAGATGACATACAGAAGAAAAGTACAATTACAGAGATTAGTAGTTCATAGAATCTAAAAAAGTTAAGCAGGTGGTAGTTGTAGCCAGTGGGCAAGTTTAATAGTTAATTCTGCAGTCAAATCCTATGCACAACATAAATAAAGATAATATGCGCAGAAATTCATAAACAGTCCAGCCCTTCTTGTAGCCATGCTAAATGTTTACCTTTGTCTTCCACCCATCAACAACAAAAACATCCAAACAAAGGTTATCTGTTGTGGAGTAAACATGAGCTTCGCGAATATTGAGTCCAACTTCAGAGAGCAATGAAGTCAGCTGATGAACAAGTATTACTTGTAAGAAACTTGGCATGTAAAATATGAAAAGCAAGGTATATGAAATAGGGTATTAAGAAAATTCTAGCGAATATTGGCATTACCCGCATAAGGAGCTTGGGTTTGTCTTTGGAAGAGAAGATGATCTCATGAAGAAGCATAGGTCCTGAATCTCTGTGGAAAATTGATTTATTGGAGATGAAACAAACGGTAAGCTGGAGTACTTGGGGACGATGATTTATTGGAGGAAAAACATGTTGTAGCCACTAGTCTCGAATTTGAAATAGCACTTGGGAATTGAGAAGCAATGGTGTGAAATACCGAAATAAGAAGCAATGCCATCAAGGACAATTACGTTATGATTTTAGTGATGCTATACTAAGGATGGTCATGGCATGATTTCAAAGTGAATTACCTTGACGGGGAAGACATGGAGACGGTGTTGTCTGCACCATGTATCCTCTCCAAAGTGAGGTCTTCCAGTAATAACCTTTGAGTTGGATCATCACACTCAGGATAGGTACCCTCATCTTTTTGTTGAACTTGAATGCACTGGTCAAACATCAAGGTAGATCAACATAAATAACTGTGAAGAAATAATAACAAACCAAGTTTTTATAGCAACATCAATTCTAAGAGTAGAAGTAGATAGCACACTGCGCTACACTGCACCAGGTGTGTGCAAGAAATATTATTTCACAACACTACTTTACACGATTTGTTCGCTGTATACTGCACTGCACCAGCCTATCGATCCAGAGCTTTCGGTATGAATTTGGTGGTTCTGGGATGAGCTGCAGAGCGAAAGTGGGTGGGGGTGGGTGGGTACCTCTAGGAAGCGAGCTTTGAAGACGGGTTGTTTGCCGTTGTTAGCGCACTCGTCCAGGACCTTCCGGTGGAGCAGCACCTCCTCTGCCTTTTCTTCTCCAAGGTCTACCAGGTACCTGTCCGGCAGCTTGTCGAAGTGGGCGCAGAGCGTGTCCCAGAACGACGAAGGATCAGAGTCCCCCTGCTTGCCGGCCGCCAGCAGCAGCTCGTATATCCTACGGCGCAGGTCGTGGTGGACGCTGGAGGACCTGGGCGGCGACGAGCTCTCGCCCGTCCCCTCCACCAACTCCTCCCGGGTCAGCGACGGCGGCGGGGGCATCGGGAACTTGAATTTCCTTGTTTGAGCCGGCCGCGGCCGGTTTGGGGGTACTTATATAGGCCGGCAATGGTGGGGGTGGGGGGTCGGGAGTTCGAGCACCTCCTCCCTCCCTCCCTCCCTCCGATTGGATTGAATTTTCAGAAGGGTGGAGACGATTTTTATGTTTTTTCTTCCGGCGGCGCCTGCTTGACCTGCTGCGAGGGCGGGAACAGGAGAGTGACCTGTGGCGTTGCCGGCGGTAGAGATTGGACGGTGGATATGCAGTACCGAGGGGGATCGGACGGTTGATCCGCCCCTTGCTATCTCGGGCGCGACGAGCTTCCCGGGACCCCGCCGGGCACTAGGCATCGGCCAGGCCGGCTGATAGACTCCCCGTTCCGGCGAAGGGTACTTTTTTTTGACCGGCGGCGAAGGGTACTTTGGTCATTCGTTCAATTAAAATGCGGTTCTTTGAATTTATTTTCTTTCCTGGTCTTATGCAACGTCTAGTCAAAAGTGACAAGTACGTATTGGAACGTGAGGAATATAAAATGGATTGCCTATGGATGCTGACTCGTAATTTTACATGGCTGTAGCCTAGGGACGTAAGTGGCACACCATTTAATCCCGCGCAATACCGTTTATTAGTACTCTAGTTTAATAAGTTTTGTCTTTTCTAAATCAAAGAACTAAGATTTTGAATAAACAAGACCCGCGGATGCCATTTAAGTGCCATTTACATCCCTAGCTGTAGGCAGGTTAACATTTGCTTTACGTTGCATTAGGTTTTGTAAAAAAAGGAACTTTATGCTTGGTCCGAAATTATAATATTTTATCTATGAATTTTTTGGTTAAAGAAAAGGCATATAAATTTTTGGTTAAACTCAAATAATGTAAAGATTTACCAAATTTGCAGAAAAGACCCTTGACATCTACAAAGTCAAATACATATCATTAAATAGATAGTAGAACCGTGATACATTTTTCCATTTAAAAATCTTCGATTGCATCCCCCTTAACGACGCCTTTTGTACTATGCTTATTTTTGCTAACTGTGATTTCGTAAATATATTTTTCTTTCTGGATATTTAACTTGTTCAACTATGCCTTTTCTTAATTAGCTACATCCTTCTCAAATGTTTTTTCTCAACTATATATTTTCATCTTAGTTGTGTATTTCTTAATTTGCGTCCTTTGAACTACTATTTTCATTTTGACATCTACAATGTAAAGATTTACCACATTTTGGTTAAACTCAAACAATGTAAAGATTTACCAAATTTGCAGAAAAACTCTTGACATCTACAATATCAAATACATAGTAAAACCACAATACTTTTTTTTGGGAAACATAGGGAGTAGTAAATGGTTTTCATTTAAGAATCTTCGATTGCATTCCCCCTAATGGTGCATTTTGTACTGTGCTTATTTTTGCTACTCGTGGTTTCATAAATATATTTTAATTTCTGGTTATGTTTTAACTTGTTCAACTATGCTTTTTCTTAATTAGCTACATCCTTCTCAATGTGTTTTCTCAACTATATTTTGTCTTCTCAGCTGTGTATTTCTTTATTTGTGTCCTTTGAACTACTTTTTTCATTGTGAACTATGTTTAGCCAAATGAGTACTTATCAACCGCACATTTCTCTCAACCGTTTTCGTCTCAAGTGTGTGTTTTTTACCTTTATTTATAAATGTGTTATTTCAATCTTTGTGTTTTCCTTCTCTACATGGCTTTTCAACTATGTTTTTCTTCTTAATTATGACCTTTCAAGTGTGTTTTTTCTTATCCACTGCGACTTTCAACTACTCCCTCAAATCCAAATTAGTTGATTTAGACTTGTCTAGATTCGATATATCTAGACATGATTTAGTATTAGATACATTCGTATCTTGACAAATTTGAGTGAACTAATTTGGATCGGAGCGAGTATGTTTTTTCCTAGCCGCATCATTTTAGCTACACCTTTTGTTCTCATCTGCGACCTTTCAACTACTCCCTCCAACCCAAATTACTTGACTCAAATTTATTAAAAAACTGTTGAATCTAATACTAAATCATGTCTAGATACAAATCTAGACAAATCTAAGTTAACTAATAATTTGGGTCGAAGGGAGTATGTTTTTTAACTGGGTTTTCTCTCTCAACTTCTTTTAACTAAGTTTTTTCTTCTCAACTGTGTTGTTTCAGCCTCTGAACAAAATTAGGTTTAAAGCTTATATCCTATCATAATTCCATCTCTTTTAGCCGATCTGGGACTAGAATTCCACACTCCTTGTTACACGGGCATGTAGAACTTCTCAAAAACAACACGGCTCAGACTTAGACATGGCATGTATGAGTGGACATGCATGCGAGATTTTTGATTAATTTTTTTAAGAGAATCTATTTTGCGATGAAAATATATACCTATGGAATTTTGTAAAAGTGTTTATGCACCACGAGTCACATAACTTACGGTGTGCATGTTATATTTTTTTAGGAAAACTTGTGGTGTGAATGTGTAGATAGAACTTATGAAAGAGATTCAAGGGGCAAAACATATAGGCATGAAATATTGTGAACATAATATGACAATGTACACAAAGAAACTTTTGTATATATATCGTCACATGATAAACATAAAGTAGTATTTCCTTTTTAGATTTGTTTAAAATGTGTCTTTGCGGGATCCAGTAGTAAGGTGCAATATTGTATTGCTGGAACCTGGTGCAAAGTGACCGCCTCGGTATGACCTAGTGTAAAGTGGAATAAGTGCAAACCTAGCATGTGTAAAGTTACTCTAGAGCTATCTCTTCTTCCAAACTAATGCTAGCATCAGCGACGGATGAAACAAAGGGATATTAATTTCTCACTACAATACATGTCCGTAACAGACAAGAGCAACTTGCATTACCTATTGAAGAATTTAAACACCATTTGTTGCCTATATGTTTTTCTCAAAACGTGGAACAGAGCCTTACCCTCTGTATCGAGTGATATCACATAACTTTGTACTACTATTCAAAGTGCAAAATCCAGCAATCGAACAAGTTTGACTTGAAAAGAAAACCCAAAGATATATGCCTCACGACAATAACTACACAAGGCAACCACTGGCCTATGATAAAAGACAAATATAAGCAAATATTACACAACTCATACGCTAAGCCTTCAAGAAGGAAACGCTGCACATGCACTGATGGGTACACCATAGGTCGATCTCGGGGTTTTCATCCTCAAAGTCGAGGTTTGATCCACCACCTTCAGCAAGGACACAACAAAAATGCGAGCGTCGTCATATATAGCCTGATCAGAGATCATGTGTTTCCACCAGCGACCACATACTCGTCGTTGAAGCCACTTGTGCCATCATCTTTTGTCCTGCTATCGACATCTTGAAAGCAAGCTGGATACCATTGGGGAAGTACCGGAAGACGGGGACGTCTCATACAGCCTCGCTGCCATCACTGTTGCACCACCTTCGATCTAACAACACCAGACATGACTTGTCGTCTTCATAGGAGCCACTATATATATACGTAGGGCATCCAATACACTATCACTATCTAATAGTTCCTTCTTTGAATACCTTTGAACATATCCATGCAACAAATATTGGTTTGATTTTCAGTTTCATGTTGTCAAATTGACACAACCTATGATTTGCCCCAGCCCCCGGATGAATCATGTAAGGAAACGTGATAGAATCAGTAATTGTAGAGTATTTAATTGCACAATTGACGATGGCAGTTTTCTTGCTCCAGCCCCCGGAGTGTACCAAGTTACATTGTCAAAAGATAATTCTAATCGATAGAATAATAATTCTAGGAGCGTTGTCGAGAACACACTGAAAATGACATGAATTATTTGCAATAGTTGAAATGAAAGAGACTAACGACGATTAATTTGGGAGGAGAAAACCAATAAGCCTTCCATTAATAAACCTGTTGAGTGAGACCATGCTACATATGAACTTTTTCCCTCAAACTAATGTCATCTTCATGGATGGAGAAGGACTACATGATAAACAAGAGCATAACCAACAAGCTAGTGCCTTGTTTCCTAGAAATTAAACAACCCCGTCCAATATATATTTCTATTTTCCTTGGTCTTAAATTTTGGCTTGGTGTAGTTCTATATAAAGGAAGCAAGGATGTGGCAACCATCTAGTTTGTAGAATTTGATATCATTATATATAGTGTGCCTCACTTTGCAATGCCCGTCACTTAAGGTCCAATATCGATATGTTTCCGACAACCCCAATACTGAGAGACATGGGATGTCGCAAACAAGACTTGCAGAATTTAGGATATAGGATTCAACATCACTATATTATTCATGACTTAAGTAAGTTACTACACACTACGTGTCAATCCCCCCAGTAGGGGGACACATGTAGCATACACAAAAAAACATCATGTTTACAATTACATCATTCTCGCAAACCAAAATTGCATAGTCATCAAAACAAGAAGCCGCGTATAGCGAATAAGAGCATCCGGCCAATCGGCACTATGGCAGTTCTTCTTTTAGCTGGAGCTACATGGTCGATAGTGTCGATTCTCCAAGCTGGAGCTAGACTGTTGATTTGACGATGCTGAGAACGCATAAGTGCTAAAATTGACATGAAATAAGTAGAAAGTTTAGATAGAAACAACCTGCTTGGCCCAATTGATAGGACAAGTATAGAACCCCGGCTAGCTTGACGGTAACATCAATTAATTGCTATGAAGTTTGAAGCAGCATCGATGGGACACTCACAAGCAAGTAAATGCTCCACTGTTAGGATCCTCCGCCGCAGCTAGCGTTAAACTAATTGGACGCAAATACCTTTGATCTATGATGGGTAGATGGATCCAATGCACTAGTATATATAATATCGTTCTCAAGCAGCTTATGTTGCATGCCAACGTATCTAGGTAAGTCATGGCACACACGGTAAGTAACTAAATTAACCTATGCTAAGTGGAGTATATTTTATTTGATATGATTTGGAGACTGATACATCCCACCTCCCTCCCCCAAACTATTTCAGTTCATACATTGTCATTAAGTCATGTAGTATAATGGTAGGGAAGACATGTTTTTCGTTAACCCTCCACTTCATCTGAAAAAAAAAACAGTGGGCATAACTTGTCTAATGCATTATCTTTTATTATCATCTTTTACTAAGTAATAATAATTAATTAATAGAAAAATATTTTGCTAACGGAAGACATATGATATAATGGGGAAAATTAGTCGCTTCGGATCATCTGATAGCTAAAAAATACAACCTTCTCTTCTTTCATTCTCTCATCTAACTAAGCAAAATTCAACATGACAATTTTAAGGAAAGAACAACCTTACCCCATTGTACATGTCTTATAGATAACTGGCATTAAGTACCACATAACAAACACAATGCCATTATATGTTCCATGTGTTAACCTTATCCTACTATCAATCCTTAGTTCGATGCATTAAGTACCTCTACGTTGCAATAATATATGAACATAAGTATATGTTCCATGGCATTAAGTACCTCTACGTTGCAATGGCGGAGCTAGCCCATTATTTGAGCCTAGGCAAGTATAGCTATAGTTTCATTATTAAGTGCTTGTCCATTCAATACTTATGTTCATATATTATTTCAATGGAGTTAGCTAACTGAGCACGGGCAGCCTCCCGAGCAGCTCGGGCCTTGGCCCCGCCTTTACTCCGTTGTATCACGTTCGTCGCACCAAGCCTTATCTTCTCCCTCTTGCGAGTTGCTAGTCCATGTTTTCTCTCTTTCTCGGCATATATCATCCTTTATTGTCATTTCTTTCTTTTACATTTTTCTTTGAATGCAGTGAGGGTCCCAAGGAACCCCAAAGTTGGTTGGTTGACTTGCTTATGTATTGGGATAAAACGCACATGGGATACAAAACAAAGCAATAGTTGTTTGCATCAACACTAACATGGGCCGTTTACTCTATCATAGCGGCATCATGTGATGTGCCCAGCCTAAGATGGTCTTAACAATGATCTACTACTAATTAAATTGCAACTATTGTCACAACACATTTACACAAAAGAACCCCTATGAAATATGAACATATCTTCTTCTATACAACAAGGGTATTGGGTGAAAAATAAAAATACAATTGAGTCCTTGTTCATACTCCGATCTCATTAGAAGTGACAGAGCTATATTTCTGCTGCCAAGCACCACCTCATGCTACATGTAGGATGTTGTTGGCACTATTATGTACATACTTGATATGGTTGTCCACTATGGACATCAATGGTATTTGGGGCCTCCCTTAACTTGAAAGGTTGAAGAGAGAGGCTTTGGGGATTCTCTTAGTCGTCGAGTAGCCATAATCATCTCGAGAAGCCTCATAAGGACATTTGGAACATGTGATTTGGGTGCTTCAACCCTGACTGTAACTGTCATTGTTGTGTTTGGATGCAAGTAGAAGTGTCAAACCAGCTTGTTATTCCATGGGGAGAAAGGAGGGGATATCATACGAATAGTTCTAAACATGGCGACCACAAGGATATTTATGCTAAAAGTAACAAGAAAACTTTATTCATACCTAGTATAAGGGGAGCTCCCTCGAGATACTAGCATATCTTAGCCAGGGAAATGATGTTTAAATGACATAGCAACTACCTCTAATACTACAAAATTACCTCGAGCATGACCGATATCCACTAATAGTAGAGGGCACATGCTTTAGTGGTGTACATAGAGACTAATGTGTGACAAATGATAATCAGTACTGGATGCACCGGTTAGAACTATTTCCACTAATAGGAGCTAAGTAGCGCGTCAGTAGAAGTGCCTCCCCAATAACAACTAGCCTTCTCTTTGGCATGAACTTCCTCTGATGGGTGACCACTTATGGCATATTATATCTTGTACTTCCACCAGCGGCTTGTTATTGTGGCCTATCAATAGTATTATTGGTGCCCTTCTAGGAGAAAGTATTAACAATCACTTACATAGACTCTAAAAAAATAGAAAGTGACTAATATTTTCATTGACAAGGGGAGGCTCATTTGGTAAACAAATGTCTCCTTTGTCGCTTATTTTATAGAATTTAATGTAACATTTAGTAAGCTTGATTATAAAAACATTCTTCAATATTTTTATCGAAAGATATGCATTTAGTTTTGAAAATTAATTAACTAAGAATATAATGAAGTAGCTTACCATCCCAATTGTTGAAAATATCCTAAAATGTTACTACGCGTGATTGGTATTGTAGAAAATTTGAGATTTTTAAATATATCGGGTATTATTTAGGATATAAATAATTTTTCCTAATTATCAAGATTACTTCAAATTTTGATTATTCATGTGATAGCTTCTCTACTGTTGACGAGGTTTAATCTCCTCAATGCCCATTGTTATGAGCTTGGGTTTTGGAGAAGATGGGGATGCTGGAGATCACGGAACAGTTAGCAAACAAGCAACAATGGGACACGAGGTTTACCCAGGTTCAGGCCCCCGGAGGGAAAACCCTACTCCTGCTTATCTGCTCTTGATTACGGCGGAACCGAAAAGTACAGGGGTGCGCAGATGCAATCTGGCGTGGAGGTGTGTATGCGGTGGTATGCGAAGTGCCCTCCTCGCCGTGCCCTCCTAGCCTTTATATAGAGATAGGCAGGTCCCAGGCATAGATCGAGTCGGTTACAGGTTTTAGGGTTTGCCCCTTTGAATATTCTATCTACTCTAGTCTTGTTCTCCAAGGATCCGAAGGCGTCATGGGCCCTGGCCACCCAAAAGTCTTCATGGGCTAGCGCATGTTTCTCGTGGGACTTCCTTGGGCTGGACTAGCTATGCTAAGATCGTGTACCCGTAGGGTATAACCATGTCAGTAGCCCCCGAGTGTTCAATCGAATCGTAGATTCGGCTGAGGACTCTTCAATCCTTCGGGTGCAACTGTCTCTGTTTGTCTAGAGAATAATTTGAGTGTGTAGGGATTGTTGATGCATGTGCCTGACTCTCCCGACAGATCAGGGTCAGTTAACTGTCTTAGGACAAAACAACACGATCTTCTTCAGATTCGAGTCCCTCAACTCGAATCCAGAACATATGTTGGTGTAATTCGACTTAGGCCGCGGAGGACTTACAAGAGTGGAATTCTAGTGAATTTTAAATGATGTACCCAACGCGTCCGTCAGGATTTTTCATCGCGCCTGCTGGCACGGATTTTTACTAGCAAAGCGCAGTCGTGTGCGTTACCAGGCCATCAGATGATATCTGTAGGTCTTATCTTTGCGTCGCAGATGCATCATCCGAATGTTTATCACCGCGGAGGTGTTTCGGGTGGCCAAGGAGGACGTTGCTCACTTAGCGTTAATTGGGGCAGAGTTGCCGAAATTTTTTTTGCATACTGATCCGCAAGATTGCAGTCGAAGATTCATAGGGTGCGCGGCCAGCACTCCCTATGGGAGTAGCCCCCGAGTGTCTGTTCGAGTCGCAGACTCGAGCAGAAACTTTAATTTAGTCTTTGTTGACTTTTAGGTTCGTAGGACACAAATTTTTCAGATGCTTGAATCCATCCTCCCTATGGGAGTAGCCCCCGAGTCCGTAGTGGAGTCGTAGACTCGACGTAGGACTCGAAGAATAGTTCAATGGTGTAGTATTTTGGTTGTTTTTCGGGTGCGCGGCCAGCGCTCCTGATAGGAGTAGCCCCCAAGTAGTTAGTCGAATCGTAGATTCGACTGAGTACTTTTAGCTGTGTAGCCGAAGAATTGTAACCGTTGCTAGTATAGCTTTGATGATGTCAGTGCTGACGATCGGTGACCTCAAGCGTCTGTGGCGCCAGAGATGACGTGTCTGGACGAACATGGGTCCCACCTTGTGACTTTGAGTTGATGCGTCACGCGCGGCGTGGAGATAATTACGGCGTCGCCTCGATTTTCATGAGTAGTGGACTGTTGGGCCACGCACAGATAGAACAAAAACTTTTCCCTCTAGCGTGGTGATCCCAAGAACTAGCCGAGGTAGAAGGCCACGAGGTTTACCACTAGAAGCGCAGTTGCGGATTACTGATGAAGCGCGTCAGTTGATGCAGTGTAGTCCTTTGCGATCCGATCGTCCTGGTGCTGATCGTACAACACCTCTGCTGGTATCCACACGTACAAGGAGGAGCACCGGCGGCGAACTGCTAGGTTCGATACGACGGTAGGACCGCTGTGGAGCTAGGGTTTGCAACACATGGAATGACCTAACCGATCAACGATTAACCCTTCTGGGTTACTGTGCTCCACTATATATAGGGAGTGAAAGTGGGCTCCACTCTCGTGGCCCATTCACTAAATCCCATATAACACTGGTCACCACGAGTCTGACTCACTGACTCAGTCCTAATCCGGCTCGGGTCCAACCCGGCCAGATTTCCGGTTCAGATCCAATCCGAACTTGCTCCCGCTCTTAAGTGTATGACCCCACAGGCTCATGGCTACTTGGACACTATTAGAGTCCGACTCTCAATCGATCAGTCGGTAGCGGCTCCTAGCAGAACATGCCGACTCCCAAGTACCAAAGAGTCATGACGACTTGCCTTTCCAATGTGATTTTCGTCCGAGTCCCTTTTGCCTCACGATATACCTTGTCAGACTATAGGCGAATATTTGTCATCCCTTAAATAGTCCGACTCTCTTGATTCGAGATAAGTGATTCACCCGACTAACTCTTAGTCGATCGCCTCGGTTAACACTTAATCGAGTCGTGCATGGCCATGCTTTCCGAATCATATCATCCGAGAGGGCCCAGAGAATATCTCTCCGAGTGGAGGGGCAAAATCCCATCTTGGTTATTCACATCACGCAGCTTGATTCTCAGTCGACCCAAACTCTGCCTTTATAACTGCCCAGTCACGGATCAGTGTTTGACAGAACCTAAGTCGGTGATCCTCAACTCGGATTATGCAATAACCTCAGGTCTAAGGATTACATTGATTGAGATATACAAATGACAACTTGTTCGTTGTACCTCAATATGGGTCAATCCAAATCGCTAAACTCTTTAGCCGAATCTGTGTAAGTCGGAATGGCATCTCCATGCCCATGACAAGTGGAACCGAGTCATCAAGTCGGCTTTCACATTGGTCTAAGTTGTGTGTCCATCACAACCGCGATGACCAAGGATATTTAGTACAAACAACATGAATGTATAGTTCCACAACCGAATCACATATTCAATGATACACATCAGATGTTTATACAAGGACAACTTAATATCTTTATGAATACAATGGGAAAACATCATCATACATGATTGCCTCTAGGGCATATTCCCAACATGGACGGCGTGTGAGCGACAGCTCGCTGCTGCGTCGACACGTGGACGGTTGGATATGGATGTTGGCTTTAGGTCTTCCCGATGAACGGTCGTCGTGCATCGTCCTCGTCCTTATAATCATTGGGGAAAGTTAGTTTGTTTTTCACCGTAGCCATTCTTGTTTCACTGCTCCCATCTTCTTTGAGCTTTTCTCGCTGCACGCTGGAATTTCTTCGAACCTTTCCATCCTTGTTTTTGCGTTCGCGTCATCATCATCGCCGCACTGCGATGGGGAAATCCAGGAAGGCCTCCACCGCAGTTGGTACTAGTGCTGCCACCGGCGGCAAGAAGGGTTCCGCCGCTACTCGCGTCACCGATGGTGGCTAGCGGCGATCGGAAACGCGCGAGGGTGACCTCCACAAGCTCCATGAGCGGGGTCTGATCCCGCAGGATAGGGAGGCCATCAGAGTTTCCGGCGACGAGGTAATTCCCCGTCCTCCTGCTGGGTTTCGGGTCATGTTCATCACTTTTGTCCTTCAGGGCCTTTCTTTCCCGATCCACGATTTTCTCCGTGGATTGCTTTTCCTTTATGGCATCCAACTCCATCATCTTTCACCGAACTCGCTTCTTCATATTGCCTGCTTCATCACATTCTGCGAGTGCTGGCTCGGCGTCGAGCCGCACTTTGGCCTCTTCCCGAAGCTCTATTCCGTGAAGAGGCAGTCTGGCTCCGATGGCGTTTACCCCACCGGCGGCTGTATCATTTCCTTTAATTCCAACTTTCTCTTCTTCTCCTTTCTATGTCTGAATCTGTCTAGTACTGGCGGAGGCGATGGTTCTACATCCGCGACTCCACAGTGGCTGGGCAGGACTTTGGCCCTGCTCCTTTCGACCCCTCCCAGAAAATCCAGCCGAAGAGGTCCTGGAAGAACCACATCTTGGATGGTGAGGTGGCGGAGATAGAGGGGCTCTACCGTCGGGTGAAGGATCTTCAGTTGATTCCGGATAAAGAGGTGAACAGTGTGGATATCATCCGCACTTTCCTCAAACGTCGGGTGCAGCCGCTCCAGGCTAGGGCGCACCAGCCGACTAGGGTTTCGGCTGAGGAGTTCTCCAGGGGGGATCTCGACAGGCTTCTTCGGCTGCTGCTGAAGTTCAAGGCTGGAGAGGATCTCTCGGGGAAGTCGCTGACTCCTCCTTTCGCCGCCTCTCGTCCGGTTCCACAGGTGTAGATCTAGGGCGTGCACTTGCTTGTGTTATGAAAGTTTGTTTCGACTGCGTTTTTCTTGCACTTGCTTGTGTTCTGAAAGTTTGTTTCTTTTGCGCAGGAATTCAAGGTACCGGGCATGTCGCCTCCACTACCCGAAATGTTTCCGGATGCACTGGACAATGAGGTAGTGGATTCCATGTCTTAGCTTCCCTCGGCGCGATCACCAGCAGAAGAAACTTTTGAGTGTAGCGAGGAGCAGACACGAAAGCGGACGCGGAGCTTGAGCGAAACGTCGGATGCTTCGACTCCGCCGACCCCTAGGAACCCGTCATGCCTTGAGCGTCACAGTGGGGGTCATGGTTGCTCTTCCTCTCCTATTCCTGTCGTGCCCGTGCGGGCTGTGGTGCCGCAGCCGCCGGCGAAACGAAAGAAGGAAGAGAATAAGGAATATAAGAAAGGCAGGAAGGCCCCTCCTGTCTTCGACTTGAGCGATTTCGACTCGTAAGTATCTGCCATTGCTTTTGCTCTCTCTCGTCTTCTTGCTTGTACTTGGCTGATTTTTCTTTTTGTATCCACTCCTCCGATGGCTCCTTCAGCGATGGCGCTCGAGAGATGGTGGGGGAATCGATGGTTGCTCCTCCTCCTCAGACGGTGGCCACCTCTGAGGGCGCCGCTCCGAACCCTTCTCCGCAGGAGGTTCGGGTGGTTGTCCCCTAGAAGACTGCAGCCGGACTTTTGGAATCGCCGTCTAACCACGTAAGTGTTTTTGTTCTTTGCCACGGGGGAGCCCCCGAGCATATTTCGGATGGTCTGCTGATCATTTTTTGTTTGTGTCTCGGGGGGAGCCCCCGAGCGTTTCAAATGATCTGCTGATCATTTTTGGTTTGTGTCTCGGGGGAGCCCCCGAGCGTTTTCGAATGATCTGCTGATCATTTTTGGTGTGTGTCTCGGGGGGTGGCCCCGAGCGTTTTCGTATGCGTGATTTGCTTTGCTCGTTTTCTTGGGCGCAGCCCCCGAGCCTTTTTCCTGACAAGTTGTGTCTTCTCACAGCCTTTTGTTCAAGGTGCCAACCAGTTGGTGAAGCAGCATCTAGCATTGGAGGCCAGCCTTCGGCGGCTCCAAGGTTCGTGTGTTTTTTATCGATCGTCTCCTTCTTTGGCTGCTGTGCTTACCCACAAATCTCATGCTTGTTCTTTGTTGTAGAGGAGAACAACACTGCCCTCCGTGAGCTTGATGCTCTCAAAAAGAGCCTCGGACGAGCGGATAAAAAAGTTGAAGATGTCGTTGGCGCTAGGGAGCGCCTTGAGCAGGAGTTAGCCGACGCGGCTTTGGCCAAGGAGCACCTGCAACAGGAGGCCACGGATCGCGAGGAGTAGCTCGCCACCGCTGCAGCCTCGCGCGAGAAGGAGGTAGCCGACAAGCTGATGGCCGTCGTGAAGGCTATTTCGGGTGAGTAGTTTCGTCTATTCCTTTTCGCCTTCCTTGTCTTTCTAGTTTTGTTTTGTTTTTTCACCTTGCCTCTTCCATTTATCTAGATGCCGCGGGCATCGAGTTTGACCGTGGTGCCCTGGAGCATGGAAGTGCTCTGGATGACGCCACTGCGGCGGTCGAAGACCGCTGCAGTACCGTGGTCGGCTCGCTTGCCAAGGCCAAGGTGGTTCTCGGGCGCTTCTACAAGGAGCTCGTCCCCAAGGGCGTTGCCCTCGAGGATGTCGAATTGTTGGCGGACGCGTTGTCAGCCGAGGCTCCCGCGGCGTACAAGCGCAAGCAGAAGGGTATCGGCGCATCCATGGGGCTGGCGATGGCCATGGCGTCTGGAGTGGAGTTGGATCTTCATCAGGTCACCTCCCAGATGCCGACAACTGCCGACGGATCCGAGGTAGCCTTTGCCCTCTACGCTGCCCGTTGTAAACGCTATGGGCCGAAGCTGATTGACTTGCTAGCGGAGTACGCGGTGAGGCAGCAGGGAGAGGCCAAGAGCAGGCAGTCCGTCTCCGAGGCTACTCAGGATGCAGCTTCTTAGGCCTTGTAGTTGTAGGATAGCTTTTGTTTCTTTTGGTGTGATGTATCTATGAACACTCCTTGTGCCACATAGTGGTTTTTGATGTATATAATGAATCTCCGAGCTGTTTGCTTATTCGTGCGTTTGTTCATATCCTTGCCTTCTTTTGTTGGAATTATGCCCTAGAGGCAATAATAAAGATGTTATTATTATAATTCTTGTTCATGATAATGTTTATATTCCATGCTAGAATTGTATTAAGCGGAAACTTTAATACTTGTGTGGTTTGTGAATAACACCGTGTCCCTAGTACGCCTCTATGGACTAGCTCATTGATCAATGATGGTTAAGGTTTCCTAACCATAGACATGAGTTGTCAATTGATAATGAGATCATATCATTGGGAGAATGATATGGTGGACAGACCCAAACTAAGCGAAGCAATTAGATCGTGTCATCGTGTTCGTCTTTGCGAAGCTTTTCTTTTGTCAAATATTGTATTCCTTAGACCATCAGATAATACAACTCCCTGGTATCGGAAGAAAGCTTTGAGGTCATCAAACGTCATCCTATGAGAGGGTGATCATAAAGGTGTCTCTCAGGTGATCGGAAAGTATCTGTTGGGTTGTATGTATCGAGATGGGATTTGTCCCTCCCAAGTCGGAGAGATATACTTCGGGCCCACTCGGTAATCGATATCAGCACCGCTTGCAAGCATGTGGTTAAGGAGTTAATCACAAAGTGATATCGGATTACGGAACGAGTAAAGTACTTGCTGTGAACAAGATTGAACTAGGTATGACGGTACCGACGATCAAATCTCGGGCAAGTAAAATATCGCGAGACAAAGGGAATATATATGGGATTGATTGAATCCTGGCATCGTGGTTCATCCGATATGATCATCGATGAATGTGTGGGAGTCAATATGGTTGTCCAGACCCCACTGTTGATTATTGATAGAAGATCATGTCTGCATATTCTCGAACCCGCAGGGTCACACACTTAACGTGTCTCGACGCTAGGATAGATTGGATAATTGGTTTATGAGTTTTTTGTTCGGAGTCTCGGATGGGATCCAGGACATCACGAGAGGTTCCGGAGTGGTCCGGAGAATAAGATTCATATAAGGCAGTGCAGTTTTTGGAGTTCGGAATTGTTCCGGGTTAATCGGTATTGTACCGGAAGCTTCTAGAACCTTCCAGAAGGGAACCAACGTGGCCCCACCTTCCGGGAGGGGGCATGGGCCTATGAGGGAGTGCCCTGGCTGCATTGGGCCAGGAGCACAAGGCCCCATAGGGCCCAGCCGGCCAAGAGAGGTTTAAACTCGAGATAGACCTTCTAGAAGGGGGGGTTTCCTTGCCCCCCACTCCTTGTCCTTTGGGGCCGCCGGTTTGAGCTTGGGGGAGGGGCTAGGGATGCGCCCCCCTCTAAAGAGGGGTGGGGGCGCACCAACCCCTCACACCTTCCCCTCCAACCCTAGCCGCCCTGCTGCCCTCCTCTCTCCCTTCCGACTGCTTGTAAGGCAAAGCCCTGCTGCAGAAATTCTCCACCATATACACCACGCCGTCGTGTTGTAGATCCAATTCGTCTCTCCACCATACTTGCTGGTCCGAGGAAGGAGGAGACGTCGAGGTGCTGCACGTGTGCATCTCACGGAGGCACCGCCACTTGTGGTGCTAGATCGGATCGGATCGCGAGGAGGAGAAGCGAGTACGACTACATCACCCACGTTCCGACGAACGTTCCGCTGTGCGAATCTTCAAGGGTATGAAGATCTAATCCGATCTCTCTCGTTGTTTGCATCTCCTAGATTAGATCTTGGCTTTCCCTCTGTTTGCATCCGTAGAAAATTTTGATTTACTATGCCGCGAAACCCTTCAGTGGTATCAGAGCTAGATCTATGCGTAGATGTGTTTCACGAGTAGAACGCAACATGGCTGTTGCGGGTGTTGATGTTTTCTGTTGCAAGCCTCTTGTTTGTGTTCTTCTTATGACGCGGGATAGTGAGATTGAAGCGGTCCAGGCCAACCTTACGCGACGTCGTTCGCGAGACCGGCTCCGCACTTGACGTGTGGCTTGTACCACACATGCGGCTGGTGGATGTCAGTTTCTCTCACTATAGTTGTCATGGGATTAACACCGGAGTTTGGCAACCATAATATCACCGTTGTGGCTTTCCGTAGGTAAGAATCGTTCTTAGCATCTACTCCCATAAGCTACGTAAAACATGCAACAACAAAGTAGAGGCGTCTAACTTGTTTTTGCAGGGAGTGTTTTCTGTGATATGGTATGTCCCAAGATGTGATGTGTATATTGTATGCGATGATCATGTTTTGTAATGTTTCACGACTTGCATGTCGATGAGTACACAACCGGCAGGAGCCATATGGTTGTCTTTATAATTGTGTATGACCTGCGAGTCAACTTCTTATACGCCATGTAATAGCTTTACTTTATCGCTAAGTAGTTAGCAATAGTTGTAGTTGCTATTCGTGGTGGAGGCAATCATGCTGGAGTGATGGAGATCATGCCGGAACGCACAAGATGGAGATCATTGCGCGAAGATTGGCTATACCATGTCACATAAAGTTATATGCATGTGATGTTTATCCTTTTAATGTATCTTATTATGCTTAGATCGCGACGGTAGCATTATAAGATGATTCCTCACTTAAAGATCAAGATAAAAACTGTGTTCTCCCCAAGTATGCACCGTTGCGAAAGTTCGTCGTGTCCAAGCATCACGTGATGATCGGGTGCTATAGACTCTACGCTCACATACAACAGGTGCAAGCCAGTTTTGCACACGCGGAAATACTTGGGTCTAACTTGACGAGCCTAGCATGTACAGACATGGCCTCGGAACACAAGAACCAAAAGGTTAAGCATGAGTCATATGAATGATATGATCGACACTTCGTTGTCCACCATTGAAACCACATCTCTTCTCGTGATGATCGGATTAGGTGTGGTGAATTTGGATCGTGTTCACTAAACAACTTGAGGGATGTTGAATTTAGTGGGAGTTCATCTAGTAATTTGATTAAGTTGAACTATTTATCATGAACATAGTCTAAATTGCACTTGCAAATACTGTAGATCACATGGCAAAGTCCAACTTCAACTTCAACGTTTTTGCTGAGATAGAAAAGCTTAGAAACAATGGGTCTAACTTCACCAAATGGTTCCGCATTCTGAGAATCATTCTCGCTGGCGGACAAAAGGACTATGTTCTTGAGAAAGCGCTAGGTGACGCCCCTGCTATAGATGTGCCGGCTAATGAAAAAGCTGTTTATCAGTCGCGCAAGGATGATTATGATTTGATTAAAATCGCCATGTTGTATGCTATGGAATCGGATCTTCAAAATCGTTTTGAGGAGTTCGCCGGGCCCTTTGAGATTCTCGAGGAGCTGAAAAACATGTTTCAGACTCAAGCCCGTTCTGAGAGATATGAGATCTCTAAGAAATTCTTTAACTACAAGATGGAGGAAGGGAGTTCCGTTAGTGAGCATGCCATTGAGATGACGGGCTACACTCAACGCCTTGAGCAACTGGACTGCAAGATTCCAGAGGAGCTCAAGATTGACACTCCTAGCTACAAAAGTTTTGTAGTTGATCACAATCAGATTGGTTCCACTGATATGATCACTGAGATCTTTGCTAAGATGAAAGTAGCGGAGGTGAACATCAAAAAGAATAATCATGTGTTGATGGTCAACAAGCCCCCCACCTTCAAGAAAGGTAAGGGTGCAAGGAAGCCATTCAAGAAAGGCGGCGGCAAGCGCGTTGCCCCTGCTGAGAAGAAGCTCAAGTCTGGTCCTAAACCGGACACTGAGTGCTTCTATTGCAAGGACAAGGGTCACTGGAAGCGCAACTGTCCAAAGTACTTAGCGGACAAGAAGGCTGGCACCATCAAAGGTATATTTGATATACATGTTATTGATGTTTTCCTTACTAGCCCTCGTTGTAGTGCCTGGGTATTTGATACCGGTTCAGTTGCTAATATTTGTAACTCGAAACAGGAGCTACGGAATAGAAGGCGGCTTGCGAGGGATGAGGTGACGATGCACGTTGGCAACGGATCAAGAGTTGATGTGATGGCCGTCGGCACGCTCTCCTTGGTTTTACCTTCGGGATTAGTTTTAAACCTTAATAAGTGTTATTATGTGCCTGCGTTGAGCATGAACATTATTTCTGGATCGTGTTTATTGCAAGACGGTTATTCATTTAAATCGGAGAATAATGGTTGTTCTATTTATATGAGTAACATCTTTTATGGTCATGCACCTCTTGTGAATGGTTTATTTCTTCTAAATCTCGAAAGGGATGAAACACACATCCATAACATTGAGGCTAAGAGATGCAAAGTAGATAGTGATAATACTATTTATTTGTGGAACTGTCGTCTAGGTCATATTGGTGTAAAGCGCATGAAGAAACTCCATTCTGATGGACTTTTGGAGTCTCTTGATTTTGAATCATTTGACACATGCGAACCATGCCTCATGGGCAAGATGATCAAAACACCGTTCTCCGATATGATGGAGCGAGCAACGGACTTGTTGGAAATCATACATACCGATGTATGCGGACCGATGAGTGTTTCGACGCGCGGTGGATATCGCTATTTTCTCACTTTTACCGATGACTTAAGTAGATATGGGTATATCTATTTAATGAAACATAAATCTGAAACATTTGAAAAATTCAAAGAATTTCAGAATGAAGTGGAGAACCATCATAACAGAAAGATTAAGTTTCTACGATCCGATCGTGGGGGCGAATATTTGAGTTATGATTTTCTCACGCATCTTAAAGCAAGCGGAATTGTTTCGCAACTCACGCCACCCGGAACACCACAGCGCAATGGTGTGTCTGAACGCCGGAATCGAACCCTATTAGATATGGTCCGATCGATGATGTCTCTTACTGATTTGCCGTTATCATTTTGGGGTTATGCATTAGAAACCGCTGCATTCACTTTAAATAGGGCTCCATCTAAATCCGTTGAGACGACACCGTATGAACTATGGTTTGGTGCTAAACCTAAGTTGTCATTTCTTAAAGTTTGGGGATGCGAAGCTTACGTCAAGAGGTTGATGCCGGACAAGCTCGAACCCAAAGCGGAGAAATGCGTCTTCATAGGATACTCTAAGGAAACTATTGGGTATACCTTCTATCACATAACCGAAGGTAAAGTGTTTGTCGCAAAGAACGGTTCCTTTCTTGAGAAGGAGTTTCTCTCAAAAGAAGTGAGTGGGAGGAAAGTAGAGCTAGACGAGGTTATTGAACCTTCTCTTGAATTGGAGAGTAGCGCAACACTTGAAATTGTTCCAGTGCCGCCTACACCAACAATAGAGGAAGCTAATGACAAGGATCATGAAGCTTCGGATGATGCTGCTACTGAACGTCGCAGGTCGACAAGGTCGCGTGCCCCTCCTGAGTGGTACGGCAACCCTATCTTGACTGTCTTGTTAGTAAAAGACAGTGAACCTACGAACTATGAGGAAGCGATGATGAGCCCAGACTCTGAGAAATGTCTAGAAGCCATGAAATCCGAATTGGGATCCATGAGCGAAAACCAAGTATGGACTTTGGTGGACCCTCCTAGCGAGCGAAAGGCCGTTGAGTGCAAATGGATCTTCAAGAAGAAAAACGGACGCGGATGGTAATGTTACCGTCTATAAAGCACGGCTTGTTGCGAAAGGTTTTCGACAAGTTCAAGGTGTTGACTACGATGAGACTTTCTCTCCCGTAGCGATGTTTAAGTCCATTTGGATTTTATTAGCAATTGCTGCGTTTCATGATTATGAAATATGGCAGATGGATGTCAAGACTGCGTTCCTCAATGGAAACATTGATGAAGAGTTGTATATGATGCAACCCGAATGTTTTGTTGATCCTAAGGATGCTGATAAAGTATGCAAACTTCAGCGTTCCATTTATGGACTGAAGCAAGCATCTCGGAGTTGGAACCTTCATTTTGATCAAGTGATCAAAAGCTTTGGATTTGTTCTAAATTGCTACGAAGCTTGCATCTACAAGAAAGTGAGTGGGAGCTCGGTGACATTTCTGGTACTATATGTGGATGACATATTGATTATTGGAAATGACATCAACATGCTTAACAATGTGAAGAGTTATTTGAACAAGTGTTTTTCAATGAAAGACCTAGGTGAAGATGCTTATATATTGGGCATCAAGATCTATAGATATAGAGAAAGACGCCTGATAGCTTTAAGCCAGAGTACATACCTAGACAAAGTTCTGAAAAGGTTCAGAATGGATAAGGCAAAGAAAGGTTCAGTGCCTATGTTGTCAGGTAAGATATTGATCAAGGCTCAGTGTCCAGCTACGGTAAATGATAGGGAAGCTATGAGCAAAGTGCCTTATGCCTCGGCCATAGGTTCTATCATGTATGCCATGCTGTGTACTAGACCGGATGTGTCCAATGCTCTTAGTTTGACGAGCAGGTATCAAAGTGATCCAGGAGTGGAACACTGGACAGCCATGAAGAACATCCTAAAGTACCTGAATAGGACTAAAGAAATGTTCTTAGTCTATGGGGGTGATGAACAGCTCGTCGTAAAAGGTTACGTCGACACTAGTTTCGACACCGACAAGGATGATTCTAAATCTCAGACAGGATACGTGTATATTTTGAATGGAGGAGCTGTGAGTTGGAGAAGCTGCAAGCAAAGCGTGATCGCGGGATCTACAGTAGAAGCGGAATACATGGCTGCTACAGAAGCGTCAAGTGAAGGAGTTTGGATCAGAAACTTCATCACTGAGCTTGGCGTGGTTCCAAGTGCATTGGATCCACTGGAGATATTGTGTGACAACACTGGCGCCATAGCACTCGCTAAGGAACCAAGATATCATCCAAAGACCAAGCATATCAACCACAAGTTTCATATAATCCGAGATTATATAGCAGATGGAGATCTAAAGATTAGCAAAGTACATACGGATTTTAATGTCGCGGATACATTGACTAAACCTCTTCCACGTGTAAAACATGATCAGCACCTCAGTGCCATGGGTGAGAGATTGTTGCCAGATGTAAACTATATTATTGACTCTAGTGCAAGTGGGAGACTATTGGAATTATGCCCTAGAGGCAATAATAAAGATGTTATTATTATAATTCTTGTTCATGATAATGTTTATATTCCATGCTAGAATTGTATTAAGCGGAAACTTTAATACTTGTGTGGTTTGTGAACAACACCGTGTCCCTAGTACGCCTCTATGGACTAGCTCATTGATCAATGATGGTTAAGGTTTCCTAACCATAGACATGAGTTGTCAATTGATAATGAGATCATATCATTGGGAGAATGATATGGTGGACAGACCCAAACTAAGCGAAGCAATTAGATCGTGTCATCGTGTTCGTCTTTGCGAAGCTTTTCTTATGTCAAATATTGTATTCCTTAGACCATCAGATAATACAACTCCCTGGTATCGGAAGAAAGCTTTGAGGTCATCAAACGTCATCCTATGAGAGGGTGATCATAAAGGTGTCTCTCAGGTGATCAGAAAGTATCTGTTGGGTTGTATGTATCGAGATGGGATTTGTCCCTCCCATGTCGGAGAGATATACTTCGGGCCCACTCGGTAATCGATATCAACACCGCTTGCAAGCATGTGGTTAAGGAGTTAATCACAAAGTGATATCGGATTACGGAACGAGTAAAGTACTTGCTGTGAACAAGATTGAACTAGGTATGACGGTACCGACGATCAAATCTCGGGCAAGTAAAATATCGCGAGACAAAGGGAATATATATGGGATTGATTGAATCCTGGCATCGTGGTTCATCCGATATGATCATCGATGAATGTGTGGGAGTCAATTTGGGTGTCCAGACCCCGCTGTTGATTATTGATAGAAGATCATGTCTGCATATTCTCGAACCCGCAGGGTCACACACTTAACGTGTCTCGACACTAGGATAGATTGGATAATTGGTTTATGAGTTTTTTGTTCGGAGTCTCGGATGGGATCCGGGACATCACGAGAGGTTCCGGAGTGGTCCGAAGAATAAGATTCATATAAGGCAGTGCAGTTTTTGGAGTTCGGAATTGTTCCGGGTTAATCGGTATTGTACCAGAAGCTTCTAGAACCTTCCAGAAGGGGACCAACGTGGCCCCACCTTCCGGGAGGGGGCATGGGCCTATGAGGGAGTGCCCTGGCCGCATTGGTCTAGGGGCACAAGGCCCCATAGGGCCCAGCCGGCCAAGAGAGGTTTAAACTCGAGATAGACCTTCTAGAAGGGGGGTTTCCTTGCCCCCACTCCTTATCCTTTGGGGCCGCCGGTTTGAGCTTGGGGGAGGGGCTAGGGCTGCGCCCCCCTCTATATAAAGAGGGGTGGGGGCGCACCAACCCCTCACACCTTCCCCTCTAACCCTAGCCGCACTGCTGCCCTCCTCTCTCCCTCCCGACTGCTTGTAAGGCGAAGCCCTGCTGCAGAAATTCTCCACCATATACACCACGCCGTCGTGTTGTAGATCCAATTCGTCTCTCCACCATACTTGCTGGTCCGAGGAAGGAGGAGACGTCGAGGTGCTGCACGTGTGCATCTCACGGAGGCACCGCCACTTGTGGTGCTAGATCGGATCGGATCGCGAGGAGGAGAAGCGAGTACGACTACATCACCCACGTTCCGACGAACGTTCCGCTGTGCGAATCTTCAAGGGTATGAAGATCTAATTCAATCTCTCTCGTTGTTTGCATCTCCTTGATTAGATCTTGGCTTTCCCTCCGTTCGCATCCGTAGAAAATTTTGATTTACTATGCCGCGAAACCCTTCATCTTTTCCTCTAGGGACCTTCGGGTGATGATCTCGTCGATACTTCGCCTGCGCCGCAGCTACGGCCATCCTTGGATGATGCGTCGCAACTTGTGTTTCTTCGTGACCGCATCCGTAGTCTTGAGAAAGAGTTGCTTGGTATTCGAGGCCACGCGGATGTTTGGAAGTCGAAGGCGGAGCGGGGTGCCGCCAGGGAGGAGTACCTGATGGGGGAGTTGTGGCGTTTGGCCGAACAGCTTCAATGTGAGTTTCCTCGAGCTGCTGCTCATTTTTCGGATGCGCCTGTTGGCTTGTCATCTTATGTTGCAGTTTGTTGCAGGTGCTAACCTTGTTCCTAGGGAGGAAAAAGAGCGTGTTGTTGTTCGGATCAATTGCCTGACCCAGCAGGACATGAAGGCCGGCGGCTTTTTCTGGATGGATCGAGATCGTGCAATGGTCCTTGCAACTATGCAGGATCGTGTTCACCAGGTGTCGCGTGTGCTGCGTCAAGCGAAGACTGCCTTGGCGTCAATTCTGCATGTGATGTTTCCCCTGGATGAGGCACCATCAACTCTATGGGGCCTTCTGGCGAAGTTTCGGGATGTGCATCATGTCAGGGAGCTGGTGCGGCATCAGCTGGTTGCAGGGGTGAAGGCTGCGCTTTCCCTCGTGCGGTTGCATCGCCCTGATATAGATCTTGCTGCTGTGGCGGCTGGGCCGCCTCTTCGTCTTGATGGTGGCACGCGGGACATGCGTCCACATTATGCGGCTGTAAGGCAGTATGCCGAACAAATTGTAGATCTTTTTGAGCAGCGTGCGCAGGTGATTCTTCAGAATAGGTAGGACCTGTAAAAAGATAGATGTAAAATTTGTATGTATTCGATTGAGCGTGTTGTGCCCTTTGCTGTAAAAGTTGATTGTTGTTAGCACGTGGTGCTTTGTTTGCATGCGTGCCCTTTTCATTAGCTTGACGTGGTCAGATACTCAGGTGTACACGCGTTATCCTCAGTTGACGAAGTCGTGAGGTGAGGGGAGCCCCCGAGTGTGTTGTAACATGAAGAAAATGCGAATAATAGACAAATTTTTGGGGCGAGGCACTTAGCTTTATTTATATCGTAAGGAGGAGGTACATTGTTCGGCTAAGTAGCCTTGGATGAATTGCCTTATTGAAAGTAAATAGGAGGGGGGTAGCTAGGGGTAGAAGCGTCGCAGTTGTGCGACGTTCCATGGGTTGGAGTATGCTACTTCAGACTCCACGTGCTTGAGACGATAGGCGCCACCTGGGATGACTTCAGTGACGATGTAGGGCCCTTCCCAGGGTGACTCGAGCTTCTTTGGTCGCTCTTGCTTGAGTCGTAAGACTAGGTCTCCTTCGACGAAGGACCTTGGGAGCAGCCGACGACTGTGGTAGTTGCGGAGGCTCTGTTGATAGACCGCTGATCGAGCTGCGGCGATGTCGCGTGCCTCGTCGAGGGTGTCGACGGCGTCTTCGAGTGTGGCCGTTGATTCGGCTTTGCTGTAGGTGATGACCCGTGGGGCCTTGTGGCGTACCTCTGCAGGCAGTATGGCTTCGGCTCCGTGCACCATGAAGAAGGGCGTGTAGCCAGTTGAGCTATTTGGCATTGTGCGCAAACTCCAGAGGACGGAGGGTAGCTCTTGTGTACAGGCTCCTGCGAGTCGCTAGAGTGGGCTCATTAGGCGCTTCTTGATGCCGCCACCGACGAGGCCGTTTGCCTTCTCGACCTGCCCGTTTGTTTGCGGGTCCGCCACGGAGGCGTATGTGATGTTGATTCCGAGGTCTTCGCAGAAGTCCTGGAATTCCTTGGAGATGAAGTTCGACTCATTATCGGTGATGATGCTGTGCGGCACGCCGAACCTGTAGACGATGGATTCGAAGAACTTGACGCCCGTTTTGCCCTTTTGGTTAGTAACGGGAATGACTTTGATCCACTTGGTGAATTTGTCGACTGCGACCAGGTGGTAGACGTGGCCTCCTTTCGAGGACTTGGGCAGTTTGCCGATCATGTCGAGGCCCCATTGGGTGAAGGGCCAGGCCAGGGGTATAGGCCTGAGCTCCGATCCTGGTGCGGGTGGTTTATCCGTGAACCTCTGGCACCCGTTACACCTTCGGACGATGTCCTTGGCGTCGTTCATGGCCGTTGTCCAGTAGAACCCAGCTCGTAGAGCTTTGGCGACAAGGGCGCGGCTGCCCGCATGATGGCCGCAGATGCCCTCGTGGATGTTTTGGAGGATGGTTTTGCTGTCACCGATGGTGACGCACCTTTGGAGTACACCCGAAATGCTGCGCTTGTACAACTCTCCATTGATGATGGTGAAGTCCTTGGACCGGCGAGATATGTGCCGGGCATCTGTCGGGCTGCCAGGCAGCTCACCGTCTATCAGATATCGGAGGTATGGCTGTGTCCATGTTTTTGCCACTGCCATGACCTGCATCAGGTTGACCTTTGCAACCTCTGTGTCGAGTTTTTCTGGTCCTTCCTGTCCTTTGGGTAGCGCATCCCCCGAGTGCTCTGCTTCTTCGGGTGATCCCTTTGGGAATTTCCTTTTGATGGATGGCGCACAGATCTGTTCGAGGAACACACCTGGTGGCACCCGTGTGCAGGTGGAGCCGATGTGGGCAAGTCTATCGGCCTCTTCGTTGCTTTCTCTCCCAACGTGACGAAGCTCGCAGCCGTCAAAGTCTCCTTCGAGTGCGTTGTAGAGTGCACGGTACGCAATCATGTTGGCGGCATGTGCGTCGCACTCGTTCATCGTCTGCTGGACGAAGAGGTTTGAGTCTCCGTAGATGACCAGGCGCGTTGCGACGCATATCTTGGCCATCCTCATGCCATGGATGAGGGCCTCATACTCGGCCTCGTTGTTGGAAGCTCGAAATTTCATCCGAAGGACGTACTTCATATTGTCGCCCTGCGGGGAGGTAAGTATGACCCCGACTCCTGCTCCGGCCTCGCGCTTGGAGCCGTCGAAGTGCATCGTCCATGACTGTGTCATGTCCGGTGTGTCTGGCAGCTACAATTCCATCCATTGGACGAGGAAGTCTAGAAGGACCTGAGACTTGATCGCGTGGAGCTTCTCATAGACGATGTCTAGAGGTGACATCTCGATGCCCCACAGGGCCACACGTCCTGTGGCCTCCGGGTTGTTCAGTATGCTGTTCAGGGGTGCTTCGTTGACGACCATCACCTGATGCTCTTGGAAGTAGTGGCTCAGCCGACGAGCCGTCATGAATACGCCGTAGGCGAGTTTCTGGTAGTGAGGGTACCTCTGCTTGGTCGGCGTCAATACCTCGCTGAGGTAGTAGATTGGGCGTTGGACCCCGTGGGTCTTGCCATCTTCCGGTCTTTCGACCACAAGCACGGTGCTTACCACCTGGTGTGTAGCTGCTATGTATAGCAGTAGAGGTTCACGCTCTTTTGGCGTGACCAAGACGGGCGAGGTAGAGAGCAGCCGCTTTAGATCTTTTAATGCGTCGTCCGCTTCGGGCGTCCACTCGAATTTGTCTGCTTTGTGTAGCAGCTGATAGAAAGGCAGGGCTTTTTCGCCCATGCGGCTGATGAACCTGCTCAACGCCGCGATTCACCCAGCAAGTTGCTGGACCCCGTTGAGGTTCTTCGGCTTCTCCATGGCCATTATGGCCTGGATTTTCTTCGGGTTCGCTTCGATTCCTCGCTGGGAGATGAAGTAGCCTAGCAGCTGACCAGATAGGACGCCGAAGTCGCACTTTTCTGGGTTTAGCTTGATATCTTGTATCGATCAAGGTTGTCGAATGTCTCGCGAAGATCGTCGATGAGTGTCTTGGCCTCCCTTGTTTTGATTACTATGTCGTCGACATAGACTTGGATGTTGCGGCTGATCTGGTCCTTCAGGCATGCCTGCATGCACCGTTGGTACGTGGCGCCTGCGTTCTTCAGCCTGAAGGGCATTGTGTTGTAGCAGAACACTCCGAACGGTGTGATGAACGCCATTTTCTCCTGATCTTCGACCTTCAGTCGAATCTGGTTGTAGCCTGAGTAGGCGTCGAGGAAGGAGAGCTTCTCACATCCTGCAGTCGAATTGATGATCTGATCGATCCGAGGGAGAGGGAAGTGATCCTTCGGGCAGTGCTTGTTCAGCGATGTGAAGTCCACGCACATCCACAGGATGTCCGTGTCCTTTTTGGGGACCATCACAGTGTTGGCGAGCCACTCACTTTCCTTGATTTCCCTGATGAAGTTTGCGTCGAGTAGTCTATTGACTTCGACTCTGATGGCTTCGGCCCGTGGTTCAGACAATCGTCGGATGGACTGTTTGATGGGCTTGGCGTCTGGAAAGACGTTGAGTGCGTGCTCGGCGAATTCCCTGGGAACTCCTGGCATGTCCGCAGGACACCATGCGAAGATTTCCCAGCACTCACGGAGGAATTAGACGAGCGCGCTTTCCTATGCGGGGCTGAGGTCGTTGGCTATCAGCTCCGTCTTGGAGGCGTCCATCGGGTGTACCTGCACCTTCTTTGTGTTGACGGTGGAGTCGAAAGACATGCCGGGTGCTGTCTTGCAACTGGTGGTGCCCCATTGTCCGTCACATCTCGGAGCCTTATGAGCTCCTCCTGCATGCCGAATGACTGGGAGATTCTGTTGAAGTCCCTGTTGCAGTGGTCCGATCGGGTGAAGCTCCCGTGGACTGTGATGATGCCCTTCGGTCCTGGCATCTTGAGTAGCAGGTACGCGTAGTTTGGTACTGCCAGGAACCGTGCGAATGCCACACGCCCGAGGATGGCGTGGTATTGTGATGGCCAGTCCACCACTTCAAACTCGAGTCGCTCGCACCGAAAGTTGTTGGGCTTGCCGAAGATGACGTCGAGCCATATCTTTCCCAGGGAGAAAATACCCTTCCCTGGGACGATGCCGTGGAACGTTGTATCAGATTGTTCCAGGCTGCACAGCGGGATCCGCATTGCTGCTAAGGTGCTGGCTAACATCAGATTGATGCCGCTGCCGTCGTCCATGAACTCACGGCTCATATCGAATCCTCCGATCTGCGCCTCAAGCACCAGGGCAGCATGACCTGGGCGAGGGACCTGGCAGGGGTGATCTGAGCGGCTGAACGTGATGCAGGACTCTGATCCGCTGAGGTACTCGGGGATGGCGGGTGGAGCGGTCACAGCCAGATTGATCTGACGGGTGATTTTATTCTGCACCCTGTTCATTGGATGCCCCTTTTGGATCATCAGTGATCCCTTTGGCACGGGATACCCGTTTCCGCCGTTGTTCTGCGCGGGTGCGATTGGATGATTCGAAGGCCCCACGGGTGGTGGTGGAGGAGCTCCGTGGGCGATGTCGCCTGGTGTGGGCGCGTTCCCGTACCCAGGGTTTGGGGATTCTTGCCTCATCTGAGACATGCTCTCGCTGAGTTTCTGGAACTCGCGGCAATCCTTGAGCATGTGGCTTGCCTTCTTTTTACCATCCTGCTTGTCGATGTAGAAGTGGATGGCGCATGGACCCGACAGCTTGTCGTATGCTGAGGGTCCGTCGTCGCGGCCACGACGTTGCCATGACTGCGCTGGGCGTCCTCCGTCGCGGAAGTTGTTTCCGCGGTATCCGCCGGTGCTGCGGTTGCCGTTGCTGCGGCGGTCGGCGCAGCCAGCCGCGACCATGTCGGGTCCATCGCGATCGTCGTAGACGCGCGATCTTCTCTTGCTACGGCGTTCACGTCGCTGGCCATAGTCATCTTCCTCCTCCGAGTGCCCTCGGTGGACGGAGTCCTCGCCATCTACCCACCTGTTGGCGATGTCCATGAGGTGGTCTAGTGTCTTGGGCTTGACGCGCCCAAGTTCTTCCTTGAAGTCCTGGCGCTTGACGCCATCCTTGAAGGCGTCGATCGCTCTCTCCTCAGAGATGTGTGCCGTGGAGTTCTTGGTGTTGGACCAGCGTAATATGTACGAGCGAATGGATTCGCCTGTTTGTTGGGTGCAGGCCCGCAGCTCCTCGATCGAGGCTGGCCTCTTGCTGGTGCCTTTGAAGTTTCGGATGAAACTATATGCCAGTTCCTCCCAGCTTCGGATGGATCCCGAGGATAGGATGCTGAGCCAGATCCGGGCTGCACCTGCCAGCTGCAGCTGAAGGCATTGCAGGGCTGTGTCCTTGTTTCCGCCGTGTAGTTTGACGGAAGACGGGTGGTCGCTGAGCCACGCCTTGGGGTCCTGTGTGTCGTCGAACTTTGGCGTGTCCGAAGGAAGCTTGAAGTTCTGCGGCATCCGTGTCCGCCGAACGTATCTATTGAAGCATCGGGCTCCGCAGAGTTCTCCTTCATCGTCGTCCTCCTCGGATTCGGACGAGCATACGCGTTTGGCGCGTGCTTTGTTGATCTTGTACTGGGTGAGCTCGCTTCGAGCGTCGTAATCGCGGCTGCGATGGCGCGAGCTCTTGTGCCTTTGAGGTAGGTCCTGTTCTTCATTGTCGGATGAAGGCGTGGGGCTATGGTTGAACCTGAACGCAACCTTCTTCTTTGGCTCCGCATGAGCTTCTCCATGGAGCGCAGCTCCGTTATGAGTCCGAGTCCGGTAAATGCAGACTTGTGCATGGCCCTTTTCGGGTCCCCCACCGGAGGCGGATGGGACGCGAGGTATGTGGTGGCTGCCATGATCGCAGCTTGCGGTGTCTTCAGGATGGCGTTATCATCGGCATCCATCTCCATGAAGGATGTGTTGAGGGTCCGAGTCACCTCGTGACGTGCCTTGGGATCCATGTTCTCCATGCGAGAATGGTGCTTGTTGTCATGGTTGCCATGCAAGATGGAGCCGCCCATGGCGGAGAGCGCAGCTCGCCGCACACTGGACTCCGAGGCTGCTTGCTTGCGCTTGTCAAGCACTTCTTGCATCTTCACATGCTTCTTGTGCTCTTCTACTAGGAGCAGGTGGTACGCCATCAGTAGGTCCCATGAGGCACCCACATGCAGGATCTTGTTGCCTGCCACGGCTTCGCGTGCTTGAGCCCATCCTTCGTTGCTGAGGTGGATGATCCGATTGAGATCGGTATCATCCTCGTTGGGCTGGGGGGAGGACTGGTTTCTCCTGTTCTCGCCGTTTCTACCCTGCGGGTTGGGTGGCGGGTTGTGCTCCTGATCCACGTCGCTCTGGATGACTGCGGCACATTGGTAGCGCTCGTAGATTGGATCGCTGATGCCGCAGCTTTCAGATCCGGAACCGTAGGTCCCTTCCTCCGATGGTGGATCGCACAAATATGAGTTGCAGCTGCTGCTGCCACAGGACTCATCTGTTGATGGTGATGTGCGTAGCACAGGGTGTGGAGCCCATGAAGCGGGCCTGGTCGATGGCAGGGACACCCGCTCTAGGAGACGGAGAGTGCCGGTCTGCCCCACCTGGAAGCAGAAGCTCCCGAACAGAATTTCGAGCCCATCACCAACGAGCTCGAAGTCCTTCAGGGTGGCTGGCGAGTGGGCGGTGAAGTCGAAAGCGCCGAAGAGGAGATGACTCTCCGTAGCTGCGGAGTTGTAGATCGCTTTGGTTGGGACCGTCACGATCGCACAATCAGCGTCCCCAGTTCCCACAAACGGCGCCAATTGACGAGGTTTAATCTCGTCAATGCCCATTGTTATGAGCTTGGGTTTTGGAGAAGATGGGGATGCTGGAGATAGCGGAACGGTTAGCAAACAAGCAACACGGGGATACGGGGTTTACCCAGGTTCAGGCCCCCGGAGGAAAAACCCTACTCCTGTTTGTCTGCTCTTGATTACGGCGGAACCGAAAAGTACAGGGGTGCGCAGATGCAATCTGGCGTGGAGGTGTGTATGCGGTGGTATGCGAAGTGCCCTCCTCGTCGTGCCCTCCTAGCCTTTATATAGAGATAGGCAGGTCCCAGGCACAGATCGAGTCGGTTACAGGTTTTAGGGTTTGCCACTTTGAATATTCTATCTACTCTAGTCTTGTTCTCCAAGGATCCGAAGGCGTCATGGGCCCTGGCCACCCGAAAGTCTTCATGGGCTGGCGCATGTTTCTCGTGGGCCTTCCTTGGGCTGTACTAGGCATGCTAAGATCGTGTACCCGTAGGGTATAACCATGTCAACTGTAATTACAAGAAAAGTCATATATATGTATATGCTTACATTTTAAGTACTTACACATAGTATGATGAAAAAGAATCATATATCAGAATAACTTAAAATTATGTTATTGATCTGTGTTGAGACCCCCCCTAGGACACCCTCTATTGCTTGCCATCATGATCCTTCTTGAAGCATCTACCCAATTTATTCTCCAATTATTTTATTTTTGACAAAATAACCGACAACATTTGCAAACATAGGAAAAAACTGCATTTTGTTTAAACATATTGCTTAAAATTATTAAAAGTAAAAATAACATAGCAATGCACAATTATGTTATAAAATTAATATATATGTTTCCAACGTACTATCCTCTCTCGTACTATCCCCTCTCGTAATTCTTCAGGAACGCTGGGAGGAAAGGTATGACCACTAGTGGTTGATTTGGGGAAGTGTTGGCATGCATGACCGTGGGAGCTAGAGATGGCAGTTGGCATCATTGCTTCTTCACAATTAAAGTCCACCAATTATATGCAAGTGATGAATTAAATATGTGGTTTTCTTACAATGACTTATTTTACTCATCGAATAGTTGCAATGATTTTCATTAATATTCTTCAAAATGTCATCTGGTCATACTTTAACTTTAATTTAAGGCCGGAGCACTAGGGTTTCATGATCACTATAAAAAATGTATTAGAACACAATCCTTAAATGGAATGCACCGATGAGAAATCACTTGAATGATGCAACAAGCTCAAGTGTATTACTAAGCAAAAAAGATATTTATTGCATTGGTACATGGTACATATAGATGCTTTACAATTGACTCTAGAGTTTCATGAGAGATTGCAAAAGTATGCATGTGAAATCACGATCATCAAATTTAAATTGATCCTTTAAAAAAATCAACTTTAGTTCATCCTTCTCGAAAAATCAACTTTAATTGATCCATCTCTTACGTGACTATATCGTGTTCTTATACATAACATGATTGTACTTTTTTTGGAACCACTTAATGCAAATAATGGGGAAACACACATTTACATCACAATACACACAAATAAGTATTCGCCAGGCAATCTCCTGTTCTTTTACATAACACGATTGTACTTTTTTTGAACCACTTAATGCAAATAATGGGGGCACACACATTGACATCACAATACACACATATAAGTCTCCGTCGGGCTATCTCCGTTACAAATTATTATACAATATACACTTCACGTATCAGTTCATCCTTTATTGCTTCCGTTAGTCCTTTAATATCCTGAAAATAATATAACAAAATTATGACATGATTTTCGTTAACCCATTACATAGAAGGGAAAAATGCATAAGCTCAATGATGTGAATAATGCAACAAAACTCATTTGTGTAGGTTCAACGTTTTGCTCTCTAAGTTTTACATTTTAACATACTAATATATGCATGTATAATGTTTTACCAACTTATACTTTTCTTGTTGCATGGAATCTATATATGCATTTATCTAGACGCGTTTTAGAATATAGATACACATGTATCTAGACGAGTTTTAGTGTATAAATATATAAAAAACTAAAAAATCAGTGTAAATTAATTTGGGGAGGAAGGAATACTTAACTTATGAATTAATTTTGTATGCCACATAATATACCATTTTTTAAAACATAACACACAATTTGCATATATATATATATATGTATCAACTTATGTAAATAAAACAATGCACCGTTACTAAGGAGAAAACCTCATTTATTTGGAATTTCGTGTTGTTTTCCATGATGAGAAGTAGAAACATCTCAGAGCTTTATTAATTCTACAACATAGTATCAAATTAAACTGGGGTATCATTCAGAAAAGTTTACCTCTCGAGACCAACCATCAACATGAAATATGCTCAAACAGAAGCCATCCGTTGTCGTGAAAATATGAGCTTCGCGAATATGAAGTCGAACCCGATTAATCAATGCAGATAACTGCACAATAAATAATAGCATATAGTATCAAGCGGTGAATATTTGACTAAACCACACTTTAAAAAAATGCTGATTGCACTTTCTACCCTTTTTGCTATCATTCGGAGAGTATCAACAACAACCCAATTTACTTCCCCCTCCATCTCTTAGTAATTTATTATACACTTTTCTATATTTAACAATTTCTCAACTATCTCATAGTTTTAAGACCCATGTAATTGTTGGAATTTGAGGCATATTTGATGTTGGGCTTTTGGCCCATAACAAATACAAATTCTGAAATTCTCTTTGGCCCATTATCATGGCAGCTCATGTGTGTGCTAGTGGTGCCAAAGTTTACTCCCACATTGCTAGTGGAAGGGGAGTTGGACCACCTTATATAGTAGAGTGTTGCACCACTCACTAAGGTGTGAGAAGAAGAGAAGCCCTCACGCACTCCTCCTCCGACACCGTTCGCCTCGTCTCGTCACGATGCGCGCGCGCCGCGGGAATCTCGCCGAGCCGAGTTTTATTTTGCTCGTTGGGAAAATTAATTGTGTATTAATTATGAGTCATTAATGCGTCATTACGGACGCGTTAATTAACCGGCCGTTTCCATATCGTGGGCTGACACTGACTCGGTCGTGGACTGTTGCCCCACGTTTGCATCTGTCTACCTGCGCATCGTCGTTCCATCTCTCTGTGCTGCCCTCTGCTACTCCATCCCGCCGGCTGCGTGCACGGTCGTCCGGGAGAGCAGGCCTCCGGAACCCCGTCTCTCTGATCCTGCATCGGGAGAGAGGCGATAAGGTTTTTGGGGAGCGTCTAGACGCGACTGCTCAAGCTCTTCCTCGACTTCACCGCCATGTCTGACGACGCTGCTGCTGGTGGTGGCTCCACTTCTGTTGCGCCGTTGGTCATACCATCGACGAACTCGTACATGTTCTTTGCCCTCCTGCTATTTCCTATGATGATCACTAGTATTGCAGTATGCGTAGATGTGCTAGATTTTCACTTGCCTGTATGGTGCATGTCTACTATGCATATGCTAGTTAGTCTTGGAAATTGTTTTGTCATGATTTATACTTGGATTAAATTAATGCAAAAACTTCTAATTATTTCAACAGTAATAACCACGTGACATAAGATTCAAAGGCCAAATCCAAAATAATAACCTAAAATACTGATATTAATTCCTAAGATTTTAGCCAAAACTACTCTAATTTGAGTGATACTTCGATATTTTTTTTGTCTCAAGAGCTACTTCTATAAACCAATGCATATGTACAATCTAAATGACAACAAAATAGAACAATTGATTTTAAATATAATTTTAGTCAAACTAAATTTATGATAATTTAAATTTCCTAAATTTTGTTTGCATAACTTAGTTAAGATGAATCTATTATTTCTTGGTATTTATAGATTATCATGGAAGAGAGAGTATGATAATTAAAGTAAATATGATTAAATTTTTAAGTTTGTTATGTTTCCTCCTTAAATATATTTAAATTCCAAATATAAAGAGAAAAGACATGTTTCCGTTTGTAGTTCAGATTCTACAAGATCTGAAAAACTAGGAACGAGTGATGCTCAGTTTATTGTAGACATAGGTAGAGTTTACACAATATCTTCGAACGCTTGTTTTGAAAAACAGTAAAGCTTGGAGAGAAATTAAACATTCAACACCAAAATTAATGAACCGTTCACCTGGCTAAGGAGCCCTGGTTTGTCGCGAGAAGCAAAAACAATCTCATGAACAAGCAGTTCCTCCTGTCTGTACGCAAAGTTTCAGATTTCAGAACAAATCCATCAGTTGCTGAAACCTGTATGGAGTAGTATATATGTAGTATATATTGAATTGCATGCTCGAACTGATAAAAAAGGCTAGACAATTTATTTCAACGGTATGTACTGGGCAAGAGACGTGTGTACCTCAGCTCTGGCAGGGTCGGCTGCGCCTCGGGTGAACTGCCGAAACCGTCATCATCGTCGTCGTCGTCGTAGGGGAGCTGAACGCGTTGTATGAACCGTGCGTGGGCGGCGATGCGGTTGTTTGCGTCGGCGTCGGCGAGAACATTCCGATCGAGGAGCACGTCGTCCGGCCCCGGCCACATGTAGCGGGTAGTCAAGTAGCTCCGCGGCAGGCGATCGAAGTGATGGCGGAAGGAGGAGAGCTCCTCCCGCAGTTTCCCCATCGCCGCCAGATCGTGGTACAACGCCCGTATAGCCTCCGCATCCACCTCCTCCATCACGGCCGGCCGGCGGCGTACAAGATACCAACTGGTAACGCGATCTTTGGCATGGATATGTCGACTCAGGTGGTCGATGGTCGAGCTGGTTATAGCTGGGTTGGTACTTACGTGGACCAATAAATCGATGAGGTTCCATCTCGCAGCCATTTATTGAAAAAATGCGAGGTCGGCGCTTACGATGGATCCATCCATCGATGGCAACGATGCACTTCATAGTAGAATCGACAAAATGCGGCGTAACGATTGATCCATCATCGATGGAACCCATGCACTGATATAAACATTCCTACGGGTTCTACATAGGAACATACCAACCAACTCTTGTCTTTATATCACTCGATAGTCGATTGACTCTTAATTTTGCCGAACATGGCAACAGAAGACATATAAAACCGACTCTTCTTTGGTAAGACTATATCACCTCGCTTACAGCTCCACTATCATGGGACCAAAAAAATTCTGGGGTGACTTGTTTCTTTCTTTTTTAGTTTTTCTGTGAATCTGTCTTCAATTAGTCCTATTTTGTTTCCTTTTTGTTTTCCCTTTTGATATTATTTTTGATTATTTCTTCTTCGTTACCTTAGTATCTTGTATTCATTTTTATTTAATTATGACTATTATAATTTGTTTTCATGTGTTTAACAGACCTTTTTTTATGTTACCTTATATTATAAAATGTCTAAAAAATATTTTACCGTTCACCAATATTTTTTTCTCCCTAATAGTGGGGTATGTAGTTGTTTCACAAATAAGAATGTTGTCACTAGTAAATCAATCGTACTCGTCTGAGTTAGATCAAAATTTTGTTTCTAAATACATGTTTTTTCTTTAGAACATGTGTGCATTTCTACGGAAATAGATTTTTTGTGAAGGACACTTATGTAGGAAAGATTGGTGCAAAATGTTTATTTTGACTTACATGGGTAATTTGTATGATTATTTTTCCTTTGATGCACGTGAACAAATCTCGCAAGCTTGCGTATACATGTGAAATATTTACTTCATTTTAGTTGTAACATGTGAAGGATAGTTGTGCATAATCCGTCAAATGTGATGATCCATGGTAGACCAAACCCTTTTTTCTCTTCTCCAAGCTAGGTCGATTTCCTCCATCTCTGGCCTCTCTTTGGATAGGTCATTTCTTTGTATTGGGCCTCCCTTTGATTTTGATTTTGCCCTCTTTTTTTATGATATTGTTTGTCATGTTATGAATTTGGGCCTTCCGTTTGATTTTTCATTGATTTTATTTGTTTTGTTATATGGTAAATAAAGCATACTCTAAGCTAAGAGACTACTATAACACATGCTCCTAGGAAATTTATGAGAGTGAAAGGTGAGTCTTATATTAATATAAAGTACTACTTCCTCCATTTGAAATAATGTCCTAGATTTGTCTAGATACACATGTATATACATACTAATACGTGTCTAGATACATGGTTATCTAGACAAATATGGGACACTTATTTCTAAACATGTTTAAGTGCCACTTATTTGCGACACGTATTTCCGAACCAAAATAATTGTCACAGATTTGTCTAGATAAGCATGTATCTACACACTAAAATGTCGGTACCTAGACGCTCTGCGACACTTATTTCCAAACGAAGGGAGTATATTTTTATGGCTAACTATTATACATATTGATTATTAGGTTCGGAGAAGATGCTCGCGCTTCGAGGATGAGATCTGTGCTTGGTGGAGAAGGACCAAACATCACTTTCATTTCTAGATCCAGTATGCTTTTTTCATTTCTAGAGGAATTGTTTGTAATTTTCTATTATAGGAGGTCCTTCTTGTAAGATGTAATCCCACCAGTGTCTATAGATCCTTTGGGACCTTTTTGTATTGAAAAAATGGGAAAATGTTTTGTCTGAGTGATTTCAACGGTATCTCTACTATTAAGTTGAGAACAATATAGTGGTGTATCGCGACACTTTGCAATTAAGCCTCTCAATAATGGGAAAACCAACCCGCAATACAACAAATCAAAAAATTGCATTCTATCCCCTAACAGATCTCCTCCCTCGTATATCATTTTTTTTATCCTCCTGTCGTGAGATGGACGAATAGCGGAGGAGCTTTGACTCCATATGCACTTCTCCTTCCTCTACCGACAACCGCTTGTGGGTGGAGGAGGAAGATATCGGCCACGCGTCTATAGGTGGTAGCCGACGATCTCGGCCATTGGCCTAACCGTGGATGTTGAATTGCTTGACCGTTGGCGGTGTTGTATATCACGACGAGTGATCTCCTTCCTCCTTTATAGCCACATGACTGATGCAGCAGGATCTACAATAGGAGGAGCTCACATCAATCACCACCATTCTCCCATCGCCCCTCATGTCCAATCGGTAGATGAATCCCTTGACATTTTCTTGACATCCTTTATCTTGCACGTAAGTAAGATATTAACGAAATTTTCATATCTCCCGTGTACCCGCTTGTCTGAATTTGGGTTTCCCGATGTTCTTTGTGTGTCTATAACTGAGGACGTGGTTCTAACGGGAATGAAATTTTGAACGTTGGATGGTTGTCATGTAGATGTCTGAGATCTGCTTCGGTGGGGTGATCTGTGGGTAGTCTGGTTGTCTCTTCTAATTGGCTATCCCTATTCTAATGATCATCGGCTCAAATGACCAACATTATGCCCATATCCATGGCGTAATTTGTGATAATGTGTCCATATTTACTTCCATGGACATAGAGGACTAGTTAAATTAGGCGTGTTGCGGTAATGGACAAAGAGGTATTCATGACTTGATTATTCTCTTAAAACACAAATGGAAGCATGGACACTTAATTGGTACCGGCCTAGAATGGACAAAGAGGCCTGCAAGTGGACTGATAAACACATACTTTTGTAACCCAATGGCCCAGAATGGAAGCATGAACACTGAAATCGGCACTTGATGTTAAGCCTTAGCTGATTTGGAAAACATATTTTGTAGTGGGTCCTAATTTATAGGCAACCCTTTCAAAATTGTGCCTTTTTTCATTGTTAGTCTGAATAATTAGAATTTGGGGATTTGTTTTTTCCACCTATAAGTGTCTTTGTAGGCACTCCGCATTGTGGGGGCAAAATGAATGGAAATAACCCTCTTGGCAAAGAAATTCAAATAACAAACCTTCGACGAAACTATTTCACCAGTCTAACCCCTTTAGTAGCGCCAAACGGCAAGGCGCTATGCTCAACATCGTAACGCCTTTGCCTTAGGCGCTATGCCCCTGGCAGCTGCGTAGCCAGACGACCCCACCTATGTTTTATAGCGTCTCACCCCTCGGCGCTATACTATGGAGCATAACGTCTTTGTCTTAGGCGCTCCACTAGGGTTAAGCCATGCCGGCCCGCCTAGCCTGACGCAATGCCTCTCATTCCCACCCAAGGCAGAGAGGGAGACAGAAGAACATGGATAATCCTCCAACGAAATGTCTAAGATATGAAGGAGAAGTGAGGGTATTTCCTCCCCAATTACTTTCCCAGGTATTATCCTCCGATCTCCTCCTTTTCATCCAAAAATTTCATCACATTTGTCCTCTTCTATGCAAGTTTTGGTGGAGCCCTAATTGCCATTAGATTTTGAATTTGTTTTGGAATAATGTCATGTTTGTTTGATCCGTAGCATTATGATATGTATAGTATTCATTGGTAAAAATAAGCGGTTATTTTTTCTTAGAAACCGAATGTATATGTTAGGTGGTTTTATTCTTATTAGGAACATGTGTGTAGAACTATGTGTGTTTGATTCAAATATTTGTTCATATTATGAGATGCTCACGTACTCACATATTGCTCATGTATTTCTCACACACTCACATGTGTAATTTAAATATTTGTTCTTATCAACGACATCACTTGGGTCCATCCATTTTAAATCAATCCTCACTTGGTCCAAGACCTCGGTATAAGTAGGACTACTCTCAAACACCAAGTCAACCTCAGCTGGGTCCGACTCTATATTGCCTTTCAAAAAGGCGTCCTTGTCAACATGATGAACATGAATAATTCTTGTCATATCCTTAAAACAATTATAAGAACAATACAACGGTAAATACATTTAATAAGTACTCATGCAAATATAACACAAAGTGTCACAAAACCTTCCCACAAAACCAAACCCTAGCCCTTACCTACCTATGTAACAAGAACCCTAACCCTAACAACAACCCCAACCCTACAAATCATAAGTATTCCCCCTGTCTTAAAATAGATTTTGAAAATTTATCTAAATTTAGATGAATCTAGATACAAAATAGTGTCTAGATACATGCAAATTTAGAAAAACGGTATCTATTTTAAAACGGAGGGAGTATAATGCTATATAGCTATCATACAAGACACCATGGCCAATGCAACAAAAATTAACCACACATCTTGGCCAATTTGGATAGGGTCTTCGGGATTTGGACAAATCCCACCAAAATTCATTATTTGAATATGTCAAAAGAGAAGAAAATGAGGGAGAGTACCTCTAAAAACTTTGGGGGAGGGGGGTTTCGAATCCACGGAGATATGCTTCAGATTTTGGAGAAGGATTTGAGAGGAGAGAGGGGGCCGCAAGCTTGAGGTCCTGTTCTTGCCCGATTGGAGAAGTGAGGCTGGGTCGGGCTGGGGAGGCCGGTACACGATTTTAATCTTAACCAGAGTATATAGCGCCTTTGGCATAAATGCCGGCTCCATAGTCTTTATCAATATAGGGGTGGGTCCCGTCTATCCATGCAGCCGCCACATTAGCAGGGACATAACGTCTAGATCAAGGACCCTACTAAGTTGAGCATAGCGTCTGGCTGTAAGACCCTATTAGCTGGTGAAATAGTTTCGCTAAAGGTCTCTTATTATTTCTTTTGCCAAAAAGGTTATTTCTATCCATTTGCTCATTTGCTGGATTGTGGCTGCTCCAAATGACCGGCAGTGGGTCGCGCCGTTTTTTTGGTCGCGCGGCGCCCCGGCGGCATCTTCCGCGAGAGCGAGTAGCAGCAGCACGCAAGCCGATTCCCCGGTTTCCACCACCCGCGCCTCATCCACACAGAATACGGGCATCATGTGCTCGACGGTTTGCCTCTGAGACGACGCGGCCATGGCGCTCGCCCTCCTCTCACCCACACTCCACCATCCCCTGCGTCCCCTCATTTCTCCACCACACGCTTGCGCCACCACCTCCAGCACCGGCTTCTCCTTCTTCTCCCCCCCCGCCCCCCGCTGGCCCTCCTTGCAGAGGGCCAGCTCTGCGGCCGCCAGCGATGGCGCCGGCCTGTCAGAAGCGGCGGGCGACACATCGCTCGACGCAGACCTCCTCAGGAGGGTCTCTGGGGCGGCGGACGCAGACCAGGCGCTGGACATTGTCGCGGAGTCGTTGGGAGGGGCGGGTTCCGGTTCGAAATCGTCGCTGGACGCGTCCGACTGCAACGCGATAGTCGAGGCGGCGCTTGATCGCGGCAACTTCGATCTCGCGCTCTCCGTATTCGAGGCGATGCGGTCCGGCTTGGCGCAAGGTGAGGTCCCTTGGCTCTTCTTCTATTTTAGTCATGATGAATGTGTTGCTTCAGTGCTGAGTCTGGTGTCGAACACTGAGCTGCAGTAGCGTCCTGGAGCTGGGCGAGGCCGGACGTGCGGACTTACGCATTGCTAGTCCAGCGGTTGGTGGCGGCTCTGCGTGTTTCTGATGCTATCAGGATAGTCGGTTACGTGTCCCGTGCTGGTGCATCTTATGCAGAGGAGGTGAGAGTTCGTTCCAGGAACTATGTTAGAAGCAATATCATGTGCTTATATCATCTATCGCATGATGCTCCATGGTTTGTGTTAGTATCATAACATTTCTTGCCCATGCTATCGTAGTTTCAGGAAACATTTCATTCAGACTTTAACTGATATCAATGCACAGCACGCACAATTATTATTTTTGGTTACTATCTGAAGTACCCTAAATTGAGGTGATCAAGCCAAAGGGATTGAGCTAGTTGGCCAATTCCAGATTACAAAATAGTAAAATGCATGGGATCAAGTTTGAAATGCTCAAGATAGAGGTGGCCTTGTCATGAGTTTGTAGAAGGTACACCTTAGTTAGTTCACACAGCACAAGAGAGTGAAATCAGCTCAGAAACATTCTACCATGCCAACTTTATCTTTGTTTGTCAGCCAATGTACAAAAATATGCATGTCTCATGAGTTAAATATTTCCTGAACATGTGCGGAAAATAGAAACAATATTACTACATTGCATTTTACTTGCAATCTTTTCTTCATTTCATGCCGTCTCTAATTTCAAAGGCTTTTGCTGTATTAATATCACAAGACTGTGCATTGCCACAACAATTCCAGTAGTTCCGAACAGCTTAGAATTTCGATAATTCTAGTGTGTCTTACTTTAGGAATGTGAGTGTCCTATATTAACTTATGCATACCATCGTGCAAGGAGATTTCCTTTACACAAAACCATCGTGCATGGAGATATCCTTTACACAAATTAAACTTGCGTAAGAGTGTTACAACTTACTGCAGGTCCCATTTGGGATAACTGTTTGCTGTCCAACCTGCATGGTGGCAATTGCTGTTGCCCAACCTCAGCATGGAACTCAGGTTTGTTGCCATAAAACTAACTTGCTTTACATCTTGTTGTCTTGTTTAATTCTACCCATTAGCTTACACTTGCGATCTTCTGAACAATGCAAGAGACCTATAGGTGACTTGGAAGAAGATGGAAAACAATGGGGGCTGGGTAGCTGTTATATATTATTAGCACATGGACCATTTTGTAGTAGCCAAAATATGGTAGGGGCACAAAAAGAAGAGTTCTAGGAATAAATTCTTTAAGATTTCACATGCAAATCGCAACTATTGTAGGTCAGTCTTGTTCTGTATTCTCACTGGAGTTTAGTGACAATCGATAGTTTTAGTAAAAAGAGTTTAATATCCTTAGGCAGATCAAGTCCAATGTTATAGGGATGTTTATTGTGAAACAGAGGTAAGAAATATGTTCCTGCTTTTATGTATAGGCACATTGAGAGATGACAGCATCGACATAAAAAACCCTTCATTATTTTATTTCGATGCTTTAAAATGCAAATTTAGTTATGGTATTTTTATATGGATGCTCATCAGGTAGTTTCATGTTCAAAGTGCCGTTACCAATATGAACTATTTTCTGGAGACATTATCAGCATCGAGTCTGAAGAAGTAAGGTTAGTGAGTGTGAGACATGTTTTATTCTTTCAGATTTCTCTTGGATTTTCTGTTGATTATTATACTTTTTATACATTTAGCTGTGATTATGATCACTGTTTCTTAGTAGTAATTAATAAGTACCTTTGACAGCAACATTCTAATAAAACATGTGTCTTTTTTGCTTGCTGGGGAAGGCTAAGTCTAACTTCTGTTAGTACTTTAGAGATACTCAATATGTTAATTAGGATTGATATCATAATGAAACATTGAAAATGTTGAGATTTTTTTTTTTGATCCATTTGTGGTCTAACTGATACTTTTTCATGTCTTGGGTATGGTACAATGGGCAAGTATATATTGCTCTAGGAATTTCTTTGCTGGGTGTTACAGTTGTTCCAAGTTCCAACAAATGTCTGCTTTCCAGGATGCCAAAACTTTCAGACACTAAAATCAAATGTCCGATAACTAGACATTGTTCTTAAATGCAACCCTATAATAGGTCGCTTTCACGCCTTCCTATGATTATTCATCCGGTGTGCATTCTGTCTTAAGAATTGCATTAATTATTGTTACCTGACAATACAATTTATAGTGGTTCATTTCCCTTTTCCAGCTGTACTATACATGATGTTGCTTCTAATATTACTTTTCTAAGGATCTCCTCCTGCCGAACACAGCATGGACATTTCAGCTTTTGAGAAGGCCTTGCAATTTATAAATGTGATGCAAGATGGTCTTCCAGCTGCGGTTCACTCTATCGTGGTAGCTTTCCTTTTCGAAAATGCACAGTAGAACTTATTAGTTTGTCTATATCTTTATGCATAGTAGAACTTACTTTGATTAATCATATGTTTATGTGTCATTTGTGTTGTAGATCCGCACACCCTCAGGAACAGCCCGTACGCATAGATTTGCTACCAAGACTGTGGAACTGCCTGCTCAAGGAGGAGAAAGAGTGACCATTTCCTTGGCTGCTCCAACTAATGTGTATCGTGAAATGGGTCCCCTCAAGATTGTGGCACGCCCAAAAGGGTTTAGTCCAGGAGAACCCATGTGCCTCACGAACCACGTCAGTGGACAGCTTTCGAAGTTGCTAAGGGTGCCATCAAAGAATGTGGGACCATTTGTTCTTACTCCGTATCTATTTGTTGGTGCTCTTGCTTTGCTTGCTTCTGGAGATGCTGTTTCTGCATTCATTGATCCAAGTCTCCCTAGACTAATTACAGCAACTGTCATTGCATCAGCTGCTGTAGGAACAACTCTAAATCAAGTGATCCTGCCAGAGACTCGAAAGGTATATTTGATTCCATGTTGCAAAAACATCTTGGGGAATTTTTTCATTTAAGAAATGAAACAAAGTGCAAACACTGTGAGTAGATAGGTGCCTAGACTCTTGTATTGGCAATAAATATGTTACTTATTAATATTAGCCTGTTCCATCTTTCTTTGTGTGTTGGATTGGCTCCACCCAGTATTGACATTACTTGTTGGCACTACTACCCCTTTTCCTAGCATTTACTGATGGCCAATGATAATTCTAAGTCGCGTCCACAATATTTTTAAACATTTTATCCAAAATCTCAACCAAACTATCAACTTGAAAGTCTTATTCTGGCAATTAATATTTCTTAGATGAACATAGTGATGTACAGTCTCAAGTTAGAAATTATGAGTGCATTATCTGTTGCACCTGATTTAAATCTTGTGTTTGTCCAGCTTCCGCAAAAGGCGGTAGACATAGTTGCTGTACAACAGAAACTCTTGTCTCAGTATGACATGCTTCAGAGTCGTCTTAAGGATCTGAAACAACTTACTGAAAAAGAGGTTTGTCTCTTTAATCTCTGTAACCAGTGAATTTTCTGCTAAGCATAAAACTTTGGAAAGCATAGTGTTCAGAGTTATTTCATCGAAGGTGTGGATGCTTGCAAGAATGTGTCAGTTGGAGAACAAGATATTAGCAGTAGGCGAACCATCCTATCGGTAATTCTTACAGAAGTTCCATGTTATTACATGTTCTTCTTTCATACTAGTTTAAGTTACTTAAAACACTTTCTTATTAGACCATTTTCCTGTTTTACTGCAGTATTTTACTATGAGAATTAAGTGTTGTACAAACTAATTTCAGTGCTCGACGTGGTAGACTGAAGAAGGTACGAAAAAGCTTGGAAAGTACGCTGTTGGCAAAGATTGAGCTGATGGAAAGTTACGCAAAAGTAATACAAGAAACACCGAATATAAATCTGCATACATTCTATGTTTAATCAAACTTTACTAAAATATAAATGTGCTCTTGCAGTTATGTTCAATGATTGAAATTGAAGTTGAAATGGACTCTGATGTTCTCGTTGCTGAAGCAGCTACTGGTGCAGTAAGTAGTTTAATCCTTCCAATGCATACAGTATATACCTAAAGTACCATTGCTTTTTTTTTATTCCCGGCAGATAGCTAATTTATCAGTGTTATGGTTCCAGGAAAGAATATCAGAACAGATTCAACAGTTAATGGAAATTGATAGTCTTGAAGAGGTGAGAAATACTTTCTTCCCAAATTTATATTGAGCATAACATTCTTTATAAGGAAGTAATATTTGCTTCTGTAATCATTGTAGCAATGGCGTATACAAGCTGAGGCTAATGATGAAGCGGAAAGGCTTCTTAGGTCAGATTCTTTGGAAGCATTGTCCGCTGAGCATGTATAATGAGATTTTACTTCCAAACTAAGAAGCCATACTGGGCTGGGTATAGTGACTTGTGAAGAAGATAATTCCGATGCAGAGACACACTGATCACTGTGTAGAACCATGTATTTCAATATAACAGTCATAGTGAATACGTGAAGAGCAAGAGAACATTTTTACCCTACCACACACTTGACAGTAGAGATCAGGACAAGCTTGTAGACGTAAATACGTGAAAGATGCTTACACCGGAGACAGAGAATGTCGAATCCCTGAAGACCCGTGAGACATTCGTGGCAGTTCTAGGACTCTACTGCTGGGTTTGCTAGCTGATTTGCAGCATGTTTTCCTAACTTTAGCAAAAATATTTGATGCTGGCATGTAAATGGCTCCATGTAACTTCAACACCATTGTGTTGAGTGGAGGGATCGTAACTGTACATAAGTGTGTAAACTGAATTGCAACGTATTTTTCTCCTATCTGGATGATTGCAGATCCTGCAGATTGATGTTTGCAGAGCATCTCTCTTCAAAAGAAAAATGTGTCTAAAATTGAACAATGACTTGTTACCGAATCTCTCTGTCGCCTTGGATACAAGGGTCAGTAAGAGGTTTTTCTTTCTTTCTAATACTCAGATAGTCATGCTGGTTCACCTAGGTGGCGACAAATTGATGTACCCTGCTGGTATTCTTAGCATTCAGTTACGTGACTTACATAATTAGAGCAGATAAGTTTCATTTCTCTTACACATTGTTCTCTACTCGCCAGTTATCACATCGGTTCAAGGTGTATTAAAATTTGCTCAATGGAAATCCTCTCTTTTCCATACATACTCCAGTATACTGGAGTACAATCAACAATTAAGAGACTTGTATATCTGTATATACATGATGGTACTTTGAAATTATAAAGCTGCCTTAGAGCCAATATCGACGAATCATCCACACAGACAGGCTCGTATATCTGTCTATACAAGATGGAACTATGAAAGTTGCAAAGCTGCCTCAGAGCCAATATCGATCATCTACACGTTGTTCCGAAGTTGGAGGTTGAAATATAAACATTCACGATTGACCGGAGTTTAAGAGTGAAAATGGATATGAAAGGAAGAAGCAGGAATAAAAAAGCGCTTGACAAAATGCTTGAAATTAGAAGTACGGCAGCTCGGTACACATGTTGTCAGCGGGCAAGCCATTTCCAGTTCAGCCCTGTTATCCTTTTGCCTGCCTTGCCGTTTCGTCGGTTCACTTCTGCTAACAAGTTCTGAATTTAGTACCAATTCAAGTATGTACAAAGAAACTCTGCCGGATCTTAACTTGAAGTCAAAACACTTAATCAAGAAAAGAAAGGCATCAATCAAGTAGATCAATAAACGAGATGTAAAATCGATGCTAAAGTGATCACCAATTCAACATTGACATCAAATTACACCACTGTTCCCAAATGTGTATCTATACAAGACGAGTCACGATCACCATGAGCGTAAAATAACACATGCTAATGTGTAATAAGAAACCCGTTTATCTATACAATATTGGGAAACTCAATGATCTACACTACACGGAGATCAGGCTTGTCGTCGATGACGCATGCTGAAGCGGCTTGTACACATGTGGCCGCACGAGCCGCCTGATGCCGCTGAGCATCCTGCCAAAGAAGCTGCTGCTGCCGAGCCGCTTGGCCTTGGAGTCGCCGTTGTCGTTGTTGGACGCTCCGACTTGGTAGTGCGCCAGCCACACCTTGCAGTCGACGTCCATGGCGAAGTTGTCGAGGTGGCGGCTGAGCACGTCGAGGAACGCGTGATGGCCGTGCCCGAAGAGCAGCTCCACCTTGAGGTTCTTGGCGTAGACCGTGGGATCGGTGGGGCATGCCTCCATGGCCACCTTGGCGACGGCTCGCGCGCGATCGGCGTTCCCGTTCTTGATCTCGAAGTTGATGAACATGCACCAGAAGTCGACGGCGCTGTCCTCGCCCGCGTATAGGCGGTGCCCCCACTCCAGGAAGAGGGCCCGGGCGGCGCCGACGTTGCCGTCGTTACGTTCCATGGCGATCCACTCTTTGTAGACGGAGGCGTAGTCGACGAGACGATTGCAACTGAGGGCGCTGCGCAGGAGGAGGCGCGCCTCCTTCATGTCTCCGTCGGCCTTGTACATCTCCTGTGCCTGCTCGCACCACCCCAGGGCATAGCCGCGGTCGGGGTAGGCGGAGTCCAGCATGTCGTAGGCACGGCGCCGGCGCTCCACCGCGGTGGCACCTGCTCCTCCGATCATCGTCATTATTGACGATGGAGAACTGGGTATGGAATCGAGCAGAGCTACGACGTCACGGAAGGACGTATAAATGCAAGAGAGGGGCGGGTCATGCTTGCTACTCGCTTTGCCGTTCGTGTTGGACTCGGAAACCAACCTGGCTGGCAGAATCTAAGACCGGAACAGAGTCGGCGTCTCTCGTTCCAATCCTAGTATGTACCTGAGTAGTAGTGACCAAACCGATCGACATCAGTTCAGGGTATATTCAAGACCCGCGTGCACTATACGCACCGCCTTTTAACATGAGAGAAGATAACCAACCACGTAAGCACGTCATTAACCGCCTTTTAGTAGTATGTATATTTGGAACTCCTGGACATATGCTTATCCTGTACTAAATAACTGTTTCCAAATACTACTACTTAACAGACTGCATGGTGTTGTTGTTTACTTGTATGGATCTAATTAATATATATAATTTCAATGACTTAGGTATGACCGATGACATAGAACAACTAAGATGATTGATGTGTTCCGTAGGAGAATATGTTAGCAATTCATATTCTCCTTTTGTACTACATGTAGTTGGTTAAAGATTGTAATCATTTGTTTGGTATTTTTTTGAAGCTCATCATCTGTTTGGTATTGTAAAGGTTTTGTACACTCTGGACATAAGGTTCATTCAGCTCGTGTCTTCCTTTACTCCTAAAAATGATAGATTTACTTGATTTGGGAAAAGTGAGTGCAAAAAATATTCTATTTGCAACATTGATTGTCTTCTCTTAGTATTCTGTTCTTAGCTATTTTTCTTGATTACTGTTGAACCGTGTCATTGTAACGTTTCTCTCTGTACCTGTTTATACCGATACTCTATAATAGTCCTATTCTGTCACCACCACGCGCCTGTGTGTGCCTCCGTCGTGGGTGGTTAGATCTCTGAACTCTAAACTTAAGCCATCTGGGCAATGATCAATAGACAACACAATTTTACCCTTCAGCTTGGTATCAGAGCTCCGGGCTCAACTCTCCCCACCATGTCCGACCCCAATTCCTCCTCCTCAGCTCCAACAACGGCGGCGGCCATGAAAACACCCTCCCTCTCCTCTCCCCTAGACACTGATCCTCTCACTCCCCTCAACCAGCGCCCTCCCTCCTTCCGGCCACGGGCGCCTCCCACCCCACCCCACACCGACGACCATGTCCTTTTCGGTGACGACCTACCCAACCCCATTCCTGTACTGCCTACCTCCGTTGCCCTTTCCCTTACCGCTCCGGCCGTGGCTCTTTCTCTCTCTGCTCCGGCCCCAACCACTACCTCCCCTGCCACACCCTCCCTCTACATCCGCAACGCCCACGTCTCCACCTACTTCGATTACAAAGTCACCTCTGCGGGAGCAAATCTCACCAAATGGCGCCAGACATTTACATACCTTCTTACCATGTACCAGGCCCTCGATCATGTCACGGCAGGTGCCGCTCCAGCTGTGCCATCCGACACCTGGATTGTCGATGATATTCACATCTCCCTCATGTTTATGGCCACGATCTCCGACGATCTCTTCCGCCTCGTTCAGGGCACGGACGGCAGGGCCTGCTCCACCTGGACGTATCTTCATCGCTTCTTTCTCGACAACCAGCCCTCCCGGTACCTCCACCTTAGTAAGGCCTTCCGGCGCTGCTCGTGCGGTGACATGACCATCGCCCTCTTTGCCAGCAAGCTGCAATGTATCGCCGACGACCTGGCTGCCAACGGCCACCCGGTGGACAGTTCTTGGATGGCTTCGGCAAGAAATTTCGTCTGCAAACGGAAATCATGAAGAATGCGGTACCGCTCCCCTCCTTCGCCGATGCGCACTCGCGCCTGTAGCTCGCAAAGGAAGGCGTCACCTTGCAGCAGCTCGACGCTGGCTCTCAGGCCCTTGTCGTCCACGACGGCGACGGTGGCCAACCCAGCTCTGGCAGCGGCGGCCGTGGACCGCCCAACTTCGGCGGTGGACAACACAACTTCGGCGGTGGACCGTCGCGCCCACCCGGTGTCAGTCCGAACTAGCGAGGGAAGAATCCGATCACCGGCTACGTGCACGGACAAACCAACCCTGGCGGCGGCTGCTGTGGCGGTGAAGGGTTTTGCAGCATAGTAAATCAAAAAATTTCCTACGAATGCGAACAAGAAAGCCAAGATCTAATCTAGGAGATGTAATCAACGAGAGAGATTGATGAGATCTTCATACCCTTGAAAAAATCGCACAGCGGAAACGTTCAACAGAACGTGGTTGACGTAGTCGTACTCGCCGTCTCCTCCTCGCGATCCGATCCGAGAGATGCACACGTACGGTGCAGCGACGTCTCCTCCTTTCCTTGGTCCAGCAAGTATGGTGGAGAGATAGATTGGATCTGCAGCACGACGGCGTGGTGCTTATGGTGGAGAGTTTCTGCGGCTGGGCTTCGTCTACGCCCAGTCGGGAGAGAGAGAGGTGGAGGGGCAGCAGTTGGACGGCGGCTAGGGTTGGAGTGGGGGGAGGCTGCGCCCCTGCCCTCCTTATATAGGGGGCTGGACGGCCCCCTTGACCCCTCCTCCAAGCCCTAGGGCGGTGGCCCAAGGGGTGGAGTGGGGGGCAAGTCACCCCCTTCTTTTGGAAGGTTCCCTTAGGGTTTCCCCTAAGGGCTGGCCGGCTGGGCCTTAGGGGCCTTGTGACCCTGGCCCAAAGTGGCCAGGGCACTTCCCCTTAGGCCCACGCAGGCCTCCGACAAGTGGGCCCATGTTGGTCTCACTTCGGAACCTTCTAGAACCTTCCGGTACAATACCGATAAACTCCAAAACGATTCCGAAATCCAAAAACTGCTTTCCTTTATATGAATCTTATTCTCCGGACCATTCTAGAACCTCTTGTGATGTTCTGGGTCTCATCCGAGACTCCGAACAAAAACTCATAAACCAATTATCCATTCTATCCTAGCGTCGATGCACGCTAAGTGTGTGACCCTACGGGTTCGAGAATATGCAGACATGATCTTCTATCAATAATCAACAGCGGGATCTGGAAACCCATATTGACTCCCACATATTCATCGAGGATCATATCGGATGGACCACGATGCCAGGATTCAATTAATCCCATATATGTATTCCCTTCGTCACGCGATATTTTACTTGCCCGAGATTCAATCGTTGGTATCGGCATACCTAGTTCAATCTCGTTCACAGCAAGTACTTTACTCGTTCCGTAATCCGATATCACTTTGTGATTAACTCCTTAACCACGTGCTTGCAAGCGGTGTTGATATCGATTACCGAGTGGGCTCGAAGTATATCTCTCCGATTCGGGAGGGACAGATTCCATCTCGATACATACAACCCAACAAGTACTTTCTGATCACCTGAGAGACACCTTTATGATCACCCTCACATAGGATGACGTTTGATGACCTCAAATCTTTCTTCCGATACCAGGGAGTTGTATTATCTCATGGTCTAAGGAATACAATACTTGACATAGGAAAAAGCTTCACAAAGATGAACACGATGACACGATCTAATTACTCTGCTTAATTTGGGTATGTCCATCATATCATTCTCCTAATGACATGATCTCATTATTAATTGACAACTCATGTCTATAGTTAGGAATCCTTAACCATCATTAATTAATGAGCTAGTCCATAGAGGCGTACTAGGGACATGGTGTTGTTCATAAACCACACAAGTATCAAAGTTTCCGCTTAATACAATTCTAGCATGGAATATAAACTTTATCATGAACAAGAATTATAATAATAACATCTTTATTATTGCCTCTAGGGCATAATTCCAACAGTCTCCCACTTGCACTAGAGTCAATAATCTAGTTTACATCTGGCAACAATCTAACACCCATGGCATTAAGGTGCTGATCATGTTTTGCTCGTGGAAGAGGTTTAGTCAACAGATTTGCGACATTCAGATCCGTATGTACTTTGCTAATCTTCAGATCTCCATCTTCTATATAATCTCGAATTATATGAAAACGGCGGTTGATGTGATTGGTCTTTGGATGATATCTTGGTTCCTTAGCCAGTGCTATGGCGCCAGTGTTGTCGCACAATATCTCCAGTAGGTCCAAGGCACTTGGAACCACACCAAGCTCAGTGATGAAGTTCCTGATCCAAACTCCTTCACTTGACGCTTCTGAAGCAGCCATGTATTCCGCTTCTGTTGTAGATCACGCGATCACGCTTTGCTTGCAACTTCTCTAGCTCACAGCTCCACCATTCAAAATATAAACGTATCCTGTCTGAGATTTAGAATCATCTGGGTTGGTGTCGAAACTAGCATCGACGTAACCTTTTTGTCATGGTGGTGGCACGGCAGATGCCATGGGTAGGCTAAAGTATGGGGCCAATGGATGCTAGAGGGATCTGGGGAGGGAAGATGTAGTTAATTCTACACACAAATGAACGACGTACGAATCTTTATTTCTCCTCTTGTGGACTACAAGTGCTCCTCGAGCTGTATGCAGGAAAACAAGATGAACACTACAAGCCTAATGGTGTAGAAAAATGAGCCGATCCCCTTCTCAGTATCCAAGCCTCTCCTTATAAAGGGGTGCCTTGGGTCCTCTAGGGATGACGTGGCAAGCATATTCGAGGAATATGCTTGTCCCAATATAGTAACTCGGCGAGCTCCTTTCCATGTCCCCCTTCTAATGACGGCAAAGTTACAGAGAGCCCCACCTGCATGCCTTGGGTTCTAGGACCGTCACCTTCGTGACCTCCTTCTGCTCTTCTGCTGCTCTGCGCCTTGTCCTTTGCGCTTGGCTCTGTTCAGATTCTTCCTAGCCCGAGGCTAGGGTTTGACTTCAGGCTCCTCCTTCTCCCGCAAGCTTCATGTTATTCGGCCCTGCTTCGCTTAACTCGGCTTGGCCTTCACCTGCATTATGGCTTATTCGGACCTGCCCGGCCGACTTAACTCGTACGTCGGCCGAATAATGTACAACCCTTCTGGTAAACGGCATGGTCATGCTCATCTCGGCCGACCTTTACATGACTCGGCCGATATAAGTAGTAACTCGGCATAAGACTGGGGAAACTCCTCTTGGCTTCCCCCGTCTTGACCCTATCCGGGGTCACCTCCCCAACATTAGTCCCCGAAGCTGGTGTGGTCCCGTCCGTACCTCGGCCGGGCCACATCAGTTTCCTAATACTCATTTCTCGTCATTTCCGAGTTACGCTCTCCTGTTCGAGGTATCCGTGTAGCTTCTTGTGTACGCCTCATCCTACCTGTAACACTCATCATTATTTCTCTAGTTTTTCGTTCCTCTACAGTTCCCGATAACAACGCTACAGTGATTACTATGACTATCGCGTCGGCACTGCGACGCCTCGCGCACCGCAATGGTCAGGAGGCCTGATCCTCTCCTGCGTCGCGTGGCCGTCGGTGTGGCTCCACTCAGCCGCGAGAGGTTACGCCACATACACGATCACACGGTTATCGCCCGCACGCACGATCCCACGGTTATCGCCCGCACGCACGATCCCACTATCACCAAGGCCACGCGGTTATAAAGAGGGGCACGGGGCTAGAGGATCTACTTTCCTCCTTCGCTCACCGTTTCCCTTCTTCCTCCTTTCGCCCTTACGCCTGTTCGTGCTTCTACGGCCGCGCGCTCATCGGAATATTTGACGGCGAGGCTCTAATCCCTCTGCTCCGTCGACCTCGTCCCCGTACACTTTCTCCGGCGCCTTCGCCGGTGAGTTTCTCTATGGATTCATTCCCTAGATTTTTCTCTAGACGCGTCTGCCGCTCTCTAGGTTCCCCACGGCGGTTCGTTTTCCGCTCCGCCGCCGTTTTCGCCTAGGACCACGACGGGGCCCTGCACCTCTAGGCTTTGCTCCGCCGCTAGTTTCTCTTTGGTAGATTCCTCCGGTGACCCTATGTCAAGCTCCGTTAGCGGCACGCTCATCGAGGATGACGATGCAGCATCTGGTCCAGAGCGGGGCTCCTGGCAAGGTTCCACCGTCACCCGCCGAGAGATTGAGTGGCTAATCAGAACCCGCCGGATTCCTGCCGAAGTAGCCTGTCGCTTACCCGACAGCGAATCTTCTCCTGTTCTTAAGGAGGGTGAGTATGTCGTTTTTATGTCCCATTTCGCTCGCGGGTTTGGTCTTCCCCTTAGTGATTTTGCTAGGGAATTCCTCGATTACTTCGGCCTGTAGCCGCATCATCTTCCGGCTAACGCCATTGCTTCTCTATCCGCCTTTATCTCGGCCTCGGAAGGATACTTCGGTCTCTGGCCGTTAGTGCATGTATGGTCCAAGTTCTTCTAGATCCGATCCAATGTCGTTCCAGACAAATCCCTTCAGCCTTCCGAGAAATTGCTTACCCAGTGTGGAGCAGCGTCCATCACACCTCGGAGGAAATTCGAGTTTCCTCGCGTTGCTGGTCTTGAGTCATGCAAGAAATGGCATAGATCGTTTTTCTATGTCAAGAATTCTGGGAAGGAAGATAAGATTCAGCTCCCTGCTTTCTCCATCGGCCCCCCTTCCAAGAAGAACTGGACTTATAATCCTAGGAAGAGCCATGCTCTGGCCGAGGCCTTTGAGATTCGGCTGAAGGAGTTGATCCATGCCGGGTTACGCGGTGAGGATCTGATGACCACCTTCGTCAGCAGCCGGATCTGCCCTTTTTAGCAACGCACACATAAGCTCTGCTATATGAGCGGTCCCCTTGATCCCAACCGAGTCTCCACGGTTGAACTCGACAATTATCTTATTTTCAAGCGTGTCCGAGCTATATTTAAGACGGAGATGCCGGAGGATTGGACCTGGGGACTGAAGCCGTTCACCCGCGGGAATCCCCCTCCCGAGGTAAGTTCACGCATTTATGTTTTGCCCCCCAATTGTGTTTGCGTTTCCTTTTGCTAATTCCTTTGTCTCTTTTCTTGCAGAGATTTGCGGAGCAGAAGATGGAAGATGCCGAGGTTTTGGCCCTCCCGTGGACTGCAGATCGGAACACCCCGGATAGCGAGGAACCTGACTCGGAGGAGTTCGTTCCCAAGTCGGACCTCGCTGCGGCTTGTGCCCGTGGCAAGACGTCGGCTCACGAGGAGGAAGGTGATTTGGACAACGTCCAAATTCTTGAGGTAGTTGCCTCAATGCCTATCTCTTATGCATTTCCGGCTTCTACTTCCCCATCTAATCAGGCCGGTAAGGTGCACGATGCCGAGCCTCTCGCCTCCCAACCTTCTGCTACCTCGCGGAAGCGTGCCGCTCCAACGAGTGCCTCCGAAGCCGCCCCAAGAAGCGAACTAAAAATTCATCCCAGCACCTTCCGAAGCGTAAAATTATGCCTGGAGTTACTGGGTATGCTCATTTTCATTTGTATTTCTTGTTTCTCTTTTTTCGTCCTTTGATTGACTTTCTGTGCTTTTGTAGCGCTCCTCTTTCTGTTAAGCCCAGTGGTCCAAGCATGACGAGTCATACTACTCGACTGCCTTCTCCTCCGCCTCCTGAAGACACCAGAGTTCCTAGTCCAGCCCGCGTGGACTCTCCTCCTGCTCCGAGTCAAACATTACCTCGGCAAGATGCACCCGTGGTTACCGTTGCTGATGCCAACATAACCCGGACAGTTGATCCTCCTTCCGAACCCGCTGCCCCCATCATGAACCCCGGAGTTTCCCCCGAGACTCCTTTGGCCCGCGCAGTTTCAACCACAACTCCAACTCTAGCCGAGGATATCACCATGTCGGCGCCCTCAGAAACTATAATTCCTCCTGTTTCCAAAGACACCACCCCTAGTGCCGAGGTAACGGCTCCTGCCGACGCCTCTTCTAAGACCAAGAAGGTCGTCGTCACCAAGCCTCCCTCATCTCAGAAAGGGCTTGCTAGCTCTTCTCAGCCTACAATTGCTGATGCGCTCCGCAAGGGGGTTTCTTCTGCCAAGACCGTTGTCACCTCGGCCGCTGATATTCAGCTCGCTCTTCACAAGAGTCCCGCGGCGACGGTGGTTACACAACATGTCCGAGGTAAAGTCCTGACTCGTACTGAGAGTGGGAACAGCCTCGACTCGTTGGTTGAGTATGCCCACAATTGGAACGCTGCTGATCAGCTCGAGGGCAATCCAAGCAGTCAGCCATTTCAACTCCGACATCAGCAGTCGCTTGCATCTGGCTGCCAAGATCGTGCTTGACAGCGATAAGATGAACAAGGTAATTGTTTTTATTGTCGTTTGATTAGTCATTCGAATGATATTATATATACTCTAGTCCCCGAAGCTTGCAACCGAATAACTTGTTATTCATTTGGAAGTTTTATTAGGCTTTGCCTGCTTTGGTTTTGTCTTAGTGTTCGAATATCCAGCCACCTAGGTTCGAATTAAGCTTTGCTTGATTCGGATCTGTCTTAGCTTCGAATATCCAGCCACCTAGGTCCGAGTTAAGCTTTGCTTGATTCGGATCTGTCCTAATGTTCAAATATCCAGTCACCTAGATCTGAGTTATGCTTTGCTTAATTCGGATCTGTCCTAGTGTTCAAATATCCAGCCACCTAGGTCCGAGTTAAGATTTGCTTGATTCGGATTTGTCCTAATGTTCAAATATCCAGCCACCTAGATCTGAGTTATGCTTTGCTTAATTCGGATCTTTCCTAGTGTTCAAATATCCAGCCACCTGGGTCCGAGTTAAGCTTTTCCTGATTCGGATCTGTCTTAGCTTCGAGTATCTCACTGCTATTTATTTTGTCGCTTAGGTTGCGCACGATCGGCGGACCGCCGAATTCCAAAGGCTGCTTTTCGCACATAAGAAATTGCAAGATAAGTATGAAAAAGTCATTCCCGTGGTGAAGAAAGCTGGTAAGTTTACAAACTTTTGTATTGTCCCTAAAGTTCTTATTATTTTGGACTTGAGGTGTTAGCTCATTTTGCTGGTGAATAGGTAATATCAACAATCTCAATATCCGTCTTGAGAAGAAAGTCAAGGGCCTGGAAGGTTAGTTACCCTTTTTCTTTACAGATTTTTGTTCGAAACTTATCCTGGGTTCCTTTTAACCTTTTGGCTTTGGTATAGCCGAGTTACAAACTCTTGCAGCGTCACATCAAGAATGCATACCCATGCCTTATATGATGCTGCATCTTTTAGAATAAGCCGCTACTCACTCGGCACAGCTGAAAGAGAAAGATGACGAGATAATTCGCTTGCGCGCCGAGGTGGAGTCCCTCAAGCTCTCTCAGAAGTCTGAGTTAGAGAAAGTTGACCAGGAGTTCTCCGAAGAGAAGAATCGGCTAGCTCTGCAATTGCAGAAAAATAAAGAACCTCTCGAGGCTGCCGAACTCAAGACACGGGCGATGAGCGAGGAGATCACTCACTTTGAGAAGACCAAGGGTGATTGGGCTCAAGATCTTCAGAGAATGCTAAGCTATATTCATCGTAAGCCTCTGACCGTGGCCGAGTTATCTTCTTCTCTTTCTTACTATTGACTGATATACTTTTATTTTGCGTAGACCATTTTCCAGAAGCTAAGCCCGTGAGCTCTAGAGCGGTGATTAATGCTCGTGTGCGCCGAGGTGTCCCTGCAGATGCGAGCCCGGAATACTCGATGGTAAACTGTGTCACACCGACCCGGACGCTCTCCGTCTTCCCCCCACGTCTCTAAACTCGCCGTTGGGATACCTGTATGGCGTACGTGTCGACAAAACCACGACAGTTGGCGCTGCCGTTGGTCCAATGAAGATTATAGGCAGGGATTTGGTGCAAGCAGCCATCCGGGCCTACCATGTTCTGTGGACGAATACTTCTGGAACTCCTGATATTGGTGAGATCAAGATACTGGTGAAAAGATTGATGGCATCCCAGAACCAGTTAAATCTCTGGAGGGAGTCCGCTGGACGAGCTGGTGCTGATATGGCGCTCACAGTCGTTATGTCATGGTACGAGGATATTTCGCTCGATACCTTGATAAATTTGCGCACTGGCTCCCGTTGGGTTGAGGATCCAGAATTCGTCGCTCGCCGACAAGCTCGTGCCTTCCAGCTTGTTGAGTATGCGGACATGCATAACTGGATTGAAGGGCCGAGTTTCCTTTCTAACCCGGCGGATAACGTCGAAGTCGAAGATGCCTCTCATGATAATTCGGCCAACCAGGACGAGGATGAGGGCGACTCGGATACTTCTGGTGATTCCAGCGCAAGCTCGGATGGGGACGGCGACGCACGATCATCCTCCAAAGGGACTGGGCATTCTCAAGCTCAAGCTAATGTTTCTCAACAGCCCCGGGCTTCCCCCGAAGTCGCTCCTGGTTCTATGGAGGGCGAAGCAACTTCGGCCGAGGTGCCGTCTACCTCGGAGCACCTAGTGCCTGACCAAGTCGCTGCCCCTTAGGTTCATAAAACTTTAAGTTGTTTCTTATCCCCGGTATGCCGGGCGTATGATGTGTGTGAAACAATTGTCCGACTTTCTGTGTGGTATGAACCTCTTTTGCCTTTTGCCGCTGAGGCACGTATGATGACGATCGTTATTAGTCTTTCTAAACAGATCTTGTTGGTTTAAATCTTTGCTTTGGTTGCCTTCAATCTCATAAGTTCGGATTGCGTGTTTTCATTTGACGCATCTTAGTTCGGCGTTTAATTTTGCCTGGCCTTTATAAGTTCGACGACTCAACCATTGTGTTGTTGATCTCTATCCGAGCTATAAATCCCGAAGCCCATATTTGGGGAAATCGAAATAATATCGTTCAAGGTAACTTTTGATCTACCGTTCGGGGTGCCGAAGTTTAATGCCCATTTTTGTGATGGGTGACCATCCTGGGGCAATTCCCTAGTCAGTGCTCTAGAAATCGAGCTTTTAATACTTAACTCGTGATAAGGGATGATATATTATAGTCCCCGAGTTCCCTGCTCGAGGTCCTGAAATTCAACACATAATTCAGGAATAAAAAATAACGTTTAGCAGTCCCCGTGTCACTGCTCAAAGTGCATAACTCAAAGTGCCGAGGTTTAGTACATAATCCATAAATGAGAAATAACATAGGGAAGTCCCCGAGTCACTGCCCGAGGTGCCGAGGTTTAATACATAACCCAAAATGAAAAATAACATAGGGCAGTCCCCGAGTCACTGCTCAAGGTGCCAAGGTTTGATACATAACCCAAAATAAGAAATAACATAGGGAAGTTCCCGAGTCACTGCTCAAGGTGCCGAGGTTTAATACATAGTCGATATTTTGACCTTGAGCGTCACATTACAATGTATCATAAATGACTCCTACGAGTAAAATGGACGAAGTAAAGCTATGTTCCATGGTCTTTTTGATTCCTCACCAGCTTTGTTTGCCTTGTTATTTTCTGATGACTAAGCATTAATTAGGTAATATGCATCATTGTGCAATGCTTTGCTCGCGATGAATGGTCCCTCCCATGGTGGCGATAGTTTGTGCATGTCGGTTGTGCGTTGCACTAGCCGAAGGACCAAATCTCCTTCTTTAAACACTCGTGGATTGACTTTCTTGCTGTGATATCGTCATAACTCTTGCTGATAAATAGCTGATCTTGATAGTGCCAACTCCTTGGCTTCTTCTAGCAGATCAACATCATCTTGCCGAGCTATCTCATTTACCTCAGCGGTTGTATACTAGGTAACTCTTGGCGAGTCATGTATTATGTCGGTTGGAAGCACGACTTCTGCTCCATATACCAGAAAAAATGGGGTATACCCTGTTGACCTATTTGGGGTAGTTCTGAGGCTCCATAATACTGCTGGTAGTTCCTCGATCCAACACCCTGCCGACCTTTGCAGTGGTTCGATGAGTCGGGGTTTTATTCCAGACAATACTAGTCCATTGGATCTTTCTACTTGCCCATTAGATGCCGGGTGAGCCACCGAGGCGACATCTAGTCTTATGTGTTTTTCTTGACAGAATCTAGCAAAAGATCCTTCAGCAAAGTTTGTACCATTGTCTGTAATAACACCGTGTGGATAACCATATCTCAAGATAATATCTTTGAGGAATTTTACTGTTGTGGGTCCATCACATTTTTTTATCGATTTCACTTCAATCCATTTTGTGAATTTGTCGACCATGACTAAAATGTGTGTCATCCCGCCCCAGGCCGGCTTGAATGGTCCCACCATATCTAAGCACCATACAGAAAACGGCCAAGTAATTGGTATCATTTTTAGCTCGGACGATGGCATATGTATCTTGCTGGCATATCTCTGGCAACTATTACATTTTTCCACCAGTTCTTTGGCCTCTTTCAACGCTGTTGGCCAATAAAATCCATGCCTGAATGCTTTGGCCACTAAAGCTCTGGACGAGGCGTGATGCCCGCATTCTCCTTGATGTATATCTAGGAGGATCTCTTGGCCTTCCGCCGAATCCACACATTTTTGCAACACGCTTGTGACGCTCCTTTTATACAGCTCATTGTTTATGATTGTATAAGCTTTATCTCTTCTCACTGTCTGTCTAGCCAATACCTCGTTATTCGGCAAAGTCGCATCTTTAAGGAAGGAAAATATGGGTTGCGCCCATGTTGGCATGATTTTCTCTGGGATAATTTCATTATCTATTTCCATATTTTCCGTCGACATAACCACCTCGGATTTTTTCATATCCATCCGTGCATCGGCTGGGTTCACTTTCGGAAACTTTGTCAACTTCCATCGGCATACTATCTTCTCTCGATTTCACTGAAATAAAGATGGATTCGGACTCTGGTGATGGTGTTATTGATGGTTTTCTCAGGTGCTCTAGGGCGATACCTAGGGGAATTAATTGCCTGGTTGATCCGTGTTTTGACAGCGTGTCTGCGGCATCATTTTCTGCTCGAGGTATATGATGAAATTCACATCCATCGAAGTATCCACTGAGTTTTTGCACATGGAACCTATATAAGGCCATATTGGCATCTAGCGCATCCCAATTGCCTGATACTTGTTGTACTACTAGATCTGAATCTCCGTAGCATAAGATTTGGCGTATCCCAATCTCTTTTGCCACCTTCAATCCATGGACGAGTGCTTCGTACTCGGCTACATTGTTTGATACGGCAAAATGTATTTGCAGCACATATTTTAGCTGATATCTTTTTGGCGAGGTTAACACTATCCCTGCCCCAAGCCACTTCTCAGTTTGGAACCGTCGAAGTGCATCGTCCAATAATTCGGATCTGGTAATGGTGGCTCATATTGTACCTCGGCTCAATCCACGAAGAAGTCAGCCACAGCCTGAGATTTGATCGCATCTCGCCTATCGAATTGCGGAGCATAAGGTGACAATTCAATTGCCCATTTTGCTATTCGGCCGCTTGCATCTTTGTTCCTCAATATGTCGGCTATGGGTGCTTCACAGATCACTTTGATCGGGTGCTCCTCGAAGTAATGTTTAAGTTTCTTTGCTGACATGTATACTCCATATGCCATCTTCTGATAATGTGGGTAATTTTTCTTTGAGGCTGATAGTACCTCGCTTAGGTAATATACCGACCTTTGTATTGATTTATCATCTTCAATTCGTTCCACCACGATCAAAGCACTTACTACTCTGTTTGTGGTGGCTATGTAAAGTCACATAGGCTCTTTTGACAATGGAGAGGCCAGGATTGGCGCTGTGACCAACATCGTATTCAGTTCATGGAACGCATTATCTGCTTGTGGTGTCCAAATGAACTTATGAGATTTTTTCATCAGTTGATAAAGTGGTAATGCCTTCTCTCCCAGCCGGCATACAAATCGGCTAAGCGAGGCCAGGCAACCTGTGAACTTCTGTACGTCATTTAGACATCTCGGCAATTCCATCCTTTCTACTGCTCTTATCTTAGTTGGGTTGGCCTCTATACCCCGGCTAGATATGAGAAAACCAAGTAGTTTTCCAGCCGGTACACCGAAGGTGCATTTTTCCGGGTTAAGCTTCATTCGGAACCTTCTCAAGTTCGCAAATGTCTGCCGAATATCATCCAGTAGTGTTTTGCTTTATTTGGTTTTGATAACCACATCATCTACATATACTAGTACATTTTTTCCTATCTGGTCATGCAGACGTTTTTGCATAAATCTCTGGTACGTTGCCCCTGCGTTACGCAGGCCGAATGTCATGGTGCGATAGCAATAAGCCCCGTATGGGGTAATAAACGCAGTCTTTATTTGATCGGCCGGATTTAACGGTATCTGGTGAAAACCAGAATACGCGTCTACAAATGATAACAGCTCACAACCAGCGGTCGAATCAATGACCTGGTCTATTCTAGGTAAAGGAAAAGGATCTTTTGGACACACCTTGTTCAGGTTCGTGTAATCAATACACATTCGCTATACGACGGCTACATTTGGATCGTCCTTTTTCTTTTCTACCAACACCGGGTTTGATAACCAGTCCGGATAAAGAACTTCCATGATGAACCCGGCCGCTAGGAGCCGAGCTATCTCATCCCCTATTATTTTTCTCCTCTCTTCGGCGAAGCGGCGGAGAGGTTGCTTCACCGGCCTTGCTCCTGGCCTTACATGCAGAGAGTGCTCAGCCAACTCCCTCGGCACACCTTGCAGGTCTTGAGTTGACCATGCAAAGATGTCCCGATTGTCACGGAGGAAGTTGGTGAGCTCGCCTTCCTATTTGGCATCTAGACCGGCACCAATAGTGATGGTGCGTTCTGGGAATTGCTCATCTATCTGGACTTTTTTCGTTTCTTTATTCGGCTGGAAGGAAACGCTTCCATGTGGGTTGGACAATCCCGGCATATTCAATTGCGCCGACTGAGCGAGAGCCGCTACCTCCTGAATCCTTCTTTTTTCTCTTGCGATCACCAATGACTCGGCCAGGTTTGATCCGGCCGAGGCACATTCCATCGACTTCCTGTAATCTCCTGCTACTGTTATCACCCCTTGTGGTCCTAGCAGCTTCATTTTTAAGTAAGTTATGTGGCAGCTGCTCATGAATTTGGACAATGCTGGCCGCCCGAGTAAAGCATGATAACAACTCTCTACATCCACTACTTCAAACTCCAAATTTTCTGCTCTGCAGTTATCCCTTGTGCCGAATAACACATCTACTCGAACCTTTCCAATGGGTTCACATGAAAGTCCTAGCACTATTCCATGGAACGTGGTTCTCGTGGATTGCAGCATATTCTGCGATATTCCAAGTTTATGTATTGTATCCTTGTACATGATATTGATACTGCTCCCATTGTCAATGAGTACTTTTGAAAATTTCACATTAATGCTCGGTCCAACAAATGTCAGATCTAGTACGAGTGCGTACGACCCTGGATTCAGCATTATTTTGGGGTGATCCTTTATGCTCCAAGTTACTTCTTGATTTGACCAAGGCACATATCTTGGTACTGCCGGCATAACTGCATTTACTTCCATATGTTGGCACTGTACACTTTGCCTATCTTGCTGTTCTATTGTGAACACGCAATATGATTGATGATGTTCCCTGTAATCATTGCGTCCACTATTTCCTGGGTTCGTCCTTCCATCCTGACCCTAATTTATCACTTGATGCACTGCATCTCTCCGGTACGAGTTATCATACCTCGGGGGAGGAGGGGGTAACATTAGTTGTTGTGCATTTGCTCCAGTCAACTGCGGCTGCTGCTGCTGATGTGCCTGGTGGGAAGGTGCTTGCATGCCCGCCAGGTTACCCATTGCATTTTTCATCCAGACGCATTGCCGAGTTGTATGATTGGCCGGCATGGCCGGGTTTGGAGTGTGAAACTTACACGGTTTATCCAACATGGACTCAAACGTGTACTTCGGCCTTTCCTGCCATTGCTTCTTCTGTTCTGGTGTCCACTGTCTCTTCCCTTCATTCCTTGATGTCCATTGCCGAGGACCATTCTTCTGCCGCTGATTGTTTCCATGACTCGGTTGATCTTGCACTACCACTGCCACCTGATTGGAGGCATATCTGTAATCCGGTCTTTCCTCTCTTCTTCTTCCTCTGAACTCATTGCGCCTCGATGACCCGGCCGCATCTCTTGCATATTGATCTTGATGCTCCTGATTATCTGCCGACATCAGCTCTGGTTGCGTCGGATCTCCCAATGCATACGAATCCGCTATCCTGATGGTTTCTGCCAAAGTGGTTGGCATATCTCTTTGCAGTCGCTGCCACAAGACACTGGCATAACGGCATCCTTGAGCGAACCAACCTATCGATTGTGATTCTATAACTCCCTCGCATGAATTCCTAAGGTTACACCACCGAGTTAAGAATTCTCTGTCTGTCTCATTCGGCCTTTGCTTGCACATGGCTAACTGCTGCGGCCTGTTTGGCCTTTTGTAAGTACTAGTGAAGTTGCTGACAAACATCTCTTCAAAATCCAACCAACAGTTGATGCTGCCTGGAGGCAGATTATTCAGCCATACTCTGGCCGGTCCTTCTAGCATTTGCGGGACATATCTTACTGCCCATCGCAAGTTTCCACTTGCTATCTTTACAGTCGTGGCATAATCAATCAACCAATCCTGTGGTTTGGTGCTCCCATTGTATGTTTTCGTGCCTCTCGCCAGCTGAAAGTTCGGCACTGGTGGCTCGCCCATGATCCGTGGTCTGAAACATGCCGGACCCGGCGGACCCTGCTCTACTAACAACTCGGACCGGTACAGCCGGTCCAGTTTTACTCTTGCATCACTTGATGGCAAATCTCTGTACATAATTCTTTCCTGCGTTCCATAGTGGTTATTTCCACCATGAACCGCATATTCCATCTCTGAATAACCATCATTGTACCTCTCATTCACCTGATTGTGGCGAGCTGGTCTCACTTCTCTTTCCTGCCGAGGTTCATATCTCGGTTGAGGATTAGGCGGCGGATCTCTCCTTCCTTCTGACAGGATATTATTCTCATGATTTCCTCTTCCGAGATCCCCATTACCTCGGCTTCCGTTGCCTTTATCGGCATGGCCGGGGTTTCTTTCGCCACTGTTACCTCGGCTTCCATTGCCTCTATTTTCATTTGCTTTTCCGGCTACTGCCGGATCATATGGAACAATTTGCTTATTTCTTTTTCCCGAAGTTACTGCTCTGTCTTTTCGCGCATTGTTTCCGGGTGAGGATGCTGCTGCTACAGATAGGGCGGGTGCTGCACCAGCCGAATGAACCATTCGCGAGGCACCAGGCCTTGCCGGGTCTGCCTTGAGCATTTCTTCATTCTGTTGGTTCGCAATGCGCACCAGCTCATTCACTCTTTCTTGCTGTTTTTGCCGGGTTTCACCGGTCAGCCCTTCCAATTCCAGTGTCGCGGCATTCACATCCCTTAGGTTTTTCGCCGGGGTGTTATACCTCGGCAAACCTAGATCGACTGAATCTCCCTCACGGGCTTCCTGCTCTTTGTTGATACCATTCATGAGATTTTTCCCCCTCAACCTTAACTCATCAACCCGCTCAGGGGCAACATTTAACTTATTTGCCTTAGCATATTCTCGCAGGGTCCTGTTTAGGGACTCCTGCAATGCCGACACCTTTTTTGCCTCTACAAGTACTTTTTGCCTGGTTTCTTCTAATTCTGCCTGAGCATTAGCCGGATCAAGTATCGGTGCCACAGGCATAGTCAGATTATCAATAGTTGCCTGGAGAATATTCTCTGGTCTTTCCAGAGGTGGCCATCTTACCCTTGGTGCCTTCGGGGTTGTCTCCTGCACCTCGGCTGGGTTGGCTGCCAAAGGATTTACCTCGGTGGGTGGTGGAGCTGCCTGCTTGGTGGTCACCTGTACTCCCGTCGTCGGATCCTTGCTTGATCCGGCGCCTGCTGCTCCCGCCTGCACCCCGGTTGCGACCATCACCTCGACGCTGCTGACGGGGCGCTCTCCGCGCGGACCGTTTGTGGCGCTAAGGGGGGCTCTCCTACAACAATAACTTGGTGAGGATAAATGCCGGAGGTGTCGACGCCGACGTAGATCTGGTGCATGCCCAAGTTGATGAAGACATTGCGCGGAGGAGCTTTTCCCCTGAAGCTGCCTGCGTTATCGCTGACATAGTCACAGAGATCAAATCTCCGGACTAAGCCAGTGACAACGCGCTCGCCAGTGTGGATGAAGTTTCCCGTCCGGATCATGACTCCAGCTAGCACCGCTGCTGGCCCCACAGTGGGCGCCAACTGTCGTGGTGGTGGCACGGCAGATGCCATGGGTAGGCTAAAGTATGGGGCCAATGGATGCTAGAGGGATCTGGAGAGGGAAGATGTAGTTAATTCTACACACAAATGACCGACGTACGGATCTTTATTTCTCCTCTCGTGGACTACAAGTGCTCCTCGAGCTGTATGCAGGAAAAGAAGATGAACACTACAAGCCTAATGGTGTAGAAAAATGAGCCGATCCCCTTCTCAGTATCCAAGCCTCTCCTTATAAAGGGGTGCCTTGGCTCCTCTAGGGCTGACGTGGCAAGCATATTCGAGGAATATGCTTGTCCTAATATAGTAACTCGGCGACCTCCTTTCCGTGTCCCCCTTCTAATGATGGCAAAGTTACAAAGAGCCCCACCTGCATGCCTTGGGTTCTAGGACCGTCACCTCCGTGACCTCCTTCTGCTCTTCTGCTGCTCTGCGCCTTGTCCTTTGCGCTTGGCTCTGTTTAGATTCTTCCTAGCCCGAGGCTAGGGTTTGACTTCAGGCTCCTCCTTCTCCTGCAAGCTTCATGTTATTCGGCCCTGCTTCGCTTAACTCGGCTTGGCCTTCACCTGCATTATGGCTTATTCGGACCTGCCCGGCCGACTTAACTCGTACGTCGGCCGAATAATGTACAACCCTTCTGGTAAACGTCATGGTCATGCTCATCTCGGCTGACCTTTACATGACTCGGCCGATATAAGTAGTAACTCATCATAAGACTGGGAAACTCCTCTTGGCTTCCCCCGTCTTGACCCTATCCGGGGTCACCTCCCCAACACTTTTACGACGAGCTACTCATCACCTCCATAGACCAAGAACATTTCTTTAGTCCTATTTAAATACTTTAGGATGTTCTTTACGGCTGTCCAGTGTTCCACTCTTGGATCACTTTGGTATCTGCTCGTCAAACTAAGAGCATTGGACACATCCAGTCTAGTACATAGCATGACATACATGATAGAACCTATGGTCGAGGCATATGGCACTTTGCTCATAGTATCTCTATCTTTTACCGTAGCTGGACACTGAGCCTTGCTCAATATCTTACCTGACAACATGGGCAATGAACCTTTCTTTGCTTTATCCATTCAGAACCTTTTCAGAACTTTGTCTAGATATGTACTTTGGCTTAAAGCTATTAGGCATCTTTCTCTATCTCTATAGATTTTGATGCCTAATACATAAGCATCTTCTCCTAGGTCTTTCATTGAAAAACATTTATTCAAATAACTCTTCACATTGTTAAGCATACCAATGTTATTTCCAATAATCAATATGTCATCCACATATAGTACTAAAAATGACACCGAGCTCCCACTCACTTTCTTGTAGATACAAGCTTCGTAGCAATTTGGAACAAATCCAACTCTTGATCACTTGATCAAAACGAAGGTTCCAACTCCGAGATGCTTGCTTCAATCCATAAATGGAACGCTGAAGTTTACACACTTTATTAGCATCCTTAGGATTGACAAAACCTTCGGGTTGCATCATATACAACTCTTCATCAATGTTGCCATTGAGGAACGCAGTCTTGACATCCATCTGCCATATTTCATAATCATGAAATGCAGCAATTGCTAATAAAATCCGAATGGACTTAAACATCGCTATGGGAGAGAAATTCTCATCGTAGTCAACACCTTGAACTTGCCGAAACCCTTTTGCGACAAGCCGAGCTTTATAGACAGTAACATTACCATCCGCGTCCGTTTTCTTCTTGAAAATCCATTTGCACTCAACGGCCTTACGGTCGCTAGGAGGGTCCACCAAAGTCCATACTTGGTTTTTGCTCATGGATCCCAATTCGGATTTCATGGCCTCTAGCCATTTCTCAGAGTCTGGGCTCATCATTGCTTCTTCATATCTCACAGGTTCACTGTTATCTAACAACAAGACAGTTAAGACAGGGTTGCCGTACCATTCAGGAGTGGCACGTGACCTTGTCGACCTGCGAAGTTCAGTAGCAGCATCATTCGAAGTTTCATGATCTTCGTCATTAGCTTCCTCTCTTGTTGGTGCAGACGGCGCTGGAACAATTTCAGGTGCTACGCTACTCTCCAACTCGAGAGAAGGTTCAATAACCTCGTCTAGCTCTACCTTCCTCCCACTCACTTCTTTCGAGAGAAACTCCTTCTCAAGAAAGGATCCGTTCTTTGCAACAAACACTTTGCCTTCGGATCTGTGGTAGAAGGTATACCCAATCATTTCCTTAGGGTATCCTATGAAGACGCATTTCTCCGCTTTGGGTTCGAGCTTGTCCGGCATCAACTTCTTGACGTAAGCTTCGCATCCCCAAACTTTAAGAAATGACAACTTAGGTTTAGCAACAAACCATAGTTCATACGGTGTCGTCTCAACGGATTTAGATGGTGCCCTATTTAAAGTGAATGCAGCGGGTTCTAATGCATAACCCCAAAATGACAACGGCAAATCTATAAGAGACATCATTGATCGCACCATATCTAATAGAGTTCGATTCTGGCGTTCAGACACACCATTGCGCTGTGGTGTTCCGGGTGGCGTGAGTTGCGAAACAGTTCCGCTTGCTTTAAGATGCGTGAGAAAATCATAACTCAAATATTCACCTCCACGATCGGATCGTAGAAATTTAATTTTCCTGTTATGATGGTTTTCCACTTCGTTCTGAAATTCTTTGAACTTTTCAAACATTTTAGATTTATGTTTCATTAAATAGATATACCCATATCTACTTAAGTCATCAGTAAAAGTGAGAAAATAGCGATATCCATCGCGCGTCGAAACACTCATTGGTCCGCATACATCGGTTATGTATGATTTCCAATAAGTCCGTTGCTCGCTCCATTATTCCGGAGAACGGGGTTTTGATCATCTTGCCCATGAGGCACGGCTCGCACGTGTCAAATGATTCAAAATCAAGAGACTCCAAAAGTCCATCAGAATGGAGTTTCTTCATGCGTTTTACACCAATATGACCTAGACGGCAGTGCCACAAATAAGTTGGATTATCACTATCTACTTTGCATCTCTTAGCCTCAATGTTATGGATGTGCGTTTTATTGCTTTCGAGATTCAGAAGAAACAAACCATTCACAACAGGTGCATGACCATAAAAGATGTTATTCATATAATAGAACAACCATTATTCTCTGATTTAAATGAATAACCGTCTTGCAATAAACACGATCCAGATATAATGTTCATGCTCAACGCAGGCACATAATAACACTTATTAAGGTTTAAAACTAATCCCGAAGGTAAAACTAAGGAGAGCGTGCCGACGGACATCACATCAACTTTTGATCCATTGCCAACGCGCATCGTCACCCCATCCCTTGCTAGCCGCCGTCTATTCCGTAGCTCCTGTTTTGAGTTACAAATATTAGCAACTGAACCAATATCATATACCCAGGCACTACAACGAGCGCTAGTAAGGTAAACATCAATAACATGTATATCAAATATACCTTTAATGGTGCCAGCCTTCTTTTCCGCTAAGTACTTCGGACAGTTGCGCTTCCATTGACCCTTGTCCTTGCAATAGAAGCACTCAATGTCCGGCTTAGGTCCAGACTTGAGCTTCTTCTCAGCAGGGGCAACGCGCTTGCCGCTGCCTTTCTTGAAGGATTTCTTTGCACCCTTAGCTTTCTTAAAGCTAGTTGTCTTGTTGACCATCAACACATGATTATATTTCTTGATATCCACCTACAGCTTTCAGCTTAGCGAATAGCTCAGTGATCGTATCAGTGGAACCAATTTGATTGAAAGTAACTACAAAACCTTTGTAGCTAGGAGGGAGTGATTACAGAACTCTGTCAATCTTGAGCTCTTCTGGAATCTTGCAGTCCAGTTGCTCAAGACGTTGAGTGTAGCCCGACATCTTAATGGCGTGCTCACTAACGGAACTCCCTTCCTCCATCTTGCAGTTAAAGAACTTCTCAGATCTCATATCTCTCAGAACGGGCCTGAGTCTGAAACATGGTTTTCAGTTCCTGAAGTATCTCAAAGGGCTCGCCGAACTCCTCAAAACGATTTTGAAGTTCCGGTTCCATAGCAAACAACATGGTACTATTAATCACTCCATAATCATCTTTGCGTGACTGATAAACAGCTTTTTCATCAGCCGGCTGAACAGTAGCATGGGCGTCACCTAGCGCTTTGTCAAGTACATAGGCTTTTTGTCCGCCAGCGAGAATGATTCTCAGATTGCGGAACCAGTTGGTGAAGTTAGACCCATTGTTCTTAAGCTTTTCTTTCTCAGCAAAAACGTTGAAGTTGGACTTAGCCATTTGATCTACAAAATTTGAAAATACAATTTAGACTATGTTCATGATAACTAGTTCAACTTAATCAAATTACTAGATGAACTCCCACTAAATTCAACATCCCTCAAGTTGTTTAGTGAACACGATCCAAATTCACCACACCTAATCCGATCTTCACGAGAAGAGATGTGGTTTCAATGGTGGACAACAAAGTGTCGATCATATCATTCACATGACTCATGTTTAACCTTTCGGTTTGTGTGTTCCGAGGCCATGTCTGTACATGCTAGGCTCGTCAAGTCAAACCCAAGTATTTCCGCGTGTGCAAAACTGGCTTGCACCCGTTGTATGTGAACGTAGAGTTTATATCACCCGATCATCACGAGGTGCTTGAAAACGACGAACTTTCGCAACGGTGCATACATGGGGAGAACACAATTTTATCTTGATCTTTAAGTGAGGAATCATCTTATAATGCTACCGTCGCGATCTAAGCATAATAAGATACATAAAAGGATAAACATCACATGCATATAATTTTATGTGACATGGTATAGCCAATCTCCGCACAATGACCTCCATCTTGTGCGCGCCAGCATGATCTCCATCACACCACCATGATTGCCTCCACCATGAATAGCAACTACAACTATTGCTAACTACTTAGCGATAAAGTAGAGCTATTACATGGCGTATAAGAAGTTGGCACGCAGGTCATATACAATTATAAAGACAATCATACGGCTCCTGCCGGTTGTTAACTCATCGACATGCAAGTCGTGAAATATTACAAAACATGATCATTGCATACATCTCAATTCATACACATCATGTCTTGGGCCATACCATATCACAAAACACTCCCTGCAAAAACAAGTTAGACGCCTCTACTTTGTTGTTGCATGTTTTACGTGGCTTATGAGAGTAACAAGCTAAGAACGATTCCTACCTACGGAAAGCCACAACGGTGATATTATGGTTGCTAACATCCGTTGTAAATCCCGTGACTACTATAGTGAGAGAAACTGGCATCCACCAGCCGCATGTGTGGAACAAGCCACACGTCAAGTGCGGAGCCGGTCTCGCGAACGAGGTCCCGTAAAGTTGGCCTGGACCGCTTCAATCTCACTATGCCGTGCCATAAGAAATACACAACAAGAGGTTTGCAATAGAAAACATCAACGCCCGCAACAAGCATGTTGCGTTCTACTCGTGAAACACATCTACGCATAGATCTAGCTCTGATACCACTGAAGGGTTTCGCAGCATAGTAAAGCAAAAAATTTCCTACGGATGCGAACAAGAAAGCCAAGATCTAATCTAGGAGATGTAATCAACGAGAGAGATTGATGAGATATTCATACCCTTGAAGAAATCGCATAGCAGAAACGTTCAACAGAACGTGGTTGACGTAGTCGTACTCGCCGTCTCCTCCTCGCGATCTGATCCGATCCTATGCCGCAAGTGGCGGCGCCTCCAAGAGATGCACACGTATGGTGCAGCGACGTCTCCTCCTTTCCTTGGTCCAGCAAGTATGGTGGAGAGATAGATTGGATCTGCAGCATGATGGCATGGTGCTTATGGTGGAGAGTTTCTGCGGCACGGCTTCGCCTACGCGCAGTCGGGAGAGAGCGAGAGGTGGAGAGGCAGCAGTTGGATGATAGATAGGGTTGGAGTGGGGGAGAGGCTGCACCCCTGCCCTCCTTATATAGGGGGTTGTCCGGCCCCCTTGACCCCTCCTCCAAGACCTAGGGCGGCGGCCCAAGGGGTGGAGTGGGGGGCAAGTCATCCCCCTTCTTCTGGAAGGTTCCCTTAGGGTTTCCCCTAAGGGATGGCCGGCTGGGCCTTGTGCCCCTGGCCCAAAGTGGCCAGGGAACTTCCCCTTAGGCCCACGCAGGCCTCCGACAAGGGGGACCACGTTGGTCCCACTTCGGAACCTTCTAGAACCTTCCGGTACAATACCGATAAACTCTGAAACGATTCCGAAATCCAAAAACTGCTTTCCTTTATATGAATCTTATTCTCCGTACCATTCCGGAACCTCTCGTGATGTCCTGGGTCTCATCCGAGACTCCGAACAAAAACTCATAAACCAATTATCCATTCTATCCTAGTGTCGATGCACGCTAAGTGTGTGACCCTATGGGTTCGAGAATATGCAGACATGATCTTCTATCAATAATCAACAGCGGGATCTGGAAACCCATATTGACTCCCACATATTCATCGATGATCATATCGGATGAACCACGATGCCAGGATTTAATTAATCCCATATATGTATTCCCTTCGTCACGCGATATTTTACTTGCCCGAGATTCAATCGTTGGTATCGACATACCTAGTTCAATCTCGTTCACAGCAAGTACTTTACTCGTTCCCTAATCCGATATCACTTTGTGATTAACTCCTTAACCACGTGCTTGCAAGCGGTGTTGATATCGATTACCTAGTGGTCCCGAAGTATATCTCTCTGACTCGGGAGGGACAACTTCCATCTCGATACATACAACCCAACAAGTACTTTCCGATCACCTGAGAGACACCTTTATGATCACCCTCACATAGGATGACATTTGATGACGTCAAAGCTTTCTTCCGATACTAGGGAGTTGTATTATCTCATGGTCTAAGGAATACAATACTTGACATAGGAAAAAGCTTCGCAAAGATGAACACGAGGACACGATCTAATTGCTCTGCTTAATTTGGGTCTGTCCATCATATCATTCTCCTAATGACATGATCTCATTATTAATCGACAACTCATGTCTATGGTTAGGAAACCTTAACCATCATTAATAAATGAGCTAGTCCATAGAGGCGTACTAGGGACACGGTGTTGTTCATAAACCACACAAGTATCAAAGTTTCCGCTTAATACAATTCTAGCATGGAATATAAACTTTATCATGAACAAGAATTATAATAATAACATCTTTATTATTGCCTCTAGGGCATAATTCCAGCAGGCGGATCACAACTTGATGGCGGGCATGGGCGTGACTACGGGCAATCCGGCGGACGTGGTGCTCCTACCCAGCCCTTTGGCCACAACGGTTTCCAACAGCCATGGTTAGGCTACTTCGCGCCCATGGGGATGCCATTCACGCCTCCCCGATCGCCGTGGGTGCCGCCTAATGCCACGAGCGTTCTTGGCCCTCACCCCGGCATCCAGACCCAGGCGTACCCCGTGTTGTATTCTTCGTCTCCGAGCGCTCCACCGCAGCAGCAGCCCTCGCCGTCCTCCTACTAGCCGCCATCATGGGACTACAACACCGTGCTCCATCAAGCGCCGAGCTACGGCTCTGCATTCCCTCCCTATGGCAGAAACTTCATCATGGATTCTAGAGCGTCGTCGCACGTCACCGGCGACCCAGGTACTATTGTCTTATCACCCTTTAGAGAAAAATTCTCAACATATATTCGTTGGCAACGGTACATGTCTCCCTGTAGTTTCTACTGGTACAACCCAATTAACCTCACGCCCTTTCTATCTTCATAATGTACTTGTCTCTCCAAATATCATTCAGAATCTCATTAGTACTCGCCAATTTGTCCGTGATAATTCTTGTACCGTTGAGTTTGACCCATCTGGCTTCTCTATGAAGGATCTCACAACCAGGAATCTCATCATGAGGTCCAATAGATCTAGGGATCTTTATCCCTTCTTCGGCAACAACGGCTCTTCCTCCACGGTGCTCCACGTCACCAGCAACCTATGGCATCGTCTCCTTGGGCATCCCAACGCCACCACCATGTCTCATATTCCTTTAGATTTCCTCTCATCATCATGTAATAAAAGTACAAGTACTAATACCTTTTGTGATGCTTGTCAATTAGGCAAACATGCTAGGCTTCTCTTCTCCACCTCTCAATCTAGAGCATCATCATCTTTTGATTTGATTCACTGTGACTTATGCACCTTGCCTATCATTAGTTGTTCCGGTTATAAATATTATCTGGTGATACTTGATGATTATTCTCACTACTCTTGGGTCTTTCCCTTGCGAAACAAATCGGATACATGCGATGTCTTGCACCGTTTCTTTGCCTACGTACTCACCCAATACCACACCACCATTCGTTGCCTTCAATGTGACAACGGTGGCGAGTTCATCAGCACCTCACTCCGCACGCTCTTCTCCTCTCATGGCGTCTCCTTCCACATCTCCTGCCCTTACACGTCGCCACAAAATGGTCATGCCGAACGGCTCATCCGCACACACAATGACGTCGTACGTACTCTCCTTGCGCAATCTCATCTCCCCCCATATTTTTGGTCCAAAGCACTCTCCACCGCCAATCACCTTCTCAATATTCGTCCATCTCGCGCCATCAACCATCAAACCCCGTACTTCCTCTTGCACGACATTCACCCCACCTATGAACACTTACGAGTCTTTGGTTGTTTGTGTTTTCCTAATCTCTTTCCTACATCCCCTCACAAACTCGCCCCTCGCTCTAGCCGATGCGTTTTCCTCGGATACCCCAGGGAGCACAAAGGATACCGGTGTTTCGATTTGGCCACACCCAAAGTTCTTATTTCCCGTCACGATGTCTTCAACGAGAGCACTTTCCCGTACCAGCCCGCCTCATCCGACGCTACAAACCCACCTCCCGCACCGGATCTTTTGGGCCCAGGTGGAATCCACCTCGAGAACCCGCCTCAATCATTGACTCCGATCCCCACCAGGATCCTGCCTTCCTCACAACCCGCTTCGTCCACTCCGCTTCTGCCACCTGTGTGGCTTCCCATCCCGACCGCATCCCCCTCTCCTACTGTGTCGCGTTTGGACCCACGCACATCCCCATCACCGCCCATTGGTTCCCCGGATTCCTCGTACCGGTTCGCGTCTTCTGATCCCGTGACGCAATCACCTCCGACCTCCGCTCCCGGATGCGTTTTATCACCTCCCGTACCGCCCACAGCTACCTCCCCACCCAAACAACGCTCGCCACCTTAGCCCGCCCCACCCAAACAATCAATTCTGGTAGAGGCACCTGATAATGTACACACCATGAGGACTCGCGGCAAATCTGGATTTTTCATGCCCAAACAACACTTCAACCATTCTGTTTCCTCTGACATTTCTCCCATACCCTCCTCCTACCGAGCAGCTCTCAAAGATACCTGTTGGTATGATGCTATGTTAGATGAATATAATGCTCTAATTCGGAATAACACTTGGTCTCTAGTGCCTTGTCCTGCATGTGTCAATATGGTGACCGACAAGTGGATCTTCCGCCACAAATTTAACTCGGATGGTTCTTTGCACGGTATAAAGCTCGATGGGTTGTTCGCGGCTTTACTCAGCAATAAGGAGTGGATTATGGGGAGACATTCAGCCCGGTGGTCAAGCCCGCTACCATTCGAGTTGTGCTCAGCCTTGCCACCTCCCAGTCATGGCCTATTCACCAATTGGATGTCAAGAATGCATTTCTACATGGAGAACTCCAGGACACAATGTATTGTGAGCAGCCCTCCGACTTTATGGATTCATCACAACCCTATCATGTGTGTGGCCTCAACAATTCCTTGTATGGGATCAAACAAGCACCTTGTACTTGGTTCCTGCGCTTCACCTCCTTCTTACAAACACTTGGATTTGTCTACTCCAAAAGTGACACCTCCCTCTTCATTCTCCACACACCCACCACCGTTGCCTATCTTTTCTTATATGTCGACGACATCATTCTTATAGATAACACCACCGAAACCCTCCACCACATCATACATTCCCTCCACAATGAATTTGGCATGAGTGACCTTGGTGATATTCACCATTTATTGGGTGTCAATGTCCACCGCACCGACCGTGGCCTGTTTTTGTCCCAACCGCAGTATGCCCTTGAAATTCTTGAGCGGGACCATATGCTCAATTGTCACCCCATCGCTACTCCTATTGACACCCTCGCGAAACTCTCCAGCGATGCCGACTCACCTGCTGCTGATCCCTCTTTGTATCAAAGTCTAGCTGGAGCACTTCAGTACCTCACCCTAACTCGCCCCGATCTCTCCTACGTAGTACAACAAGTATGCCTATTTATGCATGATCCGCGAGAGGGGAACTTCCAACTGATCAAACGCATGCTTCGCTATGTTCGTGGCACCACCCATCTTGGTCTTCAGCTTCATCGCCACTCGTCTCACGAGCTCGTCGCGTACTCCGACGCGGATTTTGTCGGCAATCTCGATACAAGGAAATCCATGTCCGGCTTTGCGGTGTTTCTCGGCGCCAATCTGGTTTCCTGGTCATCTAAGCGTCAAAACATAGTCTCTTGATCGAGCACTGAAGTTGAATACTGCGCAGTTGCCAACTGCGTGGCTGAGTCCCTCTGGCTCCGCCAACTTCTCCAAGAGATCCAGCGACCCTGCGGCAAGTCTACTGTGGTGTACTGCGACAATATCAGTGCAGCATAAATGTCCAGCAACCATATTAAGCATCATCCAACCAAACATATAGAGATTGATCTGCATTTTTTGAGGGACAGGGTTGCTCTCGATGAAGCTCGAGTGCTGCACGTGCCCACGAGCTCTCAATATGCTGACATTTTCACCAAGTGGCTGATGTCTGCCATCTTCCAAGAATTCAGGTCTAGTCTCAACGTGCTGCCAAGCCCGATCTTGACTGCGGGGTGGGGGGGAGTGGGGTGTTGAACCATGTCATTGTAACATTTATCTGTGTACCTATTTATACCGATACTCTAGGATAGTCCTATTCTATCGCCACCACGCGCCTGCGTGCGCCTCCGTCGTGGGTGGTTAGATCTCTGAACTCTGAACTTAAGCCCTCTGGGCAATGATCAATAGACAACACAATTTTACACTTCAGCTATTACTACTGTTAGTTAGAATCACCTGGATCTTCATCACCTATAGCCTACCAGCGCTGCCACTGAGGTCTGTCGCCTATGTTGCCCTGCCCTCTCTAATGCCGGAGTAGCCACTACTCAGTCGCTGGTGTTTGTATATACATGATTTTTTTGATGGATTGCAGGGAGCATCTGGCAGATGGTAATGTGAAATTTTGTTTCTTTTTGGCTGTGTAGTAGTGTACAAATTTTTCTATAACATTTTCTTCTGAAATCATTGTAGCAATGGCGTATACAAGCTGAGGCTAATAATGACGCAGAAAGGCTTCTTAGCTCAGATTCTTCTAAAGCATTTTCTCTCTCGAAATAGGCTTTCGCCCCGCTTTATAAATAAATCCAAATCCAGGTTCATACAAGCATCCCATGGACACCAAGGGTCAGAGCCAAGAGAAAAATAAAAGGGTTAAAAGTCCGTTGGGGCCATAGCACAGCAAATCCCAAGACAAAAAGGAAAAAGGGAACAGGGAGCTCGACGATGCTCAGGCCCCCACCTAGGACGAGGGAGCCGAGAAGGGATCCCTGTTAAGGTCTGGGTGGGAAGCCCCGGCCTCAACAAGGAACCAAGCACGCTCGTGCTCCCATGCATCCCGTGCACGGGCCGCGGCGATCACGCCCTCGTACCCCTCCCTAGACTTAATAGCAGCCAACTGGGACATCCTGGGGCCCTTCTCACCGCGAAACACTATCCCACAATCATTGGCAACATCCCCCAGATGAGCCAGGGGGATGTCGGCAAGCACAGAGAACCTGGAACCAGAAGAGCAAGAGGAGATAGGAATGGACACCAGAGGAGAAGCGCGGGGGGGTACCTGGGAACTCGTCACGAGCTGTCGCACGCTCCTCCACGGTTGGCTCAGGCCCAGTCAGCCCCACCCTAGCCCCCGCAAGGCGCACGCTGTGATGGGAGGGTCATGCGCGGGGGGGGGGGGGGGTCGAAGCTTGGAAGCAGCCGCGGGAAGGTCGGAGTCAGTCGAGGTAGCCTCCGTGGCCCCCGGGTCCGGAGTGTCCAGGGCGAGGGAGTAGCAGACCACCCCCGAAGACCGAGGCAATGCCTCGGAGCACACAATCATCCCCACACTCCCCGAGGTGACCACCTCCGGGGAGCTAGGGGGCGTCAGGAGTAGGGGGACAGCTGAGCCCGAGGGGAGCCGAAGTGGGAGCCATACTGTGCGATGCCCAGGTCGAAAGGAGCGGAGGGGTCTGGGTAGGAGAAGCGGGGAGTCTCGACCTGCACCATCTTGGCCGGTGCACTGAGCGACAACGGCCTCCGTCCAGGGAATAAAGCCCCCCCCCGGTGAGCCTGGGAGAGTCCCTGCCAGGGACGCCGAGGGGCAACCCCCAGCCTCTGGGGAGGGAGGGGTGGAGGAGGAGGGAGCCGTCCGTCGCTAGGGGCGATGGGTCCACCCTGGAGTCACTATCCTCCTCCGACTCGTCCTCCGACCCCCAGCTGGTCCCCGGGCTACCACCAGCGGGGGGGGGGGGGGGGGGGGGGGTACGGGGGCCTAGGCCTAGCTGACGACGTGTCCTCGTCCAGCTCCATGAGGAGATCCTTCCCCACCCGATCGAAGAAGACCCGAGGCAGGGAGACCGGGAACACCGAGGGGTCCGGACAGAGGAGTCTGATCCAAACCGCCCCATGACCCAAGAGCGAGTCCACGTCCACCTCTAGGATCTTGCCCACGGTCTGAGCAATGAGGGCCATGATCTCAGGCCGCTTGGCCTCAGAAGGGAGACCCACCAGACGAACCCAAACCTCAGAAAGAGTCGCCACCGACTCCTGGACGGCCGAAAATTGCTTGATGTCAACCTTCAGCTGGTGAAGCGGCAGGGTGAACGACGACCCATAGGCACACATCTGGAGGATCACCACCGAGGGGAAAGACACTGCAAACTCAGAGGCAGAAATGCGCCAAACAGGCCACTCGTGGCCAGGCAGGACCTCTCTGAACTCCTCCTGCAGCAGCGCCTCGGTCACCTCCACCGAGAGAGGGGGGTCCTGGACCGGCTGCACCGCCACCACGGCAAGCGTCTCCGGCACAGTCTGGGGGACCCCTCCCATGTCGATGAAGTAGAACCCGCTGTTCACCCCGTGACCATAATATTCCAGGAACTACCTCGGGCGGGAAGAGCCCGAGGTGGAACCCGTCAACCCAGACCCAGGGGCGAGCGGCAGAGAACCCGTGGACGCGACGGCCTTCTTCTTCTTCTTCTTCTTCTTCTTCTTCTTCTTCGGGATCGGCGCATGTATTAATGAGATTTTGGTAATATGCAAAAACATTTATTTGGTTTTCATTTGACACATATCTGTTAGATAGATCTCAACGTGACTGGGCCCAACGGCCCAGCACGCCCCTATCCGCGCCCTGATCGGGGGCGTCCCAACCCTATCTGGTTGGTGGGCCCCTGTCGCCAGCGCTATATAAAGAGGTGGGGGGCCGGCAACACGCCTCACGAGGTTAGCCGTGCCCTAGCCGCCCCACCTACAAACCCTATCCGATCTAGGCTAGCGCTGCGCCGACGGGAAGCTCCACCGCCGCCACACTCACCCCTTTACCACCCATGGCCAATGACGGAGGCTCCAGCTCCGGCACTAGCTCGGGCATCCCCTCTGGCTCATGTCTCTCGAGCCAGGGAGCAGGTAGTTCTCTCTCTCTCTCTGTTTCGATCTAGAAAGGTAAAGTACAGTGCTACTGATAGATCTAGACTAGATCCATTGCAAAGTTGTGTTATAACATTGGTATCAGAGCAAGGTTTTAGTTTCTAGATTTTTAAGTGCAATAGTAGAAAGCAAAAGTCCAAAAGAAGAGAAAAGAACTAGATCTAAAGTGCGCCTGCCCTATGGCCACGCCGTTCCTCTCGATCTACATGGGCATCCATAGTGGAGACATCTAGAAGAATAACATACCCTTCGGGGCAAAGAAAAACCCTAGATCTAAGCCCCAAAAAGGATCCCGAACTCAAGATCTAACCCCATAGATCCCCAATGAAAAGTCAATAAAAAAAGGAGGATCACTCCGGCCATCGCCAGGAAAGTTACTGCCCCCACACCTCGGCCACTTGACGACGGTGCACCCACCCTCGGGTGGATGCACACATCGGCAAGGAGCAAGGGGGGGGGGGGGGCGCCGCCGTTTCCCTACGGACAAAGTAACAAAAAAAGGAGGGCTCCACCGCAGCGCAAAAGGCTCCACCGCCACCTCTCTTGACAGTGGTGCGCCCACCCTCGGGTGGACGCACCGCCGGCAAGGAGGAAGGGAGGGCCATGGCTCGCCGGAGCAAAGGAGAGGGAGGGGCGCGCCAGAGGCGGCCGCCTCGCCTCGGCCTCGCGCGGGCCACGCCGCTGAGCCAGAGGGAGGGGCGCGCCGGAGGCGGCCGCCTCGCCTCGGCCTCGCGTGGGCCACGCCGCTGAGCACAGAGAGAGGGGCGTGGGAAGGGAGGGGCCACAACCGCCTTGTCCGCTCCTCCACAGCGCCGCCGCGCAGCGGGGTGCACGCGGGCTCGACGCGCCGCCGCCGCGGAGCCGCCGCGGGGCTGCCGCGGTTTGGACGCGGCGCCGCCACGGGGGGCGCGAGGCAGACGCGGGGGGGGGGGGGGGAGGGGGGAAATGGAGTTAGGGTTTAGTGGGGGTGCGGCCTGGGGCTTTTATACCGCCGAGACGTGCGGACCGCCTTCCGATCTAGGGTGATCGGAACGGACGGTCCAGATCGAGTGGAGCGGGCAGCGCGGGCGCTGGCGGGCGGGCCGAGCGGCCGCTGGCGGGCGGCGGTTAGCGCCGCAGGCGTGGGCAGGCCGGCTGGGCCACCGCTTGCCGCCCAAGGTTTTGGGCCCAGCAGGGTTTTCAGGGCAGTTTTTTCTGTTTTTTATCTTTTTTTTACAGAAACTGTTTAAATTGTTTTGCTTAAGTTTTTTAAGCAATTTTCAGATAGTTTTCTCTAGTCTTTTTTATTTCAAGTATATTTTGACTAAAGAATATGAAAAAGACAGAATTTTTTCTGTAAGTTTAAAGTTTATGAAAGTCATTTTTTAATGTTTCCGCTGCAAATAGATGATTTAAATTGCAATGATGCAATAAAAGTTGTTTAAATTTTGTTATAAAGATGTGACAAAGTAATTAAAGATGATTATGTCTCATGTTATTAATTGACCAACGTTATTAATAAACATGACCATGATCTTTTCCATTGAGTATTAAAGGTGCATTTAACTTTATTTCTACCCAACGGTGATGTAATTTTCAATAGCACAAAAACAATTGCATGCTTAATTTATACCAACGTTGAGTTAATGCATACAGTTGTTTTTCCTTGGTGATCTCACATCTTTTGTGGTTTTTAGGAGGTCTCAACCTCATGGCCTGTTTGAAGGACATCCCGCTGCTGCGGGGGGGGGGGGGGGGGCAACTACTCCAAATGGAGGAAAAAGGTCAATTTGGCGTTTGTATGCGCCGAAGTGGATTGGGTGGTTGACACCAAGCAACCAGTCAAGCCTGCTGACCCTGTCAGGGGAGATGCTGAGGAAAGTGCTGCGTTTGAGAAAAGGAAGAGGGACCATGCTCCATTGGAGCTGGCCTACTCGATTGATAATCATAAATGGGTGAACGCCAACAAGAAATGTTTGTCCTTCGTAAAGAACACAATTGAGAACGCCATAGTGGGCTCAATTGGAGAGTGTGCCTCCGTGGGCGAATACCTTGCCAAGATAAAGAGCCAGTTTACTGGCTCTTCAAAGATGTATGCGACCCAGCTGTTAAAACATCTAGTGACTGAAAAGTACACGGGAGGACCCCACGGAATAATAGAGCACATCTTGAGGATGTCAAACATGGCAGGGAAGCTGAAGCCCATGGATGAGGACCTCGAGCTAAAGCCTGCACTCTTGGTGCACCTGGTGATGGCCTCTCTTCCACAGCCATTTGAGAATTTTGTAATAAACTATAATATGTCCCCTGAAAAGTGGGACATAGAAAAGACCATTGGGATGTGCTCCCAAGAGGAGGAAAGGCTGAAGGCCCTTCATGGCGGTTCCTTGAACTTCGTGAAGGACTATAGGAAGAGAAGCTTCACAAACGGCAACCATGGTGGCTCATCCTCCAAGCCACATGGCAAGGGCCCAATGCAGCACCAGTACCAGCACCAGCAGTCCACCCCTGGGGAGAAAGACCAGTGCCATCACTATAAAAAGACTGGCCACTACAAGAAGGACTGTCCAGTTTGGCTGAAGTACATCATGGCCAAAAATGGGGTTCCATTCGACAAGGATCATGCCAAAAAGAGAAAGACTCATTGAAGTGGCGAATGGGATTGAAGCAGAAGTGGAGGCCATTGGTGACGTCCCTCTGGAGCTAGCTGATGGCTCTTCTCTTTTGCTCAAGGATGTTCTTTTTGTTCCCTCAATTCATAGAAATTTAATAAGTGTGTCGTGCTTGGACAAAGATTCTTATGAGTGTTATTTTGGAAATGGCAAGTGTGCCATTTGGTTAAAAGATATTTGTGTGGGTGTTGCTACCTTATATGATAAGTTATATTTATTATCCTTGCATGAGAAAGTATTTTCTGTGTGTGATGTGAATGGAAAAGTTCCCTTGTCGAACAAAGAACAAAAGAAAAGAAAGCGAACTCTTGACTCATCGAAACTATGGCACTGCAGACTAGGCCATATTTCGAAGGGAAGAATAGAAAGCCTCGTTAAAAATGACATTCTTCCTCCGTTAGAGTTCTCCGACATAGAACAATGCATAGATTGCATTAAAGGAAAGTATGTCAAACAAATTAAAAAGGGTGCAAACCGAAGCATAGCTACACTAGAAATAATCCACACGGATATTTGTGGACCATTTCCGGTGAAAAGTGTGGATGGCTATGATTCATTCATAACATTCACGGATGATCACTCCCGGTATGGTTATATTTATCCAATTAAAGAAAGATCTGAAGCATTGGATAAATTTAAAATTTTCAAAGATGAAGTAGAAAATTAGCATGATAAAAGAATTAAAATAGTTCGGTCCGATCGTGGGGGAGTACTACGGTCGGCATACTCCATATGGTCAAGTACCAGGACCCTTTGCAAGGTTCCTACAAGAAAATGGAATAGTCGCCCAGTATTCTATGCCGGGCGAACCTCAGCAAAACGGAGTAGCTGAAAGGCGCAACTGTACCCTTATGGATATGGTGCGCAGAATGATGAGCTACTCCACCCTCCCATTGGGATTGTGGATGGAGGCGCTTAAAACCGCCATTCACATTCTCAACAGAGTACTAAGTAAATCGGTGCCCAAAACACCGTATGAATTGTGGACAGGCAGAGTCCCCTCTCTGTACCACTTGAGGGTCTAGGGGAGCCCAGCTGAGGCAAAAGTTTTCAATCCAAACATTGCAAAGTTAGACCCCAAAACAGTATCTTGCCATTTTATTGGCTATCCAGATAAGTCCAAAGGCTATCGTTTCTACTGTCCTGACAGATACACAAAGTTTGTGGAAACCAGACATGCAGTCTTCTTGGAGGAAGAATTGATGAGGGGGAGCACGGTAGCTAGGAAAATTGATCTTGAGGAGAAGAGGGTGCATGCACCTAATCCGATGATTCAGGAGCCATTTTTCTCGCTACCTGTTGTGCCACCATCTACAACCCCTGAGGTTGTGGTGCCGGCACCTGTTGTGACTCCACACGTGACAATAATGGGCGAAAGTTCGGAACCTGTCCATCAGGAGCCACCTGAACCCACTGTTGAGCACGAAAGGGAGCCAGAACAGCCACCTACTGTAAATGTGCCTGAACCCGAGGCAAGAAATGAGCAAGAGTCTGATGAACTCAGACGGTCTAAAAGAGAACGAAGACCAGCCATTTCCAAAGAAATTTACAAAGTCTACAATGTAGTTCATATGGAGGGCGATCCTACCTCATATGAAGAAGCCATGAGTAGCCCTCACTCAGCCAAGTGGGTGGAGGCAATGGAAGATGAAATGAAATCAATGAGTTCCAACAATGTTTGGGACTTAGAGGAAATTCCTAAAGGAGCCAAAACAGTAGGATGCAAATGGGTCTACAAAACAAAGTATAACTCCAATGGGAATGTAGAAAAGTACAAAGCTAGACTTGTGGCAAAAGGCTTTATGCAAAGAGAAGGCGTAGATTACAATGAGACTTTTTATCCGGTCTCATGTAAGGACTCCTTCAGAATCATCATGGCACTAGTTGCACATTTTGATTTAGAGTTGCATCAAATGGATGTCAAGACGGCATTTCTAAATGGAGATTTAGAAGAAAATATTTACATGAAACAACCCAAGGGTTTTTTCATGGAGGGGAAGGAACATATGGGATGCCGCCTAAAGAAATCCATTTATGGGTTAAAGCAAGCCTCTAGGCAGTGGTATTTAAAGTTTAATGATACCATTAAAAGATTTGGATTCAAAGAAAATGTTGAGGACAACTGCATTTATGCAAAGTTCAAAAGTGGGAAATATATTTTCCTAATTTTGTATGTGGATGACATTCTGCTTGCCAGCAATGATTTAGTCTACTACTAGAGACAAAGAAGTTCTTGTCATCAAACTTTGACATGAAAGACCTTGGTGAAGCCTCTTATGTTTTGGGCATAGAAATTCACAGAGACAAAAAGAATGGAGTGTTAGGACTGTCGCAGAAAGCGTATTGTGAAAAGATTTTAAAGAAATACAATATGCATGCGAGTAATTCAACACCTGCTCCCATAGTCAAGGGAGATAGTTTTGGGAAATCCCAGTGTCCAAAGAATCAATATGAGATCGATCAAATGAAGTCAGTACCATATGCTTCGGCTGTTGGAAGCTTACAGTATGCACAAGTGTGCACTCGCCCTGACTTAGCATTTATCACCGGGGTACTCGGTAGATATCAAGAGAATTCAGGCATAGAGCACTGGAAGATGGTAAACAAAGCTTTGCGTTATGTGCAAGGCACAAAAGGCCTCATGCTAACATACAGAAGATCTGATTCCCTAGAGATAAAAGGGTATTCAGATGCTGATTTTGCGGGAGATAAAGACGACCGAAAGTCCACGACAGGGTATGTCTTTACTCTCGCAGGAGGTGCTATTTCGTGGAGAAGCGCCAAACAGTCGATAGTTGCATCATCTACGATGTATGCAGAATTTATAGCTTGTTAGGCCATGGGACAGGCGTTATGGTTAAAGAAATTCTTACCCGACTTGAAAGTGGTTGACAGCATCAGCAGGCCACTAAAGATGTACTGTGACAACGAGCCCGCAGTATTCTATGCTCACAACAACAAGTCGAGTAATGCTACAAAGTCTATAGATATAAAGTATTATGTTGTGAAGGACAAAGTCCAGGATCAAACTATAAGACTCGAGCATATAAGGACAAAGGATATGCTTGCGGATCCGCTAATGAAAGGCTTACCACCCAATGTGTTCAAAGAACACATAGCCGGCATGGGTTTAACGGGAAGCCTATGATTTCTGGACTAAAGAGGCCCAAAAGTAACAGGATTTGTTTCAGAACATGAAGGTATATAGTGGCTGTCTGATTCCATCGGCAATTGAGATGAGACGATGAAACATGCTCTATGTATCATTCTGTGATGAAATAAGTAAAGAACAAAGTTAAAAGTAAAGTCGAGATCTAGGGGGAGAATGTTAGATAGATTTCAACGTGACTGGGCCCAACGGCCCAGCACGCCCCTATCCGTGCCCTGATCGGGGGCGTCCCAACCCTATCTGGTTGGTGGGCCCCTGTCGCCAGCGCTATATAAAGAGGTGGGGGGCTGGCAGCACGCTTCACGAGGTTAGCCGTTCCCTAGCCGCCCCACCTACAAACCCTATCCGATCTAGGCTAGCGCTGCGCCGACGGGAAGCTCCACCGCCGCCACACTCACCCCTTTACCACCCATGGCCAATGACGGAGGCTCCAGCTCCGGCACTAGCTCGGGCATCCCCTCTGGCTCATGTCTCTCAAGCCAGGGAGCAGGTAGTTCTCTCTCTCTGTTTCGATCTAGAAAGGTAAAGTACAATGCTACTGATAGATCTAGACTAGATCCATTGCAAAGTTGTGTTATAACAATATCTTAGTGCAATATAAACATGTTTACTTGCGAACTAAGAACAAAACATGCTGGGCTCGTCACGTTTTGTTACGCTCCTTCCGTGCGCGCCACGCACCGAAGCTACGACCCTGTTCATGGCGGAACCTCGATTCCCGCTCATGGCTGGTCCGGAGCTGGCGCAGGTAGCCACGCGTCGCCGAGATTCTCCCCCCACCTACTCCACCCGTCTCCCGCTCGCCAAAGGCTCAGACATCGCCGACCCCTCCCCCTCTGTTGAGATTTGCTTCTCGCTCTGGATTTCCCTGCCTTCTGATGCTGTCAAGCGATGAGGAGAGGAATCTGGAGGAGGGAGAAGGTTCAAAGCAGGGTGCTGGCCCGGGTGAAGTCGGAGATGGAGAGCTGCTCGGGAGCAACCGGCCGCATACTCCGCATCGACGTGATTTGGGGTTTGAGGAAGGTGCGCTCTCTGAGGTCCGCTCTCCCTGTCGGCTTGATGAAGGCTTCAACATATGCTTTGGGTCGCTGCCACTCTGTTTTGGGGCAGACACCTCGTCAGCTCAGTGCTCTAACCTCGCTCCCGCGGGCGAAATGGAAGTTGGGATCGCTGCGGAGGATTCTATCGGATTCTCGAAGCAGCTCCTGCAAGCGGGGGAGGCCTCGCAGAGCCTCATCCCCCATATCGAGGCTGGTGCAGGTTCTGAGAAGTCCTCTGCTCAAACAGCTTGGTACGGTTCAGATGGTGCCGGGTTTCTCGAGGAAGGAAATAGAGGCTGCAGTTGGCCTGCTAGATCTCCAGGTGCAAGCATCTCTGCTCTGCAATGTCCTGGTTTCGGTACGGAATCGAGGAGCTCTGTAGAGGAGCTGAAGGAGCAATGGCGAGAACATGCAGCTTGTGGCCAGAAGAGGAAGAAATTCAAGCTCGTCAAAAAGTCTGTGATGGAGTTAGATGGGCTTGGTTTGGGTGGTGTTGAAAGCTTGGATGATTTTTTCATACAACTATGGTGTTGTCCTTTGCAGCCCATGTGTTGTCCACCACCACCACAGCCTCTGCAACCTCCACCACCTCCACCTTATCCTACTCCCTACTGGACACCTGTCCATTCCTTTATAACCAAGGCTGCTCCTGGTCCTAGGGTTTATTCTTCCCCCTCCTGGTGGCGGCGGTTGTGGAGCTCACCTCTAGCCTACAGTGTTTGGGGCTTGAAGACTGGCCGCCTGAAGAAACCAGAGAAGTTGAGATGGGTGATCATGGTAGAGGGAACCAGGGGAGAGGCAGAGGGAGAGGCAAGAAACAGGAGAGCTGGTCTCAGCAGGGAGGCCAGCAACAGTTCCAGCAGAACCCTTTTGAGATGGGGCAGTTCAATCCTCAGTTCTATCCCAATCAACCTCCCTATGGATTCATCCCAGGTATGCAACCAACTTGGGGTTTCAATACTCCTTTCCCTGCTTTCCCTGGTCAGCAGCCATTCAACATGCCTTCCAATCAGTGGGTTGCTCCACAACAATAGCAAGTTCCACAGAGTAATGAGATGGTTGAGAAAAGTAAAGTTCAGCAGAAACCTAAGAAGAAACAGGGGCTTGTTCAGAGAGAGGCTGCTGCCCCTATGAGCAGTATTAATCAATGGAACTATGTGGATGCAATTTGTCTGTGTTGTGGTGAACCAGGTCACCTGCAGAGCACTTGTGAGAAGACTCCTCTTTGTTTCATATGTAAAAGTTCCTCTCATGCTGTGGAGAAGTGTCCTGTTAGGAAGAGGCCTCATCAGATGGCTAGGTATGTTGGTAGTGGTGCTCCTAGTCTTGGCTTTTATCACATTGAGATCCCTGAAGTGGTTATGCATCCCATTGCATCCACAAAAAATTGTGGTATTGTCTTGATTGAGGAGGGGTCTTTGACTGCTGCTGAACTGGCTCAGGAGTTCTCCAAGATCTACAAGACAAATTGGCCATGGCAAATCAGAGAGATAGGAGTGGACAATACTTTTCTTGTCAAGTTCCCTCCACACATTGGTGTGGAGCAGGTCATTGGCTACCCCAAGTTTGGTGTGTCAAAACCTGGTGTTTGGGTCAAGGTTGAGGCTTGGAATGATGACCCAGAACCAGTGGATTCCTTGAAGAAAGTGTGGGTGGTTATTATAGGCTTGCAGACTAAGTGGTGTGAATGGAGTACGTTAGATCAAGCTGTCTCTACTTGTGGCATTCTGGAGGATGTTGATTGGCAGAGCATCTTCAAAAATAATGCTAAAGAAGTCAGGGTCTTGGTTAAGTGTAAGGATCCTTCCAAGTTACCTGCTGGCAGACTTTTTAATTTCCATGATCACTTGTTCCACCTGGGTTTTAATCTAGATGCTACTGTTCCTGCTATGGTGTGTGATGAGGTTCAAGATAAAGAGAATCAGAATGATCAGAATCAGAAAGGTGCTGATGATTCTACTGGCCAAGGGGATGGTATGAACCATGAGGGTAGCTCTGGAAATGGTCTGCCCTCTCTACAAACTAGCTCTGGAAATTTACCAAGGAATGGTGGTCAAGGGACCAGCATGGTTAGGATGGCTGCTAAATCTGAGTTGAGTGCTAATGCTGTTTTCCAGTTGATGGTCCAAAAAGGGGTTGTTGACTCTGAAGGAAACTTCATTTGGGATAACTCTCAGCCTCCAGCTGATGTTGACTCTGAGGTGCAACAGTTCTGGATACAAGGACAGCATGAGGAGGAGAGTTTTGCTCAAAAGCTTGAGTCAGAAACTAACAGTAAGGATGTGGATTGTTTGAAGTTACCTGATGATATTATGACTAGCTTTAAGGATCTGGGTGTGAGAGAGAGATGATTCCATTATAGAGCCAAAAGCTATCAAGAGGCAGAAGCAATGTGGTCCTGTTCAACCCACTAGAAAGAGCACTAGAGTGGATAGGTCCAGGAACATCCTTGCTAGAGCTGTTGACTTGAAGAAGAAGAATAATTTAGAGGTTCCCAACTTGAAAGGTATAATGCTTGCTAATCCTTTCAATGTTCTTTCTCCTGTAGAGCTAGAAGTTTTATCTGATAAGATAGGAGTGGTAGTTGATGATAGTGCTCATGTTGATGTAGATGATAGTCTTAGTTTTATTGCTACTTCATCTGGTCCTAGGAACTTGGATGAGGAAGCAGATGATTGGATTGAAGTCTTGCATAAGTCTCGGGGCAAGCACCCCAGGAAAAAGTCTTTATGATTAGTGTGTTCTGGAATAGTAGGAGTTTAAATGCTCCTGGTAGACAGAAGTATATTGAGGATATTTTTTCCCTTTAAGAGTAGACTATATTGGCTTTCAAGAGACCAAAAAAGATAGTTTTAGTCATTCTTTTTTGAAGAATCTGTTAGGAAATAGAAATTTTGCTTGGAATTTCTTGCCTTCTTGTGGCACTGCTGGTGGCATTCTAGTAGGTGTTAATTTGGACCTTTTTGATGTAGTTGTTTGGGATATTAGATCTTTTTCTGTTAGTGTAGTGGTTAAGAATAAGGTTACTGATTTTGTTTGTAGGATTACTACTGTCTATGGTTCTGCATATGAGGATGGCAAGCAAGCTTTTATCTCTGAGTTGCATGAATTGTTCATTAATTGGGATGGTCCTGCCATGATTGGTGGGGATTTTAATTTGATTAGGTCCCTTGAGGACAAAAATAATAGTAACATAGATTATAGATGGGTAGATAAGTTTAATACTTGGGTGGATCTTTGGGCTCTCATGGAGATTGGTTTATCTGGGAGAGCTTATACCGGGGGTAATAACCAGGCTGATCCTACTATGTGTAAATTAGATAGAATTTTTTGTACTACTGGTTTTGACATGCATTTTCCTTTAGCTAGTGCTAGAGCTCTTCCTAGATTAGGTAGTGATCACACCCCTATTGTTTGGGATTCTGGTGAGCATTGTATCCCAAAAACTTTCAGATTTAGATTTGAGAAGTGGTGGTTGGCTAGGTCTAATTTTAAAGATATTGTTTGTAAGGCCTGGTCTCTCAGGATTTTTAGTGCTAATCCTTTAGATGTTTGGCAAGGTAAAGTTAGGCAGTTTAGGAAATTAGCCAAGGGTTGGAGTATTAATATTGAGGCTGCTATTAGGAAGAATAAGAAAGAATTAATGGAGGAGTATGATTCTTTAGACATTAAAGCAGAATCTCAATTGCTTTCTGATGAGGAGAGGAATAGACTAGCTTGGATTTTTACAGAACTCCAGTCCTACTGGGTTGTAGAAGAAACCAAAGCTAGGCAGAGATCTAGGGATAGGAACATTTTAGAGGGGGACAGGAATACTGCATACTTTCATGCTGTAGCTAATCAGAGAAGGAGGAAGAAGTTAATTCCTGTTTTAGAGGGACCTGATGGCCCAGTTACAGATATTGGTGGCATGTCCAAGATTGCTATGGACTATTATAAGGATCTTTTTGCTTGGGAACCTAGGCCTGAGTTAAGGCTTAAGCATGATTTTTTCTCTGAAGATGAGAGGATTAGTGAGGAGGAAAATCTTGGCTTGGGTGCCCCTTTTTCTGAAGAGGAAGTTAGGGGGGCAGTCTTTGGCTCTTATGCTGAAGGTGCTCCTGGGCCTGTTGGCCTGTCCTTTTTGTTTTATCAATCCTTTTGGGATATTATTAAAGATGACCTGTTATCCATGTTTAATGCATGGCATGAGGATCATCTTGATATTTTTAGATTGAACTTTGCCATGATTACTTTGATTCCTAAAGATAATGATGCTAAGACTATGAAGAAGTTTAGGCCTATTAGTCTGCTAAATTGTTCTTTTAAAATCTTCACTAAGGTTTTGACTAACAGATTAGCTAAAGTGATAGGTAGGATTATCACTCCTAATCAATCTGCTTTCATTAGAGGTAGGTTTATTTTAGAAAGTGTAGTGACAGCTCATGAGATTATTCATGAGGTGCATAGTAGCAAGAGTAAAGGGCTTGTCCTTAAGATATATTATGAGAAAGCTTATGATAGAGTCAATCTAGATTTTTTTGTTTAAGATTCTAGAGCTTAAGAGGTTTTTGTCCTATTTTCATTAGGTTTATTAAACAAATCACTCTAGGGGGGTCCATAGGGGTCAAAGTTAATGATTTAGAGAGTGACTTTTTTCTGACTGGGAAAGGCCTTAGACAAGGTGATCCCATTGCTCCCCTGCTTTTTAACATCATGATTGATGTTTTCTCTAGAATGTTGACTAAAGGCTTTGTTTGTGGAGCCATAGTGGGTCTTTGTCCTAATTTTGTGCCTGGGGGTGTTAGTTGCTTACAGTATGCTGATGATACTTTACTTTTCTTGAAACCTGATAGAACTGGGGCCATTAACCTCAAATGGATCCTTACTTGTTTTGAGCAAATTTCTGGAATGAGGATTAACTACCATAAAAGTGAGCTCATTCCCATTAATTTAGATGATGATGAGTTTAGACCTTTTCTAGATATTTTTGAGTGTGTTGGGGGTAGTTTTCCTGTTAAATATTTGGGGATTCCCCTGCATTTTGATAAATTGAGGAGATAGGATCTTCAGCCTCTTATAGAAATTCTTCTTAAAAGGATCACTGGCTGGAGGGGTAAACTCCTTTCTTATGCTGCTAAAAGAGTCTTGATTCAAGCTTGCTTATCAAGCATCCCTATTTACCTTCTTTCTTTTTTTAAATTCCCTAAATGGGCCATTAAGCTTCTGGATTCCCATATGGCTAACTTCTTCTGGAATGATGAAGAAGATAGACATAAAATTCACCTTGCTAACTGGCCCTCAGTCTGTATGAAAAATGATTTTGGAGGTCTGGGAATTCCAAATTTGTTAGATCTTAACTTGTGTTTGCTAGGATCTTGGATTAAAAGGTATATTCAGGGTGAAGGGACACTCTGGAAGAAAATTATAGATGCTAAGTATAGAACTAAAAACCCTAATATTCTCTGTTGTCATGATATTCACCCTTCTACTTTTTGGAAAGGGGTGATGTGGGCTTCTAGAGCTGTGGAAGTAGGTTATAAGTGGCAAGTAGGTAATGGTAAATCTATTAAATTTTGGGAGGATGTGTGGTTTGGTCTCTGGCTACCCAATATTGGGAAGTTTATTTAGTTTCCAATCAACAAACCAAAACTATAGCTGATCTTTGGGATGGTAGTGATCTTAGATGTGACTTTAGAAGAACTTTTACTGACCAGATGATGGTCCAGTGGCAGGAAATTTTAGGCATTGCCCAATCGGTTTCTCTGACAGAGGATGAGGATCAACTTATTTGGCAGTATGAGTCTAAGGGAGTTTATTCTTCTAGCTCCATGTATGCTCTTGTAAACTTTAGAGGGGTGACTCCTCTTTATTTGCCTGCAGTTTGGAAGCTCAAAGTTCCCCCTAGGATTCAGATTTTTCTTTGGCTTTTTTCTCAGAACAAAATTCTTACTAGAGATAATCTTAGAGCCAGAGGTGTTCCAAAACCGATGGAATGTACTCTATGTAAAGAGTTTGAATCTGTTAAGCATTTATTTTTTGATTGTGTGGTTTCCAGGATGATTTGGACTGATGTTCAGCACATCTTTGGAATTTTAGTTGTTGATTTCGAATCTATTGCTTCGAGATGGCTTGCTAGTAAGAAACATTTACAGTTAATGTGGTTTCTACTGTAGTTCTTTGGGCATCTGGAATAATAGAAATAACATAGTTTTTAATCATGCCCCCTGGATTAACATGAAACAGGTCTGGCGTCTCGTCCTTTCGTATCTAAGGAATTGGAAGGTCCCATTCAAAGAGTTGGAGGAAGGGAGGATCATTCTGTTCATGGAACAGATGATAAGCAGGCTGAGGAACCCACTGGATCTCATGGCAACCTGATCTGCAATGGCTTTGAGTGGATCTCTACTTGGAAAACCACTGCTTCGTCGAGCTATGGGGGGCGTGCTTCTCGGACGTTCCTGGAGACACACCCTGAGGCTGCTGATGAGGTTCATGTGGTTATTTGAGGCAGAGTTTTTGTTTGCTTAGCCTGTTTCCTCTCCTGTCTCCCTCTGTTCTGAATGTAATCCTATCAATTTCTGAAACTAGCTTCTCTGCTCGCTTTTGTGCTTTCTGGGTTTCCCCTTAAGGGTCCTGGAAAATTTAGTAGCTACCTTTTAGCTTTTAGTCGTTGACGAGGTTTAATCTCATCAATGCCCATTGTTATGGACTTGGGTTTTGGAGAAGATGGGGATGCTGGAGATCGTGGCACGGTTAACAGACAAGCAACCAGGGGACACGAGATTTACCCAGGTTCAGGCCCCCGGAGGGAAAACCCTACTCCTGCTTGTCTGCTCTTTGATTACGGCGGAACCGAAGGTTACAGGGTGCGCAGATTCGATCTGGCGTGGATGCGTGTGCGAAAGTATGAGTCGAGAGATCTAGGACGTGCCCTCCTGGCCTTTATATAGACTTAGGCAGGTCCCGGGCATAGTCCTAGTCGGTTACAAGTTCTAGGGTTTTACCCCTTTGAATTTCCTATCTCCTCTAGTCTTGCTCTCCAAGGATCCGAAGATGTCATGGGCCTTGGCCACCCGAAAATCTTCATGGGCCAGCGTATGTTTGCTGTGGGCCTTCCTTGGGCTGGACCAGGTATGCTGAAGTTACGTACCCGTAGGGTATAACCATGTCAATAGCCCCCGAGTGTTCAGTCGAATCGTAGATTCGGCTGAGGACTCTTCCATCCTTCGGGTGCAGTTATATGTTAATTGTATATGTGTGTAGGGATTGTTGATGCGTGTGCCTGACTCACCCGACGGATCAGGGTTAGTTAACTGTCTTAGGACGAAACAACACGATCTTCTTCAGGTTCGGGTCCCTCAACCCGGACCTGGAACATATGCTGGCGTAATTCGACTCAGGCCGCGGAGGACTTACAGGAGTGGAATTCTAGTGATTTTAATTGGTGTACCCAACGCGTCCGTCGGGATTTTCATCGTAACTACTGGTACGGATTCATACTTGCAGAGCGCAGTCAGGTGCGTTGCCAGGCCATCAGATGATATCTGCAGGTCTTATCTTTGCGTCGCGGATGCATCATCCGAATCATTTATCACCTCGGAGGTGCTTCCGGTGGCCAAGGAGATTGTCATTCACTTAGCGTTTTGTTGGGGCAGAGTTGCCAAAAAAGTTTTTGCATGCGAATCCGGAAGATCGCAGTCGAAGATTTCATAGGGTGCACGACCAGCGCTCCCTATGGGAGTAGCCCCCAAGTGTCTGTTTGAGTCGTAGACTCGAACGGAGACTTTAGTTCAAGCGTTGTTTCAGTTTGTTAAGTCCGAAGGACTCGAAAAATTTCAGATGCTTAAATCCATCCTCCCTATGGGAGTAGCCCCCGAGTCCGTAGTGGAGTCGTAGACTCGACGTAGGACTCAGAGAAGTAATTTTGCCTTCATTTGTCTGTCGGGTGCGCGACCAGCGCTCCTGATAGGAGTAGCCCCCGAGTATTTAGTCGAATCGTAGATTCGAGTGAGTACTCTTAGCTGTGGAGCCGAAGTGGTGCTAGTATAGCTTTTGATGACGTTAGTGCTTACGATCGATGACCTCAAGCATCTGCTATGCCAGAGATGACTTGACTGGACGAAGCATGGGTCCCACTTCCTGACTTTGAATTGACCGGTCACGCACGGCGTGGAGATGATTACGGTGTCTCCTCGATTTCCGCGCGTAGTGGACGGCGTGGTAACGACGGTTCGTTTTGGTGCTGACACGTGTACGGCCAGATCTACCGTTGTCGTTAGGTCTTCTCGATGGACGGCCAGCGTGCGTCGTCTTCGCTGTTATAATCCCTGGTGAAATCGTGGTTTGTTTTTCACCGCAGTAGTTCATCTATTCACTGCCTCCTCGTTCTTGAGCTATTCTTGCTGCGCGCTGAGAGTTTCCTTCACATTTCCTTTGTCCTTCTTTGTTGCCAACGCCACCACCGCTGTAGCGCCATGGGGAAGACAAAGAAGTCCTCATCTGCGGTTGGGACCAGTGCCTCCGGAGGCAAGAAGGGCACCGCCACTGCTTGCGTCACCGATGGTGGCTGGCGGCGATCAGAAACGCGGGAGAGCGATCTCCGCAAACTGCGCGAGCGGAGCCTGATCCTGCAAGACACGACGGCCGTGAGACTCCCAGACAATGAGGTAATCCCCCGTCCCCCATCTGGGTACCGGGTTATGTTTGTTGCCTTCGTGATTCGCGGGTTTTCTTTTCCGGTCCATGACTTCCTTCGTGGACTGCTCTTTTTCTATGGGGTTCAACTCCATCATCTGTCTCCCAACTCCCTTCTCCACATTGCGTGTTTTATCACGCTTTGCGAGTGTTGGCTTGGCATTGAGCCGCACTTTGGCCTCTTCCGGAAGCTTTATTCCGTGAAGAGGCAGTTTGGTTCGGATGGTGTGTATCCCATTGGGGGTTTCATCATCTCCCTCAGTCCCAATGTGCAATTCTTTTCCTTTTCCATGTCCGAATCTGTCCAGTACTGGCGGAGGAAATGGTTTTACATCCGTGACTCCGTACTGCCTGGGCAAGATTTTGGTCTCGTTCCTTTTGACCCCTCCCAATTGATTGAGAAGAAAAGATCCTGGAAAAACCAAATCTTAGACGGTGAGGTGGCGGAGATAGAGGCCCTGTACCGTCGGGTGGACGATCTCCAACTGATTCCTGAGAAGGAGGTGAACGGTGTCGATATTATCCGGACGTTTCTTGAGCGTCGGGTGCAGCCTCTCCAAGCGAGGGTGCACGCGATGTTTCTTTACTCTGGGCACCGTGATCCGACGAGGGTTTCGAGTGAGAAAATATCCGAGGTGGAACTTGACAAGGCTCTTCGCGCGCTGTTGAAGTTCAAGGCCGACGAAGAAATTCCGGGGAAGTCGCTGACTCCTCCCTTTTCTTCGATGTTGGTCGTACCGAAGGTGTAGATTTGCGCACGTAGTGCTCCCCTTTGTTTTTGTCAGCTGTGAATTTTTTCCTTTGTTTGCTAACAAAGTTCCTTTTCCTCTTGCAGAGCTTCAAAGTGCCGGGCATGGCACCACCGTTGCCCGAAAGGTATCCGAATGCCCCCGATAATGAAGTGGTGGATTCCGTGTCCGAGCTACCGTCAGCACGATCTCCAGCGGAGGATGCCGACGAGTCGAGTGAGGACCATTCACGCAAGCGATCACGGAGCTCTAGCGAGGCTTCAGATGCCTCGACTCCTCCGACTCCCAGAAATCCTCTGGGCCTTGAGCGTCATGATGATGTTCATGGGGGTTCTTCCTCTCCCCTTCCTGCCATTCCTGTGCGGGCTGTTGCTCCGCACCCGCCAGCAAAGCGGAAGAAGGAAGAAAAGAAGGAGGAGAAAAAGGAAGAGAAAAAGGAGGAGAAGAGGTCCCGAAGGGCTTCTCCTATCTTCGACCTGAGCGCGTTGGGCTCGTAAGTTTTCTTGTTGCCACTGTTGTCGTTTGTTCCCTCGTTATTTTTGCACCTGTGTTGATTGGTTCATATGCAGGCAATCCTCCGACGGCTCTAGTGATGGTGCACGGGACATGATGGGGGAGTCGAACATTGCGTCGCCTCCTCCTCAGACAGTGGTGACTTCGGGTGGCGCCGCTCCAGTTCCTCCTGTGCAGGAGAGGCTGGTGGTTGCGCCTCAGAATTTCGCAGGCGGGCCTGCGGGTTCGCCTTCAGAGCACGTAAGTTTTTCTGCTTGATGTTATGGGGGGAGCCCCCGAGTGTCTTCGTATGCTGATGTTGTTTTTGTTTCTTTGTGTTGGGCATAGCCCCCAAGTCCTGTTCTTACTACTATTGCCTTTTGCTGCAGCCTTTTGTCCAAGAGGCCAAGCGGCTGGTGGAGGAACGCCTGACACTGGAGGCGAAACTGCGGCAGCTTCAAGGTATTCGTCTGCTTTGTAGTACTTCTCTTGCTTATCCTGGTCCTGTTCTTTGACACTTGCTTGTCATAAATGCAGAGGAGCATAACAACTCTCTCCGTGAGGTCGATGCTCTGAAAAAGAGCCTTGGCCAATCGGAGCAGAAGGCCGAAGCTGCCGCTGGTGCGAGAGAGCGCCTTGAGCTGGAGCTGACGAAGGCAGCCGAAGCGAAGGAGCGTCTGCAGCAGGAGGCCGCAGATCGTGAGGAGCAGCTGGCCACCGTTGCGGCTGCTCGTGAAAAAGGGGTGGCGGAGAAGCTCATGGCTGCTGCCAAGGCTATTTCAGGTGAGCGCTAGCTTTTGTACTTGCTTCTTTTTCTACGGATCTTCTTCTATGTTGCCTTTCTTCATGTTTTCTTCTTTTTTGTCTCAGATGCCGCAGGCATCGAGTTCGACCGCGGTGCTCTGGAGCACGGGAGTGCTCTAGATGATGCCACTGTAGCGGTCGAAGACCACTGCAGCACCGTCGTCAACTCCCTTGCCAAGGCGAAAGAGGTCCTTGGTCGCTTCTACCAGGAGCTCTTCCCGAAGGGCGCATCCCTTGAAGATGTGGATGCCCTGGCAGAGGCTCTGTCAGCCGAAGTGCCTGCAGTGTACAAGCGCAAGCAGAAGGGCATCGGCGCATTCGTTGGGCTGGCGATGGCCATGGCGGCTGGGGCGGAGCTGGACCTGCCCCAGATTACTTCTCGGATGCCTACGGCTGCGGATGGATCCGAGGTAGCCTTCGCCGCCTACTCCGCTCGCTGCAGACGATATGGGCCCAAGCTCATTGACTTGCTGTCTGAGTACGCATTGCGGCAGCAGGACGAGGCCAAAGCTAGGCAGTCTGGTTCTGAGGCGACTCAGTGTCCTCCGCCTTAGGCATAGTAGACGTAGGGTAGTTTGTAGTCTACTTTTGTTGTAAATATATTTTGTAGTACCATCCTTATGCCACGTAGTGGCCTTATATATTTTAATGAATTCCTCCGAGTTGTGCTTTATCCTTGGCTGAATGTCTGTGTGCCTTCTTTTTTTCTGCTGCTATAGGTTCCTTCGGGCACTGACCCAGTTGACGCTTCATCCGAAAGGCCCTTGCAACCATCATTGGATGATTCCTCGCAGCTCGCTTTTCTTCGAGATCGCGTGCGGAGCTTGGAGAGAGATTTGCTTGGGTTACGCGGTCGCGCCGACGTTTGGAAATCCAAGGCAGACCGTGGTGCAGCCAGAGAGGAGTATTTGATGGCGGAGCTGGGTCGGCTGTCCGAGCAGCTGCAATGTAAGTTGATCCTTCTTTCGGGCTGTAGCTTAGTTCTTTGGGTGAGCCTGCTGGCCTTATTCTTGTTTTGTGCGGTTGTCGCGGTGCCAATCTTGCTCCGAGGGAAGAAAATGAGCGTATCGCTGTTCGAGTCAATTGCTTGACTCAACAGGACATGGAGGCCGGCGGCTTCTTCTGGATGGATCGTGATCGCGCCATGGTTCTGGCGACGGTGCAGGATCGTGTCTACCAGGTTTCGCGGGTGCTCCGCCAGGTGCAGACATCACTTTCCTCGGTGCTGCACGTCATGTTTCCTTTGGATGCCGTGCCAACGACCCTTGCAAGTCTTCTGACGAAGTTTCGGAGTGCCAGCAATGTTAAGGAGCTGGTGCGGCAGCAGCTCGTCACAGGGGTGAAAGCTGCCTTGTCTCTTGTGAGGGTGCACCGCCCTGACGTAGATTTGGCTGATGTGGCGACTGGGCCACCTCCTCGACCAGATGGTGGTGAGTTGAACATACGCCCGCATTACGCGGCCGTAAGGCAGTATGCCGAACAGATTGTAGATTTGTTTGAGCAGCGTGCTCAGGTTATTCTTCAGAATAGGTAGGACCTAAAAATAAACATATAGATGTAAAATTTGTATATTGCGGCTAGGCGTTTCTGTGCCCTTTGTTGTAAAGGTTTGCTTGTTTGTGAGCACGCAGTGCTTTGATTGAGTGCGTGCCCTTTTCGTTTGCCTGACGTGGTCAGCTACTCAGGTGTACACGTTTGGTCCTCAGTCGATGAAATCGTGAGGTGGGGGAGCCCCCAAGTGCGTATGTAGCATGTAGTAAAGTTGCAGAAAATGGTCAACCGAAGGTTGGGGGCGAGACACTTAGCTTTATTTATATCATAATGGAGGAGGTACATGGTTCGGCTGAGTAGCCTTGGCTGAAAGCCTTATTGAAACGAAAAAAGGAGGGTAGGTTGCTACGGGTAGAATCGTCGCAGGTGCGAGACGTTCCATGGGTTGGAGTATGCGACTCCAGACTCCACGTGCTTGAGGCGATAGGCGCCACCTGGGATGACTTCGGTGATGACATAGGGTCCTTCCCATGGTGAATCGAGTTTGTTCGGTCGCTTTTGCTTGAGTCGCAAGACAAGGTCTCCTTCGACGAAGGACCTTGGGCGCAGCCGGCGGCTGTGATAGTTGCGGAGACTCTGCTGGTACACCGCTGATCGAGCTGCTGCTATATCCCGCGCTTCGTCGAGTGTGTCGACGACGTCTTCGAGTGCAGCCGTGGACTCGGCTTCGCTGTAAGAGACGACTCGTGGAGCCTGGTGGCGTACTTCGGCTGGTAGCATGGCCTCAGCTCCGTGCACCATGAAGAACAGTGTGTAGCCGGTGGAGCTGTTTGGCGTAGTACGTAAGCTCCACAGGACAGACGGTAGCTCTTTCGTCCAGTTTCCAGCTTTGTGCTCGAGTGAGCTCATGAGGCGCTTCTTGATGCCAACGCCGATTAGGCCGTTGGCCTTTACCACTTGCCCGTTTGTTTGCGGGTGTGCCACTGAGGCATACGTGATATTGATCCCGAGGCCTTCGCGGAAGTCCTGTAATTCTTCGGAGATGAAGTTCGATCCGTTATCGGTGATGATGCTGTGCGGTACGCCAAACCTGTAGACAATGGATTCGAAGAACTTGACGGCGGTTTTGCCCTTCTGGTTGGTGACTGGCATGGCCTCGATCCACTTGGTGAATTTGTCGACTGCGACCAGGAGGAAGACGTGTCCTCCTTTCGAGGATTTTGGCAGTTTGCCGATCATGTCGAGGCCCCATTGGGCAAAAGTCCAGGCTATGGGTATGGGTCGAAGTTCGGATCCAGGTGAGTGCGGTTTGTCGGCGAACCGTTGGCACCCGTTGCATCTTCGGACGATGTCCTTCGCGTCGCTCATGGCCGTTGGCCAGTAGAATCCTGCTCGCAGAGCTTTGGCGACGAGGGAGCGACTGCCTGCGTGGTGGCCGCAGATGCCTTCATGGATATCTTGGAGTATGGCCTTGCCGTCGTTGATGGTGACGCACCGTTGCAGTACACCCGTAATGCTGCGTTTGTACAGCTCGCCGTTGATGATGGTAAAGGCTTTCGACCGACGAGATATGCGCCGGGCATCTGTCGGGCTGTCAGGCAATTCTCCGTTTATCAGGAACTGGAGGTATGGACGTGTCCAAGTTTCTTCAACTGCCATGACCTGCATCAGGTTGACCATGGCAACTTCGGTATCCAACTTTTCGGGTCCTTCATGACCTTCGGGTAGCGTAGCCCCCGAGTGTTCTGCTTCTTCGGGTGATCCTTTGGGGAATTTTCACTTGATGGATGGCACGCAGATCTGTTCGAGGAACACACCTGGTGGCACCTTTGCACAAGTGGAGCCGATGTTGGCGAGTCTATCGGCCTCCTCGTTGCTCTCTCTTCCAACGTGCCGAAGTTCGCAGCCGTCGAATTCTCCTTCGAGTGCGTTGTATAGCGCGCGGTACGCGATCATGTTTTCGGCGTGTGCGTCGCACTCATTCATCGTCTGCTATATGACAAGGTTGGAGTCACCGTAGATGACCAGGCGCGTTGCGCCACATATTTTTGCCATCTTCATGCCATGGATGAGGGCTTCATATTCGGCCTCGTTGTTGGAGGCTCTGAATTTCATCCGAAGAACGTACTTCATCTTGTCACCTTGCGGGGAGGTCAGTATGACTCCTGCCCCTGCTCCTGCTTCGCGCTTGGAGCCGTCAAAATGCATTGTCCAGGACTATGACATATCTGGGGTGTCAGGCAGCTGCAGCTCCATCCAGTGTACCAGGAAGTCTGGAAGGACTTGAGATTTGATTGCATGTCGCTTCTCGTAGACGATGTCCAAGGGTGATAGTTCAATGCCCCACAGGGCCACGCGCCCTGTGGCCTCTGGGTTATTCAGGATGCTGTTCAGGGGTGCCTCGTTGACGACCATCACCTGATGCTCCTGGACGTAGTGGCTCAGTCGTCGAGCCGTCATGAACACGCCGTATGCCAGCTTCTGGTAGTGCGGGTACCGCTGTTTTGTTGGAGTGAGAACCTCATTGAGGTAGTAAATTGGGCGTTGGACCCCGTGGGTCTTGCCTTCTTCGGGTCGTTCGACCACGAGTACTGTGCTGACCACCTGGTGTGTGGCTGCTATGTACAGCAGCAGGGGCTCGCGCTCTTTTGGCGTGACCAAAACGGGCGAGGTGGAGAGGAGCCGCTTGAGGCTTTCGAATGCTTCGTTGGCTTCTGGTGTCCACTCGAACTTGTCTGCCTTGCGCAGCAGCTGGTAAAATGGTAGGGCCTTCTCGCCCATGCGGCTGATGAACCTGCTTATTGCCGCTACTCGCCCTGCGAGCTGCTGAACGCCCTTGAGATTTTTTGGCTTCTCCATTGTCATGATGGCTTTGATTTTCTTCGGGTTCACTTCGATCCCTCGTTGAGAGATGAAGTACCCGAGCAGCTGACCCGAGGGGACGCCGAAGGCGCACTTTTCTGGATTGAGCTTGATCCTGTAGCGATCAAGGTTGTCGAACGTCTCACGGAGATCGTCGATAAGTGTTCTTGCCTCCTTGGTTTTTATGACTATGTCGTCGACATAGACTTGGACGTTGCGACCGATCTGGTCCTTGAGGCAGGCCTGCATGCATCGCTGGTACGTGGCACCCGCGTTCTTTAGCCCGAAGGGCATTGTGTTGTAGCAGTATACTCCGAACGGTGTGATGAATGCCGTTTTCTCTTGATCTTCGACCTTGAGTCGAATCTGGTTATAGCCTGAGTAGGCGTCGAGGAAGGAGAGTTTCTCACAACCTGCAGTCGAATTGATGATCTGGTCGATCCGAGGAAGAGGGAAGTGGTCCTTAGGGCAGTGTTTATTTAGTGACGTGAAGTCCACGCACATCCGCAGGATGTCCGTGTCCTTCTTCGGGACCATCACCGTGTTTGCTAGCCACTCGCTTTCCTTGATTTCCCGGATGAAGTCTGCTGCAAGTAATCTGTTGATCTCCTTGTCGATAGCTTCGGCTCGTGGCTCCGACAGTCTTCGGATGGACTGCTTGACTGGCTTGGTGTCTGGGAAGACATTGAGTGCGTGCTCGGTGAATTCCCTGGGAACTCCTGGCATGTTCGTAGGACACCAGGCGAAGATTTCCCAGCGCTCACGGAGGAATTCGACGAGCGCGCCTTCCTATGCGGTGCTGAGGTCGTTGGCGATCAGCGCCGTCTTGGAGGCATCCGTTGGATGGACCTGCACTTTCTTGGTGTTGATGGTGGAGTCGAAAGACATGTCAGGTGCGTTCTGCTTTGTGACTGGGGGTAGCCCATTGTCCGTCACCTCGCGGAGCCTTACAAGCTCGTCTTGTATGCCGAAAGACTGGGAGATTTTGTTGAAATCCCTGTCGCATTGGTCCGATCGGGTGAAGCTCCCGTGGACTGTGATGACGCCCCTTGGTCCTGGAATTTTGAGTAGTAGGTATGCGTAGTGTGGGACGGCCAGGAACCTTGCAAATGCTACACGCCCCAGGATGGCGTGGTATTGCGACGACCAGTCCACCACTTCGAATTCTAGTCGCTCCTGCCGAAAGTTGTCCGGCTTCCCGAAGATGACGTCGAGTCCTATTTTGCCCAGGGGGAATATGCCCTTTCCTGGGACAATGCTGTGGAACGTTGTGTATGACTGTTCCAGGCTGCATTGTGGGATCCGCATAGCTGCTAGAGTGCTTGCGAACATTAGGTTGATGCCGCTGCCGCCGTCCATGAAGACGCGACTCATCTCGAAGCCTCCGATCTGCGCCTCCAGCACCAGGGCAGCATGACCTGGGCGAGGGATCTGGCAAGGGTGATCCGCGCGAGTGAATGTGATGCAGGACTCCGATCCGCTGAGGTACTCAGGGATTGCAGGCGGAGTTGCCACGGCCAAGTTGATTTGTCGGGTGATTTTCTTCTGCACCCTGTTGGTGGGGCGTCCCTTCTGGATCATATTTAGTGCTCCCTTTGGTGGGGGGTATGCGACCCCGGCGTTGTTTTGTGCTGGTGCGACTGGTTGATTTGGGCCTCCAATAGGCCGCGGTGGAGGAGCTCCGTGTGCTATTTCACCTGGCGCAGGTGCGTTTCCGAACGCAGGAATTGGAGCTTGTTGCCTCATCTGCACCATGCCTTCGCTGAGTTTCTGGAACTCGCGGCAGTCCTTGAGCATGTGGCTAGCTTTCTTTTTGCCATCTTGTTTGTCGATGGAGAAGTGGATGGTGCATGGACCCGAAAGTTTGTCGAATGCTGAGGGTCCGTTGTCGCGGTCGCGGCGTTGCCACGACTGCGTTGGTCGTCCGTTGTCGCGGAAGTTTCCGCTACGGTATCCTCCGCTATCGCGGCTGTTGTCGTTACGGCGGTCGGCGTAGCCGGCTGCGACCATGTTGGGTCCGTCGCGGTCCTCGTAGACGCGCGATCTCCTCTTGCTGCGGCGTTCGTGTCTTCGGCCGTAGTCATCCTCTTCATCTGATTGCGCCCGCTGGATGCAATCTTCGCCGTCTGCCCAACTGTTGACGATTTCCATGAGGTGGTCGAGTGTCTTGGGATTTACACGCCCAAGTTCCTCCTTGAAGTCTGGGCGCTTGACGCCGTCCCTGAAGGCGTCGATGGTCCTTTCTTCGGAGATGTGTGCTGTGGAGTTCTTGGTTGTAGACCAGCGTAGTATGTACGAGCGAATAGATTCACCCGTTCTCTGAGTGCAGGCTCACAACTCTTCGATTGAGGCGGGCCTCTTGCTGGTGCCTTTGAAATTTCGGATGAAGCTGTAAGCGAGCTCCTCCCAGCTTCGGATGGATCCTGATGATAGGCTGCTAAGCCAGACCCGCGCCGCGCCTGTCAGCTGCAGCTGAAGGCATTGCATGGCGGTTTCTTTGTTGCCTCCGTGAAGCTTGACGGATGACAAATGATCACTGAGCCAGGACTTTGGATCTTGCGTGCCGTTGAACTTCGGAGTATCCGAAGGAAGCTTGAAGTTGCGTGGCATCTGTGTTCGTCGAACGGATCTGCTGGAGCATCGAGCCCCGCAGAGTTCTCCTTCGTTTTCATCCATCTCAGATTCAGACGAGCATGCGCGTTTGGCGCGTGCTTTGTCGATCATGCGCTATGTAAGCTTGTCTCTGGCGTCGTAGTCGCGTTTATGGCGGTGCGAGCTCTTCTTCCTTCGAGGAAGATCGTGTTCCTCTTCATCTTCGGATGAGGGAGTGGGGCTCCGGTCGCGCCTGGCCGGAGCTTTCTTCTTCGGCTCCATAGGAGCGTCTTCGTGGAGCGCAGCTCCGATTAGTCCTAGTCCGGTGAGTGCGGACCTATGCATGGCCCTTTTCGGGTCCCCCTCCAGAGGTGGGTGAGCCGCGAGATACGCAGTGGCTGCCATGATCGCAGCTTGTGGCGTCTTCGGGATGATGTTGCCGTCGGCGTCCATATCCATGAACGATGTGTGGAGAGTTCAGGTCATGTCACGCCGCTCCTTCGGGTCCATGTTTTCCACCCGAGAGCGGTGCTTGTTTCCCTGGTTTCCGTTTGTGCTAGAGCCGAGTGCCGCGGCGGAGAGCGCAGCTCGTCGCGCGCTGGACTCGGAGGCTGCTTGGTTGCGTTTGTCGAGCTTCTCCTGCATCTTGACTTGTTTCTTGTGCTCCTCGATGAGGAGGTAGTGGTATGCCATCAGTAAGTCACGTGAGGCGTCTGCAGGTAAGACGATGTCGCATGCGACGGCACGGCGAGCCTGGACCCATCCTTCTTTGCTAAGTTGGATGACGTGGCCGTTGCTTTCCCTGTTGGGTGGGGGGACTGGCTTCTTCTGTTTTCGCCGTTTCGATTGGGCGGCGGGTTAGGCGTTTCTTCGTCGGTTTGGATGACTGCGGCGCACAGATAGCGCTTGCAGATTGGTTGGCTGCTGCCGCAGCTTTCGGATCCGGAACCGTAGGTCCCTTCATCCGAAGGTGGATCGCACAGATCGGAGTTGCAGCTGCTGCTGCTGTAGAACTCATCTATTAATGGTGAAGTGCGTAGCACGGGGTGTGGATCCCACTAAGCGGGCCTAATTGACGGCACGGGCACCCGCTCAGGGAGGCGGAGGGTGCCAGTTTGTCCCACTTGGAAGCAGAAGCTCTCGAACAAAATTTCGAGTCCGTCGCCTACGGGTTCGAAATCCTTCATGGTAGACGGCGAGTGGGTGGTGAAGTCGAAAGTGCCGAAGAGGAGGTGATTCTCCGTCGCCGCGGAGTTGTAGATCGATCGGGTCGGAACCGTCACGACCGCACAATCAGCAGCCCCGATTCCCGCAGACGGCGCCAATTGACGAGGTTTAATCTCGTCAATGCCCATTGTTATGGACTTGGGTTTTGGAGAAGATGGGGATGCTGGAGATCGTGGCACGGTTAACAGACAAGCAACCAGGGGACACGAGATTTACCCAGGTTCAGGCCCCCGAAGGGAAAACCCTACTCCTGCTTGTCTGCTCTTTGATTACGGCGGAACCGAAGGTTACAGGGTGCGCAGATTCGATCTGGCGTGGATGCGTGTGCGAAAGTATGAGTCGAGAGATCTAGGACGTGCCCTCCTGGCCTTTATATAGACTTAGGCAGGTCCCGGGCATAGTCCTAGTCGGTTACAAGTTTTAGGGTTTTACCCCTTTGAATTTCCTATCTCCTCTAGTCTTGCTCTCCAAGGATCCGAAGATGTCATGGGCCTTGGCCACCCGAAAATCTTTATGGGCCAGCGTATGTCTGCTGTGGGCCTTCCTTGGGCTGGACCAGGTATGCTGAAGTTACGTACCCGTAGGGTATAACCATGTCAGTCGTTTTGCTTGTATCAGAACCTGAAGTACTGGCTGATGTTTGGTTTCATTTCCTGAAATGGAACCGGGGATGAATCCGTGTTGATCTTAAAAAAAAGGCACCTGTCGGCATCGCCGTCGGGGGAGGTCCACGTCCACCCTCCGTTGCGCGAGCCCGACGATCGGGCCGCCCTCCAGCATGCCCGTTCGGAGATGAGAGGTAATTTTGCCCCAACCTATTTTCCTACTCATCCATCTGTGACAGATTGATTGCTGAATACTGGGCCTTTTACTTGTTCGTGATGCGATTTTCTGTCTGTAGATGATCAGGACGAGCCCGTGACAGAAACAGATGGCGGCGCAGTTGAGGAGCTCTCCTCCTTCACACCCAAATCTCCAATCAGCAAGCCCTACATTTCCGACGTGCTAAATGATCCCACTGCCTATCCGGAGATCCTGGCCGCCTTCAATGAGGCCCATGCCAAATACAAAGCCAAATTAGGTGATCCCCTCCCCCCCGATCCCTCTCTTCCTCTCTTTCAGTTTGGCACATAAGTGAAATTGTCGAGAATAGCTTGGGCATGAACTTTGATGCTGCTGTTGGGTGTGCTATGCTAAAAGCTGGTGACTCAACGGCAGATACCATGTTGCAGTGGCATCAAGAGTTGGCCTGCGAGAAGCTTATTGATGGTGCTTGGCATAGGAGTTTTCCTGGAATGTAATATACAGCTTCTTGTAGTTTTCCTTCTGTTGATTTCCCTGCTCCCATTAGTGGGTTAAGAACCTTGTGACAATTTGGTTGCATTCTTGATGGAACCAGGACGCCTTTTGCCCCTTTTTTATCTAAAAAAAACACGAGCGAAATAGCGTGCTCAGTTAGTTGTCTGATTCTCTGTAGGTCGCCGGGGTCATCTCTTCACTTTGGCGCATAAGGGCAAGTTGGTGCCTTCATGCCTGGTCTATCATCCACATCTTCATCCAATCCGTGAATCTGCAAAAAAGGCGGTGCTTCATGCTGCCAAATCTGTCATCAGGCTCTCATCTTCTGTCGGTGTGTATGTTGTAATATCATACTTGCTGATTAATATTTGCAGATTGGGGAGCTAGTCGATGACCAAGTGTTGTGATTTTCTGTTTGATATTTACAGACGGGAAGGCGCTGGCCAACTGGTGTGGGCTGTGGATCAAATGGAACAAGGAGAGCAATACAGGCATCATTTTGACAACCGCACATCTGATTCGCATAAAGCAACCCACAAAAAACCACTGGAAAGGCAGAGATGAGTACAACATTAAAGCTAATGTGAGTTTGTTTGTTTATTTCTTTCTTACCACTCACTTGTCCATTTATGTGCTTCATTCACTGGCGTATGCTTGTTTGTTTGTTTGTTGGTTGTCTCATAATATAATTATTTGCCATGTCTCAGTTGCTAAACTCAAATGGTAGTGTAGTGTCATAATATTTGCAGCTGGCATTTCAAGTTACGGTTCACTTGCTGGATGACAGCACCTCAAAAGGCCACTACCTCTACCACCAGGGGCATTATGATTTATGATCTTGCCTTTTTTGAGGTTAGAGTGAATGAACCAGTTCAGTTGCCCTCTTTCAATCGTAGTGTGCATTGTGGTCAAGACGTTTTCCTGCTTGGAAGAGATGACCGTATGAACTTAAGAATAACCCATGGTAGGGTGGAATATTGGAATCCAGGAAGTGGTGAGAGGCATCACTACATGTATCTTTCCCATCACGAAGCCGATCGCCTTTCCCGTAAAAAAATGATGATTTCCTTTCCCATTAAAATAATGCTGATTATCTGGTACGTAATGCTACTTAAACTCTTTGTTTTGTAATTCATTATTGCTATTTTTGTTAATGTAAATTGTAATTGTCACTACTGTAGTTTGATTGTGATGACAATGGAGGGTCGATCATTGGTTTGGATGGGAAGGTCATGGGACTGGTTAATAAACACGTTAACAAGTCTTTTGTACCTTCTTGTATCTTGGATAAATGCATGGATTTGTGGTCGGAGTTTCAGTAGACTTTTCCCCTAGTTCTATTAAATCTTATGCATTCTTCTTTTTTGTTTTTTAGCTTGTTATTTGAGTTGACATACACAATTGACTTGACTGATGATTGTTCCCATACATGGCTCGTACATTTCCACCTTGATTAGGGAAATGCATCATCTACAAACAGTCATATTCTTCCGTAGACTATATTTTAGATATGTTGTTGTGTTAATGATTATATTTGGTAAAGGTGCATCCCCCGGCTCCATCTTGGAATGAAATTTACATCCATCAAGCTTCTAGATCCAGTACATGTTGAGAAGATGTGGCGCATGTATAAAATTGAGGATGGTCTTATTGCTGAAGAGGTATATGGTATTTACTATTATTTATTTTCAAAACTCGTTATTAGTATTCCTAGAAGTGTTCCTCATATGCATATTATCGAGTAATCATGGTCAATTGGACATTAGGTGTCGAAAGAATCGCATGCCGAGAAACTTGGAATCTCCCTTGGTGATGTTATTGAACATTTCAATGGAGAATGTATTTCCACTACAATTGAGGTAGGTGCATTCTATATATATTTTGCTTCAGATAAAATGGATATTGACTTTTGTAATTTTGTCAGCTGGAAAACATGTTGCTGGGCAGATGCAGGGACCATTTGGATCAAGGAAATCACTTGAATGTCGACATAGATGTTTCAGTAAGTTGCTTTTACATTTTAACTTTATCTATGATTTGCTTGATTTATGCTGATCATAGCACTAACAAATAATATTTTCGAATTTGCAGATTCAAGTATCTCACTTGGAGGAACGTTTGCGAAGGACAATAAATTTGACTGTAAACGTATCAGATAGTGGAGAGATTATAAGAAGAAGTAAACATATCCCCTTTTAACAGAGTATATCAATTCTGATTGTGAAACTGAAGTTATCACATTTATCTCTTCTAGAACATGTTTGGCTGATAGATAATGTTTGTATTTATCGCTTGTTGTGACTTGTTACTCTCTGCATCAGTTAGAGGTGCTTGACATTATGCAAAAAATGTATTGTAAATGAAATTTGTTTTCACTTTACATGTTTGCAGACCATTCTGTCTTAATACAGATTTTTTTTATTTGTGTAGGAACTTGCCCCAACACAGAAGGGACGTCTACTTCAGTGCAATCTATCCAACATGTGGCAGGCAAGTAAAGTAAACGCGCACACATCTTCTAATATACTACATATTAGCAAAATGTATTACCCTCTCCATCTCGAATTAGATGTCGGAGATCTTTCTAAATTTGCATGTATCACACTAAAATGCATCTAGATACATGCTAACCTAGACAAATCTCCAACATCTAATTCGAGACGGAGGGAGTACATCATGTCCATCTCAATTTAGTTGCAGATTCTGCCCCATGATTTTTTTTAGCAAATTCTTGAAACGTGATATTTCATCGAGTTTCCTTGGCCATATAGATGATTCTTTGCTACCAAGAGAGCTTACTTGGGAGGATCTGGCTCGGTGCTATTATAGGCTATTATAGTTGAATGCATTTACTGTAAAGGTACGGTATACAAAACAAAATGAATTCCCCTTCATTAGTCTTTGGTCATATTTATTTCTCTTAATATGTTTGATGCTAGTAATGTTTCATGTAACAATTTTTTAAGGGAATGATGTAACTCTGAAACATCTTTTTTTGATTAGACGAAGCATCAACGAGCACAGATGTGTCACCGGCAAAAAACTGTGCACATTGACATAACCTTAATCTCATATAAAGTAACATGAGAGAAATAAAAATCTACATGAACGATGAACATGTGTAGATCATTTGAAATTTGCACTATCTGAACTGCTGAGGCGCATGATGGAGTTTATAGGGGGGAATTTTAGCATGAGCCTCTCCAATTTGTTGTGCATCAGTTTCGCTTGGTAATCATGGGGGAGAGGAAGAGAAAGCGTGGCTGTGCACATTGATTTGAGGGGCTGATCGGTCTATCTTTGATTTCAGGGGCTGATCGGCTGATCTGGATCTTATTCAGTCGGTTTGAGTAGAGCGGTGTTTGGTGGAAAAGATAAACAAAACTGGGCTGTTAATTTTAAATGTCGCACAGACATGTAAAAAAAGTGTGAACACATGAACGGAAGGGGATTTATCAAAGAAAAGAAACAAAAATAAAAGGAAAATTCAGGGAAAAACACAGATGTGGCAGTTTGCTGATGTGGATAGGCTGCATGTTGAGAGAAATAGTTAGTGGAGATGATGTATTTAGTTATTATTATAGATTGGTTTCTTTATAAGTAGTTTAGAAATTTGCACCAAAGAGATGTTTTTTTAGATTAATCCTGCTGTGTACCATTCAAAGAAAGTTTGAGATCAATGGTGTCTACACGATTTTTGCAGGTTCTTAGTGCGAGCAGTGGACAGGAGGAGGAGGTTGCGAGCGTGTTGGTTTACTTTTCGTCTTGCTGCAGGGGGCTGGCTATGGAGCAAAACTGCTGTTCCTTGCGTTGGCTGCGCTACTAAATTAGAACATGGGTTAGAATGTGTAGCTTTATACTAGTAGGGTACCTAAACTATGGTTCAGAAATGCAAGGGCAGTGGCGAATCAGGACCCTGTATGAAGTAGTTCCGACTAGTAATTGTTCCTAATCGCATCAATCCGAGGCACATGACCTGGTCGTCTTCTTCGAGTCGCCGCAGCGGCTGTTGACCAGGTCTCCTCAAAGCATGGCCTTCTAGACATGCTGTTTCATATTGTAACTCTCTTTGTTTTAAAATATAAGATGTATTAGATTTTTTCTAGATGCTTTTTAATGTATAGGTTTACTCATTTCGTTATAAGAGTGGCGTTGGTTATTAGGCTGAAACTATAGCTGGGTGCTGAAAAAATGTATTATGTTAATCTGGAATGTACTCTCTTTATCCCAAAAAAGCATGTTAGAGATTTATCTAATTAGCATGTCTCTAAAACACGTCTAAATACATGCAAATATAGCAAGTCCCTGACATCCTTTTGGACTTTGGGAATATCTGCGATTAATTCTGCTGTGGTGTGTGATGTCTTAAAGTTGGATCTCTCTGTTTTTGTGTTGGCGAAACGAGAACATCAGTGTGCCGTGAACATATGCCCTGTTAGTATGTCGGTACGGTTCACCCTGTAAATGGGTACAAGCTTCCCACGGCGCCGCCAGCCTAAACCCACTTAATGTGCTAAGTGGACACCCACGGGCGTGAGTGAAAGTTTCACATGCAGTCAGGACATGTCCGTCACCTCCATCGGCCGCATCGGACCCCCCTCTGTGGCGATGGAGGCTGGCGCCATGCCTAGAGGAACCATCCCCTTGTCGCCGATGGCTCCCCTACTCACCCTTCCTTCACCTCACACTCCCAGCCACACGGCCAACACCCCGCCGCCCCAGATCCCGCTCCATCAGTCCACTTCCTCCATCGACGACGACATCACATCCATGCTTTCGACCACAGAGCAATTGGGGATTAAGATCCAGGGGTTAGCATCTTTGTGGGGAAGCACACATCCGACATTGTCCGTGTGTAGTTGCATGCTGCTAGCGATGTGCTTAGGTCACGACCTTCCTCCAAGAAGAAGTGGAAGAAGGGGAAGAAGGTAGATTGCTCTCTCCTTCTTGCTTAAATTCAATCTAGTCACTTGCACGAGAAGAATTAGATGTTTGTATTGGTGTATGACAAGAAAATCAGTAGACATTGACTAACTATTCACTCCATTTGTCAAAGATTTCAGTTCTTTCACATTATTTGCCCGAAGCTGCCAGTTTCTGAATGCCTAGTTTGACTGCAGCATGTATTGCCTGCAAGTACGTGAAGAATGTATTGCATTTTGGGATGTTAGGAAAAATGATATATGCTTGTTATTCGTATTCCTAGTTAAAACTAGGATTGCCACTTATGATAGATTCCATCTTCCACCTATGAATTGCCACGACGCTATTTGCAAGTGAACAATTTTGTTAGTGAGGAAATATGGACAATAGGGGTTTGCAATATTAGATGATTTAATTCATTAGAAGCATAGTTCAGAGTGTGAAAGAGTTCATGCTGAGGGTTTGGAGGAGTGACAACATAGGACACCCGCTAGAGCTATACAATAAGAGTACAACCTTAAATGAGATTACATATTACATTTACATGTCTTAGGAACGGGCGTGCTATAGTATTGAGCATCAGTATGTGGTTATAGTATTAAAGCCTAAATTCTTGTCTGTTGATGTGTGGAGTTGATGCTTAGTTTATAAAAGTAGTGGTAGATTAAGAAAACATGGGAATTTCAGTTCAAGTTATCTATATTGGGTTTCAATGAACTTTTTTCCTTTTCTTCTCAACCTTTTGTATGGGGTTTATATAAACATGCATAACAAACACATATTTCATATTTTAGTGTAACTGGAAATATCACCTCGTCGCGGTGGCATGTGGGGTTGTGCAATCTTAGCATCGGTGCCTGTCATGCTCCCAGGTCCTCCGCGTGCTGCGCGTCAGCAAGTGCATAGACTAGGAGTTGTCACATATCACCTCGTCGCGTCGACAGATGACACATCGTGTTGGAAATATGCTCTAGAGGCAATAATAAAGTTGTTATTCATATTTTTTCATAATCAATATTTATTATCCATGCTATAATTGTATGTATTGAAAACTAAATACAGACGTGAATAATAAAACAACACAGAGTCCCTAGTTAGCCTCTTCTACTAGTTCATTAGTCCAGATATGGTTAAGGTTTACTGACCTTGGATATGATTGTCACTTGATAACAGAATCACATCATTAGGAGACTGATGTGATGGACAAACCCAAATAATAAGCATAGTTTCTAATAGTTCGTTCAGTTTGATTGCTACCGCTTTCTGTATATGTTAACTATAGTTTTCTTAGACCATAAGATCATGTTACTTCCTGGCATCGGAGGAATACTTTGTGAATATCAAACGTCACTCTGTAACCGGGTGATTATAAATATGGCTTTCAGGTATCTCTGATGGTGTATGTTGAGTTGCATGGATCAAGACTAGGATTTGTTCCTCCATGCGACGGAGAGTAAGATATCTCTAGGCCCTCTCGGTAGTATAGCATCCAAGAGCTCAAGTGACTAATGTGTTTGGTCTCGGGGATTCTATACCATGGTATGAGTAGAGAGAACTTGCCGGTAATGAGATTGAAGTAGGTATATAGTGATGCCGAGGGTCAAATCTCGGGCAAGTTATATATATACTAGATTGATTGAATCTTTGACATTGTGGTTCAACCAAAAATAACTTCGTTGAATATGCAAGAACAACTATGGACATCCACGGTCACGCTAATGGTTATTGATCGGAGAGGTGTCTTGATCATGTCTGCATGTTCTCGAACCCGTAGGGTCACACACTTAACACTTCAGTGTCGCTAGTTTTCATTGAGATTATGTGTGGTGTAATCAAATGTTGATTTGGAGTCCCATATGAGATCCTTGATATCACGAGGATCTTCGGAATGATCCAAAGGTAGAGAAAAACTATATGAATGCTAGTTTTCCATTTCAGGATTTATTCGAGATGGTTCTGGTATTGTTCCGAATTGATCTAGAAGGTTCTGAAAGTTTCTAGGGTTGGGTTCGCAGCATAGAAAAACAAAAAATTCCTACGATGGGAACTGTATACGCCACGATCCATCTATCTAGATATAATCAACAGGTGGATATACATCCAGAATACATACCCTTCAAGACCTACAGAGCTTTACGAGTATGTACTTGTTGGTGATATAGTCGATCGCTTTCCGATCACAAGATCGAGTAGAAGTCCGCCAGCACCACAACTCAGCGGAGCATCCGTGACCGCACACACGTATGGGACCCTAACAACCTCCGCGTCCTTGCTCCAGCAATGCAACGGAAATAGCAAATCCTTGCTCCAGAAAAAGCCACTAGGAACATGTATCTCGCTAAGCCGAGACCATGGGGGAATAGTACTAGAGGGGGAGAGATCCTTCATGAGGAGGTGTGACTGAGAAGGAGGGAGATGGAGGACTTTTATAGGAGGAGGGGGAAGCCCCTCCCGGCCGACGGCCAAGGTGGTGCCCCCTCCTCTTCCTCCATTCATGTGAGTGGAGCTCCCACTCACACATTTGCCTTTCCATTTCCTCCACTCAAAATCCCATTCAAAATCCATTAAATTTCCAGCAAATTTAATGTAATCTCTCATTAAATAAAACTCTTTTATTTATTTATTCAGAATTTTGTCAATTACATTAATTAATAAACATTCACATAAAAACCCCTTACTATATTTCAATTTCACATGCAGAACCAATTTCAGCAATTTCACTCGAAACAATTCCTGTGTCCATTGAAATAATTTCAGCGCTTTGATATTCTTTTCCTGGCAACTCATTTGATCCAAATTGTGTCGATATCCCTTAGGTGTGTCACCCTACGGTTCGCGAATAATGCAGACATGATCGAGACCCCTCTCTGATCAATAATCAAAATTGGGACCTAGAGATCTGTACTGACTCCTACACATTCAACAATGACTCCTTGTGATCGTTAGAACCTTAACATTGCAACTAAATCCTTTTGTTCCGTGATATTTTACACGTTCGAGATTCGAGCATCGGTATCCCCATACCTAGTTTGATCTCGTTACCGACATGTACTCTTTTCTCCTTCCCGTGATATAACATTCTAGTGATATCCATCACTTGCTTGCAAGCTATATCAATGTGATATCACCGAGAGGGCCCAAAGTCTATCTCTTCGTCATTTGGATGGACAAATCCCACTTTGATCCATTGATACGTCGTAAACGTATCTATAATTTTTGATGCTCCATGCTTGTTTTGTATCAACTTCCTTATGTTTTGTCTACACTTTGAGGCATTTTTATACATTTTATAGAATTAACCTATTGAAAAGATGCCATAGTGTCAGTTGCCTGTTTTCTGCTGTTTTTGGTTTCAGAAAATCTAGTAAGGAAATATTCTTAGAATTGGACGAAACAAAAGCCGAAGTTCCTATTTTTCCAGACGTAACACGGAGCCCGAAGGAGAGACTAAGGGGAGCCACGAGGCGGCCACACCATAGGGTGGCGCGGGCCCACCCTTGTTCGCGCCAGCCCATAGTGTGGGTCCCTCGAGGCTCCACCGACCTTGCGCGTTTGCCTATATATATGTCTCCTCGGTACGTAAACCCTAAAGCGGATCAGATCTCCACAAAAAGTTCCGCAGCGCCGCCGCCAGCGAAGAGGAGATTGGAGGGAAAGAAGTCTCTGTTCCGGCACCCTGTCGAGACGAGGAATTGCCCCCAGAGCCATCTCCATCGACTTCCACCACCATCTCCATCGCTGTTGCTGACTCCCATGATGAGGAGGGGGTAGTTTTCCCTCGAGGCTAAGGGCTCTACCGATAGCTATGTATTCATCTCTCTCTCTATGCATGATCTTATTGTGGTCATGAGCTTTGTAATCAAGTAGATCTACTCTGCTACTCAAGTGCTTTAATTGTAATATCCAGTTATCCCCACGTGTGTGAAGTTGACAGTGTGCACACTGTAAGGCACTTAGGCTTAAGATTACAGAAATACTTATCATAAGTTATATTTGAGTTGGATGTCTCTATGAAATTGTGGTGTTTGTTGGAACCATCTAGCGCTCAAGGTGACAGTGTGGGGTTACCTAGATGGGGAATGTGAACTTTAAGGAGAGATTTTGTAGCCTACCATGGATTGGAGTTGTCCAACCAGAGAGTAGTTCAGAGTAGCATAATGAAGAGAAGATATTTATATGAGAGTGTCCACTAGTGAAAGTATGATCCCTAGGCCTTGTTTCTAAGCATTTAAACACCATTTACAACTAGACATGTTGCATATTTGCTTGCTGCCATCTTTATTTCAGATTGCAATTACCACTTATAATCATCCGTATTACTTGTATTTCACTATCTCTTCGTCTAACTAGTGCACCTATACACCTGACAAGTGTATTGGGTGTGTTGGGGACACAAGACACTTCTTGTATCTTGATTGCAGGGTTGCTTGAGAGGTATACCTTTGACCACTTCCTCCCTGAGTTCGATAAACCTTGGGTGATCCACTTAAGGGAAAATTGCTACTGTTCTACAAACCTCTACACTTGGTGGCCCAACACTGTCTACAAGAATAGAAGCGTGCATAGACATCAAGATCTTTTTGGCGCTATCTTCGGATTGTCGACAAGTATGCCATAGGGGGTCCTAGTGGCGTTGAAAGGATGGGGTGTGAAACGTCAGATGTTCCAGGAGTGGTGAGCACAAGTTTACCCAGGTTCAGATCCGACCGCGGTGATCAGATCCTACTCCTACTAGCAACCTAGTAATATATCAGCGTAAGCCGAATGTTACAACGGATTACAAGAGAGGATCGCCTGTGCGAGTTGGTTGTGGTTGATCTATGATCTGGTGCCCTAAAGGCTCCCATAGGGCCAGTTTATACAGTCACCGGGGCCTAGGGTTATAGGAGAGACCTACCCGACTACGTTATAGAGTCGGTAACTATGTATAGCTTGGACTACAAGTAATACTACAGGCCTAAGTCGTAGCTGGAACTGGCTCCTCCTCTTTATCTGACTGGGCCGCCCGTGAAGCAAAGCTTTAACCTGTTGGTGGGCCACCCTGGTCAGCGAGTCCTGTGGGTATACCCAGAAAGTATATCCCCAACAGTAGCCCCCGGAAGTCTCCAAGATCTAAAGTTGGATAAATCGTCTAGCTTGATGGTTTCTTCGTCTTGAAAATCTTGAAGGGTTCCCAAACACTTCGTTCTTTAATGTAGGATTCCGAGTCAATTGAGTCAGATATGTTTTGCTCTGACCTTAGTCTTTTCCTGCTTGGTTTGAAACGTAAGCCGGATTTTTCAGCGGTGTGCCAGCTGACAACTTTATAGGTCAAGTCTCCTCACTGACAGAATTTCCATCAGCATGACCATTGGTGGGTCCGTTCTTTACGGAACAGAACACCGTTTCAATGCCTACACGAAAACCGAGGGGGTGAAAGAATCGCGAGGAAGCTAACTCCCCCTCTCCTATACATGTGGCGTTAATCGCGCATTTTATCGCACGAATCTTGACACAGAGACAAATAAAGAGGGGAGAAAATCCTTTCTCTCAGATTCACCTCTCCATCGATTCGTTCATTATTTCCTTGTACTCCTCGAATGCTCCGCACCAGTTACCATCTACGCACCATGAGAAAAAATATCTTCTCCCCCCACCAACCCTTATTTTTCCAAGATCCATGGCTTCGACCTCAGGAGCGGCGGCGGCATGTTCGTCGGCAGCGGAGGAAAGGAAGATGCGGGGTCTCTAGATCCCTAGCGTCATGGACAACGCGGAACTTCAAGTCATGGAGGACGAAGGTTTCATCGTCGCCGGTGCGTGGCGGAGCGCCTCAGGGCACGCCGTTCCCGCCTCGCTTGATGGCGAAAGGGTGTTGTTCGGCACTCATGTTGACTGCGGCCTCAGATTGCCACCGTCAGACTTCCTCATCGAGGTCCTCCACTACTACGGTGTGCGCAATCTTCCTCCCAACTCACTGCTTGAGCTTAGTGCTCATGCAGATTTGTGCGAGGGGTTTCTTGGCATTAGGACAAGTCTCACCCTTTTCTGGTACTACTACGGTACGCGGAAGAATTCTATCAGTGCCGGTGTTCCTTACACCACTGGCACTCTTAGCTTAGTCCTAAGGAGAAACCGAGTTTATCCTAGGATTAACGCTAGCGAATCCGTCAAGCGCTGGGCCCGAACTTTCTTCTACATAAGGATATTCCGGCTCCAGGCAAGGCGGAAGGTTTTCGGCATTCTCCGACGATGCTGCCTCCCACCAGAACTCATGGGAAGCGGAAGCGCCGGAGCTGTCGGATATTTTGATCCTCGCCAAGAGGCGGATCGATTTTTTTATGAAGCATGAGGGGCTCCGTCGATCGGACTTGATCCACTACTGGATGGAGCACCGGATTCAGCCTCTCCAGCACCACGGAGATCGCCTCATGCACAACATTACGAGTGACAAGAAGGACAAGATGTGGGTCAGTTATAGCCGGATTCTTGTGAAGGACTACAAGACCCTCATGCAGTTCTTGATCAAGGAAAGAGTGGAATGCAAGATTCCAGAAGTTTCCATGAAGATGTATATGACCCACCGTCCTCTGACTCTGGTAAGTGTTTCTGACTCTGCTTTCGCGTTTTGTCGTTCTTTTTCTGTTCTTCCCCCGACTCTATTTTCATCGATGCTTTTTCGACTCTGTCAGCTCGAGAAACTCTCTGAGTCCGAGCTAGCTCCACTAGAGGGCTATGCTTCAGACGACCCGGAGGCGATGGAGGATGATGAGGTGCAAGAAGTTGTATTGCCCGCCTCCAAGAAGCGTAAGGCAAAGGAAGTTGTTGCTGCTGGCAGCCAAGTGCTGCTAGTAGTTAAAAAGTAAGCACCCTATCTTTCATTTTTAGTACTTTTGTACCTTTATTCCTTTCCAGAACACACCTGATACTTAGGATTTCCGTGTCCTAGAGCAAAATCAGTATTGAAAAGCAAGACCAAGCCGGACAGTAAGCCGGGCAAGCAGATGCGTCAGCAGAAGCTTGTTATCTCCCCTGCTGTGCAGCCGTCAACTCCATTTACCACTTCGTAAGCACAGGGAGCTTCTGCTTCCCCTGATGCTGGCAAGATCTCGAAAGCCCTGGTCACCGTTGATGACCAGGCAACTAACAAGGGTGAACCCGTCAAGGGTAATGATCCCATGGTAATAACCACAGGAACGATGGAAAAGGTGGTTGGCTCTACTGTTCCTGGCCTCAAGAGGAAGGAAAAAGAAGAGATCCTCAGACTGGCTTAGTCTAGTCTTGAGAAGCAAATCTTGACCCCAGAAGCAGCGAGCCAAGAGGAGGAGGACGTCAAGCTGGTCAGCCTCCTAGACCAAATTTTGGTCCGGGACGCTAATGTCGCATCTGGCGAGCTTCCAGCGACAAATGTTCCTTCCCTCACCCTTACCGAGAAGGTGTTTCACAGCACCAAACTCGGATTTGAAAAGATGAACCTGAAACACATAGTAAGTTTCCGTTTCTTATTTGCATTTATTATCATATCCTCTAGCCCCCAAGCATCAAGTCGGATAAACATCTTTGAATCCGAGTTAATGCTTTTAGGTTGCAAAAGAACGATGTAGTGTAGTCCCCAAGGCTCGTGCTATGATTTTACTTAGCTAAATTTGCGGCTCGAGTCTTAGTAGCCGTCTGACGGTATTCCATCTCCATACTTACAGAAAATTGCATCTTTCAACCAGGAATTGCTGAAGAATATTAATAACAAGCGCAAAGAAATCAAAGCTTTGCGTCTTGAAAATTCGAAGTTGAAAATTGAGAAAGATGAAGCAGAAGGTAAACTTTTCCGGCTTCCTCTTAATCAGCTCTTTTTTTGTCATAGTCGAATTTTGCTTTATCCGACTGATTGTTATGCCTTTGCAGAATTGTTATGCCAATCCAGCAAGATGGTGGACCAGGTCGAAAACTTCAAGGTCTTGGAGATAGAGAATTCTGAACTCCGGGACAAGCTTGAAAAGCTAACTTTGGAATCGGAGAAATCCGTAGCCGCAGTCCTGGAGTCAAGCAATCACGAGACCGTGAGGCTCGAGAAGCTCATAGCTCTTTGAGACAAGGAACTTGCTGATCTCAGAAAGGACTTTGATATCCAGTGGGATCTTGCCCAGGCCTCAGCTAGTGAACTAGATAGCCTTCGGAAGGAGCATGTTGAATGGAATCACTCCGTGCTTGGTAAGATTTCCAGATCATTTCTTTGTGTTATTCATTTTTCGACTTTCTTTCAGCCGAATTTTGACTTTTTGGTTCTTTCCCAGCCCCCCTGAATCTTTCCAACTCCCCTACTTCTAAACCTCGCCTCGAGCGCATTAAGCTCGTCGGAGATGTCTTGTATGACTTCCGCCAAACTCTAGAAGAGGCTGGTGAAGCCGTCAAGCTTTTCGATTTGCACAAAATGTCAGTGCACGAGGCGAGGGACAAAGTTAAGGAGATCCCGAAGTTGATCGAAGACTGGAAGATCTCCTACGCCTGGACTGCTGCGCAAACAGCTCTGACCATGGTGATGAGCCACCATAGCGAGATGGAAATCTGGCACGTCACCAAGGGCATTGCCAAGGAGGAGGATGAGGGTAACCCGCAAGACATCAATGCCATCTAAGAATCTTGTGCAGGTTACGCTTGTCGAGTGGCAGAGATGACCAACTGCACGACGCCATTCTTCGAATCCGTCGCCGCTCCTCCCTCGCCCCAAGAGCCAGAAGCTAGCAATGCTTCCGAGTCTGAGATTGAGGGCGACACTGCTGTTGATTCTAGTGCTCCACCTGCTTCATCACCATCGCCTGCAGCATAAACAATTTATATGCATTATCTTGATATTTTTGGCAATGTAATGATGGATAAAATGTTTACTATTTGTGTTGGTCCTGTAAAAACTAATGCTTTTACTATATTAGCACTTTTGTTTATATATTTTGATGCATGTGCCTGAAATTTTCTGAAGCACCATGCGTTTTTATGCCTATACTTATCGGTTTATCTGACTCTCTGCCTCGTCCCTTTCATGGGACGGCCAGCCTTTAGCAAGGAAACTTTGCCGAGCAACGGAGCATAATTGCTAAACCAATTTAAACTCGGAAACAAAGCTGGCTTCCAGTACCAACAACTCATTACTCGGAAAATGCTCGCGTCTAAGCAATCAGATAAAGAATCAAAGTATAGACAATAAATTAAATTTTGTACCCTAAGGTAACATTTTTAGATATTCAAAAATCGTAACCAGAACGAACATGAGCATAAAGTATTTTCAAGCATTCTGGTATTTTTGACAAAATTACATGTTCTTTTGGAAATAAGATGGCGAAAACTTCTCAAAGATAAAATATGAGGAAACCAACACTTTATTTCACTTTGAACATGTACATATATGATTACAAGAAAATATAACTAAGAATAGAAGGGACGTAGATGTGCAATATTCCATGGACGTTCTATTTCATCTGGGTTTGTGCTGCCACCAGCTCTCTTTCTTTTATGAGTGTCAGGTCTTTCCTTGATTGGTCTCATGTTGGTTAAATAATATGATCCATTATGCAGAACTCTGCTAATCATAAAAGGTCCTTCCCAAATTGAGGAAAGTTTCTGCTTTCTCTTTTGCACAAGTCGGAGCACCAAATTGCCTTTTCTGAAAGAACGGTTTTGAACTCTCTGACTATGATACTTGCGTAACTTCTACTGATAGGCTGTTGATCTCTGCTCAGCAATGACGCGTACTTCTTCGATTAAATCGAGATCATCTTGTCGAGAAACTTCTGCATCTTCTTTGATATACACTTTGACTCGTGGAGCCTGATGAATCAGATCACTCGGAAGAACTGCTTCTGCACCGTAGACCAAGAAGAAAGGAGTATAGCCGGTTGACCTGTTAGGAGTTGTACGCAAGCTCCATATCATAGAAGGTAATTCTTTCACCCAAGCCCCCGCATCCCGACGAAGCGGTGCCTCGAGGCGAGGTCGGATTCCTTGTAGAATGAGGCCATTAGTTCTTTGGACTTGTCCATTGGCTTGTGGATGTGCGACTGATGCAATATCAAGTCAGATCCCTTGTTCTTCGCAGAATTCGGCAAGTTCCCCATGGAAAAGGTGCTCCCATTGTCAGTAATTATACTGTGCGGATATCCGAATCGGATGATTATGTCCTCGATGAACTTTCTGGCTGTTGCTCCACCGCAAATTGTTACGGGTTTAGCCCCAGTCCATTTTGTAAATTTATCCACCATAACTAGTAGGTGAGTAAATCCACATTTTCCCGTGCGAAACGGCCCTACCGTATCAAGCCCCCAGACCGTGAACGACCATGTAATAGGGATTGTTCGCAGCTGTTCAGCCGGAACGTGTATCTGATGAGCGTACTTTTGGCATCCCTTGCACGCTTTGACCAGTTTATCTGCATCCGCCTTAGGTGTAAGCCAAAAGAATCCATGTCAAAAAGCTTTTGCCACTAAGGATCTGGCTGCAGCATGGTGACCACACTCGCCTTCGTGGATTTCTCTTAGAATTTCCACTCCTTCTTCCGAAGAAATACATCTCTGAAACACGCCAGAAACACTCCGTTTATAGAGCTCACCATTTATTATGGTGTAGGCTTTTGCTCGTTAGACAATCTGCCGGCTCAAGACTTCGTCTTCGGGTAATTTTCCGTCTATCAGGAAATCCAGATAGGGTTTTGTCCAGCTGGGGATTACAGCCAGAACTGCTATTAAAGGTGAGTCGGATTTCTTCGGATAGTCCTAATCAACTCCGACTATGGAGGGGACCCTTAAATGCTCTAAAAAAGCGCCATCCGGTACTTGTTTCCGCGCAGAGCCTATTCTTGATAAAGCATCAGCTTCCTCATTTTCTGCTCGAGGGATGTGTTGAACCTCAAAACCCTCGAAGGATTTAGATAGTTCGTCCACTACAGCTTTGTACGCTGCCATGTGCTTGTTTGCATTGCAGATATCATATACTTGCTGAGCAACTAAATCCGAGTCTCTGTAACACATGAGTCTTGATATGCCAATGTTTTTGGCCATGCGTATTCCATGTAGCATTGCTTCGTACTCGGCAATATTATTGGTTGTCGTGAAGTGTATTTGCAACACATAGAACAACTTATCTCCTTGGGGTGATTTGAGCACCACGCCAGACCCTAAGCCTCCTCGTGCTTTTGATCCGTCAAAGTGAAGGGTCCAAAATTCCGAGTCTGGAAGGCCTGAGTTTTCTGCCATTTCTGTCCAATCGACGACAAAGTCGGCTAGTATTTGGGACTTGATTGTTGTACGTGGCTTGTACTCAATGTCGAAAGATGCAAGCTCTATTCCCCACTTTGCGACATGTCCCGTGGAGTCACGGTTGTTGATTATGTCTCGCAGAGGAGTTGTCTCACTACTGTGATCTTATGCTCTTGAAAATAGTGGCGTAGCTTTCTGGATGCAAAGAACACTCCATAGGATAGCTTTTGATGATGTGGATACCGTTTCTTAGATTCTGTCAGGACCTCACTCAGATAATAAGTTGGCCACTACACCTTATACTCATCGCCTTCTTCCTCGCGCTCAACTACTGTTACCACGCTTATGACCTTGTTGGTCGCTGCAATGTAAAGTAAAATAGGCTCCTTAGGTTTTGGCGCTGCGAGAATTGGTGGGTAATCTTTCAAACTTTGTAGGACAGTTTCGACTTCTGGGGTCCAGACAAATTTGTCGGTTTTCTTCAATAGTTTGTATAAAGGTGCGGCTCTTTCGCCAAGCCGGCTGACGAACCGACTCATTGATGCAATGCAACCAGTGAGGCGTTGTACGTCCTTCAGGCGAGTCGTCATGGTAATGTTTAAGATAGCTTTTATTTTGTCCCGGTTCACCTCTATGCCTCGCTCAGAGATGATGAAACCTAACAATTTTCTTGCTGGAAATCCAAAGAAACACTTCTTCGGATTTTGCATCATGTTGAATTTTCGTAAACTAGCAAACGTTTCATCCAAGTCGGAAATTAAAGTTCCCTTCTTTTTGGACATAACTGCTATGTCGTCTACGTATACATGGACATTGCGTCCGATCTGGTCGTTGAGACAACATGCATGGTACATTGATATGTTGCTCCTCTGTTCTTTAAGCCAAATGGCATAGTTTTGTAGCAGAAGGTTCCAAAAGGAGTGACGAAAGACGTCTTAATTTGATCCAACTTTTTCATTGGTATTTGGTGATATCTGGAATATGCGTTGAGAAAACAGAGTAATTCCGACTCTACCGTTGAGTTGATAACTTGATCGATTCTTGGAAAAGGAAACAGATCTTTTGGGCATGCCTTATTCAAAGCGGTATAATCAACACACATCCTTAATTCAATAGTGTACTTTTTAGGGACGAGTACAGGATTTGCCACCCAATCTGTATGGATGACCTCTGTTGTGAAATCCGCTAACTCTAGGAGGGCTAATTCCTTGGCTAGCGCTTTGCGCTTTTCATCACCAAACCGTCGTAAGGACTGTTTGACGGGTTTAGCGTCTGGGTACACATTAAGAGAGTGCTCGGCAAGTTCCCTAGGTACTCCGGTCATGTCATAGGGCTGCCATGCGAAGATATCACTATTAGCTTTGTGGAACTCGACGATCGCGCTTTCCTATGCGTGGCCTAAGCCTACCCCTATGTTCGTCGTCTTGGAGGGATCATCTTCCTTCAGCGACGTTTTCTTCGTCTCTTCCGATGCCTTGAACTGCAAGCTTGGCTTCAGCACCTCATTCTTTATAGCGGGCATCTCGGACAGATTGATGGTCTTCTTGATCTCCTGGTACTCCTGGGCGTGCATCACGGCTTCGGCGAAGGTAGAAGATCCTTCGTTGCATTCTCGCGCCTTCCCTGGATTTCCTTGTACGGTGATTATGCCCTTTGGACCTGGAAGTTTAATCATGTTGTAGATGTAAAATGGACGAGCCATGAACGCCCAGTAAGCCGAACGCCCGAATATGGCGTGGTAAGCACTTTTGAACGGTACCACCTCGAAGGAGACTGGCTCGGTCCGGTAGTTGTCTCGGGTTCCAAATGTCACGTCCAGAGTAATCTCACCCACCGAATCCGCCTGTCTCCCTGATACAATGCGATGGAAAGTTACACTGCTATAACTCAACTGGCTCTCATGCAGCTTCATGCGGTGGAGCGTTTCGATGTAAAGAATGTTGATGCTGCTTCCATCGTCCATGAGTGTTTTGGAAAACTCATAGACATCATTAAGAGGATTGACGACCAGAGGGTACTTTCCCTGATGATGTGTTTTCCTCGAGTGATCTGAACGATCAAAGCTGATGGTCACATCCGACTAGTCCAGAAACTGTGAAACAGCCGGAACCGTGGCATTGAGCTCACGGAGAACCGCCTTCTTTTCCTTTGCAGGTTTGGATCCAAGGAAGCAGACGTATGTGTCTTTCTTAGTGTAGCACCCCGGATAAAACCAGTACTAGAAAATCGCGTTGTTTTTGTGCATTGCATCATCATGACCGCATGCTCATGTCATCATGCCACATTGCATTTGAGCATCGTTGTCATCTTGCATTTGTTTGCATAAAACTATTTTCGAAAAAGCCTGTTTTTGTTTTCTAAACGCCCCGTCTTGATTTCAAATTAAAACCCGGGTCTCCGGATTATTTTGTTTCGTCTACCAATGGTTTTCAAAAGCCCCGTTTTAAATAAATAAAATGTTTAATTATTTTTTAGGGGGCATCCGAACCGGGCCGATCTGACCCAGTCGGCCACCCCAGTACAAAAACCTAGCTATCTAAACCTTTTCCTACCTAGTCCTATTCTACCCAGTCCCCAGCCACCTCACCCCAACCTATCCTAGCATGCCACATCACCCCGGGCCCAAACCCCACCCAATCCCCGCCTGCCACACACGCAACACACGCCATGCGCGCGCGCCAGCCAGCACCCCCCCACACCCACCTGGCCCGCCTGGACCCCACCCAGCACCACCGACCGCCCCCGTCCTCACCTCTCCCTGGCCGCCCGACAGGCCCCACCACCCGCCTCGGGATCCTGCCATCCCCCGCGCCAGCCCCAACCGCCCTCTCTCTCTCCCACCTGCGGCCCACCGCCTGGCATCACGCCACCCAACAACCCCGGTACCACCAACCACCGCTCCTCTCCCTCTCCCCTCGTGACGCTCTCTCTCGCCCCCGCCTCCACCGCCTCCCTGCCTCCGTCCTCTCCCGAGCAGGCCGCGCCTCCCTCTGCCCCGCGGACGCCCCGCCGACCTCCTTCCGAGCCCTGGCCGCGGCCGTGACCGCCGCCGCCAGCAGGTCCCTACTCCTCCGCGCCTCTCTCCTCGGTCCTCACCGTCCTCTGGAGGCCCGCGCCCCGTCGCCTTGCCCTGCGGCCGTTCCGGCACGCCGCCGCTGGCGAGCCCGCCTCCGGCCAGCGTTTCCGCTTCCTCGCTGCTCTCCCCGCACGCGACCCGCCCTGCCTCGGCTCCTTCGCCTCGCCCCGATGCCGAGCTCCGGCCGTGCCGCCGCGGAACCCCGCCGGCCACCTGCGCCTTCCGCGGCCACCTCCTCGTCCGCCCCGCGAATCCCGTCGCTCGGCTCCCCCAGGTCCGGCCACCGCCCCTCCGGTCGCCTCCTTCCTGGACCGCCGGCCCCGTCCTCGCCGTCTTCCTCCACAAGAGCTTCCCCCATCCAGACCGGTGCCGTCCCGCCTCGTCTCTCTTCCTCCCCATCAACCGCGTGGCCGCCCCTGCCTCCCCGCGACCTCGCCGGGCCGTTCGCCCCGTCGTCCTCCACCGCGCCGCCCTTTCCCCTCCGCCTCGACCTTGCCGCCGACGGCCTCGCCACCGCCCTGCCCCGCGACCCCGCCTCTCCTCTCTGGCCGTTTTTGTGTCTGTGTGTTTTGGTGTATATTTGTTGCTGTGGTACTAGTGGTGCTGTTGGACAGAGAGGACCGTGTCGCCGCCGAGTTCTGCTTCTTAGCGTGTCGCCATCCAAGACCGTCCCTAGTGATCTCCGGTGTAGCGTACCTGTCAAAGTCTCCGAACGAACCAGGTCGACAAAGAACAAGTTGTACCAGAACTATCGACAAGATCTTCAATGTGAACACCGAGCTTTTCTCCCCGAGTCCGAAGACCCCTGTTCCTGGAGATTCGAAGACCGATCCCCGAAACCGCACCTCGACACGCCAAGTTCGCCGAGACCCCGTACCCGTGGGCCTTCGACGCGGAACCCCAAGATCTTCTCCTGGAGCGACGAGGTCTTCTTCACGGAACGCCAAGACTAGCTACCTGAAGATCACGGACCCAGAGAATCCCCGGACGACGAGCTCTTCTACCTGAACCCGAAGACCCCGGTGCGACAAGTACTCCTTCCCGAACGCCAAGTTCGCCGAGAACCCGGATGCCAAGGTCGCCAACACGGAACGACAAGACCGCCTTCCCGCACCGATGCCCGGGAGTCGGATGCCAAGTTCTACTTCCAACGAGTTGACCGATGATCGAGATGGCACCCCAAGGTCTTCATCCCGGTACGACAAGCACTTCTTCGCGGAACGCCAAGATCTACTCTGTTATCCGAGAACGATCCCGCTGAGACCGAACCCAGATCCGGACCCTGAGACCGACCCCGAACACCTCGGAGCCCAAGTTCGCCGAACCCTAATGTGATTCCCTATCCGAGACCTCATTATTTTTATAATATGACATTATCAACTGATGCATATTAAATTGTTCATCTCGCATGCATATCTTGTGTGGTTTGGGGGCATTATGCCGATTCACCTCATAATTAAATATGGGGTCCATATGCGGACTTTTCTAGTCTTATATTGACCCCATTTAAATTTGTGTAGCGAACCGGTGATATATTTTGCCATGTTAAGACAACATTTCAATTGTGGGGTATCTAAACAACTTGAACCTATTAATTAGTTGTCGGGACCCCGGTTCCGCTTAATATTGCCTAATCGCATCGCACCTTTGCCATGCATACATCATACATGCATCATGCCCGATCTTCTGTCATAGTATTAAATAGTGCATCCGGTGTCTCTTCTAGTGCTTTGCTTCTTCACGGACTAGGCCGATGAGTTGATGCGAGTGTCGATCCGATCTTCGGATGAACCTTCAGATATGTTTTCAGGCGAGCATCCCTTCCCCTTCTACCTATTTTGCATTTTTAGTCTTTATTCCCTCCTGTTGATCTATTGCTATCTGTGTTGCGATGCTCTAGTTTTCGTACCCGTGATATCCCTTGCAGCCTTATATTGCCTTGGACACATCCTATTACCTGTTGATCGGTAGATAGTTGGACTTGCGCGTCGTTGTCGCTTGCTCAAGTGCTGTTGCGTGTCGTCCAGTACCACAGTTGTTGGAGTATTGCCGTGTGTTTAATGTGGGAGATGATCATGGCTATAATTACCGTTTAATAACTAAAAATTGAAGTAGGTAAATAATGCAGAGGCACAGGTGGGCAATAGATGTTATTTGGTTGTTAACCGTCCACTTGTGTCCCGTAGGACCCCGAGTTCTTGACACCTGTTCCGAGATCGAGCGCGCTAACCACAGGTGGGGTGTATGGGCACCCCCATCGATTAGTACCTGATTTCAAAGTATTGTACTGGGGGCCACAACTAGTTTGAGGTTTTATTACTATTCTGTACTTATGCCATGCTTTACTGCTTTATTTAAATTGTGCGAGGTACTGCACACTGTACTGTTTAGGGAAGCGGAGTGTTTTCGCGGTATCGACAAGCCCAGTCACATTTTCGGGTTCCCAGTCGTTTACAGCCACTGACGCAAACCCTGAGTCCGTCTCGGAGACCGACCGACTTCGTTGCGGGTAGCTTAGTGGGGTGGCCCCCATGTACTTACTTTGGGTCTGGGAAACGTCATGACTTAGGCCCCGTCGACATACCGATGGGTGTATGTTAACTGATCTGGCAAAAAGGGTCGAAGTGCGTGTGGATACTTTGGTGCACCCCTGCAGGGTTAAATCTTTTCGAAAAGCCGTGTCCGCGGTTATGGACGACTTGGAGTACAGTTCTCGATCATAGACAACTATAACTAAAGTTTACTGTTATAAATTGACTTGTATCCGATGTGACTAGTAATCAGCTCCACTACAACGGAATGGCTAAATAAAAGTACCAACAACTGCTGGGTTTGGGATATCTCATGTGAATTGTATCTGACTAGTAAGTGTTGCAACTACAACGGAATGGTTAACTAAAACTGCCCACTGCTTATTATATCAGGATGACTATTTATACCTGACTAGTAATTGCTGCAACGATAACCGAATAAATAAAATTGCCAACTGTGTGAGTTCCTTGGTTGACTTCCTCGTCTGGTCTCGAGGGGGAAATACCAGGATGGGTATGTTTGGTGGTAGCATTAGGTTGGTTCCGAATAGGTCTTTCTTATCCCTCTCTGATAGCCGACAGTTATCTTGAGTCTCTATAGGTTGTTTAGTGCATGCTGCGCTGCCGCTTCAGTCCACCACACCTATGTAGGCGAGGACCGCCGAATTCTAGTCTCGCTGTGTACTGGCCTCAGTACTGACGCTCCTCTTTTTCCTTTGCCCTTTGTCGGCACCCCTTTTTGTTTAGCAGGTTTGAGATCGCCGTCGTTAGCAGGGTTACCCTTCCGGCTTGGCCTGGGCAGGGTTATGGACGCCATTGGATATTCTTCAGGGCTCTTAGCCCCATTTGCATCTTGTTCGTAGCCGGACGCTCTATCATTTTCAAGGTGATTTGGATCTTTGTACTGTATATTTGTATTCTTGACTCATGGAGTCGTGTTGTATACATATCTGTTCTGTGGGTCCCATCGAGGACTGTTGTGTAATGTTATTACTTCGTTTTCCACCCGCATGAAAGTGCCTGGTGGGCGTCCTTGAATCGTTTCTATGCGGGTTTAGCGGAAAATGCTAAAACTTGCATAGGGCCGATTCGAGGGTGTTATAGAGTGGTATCAGAGCCCAGCAGTTGTGATACCCCACAAGTCCAGCCTGTAGGATGACCTAGCTAACGGCCAAAGTAGAGTGTCAAAACTATTTTTGCAAAATCGGTTGGATAGTTCTGATTAGGTCTGATTTTACTCCTTACCCCTCTGCTGCTCTCCTCTCACCTCTGCGTGTTTTGAATCCGCTCTCTTCTCTCTCTTCGAGTCCAGGATTTCTCGTGGTTGGGTTTCATCGTACCTTCAGGGTTTCGCTTCCTCCTTTGGTAACGGTGTTGCTACATCTGGTCTTCATGCTATCCGGGGAATCCTTCGTCTGGTGGACTTCCCTTTGTTCCTTCTCGTGCCTTCCGGTGTTTTCCGACGCGACGACATCATCTACGCCAGATCCGATGCAGAGCCTGCATCACTCCTTGTTCCGAACCTCGATTGTCGAGATCTTCAGTCTGATTCCGAGAATGGTTGCACGCTTTTCTACCGATTGTGCAGAGTAATAGTTTGGGTGCGTGATGGATTGGCCCCCATGCCGACTACCCCTTCTACTCGCTTTTGCACATTGAAGTGGATGAGAATGCATCGATTCTCTCTTTCTATCGAAGTTAGAGGTGGTTTTATCTTTTGATACCTCTGCTTTCGACCTTTTGTTCCCGGGGTGTTCTCTCGACGATCACGGACAACGACCTCTTGTTAGTGGTGTCGCGAGGATCTACACGATGCGAGAAGATTCAGATCGCCGCCCTCTTCCCGGTACCATGAGGCGGATCTCGAGGGCGAGATCCATTGTTAGTGGTGTCGAATTGTAGCACCTCGGATAAAACCAGTACTAGAAAATCGCGTTGTTTTTGTGCATTGCATCATCATGACCGCATGCTCATGTCATCATGCCACATTGCATTTGATCATCGTTGTCATCTTGCATTTGTTTGCATAAAACTATTTTCGAAAAATCCTGTTTTTGTTTTCTAAACGCCCCGTCTTGATTTCAAATTAAAACCCGGGTCTCCGGATTATTTTGTTTCGTCTACCAATGGTTTTCAAAAGCCCCGTTTTAAATAAATAAAATGTTTAATTATTTTTTAGGGGGCAGCCGAACCGGGCCGATCCGACCCAGTCGGCCACCCCAGTACAAAAACCTAGCTATCTAAACCTTTTCCTACCTAGTCCTATTCTACCCAGTCCCCAGCCACCTCACCCCAACCTATCCTAGCATGCCACATCACCCCGGGCCCAAACCCCACCCAATACTCGCCTGCCACACACGCAACACACGCCACGCGCGCGCGCCAGCCAGCACCCCCCCACACCCACCTGGCCCGCCTGGACCCCACCCAGCACCACCGACCGCCCCCGTCCTCACCTCTCCCTGGCCGCCCGACAGGCCCCACCACCCGCCTCGGGATCCTGCCATCCCCCGCGCCAGCCCCAACCGCCCTCTCTCTCTCCCACCTGCGGCCCACCGCCTGGCATCACGCCACCCAACAACCCCGGTCCCACCAACCACCGCTCCTCTCCCTCTCCCCTCGCGACGCTCTCTCTCGCCCCCGCCTCCACCGCCTCCCTGCCTCCGTCCTCTCCCGAGCAGGCCGCGCCTCCCTCTGCCCCGCGGACGCCCCGCCGACCTCCTTCCGAGCCCTGGCCGCGGCCGTGACCGCCGCCGCCAGCAGGTCCCTCCTCCTCCGCGCCTCTCTCCTCGGTCCTCACCGTCCTCTGGAGGCCCGCGCCCCGTCGCCTTGCCCTGCGGCCGTTCCGGCACGCCGCCGCCGCCGAGCCCGCCTCCGGCCAGCGTTTCCGCTCCCTCGCTGCTCTCCCCGCGCGCCGACCCGCCCTGCCTCGGCTCCTTCGCCTCGCCCCGATGCCGAGCTCCGGCCGCGCCGCCGCGGAACCCCGCCGGCCACCTGCGCCTTCCGTGGCCACCTCCTCGTCCGCCCCGCGAACCCCGTCGCTCGGCTCCCCCAGGTCCGGCCACCGCCCCTCCGGTCGCCTCCTTCCTGGACCGCCGGCCCCGTCCTCGCCGTCTTCCTCCACAAGAGCTTCCCCCCATCCAGACTGGCGCCGTCCCGCCTCGTCTCTCTTCCTCCCCGTCAACCGCGTGGCCGCCCCTGCCTCCCCGCGACCTCGCCGGGCCGTTCGCCCCGCCGTCCTCTACCGCGCCGCCCTTTCCCCTCCGCCTCGACCTTGCCGCCGACGGCCTCGCCACCGCCCTGCCCCGTGACCCCGCCTCTCCTCTCTGGCCGTTTTTGTGTCTGTGTGTTTTGGTGTATATTTGTTGCTGTGGTACTAGTGGTGCTGTTGGACAGAGAGGACCGTGTCGCCGCCGAGTTCTGCTTCTTAGCGTGTCGCCATCCAAGACCGTCCCTAGTGATCTCCGGTGTAGCGTACCTGTCAAAGTCTCCGAACGAACCAGGTCGACAAAGAACAAGTTGTACCAGAACTATCGACAAGATCTTCAATGCGAACACCGAGCTTTTCTCCCCGAGTCCGAAGACCCCTGTTCCTGGAGATTCGAAGACCGATCCCCGAAACCGCACCTCGACACGCCAAGTTCGCCGAGACCCCGTACCCGTGGGCCTTCGACGCGGAACCCCAAGATCTTCTCCTGGAGCGACGAGGTCTTCTTCACGGAACGCCAAGACTAGCTACCTGAAGATCACGGACCCAGAGAATCCCCGGACGACGAGCTCTTCTACCTGAACCCGAAGACCCCGGTGCGACAAGTACTCCTTCCCGAACGCCAAGTTCGCCGAGAACCCGGATGCCAAGGTCGCCAACACGGAACGACAAGACCGCCTTCCCGCACCGATGCCCGGGAGTCGGATGCCAAGTTCTACTTCCAACGAGTTGACCGATGATCGAGATGGCACCCCAAGGTCTTCATCCCGGTACGACAAGCACTTCTTCGCGGAACGCCAAGATCTACTCTGTTATCCGAGAACGATCCCGCTGAGACCGAACCCAGATCCGGACCCTGAGACCGACCCCGAACACCTCGGAGCCCAAGTTCGCCGAACCCTAATGTGATTCCCTATCCGAGACCTCATTATTTTTATAATATGACATTATCAACTGATGCATATTAAATTGTTCATCTCGCATGCATATCTTGTGTGGTTTGGGGGCATTATGCCGATTCACCTCATAATTAAATATGGGGTCCATATGCGGACTTTTCTAGTCTTATATTGACCCCATTTAAATTTGTGTAGCGAACCGGTGATATATTTTGCCATGTTAAGACAACATTTCAATTGTGGGGTATCTAAACAACTTGAACCTATTAATTAGTTGTCGGGACCCCGGTTCCGCTTAATATTGCCTAATCGCATCGCACCTTTGCCATGCATACATCATACATGCATCATGCCCGATCTTCTGTCATAGTATTAAATAGTGCATCCGGTGTCTCTTCTAGTGCTTTGCTTCTTCACGGACTAGGCCGATGAGTTGATGCGAGTGTCGATCCGATCTTCGGATGAACCTTCAGATATGTTTTCAGGCGAGCATCCCTTCCCCTTCTACCTATTTTGCATTTTTAGTCTTTATTCCCTCCTGTTGATCTATTGCTATCTGTGTTGCGATGCTCTAGTTTTCGTACCCGTGATATCCCTTGCAGCCTTATATTGCCTTGGACACATCCTATTACCTGTTGATCGGTAGATAGTTGGACTTGCGCGTCGTTGTCGCTTGCTCAAGTGCTGTTGCGTGTCGTCCAGTACCACAGTTGTTGGAGTATTGCCGTGTGTTTAATGTGGGAGATGATCATGGCTATAATTACCGTTTAATAACTAAAAATTGAAGTAGGTAAATAATGCAGAGGCACAGGTGGGCAATAGATGTTATTTGGTTGTTAACCGTCCACTTGTGTCCCGTAGGACCCCGAGTTCTTGACACCTGTTCCGAGATCGAGCGCGCTAACCACAGGTGGGGTGTATGGGCACCCCCATCGATTAGTACCTGATTTCAAAGTATTGTACTGGGGGCCACAACTAGTTTGAGGTTTTATTACTATTCTGTACTTATGCCATGCTTTACTGCTTTATTTAAATTGTGCGAGGTACTGCACACTGTACTGTTTAGGGAAGCGGAGTGTTTTCGCGGTATCGACAAGCCCAGTCACATTTTCGGGTTCCCAGTCGTTTACAGCCACTGACGCAAACCCTGAGTCCGTCTCGGAGACCGACCGACTTCGTTGCGGGTAGCTTAGTGGGGTGGCCCCCATGTACTTACTTTGGGTCTGGGAAACGTCATGACTTAGGCCCCGTCGACATACCGATGGGTGTATGTTAACTGATCTGGCAAAAAGGGTCGAAGTGCGTGTGGATACTTTGGTGCACCCCTGCAGGGTTAAATCTTTTCGAAAAGCCGTGTCCGCGGTTATGGACGACTTGGAGTACAGTTCTCGATCATAGACAACTATAACTAAAGTTTACTGTTATAAATTGACTTGTATCCGATGTGACTAGTAATCAGCTCCACTACAACGGAATGGCTAAATAAAAGTACCAACAACTGCTGGGTTTGGGATATCTCATGTGAATTGTATCTGACTAGTAAGTGTTGCAACTACAACGGAATGGTTAACTAAAACTGCCCACTGCTTATTATATCAGGATGACTATTTATACCTGACTAGTAATTGCTGCAACGATAACCGAATAAATAAAATTGCCAACTGTGTGAGTTCCTTGGTTGACTTCCTCGTCTGGTCTCGAGGGGGAAATACCAGGATGGGTATGTTTGGTGCTAGCATTAGGTTGGTTCCGAATAGGTCTTTCTTATCCCTCTCTGATAGCCGACAGTTATCTTGAGTCTCTATAGGTTGTTTAGTGCATGCTGCGCTGCCGCTTCAGTCCACCACACCTATGTAGGCGAGGACCGCCGAATTCTAGTCTCGCTGTGTACTGGCCTCAGTACTGACGCTCCTCTTTTTCCTTTGCCCTTTGTCGGCACCCCTTTTTGTTTAGCAGGTTTGAGATCGCCGTCGTTAGCAGGGTTACCCTTCCGGCTTGGCCTGGGCAGGGTTATGGACGCCATTGGATATTCTTCAGGGCTCTTAGCCCCATTTGCATCTTGTCCGTAGCCGGACGCTCTATCATTTTCAAGGTGATTTGGATCTTTGTACTGTATATTTGTATTCTTGACTCATGGAGTCGTGTTGTATACATATCTGTTCTGTGGGTCCCATCGAGGACTGTTGTGTAATGTTATTACTTCGTTTTCCACCCGCATGAAAGTGCCTGGTGGGCGTCCTTGAATCGTTTCTATGCGGGTTTAGCGGAAAATGCTAAAACTTGCATAGGGCCGATTCGAGGGTGTTACACTTAGTTGGAAATCTTTTCTTTCCATCCGACTTGGGATCTGTGGCGGTTTCCGCCTCTTCCATGTCGGAATCTTCCTTGGGCTCCTTTCCTTTCTCGGAAATTTTCTTTCCTTTTCGTCGCTTGGCTCTGTAGCCAGCGGATTCATCTTTCTTGATATCGTCATTGAAATGACACTCGACATTTGTGTGGGTAGATCCTCCGTTACTATCCAAGTGGTGTACACATGGATTTTGGCAATGTCAGCCTAGGTATAGGTTCTTCCGGGTTGCTGGTCTCCTCTGCCCTGGATTCGGGAAGTTCCTCGGCCACTAGCCCGGCCGCCTTCGCGCCCTCCTCGTCCTCCAGATCCGAACGTTGCGTTAATAGCTATGTTGTCCGGAGCCGGCTTTTTGTCCGAGGTGTTATTGCGCTTCTGAGTTTGTTTTGGCTATTTGGCCGTATTGGGATTGGCCAGAATATTTAGCAGCCCTTCAGAATCATCATCGACATCAACATATTTGCTTTCCATCTCTACCATTTCTCCCAAATTTGTGACGTGGTCACATTTCAGCCTGTGACGTAAAAGTCCGACTAGAAGTCCTGCAATAAAAGCTTCTATCACAGTTTGCTCGTTTACTCCTTCTCAGGAGTTCTTTGTATCGATCCAGCGTCCGAGGTAATCCTGCAGGTTTCTCTGGGTCTTTGGGTGCAACGCTGCAAGTCTCGGACTGTGCAGGGCCTCCTGTATGTTTACTCGAAGTTTGAAAAAACGCACTTTGCATATCATACCAGTTGTGAATTGAGTTCTCCTGCAGTTTATTCAGCCATGATAGAGCCGTCTTCCTCAGCATACATGGGAGATATCGGACTGCGACCAGGCTGTTTCCTCCTTTGGCGATGCAGCAAGCATGGAAAAATTCCTGGAGCCAAGTATCTGGTTGAGCTGCACCGTCGTAGGGTTGAATGTGTTTGGCGATGCCAAAGTCAACCGGAAATCTTGTTTGACGTATACGTGGTCCAAAGCATTTGGGTACCACATACACATCTTATTCCTCATACGGCCGTGCTTCTATGTTTGATTCAATGTGATGGCGAGCGTCGTTTGGCGAGAGAGATCTGCGCCTTGGAGGCTCACGGCTTTTACGCGGTGGAGTCGGATTTCTGCTTCTCCTCTCACCATTGCCGCCTCCACCCCTGGGGCTTCCATGGCTACGACGTGATCCTTCATGGTTGCTTCTTGGAGGTGATGGTGGCCCTGTTGGATTATTTCCAGCTGGGTTTCTTGGTGGTGGCGGTGGAGCCTCATTATGCTGACTCCGATGCCTGTTCGCGCAGGCATTGAAATAGTGTTCTATTCCGTAAATAACAGACCCACCAACGGTTGTGCTGATGGAAATTCTGTCAGTGACGGGACTTGACCTGTAAAGTTTTCAGTCGGCACGCCGCTGAAAAATCCGGCTTACGTTTCAAACCAAGCAGGAAAAGACTAAGGTCAGAGCAAAACATATCAGACTCAATTGACTCGGAATCCTACATTAAATAACGAAGTTTTTAGGAACCTGATACGTCGGAAACGTATCTATAATTTTTGATGCTCCATGCTTGTTTAGTATCTACTTTGCTTTGCTTGTCTACACTTTAAGGAGTTTTTTACATGTTTTATGGTACTAACCTATTAACAAGTTTCCATAGTGTCAGTTGCCTGTTTCCTGCTGTTTTTGGTTTTAGAAAAGCTAGTAAAGAAATATTCTCAGAATTGGACAGGACAAACATCAAAGTCAATAAATTTCCATGGGGAACAAGAAGTCCAGAGGGGAGACGGAGAAGCGTGCCAGGGCGGCCAAACCCCCCTAGGCGCGGCCAGGGGTGGACCCGCGCCTGGGTAGGGTTTGACCCCCCTGGTCGCCTCCTCAGCCTCCCCCTTCGCCTATAAGAAGCCCCCGATGCAGAAAACCTAAGCACCCGATCAAATTTCCACGAAACCTTCTGTAGCCGTCGCCACCATCGTCCCTAGATCGGGGGATCTGAAGTTCTTCCCGGCACCCTACCGGAGGGGAGATCATCCCGGAGGCCTTCTCTCCGGTATGATGCGTGAGTAGTTCCAGCTTGGACTATGGGTCCATGTAGTAGCTAGATGGCTGTATCTCCTCCCTTGTGCTTTCATGTATAGATCTTGTGAGCTTTGTTCATTATCAAGATCTAATCAATTTGTAATCATGCATGTTGTGTTTGCGGGGATCCGATGGATATTTAGATTATTATGTTGGTTTGATTAATGGTTTTGTCTTTATGATTCTATCATGTATGTGTTGTTTGTGATCTTGCATGCTCTCTGTTGTTAGTAGCTATCTTGGCCAAGTGGTTGCTAGTGACCCCAAGAGGGGGTATTTATGCTTGATAGTGGGTTCATGCCTCTAGTTTCCAAGGGAAGTGACAATAATCTCTTCGGTTGTAGATGTGCTGTTGCTACTAGGGATAAAATAACGGTCTCTTGTTCATGGAACATGTGGACTGTTTACCTTACACACTTTTCTTAAAGCAGTTGTCTGTTGCTTGCAGCTTAATACTAGAGGGGGTTCGGATGATAACCTGAAGGTGGACTTCTAGTCATAGATGCAGTTGGATGGTGGTCTATGTATCTTGTTGTATTGCCCAATCGAATCTCATAGGATCTTTCTAACTAGTAATTGCATTGTTATGCCTTGCTTAGTTCCTGTCAATTTCCCTGCTGTAATTTGTTTACCCTTCATGCCATGTTGTTTATCTAAGGAGAGCACCTCTAGTGAACTATGGACCCCGGTCCAATCTTTACCATTGATACATCTTCCATTGTTACGTGTTTACTTGATGCAAACCATTACCTTCCACACCATACGTTTAATCCTTTGTTATAGCAACCGGTGAGATTGACAACCTCACTGTTAGTTGGGGCAAAGTCTTGAGTTTGTGTTGTGTAGGTCTCTGCGTTGCTTACAACACCTGTGTGACGTTTCCTTCCTCCTACTGGTTCGATAACCTCGGTTTCTTACCGAGGGAAAACTTGCTGCTGTACTGCTTCACACCTTGCTCTTGGGGTTCCCAACAGACTCCACATCAAGAACCAAGTTCTCTGGCGCCACTAAGGAGTCACCAACAAGTTTTCTGGCGCTGTTGCCGGGGAGGCTAAGGACGTCTTCACTAGGGAGTCCTCCATTTCCTTTGTCTTTACTTTGTTTTTAGTTTGCTTTGTTTCTTTTTCTTGGTTTTGTTTGCCTCTTTCCAAAAAAACCCAAATTTTTTTAGTCTAGTTTGGTTTGTTTTCTCTTATAAAAAACACAAAAATTAGTTCCTACTCTAGTTGCTGGTCTGTTAGTGCCTTGCTTTTCCATGCTTTCTATCAATGGTTGGTTTCTTTGATAATTGGCAAGGTGGGTTCACGGAAGAACAAAAGTATTATTATCAGGAACACCATTTGTCACAAAAAGGGAAACACTTATGGGAACAAATTGATAAGTTTAATACTATTGCTAGAGACGTGTGCTCTACTTAAAATGTTACTTATTGCTTTGATAAATCTTGTTGCTGTAGGTGGTATAAACACCTTCCTTTTTAGTGTGAGTATAATGATAATGTTCCCATATCTTCTTATGTTAAGGGAAATTATGAATTTTATGATGTGGAACAAATTGAAGAATTTATTGCTTTCAAGGGTGCATTTGAACTTGCTAGTTTGCTTGAAAATACTAATGATGCACCTTATGAATATGAGGTTTATGAGATACTTAAATTCTGATTTGATAATTACAAGGAAGCAAATGGCTATATTCTTGAATATTTTAATAGATGCTTTCCACAAATGGAAGAGTCTAATGCCTTGCAGGAGCCTATGGAAGAAGAAATTACTGAAACTGAAAGCTCATTAGATGAAAAAGAGGAGAAGAATGATGGTCAAGAGGAGGAAGAATGGATCTACCCATGTTTACCTTCTAATGAGAGTAACTCTTTACCTCTTACATTATTTGATTGTTCCCCATGTTTACTAAAGGAGGATGAATGTTATGTTCCTGTGGATCCTTTTGAAATTTCTACTTTGGGTAAAGCCTGTGAAGGTTTTAATCCCACTATTTTTGAGCTTGATATAAATTATGTGTTTGTAGATCATGAAAAGCATGATTTATGTGATAGCTATATTGTTGAGTTTATTCATGATGCTACTAAAAATTATTATGAGAGAGGAAAATATGGTTGTAGAAGTTTTCATGGTACTAAAACACCTCTCTATGTGCTGAAAGTTTTGAAGTTGCTCTTGTTTATCTACCCATTCTTGTTACTATGTGCTTATTTGATTAAATTTCTTACAAGATTCCTATGCATAGGAAGTGGGTTAGACTCAAATGTGTTTTGAATTTGCTTCTTGATGCTCTCTTTTACTTCAACTCATAGTTCTTATGTGAGCATCTTCTCAAATTATCAATGCCTAACTTAAAGGCGTTAAAGGAAAGTACTTGTTGGGAGATAACCCAAGAGTTTCCTTGAGTATAGGAAGTTATTACTTCTATAATGACCTCTACTTATCCTTTTTGTTTGCTTTTTGTGCCAAGAATGACCTCTAATGAGAGGGAAGTAAGATTTGGGGAGTTGCTGTCCCGAAACAGATTTCTGCCCTCCACCATAAAAATTCGTGACGAGTCTCTATAACTCGAATTGAGCTCAAAATTTACGAATAAATCCCCAGTATGTTAGATAACTTTAGTTAGTTCAACACTTTTTGATTTGAGCAACAGAAGATGTTCAAAAAGAATCGATTTCTACCTGCTGGTCTATTTTGACAGATTTCTGCCATTATTTGCATTTGCTTCTTATTGATTCCTTTTTGAGTTATTTTTGGGAAATTGAGCTTTTTTAAGGAGTTACTACAGTAGCTTGTTGTTTTTAGTGAAAAGACTTGCTATTCCAAAGCTTTGCCAGAGGTCTAATATCTTTTGAATACACTAATGTTGCTAATGAAGATTGTGTGAAGTTTTGTATGAAGGAAAAATTTCAGGTGTAGAGAGAGAATGATGCAATGAGATAAAGAATGGACAAAAGATCAAGCTTGGGGATGACACCATGGTGTCATCCCAAGAAATATCCAAGAGGTACAAGTTTCAAAGCTTGGGGATGCCCAAGGCATCCCCTTCTTCATCAATAAAAAGCTCAGGTCTGTCTAGACACTTCGTTTTTATTGTTTCATGCACAGTTGTGTTGTTCTTGGAGCGTCTTAGTTTTCGTTTGCTTTGCTTAGTTTGTTTAGTTTGTTTGAATAAAGTAGTTTGGACCCCCGTTTTCGCTGTGTTGTTTTGCATATAAGTTTGCTTGGTGTTGGAAAGGAGTAGTAAGTTCTTGCTTGTAAGTGCAAGAGGAGCTTGCATTGACTGTGACTTAGAATTTAGCATGACATGCTAGGTGTTGTTTTGACCTTATGCTTAGTGATTATTGATGTAGCATGTCTTGTTCCAAACAATTGGGATTGCTTAGTGTGCCTTGAAGAAATTATGCTTTGTTTTAGCATGCAAAAGCATAGTATTGTGGTATTCTCCTTTAATGGTTTGTTTGGGTTGACTTGGCACATGCTCACACCATGGTACGACTCTCACAAGTCACCATAGCCTCTATCATCATTTAGTCCTTGACTTGTAATACCACTTTATGCTTTGATTAGTAATGCTTTGTTGCTCTGCATGATTATGGCCATTATGCTCTCTTAGTTGGTTGCTCCTAGTCTTTTGCTAGCATCCACTTGTATGAGTAAGCTCTACTCATGCTTCCAACTCCCAAGAAACCAAGTTATTCCAAAGTGTCCACTATAAACTCCTATGCATGGTGTGTTACACCATTCCAAGTATATTCTTGTTTTCAGCTATCTTCCAATTAAAAACTATTTTGTTATGTGAAAACTTAGTGATTAAAGCCCTCACGAACTTGATGACACACTTTATATTCTTTGCCCCTAATAAACTTGAACCATTGTGTCATCTATGTTGTATATGCTTGGACTTATACGTTGGAATTAGCAGAACCATGATGTCACGGGGAATGTTTTCAACATTGCACTTGTACTTTGTTCTTAGTTGATATCATGCTCTTTTGTCTATGGATGTCACCGGTGTGAAATAAAGAGGGAACTTGTAAGTCCATGGAGTTTGTATTTTGTGTTAGAGAAACGCCTAGGCCACTAGCCTAAGCCATGCCTAATCATGGTGGAAACTTGCAGCATCACTGTAACATCTCAAAACTTTAATCCAAGTTAATCAAGATTCAAATCATCAAAATTAGGGTTAACAAAAACTTTTCCATCTCAAAATATGAAAGCATTCATGTGTATGTGCATTTAAATTAGGAGTTCATTTGAATTGCCATGGTTCTGTGATTCATTGCTTGTAAAATGATTCTTAGGTGAAATAAACATCATCTAAATCATTCCCAAACTTTTCCCAAACAAAAACAACTCAAAATAAATAAATGAAGTGAATGGTCATTTTTGCCAAATTAACTATCATGCCTACTTTGGCTATTCCTAGTACTCAAAACTTAACAGAAACAATTGTGGATCTTTGCACCCCTTGCTAGTACACATACTGAGGTACCAAGGCCCACTTTGTGATCTGCCAAAAACATTCAAATGTTAAGTTTAAATGACAGTTTAAAATTGAATATATTTCATATGGGAAGATCCCACTATTTCAAAAACCACTCAAACAAGCTCAATTTTCAAAACCCAAGCAACCACAGAGTCTCAAGCTCATGCCTAGCACACTCACCAAAAATCTTTTCAAAATTCAAAAAGAATTTTCTTGCGGCCATTTCATCAAACACTTGGCAGGCAGAATTTAAACCAAATCAATTTCACTATTTTGAATAGTATTCTGGCCAAACTTGTCTCCCATTTAAACCCCATTTGATCACTTTGTCCCCTCTGGATCGAACCAGGGCCTAACTTAAGGGTTTCGCAGCATAGTAAATTAAAAAAATTCTACGGATGCGAACGGGAAAGCCAAGATCTAATCTAGGAGATGCAAACAACGAGTTGGGATAGATGATACCTTCATACCCTTGAAGATTCGCACAACGGAATGTTCGACGGAACGTGGTTGATGTAGTCGTACTAGCCTTCTCCTCCTCGCGATCCGATCCGATCCAACACCGCAAGTGGCGATGCCTCTGAGAGATGCACATGTACGGCACCTCGACGTATCCTCCTTCCTCGGTCTAGAAAGTGGGGTGGAGAGATAGATTGGATCTACAACACGACGGCGTGGTGCAAAGGTGGAGAGTTTCTGCGGCAGGGCTTCGCCTACGCGCAGTCGGGAGAGAGAGAGATCTGGAGGGCAGCAGTATGGCAGCTAGGGTCGAAGGAGTGGGGAAGGAGGGCTGCACCCCTGCCCTCTATATATAGGGGGTTGGCCGGCCCCCTTGGCCCCTCCTCCAAGCCCTAGGGCGGCGGCCCCAAGGGTTGGAGTGGGAGGCAAGTTTTCCCTCTCCTTCTAGAAGCTCTCCCTAGGGTTTCCCCTAGGGCTTGGCCGGTTGGGCCTATGGGGCCTTGTGCCCCTGGCCCAATGCGACCAGGGCACTCCCTCGTAGGCCCACGCCCCCTCCTGACAAGTGGGGTCACGTTGGACCCACTCCGGAAGGTTCTAGAAGCTTCCGGTACAATACCAAACAATCCGAAACAATTCCGAAATCCAAAAACTGCTTTCCCTTATATGAATCTTATTCTCCGCACCATTTTGGAACCTCTCGTGACATCCTGGATCTCATCCGAGACTCCGAACAAAAACTCATAAACCAATTATCCATTCTATCCTAGCGTCGAGACACGTTAAGTGTGTGACCCTACGGGTTCAAGAATATGCAGACATGATCTTCTATCAATAATCAACAGCGGGGTCTGGAAACCCATATTGACTCCCACACATTCATCGATGATCATATCGGATGAACCACGATGCCAGGATTCAATTAATCCCATATATATTTCCTTCGTCACGCGATATTTTACTTGCCCAAGATTTGATCGTCGGTATCGGCATACCTAGTTCAATCTCGTTCACAGCAAGTACTTTACTCGTTCCGTAATCCGATATCACTTTGTGATTAACTCCTTAACCACGTGCTTGCAAGCGGTGTTGATATCGATTACCGAGTGGGCCCGAAGTATATCTCTCCGACTTGGGAGGGACAAATCCCATCTCGATACATACAACCCAACAAGTACTTTCCGATCACCTGAGAGACACCTTTATGATCACCCTCTCATAGGATGACGTTTGATGACCTCAAAGCTTTCTTCCGATACCAGGGTGTTGCATTATCTCATGGTCTAAGGAATACAATATTTGACATAAGAAAAAGCTTCGCAAAGATGAACACGATGACACGATCTAATTGCTCTACTTGATTTGGGTACCATCATATCATTCTCCCAATGATATGATCTCATTATTAATCGACAACTCATGTCTATGGTTAGGAAACCTTAACCATCATTAATCAATGAGCTAGTCCATAGAGGCGTACTAGGGACACGACGTTGTTCATAAACCACACAAGTATCAAAGTTTTCACTTAATACAATTCTAGCATGGAATATAAACTTTATCATGAACAAGAATTATAATAATAACATCTTTATTATTGCCTCTAGGGCATAATTCCAATAGTCTCCCACTTGCACTAGAGTCAATAATCTAGTTTACATCTGGCAACAATCTAACACCCATGGCACTGAGGTGCTGATCATGTTTTGCTCGTGGAAGAGGTTTAGTCAACGGATCTGCGACATTCAGATCCGTATGTACTTTGCTAATCTTCAGATCTCCATCTGTTATATAATCTCGAATTATATGAAACTTGCGGTTGATATGCTTGGTCTTTGGATGATATCTTGGTTCCTTAGCCAGTGCTATGGCGCCAGTGTTGTCACACAATATCTCTAGTGGGTCCAAGGCACTTGGAACCACACCAAGCTCAGTGATGAAGTTCCTGATTCAAACTCCTTCACTTGACGCTTCTGCAGCAGCCATATATTCCGCTTCTACTGTAGATCCCGCAATCACGCTTTGCTTACAGCTTCTCCAGCTCACAGCTCCTCCATTCAAAATATAAATGTATCCTGTGTGAGATTTAGAATCATCCTTGTCGGTGTCGAAACTAGCATCGACGTAACCTTTTACGACGAGCTGTTCACAACCTCCATAGACTAAGAACATTTCTTTAGTTCTGTTTAAATACTTTAGGATGTTCTTCATGGCTGTCCAGTGTTCCACTCCTGGATCACTTTGGTATCTGCTCGTCAAACTAAGAGCATTGGACACATCCGGTCTAGTACATAGCATGGCATACATGATAGATCCTATGGCCGAGGCATAAGGCACTTTGCTCATAGCTTCTCTATCGTTTACCGTAGCTGGACACTGAGCCCTGCTCAATATCTTACCTGACAACATAGGCACTGAACCTTTGTTTGCATTATCCATTCTGAACCTTTTCAGAACTTTGTCTAGGTATGTACTTTGGCTTAAAGCTATCAGGCGTCTTTGTCTATCTCTATAGATTTTGATGCCCAATATATAAGCAGCTTCCCCTAGGTCTTTCATTGAAAAACATTTGTTCAAATAACTCTTCACATCGTTAAGCATGTCAATGTCATTTCCGATAATCAATATGTCATCCACATATAGTACCAAAAATGTCACTGATCTCCCACTCACTTTCTTGTAGATACAAGCTTCGTAGCAATTTGGAACAAATCCAAAGCTCTTGATCACTTGATCAAAACGAAGGTTCTAACTCCGAGATGCTTGCTTCAGTCCATAAATGGAACGCTGAAGTTTGCACACCTTATCAGCATCCTTAGGATCGACAAAACCTTTGGGTTGCATCATATACAACTCTTCATCAATGTTGCCATTGAGGAACGCAGTCTTGACATCCATCTACCATATTTCATAATCATGAAAAGCAACAATTGCTAATAAAATCCGAATGGACTTCAACATCGCTACGGGAGAGAAATTCTCATCGTAGTCAACACCTTGAACTTGTCGAAAACCTTTCGCGACAAGCCGTGCTTTATAGACAGTAACATTACCATCCGCGTCTGTTTTCTTCTTGAAAATCCATTTGCACTCAACAGCCTTTCGATCACTGGGAGGGTCCACCAAAGTCCATACTTGGTTTTCTCTCATGGGTCCCAATTCGGATTTCATGGCCTCTATCCATTTCTTAGAGTCTAGGCTCATCATTGCTTCCTCATAGTTCGCAGGTTCACTGTTGTCTACTAATAAGACAGTTAAGACAGGGTTGCCTTACCACTCAGGAGGGGCACGCGACCTTGTCGACCTGCGACGTTCAGTAGTAGTATCGTCCGAAGCTTCATGATCCTTGTCATTAGCTTCCTCTATTGTTGGTGCAGACGACACTGGAACAATTTCAGGTGCTGCGCTACTCTCCAACTCAAGAGAAGGTTCAATAACCTCGTATAGCTCTACTTTCCTCCCACTCACTTCTTTCGAGAGAAACTCCTTTTCAAGAAAGGATCCGTTCTTTGCGACAAACACTTTGCCTTCAGATCTGTGATAGAAGGTATACCCAATAGTTTCCTTAGGGTATCCTATGAAGACGCATTTCTCCGCTTTGGGTTCCAGCTTGTCCGGCATCAACTTCTTGACGTAAGCCTCGCATCCCCAAACTTTAAGAAACGACAACTTAGGTTTAGCACCAAACCACAGTTCATATGGTGTCGTCTCAACGGATTTAGATGGTGCCCTATTTAAAGTGAATGCAGCGGTTTCTAATGCATAACCCCAAAATGATAACGACAAATCTGTAAGAGACATCATCGATCACACCATATCCAATAAAGTTCGATTTCGGCGTTCAGACACACCATTGCGCTGTGGTGTTCCGGGTGGCGTGAGTTGCGAAACGATTCCGCTTGCTTTAAGATGTGTGAGAAAATCATAACTCAAATATTCACCTCCACGATCGGATCGTAGAAATTTAATTTTCCTGTTACGATGGTTTTCCACTTCGTTCTGAAATTCTTTGAACTTTTCAAATGTTTCAGATTTATGTTTCATTAAATAGATATACCCATATCTACTTAAGTCATCAGTAAAAGTGAGAAAATAGCGATAACCACCGCGCGTCGAAACACTCATTGGTCCGCATACATCGGTATGTATGATTTCCAACAAGTCCGTTGCTCACTCCATTATTCCGGAGAACGGGGTTTTGATCATCTTGCCCATGAGGCATGGTTCGCACGTGTCAAATGATTCAAAATCAAGAGACTCCAAAAGTCCATCACAATGGAGTTTCTTCATGCGTTTTACACCAATATGACCTAGACGACAATGCCACAAATAAGTAGAATTATCACTATCTACTTTGCATCTCTTAGCCTCAATGTTATGGATGTGTGTTTCATTGCTTTCGAGATTCAGAAGAAATAAACCATTCGTAGCAGGTGCATGACCATAAAAGATGTTACTCATATAAATAGAACAACCATTATTCTCCGATTTAAATGAATAACCGTCTTGCAATAAACACGATCCAGATATGATGTTCATGCTCAACGCAGGCACATAATAACATTTATTGAGGTTTAAAACTAATCCCGAAGGTAAAACTAAGGAGAGCGTGTCGGTGGCCATCACATCAACTCTTGATCCGTTTCCAAAGTGCATTGTCACCTCATCCCTCACTAGCCGCCGTCTATTCTGTAGCTCCTGTTTCGAATTACAAATATTAGCAACTGAACTAGTATCAAATACCCAGGCACTACAACAAGGGCTAGTAAGGAAAACATCAATAACATGTATATCAAATATACCTTTGATGGTGCCAGCCTTCTTGTCCGCTAAGTACTTCGGACAGTTGCGCTTCCAGTGACCCTTGTCTTTGCAATAGAAGCACTCAGTGTCCGGCTTAGGTCCAGACTTGAGTTTCTTCTCAGCAGGGGCAACACGCTTGCCGCTGCCCTTCTGGAAGGGCTTCTTTGCACCCTTACCTTTCTTAAACCTGGGGGGCTTGTTGACCATCAACACATGATTATCTTTCTTGATGTCCACCTCCGCAGCTTTCAGCTTAGCGAAGAGCTCAGTGATCGTATCAGTGGAACCAATCTGATTATGAGTAACTATAAAATCTTTATAGCTAGGAGGGAGTGATTGCAGAACTCTGTCAATCTTGAGCTCCTCTGGAATCTTGCAGTCCAGTTGCTCAAGGCGTTGAGTGTAGCCCGACATCTTAATGGCATGCTCACTAACGGAACTCCCTTCCTCCATCTTGCAGTTAAATTTTTTTTCAGAGATCTCATAACTCTCAGAACGGGCCTGAGTCTAAAACATAGTTTTCAGTTCCTCAAGAATCTCAAAGGGTCCGGGGAACTCCTCAAAACGATTTTGAAGGTCCGATTCAATAGCAAACAACATGGTGCTCTTAATCACACCATAATCATCCTTGTGTGACTGATAAACAGCTTTCTCATCAGCCGGCGCATCTACATCAGGGGCGTCACCTAGCGCTTTCTCAAGGACATAGTCCTTTTGTCCGCCAGAGAGAATGATTCTCAGATTGCGGAACCAGTTGGTGAAGTTAGACCCATTATTCTTAAGCTTTTCTTTCTCAGCAAAAATGTTGAAGTTGAAGTTGGACTTAGCCATTTGATCTACAAAATTTGCAAGTACAATTTAGACTATGTTCATGATAACTAGTTCAACTTAATCAAATTACTAGATGAACTTCCACTAAATTCAACATCCCTCAAGTTGTTTAGTGAACATGATCGAAATTCACCACACCTAATCCGATCTTCACGAGAAGAGATGTGGTTTCAATGGTGGACAACAAAGTGTCGATCATATCATTCATATGACTCATGCTTAACCTTTCGGTTCGTGTGTTCCGAGGCCATGTCTGTACATGCTAGGCTCGTCAAGTCAAACCCAAGTATTTCCGCGTGTGCAAAACTGGCTTGCACCCGTTGTATGTGAACGTAGAGTTTATAGCACCCGATCATCACGTGATGCTTTGTCACATCCCAAAATTTTCCAAATTTTGAAATGTGAAAAATAAATAAACAAATAAACAATTGTTGATTTTTAGGGTGAGAAGAAACTTTTTGATTCCAATTGGAAGCATAAAAACCTATTTTGATCAAATAAAATCCTAAAGGAATTTAAAAAGATAAACAAATAATAAATAAAGTTATGATAGTTGGAATTACTATTTTTGGATCTTTAAATAAAAAGATATGGTTTTTTTAAAGCAAAGGTAGAAATATAAATAAGGATTATTTTATAGAGCTAAATTAAATCTTGGCCAAGCTTTTGAAATAAAATATTTCTATTTGATAAAAAGAGTGAAGGTTTATTTAAATAAAATAATGAGGATTTATTAATATCCAATTTTATTAAAGTAAAGGCTTTTCCATTTTTAAATAAACACTAAAACTTGTTAATTTATTTTAAATAAGTTTTCCAAGTGTTTTATTTATTCAAATAAAACCTACTGAAATGATTTTTTGGTATTATTTTAGACTTCAAATAGAGTTTTAAAATAAATCAAATCCTATTTGAATTAATGACTAAGGTCTATTTATTTAATTATTAATGGATCCTAAAAAGAATAAAAAATATTTTATTTTGGACTTTGGATTATGATGTTAAACAGAACTAAAGATTATACAAAGTTTGGTGGTGGTTTGATTTGAATTGGTGTTTGAAAATCAAAACAAAAATTCAAATAGAAAAAGGAAAAAGCTTTAGTATAAAAAAAGGAAACAAACTGCAGCCCAGCTAACAGGCCCAGCAAGGCCCAGTCCAACCCAACTAACCCCCCCGGAGTGAAATGTTTTATACCCAGATTAGAACCCGCGGAGTCATAGACAGGCAGGCCCCACTCCCACTTCCTCCACCTCGCTGACAGACGGACCCCACTGGCCACCTCAGCATCGTCTTCCCCACGACCACGCCGCCCTGCCGTTGCTGCCGATTAACTCCGGCGATGAATACGAGTTATTGCCGTTGTTATTCTTCGCCGTGACCACGCCCATTTAATCGCCCACGTCTCCTCTCGCTTTCCCCTCACTCGCCCCTCCTTCTCTGCCCCAGGGCTGCCCCGATTTCCTCTTGCATCGCCGCGGACTCCAACGAGCTTCGCGAGCAATTCCGGCCACACCTCGCCGCTCCTCGCCTCCCCGAGCATGCAAGCTTGCTCTCCAGTCCCTTGCGCGTCTGCCCATAGCCCCAGCTCACTCCCGCACGCTCTAGAAGCTCGGCTTCGTCAACATCAGAGCGCCACCGTCTTCGGTCGTTTCTCCGGCGAACTCCCCAGGTACTCTCCGTTCGCCCCAGCACCTCCTGTTGACGCTCCCATCATCCCCAGATCAGTATGCGTCTAACCGTATGCTCCGCTCGCCTCGGCGCGACCTGCAGCTCCATCCCCGACGTCAAACAGAACCGCCTGACGCCACCATCGACTCCGGCGAGGAATTGCCAGCAGCTCCGAGCGCCCCTCGCCAAGCCAACGCCACCTCGAGATTCATGAACACATAAGGTGCTACTTTTAATAGAGCACCAGAGCAAAGCATTAACACTCCATGAACACATGTGATCCTCACACCACAGCCATCCCCTCCGGTTGTCCTAATTATTGTCACTTTGGGGCCTTTGGATCCGGACAATGATATGTGTACACAACTTGTAGATAAGATCATAAACAATACTATCATAATGATTCAATAATAAGTTCAGATCTGAGATCATGGCACTCGGGCCCTAGTGACAAGCATTAAGCACAACAAGTTGCAACAAAGTCAAATATCACTAATAGAGATACTAGGCACTATGCCCTAATAGATCTTATTCGATTACATGATAGAACTCATCCAATCCCTACCATCCCCAAGCCTACAGTGGGGGATTACTCACTCATGGATGAGAGAAACATCGGTGGTTGATGGAGATGCGTTGGTGATGACGATGGCGATGATCCTCTCCAAATTCCCCGTCCCCGCAAGGTGCCAGAATGGAGTTTCTAGATCCGAATCTTGGTTTCTGGTGGCAGCGGAGCGAAAATCTTTCTGGAAAACTATCGAACCCCCCTTGGTTTTTAGGTCGAAAGGCAACTTATAGGCGCAGAGGAAGGCCGAGGGGCTGCCTGGGGTGGCTGCACCCTCCCAGGCGCGGCCAGTGGTGGGCCCGCGCCTGGCATGGGTGTGGGTCCCCTAGGATCCATATCCGTCTCGTCTTCTGGCTTCGTGGATCTTCTGGTGAAATATAATTTTGGCATATTTTCTGGGATTTTTCCTGATAGTTCATTTTCTGCACAAAAACAAGACACTAAGGTAATTCTACTGAAAACAGCGTCATCCAAATCACACAAGTTTAGAGAAGAAACAATAGCAAAGTGTTCGAGAAAGTAAATACGTTTTGGACGTATCAACTCCCCCAAGATTAGCTTATTGCTTGTCCTCAAGCAATTTAGTTGAAAACTGAGTGCGATAAAAGAACTTTCATGAACACTTTGCTTCATATGATGTAAATATTCTCAGCACAGGCGTAGATGCTTAGACAATTCATAATAAGAAGTATGCAACTAAGTCTACTCAATAATCAATGCAAGCTATGAAGAGAACCAACTCAATAATAATAAGTAGCATGAAACATAAACATAAGCAACATTGCAATGCTCATAGTAAGGTATGATAGAGTGGTATCTCGCTTGCCTTTGTTTTAAGAGCACAATATAAATGCCAAGGCACCTCTTAAGTTCAAGTGAAGACTAGAAGTAAAGATATCAGATATTCAAGCATCAAAGTCATGACATAATAAACCAAGTTTTGGAACAAACACAAGAATGAAAACTTTCTCTAAAGAAGGTGCTCATAGAATAAGTGGTGACTCAACAAGGTTGTGAAAACGGTTTTGAAAGGTTTGAAAGGTGTGGCATCCCGCAAAAACCACTACTAGAAAATCGCATTGTTTTTGTGCATTGCATCATCATGACCGCATGCTCATGTCATCATGCCACATTGCATTTGAGCATCGTTATCATCTTGCATTTGCTTGCATAAAACTATTTGCGGAAAAACCTGTTTGTGTTTTCTAAACGCCCTGTCTTTATTCAAACGCAAACCCCGGGTCACCGGATTATTTTGTTTTGTTTGTTATCGGTTTGCAAAGTCTGTTTGAAATAAATAAAATATTTAATTATTTTTAGTGGGGCAGTCGAACGGGGCGATTCGACCCAGTCGACCACCCCTGAAAGAAAATCGGTCCACCCAAAAATCCCTAGTCTACCCAGACCTATTCTACCCACCCCTCCAGCCACCTCACCCCACCCAATCCTCTCTCGCCACCTCACCTCTCTCCCTCCCTCCACTACTCCCTGGCTGCCACGTCACCTACTCCCTCTCTCACCCCTCAACCCACCCACACAGCGCACCACGCACGCCACCCTCCCCCCACGCGGGATTCTCTCTGGCCCGCCCCTGGGTCCCACCTCGCAGCCCCACCCACCCCCTGTTCCTCTTCCCCACCGCGTCCTCTTCCCCCGACCCCGCGCGTCCTCTCTCCTTCCCCGACCCGCGGCCCCGAGCGCCTCCGCCGCCGGCGTCCCCTCCATCATCTGCTCCTCCGCCCTGGCCGCGCGTCCCCGTCGGCCCCGCTCAACCATCTCCGGCCGCCAACCGCCGTGCGTCGCCGGCCTCGCCTCGCCTCGCCTCCGGCCTCCCTTCCCCGCCTCACCGGCCCCGCACCTCCGTCGCCGTCGCCAGGAACCCCGACGCCCCGCCTCCAGCCCGCCGCACCGCCTCTATCCGCCTCCCCGGCGCAGCAGCGCGCCCGCGGCCGCTCCTCTTCCCCTGGCCGCCGTCGACCTCCGGCAGCAGTCCCCGCGGCCGCGCGCCGCCAAGGTGGCCCTCACCGGCGTCGAGTCTGTCTCGAACGCCTCGCGTGTGTGTGCTCCTGTGTTTGTGTTGGGAGATGATAGGGGCAGACCAAGTACAAGATGATCTGAGGCTGAAATGAAGACGATGATTCCAATTGTGGGAAGCTAGCGCGGCAATTTTGATGCTATGTGAAAAACCGCAACCTCGACGACAAGTTCTCCATCGCGGACAATCGAAACAAGATCGGCCACGTGGAACCCTCGGGCCACATAAGACCATCGGCGCCACACCCGGATCCGAAGACCGAACCCGATAACCGCCAAGGCCGCCGACACGGATACGCCAAGTACTCCCTCGAGGACGCCGACTACTTCACCCCGGACACCGAGACCCTGGACGACAAGTTCTCCTTCCCGGAAGCATTGACGCTCGTGCGACAAGTCCTTCCCCGATCCGAAGACCCTAAATCCTGGAGTCCGAGAACGATCCCGTCGAACCCTGAACCCTGTCGGACCCCGAACCCCCGGAACCCCAAGTTCGTCGAGACCCCAATGTGTGAACCTTTTCCCGAGCCCCTATTTTTATAAATGATATTGTTGCATATTTAATTGTTCATCTCGCATGCATCTTGTGCGGTTTGGGGGCCTTATGCCGATTCACCATATAATTAATATGGGGCCCATATGCGGACAAATCTAGTCTCATATTGGCCTCAATTAAATCTGTGCATCGAACCGGTATTATATTTTGCCATGTTAATCCAACATTTAATTTGCGGGGTAGATAAATAACTTGAACCGTTTAATTAATTGTCGGGACCCCAGTTCCGCTTAATATGACCTAATTGCATCGCACCTTTGCCATGCCATACATCATACATGCATCATGCCCGATCTTTTGCCGTAGTATTAAATATTGCATCCGGTGTTTCTTCTAGTGTTTTGCTTCTTCACGGATAAGGCCGTTGAGTTGATGTGAGCTTCGCCCCGATCTTCGGATGAACCTTCGGCAATGTTTTCAGGCGAGCATCTCCCCCTTTCTACCTATCTTACTTTTATAGTATTTATTCCCTCCTATTGATCTATTGCTATCTGTGTTGCGATGCTCTAGTTTTCGTACCCGTGATATCCCTTGCAGCCTTGTATTGCCTTGGACACATCCTATTACCTGTTGTTTGGTAGATAGTTGGACTTGCGTGTCGTAGTCGCTTGCTCAAGTGCTGTTGCGTGTCGTCAAGTACCACGGTTGTTGGAGTATTGCCGCATGTTCTATGTTGGAGATGATCATGGCTTTACTTATTGTTCACTTTAATTACTGTTTAACAACTAAAATTGAAGTAAGTAAGCAGAGGCATCGGTGGGTGATAGATAATATCTGGTTTCCGACCGCCCACTTGTGTCCCGTAGGACCCCGAGTTCTTGACACCTGTTCCGAGATCGAGCGCGCTAACCACAGGTGGGGAGATATGGGCCCCCATTGATTAGTACCTGATTTCAAAGTATTGTACTGGGGGCCACAAACTAGTTTGAGGTTTTATTTACTATCCTGTACTTATGCCATGCTTTACTGCTTTATTTAAATTGTGCGATGGATAGCACACTGTACTGTTTAGGGAGCGGAGTGTTTTCGCGGTATCGACAGTCCTAGTTTTGGGATTTGCTGTCGTTTACAGCCACTGGCGCAAACCCGGAGTCCGTCTCGGAGATCGGCCGACTTCGTTGCGGGTGTACTTAGTGGGGTGGCCCCCCGTGCTTGCTTTGGGTCTGGGAAACGTCATGACTTAGGCCCCGCCGACATACCGATGGGTGTATGTTAATTGATCTGGCAAAAAGGGTCGAAGTGCGTGTGGATACTTTGGTGCACCCCTGCAGGGTTTAATCTTTTCGAGAAGCCGTGTCCGCGGTTATGGACGACTTGGAGCACAGTGCTTGATCATAGACAACTATAACTAAAGTTTACTGTTATAAATTGACTTGTATCCGATATGACTAGTAATCAGCTTCACTATAACAGAATGGCTACATAAAAGTACCAACAACTGCTGGGTTTTGGGTAATCTCATGCTATTTGTATCTGACTAGTAAGTGTTGCAACTACAACGGAATGGTTAACTAAAACGGCCCACTGCTTATTTTATCAGGATGATTATCTATACTTGACTAGTAATTGCCGCAACGATAACTGAGTAAATAAAACTGCCAACTGTGTGAGTTCCTCGGTTGACTCTCTCGGTTGGTATCGAGGGGGAATACCAGGATGGGTTTGTTTGGTGTTAGTATCAGTTTGGTTCCGAATAGGTCTTTCTTACCCCCCTCTCTGATAGCCGCCAGTTGTATCGAGTCTCTATAGGTTGTTTAGTGCATGCTGCCGCTGCCACTCAGTCCACCATACCTATGTAGGCGAGGATCGCCGAATTCTAGCCTCGCCGTGTACTGGCCTCAGTACTGACGCTCCACTTTTTCCTTTGCCCTTTGTCAGCACCCCTTTTGTTTAAGCAGGTTTTGAGATCGACGTCGTTAGCAGGGTTACCCTTCCGGCTTGGCCTGGGCCGGGTTATGGACGCCATTGGTTATTCTTCAGGGCTCTTAGCCCCATTTGCATCTTGTCCGTAGCTGGACGCTCCCTCGTTTTCAAGGTGATTTGGATCTTTGTAAATTATATCTGTAATCTTGACTCATGGAGTCGTGTTGTAAATATATCTGTTCTGTGGGTCCCATCGAGGACTGTTGTGTAATGTTATTACTTCGTTTTCCACCCGCACGCAAGTGCCTGGTGGGCACCTTTGAATCGTTTCTATGCGGGTTTGGCGGGTTTCGCTAAAACTTGCATAGGGTCGATTCTGAGGGTGTTACAGAGTGGTATCAGAGCTCAGCAGTTGCGATACCCCACAAGTCCAGCCTGTAGGATAACCTAGCTAACGGCCGCTGTAGAGTGTCAAAACTATTTTGCAAAATCGGTTGGATAGCTCTGATTAGGTCTGATTTTATTCCTTACCCCTCTGCTATTCTCCTCTTACCTCTGCGTGTTTTGAATCCGCTCTCGTCTTTTTCTTCGAGTCCAGGATTTCTCGTGGTTGGGTTCCGTCGTACCTTCAGGGTTTCGCTTCCTCCTTTGTTAACGGTATTCTGCCATCCGGTGTTCATGCTATCAGAGGAATCCTTCATCTGTTGGATTTCACTTTGTTCCTTCTCGTGCCTACCGGTGTTTTCCGACGCGACGACATCATCTACGCCAGATCCGATGCAGAGTCTGCATCACCCCTTTGTTCCTGAACCTTGTTTGTCGAGATCTTCAGTCTGAATCCTGAGGGTTGGTTGCATAACCTATCTGTTCGTGTACAGAGTAATGCTTCGAGTGCGGGATGGAGTCGCGACCATACCACTACTCTTATCATTTGCTTTGTATATTGAATGGTAGATCGATGCAATTTTACTCCGTCCACGGAAGCTAGAGGTGGCTTTATTTGTTGATACCTCTACCTTCGAACTTTTGTTCCCGGAGTGTCCTCTCGACGGTCACAGACAACGACCTCTTGTTAGTGGTATCGCGAGGGTCTACACAAAGCAAGAAGACGCAGATCACCGACCTTTTTCCCCGTACCATGAGGCGGATCTCGAGGGCGAGATCCATTGTTAGTGGTGTCGAATTGTGGCATCCCGCAAAAACCACTACTAGAAAATCGCGTTGTTTTTGTGCATTGCATCATCATGACCGCATGCTCATGTCATCATGCCACATTGCATTTGAGCATCGTTATCATCTTGCATTTGCTTGCATAAAACTATTTGCGGAAAAACCTGTTTGTGTTTTCTAAACGCCCCGTCTTTATTCAAACGCAAACCCCGGGTCACCGGATTATTTTGTTTTGTTTGTTATCGGTTTGCAAAGTCTGTTTGAAATAAATAAAATATTTAATTATTTTTAGTGGGGCAGTCGAACGGGCCGATTCGACCCAGTCGACCACCCCTGAAAGAAAATCGGTCCACCCAAAAATCCCTAGTCTACCCAGACCTATTCTACCCACCCCTCCAGCCACCTCACCCCACCCAATCCTCTCTCGCCACCTCACCTCTCTCCCTCCCTCCACCACTCCCTGGCTGCCACGTCACCTACTCCCTCTCTCACCCCTCAACCCACCCACACAGCGCACCACGCACGCCACCCTCCCCACCACGCGGGATTCTCTCTGGCCCGCCCCTGGGTCCCACCTCGCAGCCCCACCCACCCCCTGTTCCTCTTCCCCACCGCGTCCTCTTCCCCCGACCCCGCGCGTCCTCTCTCCTTCCCCGACCCGCGGCCCCGAGCGCCTCCGCCGCCAGCGTCCCCTCCATCCTCTGCTCCTCCGCCCTGGCCGCGCGTCCCCGTCGGCCCCGCTCAACCATCTCCGGCCGCCAACCGTCGTGCGTCGCCAGCCTCGCCTCGCCTCCGGCCTCCCTTCCCCGCCTCGCCGGCCCCGCACCTCCGTCGCCGTCGCCAGGAACCCCGACGCCCCACCTCCAGCCCGCCGCACCGCCTCTGTCCGCCTCCCCGGCGCAGCAGCGCGCCCGCGGCCGCTCCTCTTCCCCTGGCCGCCGTCGACCTCCGGCAGCAGTCCCCGCGGCCGTGCGCCGCCAAGGTGGCCCTCACCGGCGTCGAGTCTGTCTCGGACGCCTCGCGTGTGTGTGCTCCTGTGTTTGTGTTGGGAGATGATAGGGGCAGACCAAGTACAAGATGATCTGAGGCTGAAATGAAGACGATGATTCCAATTGTGGGAAGCTAGCGCGGCAATTTTGATGCTATGTGAAAAACCGCAACCTCGACGACAAGTTCTCCATCGCGGACAATCGAAACAAGATCGGCCACGTGGAACCCTCGGGCCACATAAGATCATCGGTGCCACACCCGGTTCCGAAGACCGAACCCGATAACCGCCAAGGCCGCCGACACGGATACGCCAAGTACTCCCTCGAGGACGCTGAGTACTTCACCCCGGACACCGAGACCCTGGACGACAAGTTCTCCTTCCCGGAAGCATTGACGCTCGTGCGACAAGACCTTCCCCGATCCGAAGACCCTAAATCCTGGAGTCCGAGAACGATCCCGTCGAACCCTGAACCCTGCCGGACCCCGAACCCCCGGAACCCCAAGTTCGTCGAGACCCCAATGTGTGAACCTTTTCCCGAGCCCCTATTTTTATAAATGATATTGTTGCATATTTAATTGTTCATCTCGCATGCATCTTGTGCGGTTTGGGGGCCTTATGCCGATTCACCATATAATTAATATGGGGCCCATATGCGGGCAAATCTAGTCTCATATTGGCCTCAATTAAATCTGTGCATCGAACCGGTATTATATTTTGCCATGTTAATCCAACATTTAATTTGCGGGGTAGATAAATAACTTGAACCGTTTAATTAATTATTGGGACCCCGGTTCCGCTTAATATGACCTAATTGCATCGCACCTTTGCCATGCCATACATCATACATGCATCATGCCCGATCTTTTGCCGTAGTATTAAATATTACATCCGGTGTTTCTTCTAGTGTTTTGCTTCTTCGCGGATAAGGCCGTTGAGTTGATGTGAGCTTCGCCCCGATCTTCGGATGAACCTTCGGCAATGTTTTCAGGCGAGCATCTCCCCCTTTCTACCTATCTTACTTTTATAGTATTTATTCCCTCCTGTTGATCTATTGCTATCTGTGTTGCGATGCTCTAGTTTTCGTACCCGTGATATCCCTTGCAGCCTTATATTGTCTTGGACACATCCTATTACCTGTTGTTTGGTAGATAGTTGGACTTGCGTGTCGTAGTCGCTTGCTCAAGTGCTGTTGCGTGTCGTCAAGTACCACGGTTGTTGGAGTATTGCCGCATGTTCTATGTTGGAGATGATCATGGCTTTACTTATTGTTCACTTTAATTACTGTTCAACAACTAAAATTGAAGTAAGTAAGCAGAGGCATCGGTGGGTGATAGATAATATCTGGTTTCCGACCGCCCACTTGTGTCCCGTAGGACCCCGAGTTCTTGACACCTGTTCCGAGATCGAGCGCGCTAACCACAGGTGGGGAGATATGGGCCCCCCATTGATTAGTACCTGATTTCAAAGTATTGTACTGGGGGCCACAAACTAGTTTGAGGTTTTATTTACTATCCTGTACTTATGCCATGCTTTACTGCTTTATTTAAATTGTGCGATGGATAGCACACTGTACTGTTTAGGGAGCGGAGTGTTTTCGCGGTATCGACAGTCCCAGTTTTGGGATTTGCTGTCATTTACATCCACTGGCGCAAACCCGGAGTCCGTCTCGGAGATCGGCCGACTTCGTTGCGGGTGTACTTAGTGGGGTGGCCCCCCGTGCTTGCTTTGGGTCTGGGAAACGTCATGACTTAGGCCCCGCCGACATACCGATGGGTGTATGTTAATTGATCTGGCAAAAAGGGTCGAAGTGCGTGTGGATACTTTGGTGCACCCCTGCAGGGTTTAATCTTTTCGAGAAGCCGTGTCCGCAGTTATGGACGACTTGGAGCACAGTGCTTGATCATAGACAACTATAACTAAAGTTTACTGTTATAAATTGACTTGTATCCGATATGACTAGTAATCAGCTTCACTATAACAGAATGGCTACATAAAAGTACCAACAACTGCTGGGTTTTGGGTAATCTCATGCTATTTGTATCTGACTAGTAAGTGTTGCAACTACAACGGAATGGTTAACTAAAACGGCCCACTGCTTATTTTATCAGGATGATTATCTATACTTGACTAGTAATTGCCGCAACGATAACTGAGTAAATAAAACTGCCAACTGTGTGAGTTCCTCGGTTGACTCTCTCGGTTGGTATCGAGGGGGAATACCAGGATGGGTTTGTTTGGTGTTAGTATCAGTTTGGTTCCGAATAGGTCTTTCTTACCCCCTCTCTGATAGCCGCCAGTTGTATCGAGTCTCTATAGGTTGTTTAGTGCATGCTGCCGCTGCCGCTCAGTCCACCATACCTATGTAGGCGAGGACCGCCGAATTCTAGCCTCGCCGTGTACTGGCCTCAGTACTGGCGCTCCTCTTTTTCCTTTGCCCTTTGTCGGCACCCCTTTTGTTTAAGCAGGTTTTGAGATCGACGTCGTTAGCAGGGTTACCCTTCCGGCTTGGCCTGGGCCGGGTTATGGACGCCATTGGTTATTCTTCAGGGCTCTTAGCCCCATTTGCATCTTGTCCGTAGCTGGACGCTCCCTCGTTTTCAAGGTGATTTGGATCTTTGTATATTATATCTGTAATCTTGACTCATGGAGTCGTGTTGTAAATATATCTGTTCTGTGGGTCCCATCGAGGACTGTTGTGTAATGTTATTACTTCGTTTTCCACCCGCACGCAAGTGCCTGGTGGGCACCTTTGAATCGTTTCTATGCGGGTTTGGCGGGTTTCGCTAAAACTTGCGTAGGGTCGATTCTGAGGGTGTTACAAAAGGCTTCCAAATGCTTAAAGGAAGGTACTCATTAGCTTTGAGCTATCATTGCCCCTATCATAGGCATCTTCATGTGGTTAAGGTGAAAGTGAGGTCCACTCTGAATCATATGCTTGACAGACCATAAACTAGAAATCCCAAGTCCCTTGAGTACGAGGGCCGCTCTGCATGCTACTTAACTTTGGTTACCTGCAAGTTCTTGTCATTGTAAATACATGCATATCATAGAGAACCGCCAACGGGGTACCCCTTGCACATGGTACAGGAGCTTTCCCATAACCAAAATGACAAGGCAAGCAGACAATGAGCACCTCAACAATCTTTTTATTTACCATATGCATAGATTTTTTATTGAGGATGCTTCATAGATTCTCATTATGGTGATGCTGCAAGTTTACACCATGATTAGGCATGGCTTAGGCTAGCGGACCAGTCATTTCTCTAACACAATTTATAGACTCCATGAACTCACAAGATCCCCTTTTATTTCACATCGTCGACATCTGCAAACAAAAGAGCAAGGAATCAACTGGATGAGATATCCAAAAAAGTCTTGAAAGCGTTTCACATGACAACACGGTTCTGCTGACTCCCAGCATATAACTTTCATGGACTAGTCACAATGGTTCGGAATTATTAAGAGCAAGGAATAAAGTGTGCCATCAAGTTCGTGAGAGCTTTACTAACTAAATTTCTCAAAAGAGACAAACATTTTATTTTGGAAGAAAACACGACATATATAATATGCATTGAAGTAGCAAATGATGCTAATAGGTAGGTATGGTGGACACAGTTGGCAATAATGGTTTTGGGGAGTTGGAAGCACATGTAGAGCTCATACTCAGTACAAGTGAAGGCTAGCAATAGAGAGGGAGCAACAAACGAGAGAGCAATAACTGACATAATCATGCTTGTAACAAAACATGACTAACTATGGCATGAAAGTGATACAAGAACTCTGAGGCAAAATAAATCATCGAGGCTTAATCTCTATTGATTATTCATATGCATGTGTGAGCATGTGCCAAGTCGATTCACATGAACAGTCAGAGGAGGATAGCACAATATCATACCAAAGTATGAATAAAACAATGCAAGCAAACATTCATATGACATGCTACAAACTATTAACAAGATGGAGCTAATCATAGACAAGCAAGAACTACTAAGAATCCATGATGACATACACCTTACACAAACAGGCTAAGCATGCTCACAATGATGAGTATATGTACAAAAATGAAACAAATAGAGTTCGTTACCAGCCTCTTACCACATCTCGAGTTTTCTTAATCTTCATTATTGCCCTTCACTTGTGTGACTTGAATAATAACATGAAACCAAAATCCACTGAGGATGGCTGAACCCTACAAAGAACTCACAAAACCAAAGAAGAACAATAAATATTTTTGGTGTTTTTGATTTTTTTAAAGAAAGCAAAAAAACAAAAGAAAACCAAACAAGAAGCAAACAAAGCAAACCAAACAAGAAGCAAACAAAGCAAAACACACAAAGCAAAATCTTTTTGGATTTTTTCTTTTAAGGCAAACCAAAGCAAAGAAACAACAAAAATATTTTTGGTATTTTTGTGTTTTAAGAAAGAAGCAACAAGAAACAAAAAGAAAGTGAAACAATGTATATAGAAAGAACCGACCGAACATGATATATATATGAGTGTGATGTCGGTATACCTCCCCCCAAGCTTAGGATTTTGGCCTAAGTGGGGATCAATCCCATGGTGTCCAAGAAGATGCACCTCTATAGTATGTCGAGGAAGCTCCCTCGTCCTGGTATGAGCTCGAGGCCTCCCCTGTGTAATACGCAGAGGGGTCGTATGATGGTGCTTCCTCCTGATAGTGCCCGTGTAAGTTAAGAGAGCGCAGCTTGTCATCCATCTCCGCCTTCGAGCGTAACAAAGGTCCTTGAGAAATACTTAACAAAGTGGTTTGGGGTAGAGGGATCTCTCTCTCTTCCCCGTCAATAAACAACATTCTATAAACCAAGTTCTCAAGGGTAGAGCCAGTGGTGACAAAGTGGTGCGCCTTCATGGCAACAAGATCAAGCCTCTGAGGATCCAAAACTGTATCATGTGGATCAACAGCAGTGTTCAAGGCAGGAACAATACAAGTAGCAATAATTCCCCCATAAATGGGTCCCTTAGCAGCTAAGCGACGAGCAATGAGAGAACCAAGATTATACTTATCTTCATTGTTGAGCGCGACAACTAAGAAGGCCAATTGATAGTTGGAAATATTACTAGTGTTCTCCCTACCAAGAACACTGGTGGCAAGATAGTAGGCAAAGTACCTGATGGCTGGAAGCTGAATATTCTTTATCTTCCCTCACTAAGATCTGCGGTCATCATCATTGGTTATTCCTCGGTAAAGCTCCAAAAAATCAGCGGGTAGAGCTGGAATATTATTTGATGACCCAGCTATACCAAGTCCCAGGGCCTTGCAAAATAGCTTCAAAGTCATAGAATGAACCCTGCCATAAATTTTGAAAGACACATCTAGTTTGAACACACTATTAGTAAAGGAGAAACTCTCCACAAATTGTTTTAGTAACCAAAGCATATTGTGCGCTCTCATCCTGCATGTAACTTGTTAGTCCAGCCCTCTGAACCAAGGACATAAAATCATTAAGAATCCCAGAAGCCCGCTAGAAAGTTTGGCAAGGAAAGGTGGAGGGGTGCGCATCCCCTTCATCTCCCTCGGCACCAAATCACGGATTAATGAGATCCTCATTGTATGAGGGTCTAGTACTGGTAGATGACCTTGTAAGCCTCGCCCTTCTAGGTGCATCACTCTCAAATATGTCACCAAATGTGTGGTGGTCCATGACTTCCCTTTTCTGAAATTTTAAACAACCATCAAACCAAGTGATTTCTAAGTTAATAAATGATGAGCACCTACTATAGGAACTTGCTAGAGGACTAAAAATGCATCAAAATAAAGTTTCTAAGCATAGAACAAGCATGCAAGCTCAAACAACCTGATACCTATAGCAGAAAAATACTCAAGATACAATCTACCAATCACAAATCTAATTGGACAAGTGGAGGAGGCACATACCAAGGAGAAAACCCTCCAAAAATCAGCAGTTGAGATGGGATGAACAAGAAGATCGAAAATCGCGAGCAAGAATAGCAAGAATAGCAAGAACTCGAGCTTGAGCAAGTTTTCTGGTGTTTTTCGGGAGAAAGAAAGAAGGTGTCTTTGAGGAGGCAGCTTGGAGGGGCCTAGGTGGGCCAACCCCCCCCCTAGGCGCCACCCCCTGGTAGGCCGCGCCTACCATGGGTGTGGTGGCCTGGGGTGGCCCCCTGGGTCACTCCAGGTGTCCTCTGCCCCTTTTTTCAAGGAAAAATTTATTTTGAATTTTCTGGGATTTTTCGGGAAACTTTATTTTTGGCCAATTTTCAGGGTATGAAAATTGATTTTCTCACAGAAACAGTTTTTTTAGAAGAATAAAAAGCAAACCACAAGCCAAAATACATGAGCTCTAAGAAACTAACAAGCAAACAACTAGCAAAACCAAGGCTAGCAAAAGAAAGGCAAAGACTAGGAAGGAGAAAAGTAAAGGAAAGCAAGTATAACCACCGTGAAAACATTATTTTGCTCATTAAAATCCTTTTGTTAACAAGGTTGATCAAGTCTTGTTACCAAAACAATCTTATATGAAGAAAAACTTTGCATTCCACAAGGTGATTATGTTACCTCATACTTGATAGCAATGGTCCCAATCATAATAGTTTCAAAATTTTCTTGTGGAATGGAACAATATATTTCTCCAACCTTGGTGCTCTCAATATTTTCAATGGAATTCAAGCAATAGATCTTAGCAATCTTCTTGGGGAAATAGACAGTATGCTCTTTGTCATTAATATTAAAAATTACTTTTCCTTAATTGCAATTGATGACACGACCTGCAGTATTAAGAAAAGATCTCCCAAGCATAATAGACATATTATCATCTTCAGGCATTTCAAGCACAACAAAATCAATTAGAACCATGCAATTATGAGCCACTTGAACATGAACATCCTCACATATACCAACAGGAATAGTAGTTAACTTATCAGCCATTTGCAAAGATATATTAGTTGGTATCAACTTTTCTAGCTGGAGCCTCTTATAGAGAGAAAAAGGCATAACACTAACTCTAGCTCCCAAATCACATAAAGTAGTTCTAACATAATTATTCTTAATAGAGCAAGGAATAGTTGGTATACCTGGATCACCAAGTTTCTTTGGAACCTTACCATTAAAGGAGTAATTAGCAAGCAAAGTAGAAATATCCTCATTAGGAATCTTCCTTTTATTAGAGACAATATCCTTCATATACTTGAATAAGGAGGCAACTTAATAGCATCAGTCAAAGGAATTTGAAAGAATAAAGGTTTCATCCACTCACAAAACTTCTTGTAGTGTTCTTCCTCCTTTGACTTGTGTTTCTTACCTGGAAAAGGCATAGGTTTCTACACCCATGGTTCTCTCTCTTTACCATGTTTATTAGCAATAAAATCTTCCTTAGTGTACCTAGTGTTCTTAGTGGGCTTCTCAGGTTATTCCTCAACTTCCTCCTTATCAGGAGCATCATTTTTATCATTACCACTCTCAGTTTCAGCATCAGAGACATATATACTATTAGGATCTACAGCAGGTTCAAGTGGTTCCTCAACTATTTTGTGTTTATTTTTCTTTCTCTTATGAGGACTACCACTATTCTCACCTTGTTGATAATCCTGCTCAATTCTTTTAGGGTGTCCTTCAGGATATAAAGGATCTTGAGTAGCTATACCACTCCTAGTTCTAATTCCATAAGCATGTTTATCTCCTGAGGCATTAACTAGCATATTCTTCTTTATCTTAGCAAGTTGATCAAGTTGGTTTTGAACCATTTGAAAGTGTTTACAAAGCATTTTAATATCATTAGAAGTTCTTTACACAATATCTTTCAACTCATGGATAGCTCTAGAGTTTTCCAATAAATGATTCTAAACTTGTTGTATAAAATTACCTTGTTTAACAATAAAAATGTCAAGTTCCTCTAAACATTGATCAGGAGTCTTACCATAAGGATACCACCTTCATCAAAGTGTTGGAGAGAGTGTACCTCAATAGTGGATGAGTGGGGAATTGGCTTACATAATTCTTCTATAGGAGGTAGATTCCTCACATTTTTAGCTCTAATACCTTTCTCCTTTAGACACTTCTTAGCTTCCTTCATCACTTCATCATTTAATACAATAACTCCCCTCTTCTTTGGTGTTCGTATTGGAACTGGTTCAGGCACAACTGGTTCAGGAGTAATAGGCTCAGGTGTATTCAGCTCAGTTGAAGTCCAATCATCATAATTTTTGCTTATTTTAGCCATTAATTCTTCAGCATCTGTAGGAGTCCTTTTCCTGAAAACACAATCAGCAAAGCTATCTAAGAAGTTCCTGGAATCATCAGTTAGTCCATTATAATAAATATCAAGAAGCTCATTCTTAGGCAATGGACATCCAGGATGTGCATGAATCAAGGCACAGAACCTTGTCCATGACTTAGGCAATTTCTCTTCTCCCTGTTTAAAATCAAAAAGTCTCTGCAAAGCAGCATGTCTAGCACTGGGAGGAAAATATTTCTGGAAGAAAGAAGCAATCAAGCAATTAGGGCTATCAATGGAACCAGGAGGTAATTGATGATGCTCGACGTGGCACTTCGTTTGTAACCCCAAGCACAGGGTGTGTGAAGATCAAGCAGCAAGTTTTCCCTCAATTGAGACCGAGGTTATCGAACCAGAAGGAGGAAGGAAACGTCACACAGGTGTTGCAAGCGACGTGGAGACCTGCACAACACAAACTCAAGACTTTGCCCCAATGAATCAGTGAGGTTGTCAAGCTCACCGGTTTGCTGTAACAAAGGATTAAACGTATGGTGTGGAAGGTAATGGTTTGCAGCAAGTAAACAAGTAACAGTGGAAGATGTATCAATGGTAAAGATTGGACCGGGGTCCATAGTTCACTAGAGGTGCTCTCCTTAGATAAACAACATGGCATGATGGGTAAACAAATTACAGCGGGGCAATTGACAGGAACTGAGCAAGGCATAACAATGCAATTACTAGCCAGAAAGATCCTATGAGGTTTATTGGGCAATACAACAATATACATAGACCGTCATCCAACTGCATCTATGACTAGAAGTCCACCTTCAGGTTATCATCCGAATCCCCTCCAGTATTAAGTTGCAAGCAACAGACAACTGCTTTAAGCAAAGTGTGTCAGGTAAACAGTCCACATGTTCCATGAACAAAACACCGTTGTTTTCTCCCTAGTAGCAACAACACATCTACAACCGAAGAGATTATTGTCACTTCCCTTGGAAACTAGAGGCATGAACCCACTATCGAGCATAAGTACTCCCTCTTGGAGTCACTAGCAACTACTTGGCCAAGATAACCACTAGAAACGGAGAGCATGCAAGATCACAAACAACACAAACATGATAGAATCATAAAGATAATACCATTAATCAAACCAACATAATAATCTCAATACCCATCGGATCCCCGCAAACACAGCATGCATGATTACAAATATATTAGATCTTGATCATGAACGGAGCTCACAAGATCTATACATGAAAGCACAAAGGAGGAGATACAACCATCTAGCTACTACATGGACCCATAGTCCAAGGTGGAACTACTCACGAATCATACCAGAGAGAAGGCCTCTGGGATGATCTCCCCTCCGGCAAGGTGCCGGGAAGAACTTCCGATCCTCCCGATCTAGGGATGATGGTGGCGGTGGTTATAGACAGTTTCGTGGATTTTTGATCGGATACCCAGGGTTTCTATATCGGGGACTTCTTATAGGCGCAGGGGCGAGACGGGAGGCGGCCAGGGTGCCCAAACCCCTAGCCAGGCATGGGGCTGGTCCCACTCGGGCCTAGGGTGGGACTAGGCCCCCCTGGCCGGCCTTCCGGGCTCCCCTCTGGACTTCTTGTCCCCCACGGAAAGTTATTGAATTTGTCCTTCGTCCCGTCCAATTCCAAGAATATTTCTTTACTAACTTTTCTGAAACCAAAAACAGTAGAAAACAGGCATCTGGCACTGTTGCAACTTGTTAATAGGTTAGTACCAGAAAAGATTTAAAAAGCACCTTAAAGTGTGGACAAGTAAAGCAAAGTAGATACTAAACAAGCATGGAGCATCAAAAATTATAGATACGTTTCCAACGTATCGGCATCCCCAAGCTTAACTCCTGCTCGTCCTCGAGTAGGTAAGTGATAAAAGAATAATTTTTTAGGTGACATGCACCCTCACAATAAAGATCCAACCATTCGCAAACATTGAAAGCTGGGATCAAATAACTCTAAACATGTGCATGAAAGATGGAGTTCTAACAATAGGACATAGTAACTACGCATGCAACATGGCAAGCTACAAACAAAGATCATGAATAACATGCATTGACAAAATGTTTGTTTGTTTCACATGCCGAAAACATAGCATAGTGGCAATCAACTTGTCCCTCATAGAGTAGCAATATAATGCATAAGACACCTGCAAAGTTCACAAGGGTGACCAGAAACAAATAGCACAAGAGCAAGTAATAACACAATATGCATCAATTAATAAGCTTTGGAACATTGCACATAGAATGACAACTATGCTCTCTTAATGGCACCTAAAGGTAGAAGGTGGAGACTAATAATGGTGGAAGAAAGGCCTTTTTGTAAAGGAAGCAGGGATTACAAGTTTCAAAAGGAGCTTCCAAAAATTATGGTACTAGTTAGCTTTCAGCCCTCATTTCCCCTATCATAAGCATCTTGAAGTGGTTAAGGTTAAGGTGGCAAAGCTGGAGTATATGCTGTTGGGAATATGCCCTAGAGGCAATCATGTATGATGAGATTTCCCATTGTATTCATAAAGTTATTAAGGTGTCCTTGTATGAGCATCTGATGTATATCATTGAATATGTGATTCGGTTGTGGAACTATGCATTCATGTTGTTTGTACTAAATGTCCTTGGTCATTGAGGTTGTGATGGACACACAACTTAGACCAATGTGAAAGTCAGCTTGATGACTCGGTTCCACTTGTCATGGGCATGGTGATGCTATTCTGACTTACACAGATTCGGCTAAAGAGTTTAGAGAGTCGGATTGACCCATATTGAGGTACAACGAACAAGTTGTCATTTGTATATCTCAATCAATGTAATCCTTAGACCTGCGGTTATTGCATAGTCCAAGTTGAGGGTCACCGACTTAGGTTCTGTCAAACGTTGATCCGTAACTGGGAAGTTATAAAGGCAGAGTTCGGGTCGACAGAGAATCAAGCTGCGTGATGTGGATAACCAAGATGGGACGTAAGTCGCATTGGAAAGGCAAGTCATCATGACTCTTTGGTACTTGGGAGTCGGCACATTCTGATAGGAGCCGCTACCGACTAATCGATTGAGGGTCGGACACTAATTGTGTCCAAGTTGCCAAGAGCCTGCGGGGTGACACACTTAAGAGCGGGAGCAAGTTTGGATTAGATCTGAACCGGAAATCTGGTTGGGTTGGACCTAAGCCGGATTAGGACTGAGTAAGTGAGTCGGACTCATAGGGACTAATATTATATGGGCTTTAGTGAATGGGCCGCGCGAGCAGAGCCCACGTTCACTCCCTATATATAGTGGAGCACCGTAACCCAGAAAGGTTAATCGTTGTTCGGTTAGGTCATTCCATGTGTTGGAAACCCTATCTCCACAGCAGTCTTGCCATCGTATCGAACCTAGCAATTCGCCGCCGGTGCTCCTCCTTGTACGTGTGGATACCAGCAGAGGTGTTGTACGATCAGCATCAGGACGATCGGATCACGAAGGACTGCACTGCATCAACCGACACGCTTCATCAGTAAACCGCAACTACTCGTCTAGTGGTAAACCTCGTGGCCTTCTAGCTTAGCTGGATCTTGGGATCACCGTGATTAGAGAGAAAAAGTTTTGTTTTATCTCTACGTGGCCCAACATATGCTTGACAAAGTATAAGTTGGCAATCTCATGCCCCAATACGAGGGCCACACCTCATTCATACTCAACTTTGGGTCCAGGTAAGTTCTTGTCACTGTAAGTATTTGCATATCATTGAGAACCGCCAACGGGGTACCCCTTGCACATGGCATAGCAGCTTTCCCATAACCAAAATGACAAGGCAAGCAGACAATGGGGATCTCATCAATTCTTCTTATGTACCATGGGAATATGGTGTTTTTTCTCTCTTTCCTCTTTTCTCAATGTGTCTCTTTTTTTATAAGAAGAATGCTTCATAGATGTCACTATCGTGATGCTGCAAGTTTCCACCATGATTAGGCATGGCTTAGGCTAGCGGCCCAGGCGTTTCTCTAACACAGGATACAAACTCCATGGACTTACAAGTTCCCTCTTTATTTCACACCAGTGACATCCATAGACAAAAGAACATGATATCAACTGAGTACAACAAGGTACAAGTGCAATGTTGAAAATGTTCCCCGTGACAGCACGGTTCTGCTAATTCCAACTTATAAGTGCAAGCATATACAACAAAGTTGTCACAATGGTTCAAGTTTATTAGGGGCAAATAATAAAGTGTGCCATCAAGTTCGTGAAGGCTTTAATCACTAAGTTTTCACATAACAAAATAGTTTTTCATTGGAAGAAAGACGAAAACAAGAATATACTTTGGAATGGTGTAACACACCATGCATCGGAGTTTATAGTGGACACTTTGGAATAACTTGGTTTCTTGGGAGTTGGAAGCATGATTAGAACTTACTCATACAAGTGTAGGCTACCAAAGACTGGGAGCAACCAACTAAGAGAGCAATAATGGCCATAATTATGCAATGCAACAAAGCAAACTAATCAAAGCAAAGAGTTGTACTACAATTCAAGGACTAAATGATCATATAGGCTAATGGTGACTTGTCATTGTCATAACATGGTGTGAGCATGTGCCAAGTCAACCCAAGCAAAACATCAAAGGAGAATACCACAATACTATGCTTTTGCATGCTAAAACAATGCATAATTTCTTCAAGGCTCACTAAGCAATCCCAATTGTTTGGAACAAGACATGATACAACAATAATCACTAAGCATAATGCTAAAACAACACCTAGCATGTCATGCTAAAGTATAAGTCACAGTTAATGCAAGCTCCTCTTGCACTTCAAGCAAGAACTTACTACTCCTTTCCAAACACCAAGCAAACTTATTTGCAAAACAACACAACGAGAGCGGGGGTCCAAAATACTAAAGCAAACTAAACAAACTAAGTAAAGAAAACTAAAACTAAGACGCTCCAAGAACAACACAACTGTGCATGAAACAATAAAAACGAAGTGTCTAGACATACCTAATATTTTTATTGATGAAGAAGGGGATGCCTTGGGCACCCCCTAGCTTTGACACTTGTACCTCTTGGATATTTCTTGGGGTGATACCATTGTGGCATCCCCAAGCTTGAGCTTTTGTCCATTCTTCATCTCATTGCATCATTCTCTCTCTACACCTGAAATTTTTCCTTCATACAAAACTTCACACAATCTTCATTAGCAACATTAGCTTATTCAAAAGATATTAGACCACTGGCAAAGCTTTGGAACAGCAAGGCTTTTCACTAAAAACACAAGCTACTGTAGTAAATCATTCAAAGAAACTCAATTTACCTGAAGAGAGCTCAAAAAGGAATCAATAAGAAGCAAATGCAAATAATGGCAGAAATCTGTCAAAAGAGACCAGTAGGTAGAAACGAATTTTTCGAACATCTTCTTTTGATCAAATCAAAAAGTGTTGAACTAGCGAAAGTTAGCCAACATACTGGGGGATTTATTCGTAGATTTTGAGCTCAATCCAAGTTACAGAGCCTACTCATGAATTTTTTTGGTGGAGGACAGAAATCTGTTTCGGGACAGCAACTCCCCAAATCTTATTTCCCTCTCATTAGAGGTCATTTTTGGAACAAAAAGAAAACAAAAAGGATATGAAGGTCATTACAGAAATAATAAATTCCAAGACTCAAGGAAACTCTTGGGTTACCTCCCAACAAGTACTTTTCTTTAACACCTTTAAGTTAGGCACAAGAAGCAAGAAGAATCAAGTATTTTCAAATGAAGAAGTATTAACATCAAATCTTGCTTTCAAAGGAGGAGCAAAAAGCAACTTCTATCTTATCATAGGGAAGTGTTCAATACCTTTATTGAATGGAATATGATATTTAATGGTGCCTTCTTTCATATCAATGATGGCACCAACTGTTCTAAGAAAAGGCCTTCCCAATGTAATAGGACAAGAAGCATTGTATTCAACATCCAAAACATAGAAATCAACAGGGACATAAGAATTGTTAACCATAACGAGAACATCATTAATACTCCCCATGAGTTTCTTCTTAGCATTATCATTGAGTGAGACATCCAAATAACAATCTTCTAATGGTGGCAGATCAAGCATTTCATAAATCTTCCTAGGCATAATAGAGACACTAGAACCAAGATCACATTAAGCTTTGAGATCAAAGTAATTCACTTGCATATTAATAATGGGTTCCCAACTATCTTATACTTTCCTAGGAATAGAAGCTTTGTGTTTTAGCTTCTCTACCTTAATCTTAACAAGAGCATCTGTAATGTGTTTGGTAAAGGCAACATGCATATCTCTAGCATCAAGACTTCTAGCAAGCTTTTGTAGGAACATAATCACTTCAGAAATATTGCAACCATCAATATCAAAGTCAAACTTAGCATCACTAGTAGTAGGCTCACTAGGCTTAGGCATAGTAGGAGGAGGAATAGGGGCTACTTGTCGTTTAGTGGTGATAGTGCACACACTATTGTTTCTATCAATTTCAGCTTCCCTTTCCCACCTAACATGAAGTTGAGCTAACAGCCTAACATTTTCATCAACAGTAACTTGTATGGCATGAGCAGTAGCAAAGGTGTTTTCCATAGTTTCAGGTTTAGCAGCCATTTTTATTAACTAGGGAAGTTTGAGCTTCAGACAAAGAGGATATATTTTCTCAACAGTTAAAAGCTTTTCCTATATAGTCTTATTGAAAGTTTTGTTTACTAATAAAGTCCTTGAGCATTACTTCAATTTCATAGGGGGCACTTCTAGCATTATTGTAAGAGCTTCCATAGGAATTGCCATTATTAGGAGGATAAGACCTATAATTGTTGTTGCTACCAAAATTGTTCCTATAGGCATTGTTGTTGAAATTGTTGTTTCTAATGAAGTTCACATCAACTTGCTCTTCTTGAGCAACCAAAGAGGCTAAGGGAAAACTTTTAGGATCTAGAGGAGCTTTCCCATTAACAAGCATAGCCATAATAACATCAATCTTTTCACTCAAAGAGGAAGTTTCCTCAACAGAATTTACCTTCTTACCATGTGGATCTCTCTCAACATGCCATTTAGAGTAGTTAACCATCATATTATCAAGAAGCCTTGTTGCAGCATCCAAGGTGAGGCCCATGAAGGTACCTCCAGCAGCAGAATCCAATAGGTTTTTTGAGGAGAAGTTCAAACCTGCATAAAAAGTCTGGATAATCATCCAAGCAGTGAGTCCATGAGTAGGGCAATTTTTAACCAAAGATTTCATTCTTTCCCAAGCAGGAGCAACATGTTCACTATCAAGTTGTTTAAATTTCATAATGTCACTTCTCATAGCAATAATCTTAGCAGGAGGATAGTACTTTCCAATAAAAGCATCTTTGCACTTAGTCCAAGAATCAGTACTATTTTTAGGCAAGGATAGCAACCATTCTTTGGCTTTCCCCTCAAGGAGAAAGGAAAAAGCCCGAGCTTAATAATATCTCCATCTACATCCTTATACTTCTGCATCTCACAAAGTTCAACAAAGCTATTAAGATGGGCAGCAGCATCACAAGATTCAACACCAACATCCTTATACTTTTGCATCATCAGAACCAGCACCAAAAAATTGCTCTCTCATCACAAGATTCAACAAAGTAGGCTTAATTTCATAAAAGATAGCATCAGGAGCAGGTGGAGCAATAGGTGTGCTTACGAAATCATTGTTGTTGGTGCTAGTGAAGTCACACAACTTGGTGTTCTCAGCAGAGTTCATTATGGCAAAGGTAGGCAAGCCAAAAACAGCAGCAGCTAGAGCAAGGACTAATTTTTGTGTGTTTTTGAATAAGGCAAGAAAACCAAGCTAGACTAATTTTTTGGGTTTTTTTTGAAAAGAGGCAAACAAAACCAAGCAAAAGAAACAAAGCAAAATAAAAACAAAGTAAAGAGAAAGGAAGTGAAGGATCCCCTAGTGAAGACGTCCTTGGCCTCCCTGGCAACGGCGCTAGAAAGTCTTGATGATGCTCGACGTGGCACTTCGTTGGTAACCCCAAGCGCAGGGTGTGTGAAGAGCAAGAGCAAGTTTTCCCTCAGTTGAACCGAGGTTATCGAACCAGAAGGAGGAAGGAAACGTCACACAGGTGTTGCAAACGACATGGAGACCCGCACAACACAAACTCAAGACTTTGCCCCAACGAATCAGTGAGGTTGTCAAGCTCACCGGTTTGCTGTAACAAAGGATTAAACATATGGTGTGGAAGGTAATGGTTTGCAGCAAGTAAACAAGTAACAGTGGAAGATGTATCAATGTTAAAGATTGGACTGGGGTCCATAGTTCACTAGAGGTGCTCTCCTTAGATAAACAACATGGCATGAAGGGTAAACAAATTACAGTGGGGCAATTGACAGGAACTGAGCAAGGCATAACAATGCAATTACTAGCCAGAAAGATCCTATGAGGTTGATTGGGCAATACAACAACATACATAGACCGTCATCCAACTGCATCTATGACTAGAAATCCACCTTCAGGTTATCATCCGAACCCCCTCCAGTATTAAGTTGCAAGCAACAAACAACTGCTTTAAGCAAAGTGTGTAAGGTAAACAGTCCACATGTTCCATGAACAAGAGACCGTTGTTTTCTCCCTAGTAGCAACAACACATCTAACCGAAGAGATTATTGTCACTTCCCTTGGAAACTAGAGGCATGAACCCAGTATCGAGCATAAATACTCCCTCTTGGAGTCACTAGCAACTACTTAGCCAAGATAACCACTAACAACGGAGAGCATGCAAGATCACAAACAACACATACATGATAGAATCATAAAGATAAAACCATTAATCAAACCAACATATTAATCTCAATATCCATCGGATCCCTGCAAACACAACATGCATGATTACAAATAGATTAGATCTTGATCATGAATGGAGCTCACAAGATCTATACATGAAAGCAAAAAGGAGGAGATACAACCATCTAGCTACTACATGGACCCATAGTTCAAGGTGGAACTACTCACGAATCATACCGGAGAGAAGGCCTCCAGGATGATTTCCCCTCCGGCAGGGTGCCGGGAAGAACTTCAGATCCCCCTAATCTAGGGACGATGGTGGCGGCGGCTACAGACGGTTTCATGGATTCTGATCGGGTACCAAGGGTTTTTGTATCGGAGGAATCTTATAGGATAAGGGGCGAGACCGGGAGGCGGCCAGGGTGCCCAAACCCTAGCCAGGCGTGGGGCTGGTCCTACCCGTGCCTAGGGTGGGTCTGGCCCCCTGGCTGGCCTTCCGGGCTCCCCTCTAGACTTCTAGTCCCCCATGGAAAGTTATTGACTTTGTCCTTCGTCCCGTCCAATTCCGAGAATATTTCTTTACTAACTTTTCTGAAACCAAAAACAGCAGAAAACAGGCATCTGGTACTGTTGCAACTTGTTAATAGGTTAGTACCAGAAAACATGTAAAAAGCACCTCAAAGTGTGGACAAGTAAAGCAAAGTAGATACTAAACAAGCATGGAGCATCAAAAATTATAGATATGTTTCCAACATATCAGTAATCTATTAAACCAAGCCCTAGCTTCTCCTTTTAGTGAAAAAGGGAAGATCTTAGTAACAAAGTACTTGCGCATCTTAAAATTATCAGAGAATAAAGCACTCATAGTAGAAAGCTCATTCATATGAGCCACAACACTCTCATTTTCAGTCCCACAAAAAGGTTCTTTCTCAACAATATCTAAATAAGATAAATCAAGAGAGAAATCATAATCTTCATCTTTAATATCTATGGGAGAGGTGGCAAACTTAGGATCACAGGAAAGTTTAGGCATAATAGTACGTCTAGCAAGGAGACTCTTAATAGCACTATTACCATGTGTGTTTCGGCACTCTTCAACAAAGTCATCAATGAACTCAATGTAACCATCATTAATATCAAAACTCTCACTAGACTCGGGTGAGCTAACAGGTGTAACGGTGTCTTCACTAGGAGTTTCATTATTTCCTAGACTAGCAATAGTAGCATCTAGAAAAGGACCTAATGAACCACTCGCATCAAGCACAGTAGAAGTAACATCATGAGTATCAAAAGCAGTTTCAGACTCAGCAGTAGTAGCAGTGTGTGTAGCATGTGTATGTGGTGGTGGTGTGACAAGCTTACTTATAATAGACGGTGAATCAAGAGCAGAAGAGGTGTTTAGGACTGTACCTCTTCTTGTAGTGGATGGTAAAATAGGGAACTTTCTATCACGAGACTTCCCTATGATGAAAGGAGTAGCAGTGAACAATAGTAGATCCAAGTGAACTTACAAATAAAGCTATGCTCCCCGACAATGGTGCTAGAAAATAGTCTTGATGACCCACAAGTGTAGGGGATCGCAACAGTCTTCGCGGGTAGTATTACCCAATTTATTGATTCGACACAAGGGGAGCCAAAGAATACTTGCAAGACTTAACAACTGAGTTGTCAATTCAGCTGCACCTGGAAATAGTTCTTGCTCACAGAAGTTTATCAGTAGCAACAGTTTGTAGTAGCAATAGCAAAGCAACAGCAGCAGTGAAACATGAGCAATAGTAACAGTAATGGTAACAGTGGGATTCGAGTGCGGTAGGCATAGGGATGGATGGACGGGCGTTGCATGGACGAGTCTAAACATGTAAATTCAAGATCTCGGGCATTGCAGATAAATAATAACAAGCATCCAAGTACTAAACAATCCTAGGAATGTGCTCCAAATATAGTCATACGTGCTCGCAATGAGAACTTGCACAACATCTTATGTCCAGCCAGCCCGTGGCAGCGGGGCCTCTAGGGAACTACTGGCAATTAAGGTGCTCCTTTTAATAGAGCACCGGAGCAAAGAATTAACACTCCATGAACAAATGTGATCCTCACACCACAGCCATCCCCTCCAGTTGTCCCAATTATTGTCACTTTGGGGCCTTTGGATCCAGACAATGATATGTGTACACAACTTGCAGATAAGATCATAAACAATACTATCATAATGATTCAATAATAAGTTCAGATCTGAGATCATGGCACTCGGGCCCTAGTGACAAGCATTAAGCACAACAAGTTGCAACAAAGTCAAATAGCACTAATAGAGATACTAGGCACTATGCTCTAACATATCTTATTCGATTACATGATAGAACTCATCCAATCCCTACCATCCCCAAGGCTACAGCGGGGGATTACTCACTCATGGATGAGGGAAACATCGGTGGTTGATGGATATGCGTTGGTGATGACGATGGTGATGATCCTCTCCAAATTCCCCATCCTGGCAGGGTGACAGAACGGAGTTTCTGGATCTGAATCTTGGTTTCTGTGGCGGTGGCGGAGCGGAACTCTTTTTGGAAATCTATTTAACCCCCCTTGGTTTTTAGGTCGAAAGGCAACTTATAGGCGCAGAGGGAGGCCGAGGGGATGCCTGGGGTGGCTGCACCCCTGAGGCGCGACCAGTGGTGTGCCTGCGCCTGGCATGGGTGTGCCCCCCCCAGAACCCCTCTCTGTCTCGTCTTCTGGCTCCGTGGATCTTCTGGTGAAATATAATTTTTGGCATATTTTCCAGGATTTTTCCTGATAGTTCATTTTATGCACAAAAACAAGACACCAAGGTAATTATGTTGAAAACAGCGTCAGTCCATGTTAGTTGTATCCAAATCACACAAGTTTAGAGAAGAAACAATAGCAAAGTGTTCGAGAAAGTAGATACATTTTGGACGTATCAGTCACCAGAACCCTTCAAGATTCTCAAGACGAAGAAACCATCAAGCTAGACGATTTATACAACTTTGGATCTTGGAGACTTCCGGGGGCTACTGTTGGGATATACTTTCCGGGTATACCCACAGGACTCGCTGACCAGGGTGGCCCACCAACGGGATAAAGCTTTGCTTCATGGGAGGCCCAGTCAGAGAAAGAGGAGGAGCCAGTTCCGGCTACGACTTAGGCCTGTAGTATTACTTTTAGTCCAAGATGTACATAGTTACCGACTCTGTAACATAGCCGGATAGGTCTCTCCTATAACCCTAGGCCCTAGTGACTATATAAACCGGCCCTATGGGAGCCTTTAGGGCACCAGATCATAGATCAACCACAACCAACTCGCACAGGCAAACCTCTCTTGTAATCTGCTGTAACATCCGGCTTACGCCGATATATTATTGGGTTGCTAGCAGGAGTAGGATCCGATTACCACAGTCGGATCTAAACCTGGGTAAACTTGTGCTCACCGCTCCTGGAACATCCGACGTTTCACACCCCAGGATCTGGTTCAGATCCGACTGCGGTGATGGGATCCTACTCCTGCTAGCAAGCCAGTAATATATCGGCGTAAGCCGGATGTTACAGCAGATTACAAGAGAGGTTCGCCTGTGCGAGTTGGTTGTGGTTGATCTATGATTTGTTGCCCTAAAGGCTCCCATAGGACCAGTTTATATAGTCTCCGGGGCCTAGGGTTACAGGAGAGACCTATCCGGCTATGTTACTGAGTCGGTAACTATGCACAGCTTGGACTACAAGTAATACTACAGGCCTAAGTCGTTGCCGGAACTGTCTCCTCCTCTTTCTCTGCCTGGTCCGCCCGTGAAGCAAAGCTCTAACCCGTTGGTGGGCCGCCCTGGTCAGCGAGTCTTGTGGGTATACCCGGAAAGTATATCCCCAACAGGCGTCGTTGCCGGAAACTATAGGGCCTTCAATCTCTTCCTCCCCGTCAAATATATTTTCTAGCGCCGTTGCCGGGGAGGTAAGGTAAAAGGTACTCACATCCTCTAGCTACTAAGCTATCTTCTAGTACTGTGGCTGGTGTGTGAGCGCTCGAAGTTTTTTTCTTTAGATTCTGCAATTATATCTTTTTGTTTCTTGTTTTTATTTTCACTAGTTAGGCTTAATGGAAAACAACAACAAAATTAAAGAGCTTTATAGTATTTATCTTGAGTTAGGACATGAAGTGTTTGAAGAGAAAACTAAAAAACCTATATAACTTTATTTTCATGCTAATATCAATGTTATTAGTGGTAATTCTTTGAACACCATTATTGCTAATGCTATGGAAAAGTCTAAGCTTGGGGAAGCTAGTTTTTATGATCTTTTTAGTTCCCCAGCTTTAGAGGAGAAAATTTGCTATGATGATACTATACCTCCAATATATGATGATTACAATGATGAATATGATATTTTCAGTCCACCTACTATTGAGGAGAAATTTAATTATGATTGCAATATACTTCCAATATATGATGATTACAATGATGAATATGATATTTTCAGTCCACCTACTATTGAGGAGAAAATTAATTATGATTACAATATGCCTCCATATTTTATGATTATGGTGATGATAATAATAATGATAGCTATTTTGTTGAATTTGCTCCCACTACAATTAATAAGAATGACTATGCTTATGTGGAGAGTAATAATTATTATATGCATGTGGCTCATGATAAGAATATTTTATGTGATAGTTATATTGTTAATTTTATTCATGATGCTACTAAAAGTTATTATGATAGAGGGAACATGGTTTTATGTATCTCAACAATATTAAGTTTCCCCTCTTTATGTTGAAAATTTTGAAGTTGTACTTGTTTTGCTTTCCTATGCTTGTTGCTTTGTGCTGTCATGACTTGTTTCTTTACAAGATTATTTTTCATAGGAAGTGGGTTAGACTTAAATGTGTTTTTAATTTGCTTCTTGATGCTCTGTTTTACTTCAATTCATATTTCTTATGTGAGCATATTCTCAAACTATCAAGTCTAACTTAAAGGCGTTAAAGAAAAGTACTAATTGGGAGATAACCCAAATTTCAGTTTCTTTTTGTTTTGTTGAGTCTTGGAAGTTATTGCCTCTATAATAACCTCCCCTTATACTTTTTGTGTGGTTTTTGTGCCAAGAATAACCTCTAATGAGAGAGAAGTAAGATTTGGGGAAGTTGTTATCCCGTAAAAGATTTATGTGCTTCACTGTAAAAATTCGTGAAAAATACATGTACGTCGTATTGAGCTGTAATTTTCCGAGCTTATGGCCTAGGTTATTATCTAACTTTAGTTAGTTCAACACATTTTGATTTGAGCAACAGAAGGTCTTCGAAAAATTGTTTTCTACCTGTTGTTCTGTTTTGAAAGATTTCTGCCATTATTTGCATTTGCCTCTTATGGGTTTGTTTTTGAGTTCTCTTTGATCACTTGAGCTTTTAAAAGGAATTGCTACATTGTGTTTTAATGGAAGTTTTACTTGTGTTGAAACTAAACCCAAAGACTTACTATCTTGAATACAATAATGTTGCTAATGAAGATTGTGTGAAGTTTTGTATGAAGGAAATTTTCTAGTCTAGGAATGCCACCCGTGTCACCCCAAGAAATATTCAAGAGGTACAAGCTGATGACCCACAAGTATAGGGGGTGTATCGTAGTACTTTTAATAAATAGGAGTGTCGATCCCAACGAGGAGCAGAAGGTGCTGAACATTGGTATGGAGCATGAAATCCATGTGAATACTTAGCAAACAGATTTTTAGTGGTTTTCTGACAAGGCAGCAAAACAAAGAGCAAGTAATAGAAGTAATGAACAAACGGAGCAAGTGGCCCAATCCTTTCTTAGCAAAGGACAAGCCGGTGGAAATACTTATAAGGAACAAACGTTCTCGAGGACACATGAGAATTATGTCAAGTGCTTTTGCTTCAAATAGCTGAGTACTCTTCTCTGGTGTTGTAAGTGTTGTGTGGGTGAACCTATGCTAACATACCGCCATTTCTAGGACTAATACATCCTTGTGATTAAACCCCCTGCAAACATCCGTAACTACAGGAAAGTAATTAAGAGATAAATCTAACCACAGCCTTAAACTCTGAGATCCTACGCTCCCTTGTGCAAAGGTGTCCTAACGGGGGTTCAGATTTCTGTCACTCCGGCAACCCCACAATTAGTAGCCAAATACACAATGAATTCCCCTAGGCCAATAAATGGTGAAGTATCATGTAGTCGACATTCACATGACACCACTAGAAGAATAGCACCACAACTTAAATACTAAACCATTGAATAATAACTCATCACAGATTCATGACTAACAACATGACTTCTCCCATGTCCTCAAGAACTAAACGAACTACTCACAAGACATCATATGGATCAAGATCAAAGATGATATGATAATGGATAACAATCTGAACATAAACAATAATCCAATGGTTCCACTCACAAGCATCAACTACAATAGTAATCAACACCGGGAAAGTTTCCCCTAAGAACTAAAGAAATATCCAACACAATTGTTACAACAGGACGGAGTGGTGATGATGGTGCTGGTGAAGATGATGATGATGACCCGATGAATCCTAGCTTGATGACGGTGATGATGGCGATGGTCTCCCCTCTCCAGGAAGGAATTCCCCAGGCAGAAATCTGTCTGTCGGAGAGATCTTTCTCTCTCGGTCTTTTCCGCCCCCAGAGGCGGCGAAAATCTATCTATGGTCGCTCCCTGAGCCTTAGGGTTTCGAAGGAAAGATATAGGCGAAGGGGCGGAGTCGGAGGCCGGGCAGGTGGGTCACACCTTCCCTAGGCGCGGGGTCAGGTGGGCCCGCGCCTAGGTGGTGTGGGCTCCCTGAGGCACCTCTTCGTCCATCCTTCTGGCTTCCTTCATCTTCTGGTAAAATATTATGTTTCCATATTTTTCTGGTATTTTTCTGATGTTCGCGAAATTTCACCGAAACGCCTTCTTTTCCATCAGAATCCAGACTCCAGCAGTCTATCCTCCAAGAATCATCCAACATGCATAAACAGATGAAAAGCCATAACTAATACCTCATAATAAGAAAAATATCAATGAATAGTGGTAAATTATGATATAGAAAGGTGATGCAAATTGGGCGTATAAACTCCCCCAAGCTTAGACTTCGCTTGTCCCCAATCGAATACTAAGCTCAGTAAACATGTCCATAGGTTTATGGAGTGAAGTGTCGATAAAAGAATACGAACAAGAAGCATCACACTTACCATTGCACAACTCATAGAAGAAAGCAACTCACCATTATATAACTTAGCTTGCAGCCAGTACAGCAGTCACTATAGAGATGCATAAGGATAAATCATAATTGAAATTGGCAAACTTGTTCTTGGTCAAAGAAAACCTGGTAAACAGTTTCACAAAAGCTTTTTGTAGAAGTTTCAAAACAGGAACATTCTTTGCTAAGGTTTTTCACAAGTGAAGGATTTCAAAGTAATACTCAATAGATAAGAGTTTTGTGCAAACAAGGAAGATAGAGAACATGATTGAATAAATCACCATATGAATTATTGAAACACAACAACTCAAATTCTTGCTGGAGACAGAGAGGAAGTAGGTTTACTGACTCAAACTGGTAACTAGGAGAAAGGTCCCTTCTTAGAGGGTAGCAGGGATTACAAGTCATAAAGAGCTTCCAAAATATTATGGTAATTACTAGCTTTGAGCCCTCATTTCCCCTATCATAAGCATCTTGAGAGGATTAAGGTTAATGTGAACAAAGATGGAGTATATGCTTGACGAAATATAAGTTGGCAATCTCATGTCCCTTGAATATGAGGGTCACTCCTCATCCATACTCAACTTTGGGCCCAGGTAAGTTCTTGTCATTATAAGTATTTGCATATCATTGAGAACCGTGAACAGGATACCCCTTGCACATGGTACAGGAGCTTTCCCATAACCAAAATGACAAGGCAAGCAGACAATGAGCATATCAGCGATCTTTTTATTTACTACTAGATTTTGTGGTGCGCCTTGGCGCACGATCCCGTTAGTTTCGCACTTGTTTAACTTTAAGAAAATTAACTGTTCTTTGGCTATGTGAAATAACGTTTATTATAGTATATGGAAAGAAGGGATTAAAATAACAGAGATGACATAAGTTCCATTCAGTTGGACAGTAGAGTCGTTTGATCTTTATTACATGTAGTGCAACACAAATTAGTAGAGAGTAACAACAGCATGTTCACCTAAACAGAATTACGAAATAGCATCCAAGACAGAAATAGTAGGACCAGATAGCCATATAATTAACCCCGTCCATAGCGAAGCGCCTCTTCCTCATATAGCTCTTCTCCGTCAGAGTTATAGCGGAGATCATCTGATGTGTTGTGTCCGGAGATGTCCAAGATACCATGGCCTTCATAAAAGTCTTTGTAAAGTGGATACGCCCCAGTATCCTTGAGTCTGTTAGCCGCCTCGTTCTCATGATGTTTAAGTTCAATAGCCACATTCTGAATGTCAAAGAGGCTAACATGGTTCTTAGAAACTATTTCTTGAATGCGTTTGCTTGAATAAGATACCTTATTTATGAGAATGCCACATGTGTCAATGGCTTCGGTCAGCTGCTTGTTTTTTTCTTCCAGCTTGGATTGAAGATGTTTGTTTAGCTTCCTTTGTTGCTCCAGTTCATCATAGTTGTAATCTTTAAGTACTTTCCTTTGATCTATTGCCATGTACTCTATTGCATCTCTTGCAGCCTATTCTTTTGTTTCTTCTAAAGATGATGCTGGACAGCCCATGATTGAGTGTGGAGGAAGGTTCTTCAGAAGAAAATACGCAGAAGGATAAAAGATCACTTCAATCTGGAAGTAGCCTCCGCCGATATTAGAGCCCTTGTACCGAGGAGGAGGAAGATCTAATTTCTTTAGCATCGCTTCGAAAGCGGCGCTGGTTGGGATTTCAAATTTTCAATGATTTCCATAGGTCTGCAAACATTGGAAAACGAAGTGTTTTGATAATATACAAGGTGCAAGCTTATGGTATGGGAATTTTAAATATGCAGAAGTACATGTATAGTAGCGTGAGCTCTGAGAGACAAAGATTGACTAACCCTGTTATGTTGAGGGTCATCTCTGAAATCGTCCGGTTGGATGGATTGTATAGGTCTGCAAGCTAAGATTACATAGTTTGTAAAAAGAATTGAAGAAGGAATATAAAATCATGCACGAAATTTCAAAAGAATCTGATATTGCAGGACTGCATGTATAGGAACGTAAATATTTCCCTAAATTTACAATTTTTTTGGTTGTCTATTATCATATAAACTGTGGTTATCTGTCCGGTCTGCCAGACGTTGAGACCAGGTTATATATACGTCATTTGAAAACTGCTCTAGTTTAGAAGTGGTAATTTCTAGTCCAAAAGTCCAGTAAAAGGCGACCTGAGCCGCACTTGCGTCACCAATAGAAATTACTAATAATATGGATGATGAACCTTTCAGAATGTAAGCAAGGAGATTTAGTATAATCAAGAATGGTCGAGAAAACAACATGGAAACCTGACATAAGGAAGATATCACCTTTTTCTAAAATGGATTCAGAGATTCGGTTCTTATTTCATACAATATTGCAGAGGCGGGAAGTCTAGAATGAATACCGGCATTGTGTGGTAGTTAAAAGATATAAGTAACTAAATAGAAGGTGCAATCACGTTAATATCGGCATACTTTTGTTCTAGCTGGTACACGAATTGTTTATCAAGCTGTTTGTGATTCTAGTTGGGAAGGTAGATCTCAGTCGTTTCATATGTTTTTTTGCAAAGGACATGGCAGGATCTGCTATTATCTAACAGAATGAGAGATAAATTCTAGAGGAGGTTTGCGATGGGGTGAGTTACTTACCTTGAGCTCCAGCACTGGTTGTAGAATGGGGGATTCGAGATCAAGGTTGAAGACCGGAGTAGTAGTGCGCTCAGGAAGAGGATGGGGAATGGATAAGAACGGTCGGTGGAGGTAGGAAGAAGAAGTAGCAAAACGTGGGCTGAAGGGCTGAAGCCAGTTGGGTTTATTAGCCGAGGCGTCTCCTGGCTAGTCGTGTTGGGCTTATTGTCGGTCGGCTGGCGTCTAACATCGCGTCGAGCAAAGGGGCCCGTACTTATTTTGGTTGAATCAAAGCTCTTGCTTTTTTCGTGTAGAATCGTTGAACATGTCAAGGTGGTGGGACGAGTTTTATTTCATCTGTTTTTTCTGTCCTATATTAGTAAATGTCAGTTTTCCCAGATTGTAAATCCAAACATTTTCAGAGTTAGAATAATTGCCGAATGTAAACAAGTTTAAAATATGAACAATTTATTTGCAGACTTTTCCTAGTTGTTTTTCTGTTTCAGTAAACTTGAGGCAGAGGTGTGTTCATTCTTGGTGGAAAGATCCAACAAATCACAATACTTTTGTATTCCAAATTATAGAAATAAGGGTATGACCATGTCCTTAGAATGTTGCTCATCTCATCTTTTAGCAGCCAAGGATTAGCCTAGTTTTTTATGATCTGTTTTTTCAAGTGGAATGTAATCTTGGTTGAACTCTAATAACCAATTAGCAAGGTATTATTTGTACATATAGAAATTAGGGGAATTAACAGGTGGAATAAGATGAAATAGACATATAGGTAATCAGACAGTTAAATCATACATAGCTTTGGAAAACATAGAATACGAGGCTTTATCCAGAACAAATGTACTCAAATACGTGTCATACGCGCGAGTAGGTACTTATTACATCCAATTTAAATAGAGGCGACAAGCTAGCAACAGGCAGCAGGTGAACATTGCCTAGTTGGAGGCGTAGTCGTCTGAATCGTAAAGATGTCCGTTGGAATCAAAGTCATAGATCTCAGACTTAAGATGATGTGTATCTGAATCATAAGATCTAGAAGATTCTCCACTTTCGGAACCATCCTTATTACTCAGACTTGCTCTGGCATATTTGATGTTGTTGATCATCTCCACGGAATGGCGAGCGAGATCAGTGGTGATAGCCTTGATATTGATAATAGCAGCAGTATGTTCAGTACGCTGAGTACCGTATCCTAGAGGCGAACCAGTGGAGCCAATGTTCTAAATACGGTCGGTACAATCGAGAACTTTTTCAATGTATGCATCAGAAGCATCCACAAGTTCTTGCAACTGCTGATTCTTCTTTATAATTTCTTCATCCAGGTTAATTATCTTGCGAAGGAGGCCCCTATTTTTCTTCTCGTGGTACTCCAGCTTGCTGTGCTGGCTTTCCTTAGGAATTTTTTTTCAACAATTGCCATGTACCTGATGGCTTTGCGTGCAGCACTATCAATCGCAGCTTCCAAAGATTCCTCCGGGTAGCCTTGGAGCGAGTGAGGAGTAGACGATGTTTTTAGGTGATGCACTGACGGATAGAATCTCACTTTGGTCTCATAACATCCATAGGCAATAGGTTCGCTCTTGTACTGAGGGCAGGGAAGAGAAAGAGTTTTCATCATCGCTTCCAAAGTGACAGAAGCTGGTATGTCGATATACTCCATGAGGTTACTGTCAAGTTGAACGAAAGAGCATCGGAGAGGGGACATGATAAACATGTGCAAAACAGGTATTGTAAAGACCAAAACTCACGTGCGAGGCTGTATGGTTTTCTAAACCTTTTTTTAGATCCAACTAGGAAACATGCCCGTGCGTTGCAACGGGGCGTAAACGCAAGGCGCAAATTCTGGTAATGTATATCTCATACCTATTGTGCATTCTGAGCACTACGCCCTCTGTCCCTCCCCTTATTATGTGTGTTCCATATCATACTGTTTAATGAGCTTGTTCTAACTTCAACAATTCTCTAATAAATAGACATGACGTGATGGAAACAACCTTCACCGACATTTAGTAATACCCAAGAACAAGGAGGTGGGAAGGGACACGAGACAAGGAAATATACACATAGCAACAATATTTATTGAATATCTTTCACCGAAGAATTTCACTACTAAAATAGAAGATTGACACACAAACTATGATAGACTACTCTTTGCAAAACAATCTTGAATCAACATTGTAGATATTACATAGAATGCGACTTTTACTACTAATAAAAAAATTGTACGGCCTCTGCTTCAAAATACAAGATGTTTTAGTTCTTATAAAACAAATATATCTAGACATCTTTTAGTGTGTAGGTTCAAAGTAAACCACACACTAAGATACATTCACTTCACAAAAAACTAAAATATCTTATATTATGAAACAGAGGGAGTAGATAACTAACAAATCTAATACAACTGATATAAATTCAACCGACATATAAATATCTAAGCCTAGAACCTCACGGCAACAGAAAAATTCATGTTGAAGCTACAATTGAGGTAAGAAAACTTGGATACTTGTAGCCCGTAGCCTGCAACCAGTACAAAACCAAAGTCATAAAATGATATTCCAGATCACACACACCGAATAGAAAAGAACAGATCAACAGATTATTGCACTTGCCTGGTATAATTATATGCTTTTGGTTGAGCTGCTCACTATAGTTGCCAGGGATATCCTTTATGATAATACATAAAGTCACCATCAAGGAAACAAATCCAATTTTGATATAGAAAAGAAGAAAACACGTGTTGATGTGTAGGATAAAGAATCCATTGTTGAGAAGAGCCTTTGGGGAGGAAATAACCTCACGAAAGAGATGACATAATTAACTGATGCAAACTTCTGATAACGAGGTCTGGCAAACGCCCAAGGGTCTTGGGGCTCAAAATTAGAGCAGCTCAAGAGAAACTCTTCTGATACATCGGTTGTTCCTATAAGCATCACATATTCATATAGAGAAAGAAAATGTGTTACCGTCAAGGTTATATGTCAGCACGAGGTATGAACATAGAGGCTCGATCAGCTTTTGTTTCTATTTAATATAATTTGGTTAAAACCTTTTGGAAACCAGCCCTTAGTTTCTCGATATTAAATGTTCCGCTATTATTAGTGTCTAAGGATTTAAACATTTCTCCAGCTCACCATATATTCGTCGGACAAGATCACTGCAAACTCTGAATATAACAGAATAAGTGCCCAGATTTATTATGTAAATCAGATTGGAATGACAATAAAAAAGTAGAGCTTCAGTTCATATCATTAGTGTACATTCATGGGAACCTTGTAAGCTTGTTTATCAGTAATATCGAGTTGTTTATCTACGATCTCTTCATCCTTATTAGGCCATGGATGACTTGTGTGCGTAGTGAATTAGATCGAGACACTATGCACACAAAAATTGGTTTATACAGACATCATAGAAAACCTTCTCGTGAACAAATCAAGCTGTAGAACAAATAAAAGCTTAAAGAGACTAAAAGTACCAGTGATGTGCTGCTTTTTCTCATCCTGTAGTAAGAGGGGATCAATCAATTAAATTATATTCTCCAGCTCACCATGTATTCGTCGGAGAAGATCACTGCAAAACTCTTTATATAACAGAATAAGTGCCCAGATTTATTATGTAAATCAGATTGGAATGACAATAAAAAAGTAGAGCTTCAGTTCATATCATTAGTGTACATTCATGGGAACCTTGTAAGCTTGTTTATCAGTAATATCGAGTTGTTTATCTAGGATCTCTTCATCCTTATTAGGCCATGGATGACTTGTGTGCATAGTGAATTAGATCGAGACACTATGCACACAAAAACCGGTTTATACAGACATCATAGAAAACCTTCTCGTGAACAAATCGAGCTGTAGAACAAATAAAAGCTTAAAAAGAGACTAAAAGTACCAGTGATGTGCTGCTTTTTCTCATCCTGTAGTAAGAGGGGATCAATCAATTAAATTATATTCTCCAGCTCACCATGTATTCGTCGGAGAAGATCACTGCAAAACTCTTTATATAACAGAATAAGTGCCCAGATTTATTATGTAAATCAGATTGGAATGACAATAAAAAAGTAGAGCTTCAGTTCATATCATTAGTGTACATTCATGGGAACCTTGTAAGCTTGTTTATCAGTAATATCGAGTTGTTTATCTAGGATCTCTTCATCCTTATTAGGCCATGGATGACTTGTGTGCATAGTGAATTAGATCGAGACACTATGCACACAAAAACCGGTTTATACAGACATCATAGAAAACCTTCTCGTGAACAAATCGAGCTGTAGAACAAATAAAAGCTTAAAAAGAGACTAAAAGTACCAGTGATGTGCTGCTTTTCTTCATCCTGTAGTAAGAGGGGATTAATCAATTAAATTGTATTCTCCAGCTCACCATATATTCGTCGGAGAAGATCACTGCAAAACTCTTTATATAACAGAATAAGTGCCCATATTTATTATGTAAATCAGATTGGAATGACAATAAAAAAGTAGAGCTTCAGTTCATATCATTAGTGTACATTCATGGAACCTTGTAAGCTTGTTTATCAGTAATATCGAGTTGTTTATCTAGGATCTCTTCATCCTTATTAGGCCATGTATGACTTGTGTGCGTAGTGAATTAGATCGAAACACTATGCACACAAAAACCGGTTTATACAGACATCATAGAAAACCTTCTCGTGAACAAATCGAGCTATAGAACAAATAAAAGCTTAAAAAGAGACTAAAAGTACCAGTGATGTGCTGCTTTTCTTCATCCTGTAGTAAGAGGGGATCAATCAATTAAATTATATTCTCCAGCTCACCATATATTCGTCGGAGAAGATCACTGCAAAACTCTTTATATAACAGAATAAGTGCCCATATTTATTATGTAAATCAGATTGGAATGACAATAAAAAAGTAGAGCTTCAGTTCATATCATTAGTGTACATTCATGGGAACCTTGTAAGCTTGTTTATCAGTAATATCGAGTTGTTTATCTAGGATCTCTTCATCCTTATTAGGCCATGTATGACTTGTGTGCGTAGTGAATTAGATCGAAACACTATGCACACAAAGATCGGTTTATACAGACATCATAGAAAACCTTCTCGTGAACAAATCGAGCTGTAGAACAAATAAATCTTAAAAAGAAACTAAAAGTACCGATGATGTGCTGCTTTTCTTCATTATGTAGTAAGAGGGGATCAATAAATAAAATTATATTCTCACATCAAAAAACCCCAAAATTTAAATTCTTCTAACATCCACTCATTCAACTGATTTGCTATGACTAACCCTGAATCCCAATGCCCCAAGCAACATGAACCCAAGATGGTAACATTGTATGAAGATTAAGAAGGAAACTCCCAATCTCGCCTAATACCCCCAACCAGCATGAATCCTAGCTTCCAACCTTCCAAATCTCCACTTGGGTCCTCAATGCATTTGTCCAAGTCAACTACTGCTAGTAATTTACAATTACTATTGGAAAATCATTTCCCACCACCGGAACATATTAAGTGAATAATTGGATAGATGAATAAGAACTTTCATTAGAAACATCACAAAATGTAGCTAGAAGTTAAAACATTTGTTATACATAACAAAGGTCGCATGCATCAATCGATGGAGAGATCGAGACTATGTTCCCTTTCCAAAAAAAAAGTTTTTATATATCAGGTATATATATGCATTGGTTCAGGCGTGCCGTTGTTATATACCTCCATACCCTTCTATAACACATAGTATTTCTGTAACATCCCAAAAATACCAAACTTAGATCATCAAACACTAATCATCAAGATTAGGGTTAACAAAAACTTTTCTAAATAAACTCATGAATGCATGCATATGTGTATGCATGGATTTTGAATTTCTTTAAAAACCACCTTGTTTGTGTGATCCATTGCTTGTAAAATGTTTCTTAGGTGAAATGAACATCATCTAAAACATTTCCCACACTTTCCTTAAAGAAAAGTAAATCAAAACAAATATATTAAGTGAATGGTCATTTTGGCCAATTTAACTCCCATGCCTGCTTTGGCTTTCTCAAACTTTCAGAACCTAACAGAAACTTTTCTGGATCTTTGCACCTCTTGAATGTACTCATAGCAGAGTATCAAGGCCCACTTTTGTGATCATCCAGAAACTTTCAAATGCATAGTTTAAATGATAATTCAAAATTGAATCTTCTTCATATGGGAAGATCCCACTTTTTCAAAACCCACTAAAACAAGCTCAACTTTCAAAACCCAAGCATCTGCAGACTCACCAGCACCAATCTAGCAAACCCACCAAAAATCATTTCAAAATTCAAAACTTGATTTCATGCGGTCATTTCATCAAACAGGTTGCAGACACAAATCAAACAAAACATCAAACACTATAGTGTGCAGTGATTCTTGCCTAACTTGTTCCCTAGTTAGCTCACACACAACTCAGTAGATCATCTAGAAAGATTAGCCCAACACTAGCACCCCTGTGAGCTTGCCATTGCCATTAATGGTGAACAGCCAAGCACCCCAATGTCAGCCCATTGTGGACAGCAAGCTAGAGGAAAAACTAGCCGTGCCAACCTTGTCTAGGAGGCAGCCCACCGTCCACCGCCACTCACTGTCCCAGCCGCAAGCGTTGCCAAGCCCTGGACCACGCGCACAAGCCGCGCCCAGACCATGCCGAGCGTGCGCCAGAGCGCCACCCTCGACCATCACCCACAGACCGCGCGCCGCCCTCGCCGCGTGCATACACGATCGCCATCAACCCAGGAGACCGCCAGACATCCCCATTTGCCGCCCCGTGCCGCACAGCCACCGCCGCCGTCGAAGACGCCGCCTCTGCCGCGCAGAGCATTGGCCGTTCCAGACCAAACCACACCACCCCATGCCTCGCGACCATGATGTTGAGCATCACCAAGAGACACAACACCGTCCCCTACCCTTTCCCATGCCATTAGCCACCTGTAACGTCGCCCCCGACGAGCTCACCGTGCGCCCTGACGGTCCGCTCGCTCGACTATAAATAGAGGCCACCCCCGCTCGATTTCTTCACACCATCTCACTCCCCTCTCCTCACTGATCGTGCCACACCATTCCCAGAGCAAGGCGAGCACCACCTCGCCGGAATTTCACTGGAGCCTGCCGCTGCCGGAGAAGAAAGGAGCCAGCGATTGGAGCCGCCCTAGGAGCTGACGCGACCACCCCTGAGTTCGCTGTCGTCGACTTCGTCGTTCGCCCGCCTCGCCGACCCTCGCCAGTACCCCGGTGAGCCCCCAGCGACCCTCACTGGCCGCGCTAGGTTTCGTTCTCGCCGGAGTTGTCTCGTGTCGACGATGACTCCCAGCCATTAGATTAGAACTAGATCGAACGATCCACGTTGCCCCATACCGCTTCGCCCAGCCCCGTGTCACTGACGAGTGGGGACACCCACTTAAGCAGCCCGCGGGAGCACTGCACTTAGCAGGCCGGCCCGTTAGATTTTCCCGCGCAGCCCAGTTATTCAAATTAAATCTTTTCCTATTTCAATTCAAACACACTTCTGTACCCAACTTCAAAAATCAACCCAGATCGATTCATTGCACCAATTTGAATGAAACCAATTTTGTTGGAAAGGTCTGTGAATGCTGAATCCAAGCCCGTTGGATTCAAGTCATTTGGATCTATAGATCACCCCTGGTAAAAATAACAAGACAGAAGCTTTTCTGCATTCAAACATTTTTCAAATTTAAACCATAATAGCTTTTGAGTTGATTCCAACTCTCAAAAATCACATTTAACCATACCTTTCAGAATATATAAAAACATATAGGTTTACTTGCAGAAATATTGTTCAAGTAATAAAAGAATGCTACATAAGCATTTCTAGCCACTTTAATTAATTAAAATAAAAGGGTAAAACCTTATTAAATTGTGACACCACTTTAAATCATATTCCCATGGACTACAATATGTGGTGATGACATGTGTCAACATGATCCCATGTTTAGTTTGGAGAATATTAAATCTTAAGTAGTTTTTCAATGAGTAGAAATTACTTTTCTAAAAATAAAAAGATTTAAACCAAGCCTTAACCTTGTAATGTTAGAGATGATGCTAGATCATCTATAGGACCATTGTGTGTGATGATTGCAAGTAGTTAAGTATGGTTTTGTGATTGTGTACCTCGTATTTATTCATAGACGCTAGTACCGACCAAGGATACGAGGAGGAAGGAGGATACTACGAAGAGGAAGCCGAGGAGAACTTCAACCACTGCTCTGTACAAGGCAAGCTGATACTATACTAGTGCAAGCTAACACTTGCACTTTAGCAAGCTAGTAACTATGCAAGCTTATACTGATATTGATGCAAGCTAACCCTTGCAAGATACCCTACTGATGCCACAAACCCATACTTGTGATATGACTACTATATGCCTTAAGCATATGTGATCATACCCACTTGATAAACCAATCCCAGTTTTATGTGCAAGCTTATTACTTTATTTCTTTATCAAAGCTTACTTAGAGTTTACTTAAGTGACTGGTAGATTTTGGAAAGTGCTGAAGGTTGCATAAAGAGCATAAAATTTGGCCTAAGATAGAAACCTTGATCTCAGCCTAAGACATGAGATTGAACTTAGTTAAAACCCCATTAGTTACCACCCCTCCTTAGTACTACCCCACTTGTAGATGCTAGTGCTAAGCCTAAAACTTGATAAACTTTAGATGGGAATACTTGGTGGAAAAATGGTTATGAAAACCTTGGAATGATGGATCATTCTATTGAAATGTTTTGGACATGTGTTTCCAAACACTTGATGATTTTGGTGATGAGAATGTTGAGGCATGAGCCTTAGCCCTTTATAAAACTGATGGTTGTCTGGATGCGATACCATTCCAATTTTATCGTACAACCACAATACCCGAAGATTGGGTAGGGCTTGACTGGAACCTTATATTCCTTAGTATTAGTTCCCTCACGACCAAGGTCTGAGCTGAGGCTACCTTGTGAAGATTGTCCACCTGTGCAGTACCCAAGATGACAGTTGGTCATGGTTGGGAGGCCAAACTCACAGGAGAGGTGCTTATACTAGGGCGTGTAATTGAAAGGTTAGGATTGATTATCCGCATACTGAGTATGGTGAACTCAAGATTTGTTCCTGACGGATGTATCGAATGTTGTGGTGAAAGTGTACAATCTCTGCAGAGTGTCAAACTATTCGAATAGCCGCGTCCGCGGTTATGGACAGTTGGAGTGGCCATACTGTTCCCCCGTCAGACTTTTCAAAATGACTTGTGAAACGAATTGAGACTTTGACTTGAGCACAGCAGAGTTGTGACCTGAATTACAAGATCTCACTTAGCAGTTATAAAATTGTGACTAGCTTTGGAACTTAGTAGAGATAAACCTGGCTTTTTGCAAAACAATCCTAGAGCCTAGTGTCCTATTATCCAAAAACCCCTTACCTGTTAGTATTAGTTTGTGAGTACTTAAAGAGTACTCATGGCTTTGTCCCTGGCTATTCCCATGGCCAGACTATGAAGAAGAGTACCTGGAAGATGGACCCCAGGACGGTTACGACAACTAGGATCATCTCCCATCATCTGCATTGCCTGTGACCCTGAAGATTGAGCTTCGCCTACGCTATCGTTATTATTACGTATTCCGCTGCTTGACGTTGTATTAAGAACTGGATCATGAGATCCCTATTTGTGTAAGAACTTATGTATCGTTGTAATGGATGATGTACTATGGTATCCAATTCTGTTATGTGTCGCAAAAATGGTAATCCTGGGATTGCGATGTATGGCATAACAGGCATCTAGGATTGAAAAATCCGGGTGTTGACAAGTTGGTATCAGAGCCATCCTGACCATAGGAGACCCTAGTTAGACTGGACGTTGAACCAAAAACTTAGTTTCAAAACCAAAGAAAAACAAATATTTACAAAAACCTATTCTCATCCTTATCTCTTTGATTCTTTCATAAAAATTCATGTTCCTCAAAAACTCTTGCAAAATACATAAAATTTTGACACACTTGATCACTCTGCTAATCTACTCATTCTCTATTTTTATAGATGGACGTGAAGTACATCAAGTTTTATCAGTTGGGGAATGGAGGAGACCTTATCTTTGAGAGGGATCTGGATCAGCTTTCGGAACTTCTGGAGCGTCCACACCCTGAGTTCTTCGGAGCTCAACTCAATGATCAAGGAGGAGAAGATCTGCAGTGGCTAATTGTTGCAAGTCTACGAGGAAAGATTGAACCTCCCACTGCGGAAGGAATTCAGTTTACCTTAAGAGTGAACAACTGGCTCGATGGACTTGCCAGAGCAATGCAGGAATCTCTCTCCCGTCTGTGTGGGCAAAGCATCAATCAGATCAAGGGTACTCGCTTTGAGTTTTTCCCAAGGCGTGATGCAAATGGACAACCACTGGAAGCCCCATACCACCCCGAGCTGAAGACTCAATTGGATCACCTTAGCTTCATGATGTATGATCGTCAGCAGGAGTTGGACAACTGTCGTGACTATTGCAACCACAAGTCTGCCATCATCAAGACGAAGGATCAGACCATAGCCATGCTAGCAAAGGATCGCAAGTCTCGTCGCCGTCAGCTCGATAAGAAGGAGCGCATTATTGCCCGTCTTCGCCACCGCATCTCATCCCTGGAAGAGACCATCCATGAGAGGGACATGCAGTTGGAGGAAAGGGAGAATGCCGGAGAGGATCTTCGTGGAGACCCTTACTCTTATCTCAGTGATGACGATGATTTTCTGGAGGATCAGGCCATGGACTTCTTCACCGATGAAGATGATTTCGCCTTCATCGATGATGATGAAGTTGATGAAGCCACAGACTCCGAGGAGTAGTAGCACTTGAGCACTAGCGTAGTGAGTAGTATTCGGTCCCACTGTATCGTAGATTCCAGAATGGTTCTTAAAACCATTTGTTTTCCTTGTTGTGGTGTGTGTTGTACCGTGTACTATGAATGAATGAATGAAAAAGCAAGTTGCTAGAAAAATCTGAGCCAAACCTTTAAAACTTTTCAAAGACCCCAAACCTTAGAAAATTTCCGTCTTTTCTCATGATTTATCTAAATCTTCAGATGCCACATGGAGAAAGTGGTTCAGCCCCGGATCCGATGTTGCAGATTCTGCAAATGTTGACCTCTGACCGCGAAGATGAAAGAGCGGAACGTCAAGCCAACCTAGCCACTCTGCAACAGATCGCCCAGCTAGCCCACAACAACCAAGGCCATGGAAATCAGGACAACCATGGATCTAAGCTCAAGAATTTTCAGAATACCAACCCACCTGTTTTCACCAAGTCAGAAGAACCCCTAGACGTCGATGATTGGCTGCAAACCATGGAAAATAACTTAGAAGTAGCAGGAGTCGAAGCCAACGAGAAAGTCCTGTTTGCCACCCACTATCTAGCCGGAGATGCCAGGGCATGGTGGAACAGTGTTCGTGCCATGACCGGAGGCCAGATGATGACCTGGGAGGAATTCAAGGTCAAGTTTAGCAGAACCCATGTGCCACCAGGTTTGATCAAGAGAATGAGAGACGAGTTCAGAGAGCTGAAGCAAGGAAGGATGACTGTAGTGGAATACCGTGACAAATTTTTGTCATTAGCTATGTATGCCCCGGACGAGATAGACACCGAAGCCAAGAAGAAAGAAAGATTCCTGAATGGTCTGCATGACGAGATGCAGACGGTGTTAGTCAATATCCCCTTTGCTGATATTGAAGCCCTTGTCGATTCTGCCATCCAGATGGAAGGAAAGATCAACCAAGCCAATAAGAAACGCAAGCGTCGTATGATGCATCAACCAGGAACTCATCAGACCCCAAAGTATCGCCCCAGCCCATCTCCAGGATTTGCCCCAAGAACCAATAGACCCCCTATGACCCGTCCAACCTATCCCAACCGTGGAAACCCTAGACCCGGAGGAAATCACAACAACCCCGACAACTCTAGCAATTTCACCCGTGCCCCACCCAAGTTCAACACCAACAATGCTACCGCCAACCCCAACACTGTCCCGAGGATTGGAAGCAATGTTGTGCCTGTCGCAGCCAAGGACGAGTCACAAGTGACCTGTTATGACTGTGGAAATAAAGGCCACTATTCCAATGAGTGCCCCAACAAGAAGAATGCTACAGCCCCTAATACCAATGTCCTAGCTCAGCAACAACGTCGTGTCCAGCCAGGGAGAAGATTTGCCCCAGGGAATTCACTCAACCGCAATGGCCGTCTTTTTCTCATGCATGCTGAAGAAGCTCAGGAAGCGCCAGACGTCGTGCTGGGTATGTTTTCTGTTAATTCAGTACTTGCAAGAGTGTTGTTTGACTCTGGTGCATCGCATTCATTTGTCACCGAAGAATTTGCATGTACTAGTAAAATTCAACCAACCAAACTGAAGCATGTGATGATTGTGCAAATCCCCGGATCAACCACCAAGGCTAGGCAAATTTGCAAAGCCGTCCCTATCCGAATCCATGGAATAGATTTTTATGCTAATCTAATAGTACTCGGAACTAAAGGTTTGGAAGTAGTACTAGGAATGGATTGGATGTCCAAACATAAAGGATTGATTGACTGTGCCAAGAAAGCCATCACCATGACCAGTACCACTGGAATAACAGGAGCATATATCTGAAACCTTACCTCGCCAATTCAAGTGTAACAAGAGTCTAGCCCAACCTACCATTGACCAAGTCTGGATAGTCTGTGAATACCCCGATGTATTTCCAGATGTTTTGCCCGGTATGCCCCCAGATCGGGATATCGAGTTTATCATTGAACTAATCCCCGGAACAGGACCCATAGCCCAGAGACCCTATAGTATGAACCCATCGGAGTTAGAAGAACTGAAGAAGCAACTGGATTCCATGCTAGAAATTGGACTAATTCAACCAAGTGCGTCACCATGGAAATCACTTGTCTTGTTTGTAGACAAGAAAGATGGAGGTAACCGTTTATGTACGGATTATCGAAAGTTGAATGATGTCACCATCAAGAACAAGTACCCCTTGCCCAAGATAGAAGATTTGTTTGATCAGTTGACCGGTGCCCAGGTGTTTTCTAAGATTGATCTTAGAACTGGCTATCATCAACTCAAGATTCGTGCAGAGGATATTCCAAAGACTGCCTTTACCACCAGATATGGATTGTATAAGTATACAGTCATGTCTTTTGGATTAACCAATGCCCCCGCTTATTTCATGAATCTCATGAATAAGATTTTTATGGACTTCCTGGATAAGTTTGTCGTTGTTTTCATCGATGACATTCTGATTTATTCCAAATCAGAAGAAGAACATGAGCTACACCTAAGGACCATTCTTGGAACCCTTAGAGAGCATCAGTTGTATGCAAAATTTAGCAAATGTGAATTCTGGTTATAGGAGGTAGGATTCCTCGGTCACATTGTATCAGCCGGAGGAATTGCCGTTGACCCTGCCAAAGTGAAAGATGTAGAAGATTGGCAAGCCCCAACCACTCAAACCCAAGTTCGTGCTTTTATCGGATTGGCGGGATATTACCGCAAATTCGTAGAAGGGTTCTCGAGTATCGCCCGACCCATGACCCAATTGCTGAAGAAGGACAAGAAGTTTGAATGGACAGACAAGTGTGAAGCGAGTTTTCAAGAACTCAAGAGGAGATTGATATCAGCCCCAATCTTAATCGTGCCGGATATCACGAAGCCCTTCGATGTGTATTGTGACGCATCCAAGATTGGTCTCGGTTGTGTGCTAATGCAAGAAGGCAAAGTTATATCTTATCTCTCTCGACAATTGAAGCAACATGAGCAAAACTACCCAACCCATGACCTCGAACTCGCAGCCGTAGTTCTAGCCCTGAAGACATGGAGACATTACCTGATGGGAAATCGTTGTGAGATTTACTCGGATCACAAGAGCCTAAAGTATATATTCACTCAGAAAGAGTTGAATATGAGGCAGAGAAGATGGATTGAGCTAATCAAGGATTACGACCTGGACATTCACTATCACCCTGGTAAAGCCAATGTGGTAGCCGATGCCCTTAGCAGATTGCCATGCCGCTTGAACTCCATGATTTTGAAGGAGCAACCATGTCTGCACAAGGAGATGGAAGATTTTCGAATAGAATTAGTAAGTGAAGGATTTTTGGCTAGCATAGAACTTCAGCCCACTTTGATCAGTCAGATTAAAGAAGCACAGAAGGGAAATGCTAGTATCGACGGAATCAAGCGTCGTATCGGTACAGGCAAAGTACCCGGATTCACCGAGGACGAAGAAGGAGTTCTGTGGTACAAAGGACGCCTTTGTGTACCATCAGATTCGGAGTTGAAAGAAGTTATCTTGAAGGAGGCTCATGATACTCTTTATTCTATCCATCCCCGAGGAACGAAGATGTATCAAGATTTGAAAGAGCAATTTTGGTGGCATAAGATGAAGAGAGAAATCGGAAGCTATATCGCCAAGTGTGATATATGTCAGCGAGTCAAGGCAGGACATCAAAGACCCGCTGGATTGTTGCAACCTTTGCAAATTCCGGAATGGAAATGGGATTCTGTAGGAATGGACTTTATCACTGGACTACCTACTTCTAGTAGGGGAAATGACTCTATCTGGGTCATAGTGGGCAGATTTTCCAAAGTCGCCCATTTCTTGCCCGTGAAAACCACCTATCAAAGTTCGAAGCTAGCGGAGTTGTACATCGCTAGAATAGTTAGTTTGCACGGAGTCCTCAAGAACATAGTATCGGATCGAGGAACTCAGTTTACCTCGAGATTCTGGAAGAAAGTCCAAGAAAGTTTAGGAACCCGCCTAGATTTCAGTACCGCGTATCACCCTCAGACCGATGGACAAACGGAGCGAGTAAACCAAATACTCAAAGATATGCTTTGAGCATGTGTGCTAGAATATGGATCCAAGTGGGAAGACTGTCTGCCGTTTGCAGAATTTTCTTATAACAATAGTTACCAAGCCAGTTTGCAAATGGCCCCATTTGAATTCATGTACGGAAGAAAGTGTCGCACCCCTTTGAACTGGTCGGAAGTAGGAGAGAGTCAGAATTTCGGACCCGACATTCTACGAGAAGCAGAAGAGAAGGTTCACAAGATTCGTGAGCACCTCAAGACCGCCCAATCCCGACAGAAGAGTTATGCCGACAAGAGACGTCGAGACCTCGCCTTCAACATCGGAGATTTTGTTTATCTGAAAGTGTCGCCATTGAAGGGAATGCAGCGTTTCCAACTCAAAGGAAAGTTAGCCCCCAGATATATCGGACCTTTCAAAATTTTGAACCGTCAAGGAGAAGTATCTTATCAACTGGAACTACCTGAAGAGATGTCAGCTGTGCACAATGTGTTCCATATCTTGTTACTTCGCAAGTGTCTCGAAGTCCCCGAGAAGACCGAAATGTTCAAGAATATCGATCACCGGACCATAGAGATCAACGATGACCTGACCTATCCCGAAGTGCCCATCCGCATTTTGGAAGAAGCTTTTCGAACTACCCGAACCCGAAGCATCAAGTTTATCAAGATTCAGAGGAGCAACCACACAGAAGAGGAAGCTACCTGGGAGCGCGAAGATCACATCAGGACGGAGTTTCCCGATCTCTTCAAATCCTAGGTAATCTTTTCGTCCTTTTTCAAATCTTGGGACGAGATTTTGTTTAAGGGGGGAAGGTTTGTAACATCCCAAAATACCAAACTTAGATCATCAAACACTAATCATCAAGATTAGGGTTAACAAATACTTTTCTAAATAAACTCATGAATGCATGCATATGTTTATGCATGGATTTTGAATTTCTTTAAAAACCACCTTGTTTGTGTGATCCATTGCTTGTAAAATGTTTCTTAGGTGAAAGGAACATCAACTAAAACATTTCCCACACTTTCCTTAAAGACAAGTAAATCAAAACAAATATATTAAGTGAATGGTCATTTTGGCCAATTTAACTCCCATGCCTACTTTGGCTGTCTCAAACTTTCAGAACCTAATAGAAACTTTTCTGTATCTTTGCACCCCTTGAATGTACTCATAGCAGAGTATCAAGGCCCACCTTGTGATCATCCAGAAACTTTCAAATGCATAGTTTAAATGACAATTCAAAATTGAATCTTCTTCATATGGGAAGATCCCACTTTTTCAAAACCCACTCAAACAAGCTCAACTTTCAAAACCCAAGCATCTGCAGACTCACCAGCACCAATCTAGCAAACCCACCAAAAATCATTTCAAAATTCAAAACTTTATTTCATGCGGCCATTTCATCAAACAGGTTGCAGACACAAATCAAACAAAACATCAAACACTATAGTGTGCAGTGATTCTTGCCTAACTTGTTCCCTAGTTAGCTCACACACAACTCAGTAGATCATCTAGAAAGATTAGCCCAACACTAGCACCCGTGTGAGCTTTCCATTGCCATTAATGGTGAACAGCCGAGCACCCCAATGTCACCCCATTGTGGACAGCAAGCTAGAGGAAGAACTAGCTGTGCCAACCTTGTCTAGGAGGCAGCCCACCGTCCACCGCCACTCACTATCCCAGCCGCAAGCGTTGCCAAGCCCTGGACCACGCGCACAAGCCGCGCCCAGACCATGCCGAGCGTGCGCCAGAGCGCCACCCTCGACCATCACCCACAGACCGCGCGCTGCCCTCGCCGCGTGCATACACGATCGCCATCAACCCAGGAGACCGCCAGACATCCCCATTTGCCGCCCCGTGCCGCACAGCCACCGCCTGCCGTCGAAGACGCCGCCTCTGCCGCGCAGAGCATCGGCCGTTCCAGACCAAACCACACCGCCCCATGCCTCGCGACCATGTCGTTGAGCATCGCCAGGAGACACAGCACCGTCCCCTACCCTTGCCCATGCCATTAGCCGCCTGTAACGTGGCCCCCGACGAGCTCACCGTGCGCCCCGACGGTGCCCTCGCTTGACTATAAATAGAGGCCACCCCCGCTCGATTTCTTCACACCATCTCACTCCCCTCTCCTCACTAATCGTGCCACACCATTCCCAGAGCAAGGCGAGCACCACCTCGCCGGAATTTCACTGGAGCCTGCCGCTGCCGGAGAAGAAAGGAGCCAGCGATTGGAGCCGCCCCAGGAGCTGCCGCGACCACCCCTGAGTTCGTCGTCGTCGACTTCATCGTTCGCCCGCCTCGCCGACCCTCGCCAGTACCCCGGTGAGCCCCCAGCGACCCTCACTGGCCGCGCTAGGTTTCGTTCTCGCCGGAGTTGTCTCGCATCGACGATGACTCCCAGCCGTTAGATTAGAACTAGATTGAACGATCCACGTTGCCCCATACCGCTTCGCCCAGCCCCGTGTCACTGGCGAGTGGGGACACCCACTTAAGCAGCCCGTGGGAGCACTGCGCTTAGCAGGCCGGCCCGTTAGATTTTCCCGCGCAGCCCAGTTATTCAAATTAAATCTTTTCCTATTTCAATTCAAACACACTTCTGTACCCAACTTCAAAAATCAACCCAGATCGATTCAGTGCACCAATTTGAACGAAACCAATTTTGCTGGAAAGGTCTATGAATACTGAATCCAAGCCCGTTGGATTCAAGTCATTTGGATCTATAGATCACCCCTGGTAAAAATAACAAGGCAGAAGCTTTTCTGCATTCAAACATTTTTCAAATTTAAACCATAATAGCTTTTGAGTTGATTCCAACTCTCAAAAATCACATTTAACCATACCTTTCAGAATATATAAAAACATATAGGTTTACTTGCAGAAATATTGTTCAAGTAATAAAAGAATGCTACATAAGCATTTCTAGCCACTTTAATTAATTAAAATAAAAGGGTAAAACCTTATTAAATTGGGACACCACTTTAAATCACATTCCCATGGACTAAAATATGTGGTGATGACATGTGTCAACATGATCCCATGTTTAGTTTGGAGAATATTAAATCTTAAATAGTTTTTCAATGAGTAGAAATTACTTTTCTAAAAATAAAAAGATTTAAACCAAGCCTTAACCTTGTAATGTTAGAGATGATGCTAGATCATCTATAGGACCCTTGTGTGTGATGATTGCAAGTAGTTAAGTATTGTTTGGTGATTGTGTACCTCGTATTTATTCATAGACGCTAGTACCGACCAAGGATACGAGGAGGAAGGAGGATACTACGAAGAGGAAGCCGAGGAGAACTTCAACCACTGCTCTGCACAAGGCAAGCTGAAACTATACCAGTGCAAGCTAACACTTGAACTTTAGCAAGCTAGTAACTATGCAAGCTTATACTGATATTGATGCAAGCTAACCCTTGCAAGATACCCTCCTGATGCCACAAACCCATACTTGTGATATGACTACTATATGCCTTAAGCATATGTGATCATACCCACTTGATAAACCAATCTCAGTTTTATGTGCAAGCTTCTTACTTTATTTCTTTATCAAAGCTTACTTAGAGTTTACTTAAGTGACTGGTAGATTTTGGAAAGTGCTGAAGGTTGCATAAAGAGCATAAAATTTGGCCTAAGATAGAAACCTTGATCTCAGCCTAAGACATGAGATTGAACTTAGTTAAAACCCCACTAGTTACCACCCCTCCTTAGTACTACCCCACTTGTAGATGCTAGTGCTAAGCCTAAAACTTGATAAACTTTAGATGGGAATACTTGGTGGAAAAATGGTTATGAAAACCTTGGAATGATGGATCATGCTATCGTTATTATTACGTATTCCGCTGCTTGACGTTGTATTAAGAACTGGATCATGAGATCCCTATTTGTGTAAGAACTTATGTATCGTTAATGGATGATGTACTATGGTATCCAATTCTGTTATGTCTCGCAAAAATGGTAATCCTGGGATTGCGATGTATGGCATAACAGGCATCTAGGATTGAAAAATCCGGGTGTTGACAATTTCAAGCAGTATTGTTCATCTTTTTGCTCTTTTTGTACTTGAATACCTTGAAACAAAAGCAACATCATAATCTAATAGATGTTATGTAATGATCAAATCAACTGGATGAAAGATATACACATTATTGTGCAGGAACTAAAGGACCTGATACTCAAGCATGCAAAACGGGTGAAATCCATTAGAATTACCTTTAGTTTATAGCGCTCCTGTAGTTCTTTCCTCTTCTTTAAATATAACCGCTTCAATAATCAAATCGAAGGATCAACATTTATATATCTTAGGGGACCCATTTTCTCTTCATGGATGATGACAGTAGGTAGAGTTACACCGTAGGATCAACCTCTACCTGGGAGGAAAACAGCGAGTGACTGAAGCTTGAGGAATATGTTTACTCATCAGTGCAGGCTATGATTTTTTTACATGAAGAAAGCTATCGGCTCACAGGGGTAGACATGATGTGCAGTTTGAAAAATATACGGAAGTGTTGTACTGTAGCTCTGTATACTGAACAAACTAATCGTATGAAAGAGTAACGGAAAAAATGTAGCATCTGATAACAAGATCTAAACAACAACAACAACAAAAAGCATTTACAGAAGATGTAAGCGATGGACAGGAAATGCCTCACCTCCAGCTGCCATCTCCTAGCAGCAGGCTCCAGGCGACTGAGTCCTCTCCCATGAGCAGCGTGTTCTCGGCTGTGCTTGCGCTCGCACTCCAGCAGTAGGTTCCAGGCGACCGAGGGCCGGTGGCAGCGCGTGTCGATGAAGCGGGCGTCGTCGTCTCAGATCGTCTCGAGACGTTGGATCCGGCGGAGCAAGGTGCCCTTGATGAGGAGGTGGGGATCGAGGCCAAGCGACCGAGGGCCGGTGGCAGCGCGTGTCGATGAAGCGGGCGTCGTCGTCTCAGATCATCTCGAGACGTTGGATCCGGCGGAGCATGGTGCCCTTTATGAGGAGGTGGGGATCAAGGTGCAGAAGCTGCCGCACGATGCGGTGGTGGCCGTCGACCGAGTCCCGGGCGCGGATTGAGGGCTTCAGGCTATGGCGGCCGCCACTCTGCGCTAGAGCCGTAGCTGCTGGTCGCCGTTCGCCAGGCGATGCATCTATGCGTGGCGATTGGCGTTTGCCATGGCGGGCGTTCCGATGGAGAAAGGAGAAGGGGAGCGATGCGTTCAATGGTCGTCGGTCGGTGCGCTGAACGTTTCTGGGGATATGTTTTTTTGGAGAGGCGCTGTTTTTGTGGGCCATAATTACCACGGGAAAAGCACGGGCGAGATGTCGGACGAAGGACGAACGACGGAGTGCGAGGGAGCGGCAGAAAACGGAACACTAACTTTCTTTTTAGATAGTAGAGAGTAGAGAAGTAGAGATAGAGCATGTTACGATCCATGGCAAAATAATAGTGAATATATATCTCAAAATATTAAATCAAATGTAGGCTGCAGCACTCTGAAAGAAGCGCAACACTATGTCTGAGTAACCTTTGTTACTCCCAGACTATATTATGTATTCTTGTGGCAATAGTACTTGACGGAATCACAGTTGGATGGCTGATCTGATGGTCGTACACTACTTTACTCATATGTGAAACATGTGTTCGCAAAGGCCTGTGTAGCACATGATGAATCGGAATATATAGAAATAAGGAAAAAGGGTGAAATTGGCATATGTGTTCATGTGTTGCACGCTGTTAAAAAAACTCCTTTTTAGAATCTGGCTTAAGAGGTTCAGACCAGCGATTGGATCTGGTACTAAACGTACACACGGTGTCTCAGATTCTTCTATTTTCTAACCGAGTATTATTAGTAGGGAGGAGGCGTACTAACCTCAGCCTTCGCGGCACGGCGCGAAGCTGCTGTGTCGGAGCGTCGACAGCCGATGAATCAGGCCGCTGGTAGAATCTGGAGGAGATGTGGACGGAGGAAGAGAAGAGGAACAGCGGGAATGAAGCGGCGGATTTATGGGAAGAAAGCACAGGTGGATCTGCGACGATTAAATGGGTTGGGCATCTTTCGGTGTAGGCCCGATAGGTGTAACGTGGTCTAAAGAGCGACGTTTGGTTTTCACCTTTTTAGGCCACTTGGCTTATCTCCGGCGATGCTGCTGCAATTTTATAAGCGGGAAGGTGCAGAGTTTAATATTTCTCATATTGATGTTCATCTGGGTTTGAACTTTACAGCATTCTCCTTGAAACCAAAGGAAAGACACAAGAACTCCAAGAAAAATTCCTAGAAATAGGATGTAAGGTTTGGTGTACAACCATATCTTTTGTTTGATGAGGCAATGCAAAGAAAATTTGTACATATACAGAGTGAAAAACTGATTGAAACGAACACGTGATTAGAAAGAGGAATGGTTCAGTAGGCATATCTAGATGTCTTAACACGGAGTAGTACATTACACTGTAATGCTCCACGAGCTTAATATTATGTTTTAATGCTGCACGAAGCATAATTTACAACATGAGAGAGCAAAAGAACAACCGATAGGATAAGGTCTTATCTAATTTATAGAATGTTGCTGAGAGCCGAGGCTATATAGCTTCTTCCAATTTTCTGAGTTGCCTGAGGTGCCGTTGCAAGCTTCTTCCTGTATTTTCTAGATCCAATGTCACCCTTTCATATAGTCTGAAGTAGACAGCGCCAAACGCTGTATAGTCAGGGGCATCAGCCTGTTACTGACCGAAGTTATAAGCATATTATAAAATATAACCTTGTGCTGATCATGACATAATACAGGTAGTGAACAGCGGAACATACATTATGTATATATTGTCTTAATAGGTACGACGTAACAATTGGGAATAGATACGTAGTAAGTAATAATGACTGCTCCCATCAATAATTTTTTGTCGTCTTTGTGCTGTGAAAATACACAAAGAAATTAGACGTTTGTTGTGAGATAATTGAAATAACTGGTTAACAGTAAAAAATGCAGTTGATTGATATTCAGTATGATAAGCAGTGGTAGCATACCTAGGTGGTGTGGTGCAGTTAAACAGGAATAGATATCTAACATAACCACTGGCATCGCCAAAAGTCACCATCTTTTATTCTGGGAAAAAATACGAATAAGACAGGTGTTTAGTGTGAGACAATCAAAATTTGACAAAGAGTAAAAGTTCCGTTGATATTCAGTATCATAAGCTGTAGTAGTATACCTCGCTTGTGCATTTAGGAGAAGTGATTCCTCCTCATTTTTTCTAAGTGTTTTTCCAGGACAGCACCTGCATGTTTAAGTCTAAAGCCCAGACCAGAAAAGGTAGAAAGGAGATTATTCCAGATTATATCCATCTGATCTTCTCCACTGGAATAATGGAGAGATGTGATATTTTGGATTTGCTCTGAAAAAGAAGACACGTGTCTAACAGCAAGAAACCATCCCCGGACAAGTTTCATCTTGTATGCTTCCGCTTTTTTAGCTTGAGTGGCAAATCTTGATAGATTTCTTTTACATATACCAAGCGAGTATAGCTTAGATCTTTGATGGTTGAATTAGTTGTTTGCTCAAGATATGTTATAGCTTTCTGAGACGCGGAATTTTCTGCCATTTCGTAGCTTCTTGATTTTATCCCCGTCATTGATAGATACACGGGAGGACCTTCCCCGTGTAGTGCGGAGGTGTTGAACAGGATGGTCACACGGACTTCATTATTCTCGCATAACTCAAGATGATACTCAGGTTTTGAAAGACCGAGTTCATAAAGCATAATGTCCAGGATCATTCTTAAAGGAATGTTGATTATCCTCTGAGTGGCCTACAGGAGCAAAAAACGCGTGTGAATTAGTAAACTAAGTTTGATGTGGCCTTCATACAGGATGAATAATATGCATAATTTTGTAATATAAATCTAGAAGTATGTTCTGTTTTAACTCCAAACAAAATAAATATTAGATTATGTTCTACAGAAGTATACAAATATCATAAGCCCAAGTATCAGATGAAGGAATGTATCTAAAGAAAAGGTGGGTGACTAAAGAATGGAATATAAGATAAAAAACGAGTGGAGTTAGCAGAGGTTGCCTGAGCAAGTGTGCATAGCTGATTGCTGGTCGATGAAGTTGAACCAGGCCATCCATGGTCGGAGATCTCCTCTACGGGGACGCCGGATGGGCAAATCAAGGCGGCGAGGGTCTTGGTTTTTTCAACGGTAACAAATGTGTCGTTCGCAGAGTATGTTGCAGGCCTGCATTTTTTTCTTTGTTAGACCATGTTTAGGATATAAAAAGAATGTAACAAGTGAACCAGTTGATATATAGTATGTTGTCGTTCAGTAAGCACGAACATTTTCCCATGTGGTACAGGCATAGGCAAAGGTTGTATAGCTGCTTCTGATTCAACATCCATGTCACTGGTTTCATACGCATGTTTGTAGACCTGTTGAATATCGATGTGATTTTAGAAGATAGAGATTAGCTACATGTGAATATTGTACCAAAAGTTGAAAGGAAGAAGCTAAATTTCACCTTGTTGATGTTCCTTCAGTTGATGTATGTGGTAACAGCGTAGGTGTAGGCGCCGACAGAAATTGTATGGCTGCTTCTGGTTCAACATCCATGTCGTTGGATCCAAACGTATGTTCATAGACTTGCTGAACCTCACTGTTATTTTAAAAGTCAGAGATTAGCTATATATGAGCACCGACACGAAAAATTGTAAATAAGAAGCTAGATTTTACCTTGTTGATGTTCCTCCAGTTATAACCCGTGTTGCTGGGCATGGAGGGGAATTTGGATATTACTGTTTTATTTTCATCGAGGATTGTAGTGACGTGCATTATAATATTGTTAATACGCGTATTATGAGAGAACTTAGTTTTAAGCATCTTTGCAAATAGAAGAATGACATGGGATTGAGCAAAGATACTATCCTCAGACTGTAGGAAGGGGAAATAACATACCTATTCTTTACAGTCGGCACGTACATGCGTTTTAAAGAGCGATCTTTTCACGTCGGCGCCAGTACACGGATGTTTCTCACTGTTTTGCAAAGATCCGCAAAAAATTGGTCCCGTATATCCAACAACTAAGGTTTTTGAAAGGGCAACATGTGCAGAAATGATGTCAGTAAAACAACGGTGACTCACCTATCAGCGGTGCCGTAATCAGGAGGCGGTGGAGTTTTCATAGGTATAGTTTTTTCATGGGCAGCAGTTTGGTAAGGTGGCTCCTCTTTTTTTATACCAAATGACTTTAAATGAAAAGCTAATGGTTATAAAAGAGTTTAGATAGCTAGCAGTAGAGCCAGGCTGTGATCATGGAACTACCATAATGTTTTACCTTGTTTATGTGAGCAAGGATTTCATTTTCTTTGTAGGCAATATCTAGTTTGCCTTTAAGAGTGTCGGCCCGCTCTTGAAATATGTTTGCCCAATCGGATGCAGCGACTAATCTTTGTTGACAAGCAACAAGCCTAGCTTCACACTCTGTAAGATTGGTTTGATTAACGTCATCTATAGAGATAACGCCTATTTTTTGTAGATAGAGAAGGGTAGCAAGGCTTGCTGATTCAAGAGCTTCTTATTTGTTTGATTTATACTCGCCAAAGATCTTCTTGTTGTGTAATATAGAATATTATCCGTGTGAGGGTGCATCGATGCAGATAGAGCCAACTATCTTGTCGTTACCAATAACGCAGGTTCTCGATTCAGATATATCCAAAGATAAGCTTCCCAAAGCTTGTCGGAGAATCTGTTCTTTACAGATATAAACACTTCTGGCCATAGCCTGAGAAAAGGAATTAGTATGAAAGCAGATGTTTTGTTCCATAAGTAAAATCATAATGCACATGTACCGAGTTAAAGGCTGGTATTCAGGAGGACGATAGCAGCCTACCAAGAATGGGAGATGCAGTGATAGGGAAAATTATGTATGTAGGATCAAACTTACTTCAGAAGGAAGCTCTTCATCCTTACAAACCAAGGATGTCGAACCTGAAGCTTCTTGGCTATTGGGCATAATTACTGAACTAACGTGTCCGTCCGTCATGTAATATTTTCCTGGGTAATCATTAAAGGTAGAATAGTAAGTACATAACGCGAGTTCAATTTTTTAACAGTTAAGCAATGTGTGATGAGAGATAAACAACAGGAAAGATCTGCCAAACGTGAAAGATATCCAAACAAAAGACAGCAGGGCCCTTAAAATAGGTTGCAACCAAGAGCAGCAACCATAAATAGCTATAATAGCTAATAGCGACGTAATACAAGCGGAAAGAAAGAAACAATCCCACAACCCTCGCATTTAAAACAGGTACACATGCAGGGAAACTGCCAATGACATAGAAAAAGTGATAGTAAATGGAAGGCAACGTGTAGAATGTCTGGTCCCACACCATAGAAAATAGCAGATGAAGATGAGAAGGCAGAAAGGAGCATAATAAAATCAATGGAAATATGCTGGTGGGTACAACAATTTAGCAAATTAGACGTGCAAAGAATAGGCACAGAACACAGATTTTCCCTAGCCATATCTGGACTGAGACATAAGCCGCGGTCCGTAACCAAATGACAGGGCACCAGTACAGATCCTTAAACAAACGGCGTAGAAAATTAAACCCAGACAAGTCGAGCACTACATGTTACAAGCAGAAGAAATAAGGTGATTACAAAGGGTCTGACAACATTCTAGGCCGCCAGCAGCATCTGCACAGCTTGCACTAAGAGACGCAGGACCACCGGCCCGACCTAATGACACTGCAAGAACCACGACAGACCTAGCAAGGTCTCTATAGGCCTGCATTGCCTCATAATTAAAATCACGAATCACAAATCCATATAACCCTTGTAGAAAACGCACTGCTTGCAAGGCCGACTCCTCATATGGACACCGGGCAGGGGAAACAGGGGACCAAAAAAAGAATCGGCTGGTCGTGGCTCCAGCCTGGCTAGAATGAACCTCAAGCTCCACGCCTCCAAGGACGGAACCGTCACCACCCACCTCAGATAGGTAGGAATGGTACGATAACTGACACTGGGAGGCAACCATCTCGAAAAGATGCAGAGGAGAAGAACGTAGCACGAACATCCTGTGACACGACGCCATTAACAGGGAAAAGGAAACACACACCCCAAAAGTAAAGAAAACCAAACCACTCAGATATATTAGGAACATAATATATACAGGGTAAAGAAAACAAAGTATAGCATGTAAAATTGACATGTGCACAACTATATAAACAGAATCAAAGGGAATTACCCTGCAGTGAAAGAACTGGAGGATCAAGTAACAGCAGACAGCACAAGCAGACAGCCTGAAATGGAACATGCTTAAAATCAGAAAAATTTATTAAAGGGGATCCGTTGGTCTGAAGCGGGCAGCTATGCTTCAATCACTGCACTAAGAACTCAAAGAGTAAAAGAGCACGACACTAAAGCACAAGTAAAAGAAGACACAAACAACCGGTATATATATCACACGCAGCAGCGGCGGCTAATAAAAATATAGGTGTACATGCCATGAAACCCCAACAAAACTAGTACAACAGCCACAATTCTTTGTATGAAACCACACCATGTTGTTAGCAGTGTATGAAACCACACCATGTTTTTAGTAGTGCATGAAACCACACCATGCATGCGGGCTTAATTACTCCGATAGTTTAGCAGCGTATTTTAGTAAAAGCACAGCTTTTTCTTACTCGACAACAACCGCACAAATGAAGACAAAACAGAATAATCATACTCTGAATCTATCACACAGGCAGGCGTCATTCCTCTACCAGCTCTAATCCCCACGGACAACTACACCCCGTGTTCATCGAAGCCAGTGTGAGCTCACCTAGAATAAGCAGCAGACGAACAACAAATCCAGGCAAGCCTACCAGGACAAGCGGAGAACCTGCAGAAAAAAAAACAAAGGAGGAACAAACCCTCAGGATCAAACCATCTCTACATCGCCCTATAGACGCAGTCCAAACCCGCATGGATCTGAGTTCGTACAGCTCAAACCTACCTTCCGACACCGTGAGAAGACAAGAAGCAGCACAAACGGAGCTCAACGAAGGACCCGCAAAGAAGAATGACCAGGAGGGAAAGAGGAGTTAGGAACAAGAAACAACAGTTACAGGGAAATGACGAGGGAGATGTGCTATTTGTCTACACGATTGGGGAGAAGGACATGTCAAGGAGCAACAGCTCATATGCACCCTAGGACCCCATCCAATGGCCAGAATCACCAAATCGCTGAGAGTTGCCCATGGAGGAGCAACAGGGGCAGAAAGGCACATCAAAACCCAAATACATCAGATAGCAAACCATAACCCGCAAAGAAGAACCACCCAAAGAAGAACCACCCAAACCAACCACAACCCGCAAAGAAGAACCACCAAAGGGAAAGAGTAGCCAGGAACAAGAAGTAACAGCGACAATCTAAGAAATCAAAGTAAATCGATGGAAGCAAAACAAAGGGAAAAGGAACTGAAGGGGCAAATCAGGTAGAGAACCAAGATGGAACGGTCGGAAGGCGAACAGAACAGATCGAGAAGGCGGAATGGAATCCGAGTGAGGAGAATCATCCATTACCGGGCAAGGACGAGCCACCTCAACCGAACCCACCGTGGAAGGCGTCCATGGCGACGGCCGTACTAAGAGCGATCTGGAAAAGGCGGAAACCGACGACCCAGATGAACAACCGAGAGTAGCCTGAGAAGCGCGCGAGCTGCGGAGACGTCTATGGCGTGCGGAAGCGGACGGGATGACGGGACGCAGTAGTAGGCAGCGCACGCACCGTCCAGCAAATGGGGAGAAGCCAGCGCGACGGCGGCCGGCCCGACCCGCCGATGCTCGAAAGGGCAAGCGGTGGAAACCCCATCGTACCCCCGCAGATGGAAATATCCCCCTCCAGGAAAAGGACACGCGGACGCGAGCACACGGGGCCACACAACCCCCTCTTCCAACCCATTAGACTGCAAAGCGGGCCATCCGATCGCCCGACCCCACCGTCAGCGAAACAAGACATGCCCAGGCGGGTACAAAATGTCCTTTCACAACCTGAGGGAGACACAGGTACCAGCCCTCTCCCAACCGGCTCCACTGGACAGCGGGCCATCCCCCACGGCGGCCCCCAGCAACAGCGACACATGACAGCAGCACGCGGGTAGAACACCGATTTTGCATCACTTTGGACTAGAAACAACGGCTCAGATGCACCCTAGGACCCCATCCAACGGCCAGAATCACCAAATCGCTGAGAGTTGCCCATGGAGGTGCACCTATTACACTTTTAGATGTGCATAGCTTTTTATTGAGGATGCTTCATAGATAGCTCACTATGGTGATGCTGCAAGTTTCCACCATGATTAGGCATGGCTTAGGCCAGCGGCCCAGGCGTTTCTCTAACACAGAATACATACTCCATGGGCTTACAAGTTCCCTCTTTATTTCACACCGTTGACATCCATAGACAAAAGAGCATGATATCAACTGTGTACAAAGTACAAGTGCAATGTTGAAAATGTTCCCGGTGACAACACACTTCTGCTAATTCCAACGTATAGATGCAAGCATATACAACTTCTATGTTCACAATGGTTCAAGTCTCTTAGGGGCAAGTAAATAAAGTGTGCCATCAAGTTCGTGAGAGCTTTACTAACTAGTTTTCACATAACAAAATACTTTTTAATTCGAAAGGTATATGAAGCTTGAGAATTTGCTTGGAATAGCAAAAGCTACTAGGTAGATATGGTGGACACAAGTGGCAAAAGTTTTGGTTCAAACGATTTTGGAAACATGAGAAGTATGCCTTCTCAAAACAGGTTTTTGGCTAGCAAGGCTGGGTAGAAAGCAAGAGAGTTGAAAGAAACAAGCAAACATACAAGTAATAAAGCCAAACATGCGATCTTCCTTGAAGACACAAAAGAATCTTAAATAAAGAATACTAAGCTTATGAGCCAACAATAAAGAAAACAAATGATACCAAATACTTGTAAGATTTTTATTTCTTTTTCTCTTTCATAGTAATGTTACTGACCATAACTCGGTTTGCCAAAACCAATTTAGATGCACTTGATGATCCCAAAGTGGTGGCAATACTGGATAACAAGATCCATCATATAATAGAGATTGCAAACTAAAATAAGAAGTGCAAAAAGTAAAAGATGAGACTTCTCATTAATATTCAATAAAAGCACTCACACCAAGGGATACATAGATAATCAACTAAAGGAGAGCTACTTCCACATGCAAACCAAACTATAAGAAAACCTCTCTACCACATATACGAATCCACTAAAAAGGTAAAAGATAAAGATAATGGTGGTGATGTCGCGGCACTCCCCCAAGCTTGGAACAAGCCAAGGGGATGCCAAACCTGATGATGAATTACTCCTTTGGTGGTGGTGGTGTTATCTTGATAAGATCTTCAACAAGTTTCTTCAAATCCTCCATATCGAAGGTCAAAGTACGAATTAACTCCGAATTATGCTCAATGCAGCCCATGGTCAACTTGGACCGAGGATCCCATTCCTTGTTATTCTTTCTCCATTCTTCCATATTAGAGTGTTTCTTTCCTGCACGGTTAGAACAAGGGGTACTAGGAGGAAGTGTGCGCGGAGCGAGGATATGACGCGGATTTCTCCGTCCTGTAGACATCCGTGTTGTCCTCCTAAGCTGGGTAGGTTGTGCCACCAAACCAATGCTTCCGACAGTAGCGCGAGTGTCCAGTTGCTTGTCCTCCTCCATGTCTCCTTCATAACCTACCAAAATCTCCTCCTCCTTGGGGACTTGAGGTTCTTCTTTCTTGGGATTCTTGCCTTTGTCGTTGGCGGAGGCCATGGTACTCTAAACTTGAGAAGATTTCCTGACAGAAACAGATTGAAACGAAAATATGACGAGAACACGATGCACGAACCTCAGGGGATCCAGGGGGTTATATATTACGAAGTTTCAATGCATAAGGAAGGTTTTGACATGGAAACGAGGCGGAGACGGAGTTCGAGGGGGGAACACCTCCCTCAGGCGCGGCCAGGCAGGGCCTGCGCCTAGGGTGGGTTTGTCCACCCCGGGCTCCGTTTCCTCTTCAGTTTCTTCTCGTAGCCTCCCTTATGTATTAAAAACATAAAAATTATAAAAAGATTGGGGTTTCACGAACCTTCTATTTTCACCACTTTTACCTATTCAAAGACGAACTCTGCAGTTTCTGGTGTTTGGCTTCTGATAAATTCTTCTGGAGTTATCATTTGAACAACATCCACATCTTTGTTATAAGAATCTCCAGAAATATAATGTTTGAGTCTTTGACCATTCACCACCCGTGTTGTGTCATCCTTCAGAGAAGAAATTTTGATGGAACCTGAACGGTAGACTTCCTTGATAACAAAAGGCCCTTCCCATTTTGAGAGTAGTTTCCCTGCAAAAAATCTAAGACGATACCTATACAAAATAACTTTCTCACCAACATGGAACTCCCTTTTGAGAATTCTCCTATCATGCCATCTTTTCACTTTTTCCTTAAAGAGCCTAGTATTTTCATAAGCTTCACCTCTCCACTCATCTAGATTACTTAAGTCGAGCAGTCTTTTCTCACCAGCAAGTCTAAAGTCTCTATTCAACTCTTTCACTGCCCAATAAGCTTTATGTTCTAATTCTAAGGGCAGGTGACAAGCTTTCCCATAGACCATTTTGTAAGGAGACATCCCCATAGGATTTTTATAAGCAGTTCTATAAGCCCACAAAGCATCATTCAACTTTTTAGCCCAATTTTTTCTAGACCTATTGACAGTCTTCTGCAAGATAGATTTAATTTCCCCATTGGAAAGTTCTACTTGCCCACTAGTTTGCGGGTGATAGGCTGAAGCTACTCTGTGGTTTACATCATACTTAGCGAGAGTTTTCTAAAAACCCCGTGAATAAAATGAGAGCCTCCACCAGTCATGAGATATCTAGGGACACCTAAACTAGGAAAAATGACATCTTTAAGCATTTTCAAAGAGGTCTTACCATCAGCACTATTTGTAGGTATGGCTTCTACCCACTTTGTAACGTAGTCAACATCAACAAGAATATGAGTATACCCTTTTGAAGGAGGAAAAGGCCCCATAAAGTCAAATACGCAACAATCAAAAAGGTTCAATAACAAGGGAATAATTCATAGGCATTTCATTGCGTCTAGAGATGTTACCTACTCGTTGGCATTCATCACATGATAAGACAAACTTCCTTGCATCTTCAAAAAGGGTAGGCCAATAAAATCCAGATTGTAAAACCTTTTGTGTAGTCCTATCCCCAGCATGATGCCTTCCATAAGCACTGCCATGACATTTTCTTAATGTCTCTTGTTGTTCAAATTCTAGAACACATCTTCGCATAATACCATCTACTCCCTCTTTATATAAGTGTGGGTCATCCCAAAAGTAATGCCTTAGATCATAAAAGAACTTCCTTCTTTGCTGAGCTGTAAAGGTTGGAGGCAAGTGCTTGGAAACAATAAAGTTAGCATAATCAGCATACCAAGGACTCTCATGCGGACTTACCCTTATTGCAGCTAACTGCTCATTTGGAAAACTATCATTAACAGGCAAAGGGTCAAAAGAAATGTTTTCCAAACGAGATAAATTATCAGCAACAGGATTATCAGCACATTTCCTATCCATAATATGCATATCAAACTCTTGCAAAAGCAACACCCACCTTATAAGCCTAGGCTTAGCATACTTCTTTGTCATAATGTACTTAATAGCTGCATGATCAGTATGAATAGTAACCTTAGAATCAACAATATAAGGTCTAAAATTATCACAAGCAAAGATTACAGCTAATAACTCTTTTTCAGTAGTAGCATAATTCTTTTGAGCAGCATCCAGAGTCTTGCTAGCATAATGATTAACATTCAACTTCTTGTCAACACGTTGTCAAAGGACAGCACCCACAACAAAGTCACTAGCATCACACATGATTTCAAAAGGTAAAATCCAATCAGGTGGTTGGACTATAGGAGCAGTTGTCAAAGCTTTCTTCAAAGTTTCAAAAGCTTCCTTACAATCATCATCAAAAACAAAAGGTACATATTTTTCAACAAGATTAGTAAGGGGCTTTGTAATTTTGGAGAAATCTTTAATAAACCTCCTGTAGAAACCAGCATGACCAAGGATACTACGAATACCTTTGATATCTCTAGGACAAGGCATCTTCTCAATTGCTTCAGTTTTGGCTCTATCAACTTCAATGCCTCTTTCAGAGATCTTGTGTCCAAGAACAATCCCTTCATTAACCATGAAATGGCATTTCTCCCAATTAAGGACAATGTTGGTTTCTTCACATCTCTGCAAAACTTTATCAAGGTTGTGCAAACAGTTATCAAAATAATTTCCATAGACGGAAAAATCGTCCATGAAAACCTCCACAATTTCTTCACAAAAACCATGAAAGATATCAGACATACACCTCTGAAAGGTAGCAGGAGCATTACATAAACCAAAAGGCATACGCCTATAAGCATAGGTACCATAAAGACAAGTGAAAGTAGTTTTCTCTTGGTCCTGTGCTTTCATAGCAATTTGAGAAAACCCAGAATAACCATCAAGAAAGCAAAAGTGAGTCTTTCTAGATAACCTGTCAAGCATTTGATCAATAAAGGGCAAAGGATAATGATCTTTCTTAGTAACTTTATTAATCTTTCTAAAATCAATCGACATTCTATACCCAACCACTACACTTTGGGGTATAAGCTCATTATCCTCATTAGGCACAACAGCTATTCCCCCTTTCTTGGGAACACAATGAACATGGCTAACCCATTGACTATCAGAAATAGAATAAATAATACCAGCAACAAGGAGTTTTAATACCTCATTTCTTACCACGTCCTTCATTTTAGGATTTAGACGGTGTTGGTGCTCAACAACTGGTTTTGCATCAGGCTCTATGTTAATAGCATGCTGACATATAGTAGGAGAAATCCCCTTTAAATCATCAAGAGTATAACACATAGCTCCTCGGTGTTTCTTCAACACTTCCAATAACCTTTCTTCTTCCTTTCCTGAAAGTTTAGAACTAATAATAATAGGATATACTTTCTTATCATCAATATAAGCATATTTAAGATCATCAGGTAAAGGCTTTAATTTGAAAACAGGATCCCCTTTAGGTGGTAGTGTGGTACCCAAATCTTCCACGGGTACATTATGCTTAAGCTGTTCCGGCTGACGAAGCAAAACCTCGTCAATCTCATTTCTTTCTTTCATGACTTCCATAAACTGCTGCAAAGCATTGTTAGGAGCAAGAGAAATATCTGAAAGTTGTTCAACCCTAAAATCCTCATCAGGCAGTTCATTTTCATAAGGATTTTTGGCAAATTTGGAAAAATTAAACTCAGAAGACTCTCCAGCAAACATAGTCAAAACTTTTTCCTTCCTACAATCTATGATAGCCCCACAAGTATTCAGAAAGGGTCTACCAAAGATAATAGGACAGGTTTTACTAGCTTCTTTACCAAGTACTAGAAAATCAGCAGGATATTTAATCTTACCACAAAGGACCTCCACATACCTTACAATGCCAATGGGGCAAACTTTCTCTCTATTAGCAAGATGAATAACCACATCAATGTCCTCAAGTTCACAAGGACCAATCTCATGCATAATTTCCCTGTAAAGCTCATAAGGAATAGCGCTAGAACTAGCACCAATATCACATAAACCATAATAGCTATGACTACCAATTCTAACAGAAAGCATAGGGACACTAGCTTTTCTAACTTTCTTAGGATGAGAAACAATATTAGTAGCGTCTTCATAGAAGACAATATGCTCATCCTCTATATTTCTAGTGACAAGATCTTTCACAATAGCTACCATAGGTTCAATATCAATAAGCTCATCGGACCCTATAGTTTTCTTTGCTCTTTTGCTAACCACATTGTAAGATCCCTCCCTTTCTAAAGGTAAGGATCCATGTGATTGCAATTCTAGTCCCTGGATCAATGCTAGCATCCATAGTTTAAGATGAAGTACTCAGAAACAAAGGTCATTATTACATATCATTACAGAGACAAACATAGTCTTTTACAACTCCATGGCCACAGGCCTAATACAAGAGTTCAAATATATAATAATATAAATAAGTCTTCATCTTCATGTGCCACAGGAAAGCATGTTGAGTGTAGACTCATAACCCCTAATCATCATCAGAATAACCTGCAACATCACAAGTTACAGCCACAGTGGGTCAATACATTGGAATAGTATTGGCAAGTGATACCTTAGTAGAATATTAGCATCTAGATACTACATGCATTTGGCTAAGTGTAGCTTAGGCTTGCTTTGCTCAAAATAGGTGTTTCCTATTAGTTGAAAACACTAAGTATTACTTTGATAAAACTTTCCCAAGGAACACCAATAGACCTTGGTGTACCTTCACCCTTGTTCAACCACAAGTTTTAACTTAGAAATTGGGATGAGGAGATTCTTGATAGCTTCCATTTCTTGATGCTCAAGTTGTCCAATACCAGGGACATGGCTAAGTACTTAGATTCTTCCATCTGCAGAGGTTGTGCACTTTCCCCACAAGACATGATTTTCACCAAGACAAGACCTTTCAGAAGCCTTCCCTTAGACCAAATGGACACGTGCCAACCCTATCATCCCACTACCACCAACTGTCCAAATGGCTAAGTTATTGCAACCTATATGATCCAGGCAGAGCCCATAATGTCATGTGGCTGCACTAGAAGCTTCTTAACATTTGGCATCTCAAATCCCTTTGTTCCTGGGTGGCTTTCCAGAAGTGAGACACACAAGGTAAACCATAGAAATGGCCCTTGTGTAACCACTCAACACAAACCATTCTTTCCATTCCACCCAGGTGTTTCATTCACTTAGTTGTTTTATTAAGCAAAAACACAAGTCAACAGACTTAGAAATATTTCACATAGCATGAATATATAACCACCCTTGGTTGCTACTAGCTAGGCTAAGCTTGGCAATGGTAAGCATCTTAACTTAGAGAAATTTCTAACAATTCTACAACTACTAGGATTTCCGAAGCATATCATGTAGATACTTATCAAAATATTCATGCAAATCCTATACAAAATATTTCTAGTGCATAGGTGAAAAATATAGGAATAAAATCATGAAGCACCACTTGCCTTGGTAGTTTGGGGAGTAGCAACAACCTTCACAATCACAATCACTATTTGCACCGAAATATACACATAAAATTATGGCACCAAAATCACATATCAAAATATACAAACAAAAATATATGAATGCATGCAAAATCCATGTGATGATTTTTCTACACAAAACAAGACAAGTAAATAGTACTAAAACATAAACAAGTCCAAGATACTCAAAATAAACTTTATTTGATTTTTAAAACATTTTTCAAATCATTTATATATCCAAAATAAGCCTACACAAGTTTCTGCAAAAACAACCATTTTTACAGAGGCAAAACATTAAATACATTGCATAAGTAGATAGGATTTTATCTCCTGATTCCAATGATATAAAGTTTGCAAAATTTGAACGTGGGGATCAAAAGTTATGAATTTTACAAGTTTGAATCACTAATAGAACTAAATTCTGTTTTTAAACCTAAACCCTAGCCACGCGGTGTGTTCTGATTGGCTGATACCGATTCGCACGGATCGATCGATGCGGGCCGTAGGATTTAAGTGACGCTGTGCGGCTCAGATCTAAAGAAAATGTTTTGTTAAGTGATCTATCGTACGCGTTGGATCTGGATCTAACGGTTGTGGACCAAAGACCAAAGTCTGGCGGCGCCAGCGGCGGCGAGTGGTGGCGGCGGCTCTGCCAGTGAAGTTGCCGACAAATTAGGTCGTGCGGGGAGGAGTGAATATGCTTACTGGGTTCGCGTGGTTGCTGCGGTGCTCGAGGTGGTCGAGGAAGGGACAGGGGTGCACTTTGGAGGTCGCTGGGGCTCGTCGGAGTTGTGCGCGGCGTCTGGTGCTTGCAGTCGTGGATGTTGCCGAAGATTTGAAACGCCCTAGAACAAACCAGATGCATTAGGAGGTGCGCAAGGTCACTGCAAGCACAGTCGTAAGAACTAGGAGTCAAGGGGCGGTCTGGATTTACCGTGATTGTTCGCCGGAGTTGGACGGCGCTTCGGTCGTTCGTGGGCTTCGACGGAGATGACGACCTGGGGCGTTATAGAGCAAACCAAAGGTGTGAGAAGATGCGCATGGGCACGACAAGCAAGCTCGTATGAATGAGAGGTGAAGGGGAGCACAGGGTTCACCGGAATAGGTCGCCGGAGTGCCTCGGGAAGCGGCGTTGCAGCTCGATTTGCCGGCAGCCTGGTGGCGGAGTGGGGGTGCTGAGTGAGGGGAAAGACTCGCGGTGCGGAGGGGTTTAAGTAGGAAGAGGCTCGGTAGGAAACGCCTGCTGAATAAATGGCAATTACGCTGCGATATCAACGGCAGCAACGGGAGCGGTGACGTGTTCTTGCGCAAGATTTGGGGAAGACGACGGTGACGTGGACGGGGCCCATCGGTCAGTGGCTAGGGGGTAGGTTCTGCGCGGGTGGAGAAAGGCAGAGAGAGGATGTCCCGGGTGGGCTGCTTTGTCTGTTGGGCCGAAAACGTGGCGCCAGGCCCAGTTCTATTTTCTATTGTCTTTTCTTTTTCTAAATCGATTTTCAGGAATCCTTTTCAAACAAATTCAAAAGCATTTGAATTCCAAACTTTTTTGGATTTTTGTAAACTGTAAACTTCATATTTTTGGGCATAAAACCTTGCTGTCTCATTAGACTTGCTTGGTCCTTTTGAAAATTCAAAATAAATAGTGCCTCAGTACATGATTTAATAAACATTTTAAAATGGTTTTAATAGCAAAATTTGTTTTGGAAAATTTTGTCCAAGCTTGGAACTCATCAAACAAACCTTTGAACATACAACAATGGTTTTTAAAACAAATATTCTCTAACTAGAGAGTAGCATTGAATCAATGCGTGTTTACATAAAATAACAAGCACCCAAATGCTTCTGTTTTGTAATGACTTTGAAATTGAACCCTAAATGATCATGAATGCATGGATGATATGCAAAGCTTTGAAAACATGATTTTAGGGATGTTACAAATCTAACCCCCTTAAGGTGAATCTCGCCCTCGAGATTCGGATTGGCTAGCAAATAGGTGTGGGTGGTCTTTCCGAAGATCATCTTCTCTTTCCCATGTTGCTTCTTCTTCGGAATGATGATTCCATTGAACTTTGCAGAATTTGATAGTCTTAGTCTGAGTAACTCTTTCTGCAGTTTCAAGAATCTTGATAGGTTTTTCCTCATAAGTGAGGTCACTTTCCAACTGAACCTCCTCCAAAGGTTTAGTATCCTTCAAAGAAGTCTCTTCCATCTCTGGATGGCATTTCTTAAGCTGACTGACATGAAACACATTGTGAACGGCAGACAATGACTCTGGCAATTCAATCTCATAATCTACTTCTCCTTTATGACTCAGAATCTTGAATGGTCCAACATATCTCGGGGCCAATTTACCTTTGACACCAAATCTCTTCACTCCACGAAGTGGTGACACTCTAAGATAAGCTCTATCACCCACTTCATAGGTGACTTCTCTACGCTTAGGATCTGCGTAGCTCTTCTGTCGGGACTGTGCTATCTTCAATCTGTCCTTAACTAGCTTGACTTTCTCTTCAGCCTCTTTGATTAGTTCTGGTCCGAACAAATTTCTTTCTCCCACACTATTCCATAACAATGGGGTACACTTTGTCCCATAGAGAAATTCAAACGGTGCCATCTCAATACTGGCTTGATAGCTGTTATTGTAAGAGAATTCTGCGTAAGACAGACTTACATCCCAACTAGCTCCATAGTCTAGAGCACATGCTCTCAACATATCTTCAAGAATCTGGTTGCTCCTTTCTGTTTGTCCATCAGTCTGAGGATGAAAAGCAGTGCTGAATTCCAATCTCGTTCCCAATGACTCATGTAGTTGCCTCCAAAAATGAGAAGTGAATTGAGTTCCCCTATCAGACACAATACTCTTGGGTACTCCATGCAGACATACAATCCTACTCATATAGATCTTGGCTAACTTAGCACTTGTATAGGTTGTCTTCACGGGTATGAAATGAGCCACTTTAGTTAGGCGATCCACTACTACCCAAATAGAATCATATCCTGACCTGGTCCTTGGCAATCCGGTGATGAAATCCATGCCAATCTTGTCCCACTTCCAATCAGGAATAGGTAGTGGTTGTAGCAATCCTGCTGGTTTCTGATGTTCTGCTTTCACTCTACTACATACATCACACAAAGCAATATGTTCGGCGATGTCCTTCTTGAGATTATTCCACCAAAATCTTTCCTTCATATCCATGTACATTTTGGTGTTACCCGGATGAATAGAATATGGTGAGTTATGTGCTTCTTGTAAAATCAGTTTCCGAAGCTCCGGATCTTGTGGAACACAGATACGTATTCCATACCATAAAGTACCATGTTCGTCTTCATGGAATCCTTTGGCTTTTCCTTTGCCAATCTTTTCCTTAATCTCTTCAATTTCCTTATCTGTCCTTTGGGCTTCTTTGATTCTGTCCAACAAAGTGGGTTGAACATCCAATGACATGAAATGTCCTTCAGGCACAATCTCCAATCTGAGATCTCTAAATTGGGCACACAGATCATCTGGCAACTCTCCCTTAGTAAGGCCATTTACAAATACCTTACGGCTTAGAGCATCTGCTACAATATTTGCTTTACCGGGATGGTATTGCAAACTCAAGTCATAGTCCTTGATGAGTTCTAGCCATCTTCTTTGTCTCATGTTGATTTCTTTATGGGTGAAGATATACTTCAAACTTTTGTGATCTGTGAACACTTCACATCGCTTTCCCAAAAGATAATGTCTCCATGTTTTGAGCGCATGGACAACAGAGGCTAACTCTAAATCATGAGTTGGGTAATTTACCTCATGATTTTTGAGTTGTCTCGAGGCATAAGACACAACTTTCCCTTCTTGCATTATAGCACTGCACCTAGCCCATGATGAGATGCATCACAATATACTTGGAAATCTTTCTCCAAATCTGGCAGACATAAGACTAGTGCTGTCACTAGCCTCTTCTTCAATTCTTGGAATCTGAGTTCACATCCTTTAGACCAAGTGAATTTCTTGTCTTTCTTTAGTAACTCTATCATTGGTTTAGCTACTTTGGAGAAATTCTCAATAAATCTTCTGTAGTATCCTGCCAAGCCAAGGAAACTACGAATCTCTTTTACCGACTTAGGAGATTCCCATTCAGTTACAACTGACACTTTAGCAGGATCAACTGCTACACCATCTCCTGACACAATGTGTCCAAGAAATCCGACTTCATTTAACCAAAATTCACACTTGCTAAATTTGGCATACAACTTATGCTCTCTAAGCTTCTCAAGTATCAAACGTAAATGTCCTTCATGCACTTCTTTGCTCTTGGATTAGATCAAAATGTCATCGATGAAAACGACAACAAACTTGTCAAGGAACTCCATGAACACCTTGTTCATCATATTCATGAAGTATGCTGGTGCATTGGTAAAACCAAATGGCATCACGGTATACTCATACAATCCATACCTAGTGGTGAAAGCTGTCTTAGGTATGTCTTGTTCCCTTATCTTAAGCTGAAAATAACCTAATCGGAGATCAATCTTTGAGAACACATAGGCTCCTTCTAGCTGATCAAACAAGTCATTGATTCTAGGAAAAGGGTATTTGTTCTTGATAGTCACCTCGTTGAGTGAACGGTAATCTATGCATAACCATTGACTTATATCTTTCTTTTCCACAAACAAAACTGGTGCTCCCCAGGATGAAGAACTTGGTTGAATAAATCCTTTCTGCAACTGTTCTCCAAGTTGTTTCTTGAGTTCTTTCAACTCATCAACTGACATCTTGTAAGGTCTCTTTGCTATTGGTCCCGATCCTGGTAGCAAATCAATCAGAAACTCCACATCTCTATCTGGTGGCATTCCTGGTAATTCTTCCAGAAACACATCCGGATATTCACTCACAATAGGCACACTGTCTATGCTAACCCCCTTAAGTGAATTTAGCTTACTCCCTTTCGGTTCAAAGTTAGTCTTGAATCTAATCCTTTTGTTTTCTGGAGTTGTGAGTGTGACAGTATGGTTGGCACAATCTAGCACTCGCTTGTGCTTGGTCATCTAGTCCATTCCCAAAATGACATCCAATCCTTGGGAATTTAGGATTATCAGATTAACGGGAAACTTATACTTCCCAAACTCTATGACTAGATCATGACATCCTGAGTTCACTATCATTTCTCCGCTAGGAGAACTTACTTTTATAGGACACCCAATAGTTTCTACTGGTAGTTCATTTCTTTCAAAAAATGCTCTTGATATGAATGAATGAGATGCACCAGTATCAAAGAGAACAAATGCTGGAACAGAATTGAGTTTGAACTTACCAGCAACAGCATCAGGTTCCTCATAGATCTCTTCCACATTGATGTGGTTCACCTGTCCCTTCTGGAAAGGGTTGGGCTTGTTGGGTCCTTCAACTTTCTTTTCTGGGCATTCATTTGCATAATGCCCCATCTTCTTGCACTTAAAACATTCAACCTGACTAAGATCTTTCTTGACAGGCCGGCTTCCACTACCACTTCCACTTCCATTGTGGTGGTTCTTGTATCCACCCTTGTGATTCTTGTACTAGTCATTGTCATGACTACGATGATGTTTGTTGTCATGATGACGGTTGTGGTTGTGGTGGATGTTGTACTTTCCATGCTTGTGGGATCCAGAATTCCCACTATCATCATAATGGGAGCGCTTGTGAGACGATCTCGAGCTGTGCTTGTCAGAGTGTTTCCTCTTCCTGCTTTCAACCTGTTTCACCTTGCTCTCCAAGATGGAAGCCTTGTCACAAAGAGACTGATAAGTGGGGACATAGGCCACATACAGCTGCAGGTTCAGTTCATCGTTCAATCCTTCAAGGAACTTCTCTTTCCTCTTAGCATCAGTGTCAACTTCATCCGATGCATAACACGCCAGATTGTTGAACTCCTCAATATATTCAGCCACGCTGCGATGGCGCTGCTTCAAGTTATGAAATTCCTTCTTCTTCAAACTCATCACTCCGGATGAGATGTGAGCAGTACGGAAACCATCTTCAAAGATAGCCCATGTCACATCCTCAATGGGAGTGGTGATCTGGAAGTTATCCCACCAAGTAGTTGCTGGTCCTTCCAACAAATGCGCTGCAAACCTGACTTTCTCCTCATCAGTACAGCCAACAGTTACCAAATCCTTGTTCACTGAGCGTAGCCAATCATTGACCACCATGGGATTAGTAGTTCCTGAGAACTTTGCTGGCCTCAGTCTTAGGAATCTGGTGAGCATGTCAAAACCTGGTGGATTGTTCTGATTGTTGTTGTTGTTGTTGTTATTGTTGTTCTGATTCTGCATAAAGGTGGTCATCATCTGCATCAGCTATGTCTGAGCTGTCATCAGCTGCTGGGGTGACATTGTTGTTGTTCAGGTTGGGGTTGGCACGTCGAGGAGGCATCTGTGGTTTTCAATAAGGATAAGAATGAGATACCCATAGATGCTTAACATGCACAATACATCACATAAACACTCACCAAACATGCATCAAAATAACAAAAGTTCAACAACATAGACAACAAGTTTTGAAAAGCAAACACACCAATAGCAAGCCATCCACATGTTGGATGGTCATTGCGACTCAATAATCAAAAGCATGGTAAATAATAAGTAAACGAATAGTCATCACTACTCCTCTGCATCAACCTCCTCATCAACAAGTGTAAGACCTGCATTCTCCATAGCGGTCTTGTACTCCTCGACATTGGTATTCAAGGCCTCTACCTTGGCTTTGAGAGCCCTCTTCTGTGAACGAAGTCTCTCAATCACAACCTGCTGATGCTCGAGCTCGAAGTCCTTGGCCTCTAGTTCTGCAGTCATCTCTCGAATCCTCTTGTTCCTATCTTGGACTCTTTTCTCTTGACTCTTGAACTTTCTATCCTGACTCTCAAACTTGGCCTCCATTTCCTTAACTATCTCATCTTGCTCCGCGAAGAGCTTGTCTTTCTCACGAAGCTGCACCTGGAGTTCGTCATTGCTGAGCATGACGTTGGTCCTATCAGTATCTAGGTGCCTAAGAAGAACCTCTAAGTCCTGGAGGTATAGACGAATCGGCTCTGCCGTCTCTCTAGCAGTATCCTCGAAGTCAATGACCTCACCATCCTCGTCACGTCTACCGAAGGCATGGAAGTGAGTACCTCTAATCTCCCGAGAGTGTCTCCCTAGCAAACGCCCAAGTAAGTCCTGCATGACTACCTCTAGGCCTCTCTCCTTGTCATCATGCATGAGCTTGAAGGTAATAGCCTCCGTGGTTGGCTCAGTCTGGCGTCCTGGCTGAGTAACCTTGAAGCCCCAAAGGTCCTTCCTCTCTAACTTGGTGAGGGGAAGCATCATGATGCTAGGAAGCGGAAGATTGAGCACACTAGTGAGCTCAATAAGACGAGTGCCAAAACGAGTTCCCTTGAACTCTTCAGCCGTGCTGATAGTAACATTAGGCATCTATTTTATAAGATAGAAAAGTTAGAATCAACATAGATAGAGAAAATCATAAGTCAAAGCATCACAATCATATTTTTGGAAATCAAACACACAAACCATGGCATACATAAAACCATTACAATAATCCTAGGTTCAACATAACTTAGAAATTTTTTTGGAAAGGAAATGATAAGTGTGGTGGTCCTACTAACGAAGTACGTTACAATCCCATCTCACTTGCCAAGTTGGCTAACAGGGCATCCCTGGAGGCAATATGTCGATCTTGATCACATGACTCCATTGCTAAGTCTATGATGTCCTCACTTAAATGTTGGTTGGTAGCCTCTAACTCTTGGGTATGCTTCCTTTCTTCCTTGAGATCATTCTGGGTGTTAAGCATTCTGCACTTGAGTCTATCACCAAGCTCTTTGATGGCCTTCCAAGCTGCATCCCTTGTAGAATCAAAGAATGTGGTGTGCATCACTGAGTTGGTGACCATGCAGAATCCTGATTCTTTGTGGTTGTCTTCCTTGTTTTTGTACAAGTGAAGTTGCACCCACCAGTACTCTACTCCTTCATCCATCACGGGGAATCCTTTGTACACATCTGCACCATGTATTCCCATGGAAACCATGAGGTCCTTGAGAGCCTTGGGGAATTCTGTCTCACACTCCAAAGTCATAGTCATGAGTGGTCCCTTCCTGATGGCTTCATTGATGGAGTTCATCTACAAATAGAGATGAGAAAGAAGATTAGAAAATCTTACGAGAAGAAAAAAAAGACAAGTGTGGAAGTTGTTGAATTTTTTTTCCTTAGTGGTTTCTAATCCAATCCTAGGGTCATAATCATATAGGCAACACAGTGCTCTGATACCATCTATAAGATCCCTCCCTTTCTAAAGGTAAGGATCCCTGTGATTGCAATGCTAGTCACTGGATCAATGCTAGCATCCACAGTTTAAGATGAAGTACTCAGAAACAAAGGTCATTATTACATATCATTCCAGAGACAAACATAGTCTTTTACAACTCCATGGCCACATGCCTAATACAAGAGTTCAAATATATAATAAGATAAATAAGTCTTCATCTTCATGTGCCACAGGCAAGCATGTTGAGTGTAGACTCATAACCCCTAATCATCGTTAGAATAACCTGCAACATCACAAGTTACAGCCACAGTGGGTCAATACATTGGAATAGTATTGGCAAGTGATACCTTAGTAGAATATTAGCATCTAGATACTACATGCATTTGGCTAAGTGTAGCTTAGGCTTGCTTTGCTCAAAATAGGTTTTTCCTATTAGTTGAAAACACTAAGTTTTTCTTTGACAAAACTTTCCCAAGGAACACCAATAGACATTGGTGTACCTTCACCCTTGTTCAACCACAAGTTTTAACTTAGAAATTGGGATGAGGAGATTCTTGATAGCTTCCATGTCTTGATGCTCAAGTTGTCCAATACCAGGGACATGGCTAAGTACTTAGATTCTTCCATATGCAGAGGTTGTGCACTTTCCCCACAAGACATGATTTTCACCAAGACAGGACCTTTCAGAAGCCTTCCCTTAGACCAAATGGACGCGTTCCAACCCTATCATCCCACTACCACCAACTGTCCAAATGGCTAAGTTATTGCAACCTATATGATCCAGGCAGAGCCCATAATGCCATGTGGTTGCACTAGAAGCTTCTTAACATTTGGCATCTCAAATCCCTTTGTTCCTGGGTGGCTTTCCACAAGTGAGATACACAAGGTAAACCATAGAAATGGGCCTTGTGTAACCACTCAACACAAACCATTCTTTCCATTCCACCCAGGTGTTTCATTCACTTAGTTGTTTTATTAAGCAAAAACACAAGTCAACAGACTTAGAAATATTTCACATAGCATGAATATATAACCACACTTGGTTGCTACTAGATAGGCTAAGCATGGCAATGGTAAGCATCTTAACTTAGAGAAATTTCTAACAATTCTACAACTACTAGGATTTCCCAAGCATAGCATGTAGATACTTATCAAAATATTCATGCAAATCCTATACAAAATATGTCTAGTGCATAGGTGAAAAATATATGAATAAAAGCATGAAGCACCACTTGCCTTGGTAGTTTGGGGAGTAGCAACAACCTTCACAATCACAATCACTATTTGCACCGAAATCTACACATAAAATAATGCCACCAAAATCACATATCAAAATATACAAAAAAAAATATGAATGCATGCAAAAGCCATGTGATGATTTCTCTACACCAAACAAGACAAACAGTACTAAAACATAAAAAAGTCCAAGATACTCAAAATAGACTTTATTTGATTTTTAAAACATTTTTCAAATCATTTCTATATCCAAAATAAGCCTACATAAGGTTCTGCAAAAACAACCATTTTTACAGAGGCAAAACATTAAACACATTGCATAAGCAGATAGGATTTTCTCTCCTGATTCCAATGATATAAAGTTTGCAAAATTTGAACATGGGGATCAAAAGTTATGAATTTTACAAGTTTGAATCACTAATATATCTAAATTCTGTTTTTAAATCTAAACCCTAGCCACGCGGCGTGTTCTGATTGGCTGATACCGATTCGCACGGATCGATCAATGTGGGCCGTAGGATTTAAGTGACGCTGTGCGGCTCAGATCTAAAGAAAACGTTTTGTTAAGTGATCTATCATACGCGTTGGATCTGGATCTAACGGCTGTGGACCAAAGACCACTGCGAGCACAGTCGTAAGAACTAGGGGTCAAGAGGCGGTCTGGATTTACCGTGATTGTTCGCCGGAGTTGGACGACGCTTCGGTCGTTCACGGGCTTCGACGGAGATGACGACCTGGGGCGTTATAGAGCAAACCAAAGGTGTGAGAAGATGCGCACGGGTATGACAAGCAAGCTCGTATGAATGAGAGGTGAAGGGGAGCACGGGGTTCACCGGAATAGGTCGTTGGAGTGCGTCGGGCAGCGGCGTTGCAGCTCGAATTGCCGGCAGCCTGGTGGCGGAGTGGGGGTGCTGAGTGAGGGGAAAGACTCGCGGTGCGGAGGGGTTTAAGTAGGCAGAGGCTCGGCAGGAAACGCCTGCTGAATCAATGGAAATTACGCCGCGCTATCAACGGCAGCGGCGACGTGTTCTTGCGCGAGATTTGGGGAAGACGACGGTGACGTGGACGGGGCCCATCGGTCAGTGGCTGGGGGATAGGTTCTGCACGGGTGGAGAAAGGCAGAGAGAGGAGTGGCCCGGGTGGGCTGCTTTGTCTGTTGGGCCGAAAACGTGGCGCCAGGCCCAGTTCTATTTTCTATTCTCTTTTCTTTTTCTAAATCGATTTTCAGGAATCCTTTTCAAACAAATTCAAAAGCATTTGAATTCCAAACTTTTCTGGATTTTTGTAAACTATAAACTTCATATTTTTGGGCATAAAACCTTGCTGTCTCATTAGACTTGCTTGGTCCTTTTGAAAATTCAAAATAAACAGTGCCTCAGCACATAATTTGATAAAGATTTGAAAATGGTTTTAATACCAAAATTTGATTTGGAAAATTTTGTCCAAGCTTGGAACTCATCAAACAAACCTTTGAACATACAACAATGGTTTTAAAAAAAATATTCTATCACTAGAGAGTAGCATTGAATCAATGCTTGTTTACATAAAATAACAAGCACCCAAATGCTTCTGTTTTTGTAATGACTTTGAAATTGAAACCTAAATGATCATGAATGCATGGATGATATGCAAAGCTTTGAAAACATGATTATAGGGATGTTACACACATTATCCAAAATAGAATTCTCCCTTACCTTGGAAGGAAAAGGAGTTTTCTCAACATAAGGTTCAGGCAAAATAGGATCAACGGTACAAACCTCTACACTGGCAGGAACATGGGTAACAATGTCTTTATAAGGAGCATGGTACTTGTCCCACTCTTTCTTGGGAATCTCAATATAAGAGGCAAAGGCCTTAAAACATTTTGCAAGCACTTGGGAATCAAGACCAACCTCATTACTAATATCACGGAAGTCATCAGTTCCCATAAAAGATTTAATGCAATCATAATCATAGTTTATACCTGACTTTCTTCCTCTGTCATTCTCCCAAGCTCCAGTGTTATCTTGAATACGGTCTAGTAGATCCCATTTAGCTTCTTCCTTCATACGTGTGAATGATCCAGCACAAGAAGCATCTAGTAAATCTTTATCATGAAGAGGAAGCCTAGCATAAAAGTTATTGAGAATAATTGTTAGGGAGTTCATGAATAGGACATTTAAGAATTAGTAACTTCAATCTCCCCCAAGCTTGAGCTGTACTCTATCCATCAAGAGGCCAAAAGTTATATATAAGATTTCTATCCTTATGAATCTCACTGAGAGGATAAAATTTAGAGTAAAAGAGAGATGCTATCTCCTCCCATTCCATTGATTGTCCATTCTTCAACAACTTATACCATTCTTCAGCTCTCCCTTTCAAGGATATGGAGAGTAACTTCTTCTTCACCTGTTCAGTTGTGATACCTGCACACTTAAACAACCCACATAATTCATGGATAAAAAGCAAGTGATCACCAGGATGGACAGTTCCATCCCAAAAATAAGAATTATCCATAACACGATTAACAATACTTATAGGTATCTTAAAAGGATCTATCTCAACAGGCGGTGGTTCATCTACTACCCTAGCAGTGGTAGTAGTTTTCCCAAACAGAAAACCAAGTGGGTTATCCATATCGGAAACAAGTAACAAGCAGTAACAAAAGCAATACTCACAGTGAAAGTTTCCCTTACCAGTTCCACTCTTCATGAGCGCTTCACTCCCCGGCAACGGCGCCAGAAAATAGTCTTGATGACCCATAAGTATAGGGGGTGTATCGTAGTACTTTTGATAAATAGGAGTGTCGATCCTAACAAGAAACAGAAGGTGCTGAACAGTGGTATGGAGCAGGAAATCCCTGTGAATACTTAGCAAACAGAATTTTAGTGGTTTTCTGACAAGGCAACAAAACAAAGAGCATGTAACAGAAGTAACGAATAAACGGTGCAAGTGGCCCAATCCTTTCTTAGCAAAGGACAAGCCAGTGGAAATACTTCTCGAGGACACATGGGAATTCTGTCAAGTGCTTTCTCTTCAAATAGTTGAGTACTCTTCTCTGGTGTTGTATGTGTTGTGTGGGTGAACCTGTGCTAACATACCGCCCTTCCTTGTGATTAAACCCCCTGCAAACATCTGTAACTATAGGAAAGTAATTAAGATATAAATCGAACCACAACCTTAAACTCTGAGATCCTACGCTCCCTTGTGCAAAGGTGTCCTAACGGGGGTTCAGGTTTCTGTCACTCCGGCAACCCCACAATTAGTAGCCAAATACACAATGCATTCCCCTTGGCCCATAAATGGTGAAGTATCATGTAGTCGATGTTCACATGACACGACTAGAAGAATAGCACCACAACTTAAATACTAAACCATTGAATAATAACTCATCACAGATTCACTACTAACAACATGACTTCTCCCATGTCCTCAAGAACTAAACGAACTACTAAAAAGAAATCATATGGATCAAGATCAAATATGATATGATAATGAATAAAAATCTGAACATAAACAATAATCCAACTCACAAGCATCAACTACAATAGTAATCAACACCGGGAAAGTTTCCCCTAAGAACTAAAGAAATATCCAACACAATTGTTACAGCGGGACGGAGTGGTGATGATGTGATGGTGGAGATGATGATGATCCCGATGAACCCTAGCTTGATGACAGTGTTGATGGCGACGGTCTCCCCTCTCCGGGAAGGAATTCCCCCAGCAGAAATCTGACTGCCGGAGAGATCTTTCTCTCTCGGTGTTTTCCGCCCCCGAGAGGCGGCGGAAATCTGTCTATGGTCGCTCCCCAAGCCTTAGGGTTTCTAAGGGAAGATATAGGCAAAGGGGAGGAGTCGGAGGCCGGGAAGGTGGGCCACACCTACCCTAGGCGCGGGGTCAGGTGGGCCCGCGCCTAGGAAGGTGTGGCCCCCCTGAGGCCCCTCTTCGTCCCTCCTTCTGGCTTCCTTCGTCTTCTAGTAAAATAATATGTTTCCATATTTTTCTGGTATTTTTCTGATCTTTGCAAAATTGCACCGAAACGCCTTCTTTTCCATCAGAATCCAGAATCCTGCAGTCCATCCTCCAAGAATCATCCAACATGCATAAACAGCTGAAAAGCCATAAGTAATACCTCATAATATGTAAGGTTCCCAACCTTTAATAAGGTAGAGATCCCTGTGTTTACAATGCTAGTCCCTGGATCAATAGGTAGCATCCACAGTTAAGATGTAATATCAAGAAACAAAGGTCATAATACAACTTTATAACCAGGAATAAAATAATTTATTACATCTTACATAGCTCATTTGGCTATCTCATTACAATGCAGCAGAATATAACAATAGCATGGGGTCCTTCATCTTCAAAGTGCCACAGGCAGACATGTTGGTTGTAGACTTGTAATCCTAATCATTACACTTCACTAATATCAAACAAACCTGCAACATAACAAGTTACAGCCACAAGGGTCAATACATTTGAATTGTATTGGCAAGTGATACTATGGTAGTATAGTGGAGTCTATTATCTATATGCATTTGGCTAAGTGGATCTTAGGCTTGCTTTGCTTAAAATAGATTTTCCTTATCATTTGACAACACTAAGTTTTTGCTTGACAAAATCTTTCCCAAGGCATCTCCCAATAGAAATTGGTGATCCTTCAACCCTTGTTCAACCACAAGTTTTTAACTTAGAAATTGGGATGAGGAGATTCTTGATAGCTTCCATGTCTTGATGCTCAAATTGTCCTTTGCCAGGGACATGGCTAAGTACATAGATTTTTCACTCTGCAGAGGTGGTGCACTTTCCCCACAAGACTTGGTTTCACCAAGACAAGATCTTTCAGAAGCCTTCCCTTAGACCAGAATGGACGCGTTCCAACCTATCAAACCCCTACCACCAACTGTCCATTTGGCTAAGTTATTGCAACCTATATGATCCAGGCAGAGCCCATAATGCCAAGTGGCTGCACTTGAAGCTTCTCAACATTTGACATCTCAAATCTCTTTGTTCCTGGGTGGCCATCCACAAGTGAGATACACAAGGTAAACCATAGAAATAGGCCTTGTGAACCACTCAACACAAACCATTCCTTCCATTCCACCCAGATGATTCATTCACTTAGTTGTTTTATTAAACAAAACATAAGTCCACAGACTTAGAAATATTTCATAGCATGAATATATATTCCACCCTTGTTTTCTACTAGCTAAGCTAAGCATGATAGTAGTAGGAATCTTAACTTAGGAAAATTCTACTAAGGTTTCATCTACTAGGATTTCCCAAGGCATAGTTTATACTTAGCAAAAATTCCATGCAAATCCTACTTAGAAATATCACTAATGCATAGTGAAAATAATGAGACAAAGTATGAAGAATCACTTGCCTTTTTGGTAGAGAATATAAGTTCTCTCCTTGTCTTTGCAATGATCACACTCTTCAAATCACTACAATTCAATCAAGCAAGGCACAATTTCAATCTACCATTCAAGCAACATCACATAAAATAATAGAAACAAAACAATGCATGCTAAAGATTGTTTTATTTGGAGAAGTGGTTTCTAATGGGTCATAAACATTTGAAAACACCTAATGGTCATTTTATAAAGTGGCAAAATCATTTGCAAAAGATTTCACTTCATAAACCATTTTTAAACCTAGTCATTATTTTATGTGGTTGAAAATGTCTTTAGCAAAGTAATAGTCTTATAGGGTTCACCAAATACATTTTTAAATCATAAAACTTGGTGTTTGGGGTCAGAGAGTTTATCCCAAAACATTTTCCAAAGATTTTCTCCCAAAAGCATTTTTAATAAATAAACATTATTTTTATTTGACTAGAAATGGTTTAAATCAAAAGTTTATTCTTTTGTTTCACCAAATACATTTTTGGAACCACAAATTGTTTTATATGGTCAGTAGGTTCAAAACAATCCTTTTGCCAAAGATTTTATCTCAAAAATCAATTTAGAACAATTTTTATATTCTAAACATGCATACACAAGTTTCTGCAAAAACAAACATTTTACCAGAAGCTTTTTACTAAACAAAGTGCATGGTCAGAAAGTACTTGTTTTTCTGAATCCATTGATATAAAATTTGCAAATTTTGGACGTGTGGTTTGAAAGTTATGAATTTTTCAAATTGGCATATCTAATAGAACAATTCTGTTTTAAATCAAACCAGCAGGGACACGTGTCTAGTTTCTATTCGCCCATACCGTTTTGCTCGGATCAACAATGTGGACCGCAGGATTTAAAGCGAATCGTGCGGCGCAGGATCGATCTTACCCCTTCGGCTAAGGTTCTATCGTGTCCTTTGGATCTGTATCCAACGGCGCATAGCACGCTTGCCAACTAGTGGCGGAGCTGGCGGCGGCAGGTGGCGGCACGGGCTCTGGCTACGGCATCGCGGCGGTTACAGGAAGCAAGGGAGGAAAGGGAGTGGCTCACCAGGTTCGCCGAAGTGTGGGGATGCTCAAGGTGGTACTTGCTGGTGAAGGGGCGCAAGAGGATGATCAGAATCGCTCACCGGAGTTCTCGCTGGCGTCGGGTGCGCACGGTCGTTGTCGAAGACGAAAGTCTGGGATGCAAGCAAGCGAGGAAAAGTATCAGGAGGATGCACACGGTATCGAGGGTTGTAGGGGTACTCACCATCACACGAGGGGCGCACGAGTTTGGCGTCAGTATCTCGCCGGAGTTGCGGGGTCGTCGGTGGCGCACTGGTGAAGACGTTGCCGACGTTCTGGCACACGCGCGAGTGAGCTGATGCTACGGGGAGGTTCGCCAGGAGGTGGGGAGCAAGCTAGTGTGGTTAAGGAGGCGAGGGGTGACATCGACTGGCCAGAATTGCTCGGTGAGCTCGCTGGAGACAGGGGCGGTGTAGAGAGGAATTGAGCAGCCTGGGGGCGCGCTAGGGTGAGGTGACGAGGGGAAAGAGAGAGGAAACACAGGCGCTTAAGATGGCATGGTCGCGGGGTGGTTTTACTGCGGCGTTACTGCGTATTTACTCGAGTCTTAATCGACAGCAACGACCGGCGAGGTGAGGGGCGGAGTCAGCGGGTGAGGAAGATGATGATGTGGCGGTGGGGTCATCTGGCAGTGAGAGAGAGAGAGTGTGGGGGTAGGGTCCATCGGTCAGTTGCTGAGTGGGTGCAGGCGATGGTGCGAATCGTTTTTCTCGCGGGGTGGGTAGATGGGCTAAATGGGCCTTGTTGGGCTAGCTGACTGGGTCGAGTCCGTTTTCATTTTTTTCAGATTGTTTTTCTTTTTCCTTTTCTAATATTCTGTTTTGATTTTGATTAATCAATTCAAACATCAATTTGAATTCAAACCTTTGCCAAAATTTGTGTAGGTTTAAATACTGATTAGTAATATAATTTGAAGTCAATTTTGGAATAAAATTTTATTCTTTTTAGGGTCTTTTAATTATTCAAAAAGGCTCTTGTTTTAAATCAAAATAAGATTTAATAACATTTTCGAAACACCATTTGAATTCTTAAACCTTCCAAATCTTTTCAGTAGGTTTTTATTTGTTTAATAGGGTGTCAAATAATTCATCTTGAATTATTTGGAAAGTATTTAATATGATTCATAAATCATTTGAATTGGGTATTTGTTTTAATTCCAATGGAATTAAATATAGTTTTAATTCCCTAAATTTTGTTTGGAAGATTTATTTAATCTTATTTAAGTTAATTAAACAACTTATATTCTTATTTGGGTAAATTCCAAAATACTATTTTCTCATGAATTATATAATTATTCTTATTAGAGATTTGTCTTTATTAAAATAGGGACAGAATGGTTAATGCCATTTTATTTTATTTTGGAAATTCTTTATCCTTTTATTTTATTTGGATTTGGATTAAATTCATTCCATTTGCTTATGGATTTGGCCAAGATTTCATTTGGTCTTTAAATATTCTTTATTTAATATTTCTTTCTTCATCTGATAAAATTCATATCTTTTTATTTAGGGATCCAAACTTGGTGATTCCAATTTGTAAAATCTTATTTAATGTTTATTTATCCTTTTAAATTTAGGATTAATTGCTCACCATTTGGTATGGATTTTAGATAAGTGCTTTATTAGCTTTGGAAATTACTTTTCCTTATCTTATTAAATTCATAAGATTTTATCCATGGCTCCAAATTAAGTGAAACCAATTTCTATGGATTTATAATATTTCTATTTGTCTTTCTTGATCATTTGTAAATGTTTGTTGACAAATTTTTATATGGATTAAATCCATAGGCTTGGTGATAACTTGGAAATGATTTTTATTCCATTAGGGTTTAAGGTTTGGATTTATTTTCCAAGTGTTTAAATTTCCAGATGCATTTTATGAAGAATGCATTCCACTTGATTTGAATTTAGTTGGATTCAAATGTTAACCAAAGTTTGTTCAAGATGGGATTTTAAGTTTTCATTTAGAAACAAAAGTTTCTTTTCACCCTAAATTTCAACATTTATTTATTTTGTTTATTTATTTTTCACATTACAAGATTTGGAAAATCTTGGGATGTGACATAATAAGACAAATATCAATGAATAGAGGTAAATTATTATATAGAAAGGTGATGAAAATTGGGCGTATCACAAGCATCAAAGCTTGGGGATGCCCAAGGCATCCCCTTCATCAATAAAAATCTCAGGTTTTCTTTTAAAACACTTTATTTTTATTTCTTCTTGCACTATTGTGTTGTTCTTGGAGCGTCTTTGTTTTTGTTTTTAGTTTTCCTTTTCTTTGTTTGCTGCAATAAGTTGGTTGGATCCTAGCACACTTCTTTTGGAGAGAGACACACTCATTGCCTAGAACACTAGTTTTCATTCTTATTGTTTTGTGAGTGTTCTCTTTTGCTAGCACTATGTTTAGCCTTAGTTTTCTTATGCTTTTTGCTTATAACTTTTTAGTTATTCTTTGTACATTTATGAGATAAGCTCACTGATCTTTATTGATTAATTATCTTTGTGAGTTGTTTCAAATAAGTTGATTGGTGTTGGAAAAGAGTAGAAAGTTTCATGCTTATAGTGGTACAAAAGGAAGCTTGTTTTGACTGTGGCCTAGACTTTATCATGTCATGCTATATGTTCCTTTGACCTTATGCTTAGTGATTATTACTGTAGCATGACTTGTTCCAAACAATTGAGATTGCTTAGTGTGCCTTGAAAGAATCATGCGTTGTTTTAGCATACAAAAGCATAATATTATGGTATTCTCCTTTGATGCTTTGTTTGGGTTGACTTGGCACATGCTTACACCATGTTAAGACTATGAACCAGTCACCTTAGCCTCCATGATCATTTAGTTTTTGACTTATGATACCACGTTATGCTTTAGTTGATAATGTTTTGTCGCTCTGCATGATTATAGCCATTATTGCTCTCTTAGTTGGTCGCTCCTAGTCTTTGGCTAGCCTCCACTTGTACTGAGTAAGCTCTACTCATGCATCCAACTCCCAAGAAACCAAGTTTTTCCAAAGATTCCACTAGAAAGTCCTATGCATGGTGTGTTACACCATTCCAAGTATATTCATGTTTGTCTATCTTCCAAATTAAACTTGTTATGTGGAAATTAGTGATTAAAGCTTTCACAAACTTGATGACACACTTTATTTCTTTCACCTAATAAACTTGAACCATTGTGTCATCTATGTTGTATATGCTTGCACTTATAAGTTGGGAATTAGCAGAACCATGTTGTCATGGGGAACACTTTCAACACCTATACATATTACCTAGTTGATATCATTATCTTTTGTTTATGGATGTCGGCGGTGTGAAATAAAAGGGGATCTTGTAAGTCCATGGAGTATTATATATGTGTTAGATAAATGCATGGGCGGCTAGCCTAAGCCATGCCTAATCATGGTGGAAACTTGTAGCATAAGAATAGTGAGCAATCTATGAAGCATCCTTAGGAAAAAATATATATAGAAAAAAAAAGATAAGAGAAAAAATGCACCATGATCATGGTAAATAAAAGGATCTCTGAGATGATCATTGTCTTTTGCCTTGTCAATTTGATATGGGATAGCTCCTGTGTCATGGGGCAAGGGGTACCCCGTTAGCGGTTCTCTATGATACACATATACTTACCATGACAAGAACTTGCTTGTGACTAAAGTTGAGTAGCATGAGGAACGACCCTCGTACTCAAGGGACATGAGATTGCCAACTTATGATTTGTCAATCATATACTCCATATTTGTTTCACTTTAACCTTAATCACTTCAATATGCTTATGATAGGGGCAATGAGAGCTGAAAGCTAATAAGTACCGTAATTTTTGGAAGCTCTTTATGAAACTTGAAATCCTTGCTTCCCTATGTGAAGGGCCTTTTTCTTTACCTTTATGTTGAATCTCCATATTCTATCTTTATGCACCAATTAAGAGAGAATAGTTGTCATTCTTAGTTTTATGTGCATTGTCCCAAAACTTATTAATTGATTCATAATGTTGATATTGCTTGTTCTTGAACTATTTGTATCTAGTCACCCTTATGAACTTTGAAGGTGTCCTATGCATTTATGTTTTGCTACACCATGAAGGACAAGCTGAATACCACTCTTGCTATGTTTTCTATATGTGAAACAAACAAACGTCTTTCAATGCATTGTTATTCGTGATCTTTTTTTGTACGCTTTCATGTTATAACATAGTTGCTCTGTCTTATTGTTAGAACTACATCTTTCATGCTAATGTTTAGAGTACTTTGATCCCAGCTATCAATGCTTTACACTAGTTTGATCAAGATTGTGATGGTGCATGTCACCTCAAAAATTATTATTTTTATCACTTACCTACTCGAGGAAGAGAAGGAGTTAAGCTTGGTGATGCTTGATACGTCGTAAACATATCTACAATTTTTGATGCTCCATGCTTGTTTTGTATCAACTTCCTTATGTTTTGTCTACACTTTGAGGCATTTTTATACATTTTCTAGAATTAACCTATTGACAACATGCCATAGTGCCAGTTGCCTATTTTCTGCTGTTTTTTGTTTCAAAAAATCTAGTAATGAAATATTCTTAGAATTGGACGAAACAAAAGCCAAAGTGCCTATTTTTTCATACGCAACATAGATCCCGAAGGAGAGACGAAGGGGAGCCACAAGGCGGCCACACCATAGGGTGGCACGGGCCCACCCTTTGCTGCACCAGCCCATGGTGTGGGCCCCTCGAGGCTCCACCGACATTGCCCTTTCGCCTATATATATGTCTCCTCGGGACGTAAACCCTAAGGCAGATCAGATCTCCACAAAAAGTTCTGCAGCGCTGCCGTGTAACACCCCCGGTCACTCCGGACCGACGGCTGTCACTTCTGGCAGCTTAATAGGATCTCTAGACTAACCCCACAGACCAACACTAGTCTTTTCTGCGCACTTTGTCCTCACTCATGCGCACCCGGTACCCACTTCCCGGTCGATCACCCATCCTAGAATTGCTCCAGGCCAAGCACGCTTAACCTTAGAGTTCTTTTCGAATGAGCTTCCGAAAAAAAAGTTGCAACTTGTTGGTATGGGTTTACTATCAATCCTATTGATCCATGCGCCAGGGTCTCACATACACCCACCCTTAGAAGATCGACGTCCTCGTCGATCAACCACAAGCCAGGAACGTCCCCTCTTAGCACACGTCTGTGCGTCTAGTGCCGGCACATTGCCATGCTGTGTCCACTCCAGGCCACACGTGCCATGCTACACATGTCCATCACTGGCCCGCACATGCCCATGTAACCGCGAGGGTCGGCTCTGGTACCACTTGTAACACCCCCGGTCACTCCGGACCGACGGCTGTCACTTCTGGCAGCTTAATAGGATCTCCAGACTAACCCCACAGACCAACACTAGTCTTTTCTGCGCACTTTGTCCTCACTCATGCGCACCCGGTACCCACTTCTCGGTTGGTCACCCATCCTTGAATTGCTCCAGGTCAAGCACGCTTAACCTTAGAGTTCTTTTCGAATGAGCTTTCGGAAAAGAAGTTGCAACTTGTTGGTATGGGTTTCCTATCAATCCTATTGAGCCATGCGCCAGGGTCTCACATGCCGCCACCAAAGTGGAGATTCGGGGGGACAGAAGTCTTTGTTCCGGCACCCTGCCGGGATAGGGAATTGCCCCCGGAGACATCTCCATCGACTTCCACCGCCATCTCGATCGTCGTTGCTGACTCCCATGATGAGGATGGAGTAGTTCTCCCTCGAGGCTAAGGGCTCTACCGGTAGCTATGTTTTCATCTCTCTCTCTCTCTATCTCTCTCTCTCTCTATGTGTGATCTTATTGTGGTCATGAGCTTTGTAATCAAGTAGATCTACTCTGCTACTCACGTGCTTTAATTGTAATCTCCGGTTATCCCCACGTGTGTGAAGTTGACAGTGTGCACACCATGAGGCACTTAGGCTTATGATTACATAAATACTTATCATGAGTTATATTTTGAGTTGGATGTCTCTATGAAATTGTGGTGTTTGTTGGAACCATCTAGCGCTCAAGGTGACAGTGTGGGGTTACCTAGATGGGGAATGCGAACTTTAAGGAGAGATTTTATAGCCCTACCATGGATTGGAGTTGTCCAACCGAAGAGTAGTTCCGAGTAGCATAATGAAGAGAAGATATTTATATGAGAGTGTCCACTAGTGAAAGTATGATCCCTAGTCCTTGTTTCTAAGCATTGAAACACCATTTACAACTAGACATGTTACATGTTTGCTTGCTTCCATCTTTATTTAAGATTGCAATTACCACTTATAATCATCCATATTCTTGTATTTCACTATCACTTCGCCGAGCTAGTGCACCTATACACTTGACAAGTGTATTCGGTTTGTTGGGGACATAAGAGACTTCTTGTATCTTGATTGCAGGGTTGCTTGATAGGGATACCTATGACCACTTCCTCCCTGAGTTCGATAGACCTTGGTTGATCGACTTAAGGGAAACTTGCTTTGTTCTACAAACCTCTACACTTGGAGGCCCAATACTGTCTACAAGAATAAAAATGTGCGTAGACATCATCCATGAGCCTCTATAAAACACTATCAGAGTATTTGAACCCACCTTTATAGTCACCCTGTTACGGTGTGACGCTTGACGTTATCAAGCTACTCTTCATATGTTAGTGATTGACATGATCTCATGGTCCAAGGACTAAAGTTATTTGTAATGATGTTATAGAAATTTAAACATAATGACTTTGATCATATTACTATACTTCGGATGATTGTTCATCACATCATTCCACCAATGCTGTGACCTGTTTAATAACAACATCCAATGTCCATGATCAGGAAACCTTGATCATTGTGTTAATCAACGAGCTAGTTTATATGAGAGGAATAACTAGGAACACTTTATTTGTTTATTAAACACACATGTATTAATGTTTACTTTTAATACAATTATAGCATGTAAAATAAACATCTATCATATACTTGGAATACAATAATAACAACTTTATTATTGCCTCTCGAGCATATTCCCTTCAGTCTCCCACTTGCACTAGAGACAATAATCTAGTTTACATTGTGATAAATCTAATACCCATGGAGTTTTGGTGTTGATCATGTTTCGCTCTGGGGAGAGTTTTAGTCAACGGATCTACCACATTCAGATCTATGTGTACTTTACAAATCTTTATATCTCCATCCTTGACATACTCGTGGATGGAGTGAAACCGACGCTTGATATGCTTGGAATTCTTGTGATACCTTGGTTCCTTGGCGTTTTCTATGGCTCCATAGTTGTCATAATACATCACCATTGTATCCAATGCGCTAGGAACCACACCCAGTTCCGTTATGAACTCCTTCATCCAAACTGTTTCCTGTGTTGCTTCCGAAGCAGCAACATATTCCGCCTCCATTGTTGATCCCACCACCACGATTTATTTGGAGCTTCTCCAACTAAATGGTGCTCCATTCATGTGAAACACATACCCGGATTGAGAATTAGAGTCATCCGGATTGGTGTCGAAGCTAGCGTCAACATAACACTTAGCGATGAGCTCTTCTTCACCTCCGTACACGAGAAACATATCCTTAGTCCTTCTTAAGTACTTAAAGATATTCTTGACCGCTATCCAGTGTTCTGAACCTGGATCAGATTGGTACCTACTAGTCAAACTAATAGCATGTGCCACATCCGGTCTTGTACATAGCATGGCATATATTATAGATCCCTTGGTTGAAGCATAGGGGATCCTATCCATTATCTCTCTTGCTTCCGCCGTAGCCGGACTTTGAGTCTTACTCAATGTCTTGCCATGTAAGATAGGTAAGAACACTTTCTTACTTCTATCCATTTTAAACTTCTTTAAAATCTTATCAAGGTATGTACTTTGTGATACCCCAATATGTATGATGCTTCACCAAGGTCCTTCATTGAAAATTTGCTGTTTAGATAACTTTTAACCACATTTAAAAGATATATATCATTTTCATCAACAATATGTCATCCACATATAATATTAGAAATGTCACATAGCTCCCACTCACTTTATTGTAAAGACAAGATTCTCCGTAAGTTTGGACAAATCCAAACCCTTTGATTAACTCATCAAAGTGGAGATTCCAACTTCAGGATGCTTGCTTTAGTCTATAGATGGATCGCTGAAGTTTGCATACCTTTCTAGCATCCCTAGGATCGACAAAACCCTTTGGTTGTACCATATACAACTCTACTTTAATATTACCATTGAGGAACGCGGTTTTGACATCCATCTGCCAAATTTCATAATCGAAAAATGCAGCAATTCTAACATAATCCTAACCGACGTTAGCATCACTACGGGAGAGAATGTCTCATCATAGTTAACTCCTTGAATTTGTCGAAACCCCTTTGCTACAAGTCGAGCTTTATATATGGTCACGTTACCATCAGCGTCAGTTTTCTTCTTGAAAATCTATTTATTCTTAATGGCCTTTCGGTCGTGAGGTAAGTCCACCAAGGTCCAAACCTGGTTTTCGTAAATGGATTCCATCTCGGATTGCATGGCTTCTAGCCATTTGTTGGAATTCAGGCTCATCATCGCTTCTTCATATGTCGCAGGGCGACCAAGGTGGTGCCCCCTCCTCTTCCTCCATTCATGTGAGTGGAGCTCCCACTCACACATTTGCCTTTCCATTTCCTCCACTCAAAACCCCATTAAAAATCCATTAAATTTCCACCAAATTTAATGTAATCTCTCACTAAATAAAACTCTTTTATTTATTTATTCATAATTTTTTCAATTACATTAATTAATAAACATTCACATAAAACCCTTACTATATTTCAATTTCACATGCAGAACCAATTTCAGCAATTTCACCCGGAACAATTCCGGTGTCCATTGAAATAATTCCAGCGCTTTGATATTCTTTTACCGACAACTCATTTGATCCAAATGGTGTCGATATCCCTTAAGTGTGTCACCCTACGGTTCGCGAATAATGCAGACATGATCGAGACCCCTCTCTGATCAATAGTCAACATCATGACCTGGAGATCCGTACTAACTCCTACACATTCAACGATGACTTCTTTTAATCGTTAGAACCTTAAAATTGCAATTAAATCATTTTGTTTCGCGATATTTTACATGTTCGAGATTTGAGCATTGGTATCCCCATACCTAGTTTGATCTTGTTACCGACATGTACTCTTTTCTCCTTCCCATGATATAACATTCTAGTGATCTACATCACTTGCTTGCAAGGTATATCAATGTGATATCACCGAGAGGTCCCAAATTATATCTCTTCGTCATTTGGATGGAAAAATACCACTCTTCATCCACGAGCCTCTACAAAACACTATCGGAGTATATGAACCCACCTTTATAGTCACCATGTTATGGTGTGATGTTTGATGTTATCAAGCTACTCTTCATATGTTAGTGATTGACATGATATCATGGTCCAAGGACTAAAGTTACTTGTAAGATGTTATAGAAATTTAAACATAATGACTTTGATCGAATTACTATACTTCGGATGAATGTTCATCACATCATTCCTCCAATGATGTGACCTCTTTATTAACAACATCCAATGTCCATGATTAGGAAACCTTGATCATCGTGTTAATCAATGAGCTAGTTTATATGAGAGGCATAACTAGGAACATGTTATTTATTTATTAAACACACATGTATTAATGTTTCCTTTTAATACAATTATAGCATGTAAAATAAACATCTGTCATATACTTGGAATACAATAATAACAACTTTATTATTGTCTCTCGAGCATATTCCCTTCAGTCTCCCACTTGCACTAGAGACAATAATCTAGTTTACATTGTGATAAATATAATACCCATGGAGTTTTGGTGTTGATCATGTTTCGCTCCGGGGAGAGTTTTAGTCAACGGATCTGCCACATTCAGATCTATGTGTAGTTTACAAATATGTATATCTTCATCCTTGACATACTCGTGGATGGAGTGAAACCGACGCTTGATATGCTTAGAATTCTTGTGAGACCTTGGTTCCTTTGCGTTGGCTATGGCTCCATTGTTGTCACAATAGATCACCATTGTATCCAATGTGCTAGGAACCACACCCAGTTCCATTATGAACTCCTTCATCCAAACTTCTTCCGAAGCAGCAACATATTTCGCCTCCATTGTTGATCCCGCGACCATGATTTGTTTGCAGCTTCTCCAACTAACTGCTGCTCCATTCATGTGAAACACGTACCCAGATTAAGGCTTAGAGTCATCCCGATTGGTGTTGAAGCTATCATCAACATAACACTTAGCGATGAGCTCTTCTTCACCTCCGTACACGAGAAACATATCCTTAGTCCTTCTTAAGTACTTAAGGATATTCTTGACCGCTATCCAGTGTTCTGAACCTGGATCAGATTGGTACCTACTAGTCAACTAATAGCATGTGCCACATCCGGTCTTGTACATAGCATGGCATACATTATAGAGCCCTTGGTTGAAGAATAGGGGATCCTATCGATTATCTCTCTTTCTTCCACTGTAGCCAGACTTTGAGTCTTACTCAATGTCTTGCCATGTAACATAGGTAAGGACCCTTTATTACTTCTGTCCATTTTAAACTTCTTTAAAATCTTATCAAGGTATGTACTTTGCGATAGCCCAATATGTATGATGTTTCACCAAGTGACGAGGTTTAATCTCATCAATGCCCATTGTTATGGACTTGGGTTTTGGAGAAGATGGGGATGCTGGAGATCGTGGAACGGTTAACAGACAAGCAACCAGGGGACACGAGATTTACCCAGGTTCAGGCCCCCGGAGGGAAAACCCTACTCCTGCTTGTCTGCTCTTTGATTACGGCGGAACCGAAAGTTACAGGGTGCGCAGATTCGATCTGGCGTGGAGGTGTGTATGTATCGAGAGAGAGAGTAGATCTAGGTCGTATCCTCCTGGCCTTTATATAGACTTAGGCAGGTCCTGGGTACAGACCTAGTCGGTTACAAGTTGTATTCAAACTCTAGTCTTGCTCTCTAAGGATCCGAAGGCGTCATGGGCCTTGGCCACCCGGAAATCTTCATGGGCCAGCGTATGTCTGCTGTGGGCCTTCCTTGGGCTGGACCAGGTATGCTGAAGTTACGTACCCGTAGGGTATAACCATGTCAGTAGCCCCCGAGTGATCAGTCGAATCGTAGATTCGGCTGAGGACTCTTCAGTCTTTCGGGTGCAGCTCTGTCTTTCAAGAGAATGTGTAGGGATTGTTGATGCGTGTGCCTGACTCTCCCGACGGATCAGGGTCAGTTAACTGTCTTAGGACAAAACAACACGATCTTCTTCAGGTTCGAGTCCCTCAACTCGAAACTGGAACATATGCTGGCGTAATTCAACTCAGGCCGCGGAGGACTTACAGGAGTGGAATTCCAGTGATTTTAATTGGTGTACCCAACGCGTCCGTCGGGATTTTTCATCGCACCTGCTGGCACGGGTTTTGACTAGCAGAGCGCAGTCGTGTGCGTTGCCAGGCCATCAGATGATATCTGTAGGTCTTATCTTTGCGTCGCAGACGCAGCATCCGAATGTTTATCACCGCGGAGGTGTTTCGGGTGGCCAAGGAGGTCGTTGCTCACTTAGCGTTAATTAGGGCAGAGTTGCCAAAAAAGTTTTGCATGCTGATCCGAAGGATCGCAGTCGAAGAGTTAATAGGGTGCGCGACCAGTTCTCCCTATGGGAGTAGCCCCCAAGTGTCTGTTCGAGTCGTAGACTCGAACGGAGACTTTTAGTTCAAGCATTGTTTCAATTATTAGGTCCGCATGACTCGAAAATTTTCGGATGCTTAAATCCATCCTCCCTATGGGAGTAGCCCCCGAGTCCGTAGTGGAGTCGTAGACTCAGCGTAGGACTCGAAGATCTTGTGTGTGAACGACCATCGCTCCAGTTTGGAGTAGCCCCCGAGTGTCTGGCGGAGTCGTAGACTCGGGCAGAGACTCGAGTCTTGTATCATGCAATTGTAGTAGAAAATCTTGTGGGCGTACCGCTGACCCGGAAGTACATCGGGTGCGCGACCAGCGCTCCTGATAGGAGTAGCCCCCAAGTATTTAGTCGAATCGTAGATTCGAGTGATTACTTTTAGCTGTGGAGTCGAAGTGGTGCTAGTATAGCTTTTGATGATGTCAGTGCTTACGATTGATGACCTCAAACGTCTGCAACGCCAGAGATGACTTGACTGGACGAAGCGTGGGTCCCACTTGCTGACTTTGAATTGACCGGTCATGCGCGGCGTGGAGATGATTACAGCGTCTCCTCGATTTCTGCACGTAGTGGACGGCGTGGTATCGACGGTTCATTTTGGTGCTGACACGTGTACGGCCAGATCTACCGTTGGCGTTAGGTCTTCTCGATGGACGGCCAGCGTGCGTCGTCTTCATTGTTATAATCCCTGGTGAAATCGTGGTTTGTTTTTCACCGCAGCAGTTCATCGATTCACTGCCCCCTCGTTCTTGAGCTATTCTTGCTGCGCGCTGGGAGTTTCCTCCACATTTCCTTTGTCTTTCTTCGTTGGCAACGCCACCACCGCCGTAGCGCCATGGGGAAAACAAAGAAGTCATCATCTGCAGTTGGGGCCAGCACCGCCGGAGGCAAGAAGGGCACCGCCACTGCTCGCATCACCGATGGTGGTTGGCGGCGATCAGAAACGCGGGAGAGCGATCTCCGCAAACTGCGCGAGCGGAGCCTGATCCCACAGGACACGACGGCCGTGAGACTCCCCGGCAATGAGGTAATCCCCCGTCCCCCATCTGGGTATCGGGTTATGTTTGTTGCCTTCGTGATTCGCGGGTTTTCTTTTCCGGTCCACGACTTCCTTCGTGGACTGCTCTTCTTCTATGGGGTTCAGCTCCATCATCTGTCTCCCAACTCCCTGCTCCACATTGTGTGTTTTATCACGCTTTGCGAGTGTTGGCTTGGCATTGAGCCGCACTTTGGCCTCTTCCGGAAGCTTTATTCCGTGAAGAGGCAGTCTGGTTCGGATGGTGTGTATCCCATTGGGGGTTTCATCATCTCTCTCAGTCCCAATGTGCAATTCTTTTCCTTTTCCATGTCCGAGTCTGTCCAGTACTGGCGGAGGAAATGGTTTTACATCCGTGACTCCGTATTGCCTGGGCAAGATTTTGGTCTCGTTCCCTTTGACCCCTCCCAAAAGATTGAGAAGAAAAGGTCCTGGAAAAATCAAATCTTAGACGGTGAGGTGGCAGAGATAGAGGCCCTGTACCGTCGAGTGGAGGAGCTCCAATTGATTCCTGAGAAGGAGGTGAACGGTGTCGACATCATCCGGACGTTTCTTGAGCGTCGGGTGCAGCCTCTCCAAGCGAGAGCGCACCCGATGTTTCTTTATTCTGGGCGCCGTGATCCGACGAGGGTTTCGAGTGATAAAATCTCCGAGGGGAATCTTGACAAGGATCTTCGCGTGCTGCTGAAGTTCAATGCCGATGAGGAACTCCCAGGGAAGTCGCTGACTCCTCCCTTTTCTTCGACGTTGGCCGTGCCGAAGGTGTAGATTTATGCATGTAGTGCTCCCCTTTTTTGTTGGGTGTGTATTTGTGTCCTTTGTTTGCTAACAAAGTTTCTTCTCATCTTGTAGAGCTTCAAAGTGCCGGGCATGGCACCACCATTGCCTGAAAGGTATCCGAATGCCCCGGATAATGAAGTGGTGGATTCCGTGTCCGAGCTTCCGTCGGCGCGATCTCCGGCGGAGGATGCTGACGAGTCGAGTGAGGACCATACGCGCAAGCGATCATGGAGCTCGAGCGAGTCTTCGGATGCTTCAACTCCTCCGACTCCCAGAAATCCTCTGGGCCTTGAGCGTCATGATGATGGTCATGGAGGTTCTTCCTCTCCCCTTCCTGCCATTCCTGTGCGGGCTGTTGCACCGCACCCGCCAGCAAAGCGGAAGAAGGAAGAAAAGAAGGAGGAGAAGAAGGAAGAAAAGAAGGAGGAGAAGAGGGCCCGAAGGGCTTCTCCTATCTTCGACCTGAGCGCGTTGGGCTCGTAAGTTTTCCCGTTGTACTGTTGTCCTTTTCTCTTTATGATGTTTGCACCTGTGTTGATTGGCTTCGTGTGCAGGCAATCCTCCGACGGCTCCAGTGATGGTGCGGGGGAGATGACGGGGGAGTCGAACATTGCGTCGCCTCCTCCTCAGACGGTGGCGACTTCGGGTGGTGCTTCTCCAGATCCTCCTGTGCGGGAGAGGCTAGTGGTTGCGACTCAGAATTTCGTAGGCGGGCCTTCGGGCTAGCCTTCGGAGCACGTAAGTTTTCTGCTTCCTGTCCCGGGGGGAGCCCCCGAGTGTCTTCGTGTGCTGATGTTGTTTAATGCTTCTTTGTGTTGGGCGTAGCCCCCAAGTCCTGCTCTTACTATTATTGCCTGTTACTGCAGCCTTTTGTCCAAGAGGCCAAGCGGCTGGTGGAGGAACGCCTGACGCTGGAGGCGAAACTGTGGCAGCTTCAAGGTATTCGTCTGCCTTGCAGTACTTCTCTTGCTTATCCTGGTCCTGTTCTTTGACACTTGCTTGTTGTAAATGCAGAGGAGCATAACGACTCTCTCCGTGAGGTCGATGCTCTGAAGAAGAGCCTTGGCCAGTCGGAGCAGAAGGCCGAAGCTGCCGCTGGTGCGAGGGAGCGCCTTGAGCTGGAGCTGTCGAAGGCAGCCGAAGTGAAAGAGCGTCTGCAGCAGGAGGCCGCAGATCGTGAGGAGCAGCTGGCCACCGTCGCGGCTGCTCGTGAAAAAGGGGTGGCGGAGATGCTCATGGCTGCTGCCAAGGCTATTTCGGGTGAGCGTTAGCTTTTTGTACTTGCTCCTTTTTCTGCGGATCTTCTTCTATGTTGCCTTTCTTCATGTTTTCTTCTTTTTTTTGTCTCAGATGCCACAGGCATCGAGTTCGACCGCGGTGCTCTGGAGCACGGGAGTGCTCTAGATGATGCCACTGTAGCGGTCGAAGACCGCTGCAGCACTGTCGTCAACTCCCTTGTCAAGGCGAAAAAGGTCCTTGGTCGCTTCTACCAGGAGCTCTTCCCGAAGGGCGCATCCCTTGAAGATGTGGATGCCCTGGCAGAGGCTCTGTCAGCCAAAGCGCCTGCAGCGTATAAGCGCAAGCAGAAGGGCATCGGCGCGTCCGTCGGGCTGGCGATGGCCATGGCGGCTGGGGCGGAGCTGGACCTGCCCCAGATTACTTCTCGGATGCCTACAGCTGCGGATGGATCCGAGGTAGCCTTCGCTGCCTACTCCGCTCGCTGCAGACGATATGGGCCCAAGCTCATTGACTTGCTGTCTGAGTATGCATTGCGGCAGCAGGGCGAGGCCAAAGCTAGGCAGTCTGGTTCTTAGGCGACTCAGTGTCCTCCGCCTTAGGCATAGTAGACGTAGGGTAGTTTGTAGTCTATTTTTGTTGTAAATATCTTTTGTAGTACCATCCTTGTGCCACGTAGTGGCTTTAATGAATTCCTCCGAGTTGTGCTCTATCCTTGGCTGAATGTTTGTGTGCCTTCTTTTTTCTGCTGCTATAGGTTCCTTCGGGTGCTAACCCGGTTGACACTTCATCCGAAAGGCCTTTGCGAGCATCATTGGATGATTCCTCGCAGCTCGCTTTTCTTCGAGATCGCGTGCGCAGCTTGGAGAGAGATTTGCTTGGGTTACGTGGTCGCGCTGACGTTTGGAAATGCAAAGCAGACCGTGGTGCAGCCAGAGAGGAGTATTTGATGGCGGAGCTGGGTCGGCTATCCGAGCAGCTACAATGTAAGTTGATCCTTCTTTCGGGTTGTAGCTCAGTTCTTCGGGTGAGCCTGCTGGCCTTACTCTTGTTTGGTGCGGTTGTCGCAGGTGCCAATCTTGCTCCGAGGGAAGAAAAGGAGTGTATCGCTGTTCGAGTCAACTGCTTGACTCAACAGGACATGGAGGCCGGCGGCTTCTTCTGGATGGATCGTGATCGCGCCATAGTTCTGGCGACGGTGCAGGATCGTGTCTACCAGGTTTCGCGGGTGCTCCGCCAGGTGCATACATCGCTTTCCTCGGTGCTGCATGTCATGTTTCCGTTGGATGCCGTGCCAACGACCCTTGCAGGTCTTCTGACGAAGTTTCGGAGTGCCAGCAATGTCAAGGAGCTGGTGCGGCAGCAGCTCGTCGCAGGGGTGAAGGCTGCCTTGTCTCTTGTGAGGGTGCACCACCCTGATGTAGATTTGGCTGCTGTGGCGACTGGGCCACCTCCTCGACCAGATGGTGGTGAGTGGAATATGCGTCCGCATTACGCAGCTGTAAGGCAGTATGCCGAATAGATTGTAGATTTGTTTGAGCAGCGTGCTCAGGTTATTCTTCAGAATAGGTAGGACCTGAAAATAAACAGATAGATGTAAAATTTGTATATTGCGGCTGGGCGTGGATGTGCCCTTTGTTGTAAAGGTTTGCTTGTTTGTGAGCACGCAGTGCTTTGATGTAGTACGTGCCCTTTTCGTTTGCCTGACGTGGTCAGCTACTCAGGTGTACACGTTTTGTCCTCAGTCGATGAAATCGTGAGGTGGGGGGAGCCCCCGGATGCGTATGTAGCACGTAGTAAAGTTGCAAAAAATAGTCAACCGAGGGTTGGGGGCGAGGTACTTAGCTTTATTGATATCGTCATGGAGGAGGTACATGATTCGGCTGAGTAGCCTTGGCTGTAAGCCTTATTGAAAGTAACAAGGGGGGTAGGTTGCTACGGGTAGAATCGTCGCAGGTGCGAGACGTTCCACGGGTTGGAGTATGCGACTCCAGATTCCACGTGCTTGAGGCGATAGGCGCCACCTGGGATGACTTCGGTGATGGCATAGGGTCCTTCCCATGGTGACTCGAGTTTGTTCGGTCGCTTTTGCTTGAGTCGCAAGACGAGGTCTCCTTCGACGAAGGACCTTGGGCGTAGCCGGCGGCTGTGATAGTTGCGGAGACTCTGCTGGTACACCGCTGATCGAGCGGCTGCTATATCCCGTGCTTCGTCGAGTGTGTCGACGGCATCTTCGAGTGCAGCCGTGGATTCGGCTTCGCTGTAAGCGACGACTCGTGGAGCCTGGTGGCGTACTTCGCCTGGTAGCACGGCCTCAGCTCCGTGCACCATGAAGAATGGTGTGTAACCGGTGGAGCTGTTTGGCGTAGTCCGTAAGCTCCACAGGACAGACGGTAGCTCTTTCGTCCAGTTTCCAGCTTTGTGCTCGAGTGAGCTCATGAGGTGCTTCTTGATGCCGGCACCGATTAGGCCGTTGGCCTTTTCCACTTGCCCGTTTGTTTGCGGGTGTGCCACTGAGGCATACGTGATGTTGATCCCGAGGCCTTCGCAGAAGTCCTGGAATTCTTCGGAGATGAAGTTCGATCCGTTGTCGGTGATGATGCTGTGCGGTACGCCAAACCTGTAGACAATGGATTCGAAGAACTTGACAGCGGTTTTGCCCTTTTGGTTGGTGACTGGCATGGCTTCGATGCACTTGGTGAATTTGTCGACTGCGACCAGGAGGAAGACGTGTCCTCCCTTCGAGGATTTTGGCAGTTTGCCGATCATGTCAAGGCCCCATTGGGCAAAAGGCCAGGCTATGGGTATGGGTCGCAGTTCGGACCCAGGTGCGTGCGGTTTGTCGGCGAACCGTTGGCACCCGTTGCATCTTCGGACGATGTCTTTCGCGTCGCTCATGGCCGTTGGCCAGTAGAATCCTGCTCGCAGAGCTTTGGCGACGAGGGAGCGGCTACCTACGTGGTGGCCGCAGATGCCCTCGTGGATATCTTGGAGTATGGCCTTGCCGTCATTGATGGTTACGCACCGTTGTAGTACGCCCGTAATGCTGCGTTTGTACAGCTCGCCGTTGATGATGGTGAAGGCTTTTGACCGACGAGATACGCGCCGGGCGTCTGTCGGGCTGTCTGGCAATTCTCCGTTTATTAGGAACTGGAGGTATGGACGTGTCCAAGTTTCTTCCACTGCCATGACCTGCATCAGGTTGACCATGGCGACTTCGGTATCCAACTTTTCAGGTCCTTCATGACCTTCGGGTGGCGTAGCCCCCGAGTGTTCTGCTTCTTCGGGTGATCCTTTGGGGAATTTCCGCTTGATGGATGGCACGCAGATCTGTTTGAGGAACACACCTGGTGGTACCTTTGCGCAAGTGGAGCCAATGTTGGCGAGTCTATCGGCCTCCTTGTTGCTCTCTCTTCCAACATGCCGAAGTTCGCAGCCGTCGAATTCTCCTTCGAGTGCGTTGTATAGCACGCGGTACGCGATCATGTTTTCGGCGTGTGCGTCGCACTCATTCATCGTCTGCTGTACGACAAGGTTGGAGTCACCATAGATGATTAGGCGCGTTGCACCACATATTTTTGCCATCTTCATGCCGTGGATGAGGGCTTCGTATTCGGCCTCGTTGTTGGAGGCTCTGAATTTCATCAGAAGGACGTACTTCATCTTGTCACCTTGCGGGGAGGTCAGTATGACTCCTTCCCCTGCTCCGGCTTCGCGTTTGGAGCCGTCAAAATGCATTGTCCAGGACTGCGACATGTCTGGGGTGTCAGGCAGCTGCAGCTCCATCCAGTGCACCAGGAAGTCCGGAAGGACTTGAGATTTGATTGCGTGTCGCTTCTCGTAGATGATGTCCAGGGGTGATAGTTCAATGCCCCACAGGGCCACGCGTCCTGTGGCTTCTGGGTTATTCAGGATGCTGTTTAGGGGTGCCTCGTTGACGACCATCACCTGATGCTCCTGGAAGTAGTGGCTCAGTCGTCGAGCCATCATGAACACGCCGTAGGCCAGCTTCTGGTAGTGCGGGTACCACTGTTTTGTTGGAGTGAGAACCTCGCTGAGGTAGTAAATTGGGCGTTGTACCCTGTGGGTCTTGCCTTCTTCGGGTCGTTCGACCACGAGTACTGTGCTGACCACCTGGTGTGTGGCTGCTATGTACAGCAACAGGGGCTCGCGCTCTTTTGGCGTGACCAAAACGGGCGAGGTGGAGAGGAGCCGCTTGAGGCTTTCGAATGCGTCGTTGGCTTCTGGTGTCCACTCGAACTTGTCTGCCTTGCGCAGAAGCTGGTAAAATGGTAGGGCCTTCTCGCCCATGCGGCTAATGAACCTGCTTAGTGCCGCTACTCGCCCTGCAAGCTGCTGAACGCCCTTGAGGTTTTTCGGCTTCTCCATTGTCATGATAGCTTTGATTTTCTTCGGGTTCGCTTCGATTCCTCGTTGAGAGATGAAATACCCGAGCAGCTGACCCGAGGGGACGCCGAAGGCGCACTTTTCTGGATTGAGCTTGATCCTGTAGCGATCAAGGTTATCGAACGTCTCGCGGAGATCGTCGATAAGTGTTCTTGCCTCCTTGGTTTTTATGACTATGTCGTCGATATAGACTTGGACGTTGCAACCGATCTGGTCCTTGAGGCAGGCCTGCATGCATCGCTGGTACGTGGCACCCGTGTTCTTTAGCCCGAAGGGCATTGTGTTGTAGCAGTATACTCCGAACGGTGTGATGAACGCCGTTTTCTCTTGATCTTTGACCTTGAGTCGAATCTGGTTATAGCCTGAGTAGGCGTCGAGGAAGGAGAGTTTCTCACAACCTGCAGTCGAATCGATGATCTGGTCGATCCGAGGAAGAGGGAAGTGGTCCTTAGGGCAGTGTTTATTTAGTGACGTGAAGTCTACGCACATCCGCAGGATGTCTGTGTCCTTGTTCGGGACCATCACCGTGTTTGCCAGCCACTCGCTTTCCTTGATTTCCCGGATGAAGTCTGCTGTGAGTAATCTGTTGACCTCCTTGCCGATAGCTTCGGCTCGTGGCTCCGACAGTCGTCGGATGGACTGCTTGACTGGCTTGGTGTCTGGGAAGACATTGAGTGCGTGCTTGGCGAATTCCCTGGGAACTCCTGGCATGTCCGCAGGACACCAGGCGAAGATTTCCCAGCGCTCACAGAGGAATTCGACGAGCGCGCCTTCCTATGCGGTGCTGAGGTCGTTGGCGATCAGCGCCGTCTTGGAGGCATCCGTTGGATGGACCTGCACTTTCTTGGTGTTGATGGTGGAGTCGAAAGACATGTCAGGTGCGTTCTTCTTTGTGACTGGGGGTAGCCCATTGTCCATCACCTCGCGGAGCCTTACAAGCTCCTCTTGCATGCCGAAAGACTGGGAGATTTTGTTGAAATCCCTATCGCATTGGTCCGATCGGGTGAAGCTCCTGTGGACTGTGATGATGCCCCTTGGTCCTGGCATCTTGAGTAGTAGGTATGCGTAGTGTGGGACGGCCAGGAACCTTGCGAATGCTACACGTCGCAGGATGGCATGGTATTGCGACGGCCAGTCCACCACTTCGAATTCTAGGCGCTCCAGCCGAAAGTTGTCCGGCTTCCCGAAGATGACGTCGAGCCCTATTTTGCCTAGGGGGAAGATGCCTTTCCCTGGGACAATGCCGTGGAACGTCGTGTCTGATTGTTCCAGGCTGCATTGCGGGATCCGCATAGCTGCTAGAGTGCTTGCGAACATTAGGTTGATGCCGCTGCCGCCGTCCATGAAGACGCGACTCATCTCGAAGCCTCCGATCTGCGCCTCCAGCACCAGGGCAGCATGACCTGGGCGAGGGATCTGGCAAGGGTGATCCGCGCGAGTGAATGTGATGTAGGACTCCGATCCGCTGAGGTACTCAGGGATTGCAGGCGAAGTTGCCACGGCCATGTTGATTTGTCGGGTGATTTTCTTCTGCACCCTATTTGCGCTGGTGCGACTGGTTGATTTGAGCGTCCAATAGGCGGCGGCGGAGGAGCTCCGTGTGATATTTCACCTGGCGCAGGTGTGTTTCCGAACGCAGGGATTGGAGCTTGTTGCCTCATCTGCATCATGCCTTCGCTGAGTTTCTGGAACTCGCGGCAGTCCTTGAGCATGTGGCTAGCTTTCTTTTTGCCATCTTGTTTGTCGATGTAGAAGTGGATGGTGCATGGACCCGAAAGTTTGTCGAATGTTGAGGGTCCGTTGTCGCGGTCGCGGCGTTGCCACGACTGCGTTGGTCGTCCGTTGTCGCGGAAGTTTCCGCCACGGTATCCTCCGCTGTTGTGGCTGTTGTCATTAAGGCGATCGGCGTAGCCGGCTGCGACCATGTCGGGTCTGTCGCGGTCCTCGTAGACGCGCGATCTCCTCTTGCTGCGGCGTTCGCGTCTTCGGCGATAGTCGTCCTCTTCATCTGATTACGCCCGCTGGATGCAATCTTCGCCGTCTGCCCAACTGTTGGCGATTTCCATGAGCTGGTCGAGTGTCTTGGGCTTTACACGTCCAAGTTTCTCCTTGAAGTCTGGGCGTTTGACGCCATCCCTGAAGGCGTCGATGTCCCGTTCTTCGGAGATGTGTGCTGCGGAGTTCTTGGTTGTAGACCAGCGTAGTATGTACGAGCGAATAGATTCACCCGTTCTCTGAGTGCAGGCTCGCAATTCTTCAATTGAGGCGGGCCTCTTGCTGGTGCCTTTGAAGTTTCGGATGAAGCTATAAGCGAGCTCCTCCCAGCTTCGGATGGATCCTGATGATAGGCTGCTAAGCCAGACCCGTGCTGCGCCTGTTAGCTGCAGCTGAAGGCATTGCATGGCGGTTTCTTTGTTGCCTCCATGAAACTTGACGGATGACAGATGGTCACTGAGCCAGGACTTTGGATCTTGCGTGCCGTTGAACTTCAGAGTATCCGAAGGAAGCTTGAAGTTGCGTGGCATCTATGTTCGCCGGACGGATCTGCTGAAGCATCGAGCCCCGCAGAGTTCTCCTTCATCTTCATCCATCTCAGATTCAGATGAGCATGCGCGTTTGGCGCGTGCTTTGTCGATCTTGTGCTGTGTAAGCTTGTCTCTGGCGTCGTAGTCGCGTTTATGGCGGTGCGAGCTCTTCTTCCTTCGAGGAAGATCGTGTTCCTCTTCATCTTCGGATGAGGGAGTGGGGCTCCGGTCGCGCCTGGCCGGAGCTTTCTTCTTCGGCTCCGTAGGAGCGTCTTCGTGGAGCGCAGCTCCGATTAGTCCTAGTCCGGTGAGTGCGGACCTATGCATGGCCCTTTTCGGGTCCCCCTCCGGAGGTGGGTGAGCCGCGAGATACGTAGTGGCTGCCATGATCGCAGCTTGTGGCGTCTTCAGGGTGATGTTGCCGTCGGCATCCATATCCATGAACGATGTGTGGAGAGTTCGGGTTACGTCACGCTGCTCCTTCGGGTCCATGTTTTCCACCCGAGAGCGGTGCTTGTTTCCCTGGTTTCCGTTTGTGCTAGAGCCGGGTCCCATGGCGGAGAGCGTAGCTCGTCGCGCACTGGACTCAGAGGCTTCTTTCTTGCGTTTATCGAGCGTCTCCTGCATCTTGACTTGCTTCTTGTGCTCCTCGATGAGGAGGTAGTGGTATGCCATCAGCAGATCACGTGGGGAGTCCAGAGGTAGGACTATTTCGCCTGCGACGGCGCGGCGTGCTTCGGCCCATCCTTCTTTGCTAAGTTGGATGAGGTGGCCCCTGTTTTCCCCATTTTCGCTGTTTCTGTCCTACGGGTTGGGGTTGGGCGGCGGGTTAGGCGTTTCCTCATCGGTTTGGATAATTGCGGCGCACAGATAGCGCCTGCAGATTGGTTGGCTGCTGCCGCAGCTTTCGGATCCGGAACCGTAGGTCCCTTCATCTGAAGGTGGATCGCACAGATCGGAGTTGCAGCTGCTGCTGCTGTAGAACTCATCTGTTGATGGTGACGTGCGTAGCACGGGGTGTGGAGCCCATGAAGCGGGCCTGGTTGACGGCACGGGCACCCTCTCAGGGAGGCGGAGGGTGCCAGTTTGTCCCACCTAGAAGCAGAAGCTCCCGAACAAGATTTCGAGTCCGTCGCCTACGGGCTCGAAATTCTTCATGGTATCCGCGAGTGGGCGGTGAAGTCGAAAGCGCCGAAGAGGAGGTGATTCTCCGTCGCCGCGGAGTTGTAGATCGATCGGGTCGGAACCGTCACGACCGCACAATCAGCAGCCCCAGTTCCCACAGACGGCGCCAATTGACGAGGTTTAATCTCATCAATGCCCATTGTTATGGACTTGGGTTTTGGAGAAGATGGGGATGCTGGATATCGTGGCACGGTTAACAGACAAGCAACCAGGGGACACGAGATTTACCCAGGTTCAGGCCCCCGGAGGGAAAACCCTACTCCTGCTTGTCTACTCTTTGATTACGGCGGAACCGAAAGTTACAGGGTGCGCAGATTCGATCTGGCGTGGAGGTGTGTATGTATCGAGAGAGAGAGAGAGAGTAGATCTAGGTCGTATCCTCCTGGCCTTTATATAGACTTAGGCAGGTCCCGGGTACAGACCTAGTCGGTTACAAGTTGTATTCAAACTCTAGTCTTGCTCTCCAAGGATCCGAAGGCGTCATGGGCCTTGGCCACCCGAAAATCTTCATGGGCCAGCGTATGTCTGTTGTGGGCCTTCCTTGGGCTGAACCAGGTATGCTGAAGTTACGTACCCGTAGGGTATAACCATGTCACCAAGGTCCTTCATTGAAAATTTGCTATTTAGATAAATTTTAACCTCATTTAAAAGATCTATATCATTTCCATCAACATAATTTCATCCACATATAATATTAGAAATGTCATAGAGCTCCCACTCACTTTCTTGTAAATACAAGCTTCTCCGTAAGTTTGGACAAATACAAACCCTTTGATCACCTCATCAAAGCGGAGATTCCAACTCTGGGATGCATGCTTTAGTCTATAGATGGATCGCTGAAGTTTGCATACCTTGCTAGCATCCTTAGGATCGACAAAACCCTTTGGTTGTACCATATACAAATCTTCTTTAATATTACCATTGAGGAACGCGGTTTTGACATCCATCTGCCAAATTTCATAATTGAAAAATGTAGCAATTCTAACATAATCCTAACTGACTTTAGCATCGCTACGGGAGAGAATGTCTCATCGTAGTCAACTCCTTGAATTTGTCGAAACCCCTTTGTGACAAGTCGAGATTTATAGATGGTCACGTTACCATCAGCGTCAGTTTTCTTCTTGAAAATCTATTTATTCTTAATGACCTTTTGGTCGTGAGGTAAGTCCACCAAGGTCCAAACCTAGTTTTCGTACATGGATTCCATCTCGGATTGCATGGCTTCTAGCCATTTTTTGGAATCCGGGCTCATCATAGTTTCTTCATACATCGCAGGGTCATCATTTCCATCAACAATTAAATTCATGACATGATTTTCGTATAGTTCAGGAGCTGCACGTGTCCTACTTGACCTGCGAGGTTCGGAAGTGTCCTATTTTGGAGTTTCATGATCTTTATCATTAGTTACTTATTCATTTGGTGAAGTCAATTTTGGAACAACTTTTGGTGATGCGCCACTTGCTGTTTCATGAAGAGAAGGTTCAGTAACCTCTTCGAGTTCTACCTTCCGACTACTCACACCTTTTGTGAGAAACTCTTTCCACAAAAGGATCCATTCTTGGCAACAAAAACCTTGCCCTCGAATCTGTGATAGAAGGAATACCCAATTGTTTCTTTAGGGTATCCTACGAAGACGCATTTTTCCGCTTTGGGTTTGATTTTATCCGGCTGAAGTTTCTTCACACAAACATTGCATCCCCAAACATTAATAAATGAAAACTTAGGTTTGTTTCTAAACCAAAATTCATACGGTGTCATTTCAACGGATTTAGATCGTGCCCTATTTAAAGTGAATGCAGCGGTTTCTAGTCCATAACCCCCAAAAGAAAGTGGCAAGTCAGATAGAGACATCATAGATTGGACCATATCTAATAAGGTACGATTATGATGCTCCGATACAACATTACGCTATGGTATTCTGACTGGCGTGAGTTGTGAAACTATTCCACACTCTCTCATGTGTGTGCCAAACTTGTAACTTATATATTCACCCTCATGATCCGAGCATAGAAATTTAATCTTTATATTATGATGATTTTCCACTTTATTCTGAAATTCCTTGAACTTTTCAAAGGTTTTAGACTTGTGTTTCATCAAATAGATATACCCATATCTACTCAAATCATCCGTGAAAGTAACAAAGTAATGCTATCCACCTCGTACCTACACACTCATTGGACAACATACATCGGTATATATAATTTCCAATAAATTTGTCGCCCGCTCCATTGTACTAGAAAACGGGGTTCTAGTCATCTTGCCCATAAGGCATGGCTCACATGTATCAAGTGATTCCAAAAGTCCATCAGAATGGAGTTTCTTCATGCGTTTTATGCCAATATGACCTAGACGGCAGTGCCACAGATATGTGGATATATCATTATTAAGTTTAATCCTTTTGGCAACTACATTATGAATATGTGTATTACTATTATCGAGATTCAAAAGAAATAAACCATTCATCACGGGCGCATGACCATAAAAGATATTATTCATATAAATCGAACAACCATTATCTTTGGATTTAAAATAATAACCATCTTGCAAATAAACACGATCTGGATACAATGTTCACGCTCAACGCAGGCACCAAATAACAATTATTTAGGTTTAAAACTAATCCTGATGGTAGATGGATAGGTAGCATTCCAACGGTGATCACATCAACTTTTGATCCATTGCCGACACACATCGTTACCTCATCCCTTGCTAGGGGTCGCCTATTCTGCAGCCCCTAATTCGAGTTACATATATTAGCAACCGATCTACTATCAAATACCCAGATGCTACTGCGAGTACTAGTCAAGCACACATCAATAACATGTATATCATATATATCTTTGTTCATCTTGCCGACCTCCTTGTCAGCCAAATACTTGGGGCAGTTGCGCTTCTAGTGGCTAGTCCCCTTACAATAGTAGCACTCGGTTTCAGGCTTAGGGCCAACCTAGGTCTTTTTCTCGGGCGCGACAACAAATTTGCTGCCCTTCTTGAATTTACCCTTCTGTTTGCCCTTCTTGTCCTTTTTAAAACTAGTGGTCTTATTGATCATCAACACTTGATGTTCTTTCTTGATCTCCACTTCAGTAGTCTTAAGCATAGATAGAAGCTCGGCGAGAGTCTTCTTCATGCCCTGCATGTTATAGTTCATCACGAAGCTCTTGTATCTTGGTGGCAGAGATTGGAGAACATGATGTATGCCTATGTCAATGGGAATCGTTATTCCCAAGGAAACAAGCTTATCGTTGTACCCAGATATTTTGAGTACGTGCTCACTAACGGAGTTGTTCTCCTCCATCATGCAACTAAAGAACTTTTCTGAAGCATCATAACTCTCCATAGCATCATGGGCATCGAAAATAATTTTTAATTCACCCATTGTATCAAAGGCATTGCCATTCTTGAAACTCTTTCGGAGTTCCGGCTCTATCCCATACAGTATGCCGCAATGAACCCTGTTGTGGTCCTCCCGACGACTTAAGTAAACATTCTTTACTTAGTTGGGAGCATCATCAAGAGGTGGGGGGCCTAGCGGCGCTTCTAGCACATATTGCTTTTGTGCAGCAGTGAGGAGAATCCTCAAGTTCAAGGCCCAGTTGGTAAATTTTCTACCATTCATCGCAAGTTTCTCTTTCTACATGAACACATTGAAATTAAAAGCAGATGGTGCCACCTATAACAGAATTTGCAAAGTTTATTTTAGACTAAGTTTATGATAGATTTGAGTTCAGCTATTCCAAATTACAAATGAACTCCCACTCAAAAACAACATCCCTCGAATCATTTTGGTGATTACATGAACCAGATCCACTACAACACGGCCGATCATCACGAGAATTGTTGTAACTTCAAAGGCGAGCATCTACATGTAGTGGCAGATCTAGAAAATTTCCAAAGCCCGAACAAACTTTTAATTTAGAGGCTAATTTTACTATTTTTTTACCTTGGGTGAATAGTAATTAGGCTTGCCGGCCAGGTCCGAAGCCCGAGCGCTTGCCCGGGCTGCAGGGATGTTGCGTCCGCCTAGATGGTCATCATATCAACCATATGACTCATTCTTTACCTTTCGGTTCGTGTCCTGAGGCCATGTCTATACATGCTAGGATAGCGAAGTAATAACCTTAATACCCGCGTGTATAAAACTTTCTTACACCCATTATATGCGAACGTTGAGTCTATCACACCCGATCATCATGTGTTGTCTCGAAATGATGAACTTTCTTAACGGTGCATACTAAAGGAAGAACACATTTTTTATCTTGATATTTAAAAGAGGGATCATCTTATAATGCTACTAAAGCGTCAAACAAGCAATATAAGATGCATACAAACATCATATGCTAAAAGTGATATGATATGGTTCTTGTACTTTGATCATTATCTTGTGGATCTTGGTATGTTCTTTATCATTCCTATATGTGTAAGGCCAAGGTCTATGGAACTTACACTTTGGCATATTATAATTTCCAATAGTATCAATCCATAGTAAAAATTATAATACTACCATATCATAGTACTTGCTTGGCAAGACCAAAAAACTAGACGCCTCTAATTTATCTTTTGCATGTTTTACATGGATGAGGGCTTTCGAAGATAGTACCGTTCATACCTATGAACATGGAACCACAACGATGATAATCAAATTATTGGCAACTCGTTGTAAATCGGATATTGACTATAGTAGGAGAGACAGACACATGCAAGCCACTTATACAAAACTAGTTGCATGTCAAGCGTGGAACAAGTCTCATGTGAGAGGACATGTAAAGTTTGTCCGGGCAGCTTCATCCCACTATGCCACCAATATCCAAAATACACATAAGAAGCAATAACATGACCATCAGCGCCCACATAACCATATGTGCACTACCCGTGTAGAGTATCTACGCATAGATCCGACTCTGATACCACTGTTGGGTTCGCAACATAGTATTTTTTTCCAACGCTGGGAACTATATACATCACTATCCATCTATCTAGATATAATCAATGGGTGTATATACATCCATAATACATACCCTTGAAGACCGACAAAGCATTACGAGTATGGACTCGTTGGTGATGTAGTCGATCGCTTGCTGATCTCAAGATCGAGTAGAAGTCTGGCAGCACCGCAACTCAGCGGAGCATCCATGATCGCACACACGTCCGGGACCACGAAAACCTCCGCATCCTCGCTCCAGCAATGCAGAAGAATCAGCAAATCCTTGCTCTAGAAAAAGCCACCGAGAACATGTATCTCGCTAAGCCGAGACCATGGGGAATAATACTAGAGGGGGAGAGATCCTTCACGAGGAGGTGTGAGTGAGAATGAGGGAGAGGGATACCTTATATAGGAGGATGGGGAAACCCCTCCCCTTGTCCGGTGGCCAAGATGGTGCCCCCTCCTCTTCCTCCATTCATGTGAGTGGAGCTCCCACTCACACATTTGTTGGAGATATTTCCAAGAGGCAATAATAAAATAGTTATTATTATATCTTTGTGTTTATGTTAAATGTTTACAATCATGATATAATTGTATTAACTGGAAATATTAATACTTGTGTGATGTGTAAACTTGTAAGAGTCCCTAGTAAAGCCTCTTTGTAATACTAGCTTGTTGGTTAATAGATGATCATGGTTTACTGATCATGAACATTGAGATGTTATTGACATTTCAATAGTTCGTTTGCTACAAGCTTTCATATACATGGTAACCTAAATCCTTCGACCATGAGATCATGTTAATCACCATCACCAAATGGATGCTTTGATGATATCAAACACCACTTCGTAACTGGGTGGTTATAAAGGTGGCATTGAGTGTTCGGAAAGTATGTGTTGAGGCACATGGATCAAGAGTGGGATTTATCCATCCATATGACGGATAGATATACTCTGGGCCCTCTCAGTGGAATTTCATCAAATTAGATTGCAAGCATGTGACTGGCTCACAAGGGATCACATATCACAGGAACGAGTAAAGAGTACTTATGGGTAACGAGGTTGAACTAGGTATGCAGAGATACCGACAATCAAACCTCGGATAAGTAAATTATCACGAGACAAAGGGAAATCGGTATCATATGTAAATGGTTCATTTGATCACGAATTAATCATAGAAATATGTGGTAGCCATATGAATTTCTATATTCCTCTATTGGTTATTGATCAGAGAAGAGTCTCGATCATGTCTGCATAATTCACGAACCGTAGGGAGACACACTTAAGGATTCAATGTTGTTTAGTAGATATGGAATGTGAGTAAGAAGAACAAATGTTGTTTGGAGTCTCAAATTGGATCCAGGAAATCATGAGGAGATCCTGAATGGTCCGGAGAATAATATTCATATAAGGAAAGTCCAATTCCGGAGTTCGAGAATGGTTTCAGTGTTTTCACCGGAATGTTCTAGAAGGGTCTAGAAGGTCCACTGATACAGAGTGGGAAGGGTACATGGATGTGTCATGACAAAGTGGAATGGTTGCATCATGTACTAGGTCACTTGGTTGGGCAATGGGAAGAGAGAAATCAAACTCTAGTTTGAAAATTCAAACGCCAATTTGAAAAAGTCAAATCCTAACATTGGTCGCCTAGTGGAGGGAGGGAAGGAATCCTACCTAAGGGAGGACTCCTCCCTCTCCTTTCCGCCAGCCAATAAAGGGGAGTTGGGTAGGACTCCCCTCCCCTTGCTGCCTCTCCCTCTCATAAATAGAGGGGAGAGGGCACCCTCTTTCCACACAACTCAAATCCTAGACTTGGCGCCACCACCTCTCAAGTCGCCGTCGCCTAGGGGATCTCCACCAAGTCCCCGATTAGGGCAAACCCTAGCCACTAGCCGCCAGCCACCAACCCCCCTCCTTCGCCCTCTAAACCCTAGATCGCCAAGGACCCTCTTCTACTCCACCATACCCGCTCCGGCTTAGGCGAAGCCCTGCGAGATTTCCCCTCTACTTCTGACACCACACCATCATGCTGCCGGAATTGCGAGGAGAGATCTACAACCTCCACTGCCTTCTAGAACAAGGGAGAGGAAGGTCTTCATCGAGTATTGAACGTGTGACCGACTGCGGGATCGCTGCTGGAACGTGGCGCTAGAAGGATCGTCTAGGCGATCTTGAGATCGGCAAGTGAACGACTACATCACCCACGAGAACCCGATCTCGTTAACCGCTTTGGAATCTTCAAGGGTTAGTACTCTATCGACTCGTTGCTATAATCTACTAGATAGATCTTGGCTTGTTTGTGTTCATGCGGTAGAAAATTTTTGTTTACCATGCTACGAACCCCTACAGTGGTATCAGAGCCGTGTCTATTAGTAGATATGTTGCACGAGTAGAACACAAAATGATCCCTCTCACAAAATACAAAAGGAAAAGGAATTTTTTTGTTTTCCATGCTACGAACCCCTACAGTGGTATCAGAGCCGTGTCTATTTTGTGAGAGTTCTAATTTTTGTTTTCCTTTTATGCATCTTGTATTGCTTAGATCACGATGGTAGCATTATAAGATGATCCCTCTCACAAAATATCAAGTAATAAAGTGTTCGTCCTTAATTAGCACCTGTAACATCCCAAAAATACTAAACTTGGATCATCAAACTCTAATCATCAAAATTAGGGTTAACAAAAACTTTTCTAAATAAAATTATGAAAGCATGCATATGTGTATGCATTTAATTTGAAATCCTTTTGAACCACCTTGTTTGTATGTTTCCTTGCTTGTAAAATGTTTCTTAGGTGAAATAAACATCATCTAAAACATTTCCCACACTTTTCCCAAAGACAAGTAAATCAAAACAAATAAAATAAAGGAATGGTCATTTTGACCAATTTAACTCCCATGCCTACTTTGGCTGTCTCAAACTTTTAGAACCTAATAGAAACTTTTCTGGATCTTTGCACCCCTTGAATGTACTCATAACAAAGTATCAAGGCCCACTTTGTGATCATCCATAAACTTTCAAATGCATAGTTTAAATGACAATTCAAAATTGAATCTTTATCATATGGGAAGATCCCACTTTTTCAAAAACCACTCAAACAAGCTCAACTTTCAAAACCCAAGCATCTGCAGACTCACCAGCACCAATCTAGCACACCCACCAAAAATCTTTTCAAAATTCAAAACTTGATTTCATGCAGCCATTTCATCAAACACATTGCAGACACAAATCAAACAAAATTAAAACACTATACTATGTAGTGTTTTGAGCCTAACTTGTTCCCTCTCTGGGCACCACTAGCCTTAGTAGATCATCTAACAACCTTAACTAATCACTAGCACCACTGTAAGCTTGGCAATGCCATCAATGGTGAGCAGGCCGAATACACCATTGTCACCCCCATGTCGATAGCAAGCTAGGAGGAGAAACAAGCCTAGCCAGCATGTCTGGGAGGCAGCCCACCGTCCATCGCCACTCCCTGTCCAATGCTCGAACCTTGCCAACCACTGGACCACACGCACGGACCGCGCCCAGACCGCCAGCGACCATGCCGAGCGTGCGCCAGAGCGCCACCCTCGACCGAAGCCCACAGACCGCGCGCCGCCCTCACCGCGTGCATACACGATCACCACTGACCCAGGAGACCGCCAGACACCCTCGTTCGCCGCCCCGTGCGGCACAGCCACCGCTCGCCGTCGAAGACGCCGCCTCTGCGGCGCAGAGCGTCGCGTGTTCCAGACCAAACCGCACCGCCCCTACAAGCGCATTAAAGCCGTAGAGCATCGCCAGGAGACCACCAAGCGATCGCCACCGCCGGCCATGCATCTAGCAGCCCGTAGCCACATCGCCACCGTCGCCTGCCCATGCCGTTCGGTCTACCGTCGAGACTATAAATAGAGGACTCCCCCGCTCGAATTCTTCACACCATTCTACTCCCCTCTCCTCACTGATCGTGCCACACCGTTTCCGGAGCAAGGCGAGCAGCGCATCGCCAGAATTTCACCGAAGCCCGCCGCCTCTGGAGAAGAAGGGCACCATCGATTTTGTCCACCCTAGGAGCTGCCGCGACCACCCCTCAGTTCGCCGTCGTCGACTTCGTCGTTCGCCCGCCTCGCCGACCCTCTCCTGCACCCCGGTGAGCCCCCAGCAACCCCCACTAGCCGCGCTAGGTTTCTTTCTCGCCGGTGTTGCTCAACGTTGACGATGACTCCCAGCCGTTGGATTAGAATCAGATCGAACAACCCACGTTGCCCCGTACCGCTTCGCACCGCCCTGTCTCACTGACGAGAGGGGACAACCACTTAAGCAGCCCGCGGAAGCACTGCGCTTAGTAGGCCGGCCCAGTATCGTTTCCCGCGCAGCCCAGTTATTTGAATTAAACCTTTTCTATTTTATTTCAAACTCACTTTTGTACCCAACTTCAAAAATCAACCCAAATCGATTCAATGCACCAAATTGAATGAAACCAATTTTGTTAGAAAGGTCTGGGAATGCTGCATCCAAGCCCGTTGGATTCAAGTCATTTGGACCTATAGATCAGCCATGGTAAAAATAACAAGGCAGAAGCTTTTCTGCATTCAAACATTTTTCAAATTTAAACCATAATAGATTTTGAGTTGATTCCTACTCTCAAAATTCACATTTAACCATACCTTTCAGAATATATAAAAATATATAGGTTTACTTGCAGAATTAATGTTCAAGTAATAAAAGAATGCCCCATAGGCATTTCTAGTCACTTTATTTAATTAAAATAAAAGGGTAAAACCTTATTAAATTGTGACACCACTTTAAATCATATTCCCATGGACTAAAATATGTGGTGATGACATGTGTCAACATGATCCCATGTTTGGTTTGGAGAATATTAAATCTAAAGTAGTTTTTCAATGAGTAGAAATTACTTTTCTAAAAATAAAAGGAATTAAACCAAGCCTTAATCTTGTAATGTTAGTGATGATGTTAGATCATCTATAGGACCCTTGTGTGTGATGATTGCAAGTAGTTAAGTATTGTTTGGTGATTGTGTACCTCGTATTTATTTATAGACGCTAGTACCGACCAAGGATACGAGGAGGAAGGAGGATTCTACGAAGAAGAAGCAGAGGAGAACTTCAACCACTGCTCTACACAAGGCAAGCTTATATTGACACTAATGCAAGCTTTATTAACTAAGTGGACCAATGCAAGCTAACCCTTGCAAGATACCCTACTAATGCCACAAACCACTACTTGTTACTCTGCCCACTATATGCCTTAAGCATATGTGATCATATCCACTTGATAAACTAATCCTAGTTTTTACTTACAAGCTTTATACTTTATTTCTTTATCAAAGCTATTACTTAGAGTTTACTTAAGTGAATTATAGATACTAGAAATATATTTGAAGGTTGCATAAAGAGCATAAAATTTGGCCTAAGCTAGATAATCTTGATGTCATCTTAAGGCATGAGATTGAACTTAGTTAGAACTCCACTAGTTTACCACCCCTCATTATTGCTTACCCCCACCTGTAGATGCTAGTGCTAAGCATAAAAATTGATCAACTTTAGATGGGAATACTTGGTGGAAAAATGGTTATGAAAACCTTGGAATGGTGGATCATTCTATTGAAATGTTTTGGACATGTGTTTCCGAACACCTGATGATTTTGGTGATGAAAATGTTGAGGCATGAGCCTTAGCCCTTTATAAAACTGATGGTTGTCTGGATGCGATACCATTCCAATTTTATTGTACAACCACAATACCCGAAGATTGGGTAGGGCTTGACTGGAAACCTATATACCTTAGTATTAGTTCCCTCACGGACAAGGTCTGAGCCGAGGCTACCTTGTGAAGATTGTCCACCTGTGCAGTACCCAAGATGACAGTTGGTCATGGTTGGGAGGCCAAACTCACAGGAGAGGTGCTTATACTAGGGCGTGTAATTGAAAGGTTAGGATTGATTATCCGCATACTGAGTATGGTGAATTCAGGATTTGTTCCTAACGGATGTATCGAATGTTGTGGTGAAAGTGTACAATCTCTGCAGAGTGTCAAACTATTTGAATAGCCGCGTCCGTGGTTATGGACAGTTGGAGTGGCCATACTGTTCCCCCGTCAGACTTTTCAAAATGACATGTGAAATGAATTGAGACTTTGACTTGACCACAACAGGGTTGTGATATGAAATACAAGTTCCCACTTAGGTGTTATAAACTTTCAACTAGCATTCGTTGCTTCTAAACTTAGTAGAGATAAATCTGGCTTTTTGCAAAACAACCCTAGATCCTAGAGTCCTATTATCCAAAAAACCCTTTACCTATTAGTACTAGTTTGCGAGTACTTAAAGAGTACTCATGGCTCTGTCCCTGGCTATTCCCATGGCCAGACTATGAAGAGGAGTATCTGGAGGGTGGAACCCAGGAAGGTTACGACAACTAGGATCATCTCCCATCGTCAGCATTGCCTGTGACCCCGAAGATGGAGCTTCGCCTACGCTACCGTTATTATTACGTATTCCGCTGCTTGATGATGTATTAAGAACTGGATCATGAGATCCCTATTTGTGTAAGAACTTATGTACGGTTTGTAATGGATGATGTACTATGGTATCCAATTCTGTTATGTCTCGCAAAAATGGTAATCCTGGGATTGCGATGTATGGCATAACAGGCATCTGGGATTAAAAATCCGGGTGTTGATAGCACCGTTGCTAAGACTCGTCGTTTCGAAGCACCACGTCATGATCAGGTGTGATAGATTGTGCGTGTGCATACAACGGGAGAAAGCCAGATCTGCTCATGCGGAAACTAAGATTAATCTTGACGAGCCTAGAATGTACAAACATGGTCTCGGAACACGGAATACCGAAAGGTAAAGAATGAGTCATATAGTAGATATGATGAACATGTTGATTGTTCTCCTTTGAAACTACATCATTTCTCGTGATGATCAGACTTGATGTAGTGGATTTGGTTCATGTGATCACTAAAACAATCTGAGGGATATTGTTTTGAGTGGGAGTTCACCTAGGTTAATTTAAGTATTAATTAGAACACAATTTGTCATAAACTTAGTCTATTGCAGATATGTTGTACATCATGGCGGCCCCTACTATCAATTTTAATGCATTCCTAGAGAAAGAAAAGTTGAAAAACAATGGAAGCAACTCCGCGGTTTGGTTTCGCAATTTGAGGATTGTCCTTAATGCTGGTCAGTTGACCTATGTGCTGGATGCACTACTGGGTGACCCACCTGCAACTGATGCTACTGATGAGGTGAAGAATGTTTTCCTCGCTCGGAAGAATCAGTACTCCACAGTTCAGTGTGCTATCTTGTATGGTTTGGAATCGGAGCTTCAAAAGAGGTTTGAGAACTTCGACCCACATGATATTGTCCGTGAACTCAAAATGATATTTGAGGCTCATGCGGTAGTTGAGAGTTATGAAGCTTCTGAGAAGTTCTTTAACTACAAGATGGAAGTGGGCAGCTCCATCAGTGAGCATGTGCTTAAGATGTCTGGGCATGCCAATAAGCTCCAGAGCTTGGGTATAGTGATTCCTAATGCTTTGGGGATTCACCGTGTCCTCCAATCACTACCACCAAGTTACAAGAACTTTGTGATGAACTACAACATGCAGCACATGGATAAGTCGTTACCAGAACTCTACTCAATGTTGAAGTCTACAGAAGATGAGATCCAGAAAGAGCACCAAGTGTTGATGGTCAATAAGACCACCAATTTCAAGAAGAAAGGCAAGCCTAAGAAAAAGGGTAACTTCAAGAAGGGCAGTAATAAAGCTACCGTGCTGGCAAAGAAGACCAAGGCTAGGCCTAAGCCTGATACTAAGTGGTTTTACTACAAGGGAGAAGGTCACTGGAAGTAGAATTGCCCCAAGTACTTGGCGGATATGAAGAACGGCAACATCAAGAAGAAAGGTATATTCGATATACATGTTATTGATGTGTATCTTACTAGTAATCTTAGTAATGCCTGGGTATTTGATACTGGTTCGGTTGCTCATATTTGTAACTCGAAACATGTGCTGCAGAGTAAACGGAGACTAGCGAAAGACGAGGTGATGATGAGCGTTGGAAATGGATCAAAGGTTGATGTGATTGTAGGGTTTCGTAGCATGGAAAACAAAAAAATTCTACCGCATACAAACAAACAAGCCAAGATCTATCTACTAGATTGTAGCAACGAGTCGATGGAATAACTCACCCTCGAAGATTCCAAAGTGTTTAACGAGAGCAGATTCTCGTGGGTGATGTAGTCGTACTCTTCCCGATCTCAAGATCGCGTAGACGATCCTTCCGGCGCTGCGTTCCGGCAGCGCTCCCGCAGTCGGTCACACGTTCGGTACTCGACGAAGACCTTCCTCTCCCTTGTTCCAGCAGGCAGCGGAGGTTGTAGCACTCTCCTCGCGATTCCGGCAGCACAACGGCGTGGTACCGGAAGTAGAGGGGAGATCTCGCAGGGCTTCGCCTTAAGCCGGAGCGAGTATGGTGGAGTATGAGAGAGTCCCTCGGTGTTCTAGGGTTTAGACACGCTGAGGAAGAGGTGCTAGGGCCGGCGGCTAGGGCTTGGAGATGCCCAAGTCGGCGGCAAGGAGATCCCTAGGCGGCGGCTTGGAGGGCGGCGGCGGCTAGGGTTAGGGTTTTCGGGGCAAGGAACTTGTGTGCTAGGAGGGGCAGCCCTGCCCCTCCCTTTATAGGTGGGAGGCGCGGCCTAGGGGAGGGGAGTCCCTCCCCAACTCGGCTTGGAGGTGGGCCGGCGGTTGGAGGAGGGAACTCCTCCCCAACTCGGTTTCCCACTCCTCCTCTTTTCCTCTTTCCAAATTTAGTCGTTTGACTTTTCAAACTAGCTGTTTGACTTTTCAAACTAGGATTTGAATTAATCCTTTATTTGGTTCAGCGATGACACTTAGTACATGATGCAATCATACCAACTTGATACAACACATTCATGTACCCTTCCCCTCCGGAGTGCCGGACATTCCGGAACCTTCTAGAACATTCCTGATGAAAACACCGGAACCATTCCCCAACTCCGAAACGGGACTTTCCTTATATGAATCTTATTCTCCGGAGCATTCCGGATCTCCTCGTGATATCCCGGATCCCATCCGAGACTCCGAACAACATTCGGTCTCTTTCTCATCATTCCATAACTACTCAAAACAACGTCGAATCCTTAAGTGTGTCTCCCTACGGTTCGTGAATTATGCAGACATGATCGAGACACTTCTCCGAACAATAACCAATAGAGGAATCTGGAAATTCATATGGCTCCCACATATTTATACGATTACTTTGCGATCGAATGAACCACTTACATATGATACCAATTTCCCTTTGTCTCACGATAGTTTACTTATCCGAGGTTATGATCGTCGGTATCTCTGCATACCTAGTTCAACCTCGTTACCGATAAGTACTCTTTTCTCGTTCCCGTGGTATGTGATTCCTTGTGAGCCAGTCACATGCTTGCAAGCTAATTGGATGACATTCCACCGAGAGGGCCCAGAGTATATCTATCCGTCATATGGATGGACAAATCCCACTCTTGATCCATGTGTCTCAACCCATACTTTCCGAACACTCAATGCCACCTTTATAGCCACCCTGTTACGGTGTGGTGTTTGATGTCATCAAAGCATCCTTCCGGTAAAGGTGATATGCATGATCTCATGGTCGAAGGAATTAGGTTACTATGTATCAGAAAGCTTATAGCAAATGAACTATATTAAATGACTTGATCTTTATGCTACGCTTAACTATAGGAGTATGTCCATCACATCATTCTCCTAATGATATGACCCTGTTGTTAATAACATCTCTATGTTCATGATCAGGAAACCATGATCATATATTAACCAACAAGCTAGTTTAACAAGAGGCTTTACTAGGGACTCTTTTATGTTTACAAATCACACAAGTATTAATGTTTCCGGTTAATACAATTATAACATGGTATGTAAACATTTATCATAAGTATGAAGATATGATAATAACTACTTTATTATTGCCTCTTGGGCATATCTCCAACAGTCTCCCACTTGCACTAGAGTCAATAATCTAGTTTCAAACCTTTGTGTATTCAACACATATGGCTTTCCGGTGTTGTATGTACACGATTGCTAGTGATCAACTGATCTCCGGATCTGACACTTCCAGGTCCGTGTGTAATTGCATGTCTTTGCGTCTCTACGCAACACTCATTCTCTAATGAGATGGCTTTGTATAATTTTGGTACTTTGGTGAGACCTTTAGTTCTTTGGGGTTAAAACATGTTGATAATATTGTCGTACAATATATCTTCATAGTATTATCCCCTGTGAACTACACCTAGTTTGATAACAAACTACTTGACACAAATGCCCTCTTTAGCTGCTATTATAGCAGTCATATACTTAGCCTTTTGTTGTAGTATCTGTCACAATGTCTTAACTTTGGAACTCATCCAAATCCATTATGGAACTTACTTTCCATTATATTGTGCCACCCTTAGTTTAGATTGAGATAAACTTAATTTGTACTTTATGACAAAACTAGTATCAATGTAATTCATTTACAATGAACTAACCATCTATTTGTCACTTCTACAAAATAATATATTCTTAGTTCTTTTACAAGATCATAAGAATATCTTTACTATCGTCCAATAATCATCTTATGAATCATTCTGGTATATGCTCATAACATTTAGAGCATAGGACATATCTGGATTTGTACATATCACAACATGATTGATATAAATACTCTTTGTGATTTCATACATCAAGTATCAATCTACACTTGAATCTTTGTTTCACTTACCAAGTGTCAATACACTTGAATATATCATCAATATTGAACTCATTCAATCCTTTCTGTGCGACAAGAACCTTTCTTGTAGTTTCTATATTGAACTTATTCAATATATCATCTATGTACTTTCAACACAACCATATTAGCATCTATTGATGCCAAATATTTGGGTTTTGCCTAAGTCTTTCATCGGGATGAAATTCTTAATATGTGTTAATAAAAGATACATCATTTTTAATCAACAATATGTCTTCCACATAATGTATTAGAAATATGTCTTAGCGCTCCCACTTAATTTCTTGCAAATGCGAGTATCTTCATTGTCTCCGATGAAATTAAACTCTTTTAACAGTTTCATCATAGTGAAGATTCCAACTCCGCGATGCTTACTTCAACCATTGAAGTTTGCATATGCTTTTAGCATCCTTTGAATTAACAAAACCCTTTGGACCGTGTCATGCACACGTCCTAGGTAACCCTTCTATTAGAAGAACTTGTTTTGTTTATTCAACTACAACATAACAAAAATTATATGTAGTGGTTGCTACATTAATCCGGCTAGACTAAATATTGCTATGAAAGATCAAATCTTGTCATAGTCAACCTTTGAACATTTTGTGAACTCTTTCCCAACATGTCGACTATTTCATAGATGTGAAACATCCATGTCTACTTCTTTATAGATCCAAACACAACTGTAAGGTCTTAGACCTTTCTCGAGGGTCCTTCAAGTTCAAAACTTGATTTCTCGTGTATGGAACTATCACGGATTTTATGGCTTCAAGCCATTTGACGGAGTCAGGGCCCATCGTCGCTTCTTTGCATGTAGTCCGTTCATTATTCTCAAATAATGATTCAACCCTCAAATCTTGGTATTTGATTGTTTACTCGACCTACTTGGTTTAATAGGAACTTAGATCTCCGTGACCACAACCTTTGAGGCACGTGAGCCATGAGCATTATTGCTGCCTCCGGAACACTTTTCGGCGCTGCGCAACTCTGCACATATAGCTAAGGTTACTTTAACCTTATCAAAGTTCTATTGTCCTCCCACTTATCTTTTCACGAAAAATTCCTTCTCAAAGAAACTTGACGTTCTAAGTGACAAACACTTTTGTCTCCGGTGTTTATGGAGGAATAGTTAACAGTAATACAAAGACAGGTTTATCCGACTTTGGTTGCAAACATCTTCTCTTATGCATAGCATACCAATGTTTAAGAAAGGACTACTTGGGTTTTATCCCAAACCATAACTTTATATGGTGTCATTTCAGCGGATTATGATGGAGCTCTTTTCAGTGGAAAACGGTAGTCTCTAAAGCTTTTAATCTTTAAAATATAATGGCAGTTTTACGAATTACACCTTTGATCTTACCATGTCAAACAAGGTTTAATTACATATCTCGAACACTCCATACTCTTATGGTGTTTCGGGAAATGCAAATCCACAAAACGATTCCTTAAATCTTAGGTATTATGCTAAACTTGTAACTCAAATATCTTCCTTTATGATCTTTATCATAAACTATTTATATTCTTATTACAATGATTTTGCACTTCATCTTGAAAGACTTTGAACTTTTTCAAATGTTTCATACTTCATCCTTATTAAGTAAATATTCATATATTCACTCAAATTTTCGGAGAAAGCATATGAAGTTGAAATGCATCACTCTTGACTACATATAATGGATTTCATACAACAATATGTACAAGTTCCAATAAGCTAGTCATTCGTTCCCTTTTGGCCTATGAACGAAGTTTTAATTATCTCTAGGAAAGTTTCACAAGCGTCATGTGATCAAAAATCAAAAGACTCCAAAATTCCATCCACATGGAGTTTCTTCATGTTTTCTTTCCAATATAATTTAAACAGCGATGTCACTTCCTAAGTGATCTTTCAATCAATTTGTCTTTCGACATTTTTAGCACTATTTTTATGGATGTGATTTCTCCAACGAGATTTGTGAATCATCCATCTTTTATGGATTACGGCAATTATTTGAACAACCCTTTTGTTCTCATAATACCTGATAAAACAAATCTTGAAGGCAAGCTTTGATGTTTAACGAGCAACACAATAACCCTTTATTTGTTCTCAACATCATCACATATTCTTTTGCTAGTTACTTAGGCCATTGTAGTTCATGAATTCTGTTGTTTCGTATGACGATTCACACCAACAAATTCAGTATCAAATACTTAAGAACCACATTGTTTAATAAGCAAAGAATATATCCATAACATGTATATCATCTATATACTTAAGCTGAACAATTCTAGTCTTTTCTTTTCTGCCATATACTTATGAGATTCTCTTTCAGTATTTCCTGTTCGGTTTGAAAGAATCTATCAACATCAATAGTGGAGTCATACATATGACACATAGTCCAAAGCGTGTATAGTTAAATACCAATGTCTTTGGACTTGCACTTTGAAGTAGATCACCATTATCAAATGTTTGGTGTTCTTTCAAATTCCTTTCTTTAGTAATCTATTGGTGTAGTAAACACTTTACCTACATCAAATATTCACCCTTATCATGGAATTATCCATGATCAAGCTACTTTTAGCTTATAACGGTGAACTGCGAGTATAATGTTGCTCTCCAAAACATTTTGGAGGATTAGGACAACTAGTGTCTTCAACCTTTTGCAAATTCTCATCAAATACGAGAACATGACTTTTGCCATATTATACTCTATCATGTTGCAACCAAAACTTTGTTTCAGATATCACAATATCTTCCACACATCATGGTTTCTGAAACAACTCTTTCAGATCCTAGATAACCTTGATATTAAGACAATCCTTTGAATATCAAGAATCATGGAGACAAACATGATACTCATACACTAACACTTGGAACTGTCACTCTTGATTTAATACTAATTATTAAACTTCATGGAGTAACCGGAACTTACTGAAAGTTTGCAATAGGACTTTTAAACTTTAGATTAACACTTCAAAACAATACGATACCAGTTCATAAAGTAACTAACCAGAATTCTATAGTTCTATCATCTCAATTAAAACTAAGCGCAAGGTGGTAAACGGATGCCAATGACTACAACAACTATGCAAATTCACTTTGATTTAATTTATGATAAATAGTGTTCAACTTTTAATCATATTGCCGTTGAACTCCCACTCAAAACAATATCCCTCACATTGTTTTAGTGATCACACGAACCAAATCCACCACATCAAAACCGATCATCACGAGAGTTGATGTAGCTTCAATGGCGAACAATCAACATGTTCATCATATCTACTATATGACTCATGCTTTACCTTTCGATGATCCGTATTCCGAGACCATGTATGTACATGCTAGGCTCGTCAAGATCAACCTTAGCTTCCGCATGAGCAAATCTGGCTTGCTCACGTTGTATACACTCGCAGAATCTAACACACCCGATCATCACGTGGTGCTTCAAAACAACGAGCTTTAGCAACGGTGCTTACTAAAGATGAACACTTTAAAACTTGAAATTGTGTGCTTGAGGGATCATCTTATAATGCTACCGTCGTTAACTAAGCAATACAAGATGCATAAAAGGATTAACATCACATGCAATTCATAATATGTGATATGATATGGCCTTTCTTCTTGTGCTTCCGATCTCCATCTTCAAGCACGAACATGATCTCCATCATCACCGGCATTGCATCAAGGTCAATGACGCCGCTCCATGGTTGTCGTCCACCAGCTTCAACTATTACAACTACTTTGAACAGACAAGCGGGTCTTAACAGAATTTAAAGACAACCATATGGCTCCAGCCGGTTGCCAACTTACAATAAGGAACATTGCATACATCAAATATAATCACAATCATGGCCATATCACATCACAGCACACCCCTGCAAAACAAAGTTAGATGCCTCTACTTTCTTTGCATGTTTTACGTGGTTTGGGGCTTTCAATAAGTGTCGTTCTAACTTACGAACATGAACCACAACATTGATACTAGTATTGTTAATCACCCGTTGTAAATTGGATCTTAACTATGCTAGGAGAAACAAGCACCCGCAAAGCCACTTATGCAATACAAGTTGCATGTCAAGCGTGGAGCAAGTCTCATGAACGATGTCATGTAAGGTTAGCCCGGGCCGCTTCATCCCAACATCCCGCAAGATGCAAAGTACACAAGAAGCAATCGACAACAAAAGCATCAACACCCACAATGACCATTGTGTTCTACTCGTGCACAGATCTACATATAGACACGGCTCTGATACCACTGTAGGGTTTCGTAGCATGGAAAACAAAAAATTTCTACCGCATACAAACAAACAAGCCACGATCTATCTACTAGATTGTAGCAACGAGTCGATGGAATAACTCACCCTCGAAGATTCCAAAGTGTTTAACGAGAGCGGATTCTCGTGGGTGATGTAGTCGTACTCTTCCCGATCTCAAGATCGCGTAGACGATCCTTCCGGCGCTGCGTTCCGGCAGCGCTCCCGCAGTCGGTCACACATTCGGTACTCGACGAAGACCTTCCTCTCCCTTGTTCCAGTAGGCAGCGGAGGTTGTAGCACTCTCCTCGCAATTCCGGCAGCACAACGGCGTGGTACCGGAAGTAGAGGGGAGATCTCGCAGGGCTTCGCCTTAAGCCGGAGCGAGTATGGTGGAGTATGAGAGAGTCCCTCGGTGTTCTAGGTTTAGACACGCTGAGGAAGAGGTGCTAGGGCCGGCGGCTAGGGCTTGGAGATGCCCAAGTCGGCGGCAAGGAGATCCCTAGGCGGCGGCTTGGAGGGCGGCGGCGGCTAGGGTTAGGGTTTTCGGGGCAAGGAACTTGTGTGCTAGGAGGAGCAGCCCTGCCCCTCCCTTTATAGGTGGGAGGCGCGGCCTAGGGGAGGGGAGTCCCTCCCCAACTCGGCTTGGAGGTGGTCCGGCGGTTGGAGGAGGGAACTCCTCCCCAACTCGGTTTCCCACTCCTCCTCTTTTCCTCTTTCCAAATTTAGCTGTTTGACTTTTCAAACTAGCTGTTTGACTTTTCAAACTAGGATTTGAATTAATCCTTTATTTGGTTCAGCGATGACACTTAGTACATGATGCAATCATACCAACTTGATACAACACATTCATGTACCCTTCCCCTCCGGAGTGCCGGACATTCCGGAACCTTCTAGAACATTCCCGATGAAAACACCGGAACCATTCCCCAACTCCGAAACGGGACTTTCCTTATATGAATCTTATTCTCCGGACCATTCTGGATCTCCTCGTGATATCCCGGATCCCATTCGGGACTCCGAACAACATTCGGTCTCTTTCTCATCATTCCATAACTACTCAAAACAACGTCGAATCCTTAAGTGTGTCTCCCTACGGTTCATGAATTATGCAGACATGATCGAGACACTTCTCCGAACAATAACCAATAGAGGAATCTGGAAATTCATATGGCTCCCACATATTTCTACGATTACTTTGCGATCAAATGAACCACTTACATATGATACCAATTTCCCTTTGTCTCACGATAGTTTACTTATCCGAGGTTATGATCGTCGGTATCTCTGCATACCTAGTTCAACCTCGTTACCGATAAGTACTCTTTTCTCGTTCCCGTGGTATGTGATCCCTTGTGAGCCAGTCACATGCTTGCAAGCTAATTGGATGACATTCCACCGAGAGGGCCCAGAGTATATCTATCCGTCATATGGATGGACAAATCCCACTCTTGATCCATGTGTCTCAACCCATACTTTCCGAACACTCAATGCCACCTTTATAGCCACCCTGTTACGGTGTGGTGTTTGATGTCATCAAAGCATCCTTCCGGTAAAGGTGATATGCATGATCTCATGGTCGAAGGAATTAGGTTACTATGTATCAGAAAGCTTATAGCAAATGAACTATATTAAATGACTTGATCTTTATGCTACGCTTAACTATAGGAGTATGTCCATCACATCATTCTCCTAATGATATGACCCTGTTGTTAATAACATCTCTATGTTCATGATCAGGAAACCATGATCATATATTAACCAACAAGCTAGTTTAACAAGAGGCTTTACTAGGGACTCTTTTATGTTTACAAATCACACAAGTATTAATGTTTCCAGTTAATACAATTATAGCATGGTATGTAAACATTTATCATAAGTATGAAGATATGATAATAACTACTTTATTATTGCCTCTTGGGCATATCTCCAACAGTGATCGCGGTCGTCACGATACCTCTTCATCTACCATCGGGATTAGTTTTATACTTAAATAATTGTTATTTGGTGCCTGCGTTGAGCATGAACATTATATCAGGATCTTGTTTATTGCGATACGGTTAATTGTTTAAGTCCGAAAATAATGTTTGTTCGATTTATATGAGTAGTATGTTTTATGGTCATGCATCTTTGATAGATGGTCTATTCTTGTTGAATCTCGATAGTAGTGATACACATGTTCATAATATAGGCGCTAAACATTTGAAATTGAATGATAATTCTACATACATGTGGCACTGTTGTCTTGGTCACATTGGAGTGAAGAATATGAAGAAACTCCATTCCGATAGACTTCTTGAATCACTTGATTTCGAATCACTTGAAAGATGCGAAGCACATCTGATGGAAAAATGACTAAGACTCCATTTTCTGGTATGATGGAGAGAGCTACAGACTTATTGGAAATCATACATACCGATGTCTGTGGACCGATGAGTGTGGCATCGCGCGGTGGTTATCGTTATGTTCTTACTTCCACGGATGACTTGAGTAGATATGGGTATATATATTTCATGAAACATAAGTCTGAAACTTTTGAGAAGTATAAGGAATTTCAAAATGAAGTAGAGAATAAACATAACAAGAAGATTAAATTTCTACTATCTGATCGTGGAAGTGAATATCTAAGTTACAAGTTTGGCGAGCATTTTAAGAAATGCGGAATACTTTCACAATTGACACCGCCAGGAACACCAAAACGTAATGGTGTGTCCGAACATCGTGATCGAACTCTCTTAGATATGGTTCGGTCTATGATGTCACTTACACTGTGTTTGGATGTATGAAATTTAGCTCGGAATTGAATTGATCTAAAAATTCCAAATCCAAGTTGGAAAGGAAATGGACTACAATTCCATTTCTGTTGTTTGGGTGCATATGGAATTTTCGCTTGGAATCATAGGCTAGCACCCAATTCTAAATCCTGTTTGGATGTGCAAGCCATGGAATTGAAAGTTTTGTTAATAGAATTGAATGTTTTGTTAAGTTTTGACAATATGAACTTGTATACATGTATAGAAATAGTTGTGTATATTTGATGTTTATATTATTATTTTTCATACATAATAAGATTAAAATATCAGAACATGGATAATAATATTGTCTAACAAATAGCACAAGTGGGTAAATTTTGTCTCTTACATATACTAGCACACATAACACAAGCCGCTTAACCACTCACCACTGAATTATTCTTCTCAGGTTTTCCAATTTAAAAAAAAAACACAATTACTACATGTAGAACACTCCCAGTACACAAACTAGAAGAGATCAGGGAGAGGACGGATTGGGGATAGGCCAGGGCAGGCCGCCGTTTGCCTCCGGCCTCCGTTCGCCTACCGCCACTGTTCGCCTCCCGCTGCTTCCCCGCCTTCTGTCGTTCGGCATAGCTCGATCTAGGGTTTGGGGCGGGGCAGGTGGAGGGGGGCGGACGCCATGACCACCGCCAGCTAGCTCCGAGAGAGTGGGGGAGAAAAAAGGGATGAAGGAGGAGGTCACGGAAGAGGAGCTATAGGGGAGACTTGCTAGAGCCAACGCCGCCTTCCTGTAGCGCGGTGCGCTCCTCTTGTCGCGTGGGGGAAGAAAAGAGGGACGAAGGAGGACGAAGCAGTACGCGCGGGGCTGAGTTTCCGAGCCTTTCCGAGCTCCTCCGCTCATAAACGAGCGTGCAGAACTAACACGGGGCGCGGGCCGGCTTGGAATTGGGTCTAGCTTTCCACGGTCCAATTCGTATGCCACCCAAAAACGTGAATTTGGTCCAGCCATTTCCAAAAGGCCAATTCCAGGCCCCAATTATGACATCCAAACATAGCGTTATAGATTTACCTTTGTCGTTTTGGGGTTATGCATTAGAAACAGCCGCATTCACTTTAAATATGGCATCATCTAAATCCGTTGAAACGACACCGTATGAATTATGGTTTGGGAAGAAACCTAAGTTGTCGTTCCTTAAAGTTTGGGCTTGTGAAGCCTATGTAAAGAAGTTACAGCCCGACAAGCTTGAACCTAAAAAGGAAAAATGCGTCTTCATAGGATACCCGAAGGAAACTATTGGGTATACCTTCTATCATAGATCCGAAGGCAAAATCTTTGTTGCCAAGAATGGATCCTTTCTAGAGAAGGAGTTTCTCTCGAAAGAAGTGACAGGAAGGAAAGTAGAACTCGACGAGGTTGTCGAAACTTCTCTCGGATTTGAGATTAGCGCAGCACCAGAAGAATTTCTTGTGGCGCCTACACCAATAAGAGAGGAAGCTAATGATGGTGATCATGAAACTTCGGTCAAAGTTACTATGGAACACCGCAGGTTGATGAGGACTCGTACCACTCCCGATTGGTATGATCCCGTTATGAGTGTCATGTTGGTGGACAACACCGACGACCCTGCGACATATAAGGAAGAGATGATGAGACCAGATTCTAACAAATGGCAAGAAGCCATGAAATCCGAGATTGGATCCATGTACGAAAACAAAGTGTGGACTTTGATGGACTTACCGGATGGCCTGAAGGCTGTCGAGAACAAATGGATTTTCAACAAGAAAACAGATGCTGATGGTAATGTAACCGTCTATAAAGCTCGACTTGTCACAAAAGGATTTCAACAAATTCAAGGATTTGACTATGATGAGACTTTCTCACCGGTAGCAAAGCTAAAGTCTGTGAGGATTTTGTCAGCAATCGCTGCATATTATGATGATGAGATATGGCAGATGGATGTCAAAACGGAGTTCCTCGATGGAGACATTAATGAAGAGTTGTATATGGTACAACCCGAAGGTTTTGTCGATCCTAAAGATGCTAACAAGGTATGCAAACTTCAACGGTCCATTTATGGATTGAAGCAAGCATCCCGAAGTTCGAATCAACGTTTTGATAAAGTGATCAAAAGTTTTGGTTTTATACAAACTTATGGAGAAGCTTGTACTTACAAAAAGTGAGTGGAAGCTCTATAGCATTCCTGGTACTATATGTGGATGACATATTGTTGATTGGGAATGATATAAACCTTCTTAAAAGTGTCAAAGATTATTTGAATAATAGTTTTTCAATGAAGGATCTTGGCGCCGATGTTGTGACCTTGTTATTAACAACATACAATGTCCATGATCAGGAAACCTTGATCATCATGTTATTCAATGAGCTAGTTTATATGAGAGGCATAACTAGGAACACTTTATTTTTTTATTAAACAAACATGTATTAACATTTCCTTTTAATACAATTATAACATGTAAAATAAACATCTATCATATACTTGGAATACGATAATAACAACTTTATTATTGCCTCTCGGGCATATTCCCTTCATCTAGAGTGGGTCATACCTGCCTGGAATACACATGGTCCGAAAGTGGGGGCACCCCGGCCTACATGGGCTAGGGAGCCACGGCCACCAAGGCCCATGCGCCCCCAGGAGGGGAAACCCTAGGCGCCAAGGGTGATGGAGAGATCGACTTGGGGGGCAAGTCCCCCTTGGCTGCAGCCAGCCCCTAGGGCTTGGCGGTAGGGCTAAGGCTCCCCTCGCGCCTATATAAGGAGGCGCATGGGTGGAGGCGCATCCCTTCCTCCCCTACAACTGCCTCTCTCTCTCTCTCTCTCTCTCTCTCTCTCTCTCTCTCTCTCCTTCTCTCCCTATAACGCTGCAGCAGTTTAGGCGAAGCCGTGCGGTAAATTCTCCACCATAGTTGGAACTTGTTGTGCTGCCAAAATCTCTCTCTCTCACCCAATAGTAGTTTTAGGTTGGTTCCAAATGCTGGTCGACAAAAGCACCAAAATATATTCATTGAGGACAAAAGTTGCTTTGGCAATCATAAAACTTGCTTTTATTTCGAAAAGTTGCCTCGTCGATGACAGAAATTGCGTGTTCGAACAAAAAACTTATTTCGTTGGGCACCAAACTTAGTTTGTGATGTAGCTAAGTTGCCTAGTTGGGCACCAAAGTTGCTCAGTCAGGCACAAGTTCTCTTGTCGGGCTCCAAAGTTGCCGCATAGGAGACATATGTTGCCTCATCGGGCACAAAAGTTGCCTTGTTAGGCTCCGAACTTGCCGCATATGGGACATATGTTTCCTCATCGGGCATAGAGGAAACTTTGGAGCCCGACTGAGAAACTTTGGAGCCTAGCGAGGCAACTTCGGAGCCCAACTGAGAAACTTCTGTGCCTGACTGAGCAACTTCGGAGCCCAGCAAGGCAACTTTGGTGCTCAACTGAGCTACTTCGGATCCCGACTTAGTAACTTTTGTGCCTGATTAAGCAACTTCGGAGCCCGACAAGGCAACTTTGGTGTCTCGCCGCGCATTGAAGTTGCCTCGCCCGGCTCCGAAGATGCCTCGTTAGGCACAAAAGTTGCCTCGTAGGGCTCTGAAGTTGCCCCACCGGGAACCGAAGTTGCCTCGCGAGGCACAAGTTGCTTCGCCGGACACCAAAGTTGCCTCGTCAGGCTTCAAAGTTGCTTCGCTAGGCACATAAGTTGCCTCATCGGGCTCTAAAGTTGCCTCGCCAGAAACCGAAGTTGCCTCACCGGGCTCCCAAGTTGCCTTGCCATGAACCGAAGTTGCCTCTTCAAGCACAGAAGTTGCCCGGGCTCCGAAGTTGCTTCGTTAGGCACCTAAGTTGCCTCACTGGGAACTGAAGTTGCCTCTTCAGGCACCGAAGTTGCCTCCCCGGGCTCCGAAGTTGCCTTGCCGGGAACCAAAGTTGCCGACAGAAAAAATTTGCCTCGTTAGGCACAGAAGTTACCTTGTCGGCCTTCGAAGTTGCCTCACCAGGAACCAAAGTTTCCTCGTCAGACCCTGAAGTTTCCTCGCGGGGCTTCGAAAGTTGCCACGCCGGGCAAAAGTTGCCACGCCGGGCTCCGAAGTTGCTCGTTAGGCACAGAAGTTGTCTCATCGGGCTCGGAAGTTGCTTCACCGGGAATCAAAGTTGCCTCGCGGGGCACCAAAGTTGCCTCGTCGGGCTCTGAAGTTACCTCATCGGACTCCAAAGTTGCCTCGTCAGGCACAAAAATTGATCTGTCGGGCTCCGAAGTTGCCTCGCCTGGCACCGAAGTTGCCTCGTTAGGCACAAAAGTTGCCCCGTCGGGCACAGAAGTTTCCCTGTTGGGCACCAAAGTTGCTTTGTCAGGCATCAAAGTTGCTCCGTAGGGCACCAAAGTTGCCTCATCGGATATCGAAGTTGCTCTATCAAGCATCAAAGTTGGCCAGTTGGGCACTGAAGTTGCCCTGGTCAGGCACCGAAGTTGCTCTCTCGAGCACCAAAGTTGTCCAGTTGGGCACCGAAGTTGCTCGGTCGAGACATCAAAGTTGCTATGTCGGGCGATGAAGTCGCCTCGTCGGGCAACTTTGTGAAGATGTTAGCCAACATTTTGTTAGGATTGAGCAACTATTACATGCATTTAGACAACAATCTAAAAAAAATAAACAATTACAGTCCAATCGTCAAAAATCTAACCAAAAGAAGAGCCTAGCATGGCCCACAAAATTCCTAGCACTATTTCACAGGCTTTACATGTGGTCGAGGTTTAGATTAGCTCCAACACCCTTTTCCGTGTCTCGCGAATGTTAAACTTTCTAAACGAATTAGAAAACACCGCCACCGGACCTCTGCTCGCTGCACCACCTCCACAAGAAAGTTCAGCTGCGCACACAAGCTTCTCCACGCGTTCTCCTCTGCACGTATCAAGGAGCAGTCTTGCTGCTCCCTTCTCTCTTACCTGCAGGCTGCTAGTGATTTTCACAGCCGCCGATGAGCTTCGTAGCGGAGCAGGAGAAAGGGGAGGTTGGACGGCTCGTAATGGACATGGGGAGGCTGGCCACGCGTGGCGGAGATGGCCGGATGTCGATGCCTATCGCTGGATACCACGAACCAGAGCAGCGCACCGGGAAGTTACTGCGGAGCGCGACACCGGAGGCTACAAACCAGGGCGTGCTTAGGGAGGAGGTGCGGGAGGCCGCGAACCGGAGCGGCGCCGAGGGAGTTTGCCGGGAGGAGGCGGCACCATGGCTGGGACAGAGATGGGGTTCGGGAGTTTTTTTTACGCGAGGAACGTTTAGAGAAGATAGACCAGATTGTGCGGTCGTCGGGGGTGCGCTTGGCCCGTCGTTCTGGCGCGCGGGCGCCGATAAGTATTTGGATTTTCTTAATACCCTTTTGTGATAGACATGTTGTCCTTTTCGAAATTAGCACTACCACTTCTAAACAAACACATGCAAGGAATGGTCATGGATGACTTCCAGATACGGTACTCTACTTAATAGGTCTAGAGCTCCTCCCTAAGATCTGGCATCCTCGCTTGGGGTTGGCTCTCCTTGTATGGCTCCTGCTAGATGAACTTGTCATAGATTACAAGTTGGCTCCCCCTTATTATTCCTATGATACATAGTATCCGGCTCTAACACTATTTGTATCATGTCCACTTCAATCACAACTCTACATCGCCACAAATATCCGATACAAACTCAACAACAAATGGGGTTTTCTATTACTCATATATTTTCTGTTCATACCTTCTAACTCTAATTATGTTCTTTCGACCGCCACTCCCTATCATAGCATGAATGTCACTCTCCGGTGTTACATCAACGTAGACACGTATGGGTGTGTTTAGATTGTGACCAAATTATAACTTACCAATTTATTGGCTATGACCAAAAAATTGGTGTGTGTTTGGATGGTCAATTTTTTGGTATTGCTAATGCCGCACTACCAACTTTAGTTTATTTTGTTAGCCAATAGTAGCTAATTCATGGTCAACAAGACATCAATCCAATTTTGGCAACCAAATTTTTTGTTAGCACAACCCTGGACATAAACCAAACATACCTTATATGCGAAGGCAAGAGGACGTAAGGTGGCAGCCCAGTAAGCTGAGACCAACATGGTCACACCGGCTGGTACATGTGAACTTATTCTTCTGATCAATATATATGTACGGCTTGCCTACGGGAGATTATAGGCCATTACGCATATGTAATTTCCATATAGTTAGATATAGTAGTATCCTTTGAAAAAAAACTAGGAACAAACGATTGATCATTAAAACTGTAATGTTGCAAACCACTTTCCATTAAGTATAGATTGCTAGCTACCCGCAAAAAAAAAGTATAGATTGCTAGCTTTGCCAAAAAAAAATATAGGTAAAATAAAAATAAGAGTGAATTCAACTTTTTACCCTCTATTTGTGTATTTGAGACACTAATTATCCTATTTAGTAGAAGTTATACTCGAATGTTCTATTTAAGAAAATTCTAAGCATGATTTTGCCCTATTTTAGCATTCAACATGTGTTTTTGGATAAAGCTGACATGTTAGGACGATATGCCGCCACAAAATATGTCAAGATCGGAGAACATCGTCGTCGATCATATCTACCCTTCTCTGCACCAAATGTTCTATTCTTTGTTGCCATCTCGATAAGTTCGAAGTTCAATCGTCACCTCACACCTTGCCCAATAGATATGCATCAGAAAATGAGGGTTTAAAGTTTTCAAACATGATAATTTAGATGAATTTTTACTACATAGGGTAATTAATGTCACAAATGCACAAGTAGAGGATAGAAAGTAGAATTCACTCTAAAAATAAACATAAGAATAGTAATGTACTAGCTAAGCTAGTAACAAGTGCCAATTGTAGTATTTTACCGTTCACAAATCACCTTTGCGTAAATCTGTAGCATGAGTTAGCCTATAATAGAGGCCTTACTTAGGGAGGAAGTCACATGCCACTAGAGTTAATTTTAGTCAACTTTCTTTGTCGTCAACTTAAGATACGTACATATGCATGCACACTATAGTTAATTTCAGTCAACTTTCTTCCTTTGCCACCAACATAAGATATTGTACATAAAATTCATTAATTAGCCAAAACATTGGCTTGCTTGAATAAGTGACTTCTACAGTGAACTCAAATTGTTTTGGTCCGTTCGTTTCCGTGAATCCTAAGGTCTAGATTAGTTTGTATTAGTACTTAGAACATCGGTAGTATTAATTGTACTGGTGCTTAGAATATTGATAGTATAACTTGGTAAATGGGAAAATTGGCAAAATACCACACAACTTGCACTGATCTCAGTGTCCATCCATTGTGACCAACCCGAATGCTCGTGACACCACCTTCTCCCCTATGTAGTATCGACAATATGCAACGGTTTCAAGGTTCACTACAAGAAATGTGCTAATTTTTGACCCTTCATATTGGTCACTGAATGGTCATTGTCTCTATTTTATGATCTTCTTGTGACCAAAAACACATGGTCAAAAGATGAGAGTCACTGGCGAACTATAAAGACTTTTTTTGTAAATTGATCATAGACTGTTATGACCAATATAGTGGTTTGGTCATCGGCTATCTAGCCTGTCCACATAAGCCAATTCTATGTGGCATAGTCTATCCACGTAAGCCAATCCTACGTGGCAATGCTTCTTCATCGAATTCACCCTAGTCCAACAATCTACATGGGCTGAGTTCAATGAGTTCAAGCCTTTTTATTTTACAAGTTTGGCATTTACAGCCCGGTTCTTTAGTAGGCCAAGCCCAACAATTCTATCCACATGTTTTTCTAGTCTGGGTTTACTTTGGCCCAATATATTTCTGAAATGGCTTTTCTTTGACTCAATATTTTTATGTCGTGGCATTCCACTTGTTCTCACATTTTAACAACACAAATTAGAAATATTTGAAATGGAGAAGTTTTCATAACATAGATGGCAAAAATTTGAAATGGACAGAAAAAGAATATACAAAATACTTGAAATAGTAGGCAAACTTATTCTATTACGGTCTTACATAGTGTTCATACAACTACATGCTGACTAACAGTACAGTATATAACTACAACTAAATTATAACGAGCTTTGTAGGCCTTCAGGCTTCTTTAGATTTTTCAATCTTCAGGCTTCTATAAATTTCAGTAGTCTGGAACTGCTGTAGAAGAGAAAGGCCACTTTTATTAGAATTAATAACAAAATAGAATTGCTACTCTACAAGCAGAAAATTATTCGTTTGGTTGGGCTGGGAAAATCATGCTGCAAAAACCTAGTAGAACTATTATTTTCTAGTCATATATCCATATAATAAGAAAACCTGGATGTCCTACTAACATGTATAAATCTGGAGCTACTATGCACATAGTGAGAGTAAATATGGAGCTAATATGGAAACAGTAATTTGGAGCTAATATGAAAATAGTAATCCAGAGCTAATATGCAAATAGTAATCTGGAGCTAACATATAGAAGTTTCACCAGATATTTGTGTTCCAAGATCTGATTTGCTGATGAACATTACAAGTTACGACATGTAACTTCAGAATTATATATGGAGTTTTAATTAGGAAGTAACATTACAAATTATATGGCATACTACATAAGTATAAAATTGATTTCATATCACATATATTAATTAGAGTACATACGTATATATATGTTCAAAGGTGAATGGAACAGCTCAAATGGATTAAGCTCCACTGACCCATCTTGATTTCTGAATATATCGAGATATTACTTCCAGAGCTTAGAAAATAGCCACTGTTATTAACTACCTTTGAAAAAAAGAGCTTCAAAAATGCATGAGAAGCACATACAACAAGACACAACAACCAACAGCACACCCATCGAGGTTTGAAATAATCAGTTCACACGCGAAGATAGCTCGAGGTTAAAATCCTATCAAATCCAAAAACAAAAAGAAGTGAAATAACAAGTTCCAGAGGAAAACAATTCCAACTTCTGAGGTCTAAACTAATTGGGAAATGCAACTATTACAAAAGAGCCGCTTAACATTTTTCTACTAAATCACCAAAGAAGTATTCTTAGCCTAGCATACATGAACCATGTAATGGTTAAGAAACAATAATTTCAGCGCCTTCTAATCAAATAAAGGGTTAAAGAAGAAGAGCATGCTAAATGATTTTCATTTGCTATAAGAAAATATCCATGAATACTAACAGATATATGCAACATAACCATTATACAACAGCATATATTTGTAGTGTGGGTATATAGTGTAACATCTTGCAGGTTAATAACATCACATAATCTTTAATCTTACATGAGCAAGCATGCAACTAGGTGAACAAAAATACATTTGCAACTATAAGCCACATACAACAGATGCTTGATTGGAGTAGGCTCCTCTAACTTTGATCTGAACTTCTTAAGTTGCCAACAGTGGTGGAGTTTTGCTGAACTTTAATAGTGATCGATCATGTCGATGGACACTGCTGCTGTAACTAACTCAACTAAGATCAATCATACTAACATATCAATCAACAATTATTCATTGAAGACAACAATTTATTGGACATTAAACCTAAATAGTCTAACAATTGCAATGCAGACTTGGAGGCTGTGTCAAATGCAATGCGGCTAAACATGCTATATTACGCACAAGCACCATCTCTTAAGACAAATAACACGGTAGAAGAGGTACAGAACATAAAAAATGATCCAGGTTTACTAATATTGCTCTGCATTGAGATATGAATGATGACAAGGTAGCTCAATCAAACCTGGGGCTGGTACCGAAACATAAGGATCATCGTGCAACATCATCACCACAGCAGCATGAGGAACACCCCACCGCTTCCTAAAATTCAAAATAAATATATATACAACTATTCCACCTAACACCTGCTAAACGGGCCGGCCCGCGTGCCCGAGGACGCGGCACGGGCACGGGGCCCGTCAAGCCACGTGCCGGGCTCGGGCCAGGCTTTTTTGGCGTGCCATGGGCCGGCCCGCCTAGGCACGGCCCGTTGGCCAGGTTTGATCCTGTGGAGGGTAGCAATTTGGGTTGGGTTTTCTCAGTGCGTGGACAACTTTACCAAAATAGCCCTGGTAATTGTGTGGCACGGGACTAGATTTATGGGTGTTCCAGTCAAGCCACGTGCCGGGCTCGGGCCAGGCTTTTTTGGCGTGCCACGGGCCGGCCCGCCTAGGCACGGCCCGTTGGCCAGGTTTGATCCTGTGGAGGGTAGCAATTTGGGTTGGGTTTTCTCAGTGCGTGGACAACTTTACCAAAATATCCCTGGTAATTGTGTGGCACGGGACTAGATTCATGGGTGTTCCAGTCAATTTTGGTGGGTGAGGGCATGAGGGGTGAGTTCCGGAGAGTTGGATCGAGCAGCTGTGGACGGCTGAGATCCACTTTTATGGGTGATCTGTGGATAGCCTCATTCCTCCATTCTGATTGGCTCGACAAAACTATACATGGATTGAAGGTTTGATTTTGTTCTTATAGTCACATTCATAGCATAGTTTGTTCTAATGTGTCCATATTGTGCACATATGTGTATCTTGATGGCAAACAATGTTATATGAGAAAGTTTTTCTTTTTGGCACACAAAAAAGGCATTTTACATTTTACGAGCGCCAAAATCGGGGCGTTTTGTGAAACAACCACCCAAATAAAAGTTTCAAAATGGTACCACCATATTTTAAAAAATATTAGACCATGTTATATGCACGATGTCCCAACCGGGGTATCTCAAACATTTCCGTCCACTTCTCATGACAAGACAAATGTTTACCGAATCGGGCATAAAATTTTTAAAAACGGTCTAAACAATGTAAAACCTTCACGTGGTGTCATATTATTTGACATATTTGCAAGAAAAAATACTAAACTTGGTATATTGATTGCATCTCAAAAAACTCGTCGCCTTGCTCCTCTCCTCAAATGGATAGGGCAACTCGCTTCCGGAGCTAGACGTGGAGGTGGGAGTGGACTGGGGGCGGAGCCGCTCGAGGGAGGACGGGAGTGGCCCTATCGCCGTTGGATCTTGCGTCCACCGACGAGTGGGAGGGGGCTTGGGGCGAAGTGCGTTGATCTGGGGCAGGGAGGGTCGATCTGGGACAGGGTGCATCGATCTTGGTGGTGCACGAGGCGAGGTAGGGGTGGGTGGGTGCGGGCTATCAACCACCAAGGTGGGAGTTGGCGGCGCATGAGGCGAGGTGGGTGCAGTGGCTCGGGGTCGGGGAGAAGGGTTGGGGCTGAGGGGGAGGTGGTACTCGCAGCAAGGTAAATCCTTTGCATGACGTCTTATTATGTGACATATTTTCAAGGAAAAATACCAAACTTGGTATATTGCAAGTGTCTCAAAAAAACCTTCTCAGAAATGACCTATTATGTTCGAGGTTTCATGACTTTCGGACCAAACGACCAATATTATATCCAGAATTGTGGTATAATTTGTGATAATGTGCGTATATTATGCACTCATGTGCATCTTGGGATAGCGAACAATGTTGCAGGAGGAAGTTTTCCTTTTCATCGCACAGAAAATACACTTTCTATTTTCCGAATGCCGAAAAAGGGGCGTTTTGTGAAGCAACCACCAAATGAGAGTTTCAAAATGGTTCCACCATAATTTTAAAAAATATTAGACCATGTTACATGGACAATGTTCCAACCAGGGTATCTCAAACCTTCCGATCCACCCCTCATGAAAAAGACAAATGTCTGTCAAATCAGTAGGAAGTGGGTCAATTTGAACTACATGTACATGATTTAATGCTTATGATTTTTTGAAAAAATCATTTTGAGATTCACAATATGATGTTTTGTAAGAGATCTAATGAAAGTTTAGCGAGGCTCATCCCCTGGCTAGGAACCTTCATGCCCGTTGTTTTGACCATAGTTTGAAGCGGGCATGAAAAATTCAAAAACGGTCCAAACGAGTAAATCCTTCGCGTGGCGTCATATTATGTGACATATTTGCAAGAAAAAATATCAAACTTGGTATATTGCAAGTGTCTTAAAAAAACCTTCTCAGAAATGACATATCATGTTTGAGGTTTCATCGCTTTCGGGCCAATCGACTAATGTTATATCCAGAATCGTGGCATAGTATGTGATAATGTAACCATATTGTGTATGCATGTGCATCTTGGGATGGCGAATAATATTGCAGGAGGAAGTTTTCCTTTTCGTCGTACAGAAAATACACTTTCTATTTTCCGAATGCCGAAAAAGGGGCGTTTTGTTAAGCAACCACCAAATGAGAGTTTCAAAATGGTTCCACCATATTTTTTAAAAATATTAGACCATGTTACATGGACAATGTCCCAACTAGGGTATCTCAAATCTTTCAGTCCACCTCTCGTGAAAAAGACAAATGTATGTCAAATCGGTAGGAAGTGGGTCCGATTTAAACTACATGTACATGATTTAATGCTCATGATTTTTTGCAAAAAATCATTTTTAGGTTCACAATATGATGTTATATCAGAGATCTAAAGAAATTTTAGGAGGCTCATGCCCTAGCTAGGAACCTTCATGCTCGCCGTTTTGACCATAGTTTGAAACAGGCATAATAAATTCAAAAATGGTCCAAACAAGGTAAATCCTTCACGTGGTGTCATATTATGTGACATAGTTGCAAGTAAAAATACCGAACTTGGTATATCGTTTGCATCTCGGAAAAACCTTCACAGAAATAACCTATCTTGTTCAAGGTTTCATGGCTTTCAGGACAAACGAACAATGTTATGGCGAGAATCATGGCATAGTTTGTGATAATGTGCCCATATTATGCATGCATGTGCATCTTGGGATGAAGAACAATGTTGCAGGAGAAAGTTTTCCTTTTTGCCGCACAAAAAATGCATTTTCTATTTTCCGAATGCTGAAAAACGGGGCGTTTTGTGAAGCAACCACCAAAATGCTCATTCAAAATGCTACCATCATATTTTTCCAAAATACTATACCACCTTAAATAGACAATGTCCCAACCGGGGTATCTCAAACCTTTCCGTCCACCCATCGCAAAAAAGACAAATTTCTGACAAATCGGTAGGAAGTGGGTCCGATTTAAACTACGAGTACATGATTTAATGCTTATGATTTTTCGTAAAAATCACTTTTATGCTCAAAATATGATATTTTATCAAACATGCACTAAAAGTTTTGTACGATCCAACTGCTAGACGAGGACGGTCACCCCCGCCATTTTGACCCTGCTCTGATATTCACTTTATTTTGTGATGTAAGTACTAAAATTATAGTGCAGAATGGCACTAGTATAATTTACACTCAAACTAGACAACATTTGATTGACAATTGATTTTGGTTTATCTCGATCCAAAGTCATATGCAAAATTGAGAGTGAAATTACATTTCTATAATTTCTGGAAAAAAATTTGAGCTCTCTCTATTTAAATGGGTTGAAACTTATTAAACCCACGAATTCATACTAGAAAGTAACCTTATAATGGCTCATGGGCGCCGGTGGACAATTTCAGCAAAAAAAAGAGTCGGGCCTCCGCACACCGAGGCCCAGCAAATGAATCCTACTAAATAGACTTCGCGCAGCTAGTTTTACACGAAACTTGTTGCATCCCGGTGGTTGTATTTATTCTGTGTAAGGGGAAGGTCGCGGGTTCAAGCATTGTTCGTTGCACCTTGTTGTAGAATTAAGAGCACGAATTTGGCGGCTATCTCGGCTGAAACAAATAGGTGCATGCACATGTATTTATAACAATAAAGTGGCATTATTGTAGTGGTTTGGTCAAATGCACATGCCACACGACACGTAGACAAATTGCTTAGGTGGCGGTCCAGTCATCCAATTTGTACTTGAACCTTACATGATATGAAGATGGTTTAGAATGATCATAGATCTATGACCAAAAAATCCATAGTCGTTAAGAAAAGGTCACTAGTCACAAATAGGTGCATGCACATGTATTTATAACAATAACGTGGCATTATTGTAGTGGTTTGGTCCTCAGCACGAATCGAAGAAGTTCAAGGTTCAAATCACAAGTGCTGCCTTTTTTTAATTACGCAAATGCACATGCCACACGACACGTAGACAAATTGCTTAGGTGGCGGTCCAGTCATCCAATTTGTACTTGAACCTTACATGATATGAAGATGGTTTAGAATGATCATAGATCTATGACCAAAAAATCCATAGTCGTTAAGAAAAGGTCACTAGTCACCATATTTCTTATAGTGGTTGTGCGCAAAGCTGTCATGAGATGAACCGACACCGAATGGTGCATAGATGCGAACGGACTTAGCATTGTCAAGAACAACTCCGGAAGAATTTGCTAGGCGTCGATTGTTGATGCTTCCATCTAAATTTTATTGGGCTAGTTTTGTGCAAAAAATGCTCATAATTAGTTGGCTTAGTTGTGAGTCAAACTTAGTTATTCGCTAGGCACCGACCACCGACACTTCCATCTAAATTTTATTGGGCTATTTTTGTGCATAAATTGATCATAATTAGTTGGCTTAGCACCGAGTCAAAGTGAGTACTTTCCAGGTTTAATTCCATGGATGGAGGTGGAATTCATTAAGTGGGACCAGAGTGTGTCCCGTGTGGCAGCGGTGCCATGGCGAGGATACTTGGCCGCCATTCACATACACACAAGTGAACGATATATGTATAAAAAGGACATCGTGAATCAGTTATTGGGAATTAAGGTTACTGCGATGCCATATTTAGTGGGACGATGAGACCCACAAAAAATAATTTCCTACCTAAAAGGTATACCCTTTGAGATCAATGTTGGTTATATTTTATTCATACTAGTCACCTCTCACCGATTGTAAGTGAAAGAACATGTGGGCCCCATGTATGGTTTTGGTAATTAATGACAATATTTATGGACTAATGTGTGTATTAAGTTATACTTGTAGGATTTGTCCATTAGCATCACTTGGAGCATGTATTGGCTTCAAGGTCGATGAAATGATAAGAAGATGTGTTGTGCAAGCTCAAAATGCACCATCTATAGAAGATCTCATGTTTGATGCTTGCCATTCTCGGTGATCATGGATCGATGATGAGGAATTAAGAAAGGCGTTACATCTTGAGAAGGGCAAGATCGTCTACATCAAGCTCAAGTGGAATGCTCAAGGCAAAGGTATAATCTTGATAGGTTTTCTCTTTTGCCGGTCTCATATTGTTAGTAGGAGACCAGGTTTAGGATAGATAGCCGTACTATCAAGAGGGGCTCTCGAATGAGTAACTCGTTCACTTCGTTCGGAGAGAGCTCAAACCTTTGCATATTTGCATCATCATATTTGGTTGTTATTTGGTCTTATCCATGTAAGGATATAGATCTTGTGGTAATCTCCATAACAAGCTCTTGTTCATCAAAATCGGATCTTCCGTTTGTATCTTGTTGCGATTTTGATCTTGGCGGCTTTTCCGTTTCTCACCAAGTGAGGTATCTCACATTATTATACATGATACATTCTCACTTGGTGATAACCAATATTTTCACCTTTCATAGGGTAGCTCATGTCATCCTTTTTCCAACGCAATTGGAATCGGGTCGATCGGAGTTACCAATCAAAAGTTATAGAGGTTTGAATTTTCCTAGGTACCAAAATGTCGTAGTACCACATTTTAGTACCTAGCGCGGCAGTAGGTTTTGGCAAGTTGCCAAATGCCACTGCCCTCCTAGGTACCAAAATGCGGTAGTACCGCATTTTAGTACCTAGCACGGCAGAATGTTTTTGACAAGTTTCCAAAAGCCACTGTCAGGCTAGGTACCAAAAAGCGGTACTACCGCATTTTAGTACCTAGCGCGGCAGAAGGTTTTTTACTTCGTCAATTGGATCTATCCTCCCTTGCTGGACTATGATGTTTCTTTGTATGATCTTGTAGAGGTTTTTGTCCTCTTCGAAACGAGACCAAGATCATCGAAATCGGAGTCCGGATGCAAAAGTTATGGCTGTTTTCGTTCTGTGATGACCAGTAGTACCGGACCAGGATCCGGTAGTACCGGGGTCCGGTGGTACCGCATTTTGGTACCAGGGAGCACAGAAAAAAATGCATTTGGAGCCCCAGGAACCCCAGGAAATGTCCGGTAGTGCCGGGAAAGTCCGGTAGTACCGGGAAAAAGTCCGGTAGTACCGGAAATCGCGTTTTTTTGGCTACAAAGGTTGGATTTTGGAGGGACCTATTGTAGGGGTTCGTAGCATGGAAAAAAATTCTACTGCATACAAACAAACAAGCCAAGATCTATCTACTAGATTGTAGCAACGAGTCGATAGAATAACTCACCCTCGAAGATTCCAAAGTGTTTAACGAGAGCGGATTCTCGTGGGTGATGTAGTCGTACTCTTGCCGATCTCAAGATCATGTAGACGATCCTTAAGGCGCTGCGTTCCGGCAGCGCTCCCGCAGTCGGTCACACGTTCGGTACTCGATGAAGACCTTCATCTCCCTTGTTCCAGCAGGCATCGGAGGTTGTAGCACTCTCCTCGCGATTTCGGCAGCACGACGACGTGGTACCGGAAGTAGAGGGGAGATCTCGCAGGGCTTCGCATTAAGGCGGAGCGAGTATGGTGGACTATGAGAGAGGCCTTGGTGATCTAGGGTTTAGAGGCACCAAGGAGAGAGGGCTAGGTCGGCGGCTAGGGCAAGGGGAGGGCCCCAACTCGGCGGCTAGGCAAAACCCTAGGGGCGGCGGTGACTTGGTGGAGGCCGGCGGCTAGGGCTAGGGTCTAGAGGAGAGAGGTGTAGGTCTAGAGGGGCACCCCTGCCCCTCCTTATATAGGTGGGAGGGCTCCGGCCAGGGGAGGAGAGTCCTCCCCCAACTCGGCCTCCTTGTCCGGTGGGTGGAGGGAGAGGAACTCCTCCCCAAGTAGGTTTCCTACTCTCCCTCCACCAAGCAAACTTGTCGTTTGACTTTTCAAATTGGCGTTTGACTTTTCAAACTAGGATTTGATTTATCCCTTTATTTTGCTCAGCAATGACACCTAGTACATGATGCAACCATTCCAACTTGTTATGACACATTCATGTACTCTTCCCCTCCGGAGTGCCCGACCTTCCGGACCCTTCTAGAACATTCTCGATGAAAACACCGGAATCATTCTCCAACTCTGAAACAGGACTTTCCTTATATGAATCTTATTCTCCGGACCATTCCGAATCTCCTCGTGATATCCCGTATCCCATCCGAGACTCCGAACAACATTCGGTCTCTTATTCATCATTCCATAACTACTCAACAACATCGAATCCTTAAGTGTGTCTCCCTACGGTTCGTGAATTATGCGGAAATGATCGAGACACTTCTCCGAACAATAACCAATAGAGGAATCTGGAAATTCATATGGATCCCACATATTTCTACGATTACTTTGCGATCGAATGAACCACTTACATACGATACCAATTTCCCTTTGTCTCATGATAGTTTACTTATCCGAAGTTTTGATCGTCGGTATCTCTGCATACCTAGTTCAACCTCATTACTGATAAGTACTCTTTTCTCGTTCCCGTGATATGTGATCCCTTGTGAGCCAGACACATGCTTGCAAGCCAATTGGATGACATTCCACCGAGAGGGCCCAGAGTATATCTATCCGTCATATGGATGGACAAATCCCACTCTTGATCCATGTGTCTCAACCCATACTTTCCGAACACTCAATGCCATCTTTATAACCACCCAGTTACGGTGTGGTGTTTGATGTCATCAAAGCATCCTTCCGGTGATGGTGATAAGCATGATCTCATGGTCGAAGGAATTAGGTTACTATGTATCAGAAAGCATATAGCAATTGAACTTTTAAAATGACTTGATCTTTATGCTACGCTTATCTATAGGAGTATGTCCATCATACCATTCTCCTAACGATATGATCTTGTTGTTAATAACATCTCAATGTTCATGATAGGGAAAGCACAATCATTTATTAACCAACAAGCTAGTATTATGAAGAGGCTTTACTAGGGACTCTAATTTAGTTTACAAATCACACAAGTATTAATGTTTCCTTGTTAATACTGTTATAGCATGAATGTAAACATTTATCATAAACATAAAGATATAATAATAACTACATTTATTATTGCCTCTAGGGCATATCTCCAACAGTCTCCCACTTGCACTAGAGTCAACTAATCTAGATTACATGGTAATATGCCTAACACCCATGGCATTTTGGTGTTGGTCTTGTTTTGCCCTCGAGAGAGGTTTAGTCAACGGATCCGCCATTCAGATATGTGTGTACTTTGCAAATCTTTATGTCACCATCTTGGAAATGTTCTCGAATAGCGTGAAAACGTAGCTTGATGTTCTTCAGCTTCTTGTGTGACCTTGGTTCTTGCGCATTGGCTATGGCGCCCATGTTATCACAATAGATAGACATTGGGTCCAGCGCACTTGGAACCACACCGAGCTCTGTAATGAACTCCTTCATCCATATCGCTTCTTGTGAAGCCTCCGAAGCAGCTATGTATTCCGATTCAGTTGAAGATCTCGCCACAACACTTTGCTTTGCACTCCTCTAGCTAACTGCTGCACCATTCAAAGTAAATACGTATCCAGATTGAGATTTAGAATCATCTGGATCGGTGTTCCAACTAGCATCGGTGTAACCATTAACAACGAGTTGTTCATCACCTCCATAAGAAAGAACCATATCCTTAGTTCTTCTCAAGTACTTAAGGATGTTTTTGACCGCTGTCCAATGATCCACTCCTGGATCACTTTGATATATGCTAGTCAAACTAACAGCATATGCAATGTTGGGTCTAGCACATAGCATGGCATACATTAGAGATCCTATGGCTGAGGCATAGGGAGTCTTATTCATCCTTTCTCTATCTTCTGTCGTTGCTGGACTTTGAGTTTTACTCAATGTCGTATTGGGCAACATGGGCAAGAACCCTTTCTTGCTATCTTCCATTCCAAACCTCTTTAGAACTTTGTCCAAATATGTACTTTGTGACAATGATATTAGGCGTATCGATCTATCTCTATAAATCTTTAGCCTAATATATAAGCTGCTTCGCCAAGATCTTTCATTGAAAAACTATTATTCAAATACTCCTTGACACTATTAAGAAGGTCTACATCATTCCCAATCAACAATATGTCATCTACATATAGTATTAAGAATGCTACAGAGCTCCCACTCACTTTCTTGTAAATACAAGCTTCTCCATAAGTTTGTATAAAACCAAAACTTTTGATTACCTTATCAAAGCGTTGATTCCAACTTTGGGATGCTTGCTTCAATCCATATATGGACCGTTGAAGTTTTCATACCTTGTTAGTATCTTTAGGATCGACAAAACCTTTGGGTTGCATCATATACAACTCTTCATCAATGTCTCCATTGAGGAATGCTGTTTTGACATCCATCTTCCATATCTCATAATCATAATATGCAGCGATTGCTAACAAAATCCTCACAGACTTTAGCTTCGCTACTGGTGAGAAAGTCTCATCGTAGTCAACTCCTTGAATTTGTCGAAACCCTTTTCCGACAAGTCGAGCTTTATAGACAGTAACATTACCATCAGCATCTGTTTTCTTCTTGAAAATTCATTTGTTCTCGACAGCCTTCCGGCCATCCGGTAAGTCCACCAAAGTCCATACTTGGTTTTCGTACATGGATCCAATTTCGGATTTCATGGCTTCTTGCCATTTATTGGAATCTGGGCTCATCATTGCTTCCTCATATGTCGCAGGGTCATCGGTGTTGTCCACCAACATGACACTCATAACGGGATCATACCAATCAGAAGTGGTACGTGTTCTCGTTGACCTGCGAGGCTCTATAGCAACTTCAACCGAAGTTTCATGATCATCATCATTAGCTTCCTCTCTTATTGGTGCAGGCACCACAAGAACTTCTTCCGGTGCTGCGCTACTCGCAAGTTCGAGAGAAGGTTCAACAACCTCGTCGAGTTCTACTTTCCTTCCAGTCACTTCTTTCGAGAGAAATTCCTTCTATAGAAAGGATCCATTCTTGGCAACGAAGATCTTGCCTTCGTATCTATGATAGAAGGTATACCCAATAGTTTCCTTTGGGTATCCTATGAAGACGCATTTTTCCGCTTTGGGTTCAAGCTTGTCCGGCTGTCACTTCTTTACATAGGCTTCGCAACCCCAAACTTTAAGGAACGACAATTTAGGTTTCTTCCCAAACCATAATTCATATGGTGTCGTCTCAACGGATTTAGATGGTGCCCTATTTAAAGTGAATGCAGCTGTTTCTAATGCATAACCCCAAAATGATAGTGGTAAATCTGTAAGTGACATCATAGAATGAACCATATCTAAGAGAGTTCGATTACGACGTTCGGACACACCATTATGCTGTGGTGTTCCCGGCGGTGTCAATTGTGAAAGTATTCCGCATTTCTTCAAATGCTCGCCAAACTCGTAACTTAGATATTCACCTCCACGATCAGAACGTAGAAATTTATCTTCTTGTTACGTTGATTCTCCACCTCACTTTGAAATTCCTTAAACTTCTCGAAAGTTTCGGACTTATGTTTCATGAAATAGATATACCCATATCTACTCAAGTCATCCGTGAAGGTAAGAACATAACGATAACCACCGCGCGATGCTACACTCATCGGACCACATACATCGGTATGTATGATTTCCAATAAGTCCGTAGCTCGCTCCATCATACCAGAAAATGGAGTCTTAGTCATTTTACCCATCTGACATGCTTCGCGTCTTTCAAGTGATTCGAAATCAAGTGATTCAAGAAGTCCATCGGAATGGAGTTTCTTCATACGTTTCACTCCAATGTGACCAAGACGACAGTGCCACATATAGGTCGAGTTATCGCTCAATTTCAAACGTTTAGCTTCAATGTTATTAATATGTGTATTTCCACTATCGAGATTCAATAAGAATAGACCATCTACCAAAGGTGCATGTGCATAAAACATATTACTCATATAAATCGAACAACCATTATTCTCGGACTTAAACAAGTAACTGCCTCGCAATAAACAAGATCTCGATATAAAGTTCATGCTTAATGCATGCACCAAATAACAATTATTTAAGTATAAAACTAATCCCGATGGTAGATGAAGAGGTAGCGTGCCGACCGTGATCACATCAACCTTTGATCCATTTCCTACGCGCATCGTCACCTCGTTCTTCGCTAGCTTCCGTTTATTCTGCAGCACCTGTTTCGAGTTACAAATATGAGCAACCGAACCAGTATCAAATACCCAGGCACTACTACGAGTACTAGTGACATACACATCAATAACATGTATATCGGATATACATTTCTTCTTGATGTTGCCGTTCTTCAAATCCGCCAAGTAATTTGGGAAATTCCGCTTCCAGTGACCTTCTCCCTTGCAGTAAAAGCACTCAGTATCAGGCTTAGGTCCAGCCTTGGTCTTCTTCATCGGCGCGGCAACTTTCTTAGCACCCTTCTTGAAGTGTCCCTTTTTCTTAGACTTGCCTTTCTTGAATTTGGTGGTCTTATTGACCATCAACACTTGGTGCTCTTTCTTGATCTCCACTTCTGCAGATTTTAACATGGAGAAGAGTTCTGGCAACTGCTTGTTCATGCTTTGCATATTGTAGTTCATCACAAAGTTCTTGTAACTTGGTGGTAGTGATTGGAGGACACGGTAAATCCCCAAAGCATTAGGAATCACTATACCCAAGCTTTGGAGTTTGTTTGCGTGCCCAGACATCTTAAGCACATGCTCACTGACGGAGCTGCCCTCTTCCATCTTGCAGTTAAAGAACTTTTCAGAAGCCTCATAACTCTCAACTGCCGCGTGAGTCTCAAATATCAATTTGAGTTCACGAACAATATCATGTGGGTCTGAGTTCTCAAACCTTTTCTGAAGCTCCGATTCCAAACCATACAAGATAGCACACTGAACTGTGGAGTACTGATTCTTCCGAGCGAGGTAAACATTCTTTACTTCATTGGTAGAATCAGCTGCACGCGGGTCACCCAGCGGTGCATCCAGCACATAGGTCAAATTACCAGCATTGAAGACAATCCTCAAATTGCGGAACCAATCCGTGAAGTTTCTTCCATTGTTTTTCAACTTTTCTTTCTCTAGGAACACATTAAAATTTATGGTAGGGGCTGCCATTGATCTACAACATATTTGCAATAGTTTAGACTAAGTTTATGACAAATTGAGTTCTAATAAATAGTTATATTAATCTAGGTGAACTCCCACTCAAAACAATATCCCTCACATTGTTTTAGTGATCACACGAACTAGATCCACCACATCAAAACCGATCATCACGAGAGTTGATGTAGCTTCAATGGCGAACAATCGACATGTTCATCATATCTACTATATGATTCATGCTTTACCTTTCGGTGATCTGTGTTCCGAGACCATGTCTGTACATGCTAGGCTCGTCAAGATCAAACCTTAGCTTCCGCATGAGCAAATCTGGCTTGCTCACGTTGTATACACTTGCAGAATTTAACACACCTGATCATCACGTGGTGCTTCGAAACAACAAGCTTTAGCAACTGAAAGGATCATATGGGCACCTAGAGGGGGGTGAATAGGTGCTACTTCAAATTTTCTTCTTTTTCAAATTTAGGTTTAACAATAAGCTAAATTCTCTAGATAATGCAACTATGGTGAATTTACCTATATGACAAATATGCAAGAGCTAACGCAACACAAGGTAGTAACTAGTAAGTAAGGTGAGGTAAAGGATAGAAGTAACCGAAGAGTGGACGCGGAGACACAAGGATTTGTTTCCCGTAGTTCCTTCCTTTTGAGGGGAAGTACGTCTACGTTTGGAGAGGGGGTGGTTTCAAACCACCAATGCCACGAAAGGCCTCCCTTGTTCTCCGATGAATCTCACCCCAACGGGATCGATTCACCTTCCACTATATCGGCAACCTTCAAGGTGGAAGCCGGCACCGTTACAAGTTTGGGGCACACATCCACAACTGAATCAGAGGCTCCCAAATACAAGCAAGCTGTCAAAGCAATCAAAGACAAGCTTGTAAGAACCAAAACAAGAACTAGGGTTTCCAAGAAAACACTAGAGCAAAGGGGGCCCTCAATGGAATGAGGGAGAAATGAAGATCTCTTTTGGTGAAGTAGTAGATCGGGGCCTCCTCCTTCGATTCCCCAAAGATTAAGGACTTTGGGTGGATGGATGAGGAGATCTTGAAGATTTGAGTGGCTCCAATGGACTCCAATGGTGGGCAATGACTTTATACCCCTCCACGAAATATATGGCCGTTGGAGCATTTAATGACCGGTAGTACCGGTACTCAAGCGGTAGTACCGCTTGCATGCGGTACTACCGGTCCAGTACCGGACCAGGTACCGGAGGTGTCTCAGTTCTTCAGTGTTCTTCAGCTTTGGGCGGTATCGCCCTTGCGGTACTACCCCCAAGCGGTAGTACCGGAGGTAGGAAGCGGTACTACCGGTTCGGGCGGTAGTACCGGTCCCAAGTACCGCTTGGTACTGACCAAAATGGAGAGGGGTGGGTGCTAGTCAGTATGCCACGGTACTGACGAGCGGTACGACCGCCTCAAGCGGTAGTACCGCTTTTACCAAGCGGTACTATCGGTTGGGCCGGTAGTGCCGCTTCGTGGTACCGGTGGGTACTGACTAGCACGCACCCTTATCGCTTTTGATCAGTGCCAACCGATACTGGAACAGGTAGTACCGGTGTCAAGTGGTAGTACCGGTTGTAGGTCCGGTACTACCGGTTGACACAGAAGTTTTTTGCAACGGGAAATGTTATGCCATAACTTGTGCCTCCTTTTATCAATCCTGTGATAAACTTAGTACACAGTTAAATCGATAAGTGTATTGTTATCAAACATCAAAATCAGAGGGATAGGAAAATGCTCTTTCAATCTCCCCGTTTTTGGTGTTTGATGACAATACACTTTTGCAGGATGATTTTAACAATAGGCATATGATATTTGTAAAAAAGAGAGGAGACTCCCCCTAGATGTGTAGAAACAAACCTCCCCCTCTATTTTACAAACCCAACATGGGTACACAAGTATGGATACTAGCGTTTGAAAACATACCTTTGCACAAAACATGTGATGAGGAATATATAGACACTAGATACTGCATAACATCACAAGATGGATCCAATGAAATAAACCACATAGTCGCATAAGATGGATCCAACCACATAGTTTCACACGACGTAAACGACATAGTCTCACACGACATAAACACATAGTCTCACACATAAAATAGAGAGAAAGCGAAGTTCACAAGCAATAAAAGGATCAAAGAGAAGAACGAGCTTGTGACTTCCCATGCAACACCCGTGCCTAAAGTGCAACTTCTCCCCCTTTGGCATCAAGACGCCAAAAAGGGACAAGTGCAGAGCTACCATCCCAAAGGTCAATCATCATCCTCCTCCTCCTCCTCCTCATCCTCATACGTAGGTGGGGCGCGGTGCGAGGAAGAGACATCATCGTCCCAGCGGCTGTGCTGAGAAATCCACTGATCTTCTGGAGTGATGTTGTTCTCGGATCCCTCGAAGATGGTCAAATCTTGAGCAGACATCATTTCCTTCTGACAAGCACATGCTTTCTTTGCATACACGTGCGTCTCATACATGCGCTTCTGGTTGTCAACCTGGAAGCAGAAGATCTTCTTGAGCTTGACCTCCATCCTTTTGGCCCAAGAGGGCTTGGCGTTCTTGCGGCGAGAGACAACATAGTCAGTGTCATGACCACTGTCAGCATGCTCAGAGTCATCCTCATCCTCATCCTCCTCTCCTACCTCAACGCGAGGTTTAGCATGTGTCTTGATCTTGAGTGCCTTTGGCTTGTGCACAACGAGAGAGCGAGTGGAGAGCGTCCTAGCAATGACAGGGCACTTGGACACAATGAGGGCCATAATGTAAGGAGCAAATGGTGGAACCCTCCGAGTGTGTGCGGAAGCAACCATTTCATTCCAAATGAAGTCTGTCACATCAAGAGGTTGACCTGATTCTCGGCTGAGGAAGGTGTTGAACAACAAGTCAACGGAGAACCCATGTATCTCGTCCTTGTTGCCCGCACGAGGAGCAACAGTCTCATGGAAAATGCGATGGAGAATGTCATATGTGGGGAGAAGATCCTTGATCTTGCCAGCAACCCCACGGCCTCGAATATACAAAGGTGTGAGAACATCCTTTTTGGAGGGATGCTCCCGCATGTGACAGCGGAAACCACAAGGAACATCCCGGCCGCGGTCCTCATACCCCAAGATGGCAGCAAACTCCGCAAGTGTAGCTTCCTTGAAAGCACCTTGAGTCATCCAGGTAATCTTCCGATTGCGGCCATTGTGGAAGTGTGCAGTGGCATAGAACTGGCAGATGAGGAGGGGATCATAGTCATACTGAAACTCCATAATAGGGAACATGCCAAGGTTTGAGCAGATTTCCTTAGCTTCAGCAAAGTAGTCAGAGTTCTTGTCAATGTGTCCCATGTCAAGCCACTGCTGAGGCACCACCAGCTGGGTATTGGTCAAAAGAACCTCATGATACACACGCTCTTGGAAGTCATCATAGAAAAGACTGTCTGCCCTTGACTCGCTCCGGTTACGGGAGTATGCATTGTCCACCCGGAGAGCCCTAAAATCTGACTCAGAGATGTCTGAAAGTTTCTTTGGCCCAGATGGCCCAGAGCTGAGACTCCTGGTATGCCCAGTGGAAGGGGGGCGAGAGGGAGGGGCTCTGCCACGCCCAGCTGAGCGCTTGGTAACCCCTTCACGACCCCCACGACCACCTCGATTGGCAGGCAGCTTGGAACGGTGTCTTGGCTGTGGCATAACTTCTTCCTCAGACTCAGTCTCTTCCTCAAGAATCTCACGGTCAAACTTGGAGTGCTTGCGTGCACCCCGAGAACCACCTGCATCTGTGAAAGCACGAGGGAGGATAGCAAGGAGATAAGGACACAAGAATCAAGAAGGCAAAATCGAGAGAATCTACAATTTGGACAGAACAATGTGGTCAGAGTGGACCGGTACTACCGGACCTGATGACCGGTAGTACTGCTTGCAAGCGGTAGTACTGGAAAAAGTTACGGTACTACCGGTTGAGCGGCACACAAGTTGTCAGATTTGATGGGAACAACCCAAATTGACGGTATAAACTGCTAAATTGAAGATTCTACGCGGTAACAAGGAATAATATGGCAGTACAACCTTGCAAGTAGTCAATTTCTCCACAAATCTAAGCCAAAACCTAGATCTAATGGGGAAATTAAACAAGAAGAGAAGGGGCGGTTGTATCGGGATCCATGGCGGTGGAAAGGAGTGGGAGCCCGCCAAGAGGCCGAATCCAAGGAGAATCCGGAGGAGGGAGGGCGCGGCAGGGATCCGGTGGCTTCAAGATTTCCGGTGGCGGCGCAGGTTTGAGTGGAGGATGTGGGAAATAATGAGGCACTGAGGGGTGCCTCTCCCCACGTATCCAATATATACCTGGTAACCGTCAACCGGTAGTACCGGTTGTTGGAGCGGTACTACCGCTTGTAAGCGGTAGTACCGGTTCCACGACCGGTAGTACCGGTGACCGGTAGGACCGGACATGTGGGCGGTAGTGCCGTTCCTGGAGCAGTACTGCCAGGAGACGACCTGGGAACTTCCTAGGTCCGGTAGTACCGCTCGCACATCTGGTAATACCGGTCCCTTCTGAGTCCAAAGCCAGGGATCAAGGATGATTCTTGTGCGGATAGAGAGAGGGTTTTCGTGAGGGAGTACGGAGGGTTGGGTTAAGACAAGCTAGCTGAGAAGCACATGCACTCTAAAAACAATGGAAGAAACAAATAAATACCAAACTAGAGTGCATGAGACTAAGAATAATGATGACAATTCAAATAGATGACAATCATGAGTGAAGGCCAATTCAACTAGGTGACAAACACAAGTAAGCACATCAACCTCTCGATTGAGAGGGGGCGGTGGCCTAGGCCACCATATTTGAGTATACTCGGCTTGGCACCACGAAGATATATCTTGGGTCCATTACCGAAACTCATCATTGAGCTCACATATCACAAAATGATATTAAGAGGAATGATTTTTGTTTAATTTGCACATAATGGGGGGAGGGATAGTCCAATCAATTAGGACCGCACTCCCCCTATGTCCATGCCTACACCTAAACCAAACATGGGTCGAGTAATAGGTGAGAGTGCAAGATAATCAAGTCAAACTCCTAGAATCTACGATATTTAGTTCATTCCTCAAGTAGCAAAACCTTGCTTCATCAAGTGGCTTCGTGAAGATATCGGCAAGTTGATCTTTGGTTGATACATAGGATAGATCAATATCACCTCTAGCAACATGATCTCTAATAAAGTGATGTCGAATCTCAATATGCTTTGTCCTTGTGTGATCCACCGGGTTGTATGCAATCTTGATGGCACTTTCATTGTCACATAAAAGAGGCACTTTGTCACAATGGACACCATATTCCTTTAAAGTTTGCCTCATCCATAGCAATTGGTTGCAAGCACTAGCAGCAGCAACATACTCGGCTTCGGCGGTAGAGAGAGATATACAATTTTGCTTCTTAGAAGACCAACATACCAAGGACCTACCAAGGAATTGGCAAGCCCCGGATGTTGATTTTCTATCATCCTTGTCTCCCGCCCAATCCGAGTCCGTGTATCCACAAAGAGCGAATGTTGAGCCTTGAGGGTACCAAAGACCATAAAATGGGGTATGAACTAAATATCGAAAGATTCTCTTGACCGCCATTAAATGGCTTTCCTTAGGAGCCGCTTGATATCTTGCACACACACCTACACTCAACACAATATCGGGTCTAGATGCACAAAGGTAAAGCAAAGAACCAATCATAGACCGGTATACCTTTTGATCCACATCTTTACCATTTGGATTTTGTTCTAGATGAGTCTTTGTTGCCATGGGAGTTGGGGCTCCATTCAAATCTTGCATTTTGAATCTCTTGAGCATATCTTGAGTATACTTGGCTTGATTGAAGAATGTTCCTCCTCTAACTTGCTTGATCTCAAAGCCAAGGAATACTTTCAACTCCCCCATCAAGGACATCCGGAACCTACTAGTCATAAGCTTTGAGAATTCATCATTAAAAGCTTTGTTAGATGAGCCAAAGATAATATTATCAACATAGATTTGGCATACAAAAAGCTCCCCATTAACCCTCTTAGTAAAAAGAGTGGGATCTATTTTCCCAACCTCAAAGCCACGGTCAAACAATAACTCTCTAAGGTGCTCATACCACGTGCGTGGGGCTTGCTTGAGCCCATAGAGCGCCTTATCTAGTTTGTAGACATGGTTTGGGAAGTTGGGATCCTCAAATCCAGGGGGTTGCTTAACATATACCAATTCATTTAAGGGACCATAAAGGAATGCACTTTCAACATCCATTTGTTGCAACTTAAAGTTATGATGTGCCGCATAAGCAAGAAGGATACAGATGGACTCAAGGCGAGCCACGGGTGCATAAGTCTCTCCATAATCAATTTCTTCAATTTGAGAATAACCTTGTGCAACCAATCTAGCCTTGTCCCTTACTATAATCCCATGCTCATATTGCTTGTTCTTGAATATCCACTTTGTTCCAATAACATTGCGGAAATCCTTTGGCTTCTCAACTAACTTCCACACTTTGTTTCTCTCAAAGTTGTTGAGATCTTTGTGCATAGCTTCTAACCAATCCAAATCTTCAAGGGCTTCCCACACTTTCTTTGGTTCAATCATGGAGATGTGTGCTTGGTGTTCACTGAACCTCTTCAATTATGCTCTTGTGGAAATTCCTTTCCTTAGATCTCCAACAACATTTTGGAGGGTGTGGTCTCTTAATTCCAACATTCTTTCTTTTCTAGCTTCGCGACGAGCGTGGATCTCCTCATTGTTTCTTAGGGGACCCTCTTCATCATTTTGATCCTCGTCTTGACCATCAACTTGACCTTGATCATCAATGGATTCATCCTCTACATTGGGAGGCAAGGATTGACCTTGGTCTTGATCAAGTGCTCTTCTAGCCTCAATTTGAGCTCGTCTCAAAACAGTTTGGATGGATCTTCCTTGACAAATTGACTTGGCACCACTTGACAACCCATCGAATGGACCAAGCTCCCTTTGATTAGAGTTCACACATTGATCACTATGTTGAGGGTCCACATCTTGTCTTTGGCTTGAGTCAATGTCCTCATCGGTAGATGGAGCATGTTGAGGTTGTGAAGATGAGGGCTCCACTCGAGTGGAGCATAGTTCTTCTCGATCCACCATAAGGGGTTCCTCAACGGGGCGGATATAACCCACACCCATTCTTCCTATGGCATCCTGAGGTATTTCATCATCTGCATCACAAGCATCAACACGCCCCCCTTGGGGACCATCATATTCTTCGAAGGTTACACTACAAGATTCTATGACGGCTCCGGAGAGCTTGTCATAGATTCTATAAGTGTGAGATTCGAGACCATAGGCAACAAAAATACCCTCTAATGCTTTAGACTCGAATTTAGACAAATGAACACCTTTGATGAGATAGAAACACTTACAACCGAACACCCGGAAATAAGATATGTTGGGCTTGTTACCGGTAAGTATCTCATATGGAGTCGTGTTGATTTTCTTGCGGAGGTAGAGCCGGTTTGAAGCATGGCAAGCGGTGGAGACGGCTTTGGCCCAGAAGTTGTATGGAGATTTAAACTCCGCCAACATGGTCCTAGTCATCTCAATAAGAGTCCGGTTCTTCCTTTCGGCCACACCATTTTGTTGAGGGGTGTATGCAGCGGAATATTGATGTTTAATCCCCTCATCACTGAGAAAATCACTCAAGGTGTAGTTCTTGAACTCGGTGCTGTTGTCACTTCTTATAATCAACACGAGAACATTGTGTTGTCGTTGAACCAAGTTGATGGAGTCGATAAAAGTCCTTTGAGTTTCACTCTTCAACTTGAAGAAATAAACCCAAGAGTATCTTGAAAAGTCGTCAACAATCACCAAACAATATTTCTTCCCACCAAGACTTGCATGAGATGGAGGACCAAATAGGTCCACATGGAGGAGTTCCAAGATCTTGTTAGACTTGATTTGGTTCGTGGGCTTATGAGGAGCGTCATGCATCTTCCCTAGAACACATGCCCTGCAAACACGATCTTTGGCAAAGGAAACATTTTATTTTAGTCCAACAATATGGCCCTCTTTATGGAGACTTTGCAAAGTTCTCATATTGACATGGGCTAGTCGGCGGTGCCATAACCAACCCACATCGGCCTTCCCGTATAAGCACATCGGACCTGCAGTGGCTTGCCCCGAAAAGTCCACCACATACAAGTCATTTTCGACGTACCCAACGAAAGCGACCTTGAGAGACTTGCTCCACATGAGGACCACAATATCATTATCAATAAATAGGGCAAAGCCCATCTTTCCAAGAGCACGGACAGAAAGTAAATTGTATCCAAGGGTTTCAACAAGCATGACGTTCACGAGTGTAATGTCGTGAGCCACCACTACCTTGCTGAAACCCATTACCGTAGATTTTGACTTGTCGGCATATGTGACGGTGATTTGATCTTCATTTGACACCAAGTCCTTGACAATAGACGAGCTTCCGGTCATATGACTTGTGCAACCACTATCAATCACCCATTTTGACCCTCCGGAAGCATAAGTCTACAAAAGATCAAGCAGTTTTTAGGTACCCATTTTTCAATGGGTCCTCTTTTGTTAGCAACAAGGGTCTTGGGAACCCAAATAGACCAAGCAATATAACCATCATAAGGACCAACATATTGTGCATACACATCACCATAGTAATCACGCATTAGAACATAGTGAGGGTTAGCACTTCCCGCAAAATCATCATGAGACATAGTTTTGCCATTTGTGGTCTTACTTTCCACAATGGTCTTGTTGGTCTCTTGTGCGGGCTTGTCCTTCTTCTTCTTGTTGTTCTTCTTCTTTGTTTTGGAGACAAAACCAATGCCCCCTTTATCACCACTACGCCTTTGCTTGCTCAAAAGATCATTAATAGACTTGTTGCCTTGTGGAAATGTGGCCTTAGCAAGCTCCCCCTTCAACCTAGCATTCTCTTCAAGAATAGTTGTGCTACTAGATGGAATGAAGTTACTAGGTGAAGGTATATTGGCCAATTGAGTTTGAAGCGTTTCATGGGACTTTGTGAGAGACAAGAGTTCACCCTCCAAGGCTTTGTGAGCCTTGTTGAGCAAACTAAAGTCCTCGGCAAGTTTTTCATGAACCACACCAAACTCAATCTTGTCCTTTTTAGCCCTTTTGTATTTAGCCATAGCATGATCACGCTCTTTGATGAGTTTGTTAACAATGATGTCATTGGCCTCATCAAGCCCTTCAAGTTTTGACTCAAGGGACAACCTAGTCTCTTGTTCTTCTTCTAGAGCATTGCTTAAAGCCTCTAGTTCAATCATATGTTCATGCCCAAGTTTACATCTAACATCTAGAAGCTCTTGAGTGTGGGAGAGTTGATCTAAGATGTTCCCAAAATGTAGTTTAGCATCACCTTCTAGGTTAGTCATGAACTCATCAAAGGCAATTAATTCCTTTTTAACATCAAGAGACATTTCATCATCAATTTCATCATTATCTAATTGAGTAGAGTGGGATGATGAGGATACCTCCGTTCCTCTTGCCATAAGGCAAGTGACGTTCTTGGAGGAAGAGTTCTCATTTGGAGAGTCGAAGAGTGAGAGTGTCGGAGTAGAGGTGGTAGCTAGAGCAGCCATACCATGTGAGGTTTCTTCTTCTACCTCATCTTCATCATCTTCATTGTCGGAGGAGTATTCTTCATGAGTGATCAAGACAATTTCTCCCGATTTCTTGTTGATGGGATTCTTTTTGATGAAAGGTTTCTTGTAGGGTGCCTTGAGAGTCTTCTTCAACACAATCTTCCCACCATTATCTTCTCTCTTCTCATAGAGGCAGCTTGCCAAAAAGTTATAGCGGTCACCACAATTGAAGCAAGTTCTCAACCTAGTGGCATTCTCTCTTTTCCCATTTGGATTGCTTCTTTGTTGCATTTCCATCTTGGCCTTGGCGGGGTTCTTCCAAAAGTTCTTTGCATAGAAAGCCATATATTGACTATGAGCAATCTTGACATCATCGGGATGGTCCAAGGAGAGGCCTTCATCACTATCATCTTCATCTTCAAAGTCCACAACTTTGGCCTTTAAAGCAACATTGACCACATTGCTCATACCGAGGGCACGAGCACGGGCATCTTTGGCGTTCTTGGCGGCGACCTTGAAAGCGGCCATCTCTTGCATAACTTCATTTGAGGTCATGAGATGGTAGTTGTGTCTTCCCTGTAAGCTCTTCAAGTCGGTGGGCTCAAAAGGCATGAGTGCACTCACATATTTCCTTTTTATCCATGCATCATCCACATGTGAGGCACCCACATTTCTAAAAGCGGTGGCGGTGGTCTTGAGCCTTTGATACATGTCTTCGTGATCTTCACCTTCTTTCATGTATAAACCTTCGGCTTCATTGCTTAGAGCATCATATCTGTTCCTCCTCATACTCTCATTTCCAACAAACAACACAGTGAGAGCATCCCAAGCTTCCTTGGCAATGCTAAAGTGCTCAATGTGTGGGTAATCCTTTGTTCCCAATCCTTGTTGAATCATATGCAAAGCAGTGGCATTGAATTGACTATTGACAACCTCTCTTCTTGTCAAGTTGTTTGGATCCCCAATAAAGAGTCCATGCTCGATGATGTTCCATAGTTTAATGCAAGAGCTGCGCATATGAGTTCTCATTAGTGATTGCCATTGAGCAAAAGTAGCAGACTCTTATAGCTTAGGTGGGTCACCTCTATTGTACACATGAGGGTGAGGGATGGGAGGATCGGGAGAGTACCAAGAATCACGGTGCTCACCCTTTCCCCCATCAAGTCGTGTGGAGGAATTAGCATTGTCTAGTTTATCCCCTACCACCATACCCTCGGGGGATACCGGAGTATTCCCTTTAGGTACAACGGATGGTAGTTCCTCTTAAGGAGATGGGGGTGATGAGCCATCTTTGTCTTTAAGAAGTTGCTCAAGCATCTCCTTGACTTCGTTGACCAAGGAAGAGATCAATCTTGTTTCCAAGTTTCTGAGATCTTCCATGGTCACCGGGGTTGACTCACTACCACCACCCTTCTTGGCTACCATATTCTCTTAGGCGGTAAAGCTCGAATAAAGAGCCGAGGCTCTGATACCAATTGAAAGGATCGTATGGGCACCTAGAGGGGGGGTGAATAGGTGCTACTTCAAATTTTCTTCTTTTTCAAATTTAGGTTTGACAATAAGGTAAATTCTCTAGATAATGCAACTATGGTGAATTTACCTATATGACAAATATGCAAGAGCTAACGCAACACAAGGTAGTAACTAGTAAGTAAGGTGCGGGAAAGGATAGAAGTAACCGAAGAGTGGACGCGGAGACACAAGGATTTGTTTCCCGTAGTTCCTTCCTTTTGAGGGGAAGTACGTCTACGTTTGGAGAGGGGGTGGTTTCAAACCACCAACGCCACGAAAGGCCTCCCTTGTTTTCCGATGAATCTCACCCCAACGGGATTGATTCACCTTCCACTATATCGGCAACCTTCAAGGTGGAAGCCGGCACTGTTACAAGTTTGGGGCACACATCCACAACTTAATCGGAGGCTCCCAAATACAAGCAAGTTGTCAAACAAATCAAAGACAAGCTTGTAAGAACCAAAACAAGAACTAGGGTTTCCAAGAAAACACTAGAGCAAAGGGGGCCCTCAATGGAATGAGGGGGAAATGAAGATCTCTTTTGGTGAAGTAGTAGATCGGGGCCTCCTCCTTCGATTCCCCAAAGATCAAGGACTTTGGGTGGATGGATGAGGAGATCTTGAAGATTTGAGTGGCTCCAATGGACTCCAATGGTGGGCAATGACTTTATACCCCTCCACGAAATATATGGCCGTTGGAGCATTTAATGACCGGTAGTACCAGTACTCAAGCGGTAGTACCGCTTGCATGCGGTACTACCGGTCCAGTACCGGACAAGGTACCGGAGGTGTCTCAGTTCTTCAGTGTTCTTCAGCTTTGGGCGGTATCGCCCTTGCGGTACTACCCCCAAGCGGTAGTACCGGAGATAGGAATCGGTACTACCGGTTCGAGCGGTAGTACCGGTCCCAAGTACTGCTTGGTACTGACCAAAATGGAGAGGGGTGGGTGCTAGTCAGTATGCCACGGTACTGACGAGCGGTACGACCGCCTCAAGTGGTAGTACCGCTTGTACCAAGAGGTACTACCGGTTGGGCCGGTAGTGCCGCTTCGTGGTACCGGTGGGTACTGACTAGCACGCACCCTTATCGCTTTTGATCACTGCCAACCGGTACTGAAACAGGTAGTACTGGTGTCAAGCGGTAGTACCGGTTGTAGGTCCGGTACTACCAGTTGACACAGAAGTTTTTGCAAGGGGAAATGTTATGCCATAACTTGTGCCTCCTTTTATCAATCCTGTGATAAACTTAGTACATAGTTAAATCGATGTGTATTGTAATCAAACATCAAAATCAGAGGGATAGGAAAATGCTCTTTCAGCAACGGTGCTTACTAAGGATGAACACTTTAGAACTTGAAATTTATGTGCATGAGGGATCATCTTATAATGCTACCGTCGTTAACTAAGCAATACAAGATGCATAAAGGATTAACATCACATGCAATTCATAATATGTGATATGACATGGCCTTTCTTCTTTGTGCTTCCGATCTCCATCTTCAAGCACGAACATGATCTCCATCATCACCGGCATTGCATCAAGGTCAATGACGCTGCTCCATGATTGTCGTCCACCGGCTTCAACTATTACAACTACTTTGAATAGACACGCGGGTCTTAACATAAATTAAAGACAACCATATGGCTCCTGCCGGTTGCCAACTTACAATAAGGAACATTGCATACATCAAATATAATCACAATCATGGCCATATCACATCACAGGACACCCCTGCAAAACAAAGTTAGACGCCTCTAATTTCTTTGCATATTTTACATGGTTTGGGGCTTTCAATAAGTGTCGATCTAACTTACGAACAAGAACCACAACGTTGATGTTTGAACTATCAAGTGCCCGTTGTAAATTGGATCTATACTATAATGGGAGAGATAGACAACCGCAAAGCCACTTATGCAATACAAGTTGCATGTTGAGCGTGGAGCAAGTCTCATGAACGATGTCATGTAAGGTTAGCCCGGGCCGCTTCATCCCATCATACCGCAAGATACAAAGTACACAAGAAGCAATTGATAATAAAAGCACCACCGCCCACAATGACCATTGTGTTCTACTCGTGCAACAGATCTACATATAGACACGGCTCTGATACCACTGTAGGGGTTCATAGCATGGAAAACAAAAAATTTCTACCGCATACAAACAAACAAGCCAAGATCTATCTACTAGATTGTAGCAACGAGTCGATAGAATAACTCACCCTCGAAGATTCCAAAGTGTTTAACGAGAGCGGATTCTCGTGGGTGATGTAGTCGTACTCTTGCCGATCTCAAGATCATGTAGACGATCCTTACGGCGCTGCGTTCCGGCAGCGCTCCCGCAGTCGGTCACACGTTCGGTACTCGATGAAGACCTTCCTCTCCCTTTTTCCAGCAGGCAGCGGAGGTTGTAGCACTCTCCTCGCGATTCCGGCAGCACGACGGCGTGGTACCAGAAGTAGATGGGAGATCTCGCAAGGCTTCGCCTTAAACCGGAGCGAGTATGGTGGACTATGAGAGAGGACTTGGTGATCTAGGGTTTAGAGGCACCAAGGATAGAGGGCTAGGCCGGCGGCTAGGGCAAGTGGAGGGCCCCAACTCGGCGGCTAGGCAAAACCCTAGGGGCGGCGACGACTTGGTGGAGGCCGGCGGCTAGGGCTAGGGTTTAGAGGAGAGAGGTGTAGCTCTAGAGGGGCACCCCTGCACCTCCTTATATAGGTGGGAGGGCGCCGGCCAGGGGAGGAGAGTCCTCCCCCAACTCGGCCTCCTTGGCCGGCGGGTGGAGGGAGAGGAACTCCTCCCCAAGTAGGTTTCCTACTCTCCCTCCACCAAGCAAACTTGCCGTTTGACTTTTCAAATTCTCGTTTGACTTTTCAATCTAGGATTTGATTTATCCCTTTATTTTGCTCAGCAATGACACCTAGTACATGATGCAACCATTCCAACTTGTTATGAAACATTCATGTACTCTTCCCCTCCGGAGTGCCGGACCTTCCGGACCCTTCTAGAACATTCCCGATGAAAACACCGGAATTATTCTCCAACTCCGAAACAGGACTTTCCTTATATGAATCTTATTCTCCGGACCATTCCGGATCTCCTCGTGATATCCCGTATCCCACCTGAGACTCCGAACAACATTCGGTCTCTTACTCATCATTCCATAACTACTCAACAACATTGAATCCTTAAGTGTGTCTCCCTACGGTTCGTGAATTATGCGGACATGATCGAGACACTTCTCTGAACAATAACCAATAGAGGAATCTGGAAATTCATATGGCTCCCACATATTTCTATGATTACTTTGCGATCGAATGAACCACTTACATACGATACCAATTTCCCTTTGTCTCACGATAGTTTACTTATCCGAAGTTTTGATCGTCGGTATCTCTGCATACCTAGTTCAACCTCGTTACTGATAAGTACTCTTTTCTCGTTCCCGTGATATGTGATCCCTTGTGAGACAGTCACATGCTTGCAAGCCAATTGGGTGACATTCCACGGAGAGGGCCTAGAGTATATCTATCCGTCATATGGATGGACAAATCCCACTCTTGATCCATGTGTCTCTGTCACATCCCAAGATTTTCCAAATCTTGTAATGTGAAAAATAAATAAACAAAATAAATAAATGTTGAAAATTAGGGTGAAAAGAAACTTTTGTTTCTAAATGGAAACTTAAAATCCCATCTGGAACAAAATTTGGTTTACATTTGAATCCAACTAAAATTCAAATCAAGTGGAATGCATTTCTCTTTAAATGCATCTGGAAATTTGAACACTTGAGAAATAAACCAAAACCCTAAAACCCTGATGGAAGGAAATCATTTCCAAGTTATCTCCAAGCCTATGGATTTCATCCATATGAAAATTTATCATAAAACATTTATAAATGATCAAGAATGATAAATAGAAATATATTAAAACCATATAAATTGGTTTCACTTAATTTGGAACCATGGATAAAATCTTATGAATTTAATAAGATAAAGGAATTGAATTCCCAAAGCTAATAGAGCAACCACCTAGAAATCCATACCAAATGGTGATTAAATAATCCTAAAGATATTTTAAAAGATAAATAAACATTAAATAAGATTTTACAAATTGGAATCACCAAGTTTGGATCTATAAATAAAAAGATATGGATTTTATAAGATAAAGAAAGAAATATTAAATAAGGAATATTTAAATACCAAATTAAATCTTGGCCTAATCCATTAAGCAAATGGAATGAATAGAATCCAAATCCAAATAAAATAAAAGGATAAAGAATTTCCAAAATAAAATAAATGGCATTAACCATTCTATCCCTATTTTAATAAAGACAAATCTCTAATAAGAATAATTATATAATTCATGAGAAAATGGTATTTTGGAATTTCCCAAGTGGAATAAAAGTTGTTTAATTAACTTAAATAAAATTAAAGAAATCTTCCAAATAAAATATAGGGAATTAAAACTATATTTAATTCCATGGGAATTAAAACAAATACCCAATTCAAAATATTTATGAATCACATTAAATACTTTCCAAATAATTCAAGATGAATTATTTGACACCCAAATAATCAAATAAAAACCTACTGAAAAGATTTGGAAGGTTTTGGAAATTCAAATGGTGTTTGGAAATATTAATAAATCTTAATTGATTTAAAACAAGGGCCTAATTAAATAATTAAAAGACCCCCAAAAGAATAAATATTATTCCAAAAATAGACTTCAGATTGTAATACTAATTAGTATTTAAACCTACACAAATTTTGGTTGAGGTTTGGATTCAAATGAGTGTTTGAATTGCTTAGTCAAAATCAAAACAGAATTAAAGAAATGGAAAAGGAAAAACAAACTGAACAAAAAAAATATGAAAAGGTCGACCCGGCCCAACAATACTGTGGCATCCCGCTAAAACCACTACTAGAAAATCGCGTCGTTTTTTTTTGTGCATTGCATCATCATGACATCAACATGCATACATTAGTCTAAAACTATTTTACTAAAAGCCCTATTTCATTTTCTACGAATGTCCCTCTCTTTCTTCAAATGCGAAACCTCGGTCTTTTCTGGATCTTGTATTTATCTAAAACTATATTTTAAAATGTTTTGTCTTATAAAAATTATAAATATTTTTTTCGGGGAGGCAGTCCAACCGACCGGCCCAAAGGCCCAACCAGCTAGACCACCTACTACCCAATTAAACCCTAGACTATCTAACCCTAACCCTAGCTTTGGAAACCCTAACCCCACCTAACCACCCCGCCGCCTCCCTCACCTTCCTCCACCCCGCTGCCAGGAGGCAGACAGCAAGCCACCTGGGCGCGCGCCCCGCGACCGCCCCCACCTGGTCCTGCAGCCTGCACCATACCCCCACACCGCCTGTCCCGCACCCTGACCCCAACCACCTACCACCTAGCGGACCCACCACTCCCGCTCCCACGCGCCCCTCCCGAACTGCCCTGGCCCACCCGTACCACCATCGCGAACTCCCCCTCTCCCCTGCCCCGCTCGCCCGCATCCTCTCCGCCGGCCTACCCCTCACCGGAGCCTCGCCTCCACCGCGTCGCCCCCGCCTCCTCTGCTTCCCTCCTTCCGCCACCGAGCTCGCCGCCTCTCTCTCCGGCGCCGCCCCTCCTTCCCGCCTCCGCGCTCCCTCCCGCGTCACGCGACGCCGCTGCCGCGCCTCTCCTTCCGCGACCCCCGCCCCGCATCTCCCTCCTCCCGCCGTCGCCGCCTCGCGGCCTCGCCCTCCTACGTTTCTCCTCGGGCCCCTCCGCTCCGGCCCGCTCCGGCCGAGCCCGGGCCCTCTCTCCGGCGCCGCCCCCCCTTCCCGCCTCCGCGCTCCCTCCCGCGTCACGCGACGCCGCCGCCGCGCCTCTCCTTCCGCGACCCCCGCCCCGCATCTCCCTCCTCCCGCCGTCGCTGCCCGAGGCCGCTCCCCTCTGCCCCTCGTCGCCTTCCTCCGCCGCTCGCCCCCGACGACCCGTGCCTCGCGGCTTCGCCCCGCCTCCGCCTTCCAGACCGCCGCCGGCCGCTCTGTCGCCGTGCTCCTCCCCGCGAACCTCGGCGCCAGGGCTCCCCCGCTCCGCCCCGCACGTCGCCGAGCCAAGCCACCGCCAGGGCCTGCCCTGCCCTTGCCGTCTCCAACCGCCGTGGATGTCCCTCTCTGTTCTTTCGCTCTGGCCTCGTGTTCTGGTTTACCTGCAGTGCTAGGTCTCTGTCCGCCTCGCCCGCGTTGCGCCAGTGGTCGTCTCCTAATCGTGTTATCACAATCAGTGAAGATGCAGATGAATAATCACCGGTGCAGATATAAGATCGCCTTTGCCGGCAAGATCGCCTACCCCGAAACCCAAGTTCTCCGTCACGGAACACCAAGATCTCCCAGTGCCGAGAACCGAGTCCGACACCGACAATCGAAACCGCAGAACCGACAAGTTCGCCTACCCGGACACCGTGCGACAAGATCTTCTCGGACCCGAGGACCATCAAGGCTTCCGCTCGGCAACACCAAGTACTCCTTCCTCGCTTCGAAGCCCGACCCCGTGGACCGACATGATCTTCTTCACGGATACGACAAGTACTGCCTCGAGGACGCCAAGTTCTTCATCCCGAACGCCAAGACCGAACCGATACGAGGACCCGACAAGATCTTCGTGACGACAAGATAGGCATCGACCAGGGTGGGTCCGATGCGCCCCGACGCCGAACCAAGTCCTTCTTTGCGGAACGCCAAGATCTACTCTGTTAGCCGCGAACATTCCCGCCGAGACCGAACCCCAGACCCGGACCCTGAGACTGACCCTGAACCCCTCGAACCCCAAGATCGTCCGAACCCTAATGTGATTCCCTATCCGAGACCCCCATTATTTTTATAATATGACATTATCGTCTGTCGCATATTAAATTGTTCATACTCGCATGCATATTGTGTGGTTTGGGGGCATTATGCCGATTCACCTCGTAATTAAATATGGGATCCATATGCGGGCAAATCTAGTCTTATACTGGTCCCATTTAAATTTGTGTAGCAAACCGATGCCATGTTTTGTCTTGTTAATACAACATTTAAATTGCGGGGTATCTAAACAACATGAACCTATTAATTAATTGTCAGGGCCTCGGTTCCGTTTAATATGACCTAATTGCATCGCACCTTTGCCATGGCATACATCATACATGCATCATGCCGATCTTTTGCCATAGTAATAAATAGTGCATCCGGTGTTTCTTCTAGTGTTTTGGATCTTCGCGGATAAGGCCGTTGAGTTGATGCGAGTGTCGATCCGATCTTCGGATGAACCTTCGACAATGTTTTCAGGCGAGCACCTCCCCCTTCTACCTATCTTACTTTTATAGTCTTTATTCCCTCCTATTGATCTATTGCTATCTGTGTTGCGATGCTCTAGTTTTCGTGCCCGTGATATCCCTTGCAGCCTTATATTTCCTTGGACACATCCTATTACCTGTTGATTGGTAGATAGTTGGACTTGCGCGTCGTAGTCGCTTGCCCAAGTGCTGTTGCGTGTCGTCAAGTACCACAGTTGTTTGAGTATTGCCGCATGTTTAAGGTTGGAGTTGATCATGGCTTTAATTACTGTTTAACAACTAAAATTGAAGTAGGTAAATGCAGAGGCACCGGTGGGTGATAGACAATTTTTGGTTTCCGACCGCTCACTGGTGTCCCGTAGGACCCCGAGTTCTTGACACCTGTTCCGAGATCGAGCGCGCTAACCACAGGTGGGGTGTGTGGGCACCCCCATCGATTAGTACCTGATTTCAAAGTACTGTACCGGGGGCCACAAGTAGTTTGGGGCTTTATTACTATTTTGTACTTATGCCATGCTTTACCGCTTTATTTAAATTGTGCGAGGTACTGCACACTGTACTGTTTAGGATTGCGGAGTGTTTTCGCGGTATCGACAAGCCCAGTCACACTTTCGGGTTCCCAGTCGTTTACAGCCATTGGCGCAAACCCTGAGTCCGTCTCGGAGACCGGCCGACTTCGTTGCGGGTAGCTTAGTGGGGTGGCCCCCATGTACTTGCTTTGGGTCTGGGAAACGTCATGACTTAGGCCCCGCCGACATACCGATGGGTGTATGTTAACTGATCTGGCAAAAAGGGTCGAAGTGCGTGTGGATACTTTGGTGCACCCCTACAGGGTTAAATCTTTTCGAAAAGCCGTGTCCGCGGTTATGGACGACTTGGAGCACAGTTCTCGATCATAGACAACTATAACTAAAGTTTACTGTTATAAATTGACTTGTATCTGATATGGCTAGTAATCAGCTTCAATGCAACGGAATGGTTAAATAAAAGTACCAACAACTGCTGGGTTTGGGATATCTCGTGCTAATTGTATCTGACTAGTAAGTATTGCAACTACAATTGAATGGTTAACTAAAACTGCCCACTGCTTATTCTATCAGGATGACTACCTATACTTGACTAGTAATTGCTGCAACGATAACTGAATAAATAAAACTGCCAACTGTGTGAGTTCCTCGGTTGACTTCCTCGTTTGGTGTCGAGGGGGAAATACCAGGATGGGTATGTTTGGTGGTAGAAGCAGGTTGGTTCCGGATAGGTCTTTCTTATCCCTCTCTGATAGCCGACAGTTATATCGAGTCTCTATAGGTTGTTTAGTGCATGCTGCGCTGCCGCTTCAGTCCACCATACCTATGTAGGCGAGGACCGCCAAATTCTAGTCTCGCCATGTACTGGCCTCAGTACTGACGCTCCTCTTTTTCCTTTGCCCTTTTTCGGCACCCCTTTTGTTTTAGCAGGTTTCGACGTCGTTAGCAGGGTTACCCTTCCAGCTTGGCCTGGGCAGGGTTATGGACGCCATTGGTTATTCTTCAGGGCTCTTAGCCCCATTTGCCTCTTGTCCCTAGTCGGACGCTCTATCATTTTCAAGGTGATTTGGACTTTTGTATATTATATCTGTATTCTTGACTCATCGAGTCGCTGTTGTATATATATATATATCTATTCTGTGGGTCCCATCGAGGACTGTTGTATAATGTTATTACTTCGTTTTCCACCCGCACGAAAGTGCCTGGTGGGCACCTTTGAATTGTTTCTATGCGGGTTTGGCGAGAATCGCTAAGACTTGCATAGGGCCGATTCTGAGGGTGTTACAGAGTGGTATCAGAGCCCAGCAGTTGCGATACCCCACAAGTCCAGCCTGTAGGATAACCTAGCTAACGGCCGAAGTAGAGTGTCAAAACTATTTTTGCCAAATCGGTTGGATAGTTCTGATTAGGTCTGATTTTATTCCTTACCCCTCTGCTGCTCTCCTCTCACCTCTGCGTGTTTTGAATCCGCTCTCTTCTCTCTCTTCGAGTCCAGGATTTCTCGTGGTTGGGTTCCATCGTACCTTCAGGGTTTCGCTTGCTCCTTGGTAACGGTGTTGCTACATCTGGTCTTCATGCTATCCGAGGAATCCTTCGTCTGGTGGACTTCTCTTTGTTCCTTCTCGTGCCCTGCGGTGTTTTTTCGACGCGACGACATCATCTACGCCAGATCCGATGCAGAGTCTACATTTCTCCTGTGTTTCCGAACCTCGATTGTCGAGATCTTCAGTCTGATTCCGAAAATGGTTGCACACTTTTCTACTGATTGTGCAGAGTAATAGTTTGGGTGCGTGATGGATTGGCCCCCATGCCGACTACCCTTTCTATTCGCTCTTGTACATTGAAGTGGGATAGGCCGCACCTTTTCTCTCCTTCCAACGAAGATAGAGGTGGCTTTATTTGTTGATACCTCTGCCTTCGCCTTTTTGTTTCCGGAGTGTTCTCTCGACGATCGCGTACAACGACCTCTTGTTAGTGGTGTCGCGAGGATCTACACGATGCGAGAAGATTCAGATCGCCGCCTTTCTTCCCGGTACCATGAGGCGGATCTCGAGGGCGAGATCCATTGTTAGTGGTGTCGAATTGTGGCATCCCGCTAAAACCACTACTAGAAAATCGCGTTGTTTTTTTTGTGCATTGCATCATCATGACATCAACATGCATACATTAGTCTAAAACTATTTTACTAAAAGCCCTATTTCATTTTCTACGAATGTCCCTCTCTTTCTTCAAATGCGAAATCTCGGTCTTTTCTGGATCTTGTATTTATCTAAAACTATATTTTAAAATGTTTTGTCTTATAAAAATTATAAATATTTTTTTTCGGGGAGGCAGTCCAGCCGACCGGCCCAAAGGCCCAACCAGCTAGACCACCTACTACCCAATTAAACCCTAGACTATCTAACCCTAACCCTAGCTTTGGAAACCCTAACCCCACCTAACCACCCCGCCGCCTCCCTCACCTTCCTCCACCCCGCCGCCAGGAGGCAGACAGCAAGCCACCTGGGCGCGCGCCCCGCGACCGCCCCCACCTGGTCCTGCCGCCTGCACCATACCCCCACACCGCCTGTCCCGCACCCCGACCCCAACCACCGACCACCTAGCGGACCCACCACTCCCGCTCCCACGCGCCCCTCCCGAACTGCCCTGGCCCACCCGTACCACCATCGCGAACTCCCCCTCTCCCCTGCCCCGCTCGCCCGCATCCTCTCCGCCGGCCTACCCCTTACCGGAGCCTCGCCTCTACCGCGTCGCCCCGCCTCCTCTGCTTCCCTCCTTCCGCCACCGAGCTCGCCGCCTCTCTCTCCGGCGCCGCCCCTCCTTCCCGCCTCCGCGCTCCCTCCCGCGTCACGCGACACCGCCGCCGCGCCTCTCCTTCCGCGACCCCCGCCCCGCATCTCCCTCCTCCCGCCGTCGCCGCCTCGCGGCCTCGCCCTCCTCCGTTTCTCCTCGGCCCCCTCCGCTCGGGCCCGCTCTGGCCGAGCCCGGGCCCTCTCTCTGGCGCCGCCCCCCTTTCCGCCTCCGCGCTCCCTCCCGCGTCACGCGACGCTGTCGCCGCGCCTCTCCTTCCGCGACCCCCGCCCCGCATCTCCCTCCTCCCGCCGTCACCGCCCGAGGCCGCTCCCCTCTGCCCCTCGTCGCCTTCCTCCGCCGCTCGCCCCCGACGACCCGTGCCTCGCGGCTTCGCTCCGCCTCCGCCTTCCAGACCGCCGCCGGCCGCTCTGTCGCCGTGCTCCTCCCCGCGAACCTCGGCGCCAGGGCTCCCCCGCTCCGCCCCGCGCGTCGCCGAGCCGAGCCACCGCCAGGGCCTGCCCTGCCCTTGCCGTCTCCAACCGCCGTGGATGTCCCTCTCTGTTCTTTCGCTCTGGCCTCGTGTTCTGGTTTACCTGCAGTGCTAGGTCTCTGTCCGCCTCGCCCGCGTTGCGCCAGTGGTCGTATCCTAATCGTGTTATCACAATCAGTGAAGATGCAGATGAATAATCACCGGTGCGGATATAAGATCGCCTTTGCCGGCAAGATCGCCTACCCCGAAACCCAAGTTCTCCGTCACGGAACACCAAGATCTCCCAGTGCCGAGAACCGAGTCCGACACCGACAATCGAAACCGCGGAACCGACAAGTTCGCCTACCCGGACACCGTGCGACAAGATCTTCTCGGACCCGAGGACCATCAAGGCTTCCGCTCGGCAACGCCAAGTACTCCTTCCTGGCTTCGAAGCCCGACCCCGTGGACCGACATGATCTTCTTCACGGATACGACAAGTACTGCCTCGAGGACGCCAAGTTCTTCATCCCGAACGCCAAGACCGAACCAATACGAGGACCCGACAAGATCTTCATGACGACAAGATAGGCATCGACCAGGGTGGGTCCGATGCGCCCCGACGTCGAACCAAGTCCTTCTTCGCGGAACGCCAAGATCTACTCTGTTAGCCGCGAACGTTCCCGCCGAGACCGAACCCCAGACCCGGACCCTGAGACTGACCCCGAACCCCTCGAACCCCAAGATCGTCTGAACCCTAATGTGATTCCCTATCCGAGACCCCCATTATTTTTATAATATGACATTATCGTCTGTCGCATATTAAATTGTTCATACTCGCATGCATATTGTGTGGTTTGGGGGCATTATGCCGATTCACCTCGTAATTAAATATGGGATCCATATGCGGGCAAATCTAGTCTTATACTGGTCCCATTTAAATTTGTGTAGCAAACCGACGCCATGTTTTGTCTTGTTAATACAACATTTAAATTGCGGGGTATCTAAACAACATGAACCTATTAATTAATTGTCAGGGCCTCGGTTCCGTTTAATATGACCTAATTGCATCGCACCTTTGCCATGGCATACATCATACATGCATCATGTCGATCTTTTGCCATAGTAATAAATAGTGCATCCGGTGTTTCTTCTAGTGTTTTGGATCTTCGCGGATAAGGCCGTTGAGTTGATGCGAGTGTCGATCCGATCTTCGGATGAACCTTTGACAATGTTTTCAGGCGAGAACCTCCCCCTTCTACCTATCTTACTTTTATAGTCTTTATGCCCTCCTGTTGATCTATTGCTATCTGTGTTGCGATGCTCTAGTTTTCGTGCCCGTGATATCCCTTGCAGCCTTATATTTCCTTGGACACATCCTATTACCTGTTGATTGGTAGATAGTTGGACTTGCGCGTCGTAGTCGCTTGCCCAAGTGCTGTTGCGTGTCGTCAAGTACCACAGTTGTTGGAGTATTGCCGCATGTTTAAGGTTGGAGTTGATCATGGCTTTAATTACTGTTTAACAACTAAAATTGAAGTAGGTAAATGCAGAGGCACCGGTGGGTGATAGACAATTTTTGGTTTCCGACCGCTCACTGGTGTCCCGTAGGACCCCGAGTTCTTGACACCTGTTCCGAGATCGAGCGCGCTAACCACAGGTGGGGTGTGTGGGCACCCCCATCGATTAGTACCTGATTTCAAAGTACTGTACCGGGGGCCACAAGTAGTTTGGGGCTTTATTACTATTTTGTACTTATGCCATGCTTTACCGCTTTATTTAAATTGTGCGAGGTACTGCACACTGTACTGTTTAGGATTGCGGAGTGTTTTCGCGGTATCGACAAGCCCAGTCACACTTTCGGGTTCCCAGTCGTTTACAGCCATTGGCGCAAACCCTGAGTCCGTCTCGGAGACCGGCCGACTTCGTTGCGGGTAGCTTAGTGGGGTGGCCCCCATGTACTTGCTTTGGGTCTGGGAAACGTCATGACTTAGGCCCCGCCGACATACCGATGGGTGTATGTTAACTGATCTGGCAAAAAGGGTCGAAGTGCGTGTGGATACTTTGGTGCACCCCTACAGGGTTAAATCTTTTCGAAAAGCCGTGTCCACGGTTATGGACGACTTGGAGCACAGTTCTCGATCATAGACAACTATAACTAAAGTTTACTGTTATAAATTGACTTGTATCCGATATGGCTAGTAATCAGCTTCAATGCAACAGAATGGTTAAATAAAAGTACCAACAACTGCTGGGTTTGGGATATCTCGTGCTAATTGTATCTGACTAGTAAGTATTGCAACTACAATTGAATGGTTAACTAAAACTGCCCACTGCTTATTCTATCAGGATGACTACCTATACTTGACTAGTAATTGCTGCAACGATAACTGAATAAATAAAACTGCCAACTGTGTGAGTTCCTCGGTTGACTTCCTCGTTTGGTGTCGAGGGGGAAATACCAGGATGGGTATGTTTGGTGGTAGAAGCAGGTTGGTTCTGGATAGGTCTTTCTTATCCCTGTCTGATAGCCGACAGTTATATCGAGTCTCTATAGGTTGTTTAGTGCATGCTGCGCTGCCGCTTCAGTCCACCATACCTATGTAGGCGAGGACCGCCAAATTCTAGTCTCGCCGTGTACTAGCCTCAGTACTGACGCTCCTCTTTTTCCTTTGCCCTTTGTCGGCATCCCTTTTGTTTTAGCAGGTTTCAACGTCGTTAGCAGGGTTACCCTTCCGGCTTGGCCTGGGCAGGGTTATGGACGCCATTGGTTATTCTTCAGGGCTCTTAGCCCCATTTGCCTCTTGTCCGTAGTCGGACGCTCTATCATTTTCAAGGTGATTTGGACATTTGTATATTATATCTGTATTCTTGACTCATCGAGTCGCTGTTGTATATATATCTGTTCTGTGGGTCCCATCGAGGACTGTTGTGTAATGTTATTACTTCGTTTTCCACCCGCACGAAAGTGCCTGGTGGGCCCTTTGAATCGTTTCTATGCGGGTTTGGCGAGAATCGCTAAGACTTGCATAGGGCCGATTCTGAGGGTGTTACAAAGGCCCAGTTAGCCCATCTACCCACCCCGCGAGAAAAACAATTCGCACCATCGCCTGCACCCGCTCAGCAACTGACCGATGGACCCCACCCCCACACTCTCTCTCGCGCTGCCAGACGACCCCACCGCCACCTCACCATCGTCTTCACCCCGCTGACCCCGCCCCTCACCTCGTCGGCCGTTGCAGACGTTTAAGGATCGAATCAATTCACGTTAACGCCGTAGTAAAACCTCTCCGCGACCATGCTCCCTTAAACGCCTCCCTCTTCTCCCTCTTTCCCCCAGACGCCACCCACCGGAGCCCTCAGGTTGTCCGTATTGCTCGTGACGACCCTCCTGTCTCCGAAGAACATCCGCGGCGATTCCGGCCAGCCCACGCCCCCCCTTGCTCCCTGGCGCACACGAACTTGTTCCCCCTCTCCTGGCGGACCTCCCCGTATCGTCAGCTCGCCTGCGCGTGCCCTGCAAGCTCGACAACGTCTCCGCCAGTGCAGCGCCACCATCTCCCTCCGCTCCGACGAGCACTGCTGGTAAGACCAGACCTCCCCTCTCCCTCTCTTTCACACGCACATACTCGCCACGACCCTACGCATCTAACACCACCTTTATTTCTCTCTGGCATGCACCATAGCCTCGCCACCGTCTTCAACAGAGAGCACCCGACGGCAGCAAGAACTCCGGCGAGCGATTCAGATCATCCTCATGTGCCCCTTGCCTCCTCACCAGTACCTTGAGCTTCACCACGATCCCGCGATTCTGGTGAGCATCTCCTTCTTCTCCCTTGCTTCCTCTATCGCCAGCTCCGCCGCCGTCTGACCGCGCCACCGCTCGCTGTCACCCAGCACCGCCGATTGATGGTTGCTTGATCGACAACCGTAGGATTTAGATCCAACGCTCGTGCAAGAAACTTAAATGAAGGGGTACGCTTGCCCCTGTGCCGCACAATCCACTTTAGATCCAATGGCTGTTGTCTGTCGATCCAACCGAAGCGGTACAGACGAATGAGAAGCAGCCACGTGTCCCTGTTAGTTGATTTAAAACAGAATTGATCTATTAGATCTTCCAATTTGAAAAATTCATAACTTTCAAAACACACGTCCAAATTTTGCAAATTTTAAATCAATGGATTCGGCAAGACAAGTACTTTCTGACCATGCACTTTGTTTAGTAAAATGCTTCTGTTAAATTGATTGTTTTTGCAGAAACTTGTGTATGCATGTTTAGAATATAAAAATTGTTCTAAAATGATTTTTGAGATAAAACCTTTGGAAAATGGTTTGTTTTGAACCTACTGACCTTAGAAATCAATTTGTGGTTTCAAAAATGTATCTGGTGAAGCAAAAGAATGAATCTTTGATTTAAGCCATTTCTAGTCAAATAAAAATAATGTTTATTTATTAAAAATGGTTTTGGAGGAAAACCGTTGGGAAATGTTTTGATTTAAACTCTCTGACCCCAAGCACCAAGTTTTAAGATTTGAAAATGTATTTGGTGAACTCCATAAAGATTATTACTTTGCTAAAGGCATTTTCAACCACATAAAATAATGACTTAGTTTAAAAATGGTTTATGAAGTGAAATCTTTTGCAAATGATTTTGCCACTTTATAAAAGTGATCATTAGGTGTTTTCAAATGTCTATAACCTATTAGAAACCACTACTCCAAATAAAACAATCTTTAGCATGCTTGCATGCATTGTTTTGTTTCTATCATTTTATGTGTTGTTTGCTTGAATGGTAGATTGAAATTGTGCCTTGCTTGATTGAATTGTAGTGATTTTAAGAGTGTGATCATTGCAAAGACAAGGAGTGAACTTATACTCTCTACCAAAAAGGCAAGTGATGCTTCATACTTTTGTCCCATTATTTTCACTATGCATTAGTGATATTTCTATGTAGGACTTGCATGGAATTTTTGCTAAGTATAAACTATGCTATGGGAAATCCTAGTAGATGAAACCTTAGTAGAAATTTCCTAAGTTAAGATTCATATTACTATCAATCTTAGCTTAGCTAATAGAAAACAAGGATGGAATATATATTCATACTATGGAAAAATTTCTAAGTCTGAGGACTTGTGTTTTGTTTAATAAAACAACTAAGTGAATGAATCACCTGGGTGGAATGGAAGGAATGGTTTGTGTTGAGTGGTTACACAAGGCCAGGGGACTGGTGAACCTTGTGTATCACACTTGTGGAATGCCACCCAGGAACAAAGAGATTTGAGATGTCAAATGTTGAGAAGCTTCAAGTGCAGCCACATGGCATTATGGGCTCTGCCTGGATCATATAGGTTGCAATAACTTAGCCAAATGGACAGTTGGTGGTAGGGGTTTGATAGGTTGGAACGCGTCCATTTTGGTCTAAGGGAAGGCTTCTGAAAGATCTTGTCTTGGGAAACCAAGTCTTGTGGGGAAAGTGCACCACCTCTGCAGAGTGTAAAATCTAAGTACTTAGCCATGTCCCTGGAAAAGGACAATTTGAACATCAAGACATGGAAGCTATCAAGAATCTCCTCATCCCAATTTCTAAGTTAAAAACTTGTGGTTGAACAAGGGTTGAAGGATCACCAATTTCTATTGGGAGATGCCTTGGGAAAGATTTTGTCAAGCAAAAACTTAGAGTTTTCAAATGATAAGGAAAAACTATTTTGAGCAAAGCAAGCCTAAGCTCCACTTAGCCAAATGCATATAGATGATAGACTCCACTATACTACCATAGTATCACTTGCCAATACAATTCAAATGTATTGACCCTTGTGGCTGTAACTTGTTATGTTGCAGGTTTGTTTGATGTTAGTGAAGTTTATTGATTAGGATTACAAGTCTACAACCAACATGTCTGCCTGTGGCACTTTGAAGATGAAGGAAGCCATGCTATTGTTATATTCTGCTGCATTGTAATGAGATAGCCAAATGAGCTATGTAAGATGTAATAAATTATTTTATTCCTGGTTATAAAGTTGTATTATGACCTTTGTTTCTTGATATTACATCTTAACTGTGGATGCTAGCTATTGATCCAAAGACTAGCATTGTAAACACAGGGATCTCTACCTTATTAAAGGTTGGGAACCTTACAGTCTCAACCCGTACTTTCCGAACACTCAATGCCACCTTTATAACCACCCATGTACGGTGTGGTGTTTGATGTCATCAAAGCATCCTTCCGGTGATGGTGATAAGCATGATCTCATGGTCGAAGGAATTAGGTTACTATGTATCAGAAAGCATATAGCAATTGAACTATTAAAATGACTTGATCTTTATGCTATGCTTATCTATAGGAGTATGTCCATCATACCATTCTCCTAACGATATGATCTTGTTGTTAATAACATCTCAATGTTCATGATAGGGAAACCACAATCATTTATTAACCAACAAGCTAGTATTATGAAGAGGCTTTACTAGGGACTCTAATTTAGTTTACAAATCACACAAGTATTAATGTTTCCTTGTTAATACTGTTATAGCATGAATGTAAACATTTATCATAAACACAAAGATATAATAATAACTACATTTATTATTGCCTCTAGGGCATATCTCCAACACCTATATAAGGGGCCTTCTTACCCAATGGTTCCTCAACCATTCTTGCAAGTTTTCCCCTCCATTGTTGACCTTCTTGAGCTTTCTTCCTCTCAATCCCTCCTATGATTCTTGCATATTATTGAGGGATTTGAAAGAGGAGATCTAGATCTATAATCCCACCAATCAATCTCTCCTCTAAGTGAGGGGAACATATTGGGATCTAGATCTTGGAGTCTTTTATGGATTTCCTCCATAGTTCTTCCTCTCTTATTCCCCCATAAGATTTTGTAGCTTTGGTGGAATTTGGGAGAGAAGGATTTGGACACCTTTATGGTGTTCTTGGCATTTGCATTCGGTGCATCGGTTTGAGTTCTCTCCGGAGGATTTGGTGAGTGAAAGTTGAGAAGCTTTTTACTCTTGGGTTCTTGGAACCCTAGACGGTTTGTTGTGTTGCAGGTTGAGGCCTTGGTGGCGTTTGTTGGGAGCCTCTAATTACGTTGTGGAGAAGTGACCCAAACTTGTGGCCTTTGTGGCGTTTGTTGGAGCCTCCAATTAAGTTGTGGAGAAGTGCCCCAACCTTGTGAGAGGTTCCGGTTGCCACCGACAAGTGCACCGATAGTGGAAGCGTGGATCGATCTCGTTGGGGTGAGACTCACCGAAGAATAAGGGAGGCCTTTTGTGGCATAGGTGGTTAGATACCACCCCCTCTCCAAACGAGACGTACTCCATGTTGGGAGGAACTCGGTAAAATATCGTCATCCCCGCGTGCCTCGGTTATCTCTATACCCGAGCTCTTACTTATGCACTTTACTTTGTGATAGCCTTTGTGCTTAAAGTATATATCTTGCTATCACTTTGTTGTTTGTCTTGCTTAGCATAAGTTGTTGGTGCACATAGGTGAACCCTAGATTGTTCTAGGTTTTGTGTTTAACAAAGTAAACGTTAGTTTTATTCCGCCTTTGTTGAGCCACTTTAGGAAAAGTTTTAATCGCCTATTCACCCCCCTCTAGGCGATATCCGTATCCTTTCAGTAAGGTACCGTAAAACACATCAATAATAAAAGTATAACCATTGTGTAGATATACAACATATTGTAGGTAAAAATGTGGTCTTGTAAAACCTAGCAATATCCACTCTTAATGAAGTGTGTTTTAAAGTTAGGGCATGCACACATTGTAATATATAAAATAATGATGTACAATCGGATGCCAAAATATAGTCATATGCATTCTGCATGTAAAAAGATAAATTCGTGTTTCCTAACCTTATATAATACCCAATTTTAAGTTCTATAGATTGTTTTGTGTTTACACAGCTAACGTTAATTATATTCAACTTCCTTCCTTTGCCACCAACATAATATAGTGTACATAAAATTCATTAATTAGCCATGTGTACTTATGTAGGTACCTTGACTTGTTTGAATCAGTTAGCCAACTCATCCAAATAATGAAAATGTAACCTTTAGTTGGACATACTGTACAACATTGTATAAATATGTGGACTTTAAAAACCTAGGGATCTCCACTATCACTACTAGGAAAATGGCTATAGGTAATCAGCACATCCATGACTCACATGGTTGAAGTGCCCCATGGCTAAAACAGGCGTGGCTCACCTATGGACAGTGCCCTACTAGTAACTAGAACAATCGTGGCGCGCATGATCATAGTGCGCCACATATATGTGTGGGCCAGGGCCCTGCTGGACGCACGCCACATATCCGTAGCGCACATAGGGTAGGTGCGCTAGGCTTGTTAGTGTTATCCGTGGCGCATGTTGGGGGGTGCACTACGCCTAAGCGCATGCCCCTCTGCTTTGTAAAATGGGCAGACACATCCGTGGCGCACTATGGCATGTGCGCCATGGATGTTATTAATCCCTGTGGCGCACTGGGGCCACGTGCGCCACGGATGTGGCGACCCTTTTTTTTGGCAGCTCCACTTTGTGCACATGTGTGATCATCCACCACCCCACACTTCACTTTTCCCTTCTTCTTCCTCCTTAGATATAGTCGGGATCCTTCTCCTTCCCACCTCAATTTCTCCACTCATTCACCATTTTTAGCATGTAGAACTTGTCTTGGATGTTACATACATAATTGTAACATCCCAAAAAAATCATATTTCAAAACTCATTCATATCATCCTTGCATATTTCATTCATATAGGGTTTTTCTCAAAATCATTTAGAAGCATACACTTTGGCTATGATTTCGTGTGGGCAATTTATCTCAATTGGCCATCACCCTTAGAGATTTGAATGCTTAGGTACTTGTTTGCTTGCCTCCATGGTTAGAAAGACTAAGTGAAGCTTTTTACCCAAGATTCAAAATTTAGAAATATTTTCTAAACCCTATTTCAAACTAGAGACAAAGAGACAAAGTCTCTGTTTATTTCAAAACCTAAGCTTGACCAAGCCCTTGCTAGTAACCACATGGTCTTCTGACTCGTTTTTGAACCCACAGAACCCTGCAAAAATCCTCAAAACAGTTTGAATTCAAAAGGATTTGAATTCATATCAAATTCTATCCAGAAAATGAATTTAGAAAAAGAAAAGGAATTCTCAAAATAAAAGGGCCGCGCGGCCAGAATCTGGCCCAGCAGCAAATCGAGCCCAGCAAGCCCACCCGGGGATCTCCTTTTCCTTCTCACACGCGCGAGCGCACGCGTTAAGTCACTGACAGACAGACCCCACCGCCACCTCGCACACTTCGCTGACGAGCGGGCCCAGCCCACGTCGTCCTCGTCTTCCCCAGACCGCGCCTGCGACCACGTCGCTGCAGCAGTGATGGCCGGTAATGGCGCGGCGTAAATGGGCATTTAACCGCGAGCGTTTCCTGTCGATTCCCCGGCTATAAGACCCTCTCTGCCTCGCGATCTTTTTCCCCCAAACACCTCACTCACTCCGCCACCAGGCTGTCCTCAATCAGCTTTGCCCCGCCGCAGACAGAGCCTCTCCGGCGATCGATTCCGGTGAGCCCACGGTTCCCCTCTGCCTCTCGTTCATACAATATGACTCAGCGTGTCTTGGCGCATCTCCTGACCTCACTAATCCGTCCTGTACTGCCCCAGGTCGCCGGTTCCACTTGACACCGCGAGCACCGACGGCGACACCAACTGCGACGAGTTTTCCCGGTAGGTACAGACCGCCCCTCGCCTTTCCGTTCATGCTCACTACTTCGCCCTGACTCTGTGAATCTAACCGTGTCCTCGCCTTGCCTTGGGGTGATTCACAGCGACGTCCACGACGACCACCTGACGCACCCGACGCCGCCACGAACTCCGGTGAGCAATCGCAGCCGTGCCCGAGCGCCCCTTGACCAACCGCAAGTACGACGAGCTTCTCCGTGACCTCCTGAGCCCGGTGAGCTACTCCTAGATCTCACTTACCCCCTGCATCGTCGGCAACGTCATCGACCGACAGTTCCGCCGCCGGTAGCCGCCGCTCCGCCGCCAGTTTCTGGCCAGGTCGATAGGAACCGTTAGATCTACATCTGATGGCTTAGATAGAATGACTAATCGAAGGGGTACGCGTTGATCTGAGCCGCACCTTCCCCTTTAGATCCAGCGGTATATATCGCTTGATCCAGACGAACCGGTACGGGCGAATAAGAACATGACGCGTGGCTAGGTTAGATCTGAAAATAGAATTTAAAAACAGATTTTGATCCAGTTTTCAAATGCCAATATCTTTTGAATGCCACGTTGGATTTTTGCAAACTTTATACCGTTGGATTCAGAAAAACAAGACCTTTCTGCCTATCCTTTTTGTTTAGCAAATAGTAACCATTAGTTTGGCTTAAATTACAGAAACTTGTTTGAGGCCTTTTTGAGTATAGATTTAGTTTAGTATTTTGTTTTAGGGTTATTTAAGTTGTCTTGGCTATTTTGTGACTTGTTTAGTTTCTGTATTCATGCACTTGCTTGGTTGAGTTTTCAAAAATCATCACTTGGTAGATTCATGCATGCATGCATTCATAGTATTTTTGTTTGTATATATTTGTGTGTAATTGTGTGCTATAACTTTGTGTGTAGATTTTGCTAGTGATTGTGATTGTGACGAGTGCTACTCTCCACACTACCAAGGCAAGTGATATCTTCATGAATATTCCATACCTATATTTTATACTTGCATTAGATATATTTTGTTAGGACTTGCATGCTACTTTTGTCAATTGATGATGGGAAATCCTATTTAGAATAGAATGCTAGAATTGCCAGGAAAATTCCCTAAAGATAAGTTGCCATGCCATGCTTAGCCTAGCTACTAGAAAACAAGGGTGGTTTATATATTCACACTATGGAAAAACATTCTAAGTCTAAGGACTTGTTTTTATTTAACAAAACAACTAAGTTAATGAATCACCTGGGTGGAATGGAAAGAATGGGATATGTTGAGTGGTTACACAAGGCCAGGGGTACTGGTGAACCTTGTGTATCTTACTTGTGGATGGCCACCCAGGAACAAAGAGATTTGAGATGTCAAATGTTGAGAAGCTTCAAGTGCAACCACTTGGTAATATGGGCTCTGCCATGATCTTAGGATGCTGGAACTTAGTCTCTTGGACAGTGGGTGGTAGATGGGATGATAGGTTGGAGCGCGTCCATTTGACTAAGGAAAGGCTACTGAAGGATCATGTCTTGGGAAACCAAGGCTTGTGGGGAAAGTGCACCACCTCTGCAGAGTGTAAAACCTAAGTACTTAGCCATGTCCCTGGTAAAGGACAATTTGAGCATCAAGACATGGAAACTTCAAAAAAAATCTCATCACTCCAATTTCTAAATAAAACTTGTGGGTGAACAAGGGTTTAAAGGATCTTCAGTCATTGATTGGTAGATGCCCAGAGTGGATCTAGAGTCTTTGATTGATAGATACCTTGGGTGTTTTGTGCCAAGCAAAAACTTAGTGTTTTCAAAAAGTTAAGGAAAAATCTATTTTGAGCAATGCAAGCCTAAGCTCCACCAGCCAAATGCATATAGTATTATAGTACACTTAAAATATACTAAGGTATCACTTGCCAATACTATTCCAAAGTATTGACCCCCTGTGGCTGTAACTTATGATGTTGCAGGTTACTCTGATGATGAATAGGAGTCATGAGTCTACACTCAACATGCTTGCCTGTGGCACATGAAGATGAAGACTTAAGTTTATTTACATATTCCATAAACTCTTGTATTAGGCCTTTGGCCATGAGTTGTAAAAGACTATGTTTTATCTCTGGAATGACTGTAATAAACGACCTTTGTATCTGTGTACTTCATCTTAAACTGTGGATGCTAGCATTGATCCAGGGACTAGCATTGCAATCACAGGGATCTTTTCCTTTACAAAGGAGGGATCTTACAGATGGTATCAGAGCCAGGTTGTTGCCTGTAGGATTATGACCCTAGGATTGGAAACCACTAAGGAAAATTTTTACTTCTTCTACACTTGTCTATTCTTCTCGTAAACTTTTCTAATCTTCTCATTCTCATCTCTATTTGTAGATGAACTCCATCAACGAAGCCGTGAAGAAAGGACCACTCATGACCATGACCTTGGAGTGTGAGACTGAGTTTCCCAAGATTCTCAAGGACCTCATGGAGACCATGGGAGTACATGGTGCAGCAGTGTACAAGGGCTTTCCAGTGATGGAGGATGGAGTGGAGTATTGGTGGGTGCAACTTCACTTGTACAAGAATAAGGAAGACAACCACAAAGAAAAGGGCTTCTGCATGTACACCAACACTTTTATGCACACCACATTCTTTGAGTCAGCAAAAGAAGCAGCTTGGAAGACTATCAAGGAACTAAGTGCTAGAGTCAAGTGCAAGATGCTCAACCTCCAGAAAGACTTGGAGAAAGAGAAGGAACATACCCAAGAGTTGGAAGTCACCAACCAATCCTTAAGAGGAGATATTATAGACTTAGTGATAGAAGCATGTGAACAAGATAGGGTGATTGCCACTAGGAACATTGTGTTAGCCACCAGATCCAATGAGATAGGATTGTAAGTGCACTTCGTTAGTTGGACCACCACCTATCACCTTATTTTCCAAAATGATACCTTAAAAAGTTTGAACCTTGGTTGGTGTAATTGATTTATGTATGCATGACTTGTGTGATTTTTGTGTTCCATGGTTATGCTTGAATGTTTGTCTTGTTTAATTTAAATTGTGTTGTTCTAACTCTTCAATCTTATAAATAGATGCCTATTGCCATCAGCACTGTTGAGGAGTTCCAGGCTACCCGTTTTGGTCCTCGTATCGTAGAGCTTACTACTTTACTCTCCCTCTTCCTATCATTACGGTGCACCCACTCACCAAGTTTGAGAGGAAGGACCTTTGGGGCTTCAAGGTGAACCAGCCAGGACGCCAGACTGAGCCTACTACGGAGGCCATCGTCTTCAAGCTTATGCTCGATGACAGGGAGAGAGGCATGGAGGTTGTCATGCAGGATCTGATAGGACGACTGTTAGGACGTCACTCCCGACAGGTTAGAGGCACTCACTTCCACGCCTTTGGAAGGCGTGATGATGACGGAGAGCCCATCGACTTTGAGGACGACTCGAGGGTCACAGCAGAGCCGATACGCCTGTACCTCCAGGACTTAGAGACTCTTATTAGGCACGTGGATACCAATAGGACCAACGTCATGCTTAGTAATGACGAGCTCCAGGTGCAGCTTCGCGAGAAGGACAAGCTCTTCGCGCGGCAGGACGAGATAGTCAAGGAGATGGAGACGAAGTTCGAGACCCAAGACCGTAAGTTCAAGAGTCAAGAGAAGCGTGTCCAGGATAGGAACAAGAGGATTCGTGATATGACCGAGGAACTGCAGTCCAAGGACTTCGAGTTAGAGCAGCAGCAGACAGTGATTGAGAGGCTTCGTTCCTAGAAGAGGGCTCTCAAGGCCAAGATCGACTCTTTGACCACTACCATCGAGGAGAACAAGACCGCAATGGAGAACGCAGGTCTTACCTTTGTCAAGGAGGAGATTGAGGCTGACGAGTAGACTTGACTACTCAGTTATCTTTATTTACCGCACTTATTATTTGTGAACTTATTATTGGACCATCCGACGTGTGGATGGCTTGCCACTTGTGTGTTTGTACTTTGAGACTTTTTGTTATCTTGTTGTTGAGCTTTTATCTTGGTATTGATGCTATATGTTTGCTTGTGTGATGTATTGTGCATAATTCATGTAAGGGTATCTCATTCTTATCTCTATATAAATAAACCACAGATGCCTCCCCGTCGCGCAAACACCAACCCCAACCCCAACATTACCCCGGAAATGCAACAAATGATGAATGCGTAGACTCAGCTTATGCAAATGATGACGACATTCATCCAGAACCAGAACAACAACAACAACCCCAACAACAACAACAACAACAACAATAACAACAATAACAACAACAACCCTCCAGGTTTTGATATGCTTACCAGATTTCTGCGTCTGAGGCCAGCTAAGTTTTCAGGATCGACTGATCCCATGGTGGCCAATGATTGGCTACGTTCTGTGAACAAAGACTTAGTGACCGTGGGATGCACAGATGCTGAAAAGGTCAGGTTCGCAGCACATCTGTTGGAAGGACCAGCCGCCGCATGGTGGGACAACTTCGAGATTACCACGCCTATTGATGAGGTGACTTGGGCTATCTTTGAAGATGGATTTCGTACTACTCATATCTCACCAGGTATGATGAGCCTGAAGAAGAAGGAATTTCACAACCTGAAGCAGCGCCACCACAGCGTGGCTGAATATATTGAAGAGTTCAACAATCTGGCACGCTATGCACCGGATGAGGTTGACACTGATGCCAAAAGGAAGGAAAAGTTTCTGGAAGGCTTAAATGATGAGCTGAATCTACAACTGTCTGTGGCATATGTTCCAACTTATCAGTCTCTGTGTGACAAGGCTGTTATTGTGGAGAATAAAATGAAGAAAGTCGAGAGTAGAAAGAGGAAACACTCCGACAAGCATAGCTCGGGATCAACTCATAAACGATCTCACTATGATGATAGTGTCAGCTCAGGATCCCACAAGCATGGGAAGTTTAACAAGCACCACAACCACAACCATCATGACAATAAGCACCATCGCAGACATGACAATGATAAGTACAAGAACCACAAGAGTGGATATAAGAGCCACCATAGTGGAGGTGGAAGTGGAAGTGGAAGTCAACCTAAGAAGGACAATAGTCAGGTTGAATGCTTCAAATGCAAGAAGCTGGGACATTATGCTAATGAGTGTCCTGAGAAGAAAGTTGAAGGACCTATCAAGCCCAATCCTTTTCAGAAAGGACAGGTTAACCACATTAATGTGGAGGAGGTCTATGAAGAGCCTGATGCCGTTGCTGGTAAGTTCAGACTCAATTCCATCTCAGCGTTTGTACTCTTTGACACTGGTGCATCTCATTCATTCATATCAAAAGCATTTGTTGATATAAATGGGATTGCATCTGAAAACATTGGGTGTCCGATAAAAGTTAGCTCTCCGGGAGGGGATATGATAGTAAGTCTTGGATGCCGGGATCTAGTCATAGAGATCGGAAAACATAAGTTTCCAGTAAACCTAATAATCCTAAATTCCCAAGGATTGGATGTAATTTTGGGAATGGATTGGATGGCTAAGTATGAGGGAGTACCAGATTGTGCAAATCGCACAATTTCACTCACAACCCCTGAAGGTAAGAGGATAACATTTAAGTCCAATTTTAAATCTAAAGGAAGCAAGCTAAATTCTCTTAAGGGGGTTAGCATGGACAGTGTGCCAATTGTGTGTGAATATCCGGATGTGTTTTCGGAAGAATTACCAGGAATGCCACCAGATAGAGATGTGGAGTTTATAATAGATTTGGTACCAGGTTCTGGACCAAGAGAGAAGAGGCCTTATAAAATGTCAATTGACGAACTTAAGGAACTCAAGAAACAACTTGGAGAACAATTGCAGAAAGGATTCATCCAGCCAAGTTCTTCATCTTGGGGAGCTCCAGTTTTATTCGTAGAAAAGAGAGACAGAACTCAAAGGTTATGCATAGATTACCGTTCTCTCAACGAGGTAACCATCAAGAACAAATATCCTTTGCCACGAATAAATGACTTGTTTGATCAGCTAGAAGGAGCATGTGTGTTCTCGAAGATTGACCTTCGGTCAGGCTATTTTCAACTCAACATAAGAGAGCAAGACATACCTAAAACAACATTCACCACAAGGTATGGATTGTATGAGTACACTGTGATGCCTTTTGGTTTAACCAACGCTCCAGCATACTTCATGAATATGATGAACAAAGTGTTCATGGAATTTCTCGACAAGTTCGTTGTCGTTTTCATAGATGACATCTTAGTCTACTCCAAGAGCAAGGAAGAACATGAAAGACATCTACGCTTGATACTTGAGAAACTAAGGGAACATAAGCTTTATGCCAAATTCAGCAAGTGTGAGTTTTGGATAGAGGAAGTTGGATTTCTTGGTCATGTTATGACAAAGGATGGTGTAGTAGTTGATCCTGCTAAAGTTTCGGCTATGACCGAATGGGAATCTCCTAAGAACGTAAAAGAGGTTTGTAGTTTCCTTGGTTTAGCAGGTTACTACAGAAGGTTCATTGAAATTTTTTCCAAGGTTGCTAAACCAATAACAGAATTGTTAAAGAAAGATAAGAAATTTGCTTGGTCTGAAGGATGTGAACTCAGCTTTCAGGAATTAAAGAAGAGACTTGTGTCAGCACCAGTTCTGTGCCTACCAGACTTAGAAAAGGATTTCCAAGTGTATTGTGATGCTTCGCATCAAGGATTAGGAGCCGTACTTATGCAAGGCGGAAAAGTTGTGGCTTATGCCTCGAGACAACTCAAAACTCATGAAGTAAATTATCCTACTCATGATTTAGAGTTAGCCGCTGTTGTCCATGCACTCAAAACATGGAGACACTACCTTTTGGGAAAACGTTGTGAAATATTCACCGATCATAAGAGTTTGAAGTATATCTTCACCCAGAAGGAGATCAATATGAGACAAAGAAGATGGCTAGAACTTATCAAGGATTACGACTTGAATTTGCAATACCACCCCGGTAAAGCAAATGTAGTAGCAGATGCTCTAAGTCGTAAAGCATTTGTAAATGGCCTTACCAAAGGTGAATTGCCAGATGACTTGTGTAAGCAATTAAAGGAACTCAGGTTGGAGATTGTGCCAGAAGGACATCTCATGTCTTTGGATGTTCAACCCACTCTGTTGGATAAGATTAAAGAAGCCCAAAAGACGGATAAAGAAATCGAAGAGATTAAGGAAAGGATTAGCCAAGGGAAGGCTAAAAGTTTCCATATGGACGAACAAGGTACTTTATGGCATGAGAAACGTATTTGTGTTCCACAAGATCCGAAATTGCGGAAACTGATTCTGCAAGAAGCCCATAACTCTCCATATTCTATTCACCCGGGAAACACCAAAATGTACATGGATATGAAAGAAAGATTTTGGTGGAACAATCTCAAAAGGGACATCGCCGAACACATTGCTTTGTGTGATGTGTGTAGTAGAGTGAAAGCGGAACATCAGAAACCAGCAGGTTTGCTTCAACCAATGCCTATTCCTGAATGGAAGTGGGAAAATATTGGTATGGATTTCATCACCGGATTACCAAGGACCAGGTCAGGGTATGATTCCATATGGGTAGTAGTAGATCGCCTAACTAAAGTGGCTCATTTTATACCCGTAAAGACAACTTATACCAGTGCCAAGTTAGCCAAAATCTACATGAGCAGAATTGTATGCCTTCACGGTGTACCTAAGAGTATCGTGTCTGATAGAGGAACTCAGTTCACTTCTCACTTTTGGAGGCAGCTTCATGAATCTTTAGGAACGAGATTGGAATTCAGCACTGCTTTTCATCCTCAAACTGATGGACAAACAGAGAGGACTAATCAAATTCTTGAAGACATGTTGAGGGCATGTGCCCTAGACTATGGAGCAAGTTGGGATGAAAGTCTGCCTTACGCAGAGTTTTCTTACAACAACGGTCACCAATCTAGTATTGGGATGGCACCATTTGAGTTTCTATACGGAAGGAAGTGTACCACCCCATTGCTATGGAATGGTGTAGGAGAAAGAAGTTTGTTTGGACCAGATCTTATCAAAGACGCCAAAGAAAAGGTCAAAAGATAGCACAGTCTCGACAGAAAAGCTACGCAGATGCTAAACGTAGAGAAGTCACTTACGAAGTTGGGGATAGAGCTTATCTTAGAGTATCACCACTTCGTGGAGTAAAAAGATTTGGAGTCAAAGGAAAGTTGGCACCAAGATATGTGGGACCATTCAACATTCTAAGTCGCAAGGGAGAAGCTGCATATGAAATCGAACTGCCAGCATCTTTATTAGCAGTTCATAATGTTTTCCATGTGAGTCAGCTCAAGAAATGTCACCCAGAAATGGAAGAATCTTCTTTGAAGGATACCATATCTTTGGAAGAAGTTCAACTAGAAACTGATCTCACCTATGAAGAAAAGCCTGTCAAAATACTTGAGACCGCAGAAAGAGTCACAAGGACAAAGACCATCAGGTTTTGCAAAGTACAATGGAACCATCATTCTGAAGAGGAAGCAACATGGGAAAGAGAAGACGATCTTCGGAAAGACCACCCACACCTATTTGCTAGCCAATCCGAATCTCGAGGGCGAGATTCATTTTAAGGGGGTTAGATTTGTAACATCCCAAAAAAATCATATTTCAAAACTCATTCATATCATCCTTGCATCTTTCATTCATATAGGGTTTTTCTCAAAATCATTTAGAAGCATACACTTTGGCTATGATTTCATGTGGGCAATTTATCTCAATTGGCCATCACCCTTAGAGATTTGAATGCTTAGGTACTTGTTTGCTTGCCTCCATGGTTGGAAAGACTAAGTGAAGCTTTTTACCCAAGATTCAAAATTTAGAAATATTTTCTAAACCCTATTTCAAACTAGAGACAAAGAGACAAAGTCTCTGTTTATTTCAAAACCTAAGCTTGACCAAGCCCTTGCTAGTAACCACATGGTCTTCTGACTCGTTTTTGAACCCACAGAACCCTGCAAAAATCCTCAAAACAGTTTGAATCCAAAAGGATTTGAATTCATATCAAATTCTGTCCAGAAAATGAATTTAGAAAAAGAAAAGGAATTCTCAAAAGAAAAGGGCCGCGCGGCCAGAATCTGGCCCAGCAGCAAATCGAGCCCAGCAAGCCCACCCGGGGATCTCCTTTTCCTTCTCACACGCGCGAGCGCACGCGTTAAGTCACTGACAGACAGACCCCACCGCCACCTCGCACACTTCGCTGACGAGCGGGCCCAGCCCACGTCGTCCTCGTCTTCCCCAGACCGCGCCTGCGACCACGTCGCTGCAGCAGTGATGGCCGGTAATGGCGCGGCGTAAATGGGCATTTAACCGCGAGCGTTTCCTGTCGATTCCCCGGCTATAAGACCCTCTCTGCCTCGCGATCTTTTTCCCCCAAACACCTCACTCACTCCGCCACCAGGCTGTCCTCAATCAGCTTTGCCCCGCCGCAGACAGAGCCTCTCCGGCGATCGATTCCGGTGAGCCCACGGTTCCCCTCTGCCTCTCGTTCATACAATATGACTCAGCGTGTCTTGGCGCATCTCCTGACCTCACTATTCCGTCCTGTACTGCCCCAGGTCGCCGGTTCCACTTGACACCGCGAGCACCGACGGCGATACCAACTCCGACGAGTTTTCCCGGTAGGTACAGACCGCCCCTCGCCTTTCCGTTCATGCTCACTACTTCGCCCTGAATCTGTGAATCTAACCGTGTCCTCGCCTTGCCTTGGGGTGATTCACAGCGACGTCCACGACGACCACCCGACGCACCCGACGCCGCCACGAACTCCGGTGAGCAATCGCAGCCGTGCCCGAGCGCCCCTTGACCAACCGCAAGTACGACGAGCTTCTCCGTGACCTCCTGAGCCCGGTGAGCTACTCCTCGATCTCACTTACCCCCTGCATTGTCGGCAACGTCATCGACCGACAGTTCCGCCGCCGGTAGCCGTCGCTCCGCCGCCAGTTTCTGGCCAGGTCGATAGGAACCGTTAGATCTACATCTGATGGCTTAGATAGAATGACTAATCGAAGGGGTACGCGTTGATCTGAGCCGCACCTGCCCCTTTAGATCCAGCGGTATATATCGCTTGATCCAGACGAACCGGTACGGGCGAATAAGAACATGACGCGTGGCTAGGTTAGATCTGAAAATAGAATTTAAAAACAGATTTTGATCCAGTTTTCAAATGCCAATATCTTTTGAATGCCACGTTGGATTTTTGCAAACTTTATACCGTTGGATTCAGAAAAACAAGACCTTTTTGCCTATCCTTTTTGTTTAGCAAATAGTAACCATTAGTTTGGCTTAAATTATAGAAACTTGTTTGAGGCCTTTTTGAGTATAGATTTAGTTTAGTATTTTGTTTTAGGGTTATTTAAGTTGTCTTGGATATTTTGTGACTTGTTTAGTTTCTGTATTCATGCACTTGCTTGGTTGAGTTTTCAAAAATCATCACTTGGTAGATTCATGCATGCATGCATTCATAGTATTTTTGTTTGTATATATTTGTGTGTAATTGTGTGCTATAACTTTGTGTGTAGATTTTGCTAGTGATTGTGATTGTGACGAGTGCTACTCTCCACACTACCAAGGCAAGTGATATCTTCATGAATATTCCATACCTATATTTTATACTTGCATTAGATATATTTTGTTAGGACTTGCATGCTACTTTTGTCAATTGATGATGGGAAATCCTATTTAGAATAGAATGCTAGAATTGCCAGGAAAATTCCCGAAAGATAAGTTGCCATGCCATGCTTAGCCTAGCTACTAGAAAACAAGGGTTGTTTATATATTCACACTATGGAAAAACATTCTAAGTCTAAGGACTTGTTTTTATTTAACAAAACAACTAAGTTAATGAATCACCTGGGTGGAATGGAAAGAATGGGATATGTTGAGTGGTTACACAAGGCCAGGGGTACTGGTGAACCTTGTGTATCTTACTTGTGGATGGCCACCCAGGAACAAAGAGATTTGAGATGTCAAATGTTGAGAAGCTTCAAGTGCAACCACTTGGTAATATGGGCTCTGCCATGATCTTAGGATGCTGGAACTTAGTCTCTTGGACAGTGGGTGGTAGATGGGATGATAGGTTGGAGCGCGTCCATTTGACTAAGGAAAGGCTACTGAAGGATCATGTCTTGGGAAACCAAGGCTTGTGGGGAAAGTGCACCACCTCTGCAGAGTGTAAAACCTAAGTACTTAGCCATGTCCCTGGTAAAGGACAATTTGAGCATCAAGACATGGAAACTTCAAAAAAAATCTCATCACTCCAATTTCTAAATAAAACTTGTGGGTGAACAAGGGTTTAAAGGATCTTCAGTCATTGATTGGTAGATGCCCAGAGTGGATCTAGAGTCTTTGATTGATAGATACCTTGGGTGTTTTGTGCCAAGCAAAAACTTAGTGTTTTCAAAAAGTTAAGGAAAAATCTATTTTGAGCAATGCAAGCCTAAGCTCCACCAGCCAAATGCATATAGTATTATAGTCCACTTAAAATATACTAAGGTATCACTTGCCAATACTATTCCAAAGTATTGACCCCCTGTGGCTGTAACTTATGATGTTGCAGGTTACTCTGATGATGAATAGGAGTCATGAGTCTACACTCAACATGCTTGCCTGTGGCACATGAATATGAAGACTTAAGTTTATTTACATATTCCATAAACTCTTGTATTAGGCCTTTGGCCATGAGTTGTAAAAGACTATGTTTTATCTCTGGAATGACTGTAATAAACGACCTTTGTATCTGTGTACTTCATCTTAAACTGTGGATGCTAGCATTGATCCAGGGACTAGCATTGCAATCACAGGGATCTTTTCCTTTACAAAGGAGGGATCTTACAATAATAGAGGAAGCTCTCCGGTCTCTCCTTCTCCGGTCTCGCGCGCACACCTCTCCTTTCCATCTTCTCGCGATCGGTCTCTCATCTCGGTAAGTTGTCCATGTAAGGATGTGTTCATGTGTATATGGATGATATGCTGATACATATGTAGATGATCGATGCTCATGATGTGTGTATGGAGAGGATCTCGATGGTCATGTGTGTGTGTATATGGAGAGTATCGATGATGCTCATGCATGTGTGTATGGATAGGATAATGATATGTTCATGTGTGTATGGATCGGTTTCTCTCTCTTGTGTTTGTGTGTGAACAAGTTGCCATTTGTTTTGCCAAAATGTTGATTCATTTCCATTTTGGCAAGACTTTGGCATTTCACAAAGGTCCTAATTTTAGGATAGGTCATGCCGAAATTTTCTATCGACCATTGCATGCATGCATTCATTATGTGGTTCTAATAGACTTCTAATTGTACCATATACACAGTGCAGGCAAAAATGGTCCGCATAATGAGCGAAGGCATTGTGGCTAGATTTTTGAAATGTGCGACGGCCGACATGATACGAAATAACAAGATGGATATAAGATGTCCGTGCAGAAGATGCAAACTCAACTGGGTGATCGACCCAGATTCCGGGAATCTGCAGGCGCACCTGCTCCACCATGGTTTCATGGATGGATACACTCGTTGGATAAGCGATGACGAAGACGATGGAGACGGTGAAGGTGGGCAACATGACGATGATCATCATCACGACGAGAACGGGCGAGATGATGAAGAGTCTCCTGGAGATGGTGAAGGTGCGGAAGCAAACCGGGATGATGATGATCTAGATGCCGGAGGAGGAGACGACGATGGAACAACATCAGGCTGGGTGCAGGACCCTTATGTGCAAGAGCTGCTTCTCAAGCAGACGAGTAATGCTAGGGCTGGCGCTAGAGAGAAAGCCAAGCTTGCGCAACTTGAGAAAGACGCGGTTACTCCATTGTATGAAGGATGCAGGCCCGATGATACCCGGTTGAATGTAACGCTCAAGGCTATGGAGATGAAGGCAAAACACAAATTGAGCGACACAAGCTTCGACGATATGATGGCATTCTGGCACGATCGTCTCCTGGAGGGGAACACATGTCCAACTAGTATCAAGGACGCCAAGAAAATCATTTGTCCTCTCGATCTACCGCATGTTAGATATCACGTATGCATCCACGATTGCATCATTTATCGGGGCGAGGACACAGAGAAAACCACATGTCCGGTGTGAGGCGTGAGTCGATACAAGAAAGGGAAGAAAGCACCTCGAAAAGTGGTATGGTACTTTCCTATCACTCCTCGTCTGCAGCGCTATTTCGCGGACCGTAAGGAAGCGAAGCTCATGCGATGGCATGCGGAAAGGAATAAGCCAGGAGATGACGATGATGACCCCGAAAAGGATGAGCTGCTGACGCACCCTTCAGATGCTAGCCAGTGGAAAGCATTGGACCTCGAATTCCTAGAATTCGGTGGAGATTCGAGGAACATCAGGCTTGGTGCGAGCACCGATGGACTCAATCCGTTCGGTATCCAGAGCAGCACGCACAACACTTGGCCCATGTTTGTATGGATGTACAACCTCCCTCCATGGTTGTGCATGAAGAAGAAGTACATACAAATGAGTATGCTAATTCAAGGGCCGAAACAACCTGGTACCGACATCATTCTGTATCTCGGGCTGTTGAAAGAGGAGCTAGCCACGTTATGGGAATCTGGAGCCAATACTTTCGACGCCGTCGCACAAGATTATTTCACTATGAGAGTCGCGTTGGTCACTACGGTGCAAGACTATCCAGGTTGCGGGTATATCTCGGGGCAGGTTATGCAAGGATTCTGCGCATGCGTTAGGTGCATGGATAACACAAGCTATCTCCAACTAGAGAAAGATCCAGGGTCATCGAAAACCGTGTTCATGGCGCACCGTAGGTGGCTCGGCAAGAATGATCCATGGAGAAAACGTGGAGACCTGTTCGATGGCAAATCCGAGACCCGAGGAATCCCAGAGCGTAGGAGCAGCGAAGAAGTGGAAGAGTTGCTGAAAAACTGGAAAGATTGTCCTAAGCCTGGAAAGAAGTGAAAGAGGCAGCAAGACAAGCCGCTGATGAAGGTATGGAAAACAAGATATGTTTTCTGGGAGTTGCCATACTGGAAGTTTCTCCGCACGCCTCATAGCCTCGACATCATGCATATCACGAAAAACGTGTGCGAGAGTCTGGTCGCCACCATAATCAACATGCCAGATAGGACGGAAGATGGTCCGAAAGCAAGGCACGACCTGATATGCTTGGGTATCCGGAAGGAGCTTCAAGGAGGACGCACTACTCCTGATGATCAGGAAGATGACGATGATCATGAGTCGAAGACGACACAAGGTCGTCGGAAGGGTAAAAAGGTTAAGAAGATGAATATTACTGCCCTCCTTCTTGCTTCACTCTAAGCCAGGATGAGATCAAACAGTTTTTCAAGTGCCTTCTAGGAGTCAAATTTCCTTACGGCTACGCGGGCAAGATAAGCAGATACCTAGACGAGGCGAAGCAGATGTTCAGTGGCATGAAGTCTCACGACTGTGCCGTGCTAATGATGCAGGTACTTCCGGTTGCACTAATAGGGATAATGGACGAGCACGTCCATGAAACGTTATTTGGCCTCTGCAAGTTTTTCGACGTCATCTCTAGGAAGTCGATTGGCGTGAATCAGCTCGGGAGGCTACAGGAGGAGATCGCGGTGATACTATGCGAGCTTGAGGTCTACTTCCCACCCGCATTCTTCGACATTATGGTGCATCTGCTGGTCCATGTCGTGGAGGACATCATCCAACTCGGGCCGATGTTCCTCCGCAGCATGATGGCGTTCGAAAGGATGAACGGACACATCAAAGGATACGTTCGCAACAGGTCCCGTCCAGATGGAAGCATAGCCAAGGGCTTTCTGGCCAAAGAGTGCATCTCTTTCTGCACGAATTATCTAGACATCGAGAATCCTATCGGTCTTCCCGTCAATAGGCACCTTGGCAAGGTCGACGGATCTGGTCACCGAGAGGGTCGTCGCATACTGCTGCATGCAGACTTCGATTTTCGACGCGCAGACTTTGATCGAGCAAACCTCGTCGCGCTACAACATTTAGAACTGGTCGATCCTTAGGTATAGAAGCACAAAAGGTTAATCGAGAAGAAGTACAGTGACCGGGGCATACAGATGACGTAGGGAGAAATAATCAAAGAGCACAACTCAGATTTCACGCGTTGGTTTAGGCAGACGCTCCTTGATAATCCCCCGCGATCGCATTCTTCTGACATGGAAAAGATTATATTCACCTTGTCGCAGGGACCGATGCAAAACCTGGTGACCTATCAGGTGTATGATATCAACGGCTACACATTCTACACAGAGGAAAAGGACAACAAGTGTGATTATCAGAACTCAGGCGTAACGTCGGAATTCTACACCGATGACAACATGAAGGAAAGATTCTATGGAAGAATCGAGGAGATCTGGGAGCTCGACTACTGTGGAGAAAATGTGTCGATGTTCCGTGTCAGATGAGCAAAGAGCGTCAAAAGAGAAGACCGATATTTCACAACCATGGTTATACCCGAAGCAGCCAAATCCAAGGTCGTCGGTGCGAACGTGGCCGCGAAAAATGAACCGTGGGTACTGGATACCAAAGTGGACCAATGTTTTTTTATTACCGACCCGACAAAGCCTAGCCGTGTTGTCGTGAGGAGAGGAAAAAGAAACATCATCGGAATGGATGGAGTCGCCAACGAGCAAGACTTCGACCAGTACGGCGATCTAAAGATTGAAGATGACGACGACTACGATGCAGCAACATACATCACAAGAAGAAAAAGGACAACCCTACCCAAAAAAGGTAGCCCGTTCGAAACAAGAAAAATTAAAGTGCCAGGGCTAAATTATTCAACCGCGACAAAGAAGGGAAAAAACATTGTAAAACGCTAGCTCAAAAAATATTGTAAAACGCGTGGTCAAAAAAGATTGTAAAGTGCGGGTGTGGTCGAGTAGGGCCGTTCCCAATTCATATTATTATGAAATTTAGTTATACTTTGAATCATATTATTTGTACCACTTTTTTGACATGTATTATCACTTTTGGGCATTTTTGGAACATTTAAAAGTATTTATAAAATAAAAGCAAAACAAATATGGCATATATTACCACTTTTGGGCATTTTTGGAACATCTAAAAGTATTTTTAAAATAAAAATAAAAAAAGGGGGCACCAGGATTCAAACCTGGGTGCTCAGAAGTTTAGAATAGAGCAGTGGGCAGAACCAGTGGGATAGGGTAGTGAATCTGTTAGATAGTGTGGACGGCTTTTTTCTTATACAGTTGCTAGAGGTGATAGGCGTAGCGCAGTCTGGCATAGTGCGCTACGGATATCTGTAGCGCACTATGCCAGAGTGCGCTACGCCTATCTTTGCCTTATCCACATGTCCACGCACACGCATGTCCCTCATCCCCGTAGACCCGCCCACCCATCTCGCTCGAGCCCCCCCCCCCCCCCCCCCCCCCGCCGCTGTCGATCCGCCGCCTCGCCAGCCCTGCCAGCCGCCGCCACTCGAGGAGGAGACCGTGGAGGAGGAGGCCCGTGCCGCTGCCAATCCGTGGAGGAGGAGGTCGCCGTCACTGCCGAGGAGGAGGAGGCCACCGCGCTCGAGGCTGAGGAGGAGGAGGACGCCGCCTCGCCCGCGCGCTCGTCGTCGTCCTCGTCTCAGAGGTGAGCCTTCTCCCCTCTCTCCCTCTCTCCCCTCTCCAGTTCTCGGTTGATTTAGGTTTAGGTTTAGGCTTAGGCTTAGGCTTAGGCATTGATTCATTGTAGGTTTAGGTTGATTTAGGTTTAGATTTAGGTGGACAGGCCGGAAATTTAGTTCAGTACTAAATTTTTTTAGTACTGATTTAGGTTGATTTAGGTCCCATTTAGAGAAGATTCAGGAGGCAAGCTAGTTGCATGAGGTGGTACGATGATGTTTAAATTCCATTTAGTCATGGATATGATGGTACAGGTGCTGCTGCTACTTCTGTTACCAGTGTCCAGGTAGTAGTAGCTTTGCTATAAATGGATGGTGTGTTATTGGTAGGTGCATGCAAAAGGCGACAGGAATGTTTCTTATTCTGGACTGGACCAAGTTGGGGATCGAGCTTGTGGATTGGATCTCATCATCATCCCTGCTGCCTGCAGTGGTCTTGTTTGAGATGCAGTACTATTACTACCAACTTAATTGCTGACGCTGCTAGTATATACAAGGTTTACACAGCTGAATTGTGAAACACATTATTAATTCAGATTATCATCACATCAGCAGAACCATGTGTTTTCCGCATTCTATACTATTAGTCAGCGCGTAAGAAACATCCAGAAGGCCCATGATTTTTATATTCTACCAGTAGTACTTCAAAACATAGAAATTTTTTTGCAATAAAAAAGAAATGGACTTATGCTAGAATCTCAGAATCAAGGGGTTGTTCCAACACACAAGACATTTTCTGAAAAGAAAAATTTCAAATGGAAAAAGTGTCTAGACTATAAACAAATCCAGGCAGCAACCCCACTTGTGTAAAGGAAAAAAACATGGTGACGACTAGTACTAGTATCATGCCTCTTAATTTCCGGCCTGTCCACCTAAAACAAGACAATATGTCTGTCTGGCTGACCTAAATCTTTTAGTACTTTTTTAGTACTGATCCTGATGAACTTTTTTAGTACTTTTTCCGGCCTATCCACCTAAATTTAGGATCAGTACTTTTTTAGTACTGATCCTGATCCACCTAAAACTTTTTTAGTACTTTTTAGTACTGATCCTGATGAAATTTAGTAATGCTATATATACTTATGAAACAATGTGTATATACTGATGAAATGCTCCTGCTGAAATCCTAGTTATGCTGTATGGTTTTAGTACTGATCCTGGTGATGGTTTTAGTACTGGTTTGCTTGCTGGTGATGGTAATACCTAGTAATGATCTTGATGTGCTTGTTGTGCTGGTAATGTACTGGTTGTGCTTGTGCTTGTATGAAGCACTTTATTATGTCGTGTATGCAGGTTCTTGTATGAAATGAGTCCCGATTTTTGCCGGAATGTTGATTAACTTCAGTTTCGGCAGAAATCGGGCACTCCTAGTTTAAGAAAATTAGCAAAGGTCATGCCGGATTTTTCCGTGCATTTAAACAATTATTTGTTTTTTATTAGTGCAAAGATGTGTGACAATGACGAGGCTGGATGTTCTAAGTGCATCAGCGCCGAAGGAGAACTCAGACCTCCTAATAAACAATTGACATTCTGGGAGGCGGCCCAGCGGCTAGAAGACGATGAAGAATACCATCCTTCGGAGAACGAGGATGATGAGATGGAAGACACGGAGGAAGAAGCCGAAGGAACGGCAGGTGATGAAACCACTGATGGCGGCGATGGCACAGGGAGTGGTAGAAATCCTCCTAAGAAGAAGAAGCCGAAAGAACGGCGCCCGAACACGGTCGGCACCATCAGGGAGGAAATTACCGAAGTGAGCCCATCAGGGGTTCCTTTGGAGCCCGCCCTTGTTGTCAAAGGGTACGGTGGGCAAGTGGCGGCGATCACCCGGACAACCATCTCGATCAACACCGAGAATCTCTAGGATAAAGATAATGGCCACTTGCGCACACTCCTCTCCGAGAAGCTGCACGCAAGATACAAGTTCCCCGCTAAGTATCAGAACACAAATTATCATGGGAACGAAGTAAACAAATCCGTCCTCACAAAGATGAGCACCGCCCTGGCCAGCTGGAGAACCCGGATAAAGAAGAAGATCTATAAAGAAGGCAAAAGTCTCGAGGAGATCCAAAAGATTGACCCGCAGATCACCGAAGATCAGTTCCAGGAGTTCAAGGAGAGGTGTGAATCCGAAAGAGCCCTGGCCAATAGTAATCGGGGAAAGGTGCTGCAGGCAATGAATATAGGTCATCACCATCTCGGATCTGGTGGATACAGAACCGCGGAGGCCAAATGGAATAAGGAGGACGAAGAGTATAGATCCAAGGGGATAGAAAACCCCTTTGCGAAATTCAAACCCGGGCAGGTTCAAAACTTCATCAGGGCCCGTTACCATGTGGACCCAAAAACCAAACAACTCACCGCGGATCCTGCGGTGAAGGAATTCGAGGAAATTGTGGTAAGTAATCTAATTACCGCGGATCAACTCGATTGCATTCTAATCGATGATCTAAACGATTCACTATTACTTCTTCTGCAGGAGAAGGAAATTGTTGCTAGTCATGGATCCCAGGGTTCCTCATCCCAGGGGTCGATGGCGGCCACCCGGTGGGATAACCCTTTTAATAGGGCGATGAACCGGGCCAAGAAAATAGAGCCGGTTACGAAGAAGCCGTCGTCGGCTGGCCGTCTGGCCGGCCTCGGGGGTAAGAATTGGGTGGATCATTTTGGTACACCGCCGAGGACGCATGTGGCGCCGTCGGGAAGGAGCGAGGAGGAAAATCGCGAGGTTCAAGAACTTAAGGAACAAGTGACACAGATCCCGCAGATCGTCCAAGACAACCTGGCAATCACCCTCACGTCCTTCCTGCCTACCTTGGTGGAGTCAATAGCGAACTGGAGTGTGGGTGGTCGAGTAGGGCCGTGCCCGATTCCAAGCATGGTCAGCAGCCACTCGAACAACGCGGCGCCGACGAATCAGGCGAACTACGTGTTTGTGACTCCGCCCGCTAGCACCACGGCGCCGCAAGTGATGGTGACTCCTCCTGCGATCACCGCGGCGCCGGAGTACATGTTGGTGGCCCCCTGCCATCATCGCGGCGGCACCGGAGATCCAAGCACCCGGCGGTAGGGAGAATACACCGGCAGCCAGCACCGCGCCATCAAGCATCCCTTCCGTCTCTTGCACGCCCGTCGCCGTATGCGGTGCCTCGACATTAGCCGATCTCGACGCCATCACGGTAAACAAATTGCTTTACCGCCTTTCACGCCATCTATTACTCTTATAGCATATCTGACGACGTCGTACAGGTTTTCCGCAGACGAATGTTCCTTGCACTCTCTTATGCTATGTGAACAACGAGCTGAGGGATGTTGCCAAGGGTACCATCGTTCAACCCTTGCAGCGCACGTTCCACTCAAGGCTGATGCCAGATAGCGTGCACAGGGTTAAAATTAGTCGGGTGCTAAGGGGCTGCGACGACCTGGAACCTCCCATTCAACCCCCAGGAGCGGATGAAGAAGAGCCGGCTGTCCTCAGAAGTTGCTTCGGCTTATTCTTGCAATGGCCAAAGAGCATGATCCGTTTGGGGACGGCGGGGGCCATCACGCCACAGACAACAACACCGCCTGTCGTGCCAGCGACAAGCGGTGGCAAGGCCCCCTTACCGCCCTCGCCGTCACCTCCACGCGGTGGGTCGGATGATCATGTTGATGATATGCACATGGCGCAGGATCCGGCCGAGGACGACGAAGACTGGAATGATCACTTCTTCAACACTCATTTTAGCAACGAAGACCTAGCTGGTGGCCCCACAGAGAAAGCCACTATCACCAAGCGTCTGTTTGGTTCTCAGGAGACGCCTCCAGCTTGTGCCTTTACAGAGCCAGCTGATACAACCAACCGGCCCTTTATTCTAAGCCCTAACACACTACATAGGGCGGCCGGTGCTCAGATTGCGGTGCCTGCCCGCTCTCCAAAAGGAAAAAAGGGTAGGAAAAGAAAATCTAGCAGCTCGAGCCAGCCGGTGGCGTCAACAACTGCGAATCCGATCAGGTTTTGGGACGGGCCACCAAGACCCGAGGGTATTATGTGGAGGATTCATGTGGCGGGTGAGCCCATGCTACCTAAGAATTTGCGGAGGCTCGCCAGTTCGGAACTGAAGAGTGTGCATGACGGCGTGCTGACGATAGAGAGACGCCTTCTATCGAAGAAAGATCCCTCGCACCCGGTATTCATGGTTAAGGTGCCACTAGGCTTGGGCTTCGTCGACAATGCCCCTGCAAATCTGTTCTTCCTGTAGTTCGACGACATCTTCAATATGTTCCACCTATACCCGCTGCACTATATCATGGTCCGCCTGTTTTCTCTCAGCCTGGCCATGCAGATCATTAGAGAGAACACATCGGGCATCGCTATAGTGGACCCCTACTACATGCGTGATGGCTGCTTGGGTTCCCCCGCCGAACGACGTATCATGGCCTCATACCTAAAAAGAATCCTCGTGGCGAACAAGACAAATTAATACATTCTCGTGTCTTACTTTCCCGAGTAAGTTGTTATTCAGTCGCCACTGTGGATTGGCTTTATTAGATTATCATCATTCTTTTTCCAACACATTCCATTTGATTTTTTTGCGCAGAGATGAACACTGCACGCCATCTCCTTATCGCCGAAGTATTCCCACGCCACGTATTTCGACTCGGGGAGTCTAGAAAAGAAGAAAAACTACGACAAGATCAAGGAAGTTCTGGATGTTGCTCTCACTGGCTATGCCTCGACGGAAGGCACCACCTTCGTGCGTACGAAGGTAAAGTTCGGCAGGCACGTCTTCAACCACGTAACGGAGTTCCCCTGCGTGAAGCAGCCGGAAAACAGTAAGAAGGAAGCCTACTACGCACTCCATCACATGAGGGCGTTCCTACTTGACCAGCAGACAGATCATCTCAAACAGTGGGCCGAAGCAAAGGCCAAGATCACTGATTCAGATATTAGACAAGAGATGTATCGCATCCAGCAGCAGTTTGGGTCAATCATCTTTCGTGATGTCATGACTTCGGGGGGATCTTCTACGGAGGAAATATCCCGAATAACCGTGACATAGAAGATCGCCTAGAGATGCAGGGTGACTATAGGAAGTTCATGACGAGACAAGGCGTCCTCCCGTTCCCTAAGCTGAGCCAGAAGGCTTGATGTTGGCCTAGTTGTAGTTACAAACTATAGATGACCTTTGTGTGTGTGGAGAAGTGTACATGCTACTATACTTATCTTATTAGGTTTATGAACCATCGCTTACTTCTTTTGCTTATTATTATTATATATCAATCAATGCTTGGTTTTTTTGCTTACTCTTTGGTCCTTTCCTCACTTTGGTCCTTCTTTTTTCCTTACTCTTTTTTTGAGAATAATGCCGATGATTGAAATGTCATGGCACACTATATATGTGAATGTGCTACGACGGGATTGTGAGCCTTGTGATATGCACAAGTCCAGGTCTTGTGCATCCTACTTGGCTCACGGTTCCGTCGTAGCATATTCTTGTGTCCAACGACCTATGTATATATATGAGGCAGTATTTTTGATTTACTTTGGTCTTTTTCGAGAATAATGCCAATGATTGAAATGTCGTGGCACAATATATATGTGAATGTGATATGGCGGGATTGTGAGCCTTGTGATATGCACAAGTCCAGGTCTTGTGCATCCTACTTGGCTCACAGTTCTATCATAGCATATTCCTGTGTCCAACGACCTATGTATATATATATGAGGCATTCTTTTCGAGTTACTTTGGTCTTTTTCGAGAATAATTCCGATGATTGAAATGTCGTGGCACACTATATGTGAATGTGCTGCGATGGGATTGTCCGCCTTGTGCTATGCATAGGTCCAGGTGTTGTGCATCCTACTTGGCAGACAGTTCCATCATAGCATATTCCTGTGTCGAACAACCTAGTTATATATGAGGCATATTTTTTGAGTTTGGTCTTTTTGATTTAGGAGTACTTTCTATAAGTGTATCTTCATATGCGACTTTAATTATATATGTTTTTTTTCAATCATCGGTTAATTATTATTGTCAACTTGTAGATGACGTGGTACATCGTGTACAAGGGACGGGTTCCCGGAGTCTACGATGATTGGGAAGACTGTCGGAGACAGGTGCACCGTTTCAGCGGCAATAGCTACAAAGGGTACAACACTATGGCGGAGGCGGAAGCTAGATACACGCACTATCTAGAGGAAGTTAGGACGAGGAACCGGATGAATACCTACACCTTCGTCGCGGTGATCATGCTTATCTTCTTTGGTTGTTTATCCCGCGTTTGTGTCTAGCTAGTTTAGATGTCTAGGCGAGCTTCCGAGCTCTAACTTGTTCGATCGACACATGCATTCGCATGTCACCAACTACTTTGTAACTTGATCGAAACAATGTATAACTTATGTATTTATGTATGAGACTTATCTATATGTATTTGTTTCAATCTTGTTTTGCGAATTGTGTATTTATATATATAACTGTATATCTTATATCTGTGTGTATATCTGCTTATATAATCTGTATCGTATATCATCTGGCCCTGAAATTAAAAAAAAAAAAGACACCCGTGGCGCACATGGCACAGCTTCTGTGGCGCACTACAACTAAAGCGTACCTGCGCAGCTTAGTGGCGCACTGCAACGTGCGCCACAGAAGATCCAAGGCGTAGCGCACCTGCCAACATATCCGTGGCGCACTAGCAGGTGCGCTACGCCTATCTCGACATAACCGTGGCGCACCAGGCAGTGCGCCACGGCTAGGAGATAGCCGTAGCGCAAGGCCCGTGGTGCACCACTAGTGCGTCACGGCTAGGAGATTTTAGGTGCGCCACAGACGACCGTTTTCCTAGTAGTGTATGATGAAGGTATCCTTCAGTTAGGACATGCACACATTGTAACCTTTAAAATAATGTAAAATTTGATGCCAAAACACGCTTACATGCTCTCTAGAGGGAAAAAAGACAAAATTGTATATCGTAAACTTATACAATACTCATTTTTTAGTTTACTAGATTCTTTTGTGTTTATATTGATGTATATGTAATCATAATTTGGTATTATGCAATGTCAATTCTTAGACATGACATATATATCCACAACAAAATGTTACAATTTTCTTACAATAGTGTGATGTTTTAAATACTCCCTTTGTTAGGGATTATAGGGTTGGAGACCAATTTCTATTTGTTAAAATTATAAGGCCGAATGGTTGATTAAGCCAGTCGTTGGTTGGTTGCCATGTTTTCTCCCATGTTGTTTAAAAATGAAGCTAATGCATGCACAGAGTACGGGATAGCTATTGGCCAAGGGAAGGAAATAGAAAAACTACACAAAAATCTAGCACCAATAGAAATTCACCTTGATCTCATCAAAATGGCCCTCTGGCCCCATATTCCCCTTTAGAGGCAGTGTTAGGAAGGAGTGTGGTATTATTCGAGACAATGCCCGATCTATTGTATAACATAGCATCGATATACTACCACATTGCAGCTATAATTCCACACAAGATAATTTTTGAAAGAAAAATGATTGGGGAGGTAATTATGGCGGGTTTTTTAATGAAAAGAACTCAAATTAGATTTATTGAGGCTTGTAGCTTTGGTTATCCCCATATGTAGCAATAGTTTAAAATGAACTCTATAGGTTTTATTTTGTTTTAATCAGATAACCTAATGATGGAAATTTTAGTAAATATATGGTGACATCAGTAGTAGATGTGTAAATTTATTGCGATAGTAACAAATTTGTAATCTCTCCATCCATGAAGAATGTACTTTCAACGTTCTTGGAAAGTCTAATTTTCTTATGTTTGACTGTGTTTAAGCAAAAATGCACCAACACTTTATGCCATCAAAATAATATTATTAGATTCATGATGAAATATATTTTTATCATATAACTATTGTTCATAAACATTGTTGTATTTTTGTGCAAAATTCATCAAAGTTTGATATGTTTGACTTTTCAAGAGAACCGGATGTACACTCTTTTGTGGATGGAGCGAGTAGTTCATATGTGTATCATAGCACTCCATGTGAACTTGGACAGGAGCCTCTATCCCCTCTGTCGCGGAGGAGAAACCCTATCCTTTCCACATAAATGTCTCTCATGATGTCATTTCAATTATTTCTCTTGGAATAGTGCTACTATGCAACACTTATAGGTGCTAGTCTTAAGGTGCAATGTGGCCATTGCATGCCCCATTGAGGGGCCAAGCTGGTCACTCGGGATGATGTGCAAATGCCATGTGAGTTGGTGGCCAAAATTGAGCAAGTCTTGTCATATGACCAAACTTTGAGCGTCCATTGTTTAGATTTCTTGTTCTCTTCGGTTGCATGTTTGTGATGACGACAGGGACTCTCTTCCACACTTTGATTTTGTGTGCGCGTGTGGCCATCCCATGTGTGGTGGTATGATGGCATAACGGGGCAACGGCTCTAGTGTAGCAATAGGGAGATCCTATCAAGGCTGGTTAAAAGTTTTTGAAAATTCCACTATGCAAAATAAGATTTCTGATTTTAGCTCTCTGGAACCTATGAAAGCGCCAGAATGCAATGCTCTTTAGGGATGAAATTGAGCCAGTTCAGTTGCTTTTTTGAAGATGTGCTGACGATCTTCTTCTGTGGACCCACCGATGCAAGAACCAGACGCACAAGTAGCTCCTTCATGATTGAGCCATTATGTTTGCTCATCTAGTTTTTTTTTCTTCAAAAGTTTCACCCATCAAATTAATAATAACCAATATCAGTAAAAAGAGCCTTAGAAATTAAAAATAGGTCTGTGGACCACCTAGCGTCGACTATAGACAATAGCGCGAACCGATGGCGCCGCACACCCCTCCATCAACCGGGAAAAGCTTGTCGTATAGATCTTGTTGTAATAGATAGACAAGAAGTCGTCGTACTAAGACCCAAAGGACCAGAGCAACAATTATCACCAATGATGAGTAGATCGGAAGAGATCAAACTAAAACCACACCAACTAACATGAAAATCGATCGGATCCCTGGAGATCCGCCGAACACACAACTCCACTATCCCTCCATCAACGCTAGACCCACCACCAGAGCAACGATAGGGCGAGGATGACCTTAATTTCAGGACGTGGTCGCCACCTCAATATCTTGAAGAAGACACTGAAAAATAGTCTAAGATGGTTTTAGTCAATTTCCTCTATCCCTGGCTCATGTTTCAGTGTTCGCTCATCTTGTTGATGTTGTATAATGTCCTCCTACTCTTATTCTTTGCAGTTTGGTCGCCCCACTATATTCTTGGAGCTCTTTTTGTATAGCTTTTATCTTTCTTTATGCCTTTTTTTAACTTTTTGGCGGGCTCATTTTATTCGGCTATTTTTTCTATGTAAATAACCTTGTATTTTCGTTATTTGGTTGGTAATAGTTCATGTCTGTCTTGTGCGCGTCATATATTCCTACGGAGGTTTGATCCAGTACAACCCCCTTCCTTCTAAACTCGTAGAAGTTCGTCTACATACATATCCAAACCCGTATCTAAATGGAGTATATCCATGTATACGCATACGGATGGCGACGTATATGCATCCGGCCCGCGCACCACTGCCGCATAGGACCTCGACCCGCTTACACCCCCGCGCCGATCACCGTCGCCCCGGCCATCATCGCAATCGCCATCGCCTACGACCATCTCACAACCGCCCGCAGTCGCCATGATTTTTCTCCACCGGACAGTCTTGCACAATCTGCCAGACAGTCTTGCAAAATCCGCAACATGTCTGGCGACACCCAGTTGCTTATGTTAAAATTTCGTCGTTCGAAACTACTCGTCGGAAAGTACACCAGACAGTCGTCGTGACACCGGACATGTCGCTGGCCGTCCGTCCGGTCAACGCGCCGCCACCATGCTTGCACACCGCCTCCGCACAGCTGCCAAGTATGCATGCCGCCGCCGCAACGCCGGCCGTGCCACCATGTTGCCTCCACAAGGCCAGGCCGAGTCACCGCCACCACCTCGACAGACCCAACCGCCACCACTATTAGCTTGCCGGCCATAGTCGTCGCCGATAATGATCCGGCATGCAGCCGTATTAGTATATATACGATGCTAGAAAGACGTATAATTAGGTTGAGTTATACGGGTTTTGTACAAGACTATGTATATACCTGTTTATACTAATAACAAAAGGGTATCAAGCAATTTAGACCATCGTCCTTGTGTTTAAGACTATACAAGTTTGATACGAGTTTAAGGGGAGAGGGTTATACTGGATCAAACGCCTCCTACAAAAAATAAAGAGTGACAATGGAGCTAAGCCCTTAGATAGCCTGGATTTGAAAGCCCTATTTTATTTCCCATGAAAATGTTATTAAAGAAAAAATATGGTATTCTATAGCCTAGGCTCACAAGGCCCACAGTGTCAACTTGCGCGGTCAATTCTTCAGAAAATGAACCTTAATCTGCGAGAGAAACTACGTGTCAACATGTTAGCCAGTCCACTATATATACCACACAGAACCGGAGATCACTTTCACCACTTACACCGTTCAATTTTTCTCTTGGTTCGTTTATTACTAGATAGACAGTCAAAAGTGTAGCTGGATGAAGCGTTAGAATCCAGCGGCCGACGAGGAAGAGATGGCGACGATGGTACAGCCGTCTCCTCCCGCTGGGGCCGATATCGTCGTCGACGATCCGGCGGTGGAGCATCAGCGGTCGTCGTCACTTACGACGAAGCCATGCTGGAAGACCACGACGAGCGGCGGCGTTGGGTTGCTCCTCGGCACCATCTTGTTTCTTGCTTTGCTCGTAGAACCCAATGGAACCACCTCGACGTTGATGTAAGTACATGCAATATGTATGCATGAACTGCATGCTTAAATTTAGAGCTAAATACATCTAAAGTCCCACAACTTGCACTTTATATGCAAACTAGTCTCATAACTTGTGAACCGGCAATACTACAACTTGCATTGAGCGAGCAAATATATCCCAGAGCAATCAGAAGCAAACATGTGGCGTTGTAACTTTTGCAGTAAGGACCCTATAATTATTTCCATGACATATGTGGCCTTGCTGCTTTCTCACATGCGGGTCCCATCTGTCAGTGGTGGAAGAAGAAATAATTAAAATTTGAAAAGCACGGAGAGGTTTCGAACCCAAAACCTAGAGCTAACAACGAAATGAGATAACCGCTACACCGTACGAGGTTTCGATACTGTAGAACACCAACCGTTCTATCGTGCAGGAGCTGTATTTGTATGCAATTATGCATGCGAGATTGTATTCGTATGCCACTAGAACCCAAGCCTAGTATCAAAATAATATAGGGCATATACTTGTTTAGAGAGGGGCAAATAGTTTGCAACTAGTTTATCTGAGTCATAAGTTGTTTAGTTGTTGAAACGAGACTGTAGACGGCAGGACTCCGCAAGGCTGCTCCACGCCACACGACACACTCTGCACATCCACGGACATGACTCACGCGATCATGATTTCGGCATTGGCGGTGGTGTGATTAGTCTTCGGTCGAACGTCTTGCGTGTCATGGCCGAACCGCCCAGCCACGAAGGACGCGTCTAGGCATTCACGTCCATCACCTCGAACGGCGCTGGCATGGCACACAAGACGTTCGGCGGAAGATTAACCGCCCTACCGCCCAACGCCGAAACCATTATCGCCTGAGTCATGTTCGTGGACGCCAGAGCATGTCGTGTGGCATGAAGCAGTCACACGGACTCCTGACGCCTACGGTCTCGTTTCAAGAACTGAACAACTTATGACTCAGATACTACGGGAGAAGACGAAGGCGCCGACAGCCTAGCGCTACACCTACGGTTAAAAGTTAAGACCGTCGGCGAAGGTGATTGGGTTGGGCAGCCAGCTGACGCAGCCGTCGGCCCAAATTTGTCATCGGCGTAGGGCCAGGCAGCGCCGATGGCCACCGTCGGTATAGAGAAGGCCGTCGAGTTAGGGTGACATGTGGCCCAGGTTACCGGCCTATCTGATGGACGCGGGACGACGTTAGGGCACAGAAGCTACGCCGACGGCATTACCATCGGCCAAGCTTTTTCCTTTTTTTTGTTCAACGGATAAAATTTATATACTCTCTTCGATCCAAATTAATTGACTCTGATTTGTCTAGATTCGAATATATTTAGACATATTTTAATGCTAGATACATCCAAATCTAGATAAATCTAAGTCAAGTAATTTGGATCAGAGGGAATAGTTGATTTATTTATTTCCCTCTATAATTATAGTGTACATATAATTTATAAATAAATTAGAGATTGTACCTTCGAATTTCGGTATCCCACCACCCACATAGAATAACGACATCCGAAATACAACGCATGCATCATAGCGGAACGGTTGGTGCTCTATCTATCTCTACTATCTAAAAAAGACGGCAGCGTTCCGTTTTCTGCCAGGCCCGCACTACGTCGGCTCCTTCGTCGATGCCCCGCTTCCTTCACCGTTGTCCCGCACGCGGAATATTCGCTCGTCCTTCCTAAAGTTGGAAATACTCCCATCTCCCGTATATCTCGCGGACCCAGTTCATCCTGGTGCCGCCACCCCAGGTCACACCTCGCTTCCGATCTGTGACGGGAGGAGCGATGGAGGGGATGGTAGGAGCTCGCCCATGGGGACGGGGATGATCTTGGCCATGGGATGGGCTAGAGAGATGGTGTGGGCTCGGTGGAGCATGGCCATGGGGATTGGGACGGATCCGCTGTAGGGTGAAGAATTTATGCACTAGCCAATTATTTCAAAAGACCGTGATGGAAAGAAGATAGGCAGTATATTTATATTCAACACTCCCCCTCACGTCTAGGCTATTTTAGTCCTTAGCGTGGGATAGGAGTAGGCCATACCATGAAGAATTTATGCACTAGCCAATTATTCCAAAAGACCGATCTGATGAAAAGAGGATAGACAGTATATTTATATTCAACATAGGGTTCATCCACACGCATTCCCCCGATTCTGTTTGAATCAATCCTTAGCGCTGACCCTCAACTTCAGGAGGAAGCCCCTGATGTCGCGATGAGTCAGAGAGGTGGTGGGGATGAGCCATCGTCCATGGCGTCAGCCGCTGCGGCGAACGAGCCCAGCGTGAGCCACGATGGCAACCTTCTCGTTGGAGGTGTTCTTTGGTTTTGTTGTGTCTGCTATATCTTTGGATTGGGTATGATTTTCCTCATTCATGAAGCTGATGTGATTTTTCTTAAACAACTAGCTATATTGTCTCCGTCCTTGCCCAATCAAACATGACAATAGAAACTTGGGGAGTGAGGGTGCCAACATGGTATTGTTGATACAAACTCGCAATTTGGCGGCGGCGGCGCTCTTCTTCAATTGATTCGTGAGACTGGCAATTCCCTGTTTTATATACTGCAGTCTCCTGTACAATCCCAATCCTCTCACTCACTATTCCAGTCTCATGGCAATTCACTTGCATGGCTCAACTTGGGGAGGCCTACCAGCCATCTGGACCTGAAGGTGCTCTGTGCCGGCAACAAGGTCAGTAGGTTGAAGAAAATTCAGAGGTCTATGCTCACTCCTGTCTATGCTCTAATGGCTGTATCCAACTGGTGTGTCAATGGCTATACCTTTTTGTTGTTGGGTAAATGGTTGGTTGTCCTCCAGGATGGACTAAGGATTGTGAAAAGGGAAGAAGTGTGGTGTGATTCCGGGCTTTCACAAATTGTACTCGATATGAAAAATTAACTACCAATAGACCAAGGGTATGGTGGAACCTAGATTTCAGTTTACTACATACATATATACTGCAATCTCCTGTATAATCCCAATCCTCTCACTCACTATTCCAGTCTCATGACAATTCACTTGCAGGGCTCAACTTGGGGAGGCCTACCAGCCATTTGGACTTGAAGGTGCTCTGTGCCGGCAACAAGGTCAGTAGGTTGAAGAAAATTCAGAGGTCTGTGCTCACTCCTGTCTATGCTCCAATGTCTGTATCCAACTGGTGTGTTAATGGCTATACCTTTTTGTTGTTGGGTAAATGGTTGGTTGTCCTCCAGGATGGACTAAGGATTGTGGAAAGGGAAGAAGTGCGGTGTAATTTCGGGCTTTGACAAATTGTACTCGATATGAAAAATTAACTACCAATAGACCAAGGGTATGGTGGAACCTAGATTTCAGTTTACTGTAGATACATGTGTATTTTTTGTCTAAATAATCTATTTCAGTTTATTTTTACTTTGCAAGGATTATGTGCAGATGTTTATAGTGCATGAGAAAATATGAACGACAAGCTATATATATATATATATATATATATATATATATATATATATATATATATATATATATATATATATATATATATTCCACCTGTAAGGTACCGGTAGGATTTGGATAGCTTCAAACATGGAAGCAGACTAGATATGTTTGTGATATATATGTGTTTGTACTACAGCAAAAGATGCCTACACAAAAGGACCCTACCTGTTGGCGAAGAAAAGAAAGGGAGTCAACTGATTCATTCCTTATTTATCTAGCAAAGTTTCCCCCATTACATTGATTACTCTAATATTGGCATGTAGGAAGTCATCTGATTGCCTTTTTTGCCACCACCGTGTTTGCAGTTGGAGATTCACTCATTAGTGGAAGCACATGTATGAATTCAACTAGGGAATTCAAGTGAACCCAAAATATGGTACTCTCTCAGTTCAGAAATAATTAATTTGATTTTGTCTAGATTTGAATATATCTAGACGCATTTTAGTGTATAGATACATTCGAATCTGCACAAACCCAAGTTAATTATTTCTGAACGGGGGGAGTACTTCATCTTGACTCATGCGTTTTGCCACTTTTCATTGAACGACATGTGAACACCATGTTTGATCAAAGGCTTCAATGTTATCAATGCTTTCCGTTAGTTGCTATCTTTTCCACTGTAATTAATCTCGAACTTCTGCTAGCAGTAACTATTAGACAAAATTTAGATGTCACTGACCAAGTTTATTTTCTGATTGCTTTGCTTGGATGTGATTTTTTATAGGGAATTGAAGGAGGTGGTTTGGTTCGTGTGATTGCAGTATCCTAATTTAACAACAAAGACTTGAAGGACCAAATCAACGACTCTGGCTGTAAAATCTATAGTCACTGGAGCCTGCTTGTATTACGAAACATGAGGTAGTACATTATACCCTACTTGAAACCAATGAGACAACATGAGCTCCCTGTAGATACACTATTGGGAATCTATTTATTTCTACTCCCTACGTCTCAAAATAGATGTCTTAGGTTTGTCAAAATTTGAATGAATCTATATACTAAATAGTGTCTAGATTCATATAAATTTTGACAAATCTGAGACATCTATTTTAAGATAGAGGCAGTACAACTTTATAGTATGTCATCGATCTGTTCTTGACATCATTCTTACAAAACATCTAAGATCTGATTAGATACAGATTTAAGACAGTCATATGTGCAAATAATGCTTCCTTCAACTCTATCCGATAATCGATCACGGTATCAAACTGTTTCTCCTATCACATATGATAGCAGAAATCATCGACTCTGGCTGACATAACTATAGCCACTGGAGTCTGCATGTATTAGAAAAAAAATGAGGCAGTTTACATCATCACAACATTGGAAGATGGGGTCGATGTCACCAGCTGCACCAGCTCCTTAGAGGTTCTCCTGTGCAATGACGGGATGCAGGATACATCTGACTACATCCGGACGGACACTACAGCCTGGCACATGATCACGCCGGTTGAGCTCTTCTTGGTGATAGACCTGTTGCCAACAGAGCCGTCTCCCCATGCCACATTGTGGATTCCACCGACCCCAGTACTACCGTGCCGGAGGCCGGTACGGGTGGAACACATGAGACCCTTGAGCAGGTATGTCTTCAGGATTAGCCAATTAGGTTATGGAATGATATCTTTTGTTGTTGTTGTCGATGTATAATGGATGTGACGGTTGTAGGAGAAGAAGGCGAGGCTCTCCGTGGCTTCTTGGTGGTGGGAAATTTTAGGTTCTTCTATCCAAATCTCATTAATTCCATAGCTCCTATTCATCCCCAAGACATTGTCTCTATTTGTCTTCATACTCTGATATATGCTAGGGGTTCGGAGATTAAGAAGATGACTGCCTTACCATGTTGTAAGTTTCTTAATACTTGCAAAAATGAATGGGAAACGACTATGCTTTTTTGTTTGGATTAGTTCTCCCCGTTAAGTTTGCAGGTTTTATTTTGACCTTTACTTTCTCTTCTACTATAATCGGGCCATTTGGTTCCCAGATCAAACTAATTTGTTTCTGTGAGGTATTGCTGTAGATTAAGTGTTTATATTTTATTAGTACAGTGTCATGTATTTGTCTCACACACGGATACATGCATGTCTTCAATTGTATTAATGTTATAAAATAAATTATTATTTTTTAGTCCACTTTCTTTGTTTTTGCTAAAATTCACAAAAGAGTCTTTTTAAGGTCTTTTCTTTGTAATTAAATTTTAATTCATACATCACGTGTTACCTAATTGGAAATGATAAGTTGATGACATCGACATCTATTTGTTGTTTGGTTCACATTATCAAGCTATGTTCCTCCCTTTGATGATTCCCTTTGATCTCTCTTTAAGTATGAGTGGTTTGTTTAAAGAATTTAGAGAGCACGTCAATTCTTCTTGCAGGTTATTAAAGGTTCTAGAAGAGAAAATAATACTATGAAAACAATTGCATTTGTTTATCCCTCAATTTATTGGAAGTATTCCATTGTGATTGACATAAAAATAAATCTACTGCAGTTTTAAGCACCCCTCGGATTTCAAGATGAATAGTATATATTTTTCAGGATGAATAGTATATATTTACTGCTAAAGGACCGGTGATCGTGTGTCACTTCTCCCCTCATGTAGTAGCACTCATATCCTTTTTCTTGCCCCATAGCAATATAGCTAATCTCACCGAGGAGTTTGTTTTTCAGGTACGCAATGTTTGTTATTACCATATTTATCTTGGAAATCGTGGGAAGCATCCATCTTGATGTGGTTTTGGGAGTGAAAAAAAAAATCAAAATTCAGCCTTTTTGCGAAGGGCAAGACTTAGGGGCTATTTGGTTGCCAGCCACACTTTGCCAAGCCAAACTTTGGCTAGCCACACTTTAATAGGCATGTGTTTGGTTTGTGCCAAACTTTGGCTTCAAAATTTGAAGCCACACTTTTTATGGCTGCCACACTTTTATGTATTGCCGGACTTTGGCTTGGCAAAATGTCTTTCTTCTTATACCTTCTCTGATATTTGTAGTATCCTTCAATGGTCCTTAGATTAGTGTGCTTGAATGCCATGATAATAACTAATTACGTAGTTACAGTCTTGCAGAAAAGCTAATTAGAATAAATCTGCTGCATTTGATTGATCTTATTACATGTTTCTTCGAAGGAACAGGCCAGCTGCCTCTGTCATTGGGATGAGCAGATGCACTGGCACAATAATGTGAGTATGAGATGAATCCTGAAATAAGTGTACTACAAATTAGTCTTTCAAGATGTAGAAGAGTATATATGCATCTAACCTTTCATATCACTGTCAGGCTACTTTTCTCTATTTTAAAATTTAGTTATAATTTCATAGTTTTTATAGGAATTGAACAGCCTTAGTTCTATTTCAGATCCTATTTTAGTTTTAGTTTCAATTGAATTTTAGGTCTATCTCAGAATTTAATATATTTTCATTCCAGTATTGCTTGTATTTCTTACATAAATTATGATTGGACTCTAGGAGCACAGTAACAAAACAGTAGCAATATTATTTCGATATATGCTGCTCTAGGTCAGCTTGTTCTATTTTATATATGGTCTTTTAGTCTGCACTAATATCTAACATTGGGGTCTCACGAATTGTTTGCATGCAGATTTTTTCGATGATGGGCAAAAACGCTTTGACCAAATATGTCATGGACGGCTGTGTGCACATCGTTAACACTGGCTAACGCCTTGCTTTGCCATCGTTCAAATAGAAATCACTTGCTCTCTAGATCGGACGGGTGCTATGCCTGTGGGCAGCAAATCTACTCTGCTTGACTTATTTTGCCAAATATGACAAGTGTATGGATGTTTTATATAACTTTCATAAATATGATGTCGAATTTTGCCAAGTGAATATTTTGATGCTTTTGGAATATTATGTGGCTATTCTTTTTTACATATGTGGTTTACACGTATTTCTTGTTTACACGAGTGACATGTGCCACGATCAAAAGAATTTGGAAAACCGTGGCAACGCACAGACATTTAACTAGTCTAGACTAATATTAAAAGACCCAGACGATCAAATCCAACCAATGCTGGTTGTACGATACGATTATCAAACACTTCACAGTCGACCCGTCTTTATCGGATCAACACCGTCGAGCGGACAATCCCCACGTCTTGCTTTTTTTTCTTTCCACCACTCACGTCCTGGACAGATCATTGGAGTTGCAAGCCCCGGAGTCCCCGACGCCACACAAGGCACCGCCTCCGCCGCTCAAGGCGCTGCCGCGCAAGCCATGCCACCACCCATCCCCTCGCCTCGCACGAACGCCGCCCAACCACTCGCCCTGCCCCCCTCACACGAGGCTCGCCTCGCCGAGACGACACCGTCACCGCCCCCGCCAGCACACAAGGACGCGCTATACGCCATGACGCCAACACCAGCCGGCGCCGCATTTTCTTCAGGTTCTCCCCTCCCCCCCTCTCCCCCCCCCCCTGAGACGACGTCTCCTTCGCTTCCGCCGACAAGCGAGGCCGCGCTGCACGTCGGGACGACAGGCCGCCCTGACGCCAGTGCGCCAACACCAGCCGCCACTCAATTTCTTCAGATTCTACTATTTCCTGTGTTTATTGTCCTGCAATTGGAACAAATACTACCTGATTGGGTTTAATCAGCGACAAAATTTTGCAAGAAAAATGGGCCTAATATTTCCCCAGGAGGACAGGAGGACATCAACCATCTTCATTCCTCAACGCAACACCCTTTGATCCAGTGCACATTTCCTTACAAAAGCCTGCATCGAAATTCAGTTTTCCCAACCATTTGTAGGTTTCCTCCACGGTTCAGTTTTCTCCTTCTCATTGCAGTTGAGGTTGTCATTCATGTGACCGATCGTTTGATTCCTTTTTGGTCAGTAATTACCTCAATTTTTCTAGAATCATCCATCACAGATATTTGTTCAGAACATTCTCTTAAGAGGCTTCAAACCGCAATTCATGTAAAGTAAGGGTCGGTATTTTTCCAGATATATAGAGTATAAATCCGTATGTCATCTTCTAACTGCGCTCCATTTCAGGATATAACTGACGGGTAAAACAAAGGTAGTTGACAACAAACGCAGCCTGACTCGACATTGCTGTTCTGGTTTGCAGAAAAATGCTAGACGTCGTTTAGATTGTACACTATTCCCCAGCAGTTATTCTACTCGCTTTGTTCTTTCAGATTAGTGACTTCTTAGAATATCACATCTACCCAGATATGATTGGGAATCATGGTCTAATGCTCATCCAGTTATGCATTTCCATGGCTGATGCATTACTCATTTATTACTTCAAAGCCAATCAAGGTTTATTTAGCGCCAATCAAGGTTGCTTGAAGCACGAAAATAGATGGTTTTGGGGCCTCAGTTTGCGGCTTCATTTTATTTTTTATTTCGTATTGACATACAAATATTGATTGATGGTTATATTTACTGTTAGCTTTCTAACTTTGTTCCTACATAGGATCAATTACTGGTATCCCCACTCAGTTTGTGAAAAATATTTAGGTAGGTTGAATATGTCCAGGATGTCTCTTAAAAAATGTTCTTATAAACTAACTGGTTAATGATTGTTATTGTACATGAATTTGATTACATATGCTAATGCACTGATTTGTTTACAAGTATCGATTGATTGGTATTGGACTGATCTCAGCCGTGTGCCAGGAGCACGATGGTGGTCGCAGCCAGGGATTGTACATGCTAGTGAGACGCTATATTGTCGTCACGAGCCTCAGCGATGACAACAGTAGATGTGGTGTCGCCAATTGATGTTGTCTTACATCGGTACTAGCATGTGCTTCATTACATGCTTGGCAACAGGGAGTATAAGGGGATCCCAAGCATCAGGTATTTATTCAAGTTGGTACTGTTTTTTCTTATACCAGAATGATAGCTCGCAGATTTATTAGATGTTTCATTCAACCGATTTGATTTACTATAAACTTTTCCATATCCGTTTAAACAATCTTTTTTCAGCATGAATCCAAACTATACGGAGTTCATATTCCTCCAAACTTAGGCTCATCCATGGCGAAGTGTAATGGGCATATGATGTCTGTCATACAAAATCAATGCATGACTGCTTGGTCCACGAAAATGCTCTATATTGGTACATACTTTTGGAACAAGGAAAGCTCTAACGCCCCACTTTTTACAAGCGAGTACAAGAATCAACAGCGGCACCAATGGTGAGAGCCATGAGTATGGAACATCACCCCCATTGTTTCAACTTCGTTTATATCTACATTACTCTATTCACAATCTTTCTCTTGAGCGCCACCAATGATGGTTTTTGGATGTCCTACAGATCTGCTCCAAAACCCACGACGGAGGCAGGAACAACCAACAACACTCTAGGCTTTGCTGGTGGGCTGCAGTGCAATCACAAAATTGACTAATCTTCTCACTTCTGCAACTAGGCTCAAGCCACCTCTCTAAAGTTGTAACCATGAGGGATGACAATATGGATGTTGTTGCATAGTGTCACCTGTTCAGATTACCATTTTATCAGGATATGATGATGCTTCAGAAGGACCTGCAAGTCAAACTGATGCATTTCTATGCGATGTTTCGTCCAAAAAATAAGTGACTTGCGTTTGTCTAAATCTGAATGTATCTATACAGTAAAACAAGTCTAGATAAATGTGAATTTAGACAAATGCAAGTTAGTTATTTTTGAACAGAGGGAGTATATTTTTCGTTTTTTTAACTTGGGTGTAGATGATATTTAACTTATTCTGTGATTTAGAGAGATATGTCCTTGATGTGTGAATGCAACGAATGAGCAGAGCTTGCATCTATTTTTATTTGATTTTGAGGAGAACAATGTACAAATTGGTATAGATCAGAAATATCATCCAAGATGTGTCCTTTAGACCTGAGTTGTCGGGTTTATTCTTCTTTGAGCAAAGTTCAATACTTCAATTTATTTGTCACCATTTCATAGCAGTTTACAATCCTGAACATGGAGATTTGTTGTATTCTGTCTCATCCTGAACATAATGGCCCCTTTAAGTTTGTGATTTTGGCAACATCGGCAATTGAGCCAAAAAAATCCTTTCTGAATTTTCTCTTTCATGTCGATTGGTACATATTGACACATAGATTACCATATTTTAAATTTGATTTTTGTGTTTAAAATAGAGACGTGTATTGCACGTGCATATTTACTAGTAATAATAAAGGAAACATGGTATGCCTATATTATTTCGGTATTAGGCTAGCGCATGGATGATAAAACGGTTTGTGTTCTACGATAAGGAAACATTGTATGCTATAGCGGCATTCGCATTTTTTTTTGCCAGCTCTAGGTTCCAGGTTCGAAACCTCTCCCTGCTTTTAAAATTTTAATTATTTTCTTCTTCCACCACTGACAAGTGGGACCCGCGTGTGAGAAAGCAGCAAGTCCACATATGTAATAGAAATAATTACAAGGTCCTTGCTGCAAAAGTTACAACACCACGTGGCAGCTTCTGATTTGTCTGGGACTAGTTTGCTGCTCAATGCAAGTTATAGTACCGCTAGTTTACATTTTTCACGTAGAGTGCAAGTTGTAGACTTTAGATGTATTTAGCTCTCAAATTTATATTAACCAGTACTACGGCAGTAACGACATGCATACATGCTCTAAGTACTTTTAATCATGAATAATATATACATAACCTAAACCGGCAGCCTTCTCTTTTTTTGTGAGAATTTTGGCCAGCCGTCTGAATTAACATGGCGTTGACAAGTGTCCTCTTGCTACGTCTGTGTGCGTTCTTCGGTGGTTGTAGCATTTCCTCTTGGTGGGCCAGGCTTGCATGATGCTTCCATGTGTCTTGGTTGGCCCGCATGTCATTGCCATGGGGAAAGAAACGTTGCTCTCTTTTGTGTGTACTTATCGATACCCTATCTCAAGGTTGCAGATAATAGATCGGGTCGTCACATACATGCAATGTATCAATAATTTTTTAATTTTTTGTATGATTGTTTTTTTGTTTTTTTTAATCATTGTTTTTTGTTTTTTCCTTTGACAATCATTCGTTTTCTCGTCTCTATGCATGATTCATCATCATTTTTTTGTTTTTTGTATATTTTTTCCTTGACAATCGTTCATATGCATGATTTATCATCATTTCTTTTGTTTTTTGTATAATTGTTTTTTGTTTTTTTTGTATCATTGTTTTTGTTTTTTCTTGACAACCGTTCCTTTTCTTGTCTCTATGCATGATTTTCATCATTTTAACTTGTCTTCCTATGACTCCTACTACTTCTCATCATTGCATCTTGTGTTCTTTTATCACAACAACTCAACACGTAGACATGCAAATGAATAGTCACGGCTAACGTGTTGGCTTGCATGTTTCCTTCATTTTATTTCCCTACACGCTACCATCTCTCTCGATCTTTATGGAAACCTCCGGTGTCTCTTTTGCTTCCTATTTATATTGCCCTCCAAACCAAAGACGAGCCATGAGATTCTTTTTCTCTCCATCCACCGTCCTTTGAGTCCATCTGGGTGGAGCTCAAGCTTAGCTCCGACATGGGCACGCGTGAGAGCGGCGCCGCGGCTGGCTCGGTGGAGCCGGCACGGGCGCATGGTGGCGGGGGCCGACGCAGACGATGACTGACATGGTTATACCCTACGGGTACGTAACTTCAGCATACCTGGTCCAGCCCAAGGAAGGCCCACGGCAAATATACGCCAGCCCATGAAGATTTTCGGGTGGCCCAGGCCCATGGCGCCTTCGGATCCTTGAAGAACAAGACTAGAGTTTGAATACAACTTGTAACCAACTCGTATTGGCACCCGAGACCTAGCCTCCCCATATATAAAGGCTAGGAGGGTCCAACGAGGAGAAAAAACACCCTCGACACCCAACAGGACAGATCCATACTTTTCGTACACGCCTCCACGCCAGATCGAATCTGCGCACCCTGTAACTTTCGGTTCCGCCGTAATCAAAGAGCAGACAAGCAGGAGTAGGGTTTTCCCTCCGGGGGCCTGAACCTGGGTAAATCTCGTGTCCCCTGGTTGCTTGTCTGTTAACCGTGCCACGATCTCCAGCATCCCCATCTTCTCCAAAACCCAAGTCCATAACAATGGGCATTGACGAGATTAAACCTCGTCAATTGGCGTCGTCTGTGGGACGACTCCGCCAGACACTCAGGGGCTACTCCAAACTGGAGTGCTGGTCGCGCACACACAAGATCTTCGAGTCCTACGTCGAGTCTACGACTCCACTATGGACTCGGGGGCTACTCCCATAGGGAGGATTGATTTCAGCATCCGAAAATTTTCGAGTCCTGCGGACCTGAAGCAAATAATGGCTGAATCAAAGTCTCTGCTCGAGTCTACGACTCGAACAGACACTCGGGGGCTACTCCCATAAGGAGCGCTGGTCGTGCACCCTATAGTCCATTGTGTTGACTACGTCCACGATGTCGATTTCTTTACAACAGCCGAACAAATTCAGCTGACCCGATGAACTTCCGGGTGAAGTGCTTCGCACTCGACACAACTTTCGACTCCGACATCCAAATACAAGGTTCAAGACAACTAAGTCTCCACCCGAATCTACGTTTCGGATGGACACTCGGAGGCTACTGACATGGTTATACCCTACGGGTACGTAACTTCAGCATACCTGGTCCAGCCCAAGGAAGGCCCACAGCAAATATACGCCAGCCCATGAAGATTTTCGGGTGGCCCAGGCCCATGACGCCTTCGGATCCTTGAAGAACAAGACTAGAGTTTGAATACAACTTGTAACCAACTCGTATTGGCACCCGAGACCTAGCCTCCCCATATATAAAGGCTAGGAGGGTCCAACGAGGAGAAAAAACACCCTCGACACCCAACAGGACAGATCCATACTTTTCGTACACGCCTCCACGCCAGATCGAATCTGCGCACCCTGTAACTTTCGGTTCCGCCGTAATCAAAGAGCAGACAAGCAGGAGTAGGGTTTTCCCTCCGGGGGCCTGAACCTGGGTAAATCTCGTGTCCCCTGGTTGCTTGTCTGTTAACCGTGCCACGATCTCCAGCATCCCCATCTTCTCCAAAACCCAAGTCCATAACAATGGGCATTGACGAGATTAAACCTCGTCAATGACCCACAGAGGAGGCCGACGCAGGCGCAACCCGAAGGTCGCGTTGACGAGGAGAGGCGCAACCTCGCGGCCGTGCGCGGCCGGGCGGAGGCGCTGACGGTGCGGGAGTAGAGGCGTGGGAGGAGGAGGGAGCCAGAGCGGCGCGCAGCCGCCGGCGAGGAGGCAAGGATACAGTGGGCCATGGAAGCTCGGGCGGACGACACGCGACGCGGATGCGGAGAAGGCCGGGCGGCGGGCTGCCGGTCACGGAGGCGCCGGCGGCGACGATACGCTTCATCGGGCGCGTCCTTCACCTTGCGCAAGAAGGATGTCGCCGAGCACGCAACAGCGAGAGAAGCGCCTAGCACGCAGTTAGGAGTTCGTCGTCGTTGAGCGCGAGCAGGCTGCGAGGCGAGAACGAGGAGGTCGCCGGCTTGAGCGCGCAGCCGGAGCCTGTCATCGTGGAGTGCAAGCAGTCTGCGGCGGGAGAGCGAGGAGGTCGCCGGCTTGAGCACGCAGCCGGGAGTCCGTCGTCAATCGTCATCGAGTACGAGCAAGCTTTGACGCGAGAGCGAGGAGGTCGCCGGTGTTTAGCGCCCAGCCGGGAATCCATTGTCGCCGAGTGCGAGCATGCTGTGGCGTCGAGCGCGAGGAGGCCGCCGCCGCCGAGCACCCAGTCCGGACTTCGTCGTCCTCGAGCATGAATAAGGGCCTGCTGCCATCGAGCACGAGCAGGCTAGAATGTCGAGCGTGAAGAGGTTTTTTTTGTGTCGTGCTCTTGATTTTTTCTCTTTCCTACACATCCTTTTTTTTGTGTCATGCTCTTGATTTTTTGCATAATACTCTTCGATTTTTTGCATGTAAACTTGATCTGAAGTGTTCCCCAGTTGCATGTGCTTCAATTTTTGCAGGCGGCCAACGATGCAGATACGGCCGATGGAGCAGGCACTAAGGACGGGCATACGCGACAGTGGTCGTCGGTTCCTGGGTGACAAGGTAGAGGCGGCGGGCGGCATCAAGATCGGCCCGAGCTGCTAGCGCATACAGGTTGAGCGGCAGCCGCCACAGGAGTGGAGGGTGCGGCGTGATCTCTCCTAGCCCCGAGCCGCGGCCTGCCCCGTATTCTTCCCCAAGAGAGCCCTACCATGGCCGGCGACCGCCTCGGGAATCGCCCACAGGAGACATCGTCGCCGACATCGTGGCGACGGGGGATGGAGGAGACCAAGGCGGTGCTTTGAACGAAATCGGACCAGCAACACGCCCCTCCACACCTTCCGGCATCGAGCGGGCCAGTGTGCTGCCTCTCCCTTGCCTTCTTTTCTCCCAACATGCGGGTTAAAAAAATCGATGTGGGGGCTCTCCAGCTCCGGCGAGAAGAAGATGATGGGCGGTGTGGCATGGAGCCACATGCTTCTGAGCCTGTGGCTTGCCAGAGCAAGCAACGCAGGCACAACTAGGTTACCTTCGCTTCGCTAGTGGGTGGCAGTTCTGCGGCAGAGTGACAATGACATGGAATCCTTTTGATTTTACGCGGTGCAATTTTTATAGGTTGTAGTAGCGCTTTTCCATGACTTGCAGTCCTCCAAATGCCAATATTAGAATTTTTAACAAGACTCTACATGGCTATACTCTATCACGTGGACTTCAAGAGGGACGCACCTTCAGAGAAAAATAATCATTTTTCATATACAACTAAAAGGCAAGTGAGTTAGAATCAATGCACCACTTTGAAGACGACAAAATAATGAGTATTTGGGGAACCAATGGTCAAAAGGTTAACACTTTCCGTGTCATTAGCATATTTCGGTGTTAAGGAATACTTGATCCCGCAAGCAAGCTATGGTGTACAATTATAGGTTAATACTAACTGTGTATATGGCTCCTATAGTTAATGTAGCCTTTCTAATTTGTCTTTTTACAAGTAAGTTTGCTAAATTGGAAGATCATGTAAGACATGTACCTCTGATGACATGCTAACAACCAGAGGGACAACTGCATGGATATTCTAGAACTTTGTCTTGATGCATATTTTCTGGGCATATTTCAATGAAATAGGCGTGCTTCACATCTTGCAATTTGTTTTTAATTCTCTGTTTGAAGGATTTTATTGTAACAAGACGAGGCAACAACGCCATTCATCAGCCTTGCATGTACAACTAATGACATCATCATTATCTCCTCGGATGAGTAAAACAATACCGGTAAGCAATTGATCGTGTAAGAGGCAGGAATAACCAGAGCACGCACCTGGGCATAGTGATCTATTCCACTGTTTTAAGTTCAATTTGCTGCATGTGTCTTAATGCATCTTATTAGCGTCCACCGTTTAATGAGCTATGTAATCTAATCTACTCCCTCTGGTCCAGTTTATTAGGCATGTACGTGGTTTAGAAAAATCTTTAACCATCAATTTTGACCAATAAAATATATAATATATGTCCCATAAAATGTATCATTGGAAACTACTTTTGAAGATGAATCCAATGGTATAATTATGATACATTATGTAAATTTGTTGATCAAAATTAATGGTTAAAGTTGTTTTTAAACTACATGTGTGCCTAATAAACCGGACCGGAGGGAGTAAATAGGGAGTAAATAAATATCAGCCTGATATTTATTCACCATGCAGAACAATAGTGTATTCACTTTTGAATGTTTGTACATGGTGCTATCCCCCACTTTAACACACCTACAAGTTGTCATAACAATTTAAAATCCGAGCATCTTTTGTTTTTTGACTTCCAGTTAAAGAGGGCGCGGCGTGCCGCCGCGCCAGTCCTAGCTAGTATTACCAATAGCCCAATAGGGAATCATAAGAAGAAAGCTATGAAGAAACTATCGGTCGTGCTGACATTATAAACATTAGAACATACTCCCTCCGTCTAGAAATATAAAAAGTTTTAGCTTTGTGATATGAATATATAGACGAATATTATGTATAGGTTATAAGTGAACCTATATCCTAATACCGGTGGAAATGAGGCCTTTAGTTAAGGTCTAAATTGGCCTTTAACACCGGTTCCGGGGCACTAATGGAAAAACGGTCTTCGATTCGATCTAAACAAAGCCAGCAGTCCTATCCTATCATGGCCCGCGACTAGTGCTAGCACTAGTCCCGGGCTGTGAGGCCTCTAACGGCTAGAAATGGCCGTAGACACTAGTCCCGGGCCGGACCAGATCTCTAGTCCCGGTCCGTAATACCGCCCGGGACTAATAACCTGGAGCAGGCCAGCTAGTCTTTTCATGGACTATTAGTTTCGGGTCATATCACGGACCGAGACTAGTTGTCCATCAGTATATATACTGCTTCCTGTCCACCTGCCCTAAACCATATGGTGACCATTTTACTCAAAGGAGCAAGCGAGTTCATACCATTTTTTCTCAAGATTTGTCAAGATTTAGTTTGCAAACCCTAAATCCAAAGTTTTAAAAGGTTAGAATTTCATTCTTTCATCTCTTATTGCTACTTTAGCTCTATAATGCTCTACAAGTATAGAGATATGGATCAATGCATACATGCTCTAGAAGTAGAAGGATTTTGATATGTGTAACAAATTTTGATTAGGCACATAGTTACTGAAAATTGAAATGTGTAATTTTAGAGTTTCAGAGCTTAGAATGGAATGAGGTTTTCATTGATAGAACAATAATCAAAAACTTCACATTTATCATGTTAATTGTTTTCTCCAATTCACAAATTGGTGCATGTAAATTTTTCAAAATTCAAAATTAATGCTCTAGAAGCTCTCAATATAATTTGTAGTAATTTTATCATGTTGTGTAATGGTTTTTGATATACTTTTACTATAATGCAGATGGTCCGGGAATGGATATACGGTACTGACCGACGCTCTGGCGAGTTCATTAATGGCGTGCATGAATTCATCCGTGTTGTTGATGTAAATAAGCACAATGGTTTTGTATTATGTTCATGTAGTGGATGTAGGAATCAGAAGGATTACTCTGACTCAAAAACTCTTCACAGCCACATGTTAAAGTCTGACTTCATGCCCAGTTATAATTTTTGGACCAAGCACGGAGAGAGAGGGATTATAATGGAAGAAAATGAAGAAGAGGAGAAGGATGACAACTATCATGGTTTCCCTGAGTACGGAGATACTTCCATGAGGGATGCTGAAGGGGAGGATGAAGAAGAGACACATGATGAACCCGCTGATGATCTTGGTCGGACCATTTCCGATGCACGAAGAGACTATGGACCGGAAAAGGAGAGGGAGAAGTTCAATCACATGTTAGAGGATCACAAAAAGTTGTTGTACCCAAATTGCGAAAATGGTCTAAAAAAGCTGGACAGCACACTGGAATTGCTGTGATGGAAGGCTGAGTGTGCTATACCTGACTCCTCATTTGAAAAGTTGCTAAAAATGATGAAGATTATGCTTCCAAAAGATAACGTATTGCCTGCCAGTACGTACGAAGCAAAGAAGGTTGTCTGCCCTCTAGGTTTAGAGGTTCAGAAGATACATGCATGCCCTAATGACTGAATCCTCTACCGCGGTGAGGAGTACGAGAATTTGGATGCATGCCCGGTATGCACTTCACTTCGGCATAAGATCAGACGAGATGACCCTGGTGATGTTGAGGGCGAGCCCCCCAGGAAGAGGGTTCCTGCGAAGGTGATGCGGTATGCTCCTATAATACCCCGGTTGAAACGCTTATTCAGAAACAAAGAGCACGCCAAGTTGTTGCGATGGCATAAAGAGGAACATAAGTCAGGCGGGATGTTGAGACACCCCGCTGATGGGTCGCAATGGAGAAAAATCGATAGAAAGTACTCGGACTTTGCAGATGACGCAAGGAGTTTAAGGTTTGGTCTAAGTATAGATGGCATGAATCCTTTTGGGGAGCAGAGCTCCAGTCACAGCACCTGGCCCGTGACTCTATGCATCTACAACCTTCCTCCTTGGTTGTGCATGAAGCAGAAGTTCATTATGATGCCAGTGTTGATCCAATGTCTGAAGCAACCCGGAAACGACATTGATGTGTATCTTAGGACATTAGTTGAAGAACTTTTACACTTGTGGCACGAACCCGGCATACGCGTGTGGGATGAGCACAAGCAGGAAGAATTTGACCTCCGAGCATTGCTTTTTGTAACAATCAATAATTGGCCTGCTCTTAGTAACCTTTCAGGACAGTCAAACAGGGGATACAATGCATGCACACACTGCTTAGATGAGACTGAAAGTATATATTTGAAACATTGTAAGAAGAATGTGTACAATGAGCATCGTTGATTTCTTTTGGCCAAGCATCCCTTAAGAAAGAAAGGCAAGCATTTCAACAGTCTGGCATGTCACCAGACGAAGCCTAAGGAGCGTACTGGTGCTGATATATTTGATATGGTCAAAGATTTCGATCAAATAGTAACCTTTGGAAAGGGTCCTGACAGAAAATTTGTTCCGAAGGACGCTGAAGGACACGCACCCATGTGGAAGAAGAAATCTATATTTTGGGAGCTACCACATTGGAAATTCTTAGAGGTCCGCTCTGCAATCGATGTGATGCATGTGACGAAGAATCTTTGCGTGAACCTGCTAGGATTCTTGGGCGTGTATGGGAAGACAAAAGATACACCGGAAGCACGAAAGGACCATCAACGTATGAAAGACCCATATGGCCTGCATCCAGAATGGTTTCAAGGTCATGCCAGCTATGCTCTTACCAAACAAGAGAAGGAAATATTTTTTGATTACCTGAGCAGTATTAAGGTCCTGTCTGGCTTCTTGTCGAATATAAAGGGAATAATAAATATGGCAGAAAAAAAGTTCTAAAACCTAAAGTCTCATGACTGCCACGTGATTATGACGCAAATGCTTCCGATTGCATTGAGGGGGCTTCTACCAGATAATGTTCGAGTACCCATTGTGAAGCTATGTGCATTCCTTAATGCAATATCTCAGAAGACAATCAATCCTAAAGATCTACCACGGATACAGAATGATGTGGTCCAGTGTCTTGTCAGTTTTGAGTTGGTGTTCCCACCATCCTTCTTCAATATTATGACACACCTACTGGTTTACCTAGTCGAAGAGATTTCCATTCTCGGTGCTGTATTTCTACACAATATGTTTCCCTTTGAGAGGTTCATGGGAATATTAAAGAAATATGTTCATAACCGTGATAGGCCAGAAGGAAGCATCTCCAAGTGCTATGGAACAGAGGAGTTCATTGAGTTCTGTGTTGACTTTGTTCCTGACCTTAGGCCGATTGGTCTTCCTCAATCGCGGTGTGAGAGGAGACTAAGTGGAAAGGGTACTCTAGGAAGGAAATCAATAATATGTAGGGACGGACATTCTTACACCGAAGCACATTACACAGTTCTATAGAATTCTATCTTGGCAGCCCCGTATATCGAGGAACACAAGAAAATCTTACGCTCCAACAACCCTGGAAAGCATGACTCTTGGATTAGAGATGAAAACATGAAGAGTTTTGGCGGTTGGTTGCAACATCTCATCAAAAACAACACTCTTGGATATCAGCTATACTTGTTGTCTAGGTCACCATCTTCAACTATATCGACTTTCCAAGGGTACGAGATAAATGGGTATACATTTTACACGATCGCCCAAGACAAAAAGAGCACCAACCAAAACAGTGGTGTCTGCTTTGATGCAACAGACAACAATGGGTCAAAGACCACATATTATGGTTACATAGAGGAGATATGGGAACTTGACTATGGACCAACTTTTAAGGTCCCCTTGTTTCGGTGCAAATGGGTCAAGCTGACAGGAGGAGGGGTTGAGGTAGACAAGAAGTACGGAATGACATCGTTGGATCTCAACAATCTTGGGTACTTAAACGAACCATTCGTCCTAGCCAATGATGTGGCTCAGGTTTTCTATGTGAAGGACATGTCTAACAAACCTAGAAAAATAAAAAAATAAAAAAAGAATACATCAGAAGATGAGCCAAAGCACCACATAGTTCTTTCAGGAAAAAGAAACATCGTGGGAGTGGAGGACAAGACAGACATGTTAGAAGATTGTGATAAGTTTCATGAAATTACGCCCTTCGCAGTGAAGGATGACCCAAGAATCATGTTAATGAATGAAGATGCTCCATGGTTACGGCGGAATCAGAAAGAGACACACACGAAGAAATAATGTGTAATAATTGTAACATTTTATGGGTGAATATGCTCCATGTGTCCATTTTTATATTCTTGCCTGCAAACCATCTTGAGTGTGTTAGTCCCGTTTTGTGGCTGGACCGGGAATAAAGGGGGGGCTTTAGTCCTGATTCATACTTAACATTAAGATCTGATCTCCAAACGCGTGTGACCACATATTAGGGAGTGCCTCTATGACCAGTTTCTTGGAGATGCCAGAGGACTGGGCTCCGGCGGCATCTCCCTAAAACTGGCCGTAGTGGTGTCCCTGCTCTCGCACACCATCTTGCAGCTTGTAACTTCTCTAACTAGATCAATACGCCTAACTAGTTTCACATATTAGGGATTGCCTCTATGGCCAGCTTGTTGGAGATGCCGGAGGACTGGGCTCCGGTGGCATCTCCCTCAAGCTTGCCGTAGTGGTGTCCCTACTCTCAAAAACCATCTTGGAGATGCCTCAAACTTCCTGAAGGACTGGACTCACAAGGATGCCTATTTATAGTACAAGCAACTCGGCATAGTGTCCACACTCACAACATAATGTTGACACTCACCCCCTATTATTAGTGATGACTCATGTTTTGTCCCTGTTGGTGTATGCAATCGGGACTAAAGGTTCATCTTTAGTCCCGGTTGGTGACACCATCCGGGACAAGGTACAAGCCGCATGACATAATGTTGACACTCACCCCTATTATTAGTGATGCCTGGCCCAGTCTGCCGCAATCCCTTCAGTCGCGGTTGGTTTCTCCAACTGGGACTAAAGATGAACCCTCTCTTTATAGGCATTTACCTCTATTTATAGACTGCTCGATCTAGCCTGCCCGCCCTTTCCTCTATTTATAGGCTTCTCTATTTATAGGCCTTTTCCTCTATTTATAGGGCGACCGTCATGGCCACCCACACATACACACATTCTTGGTGCTTTAAGATGCCCATCTCGCATCCTCGTAGTCGACTCGGCGGCAACGATGGAGTACTAGGCTCCGCCTGGCATGTCCGAGACTAGGCTCCGCCAGGCTGGCACTGGATGGTGCTACCTTCCAGGACGTGTAGCTTGGTGAGGAATCCGGGTGTCGTCTTCGACCCGAAGATTCTTTGGTGGAGGTCGCTGGTCCAGGAAGGGTGCAGAGGGAGCTGACCACCGAGGAGGTGGTACGGCGTCGTGTCAGGGAGGAGGACGAGCATGTCCGTTGCTATATGGTTGTGTTGGACACCAGGGTCGACGATACCTGGCAGATTCTTCAGGGATCTCACCCGATCTATGCTCGTGTGATGGTTCCGTCTCTTTGGGTTTTCACCTCCCGCGGCTTAGGCACTGGGAGTCGTCGTCCAGTTTGATTGAGCAGGATGTATTAGTTTCAATACTACGACATTTTGATTGTTGTAGGCAGGTAGAAAAAAACAGCATTTGATCCCGGGACTAGGTATCACTAAAGACATTTATTAATATTAAAAACCGGGACTAAAGCTGCCCCCTTTAGTCATAATCATGCCTAATCCTACGCAGCTTCAGAGTCTTCTTCATCATCATCATCGTCACCTGCCACTCCGGGGATCCTCAGCCCAGCCATGGCATATACCGGGGGCACCTGCCACTCCGGCCTCGGATTCACGGCGGGCATGGGAGGGGTCTCCTGGATGACGATGCCGCTACCGCCAGGCGGGAGAGGGGCCTTCTTGTGGATCTGTGGCGGGTGGACTTGTGGGCACCGCAGGCAAGGATGGTCTCCCCCGGCGATGTAGCACATCACTCTGATGATAGTACAGTTTGCCCACCACAGACGATGGCCAGCTTCGTTGTGGTTCACCGGGGGGTGGGCCATCACCCTCGTACCGGGCGAGCTCCCTTTCCCGCCGGGGCGAAGAATGCATTCCAGGTGGCGTGAGCTCGTGGTAGAAGTGGTTCGTGATGGCCGCCTGGCGTGCGAAACCTTGAGGGACAGGAGGGACAGGAACCGCTCTAGCGCTTAGCATCCAGCCGACGGGCGGCCGTTAGCCCGGCGGACAAGGGTAGCTGGAGGCGCACAGCGCCTCAGTCTCCTCGAGGGTTAGAATGGCCCAATAGGCACTGTCCATTGTTGTAAGAGAGGAAGGTGTGGATGTGTGGATAGCCATGGCGCGATCGCCCTAGATATAAAGGGAAAGGGCGAGAAAACTTGGAGGGAAGCGATGGGAAATGGCGGGAAATGTCTTTAGTCCCGGTTAGTAAATACAACCGGGACTAAATGGATATTATATTAAGATTCTTTATATTTTTCTGATAATAATAGACATATTATTTATTTTATTTGCATTTTTACAATAGGAGATATGATTTTCCAAAGTTTTATATTTGATTTGAATTCAAAAAAGAAAATTTACAAATTAAATAATTTATAAATGATTCAAACAGATGTATGGATATTATATTAAGATTCTTTATATTTTTCTGATAATAATAGACATATTATTTGTTTTATTTGGATTTTTACAATAGGAGATATGATTTTCTAAAGTTTTATATTTGATTTGTTAAAAAAAGAAAAAATACTAATGAAATAATTTATAAATGATGCAAACAGATGTATGGATATTATATTAAGATTCTTTATATTTTTCTGATAATAATAGACATATTATTTGTTTTATTTGGATTTTTACAATAGGAGATATGATTTTCCAAAGTTTTATATTTGATTTGAATTAAAAAAAGTAAATTTACAAATGAAATAATTTATAAATGATGCAAACAGATGTATGGATATTATATTAAGATTCTTTATATTTTTTTGATAATAATAGACATATTATTTGTTTTATTTGGATTTTTACAATAGAAGATATGATTTCCCAAAGTTTTATATTTGATTTGAATTAAAAAAGAAAATTTACAAATGAAATAATTTATAAATGATGCAAACAAATGTATGGATATTATATTAAGATTATTTATATTGTTCTGATAATAATAGACATATTATTTGTTTTATTTAAAATTTTACAATAGAAGATATTATTTTTTAAAGTTTTATATTTGATTTGAATTAAAAAAAATTATATAAAAAATAAACTAGTCGCGGGTCGTGGCTGGACCCGGGACTAGAGGGTGCCTGCGCGCGTAAAAACAAAGCGGCCGAAAAAACACACTAGTCCCGGGCCGTGGCTTAACCCGCGACTAAAGGGGGGGTCTTTAGTCGCGGGTTAAGCCACGACCCGGGACTAGAGACCCTCTAGTCGCGGGCGGTGTCTTATCCCGGGACTAAAGGGGGGGTCCCTATATATACTGCGTGCCAGGGGAGGTGCTGCCCAGCACTTGGCATTCCTCGACGAATACGAAGACGAAGCACTCACATGCGACGCATAGCTCCGTCGTGCCGCCGCTCCGATGTTTCGTGCTGTCGCGCGCGCCTCGCTGTGCCGCCGCCTCGCCGTGCGGCCGTCACGTGCTGCCGCCGACGTCGGTGAGCTCGAGGGTGGTTTTTTTACCACAAAATATTAGCTAAGGTTATTATAATTAGAATTATTGTTTTAGTTCTTAGGATTAGGATTAGGATTGTTGTTTTAGTTATTTTTTTGTTTTAGTTATTAGGATTATATTGTTTTACCATAAATAATATTAGGATTATTATAATTAGGATTATTGTTTTACCACAAATAATATTAGGGTTATTTTTTTTTTGTTTTAGTTATTAGGATTATTGTTTTACCACAAATAATATTAGGGTTATTGTTTTTTTTTGTTTTAGTTATTAAGATTATTGTTTTACCACAAATAATATTAGGGTTATTAATTAGGGTTATTGTTTTTTGTTTTATTTATTAAGATTATTGTTTTACCACAAATAATATTAGGGTTATTAATTAGATTTATTAATTAGGGTTATTTTTTCGTATTAGTTATTAGGATTATTTTTTTACCGCAAATAATATTAGGGTTATTAATTAGTGTTATTAAGGTTATTGTTTTTTTTGTTTTAGTTATTAGGGTCATTATTTTTTCTAACCTGTTTAACTCTCTTTCTGTTATAGTTAATTAAGTCATGGATCCATCTGAAGATCCTGGTCGCATTGGTGAAGGTTTTCTTCAGGGCATGATAAGAGGTGAAATTCCTCTCAATATTACTAGCAGTGAAGATATTTTACTCGAGGAAGAGATTTCCTCATATCTGAATCCATCCGGTGATGGACTAGAGGAAAACCTGATGTACCAAGGGGAAGACCGGATGGACGAAGGGAAAACAAATAACAACAATAATGATCTAGATATATCAATATATATATATTAATCACTCTCTCTTCTTCTTTTAGCCCACCGGATCGAAGTAATCGACAGCTCAAACGAAACAAGGGCCGAAAAAAGTTGGATGGTAATCAGAGGTTCACCATCAAAGAAATAGATGATGACGGTGAACCGATTGCTCCAGAGAAGCACAGGAGGATGTTTACAAATCAATGCGAGGTGCTTGTTAGGGACAACCTGCCGATCACCATCCAAGAATGGAATAAGTCAAAGAAACCCGGTGAAGAATCCAACATTTATGTCACCGATGATGCCAAAGATGACCTTTGGCAGAAGCTCATAGCGTATTTCATACTACCTCTAGAGTATGAAGAATTTGAGGCAGATGGTATTACCCCAAGGCCAATGGGCTTGAAAATAAAGCGAAAGTCAAGGAGTGGGCTCTGATCAAGATGGCCGAACTGTATCGGAACCACAAGAAAAGTTTATACGCAAAATATGTCACGAAAAAGAAAACTCCAGACTTCAAAGGAGAAAATGAGAAGTTGACAGAACAGTGGCCCGATTTTGTAAAGTACAAGAAATCTGATAAAGCAAAGGCAAAGTCGGCAAAGAATGCGTTAAATGCCGCCAAAAATAAATACCATCATAAAATGGGGACAGGTGGCTACAAGAGTATCGTCCCTAAGTGGGAAACTATGGATAAGGAAATGAGGGCTAGAGGCGTCACTCCTGGTATAGATGGATGGCCTGAGAGGTCAAAACACTGGTGGTACGGGCACGGGGGGTCGTTGGACCTAGAATCAGGGAAGACATTATTTCATGAAAAAATTCTAAAACCCTCCGAAGACCTTATTCAAGCAATGAACGATGCTCAATTGGGATTGTTTCGTCCCGAGAGAGAGAACGACGAGATGGCACGTGCCCAAGGGAATCCTGAAAAGGGTGGACGAACACGAGGCAAAGGGGCCCGTGTCTCATGGAAGAAAGGGTTTCCTCAGTATGATGCCAGTTATAGAAGCCGTCAGAGAAAGAAGGACCGGGAGGCAGACCGGATCTCCAAGGTAGAGCAGGACCTAGCTGATCTGAAGAACCTCATGCAAGAAATTAGCCAAAGGCCGTCGTCAATTCACCCGCGGGCTGATGATCCTGCATTGGATCTTAGCCAGCGGAGAAGCAGCATGGCTTCCACTGAGGTCCAGGCTGATGATCAAGCACTGTTGGATGATGCACCGGCTCCTCGCTACCCCGTGGATGATGTCAGAGAGATGGCACAATCTGAGATACATCAGCCAATGAACAACCTGTCCTTCAAGGTGGCGATCGACACTGCTTTACCTTGTCTACCTGGAGCACTCCACCATTCACTTCTGATTCCACTTGGCTATGCTCGTGTCACGGTGGATGACATAGTGGAGGATTTTGCGGACCTAGAGATTGACATCGCTATGCCTGAAGGCCTTACAAAACTAGGAGATGTCAAGCACAACATCATTCTATGGAAAAAGAAGTACATCAAGTTTCCAGGCTCGACGCCAAGGCCACCGACTCCGAGGAATCCAAGTCCACCCCGCATCGAATATCGTCAACCTCCAAGTCCACCCCAGCCCGATTATCGTCAACCTCCAAGTCCACCCCGCCCCGTTGACGATCGTCGCAGCAGGAGTACATCAACTCGATCTTCGCCTCTGAGCAATACTCGATCTCCGCCTCCACCTTCATGCAATACTACTACCTTGTCGAAGAAAGGGAAGGTCGACGATCCCCCGCGCCCCACATCGAAGAAAGGTCAAACGACGAAGATAGTCGACATCCCGACAACTCTTCCAAAGAGACCTTATGACAAGACCGATGAGGAAACTAACGCGGATGTGGCTTCCCAAGTTAAGGCGCATTTTGCACCTAAAAATCCTGAGGCAAAGATGGTATATGATGAAAAAAAAGTGGGCTAAGTCCTTTCTTGAGAAACCATCCCAAGTATCGATAAATCTGGAATCAGACTATGACCGAGAGATTATTAAGCAAGCAAAGAAGAAAAAAGAACAAGTGCAAAAAGCGGGAAGCAAGTTGCCCAGCTCGGAACACAGAAGAATCAATCGATCGCCTCGCTCAAAGTCATTTCAGACCTCGACAAGGCCTTCAGAGATGAAATGGATATGGACATGCAAATAATGGACCCCAGAGCCCGTACTAATGCTGCACTAATGGGAATCACTATATCGCAGGCCAAATCACTTGCTACCAAAGCAAATATGTATCTTGGTCAATATTTAGGCTATGCTGATACATCAGTGGTGATGGGAGAATACCAATCGGGGTATACCCACGAAGCGGATTCGCCAGCTGGATCGAGCCGACTGAAACCTAGCCCTGAGCGGGTCGACTCGCCCAATACGGCGACTGGCACATCCTGGACCCAGACGAGTGGCGCCGACTGGAGGCCCAAGACGGCGACTCGTATACAAAGCCCACCAACACACCTGTAAACCCTAACTGGATGCATATATAAAGCCACCAGGGGCACCCCCACGGGGTATGTCTTATTAGATGCTCTCCCACATCTCATTAGATCTAGTCTCCCCTCCGTCTACGACGGCTCCCATGTAAACCAATCTATGATCATATACTGGATTGACAGCAGGACGTAGCGATCCTCCACCGAGGGGACGTGAACCTGGGTACATAGTGTGCCAATCTCACTCCCGGATTCTCCTACGTCTCCTTGCTCCCTCTACGTAAGCTACCCCTAGTAGCATCTGTCGTGTAATACCACGACAGTTGGCGCCCACCGTGGGGCAAGTGGTGCATGGAGGGTGATGATCCGGGCGGGATCCCCCACCTTCGCCGGCGGCTAGATTGCATCTGGCGTGTAGTCTGAAAAAGACCGGTCGACTAGATCTGGCTGCTGCCCCACGTGGCCGAGTTGGAAAATTTCTGGCACGCGCATGTCCTTTTTGCCGGCCGATGACTTAAGCGGGAGATTGCTTCAGCTAAGCTTGTTCCTACACTCGGAAAAGGATTAGGACTATACGTATGATCTGTTTCCACTCGATCTAATCTCTTCTCCTTCTAGTTAATTATTTATTCAATTAATTGTTTTATCTATATAATGACTGATACACAATATTGGGAGAATCAATCTATGCATGCAGAAATCATTGACCTTGGCGGCGCTCGTGCGAACAGATCAGTATCCGATCTATTGATCAATGCATGCGGCCAGCACGGCACCTGGTGGCCCACACATGCATGGTGTTTTTTACTGGACTCGGCATGCTTGAAAACTACTGCTATAACCAGCCTGACGGTAGGGATTTATGCGAGTCAACGACTCCATCGCTGCGATCACTCTGCCGACTCTCCGTTCTATCGGCTTGCCGAATCGCCATGCTTCGGAACTCGTCTAAACACGGACACGTTTAAACGCGGACTTGCTAGGCTCGGTGATTCACCCGCCGCATAGTCGCCGTGCTTGGGGACTCACCTTCCATGAATTCGTCATCACGGACTCGCCATGTTCGGCGACTCGCCCATCGCCGGATCGCCGCGCCCACGTTGGCTCGCCATGCTCGGCAACTCCCTCGCAACATCGACTTTGTCCGCATTAACAACTAAGTTTCTTTATACTCGTACATGCTATGGGTCCAAAACATATATTTATTTTCATTCATTCTCTAAAGCCGACCATGCAGTCGCATATAACCCTTTCAGGGATCAAAATCATACTTGGGATCGGTCAGTTTTGTCTGATGTTTATTCGCGTCCGTCGAAGTAGTAAGGCTGGGTACCAAAAGGCCGACCTTGTCTCCGGGTTCAACAGTCTGGCACCGCGTCCCTGTTACCCGGCAAGCGTTTGATGCTGGAGGTCTGCCTACTCATGAAAAGACACGCATAAACCTTACATACTGCCCATTGATCCACATAACAAAAGTGCATTTTATTTCAACGTCTATAATTTGCACGTCTTACAATTATTTAATATATTATGCAAGTACACCTTAATGCAATTGTATCTTTTCTCCTTCTCAGCAAAACGGTGTCTTTCTCGCCACCCGCCGCGCTCGGGGACTCGGCGCTCGCCGGTCGCTCGACCTCGCCGCTCGCCGCGCTCGGGGACTCGGCGCCCGTCGGTCGCTCGGCCTCGCTGCTCGCCGCGCTCAGGGACTCGGCACTCGCCGGTCGCTCGACCTCGCCACTCGCCGCGCTCGGGGACTCGGCGCTCACCGGTCGCTCGGCCTCGCCGCTCGCCATGTTCGGGGACTCGGCGCTCGCCGGTCATCCGACCTCGTCACTCGCCATGATCGACAACAACCACTACCTATTTTCAGAATATGCATCTCTAAAGAGCCTCAAGTCGCCTCTACAAGCCAACTCGAGCCTCGGGGACTACCCCCAGTAGCATCTGCCGTGCAATACCACGACAAGTGGGTTAGATAGTACGGAAGTATGTGCAAGGGGAGTCTCTAGTCAGTAATGAGGAGCTCGCACGTCTATCCACACATATGCGAAATCTGCACGAATGGTACATGTCGCAAGCAGAAAAAAAGCATAAAAAAGATTGGTTTCTGGTGGACGTTAGAAAGGAGCATCACTTCAAACCATACTCGATACAGGTTCAAATGACTGAACTGTTTCAGTTATACAACCAACGCGCCCTCGACAAATCTATCATCGGTTGCTACTATATGTAAGTGATTTATTTCTATAATTAAGTTTGTAGCTCAGCTTGTTCATTGCATTTAATATATTATCCTAACTATATATCCTTTTGTATGATATTATATTCTGCAAAATGAAGATGCTTGAATGCAAAAGAGCTAGAAGATATGATGTTGGGTTCATTGACCCATATATCGTTAATGAATATACGTTAAAGAATCACCCCAAGGATGTGGAGGAAGACCTGTGCAGGTTCTTAACCGAGAATAATTTTGTTAAGGAAATACTATTTTCTTACAACTTCAAGTGAGTGTTTCTATCTTGTACACATTTTATTTTTGCTTACTCGATGAGCTATGCATGTATGCTTCTGTAAAAGTCCACAGATTCCACTGGATCTTGCTAAACATTCAAGTTGACAAGTCCCTAGTTGAAGTCCACGACTCATTAAGTTGGGACCAAGAGAAGTGGAGCGGCATGAAAGCAATGCTCCATAAGTAATTTCAATCATTATCGCATTATATTGGCCTCTTTCGTTTATTTCCTGATACCAAGTAACTAATAACTCCTTTGTTCATTTTCTTTGCCGAGCAGGTGTTGGACACGGTTCAGACAGAAAATACCAGGTCCATTCAAAGAGGAGCTAACATATAAAAAGGTGAAGAGTTTACAGTACCACCGGGAACTCATTTATGTGGATACTACGTCTGCAAGTATATCCACGAGTTGAACAGTGAGCGGAAAGTTGAGTCACATTATATTTATGGTTTGCGGGAGAAACTAGAGCCAGACCAGCGCATACGAGCAATTCAAGAGGAGCTGGCGGGATTTATGATGAAGGAGGTCCTTGATGTACATGGAGAGCATTATGCGGATGACGTGGAACTCGATTTGCCTTAGTGATCTCCATGTAGTTGATATGATATATATATATCATCAATGACCACGTAATTTCAAAACATTTCTTCCTTTTGATATATATATCATCAATGTATGCTTGCAAGGGATCGATTAATTATATAGATGCATCAATGTGTACTGTGTATGTAGTAGCATAGAATATGTGTACTGAAATATATGTTTGAAATTATAGTGAAACACAAAACAAAAAAGGAACGAAATGGAAAAAAAGGAAATACACAATCTCTGTCGCGACAGAGAAACACACAATTCTCTGCCGCGGCAGGAAACCGTATAGTCCCGTGTGGTGTTACGGCCCGGGACTAGAGGGTTTCTGCCCCCGCGGCGCTGAAACAACCACGTGTCTGTTATCAGTCACGGGCCGTAGCGAGCCGGGACTAGAGGGGGGCCTCTAGTCCCATTTTGGCAGTCCCGGGCCCACAGCCGGGACTAGAGCCAGTTGCGGCCCGGGACTGGAGGCCCGTTTTCCACCAGTGGGGGTGCCCGTACTAGCGTGTCCCGTGCAGAAAAAAGGCCCACCCTCTTTAACACCGGTTCGAGCCACGAACCGGTGTTAAAGGCCCTGCCCCACCGAGCCGCATAGCACCCCCCTTTAACACCGATTGGTGGCTTGAACCGGTGTTATAGGGGGTGCGCCTATATATAATACACCACAACCCACCCCTCTCTCTCATTTTTTCACTCTCTCATTTTGGAGCTTAGCAAAGAGGGTGAGAGGTGTGCTAGTTTATGTTTTCTTCCTATGCACAAGAGGTGTTCGGTGAAATGTCCGATTGCTCGAATTAAGTTTTCTCGTTGCTCTTTCCTCCTCGGCCGAGGTCGGCAACTTTATCCTTTCATTTGTCATTTATGTAGTGTAAAAGTGGTCATCTCCCTATTAATTTCATGATGTACTGTAATGATTTTTGATATACGTAATTAATTATATAATGCAAATGAACCGACAATGGATTTACGGTGACCGACGCACTTCCGAGTACATTACAGGCCTCCAAAATTTCATCATTGTGGCTAAGGCAAACCATGGTCACAATGGTTTTATGTGTTGTCCATGTGTTGACTGTCAGAACAAGAAAGACTACTCAAATACCAAAACCATTCATGCCCACCTGCTTCGGTCCGGTTTCATGCCCAACTATAATTGTTGGACCAAGCACGGAGAAAGAGGGGTTATGATGGAAGACAACAAAGAAGAAGAGGATGATGAAAACTATCATAATATGTATCCTGCATACAATTGAAAGAACATGTGGGCCCCCATGTGTGGTTTTGATAATTAATGACGATCTTTATGGACTAATGTGTGTATTAAGTTGTACTTGTAGGATTTGTCCATTGGCATCACTTGGAGCCTGTGTTGTCTTCAAGGTCGATGAAATGAGAAGAAGATGTGATGTGCAAGCTCAAAATGTGCCATGTATAGAAGATCTCAACGTTGATGCTTGCCATCCCCGGTGATCATGGATCGATGATGAGAAATCAAGAAAAGCGTTCCATATTGAGAAGGTCAAGTTCGTGTACATCGAGCTCAAGTGGAATGCTCAAGGCAAAGGTATAATCTTGATAGGTTTTCCCTTTTGCCGGTCTCATGTTGTGTGTGGGATACCGGGTTTAGGATAGATAACCGTACTATCAAGAGGGGCTCTCGAATGAGTAACTCGATCACATCGTTCAGAGAGAGCTCATACTTTTGCATACTTGCATCATTGTATTTGGTTGTTATTTGGCCTTATCCATGTGAGGATATAGATCTTGTCGTAATCTCCATAACAAGCTCTTGTTCATCAAAATCGGATCTTCCGTTTGTATCTTGTTGCGATTTTGATCTTGGCGGTTTTTCGATTTCTCACCAAGTGAGGTATTCCACATTATTCTACTTGATATTTTATCACTTGGTGATAACCAATATTTTCACTTTTTATAGGGTAGCTTTTGTCGTTCTCTATCCAACGCAATTGGAATCGGGTCAATCGGAGCTGCCGTTCAAAAGTTATGACCGTTTGAATATTTGCCTATTTGGTTTGAAAAAAGAAAAAGAAAAGAATGCTGCTGGGCCGGCCGGTACTACCGCGGGCCAGTACCGCTCGCGTCTGGCAGCGCATAGCCAGCCCACTGCCTCACCCGGCACCCACATCCGGCCCTACCGGACCGGCCCGGTAGTACCGCCCGGATGGGCCGGTACTACCGGCCGGCCCAGGTAGATCTGCACCCCTCCAGGCCGCAGCGCGCAGATCCGTTCCCTGCCCAGATCCCCGCATGCGTTGACTCGCGAGGGCAGCCGACGCCAGCTCCCCGCGCGTGCTCGCTTCGCGTGCTGCGCTCTCCCACTCGCGCTGGGCCCCGCCGATCGCTCGCGCTGGCCGCTGCTCTCACTCGTTGCGCGCATGCAACCTAGCTGCTGCCTAGCTGCCTAGCTGCTGCTGCTTTGCTCGCGTGCTGCCTTGGTGCTGCTGCCGCTCGCACGCGCAGCTGCTGCTGCTGCGGCCCACTCGCTGGCCCCACTTGCTTCGCTGCGCGCACGCACAGCCACATGCCCCATCCACCGCGCTGCTGCCTCGCTGTTTTGCTGGAGCATGCGGTAACCGGTAGTACCGGACCATTCTGAAAAATGCCCCAAACGGCTAGTTTTTCTGGCAACTATTTATACTCTTTGCCCGTTTTTAGTTTAGTTAGCTTCTTCTTCTTCTATTAGGCTAAGCTTTGTCCACACTTGCTCTAGATATTGAAGCTTGCCTAATCTTTTCCCTCCGATGATTCTTGCCCATATTTGAGTGGAAGAGAGAGGAGATCTAGATCCATGTTTTGACCTAACCGATTTATCTCTTTGTGAGTGCATCTTTGGGGATCTAGATTTTGGGGGAATTTGTGTCTCTCTTTGATTCCTCCTCTCTTGTTCCCCCAATAGCTTTAGTAGCTTTGTTGGAACTTGAGAGTGAGGTATTTGAGCACCTTTGTGGTGTTCTTGCCATTTGCATTTGGTGCATCGGTTTGAGTTCTCCTCGGAGGATTTGGTTCGTGTGACTCATTGGAGCTTGTCCCTCTTGGGTTCTTGGAACCCTAGACGGTTTTGTGGCCTTGGTGGCGTTGTGGCCTTGGTGGAATTTGTTGAGGCCTTGGTGGCGTTTGTTGGGAGCCTCCAATTAAGTTGTGGAGAAGTGCCCCAACCTTGTGAGAGGTTCCGGTTGCCACTGACAAGTGCACCGATAGTGGAAGCGTGGATCGATCGCATTGGGGTGAGATTCACCGGAGAATAAGGGAGGCCTTTTGTGGCGTAGCTGGTTAGATACCACCCCTCTCCAAACGAGACGTACTCCATGTTGGGAGGAACTCGGTAAAATATCGTCGTCCCCGCGTGCCTCGGTTATCTATATACCCGAGCTCTTTACTTATGCACTTTACATTGTGATAACCTTCGTGCTTGAAGTAATATATATCTTGCTATCACATTGTTGCTTGTATTGCTTAGCATAAGTTGTTGGTGCACATAGGTGAACCCTAGATTGTTCTAGGTTTTGTGCTTGACAAAGTAAACACTAGTTTAATTCGCCTTTGTCGAGACACTCTAGGAAAAGTTTTAATCGCCTATTCACCCCCCTCTAGGCGACATCCGTATCCTTTCAATTGGTATCAGAGCCCGGTCTCTCATTTTAGGCTTCACCGCCTTGAGAGTAAAGATGCCGGCTAGGGTATTAGTGCACAAGGACACACTCACATTCGATGGCACAAATTATGATGTTTGGAAAATTCGCATGCTTAATTTATTTTGGGAAATTCACCCAATTATCGAGGGATATCTATATGTGGGTTTCTCTTCTCCCGTGGATACCCAAAACGAATCTTTAGAGGAGAAGTTGAACTCTCATATAGATGCTTTAGCTACTAAAATTCTTTTGCATGTTATGAGCCATGTAGTTCTTTCTTCTATCATGCCTTATTCAAGCGCTCCTGAGATATGTACCAAGCTTCAAGATAAATATAGCAAGTCCAACATTATTGAGGATGATTGTGTTGCTTCCACTTCCGGTCGAGATGAGTTCTCATCGTCTACCACTTCACCAACATGTGATTTTTCACAAGGTAATGATATGGTGAGTGGTGATAGAAATTGCAATATGGATAGTGTGTTCACTATTTGTAATCCCTCATATCTATCTAGTTGCAATGATCTATCTTTGGACCTTAACACTTATAGCACTCAAAACTCCTTACATGCTTGTGTTAATAGTCCTTGCATATCATGTATAAATGACTTGAATAAATCTCATGATGATATGCTCATGTTGTCTTGTTGCCATGATAAAAATGCTTCTATTTCCTCTAGTGCTTGTGTTGCTAACCATGTAGAGGAAAATGAAGATTCTATGGGCCAAGAAAAGGTCTTGAAGAGAGCTACAAGTGCAATCTCATCATCACCTTCCTCCGGTTCTCACATATGTCTTATGGCTAAGGGAACAAAGGTAACCTCTTTGGATCCCATTGTATCTAATGATGATGATGAGGTTGAGAATGACAATGATAATTATCGAGGTAAGTATGCTATTACCTCTATTAAGAAATTGGGAGAGGTTGTCTATAGCGCTCTCTTCAAACATAAAATTGCTTCCTCCAACTTTATTGAAATCTTGAATTATGCTATAGAAGGCAATGATATTATTGAGGAGCAAGAAAACTTGACTGAGGTATAGTTTGCGCATGAGCGTGAGTATGCTAATGAACTTGCTCAACTAATGGACTCCCTTGAAGAAGAATAAACCACCAAAGAATCTCTTGAGGAGACTTTTACTCTAGAATTATCTAGAGTAAAGGAATACCATGATAGAGAACTTGCGGTGGCTAACTCCTTCAAGACTAAAACTAATGAACTTGAAGTTGCTTATGCTAAACTTGTTGAGGATTTTAAGCATCTCGAAAATGGCTCTCGGGTCGTGAAGAGGGAGCTCATCAAACTCACCGAGTCGCATGAGCAACTTAAAGCTTCATATTCAAAAGAGCTTGCCAAGTTGCCCTCACCTCTTGCAAATAGTGATGATGCTTGTGCTATTAACTCTATTTCTTGTGAAGCATCTATTTTGAAGAGAATGTTGAGCTAAAGGCTCAACTTGCGTTGCTAACTAGCAACTATGGGAATTTAGAAGAAAGTCATGTTAAGCTCTCGAGCTTGCATGAGGATCTTCTAGTCTCCCATGGTAGGCTAAAGTTAGCTCATGAGGCCATCGTGTCAAAGGTAACATCTAGTGGGCCTCATGTGGACATTAGCACTATATCTACTCCAAATGTTATATTTACATGTGCTAGTCCTTGTAATTCATCCTCTCACAACCATGCTATATCTCGTGATGAATTACATTCCGTGCCTTGTTGCTCTAACAATGTAGCATCTACTTCCTCTAGTGCTTTTGTTGAAACTAACCATGTAGAGGAAATAAAAGAGCTCAAGGCTCAAGTCACTTCTTTGAAGAGTGACTTGAAAACGGGTCATCAAGGGAAGTCCACACTCAACAAAATCTTGAGTGTGCAAAAATCTCCCAATGACAAGAGTGGGCTTGGATTCAACTCCAATGTCAAGAACAAGTCCACTATCAAGTTGAAGCACAAGGACAACAAGAAGAACGGCCAAGATCAAGTCAAGAATCCGGCCAACTTTGTTTGCTTCAAGTGTAAGGAAGAAGGGCAACATGTTAGATCTTGCCCATTGAAGAAAAAGCCTCTTAGTGTGAAGCAACAAGGGAAGCGGCCTCAAGATCCACCTCAAGTCATTAATGGGCCTCTTCCTAAGAGGAATACTTGAGCTCTTCCTCGAGTTGTGGATTCACCTAAGAAGAAAGATGGCAAGAGTAGAACTTGCTACATATGCCGTAAGAAAGGGCACATTTCTTCCTCATGCACTATTGGTATCTCCTCATCCAACCCTATAATTATTGATGATGCTTATTCTCTTTGTAAGGGTGAGGTTGGCAATGTGTTTGCCAAATTTGTTGGTGCTCAATGTGGTTTCAAGAAAAGAACCATTTGGGTTGCCAAGCCTATTGTGACTAACCTCTTAGGACCCAACTTGGTTAGGGACCAACAAGCCAAAACTTGATCAATAGGTGTTAGTTGGAGGGCATTGGAGTCTTGGCTACATTATGAAGAATTGATGGATCTTCATCAATTATTATTGTCAAGCCAAGCCATTTGGATTATCATGATTATATTATATTTTCAATGTTCCTCCTTGTGGTAACATTTGCTAAACTCTTTACATTGAAAGTTACTCGCCCCCTTGTGCATGTGTTGGTTTTGTATCTTCCATGCTTTTGTACATGTTATGCTTTCCACTTAATTATCTTGAGGTATCAAGTATATTTGTATATGATTAGGTGGCACACCATGTATGTGTGTTTCTTGTATTGGAGCCTTAATTGATTATGTTTGATATCTTATTTGGCTCTTGTGAGAGATTAATGGATTATCCCATTTTGGGGGAGTGTTATGCTTGGGCATTCCACAATCCTAAAATTGTGTGTACATGAGGAATACCACCTAGTATTTATATTGGATTATCGTCTAGTCTCTATGTGGTACAATTCTCATGAGAAATTTAAGTTTTATAATGTCCATTAATCATATCTATTTGTATCCTTTTGCCTCCTGTTGGTTTTGTGGTAATATCACATTATGGGGGAGTCATATGCTTAGTGCATGTTACAATCCTAGAAAATGTGAATATTCGAGGTTGTGTCACTTAGAATTGATATTGATAATTATCTAGCTCCTATGTGACATATGTGCTCATACAAGTTCCAAGTTGCTTGAATGCCCTTATTGCTCATATTTTGGATCTTGTATGTGAGAGTGTTTCTTGGTATGTGTTTCCTCATATTTAGATCTCTTTATTCTCATGGAAACCATTTGCTTCAAGTTACTCTAATCACTAGTGATTGTGTGACTATTGAAGGCTACCAAGAATCTTGCTCGAAGTATCATGCCTAATTCGTATATTTAGTTATATGCTTCTTGTTATGACTATGATCTTGGATAACCATGCAAGCTACCTTGGGAAAATTACTCCCAATATTTATTGTCCTTGGACAATGAGTACTAAATTTATGGTAGAATTTATTGATCATATTCACTTTGGCATTTGCTTAATATTGTCCTATCTTTGGCCAAGTAAATGTTTTGTGCTCTCCCAAGCCTTCCTTGCTTCTTTTGGATCTTCTTATTTTATTGATATCCTCTTGTGTTTTAGTTAATGTAGGTAGTAGTGACGATCCCATTTGTGTGCATTTTGCACTCTAAAGGAAAATCCTACATAATGCGCTATCCATGGGGGAGCTCTCCTATATGATTTAGATCATTCATATTTATGCTTCTTTATTTGATCCATATTGAGTTTTATGTGCTTGGAACCTCAACCTTTTCGTTTTGGTATTGTGTGCCATCATGAGAAGTTTGGGGAGTTTGGTTTCTTGTTGGAACCTTGATCTTTTTGGGAGTTGGTTTTGTCTCATTCCTTGTTTCATGATTTGACCATTTGAGAATGAGATAAACCCTTGAGCATTTTTATTTCTATCTATCTTTTGCTCTTTGGTTTTAGCCTAGTTCATTTGTTGAACGTGTGATATTTCATGTGTTGAATTGGTTCTTTGATACAACTTGGACAACGTTTGTCATGTCACACTCTTGTGTGTGCAATCTCGATTTACTTAGTGTTTTTGTTCAAATTGTATCTCCTTTTTGGTTCTTGAAAGATTTATGGATGCATATTTACTTTATGTTTATATTATGGCATGCTTGCTTTCTTTGATCCAATATATAAGGAAAACTCCACCAAATCCCATCGGCTAAGTTGTGCATGAAATTCAATTTCATACTAATATGCACATATTTATGTGGAGTCTCTGCTATGTATTGTAGTTGCACTAACTACTTTGGACCCAATAAGTTTGGGGACCATTTTGTACTTAAATGTGTTTTAGGTACATTGGAGATAGATTGGATGCTTGTCTCTCAATTTTGAAGAATTGATGCATACATGAAAATTGGAGCCAAGCTATAGGATGATCAACGAATTCATATCCTCTACATCCTACCAACTATATCTCGGTAACAAGTATGTCTTGCTCATGCATATTTATCTTGCTTCCAACCTTTTGTAGGTTGCATCTTGGCATGAATTTTGTTATTATATTTATTGTTGTATCTCTAGCCATGGTATTAAGAGAACTCTCTATTGTAAATGTGTATAAGTTGAGATGAGTGCATATAATTGGGACTATACAAAATCGTGCATATGATCCATCAATCCCAAATATGTCAATCTAGCAATGTTATTGCCTATATTTTCCTAAACTCCTCTCATGTGCAATAGTGAGATTTTGCTAGGGGTTTATTCCTTGTGATACTTGTTGCCTTTCTCCATATATTCCAACTTTCCCCTTTTTCCCTTGGCGATTGTTGTAATATATGTAGTGTGTTGGTGTTTGAAGTTCATTAATGTCCAATTAGATATATTTGAGCCCTTGGCCATGCTTTGAAGCAAAAATCTAATTGGTATATGTTATGACTTCATTATACTTTTCATGTGCTTTATTGTATATCTTCCTTGTGTGTGCTTGTTTCTTTATGGTCATATGTCGTTTTGATGTTATCCACTTAGAAACATATACACATATGAGAAGATAATTTTATTTGAGAATTTATTTCTTGGATACCACCTTTTATTTCTTTTGATTCTTCCGTGGCTTCCAAATTTATTTTCCTATGAGTGCTTGTTCCTCTTGTTTGCAACTTCGGGCACTCATATTTGTTCTCTAATGCCTAGTATTGTTAAATGAATTTGGATGAGTGAGGATTCCACGACTATGCACTTTGTTCCCAAATGCAATTATCATAATTGGTGCATTATCTATGGGGAGCTCATCTAATTCATTTAATAATGCTCATTTGTCTTCTTTCTCATTTATTGTGCCTTAAATGTTTATGGAGGAGTGAGGATTCCATATTTTTGCATTTGTATATTGAAATACAACGATTCTAAAATGTGCACAAATCTTGGGGAGCTTCTCTATTTTAATTAAGCTTTTATTTGATCTTTCATTTTGTTGTGTTTTAAATGCTTATGGGGGAGCGAGGATTCCATATTTGTGCAATATGTATTCTAATGCATTTATTTTGAATTATGCACAAATCTTGGGGAGCTTCTCTATTTATTAATTAAAACCACTCTTTTGCTCATATCATAATATCTCGTAGTTTCCATTTGAACTCATTTGTTGTTTTCAATTGGTTTGTCGGACCTTGTAATTGCTCGCATCATTTTACTTTATTTATTTTGGCAATCTTCGGGTCCTTGATATAGTTCTACTCCCTCCCAAGTATTCATCATTGGATATGCGCGAAGGCACACCATTGGAGGAATCATTATTATATTTGCCTTCTCGATCTTGTCACCCATTTCGGAAATCGATGCCAATGGGGGAGAAGTTTTAGAGGGTTTAAGGGAAGTTGGTTTATGCATTGAGTTGGTTCTTAAGCATTTACCTTTCATGCTCTTGAATCTTTGTTGTTGCTTAGCATGTGGTATATATAGAGGAAACTCCACCAATGATAATGATTGGCAATATATGCAATGAAATTCAAGTTCATCACACATGCATAGATTGTGGTGGAGTTTGCTCTCTATATATATGGTGGTGGTACCAATTTCACATACTTATGTAGTATTTGATATTAGTATTACCATTATATTTATTAATATTCCTTATATAAACCCTCTTAAAGGGATTGTCATCAGTTACCAAAATGGGGGAGATTGAAAGAACATGTGGGCCCCCATGTGTGGTTTTGGTAATTAATGACGATCTTTATGGACTAATGTGTGTATTAAGTTATACTTGTAGGATTTGTCCACTGGCATCACTTGGAGCATGTGTTGGCTTCAAGGTCGATGAAATGAGAAGAAGATGTGACCGTTCAATTGGAGCATGTGTTGTCTTCAAGGTGTTGGCTTTATAGGGTAGCTTTTGTCGTCCTCTATCCAACACAATTGGAATCGGGTCAATCGGAGCTACCGTTCAAAAGTTATGACCGTTTGAATATTTGCCTATTTGGTTTGAAAAAAGAAAAAGAAAAGAATGCTGCTGGGCCGACCGGTACTACCGCGGGCCAGTACCGCTCGCGTCTGGCAGCGCACAGCCAGCCCACTACCTCACCCAGCACCCACATCCGGCCCTACCGGACCGACCCGATAGTACCGCCCGGGTGGGCCGGTACTACCGGCCGGCCCAGGTAGATCTGCACCGCTCCAGCCCATAGCACGCAGATCCGTTCGCTGCGCAGATCCCCGCGTGCGTTGACTCACGAGGGAAGCCGCCGCCAGCTCCCCGCACGCACTCGCTTCGCGTGCTGCGCTCGCCCACTCGCGCTGGGCCCCGCTGATCGCTCGCGCTGACCGTTGCTCTCACTCGCTGCGCGCATGTAACCTAGCCGCTGCCTAGCTGCCTAGCTGCTGCTGCTTTGCTCGCATGCTGCCTTGGTGCTGCTGCCGCTCGCACGTGTAGCTGCTGCTGCGGCCCACTTGCTGGCCCCACTTGCTTTGCTGCGTGCACACATGGCCACAGGCCCCATCCACTGCGCTGCTGCCTCGCTGTTTTGCTGGAGCATGCGGTACTACCGGTTAATTTCGGTAGTACCAGACCGTTATGAAAAATGCCCCAAATGGCTAGTTTTTCTTGCCACTATTTATACTCTTTGTCCGTTTTCAGTTTAGTTAGCTTCTTCCTCTTCTATTAGGCTAAGCTTTTTCCACACTTTCTCTAAATCTTGAGCTTGCCTAATCTTTTCCCTCCGATGATTCTTGCCCATATTTGAGTGGAAGAGAGAGGAGATCTAGATCCACGTTTTGACCTAAATGATTCATCTCTTTGTGAGTGCATCTTTGGGGATCTAGATTTTGGGGGATTTTATGTCTCTCTTTGATTCCTCCTCTCTTGTTCCCCCAATAGGTTTAGTAGTTTTGTTGGAACTTGAGAGTGAGGGATTTGAGCACCTTTGTGGTGTTCTTGCCATTTGCATTTGGTGCATCGGTTTGAGTTCTCCTCGGAGGATTTGGTTCGTGTGACTAATTGGAGCTTGTCCCTCTTGGGTTCTTGGAACCCTAGACGGTTTTGTGGCCTTGGTGGCGTTGTGGCCTTGGTGGCATTTGTTGAGGCCTTGGTGGCGTTTGTCGGGAGCCTCCAATTAAGTTGTGGAGAAGTGTCCCAACCTTCTGAGAGGTTCCGGTTGCCACCGACAAGTGTACCGATAGTGGAAGCGTGGGGCGATCCCATTGGGGTGAGATTCACCGGAGAATAAGGGAGGCCTTTTGTGGCGTAGGTGGTTAGATACCACCCCCTCTCCAAACGAGACGTACTCCATGTTGGGAGGAACTCGGTAAAATATCGTCGTCCCCGCGTGCCTCGGTTATCTCTATACCCGAGCTCTTTACTTATGCACTTTACATTGTGATAGCCTTCGTGCTTGAAGTAATATATATCTTGCTATCACATTGTTGCTTGTATTGCTTAGCATTAGTTGTTGGTGCACATAGGTGAACCCTAGATTGTTCTAGGTTTTGTGCTTGACAAAGTAAACACTAGTTTAATTACGCCTTTGTCGAGTCACTCTAGGAAACGTTTTAATCGCCTATTCATCCCCCCTCTAGGAGACATCCGTATCCTTTCAACGATGATACTGCAACATGGGCAGATGAAGATCACGAGGAAGCAGATGGGCCTGCTAATGACGATCTTGGTCGAGCCATTACTGATGCAAAGGAAGAATGTGAAACTGAAAAGGAGAAGGAGAAGCTGGAGCAGATGTTAAAGAACCACAAAACATTATTGTACCCAACTTGCGAAGATGGCCACAAAAAGCTAGGTACCAGACTGGATTTGCTGCAATGGAAGGCAGAGAACGGTGTGACTGACAGCGCATTTTCAAAGTTGTTGGTAAAAATGAAGAATCTGCTTCCAAAAATAATGAATTGCCCTTCAGTACATACCAAGCAAAGAAGGTTGTTTGACCTCTAGGATTAGACATGCAGAAGATACATGCTTGCATTAATGACTCCATCCTCTACCGTGGTGAGAAGTACGAGAATTTGGATGCATGCCCGGTATGCACTGCACTGCGGTATAATATCAGACGAGATGACCCTGGCGATGTTGAGGGCAAGGCCCCTAGGAAGAAGGTTCCTGCCAAGGTTATTGTAGGGTTCGCAGGATAGAAAACAAAAAATTCCTACGATTGGAACAACTATGTACCAAGATCTATCTACTAGATACAAACAACGGGCGGATGTATATCCGTAGAGAACATACCCTTGAAGACCAACAAAGCTTAACGAGTTAAACTCGTGGTTGATGTAGACAATCTCTTGCCGATCTCAAGTTCGAGAGGAAGTCCTTAGCACTGCAACTTAGCGGCACATCCATGCTCACACACACGTCAGAGGAACCGAGCAACCTCCACCTCCTTGCTCCAGCGATGTAGAGGAAGCACAACTCTTTCTTGCCGAATAGCCACCGGGAACATGTATCTCGCTAGTCCGAGACCATGGGGGATCAATACTAGAGAGGGAGAGGGATCCTTCACGAGGAGGTGTGAGTGAGAGAGAGGAGAGGGGGATCCTTTTATATGAGGAGGGGGGCACCCAAGGGGTGGCCGCCGGCCATGGGGGCTTCCCCTCCCCTCCTTCATTCATGTGGGTGGACACTCCACTCACTTAAATGCCTTTCAATTCCCTCCACTCAAAATCTCACTCAAATTCCCATTAAATTTCAACCAAATTTAATGCAAACTCTCATTAAATAAAACTCCTTTTATTTATTCAGAATTTTTTCAATTACTTTAATGAAAAAAATCACATATAACCCCTTGCTAGTATTTCATTTCACATGCAAAAACACTTTCTGCAATTTCACCCGAAAACCTGTTTCGGTATCTAGTGAAATAAATTCCTGCGCTTGTTATTTTTTCCGGCATGAAACTTTTGATCCATATGGATGTCGGTGTCTCTTAAGTGTGTCACCCTACGGTTCGCGAATAATGCGGACATGATCGAGACCCTTCTCTGATCAATAATCAGAAGCGGGATCTAGAGACCCATACTGACTCCCACACATTCAACGATGACTTTCTTGTGATCGTCGGAACCATTTACGCTAGTATCTTAACCCTTTGTTTCGCGATATATTACATGTCCGAGATTCGATCATCGGTATCTCCATACCTAGTTTGATCTTGTTACTGACATACACTTTTTCTCGTTCCCGTGATATAACATTCTAGTGATCAAATCACTTGCTTGCAAGCTAACCAATATGATATCACCGAGAGGGCCAGAGTATATCTATCCATCATCGGGATGAACAAATTCCACTCTCGATCCATGGGCCTCAACATAACACTTTATTAGTTCTGAACCCATCTTTATAATCACCCTGTTATGGTGTGACGTTTGATGTTATCAAGAAACTCTTTTGGTGTTAGTGATTTACATGATCTCATGGTCTAAGGATTAGGATCACTTCGTAAGTTGTTATAACAATATAAACTCAATGACTTTGATCATAATGCTATACTTCGGATGAATGTTCATCACACCATTACACTAATGTTGTGATATCGCTATTAACAACATCCAATGTCCATGATCAGGAAACCTTGATCATCTTGTTAATCAACGAGCTAGTTTATGAGAGAGGCATAACTAGGAACTTTCTGTTTGTTTATTAAACACACATGTATTAAAGTTTCCGTATTAATACAATTATAGCATGCAAAATAAACATCTATCATATACTTGGAATATACATAATAAACACTTTATTATTGCCTCTCAGGGCATATTCCCTTCAGTCTCCCACTTGCACTAGAGATAATAATCTAGTTACATAGTGATGAATCTAACACCCATGGAGTTCTGGTGTTGATCATGTTTTGCTCTAGGGAGAGTTTTAGTCAACGGATCTGCTAAATTGAGATCCGTGTGTACTTTACAAATCTTTATATCTCCATCCTTGACATGCTCGCGGATGGAGTGAAACCGGCGCTTAATATGCTTGGAATTCTTGTGAGACCTTGGTTCTTTGGCATTGGCAATGGCACCATTGTTGTCACAATAGATCACCATTGGGTTCAACGCGCTCGCAACCACACCTAGTTCGGATATGAACTCCTTCGTCCAAACCGCTTCCTCAGCCGCTTCCGAAGCAGCAATATATTCGGCCTCCGTTGTTGATCCCGCCACCACAGGTTGTTTTGAACTCCTCCAACTAACCGCTACGACATTCATGAGAAATACGTATCCAGATTGATACTTAGAGTCATCTGGATCGGTGTCAAAGCTTGCATCAACATAACACTTAGCGACAAGCTCTTCTTCACCTTCGTATACAAGAAACATATCCTTAGTTCTTCACAAGTACTTAAGGATATTCTTGACCGCTATCCAGTGTTCCTAACCTGGATCCGATTGGTACCTACTAGTCAAACTAATAGCATGTGCCACATCCGGTCTTGTACATAGCATGGGGAACATTATAGAGCCTATGGCTGAAGAATAGGGGACTTTGTCCATTATCTCTCTTTCTTCCGCCGTATCCGGACTTTGAGTCTTACTCAATGTCTTGCCTTGCAAGATAGGTAAGAACCCCTTCTTACTTCCGTCCATTTTAAACTTCTTTAAAATCTTATCAAGGTATGTACTTTGCGATAGCCCTATTAGGCGCATAGATCTATCTCTATAGATCTTTATGCCTAATATGTATGACGCTTCACCTAGGTACTTCATTGAAAATTTGTTGTTTAGATAACTTTTAACAGTGTTTAAAAGATCTATATCATTTCCGATCAATAATTTGTCATCCACATATAATATCAGAAATGCCACATTGCTCCCACTCACTTTCTTGTAAATACAAGCCTCTCCATAAGTTTGGACAAATCCAAACTCTTTGATCACCTCATCAAAGTGGAGATTCCAACTCCGTGATGCTTGCTTCAGTCCATATATGGATCGTTGAAGCTTGCACACCTTGTTAGCATCCTTAGGATCGACAAAACCCTTTGGTTGTATCATATACAACTTTTCTTCAATATTACCATTGAGAAATACGGTTTTGACATCCATCTGCCATATCTCATAATCAAAATATGCAGTAATTGCTAACATAATCCTAACTGACTTTAGCATTGCTACGGGAGAGAATGTCTCATCATAGTCAACTCCTTGAATTTGTCGAAACCCCTATGAGACAAGTCGAGCTTTATAGACGGTCACATTACCATTAGCATCAGTTTTCCTTTTGAAAATCCATTTATTCTCCATGGCCTTTTGGTCGTGAAGTAACTCCACCAAGTACCAAACTTGATTTTCATACAAGGATTCCATTTCGGATTTCATGGCTTCTAACCATTTGTTGGAATCCGGGCTCATCATTGCTTCTTCATACGTCGTAGGGTCATCGATTTCATCAACCATGAAATTCATAACAGGGTTTCTGTACAGCTCTGGAGTTGCACGCGTCCTGCTAGACCTGGGAGGTTTGGTAGTACTCTCTTTCGGAGTTTCATGATCATTATCATTAGTTTCCTCTTCAACTGGTGAAGCCAACTCCAGAATGACTTCCGGCGCTACGCTACTCGCCATACTTTGAAGAGAAGGTTCAATAACCTCTTCGAGTTCTACCTTCCGACTACTCACACCTTTCGCGAGAAACTCTTTCTCTAGAAAGGATCCATTCTTGGCAACAAAAACCTTGCCCTCGGATATGTGATAGAAGGAATACCCAATAGTTTCCTTAGGGTATCCTATGAAGATGCTTTTTTCCGCTTTGAGTTCGAGTTTATCCGGTTGAAGTTTCTTCACATAAACATCGCATCCCCAAACTTTAAGAAATGACAGCTTAGGTTTGTTTCCAAACCACAATTCATATGGTGTCTTTTCAACGGATTTATATGGTGCCCGATTTAAAGTGAATGCAGCAGTTTCTAGTGCATAACCCCAAAATTACAACGGCAAGTCCGTCAGAGACATCATAGATCGAACCATATCCAATAAAGTACGATTACGATGTTCCGACACACCATTTCGCTGTGGTGTTCCGGCAGGTGTGACTTGTGAAAAAATTCCACACTCTTTCATATGAGTGATAAAACCGTAACTTAGATACTCTCCTCCACGGTGGGACCGTAGAAATTTGATCTTTCTATTACGATGATTTTCCACTTCACTCTGAAATTCCTTGAACTTTTCAAAGGTTTCAGACTTGTGTTTCATCAAGTAGATATAACCGTATCTACTCAAATCATCCGTGAAAGTAACAAAATAACGATATCCACCTCGCGTCGACACGCTCATTGGACCACATACATCAGAATGTATGATTTCCATTAAATTTGTCGCCCGTTCCATTGAACCGGAAAAAGGCGTTCTAGTCATCTTGCCCATAAGGCATGGCTCACATGTATCAAATGATTCAAAATCAAGTGATTCCAAAATTCCATCCGAATGGAGCTTCTTCATGCGTTTAACGCCAATATGACCTATATGGTAGTGCCACATATATGCGGATATATCATCATTAAGTTTAATCCTTTTAGCATCAACATTATGAATATGTGTAACACTATTATCGAGATCCAACAGAAATAAACCATTCATCATCGATGCATGACCATAAAATATTTCATTCATATAAATAGAACAACCATTGTTCTCGGATTTAAATGAATAACCACTTCGCATCAAACACGATCCAGATACAATGTTCATCCTCAGTGCAGGAACCAGATAACAATTATTCAAGTTTATTACTAATCCCGACGGTATGTGGAGAGATAGCGTTCCGACGGAGATCACATCAACACTTGATCCATTGCCGACATGCATCTTGACCTCACCCCTTGCTAGCGGTCGCTTGTTCCGCAGCCCCTGATTCGAGTTACAAATAGTAGCAACTGAACCGGTATCAAATACCCAGGTGCTACTGCGAGCACTAGTCAAGTACACATCAATAACATGTATATCATATATACCTTTGTTTGCCTTGCCGGCCTTCTTGTCTGCCAAATACTTGGGGCAGTTGCGCTTCCAGTGGCCAGTACCCTTACAATAATAGCACTCGGTATCATACTTAGGGCCAACTCGGGGTTTCTTTCAGGCACGGCAATCATCTTGCCGCCCTTACTTCCCTTCCGTTTACCCTTCTTGTCTTTCTTGAAACCAGTGTTCTTATTGATCATCAACACTTGATGTTCCTTCTTGATCTCCACTTCTACAGTTTTAAGCATTGACAGAATCTCGGGGAGAGACTTCTTCATGCCTTGCATATTATAGTTCATCACGAAGCTCTTATAGCTAGGTTGTAGAGACTGCAGAACACGATGGATGCCTAAGTCAATGGGAATCGATATTCCCAAGGACACAAGCTTATCGGCGTAACCCGACATCTTGAGTACATGCTCACTTACGGAGTTGTGCTCTTCCATCATGCAGCTAAAGAACTTTTCTGAAGCATTGTAGCTCTCTACAGCAGCATGTGTGTCAAAAATCATTTTCAACTCACGCATTGCATCAAATGCATTGCCATTTTTCAAAACACTTTCAAAGTTCTAGCTCTAGCCCATACAATATGTCAACACCTGGATTTTTAATCCTAGATGCCTATTATGCCATACATCGCATGTTGAGGATATGCTATATGGGTATCCTCATAGCATGTCTCTTATCCGACTAAACCCGGGTGGCCCATAGTCGGTAGCATGGCCTGTGGCCTGCTGGGCGGCCCAGTTAGGTGGATCCATAAGGGAGGCCCGTGCCGGATAAAGGAAGGCTACAGTGGAGTCACCAGCGTACCCGGAGCCTTGGAGTACAAGATACACAAGACTAGTGATAGACGGTGTAGGACTCTGTAACCTGTCCGGCTAGGACTTTTCCCTGTAACCCTAGGACCTGGCGACTATATAAGTCGGGCCTATGGGAGCCTTTAGGACACAACTTAGTATCGATTCATACAACCTCGCACAGCGAACCTATCTCTGTAACTCGGCGTATTGCCCTTATAGTGATTTATAGCAGGAGTAGGATTCTGCCACGGTCGTGGGATCTGAACCTGGGTAAGCTGTGTTACCTCGTACCCGTCAACCGTCCGCCTTACCCCACGTCTCTAAACACGCACTGTGAGGACCCCTCCATGGCGTACTCGTCGGCAATACCACGACAGTTGGCGCCCACCGTGGGGCAAGAGGCGCTTCAGGCTCTTCAGCGGGCGAGGACCAAGATCTTCGCGGGAATCAGCGAAACCGTAGCCATCAGCCGTGTTCTCTTCTCCGGCAACATTCCGATCGTCCCCCCTGACGAGTTCTAGATCCCGGCGAAGACGAACCCTACACGGTGTTCGATCGTTCCTTTCGGAGACATCCACCTCTTCATCGGCGAAACCGACTCGGGCACTAGTTCCCTGGAAGTCGGAGCAGCATCAAGACCCGCACGGACCGCCTACGGGCAGGATACGTTCGTGGAAGGATCAATGTCGGATCTCTCTTCGGAGTTTGCCGGCAAAGATCGGAAAGCATCAAGACCCGCACGGACCACCTACGTGCAGGATACGTTCGCGGAAGGATCGATGTCGGATCTCTCCTTGGAGTTTGCCGGCAAAGATCGGGAAAATTCAAGACCCACCCAAACCGCCCCCGTGCAGGATATAAAGGTGGAAGATCACTGCAAATCTGCCGGCTTTATCCGCGCGTCTGGACAGCAGAGATCCAAGTTCGTCGGCGTGGTTACCATCTTCGATCTGGCGCGCTGCGTTCAGAGAGAGGGCGAAAACCCCCACGATTACCTAGCCAGGTGGCTCCGTATACGAGCAGATCTGGCCCACTACCCCAATGCTGATGCTATCTATCACTTTGTGGAAGGATTGGACCATGGCGCGCTTCTCCGACACTCTCTAAGACGGCAACATGCGTCAGGACGCCTTACCTTCGAAGGCATGGTGAACACCGTCAACAACTACGCAGAGGCCGAAGCGGCAACTCAGACAGCGCTTGCGCTCATTGACGGAGCCCCTCCAATTCAGCCACCACCGCCACCGCCTCCGGCCGCCATCGTCGTAGCAGCACCACCACCTCCAGTCATCGTCGAGGCCGTTGCACCTCCACCGCCCGTCATCGAGGAAGTCCTGGCACCCTCCGACTCTGTCATTGACGCGCTTTATGCTGATTTCAGTGCAGATTCAGAGGAAATAGACTTCAGTCCAGAAGAGCTAGACTCCGCTATGCAAGAGATGGAGGAGGAGTACTCGCGCGACGAGCAAGCTAATAACACCGTCATGTCTCGAGGGGTGTTCGTCACCATTGGGACAGCGATGGATGAAGATCAACCCGGGCAAGCTCCGCCTACGGCGCTAGAAAAGGGGAAGGGACCACTAATTGCTGCTGACGATGATCGCGCAAAGGTCATGCCTCCTTCGCCTAACCCAGTGCAGCAGCCGCAGGAACTCGGCACCGGTCCGAGCAACACCAACACCGCATACTTGCCGCCTCCAGCATCCACGTCGGCAACAACCCATGTTACTCCAGCTGATAGAGTGATGTACGGCAATCTCCTCGTCGAGCCACTAACCGTCGATCATATCCGGAACGTGACTCAGCTTGACAAGAAGCACCAGCAGCTACTGGAGGAGGCGCAAGCCATCGCGGAGCAAGGCGCTAAACTAGATCGAGACCTGGTCAATGCGCAGAAGTCCATAGAGAAAGCTAGAGCAATGGAGGCCGAGTACAAGACTCTGCTGCAGCAGCAGAAGGCTAAGAAGGCTCCAGCTCGCGTCATCAATGATCCTGGTGTACGGCGCAACCTAGGATGGGCTCCCTCGAAGCCGGCACAGGCCAAGCCATACATTGATAGTGAAGGCAAGCAGGTGATGCCCACCCCACTCCTTAACCTCGCTGTCGCCAAGACCCTTCTAGAGCAGGATAGATCGCCTGAGGCAGTAGAACAGGTCTATGACCTAGTGGCCAAGGCGGTAAAGCAGCAGGAAACAGCCACCTCTCAGAGGCTTGAGACTGACCCAGCGCTCTACTGATCTAGCCAGTACAAACTGCCAAGGGACAGATCTCCTCATGATGTCGGATCACAGACGGGTTCATCAGAACGAAGACGGAGGGATGCGCGCAACAGGAAGGATGCTATCCCCATATCCTCCGACCACGGAGAAAAAGCCTGACCTCGCCGCCCATCGCCACCGCCCTGATCCCCCCAACGTCAGGAAGATTACAAGGCTCACCATCGTACGTATATGCCCCCTCCAAAGCAGTGTGGTATCATCATCCGCAACAACAGGGCACAAACCCGTCATGATGAAGAGCGCCACCAAGGACATAAGAGCAGGTCACACCACGACACTCCGCGTCTGACAAGCAACCGTGACAGGCGTGAGGCGTCGCAGGAGGGTAACAGCAAGAATGCTAACCCACCGCCACCTCCGCCTCCGTCACCGCCAAGCAGTCACCATGGCGGAAGAGGCCCGCGTCATTCACGCAGCCCATCCCCTGTTGACAACAAGAAGAAGAACCCGGAGCCGTACGATGCACGTTCGCGGATCGATAAGATCCACGAGGCCCGGGAAGGACCATACCTGGGACCACGTTGCTTTGGACCTGCAATACGGTCTGCAACTTACCCCAAAGGTTTCCGGATTGACAAGACCATCAAGCCCTATGACGGCACCGCCAAGCCCGCCACATGGTTGTAGGACTACGACAATGCGGTGGAGATTGCTGGAGGCAACCCCAACGTCGCCGTTAAGTACCTCCCGTTAATGTTGGCGGGTATGGCCCGTCAATGGATCGACGACTTGCCGGAGAAATCTATCTACAACTGGCTGGATATGCAAGAAGCATTCACCAAGAACTTTGAGGGTACATACAAGCGTCCCTGCACTATGGGCGATCTACAACGATGCGTGCAAGAGAAAGACGAGACATCTCGCGCCTACCACTCCCGCTGGCTGGACATGAAGAATTCCTGCGCAGGAGTGCACGCTCAGACCGCTATGGCCACCTTCATTGATGGGTTGGAAAGGGGCACGTTACTCCGACATAAGCTAAAGCGCTTGCAGGACAATCATCAGCTTGACTTGAATCAGATGATTCAGTTAGCTAGTGAGTTCACAGCTGCCGAGGATGATGCTCGTGGCTCTTTGCCGGCAATGGCCGTTCCAACCCAAGCTCGGAGGAACAGCAGTACAAAGCGGAAAACCGCTCCAGAAGAAAAGCAATCTACCGACATGGTCGCTATGACTTTTGCAGGACGAGGAGAAGGCGGACAACATGGCCGAGGAAGGGGAGCAGGCCGCGGGCAGCAACGAGAAAGTGAAACCAACTCGGCGCTGCTCCGCGTTCCCCAAACGTACAAGGAGTACCGCGATATGCCATGCCTCCTACACCTCGATGTCAACGGCAAGGCCACCCATACCAATAGACACTACAAGTTCGTCAACGAACTCAAGGAAGACCCAGAGTCCGGCTACAAGCAAAGTCAGAAGAACAGACCGCGAGGCAAGGGCAAGGGGAAGAAGAAGGAGGAGTCCAAGGATACAAGTGACATGGACGAGGACGTTTACCCCAAGCACACCGCCAAGAGCGACTACAAGGGAAAGAACCCCTTAGCAAAGAAGGCCCCAGTCTACCACACTTTCCTTGGCACCCCCACCGTCCGACAACAGAAGACCTCTCTAAGGATCCTGGTGGCCACTCTCCCCCCAGTTCCCCAATACCTACGCTGGTCGGAGGTTCCAATAACTTGGGACAGGACGGACCACCCAGAGCTTGTGCCCACAGAGAACCAGTACGCCATGGTCATCAAACCATTGATTGACGGCGTGGAGTTCACCAAGTGCATGGTGGATAGTGGAAGCAGCATCAACATCATGTACCTGGACACACTGCAGAAGATGAACTTGACGGAGGCAAACCTAAGACGGACCAACACCGTGTTCCATGGCGTAGTTCCTGGTCGGGAGGCTCGGTCCCTTGGGTGCATTACGCTTTAGGTAGCCTTTGGCGACGTTAATAATTACCGCCAAGAGCGCATGACCTTTGAGGTGGTCCCCTTCAAGAGCGTGTACCACGTCATATTCAGCCGCGACATATTCCACACGTTCATGGCCAAGCCATGCTTTGTCTACAACAAACTCAAGATACTCGGACCAAACAGTGTCATCACCGTATCCGGAAGCTTTACTAAGGCAAGGGACTGCAAGATCAACGAAGCAGCCATTGCAGAAATTGTCCTCTACAACGAAGAATTCAAGGAGATCCAGAGCAAGGTCAATGACTCAGAGATGCCCGCGTCAAAGAAGCAGATCTCCGACTCCGCTCCTGCATTCAAGGCCGCCATCAAGACCAAGCCGGTGGAACTTGTGGTAGGCGATGCCTCCAAGACCGTCGCCATTGGGACGAACCTGGATCCCAAATAGGAAAGCTCGCTCGTCGAGTTCCTCCGTGAGAATAGGGACATCTATGCCTGGCAACCTGCCGAGATGAAAGGTGTACCTAGGGAACTTGCCGAGAACAGCTTAAACATAGATCCAAAATGTAAACCAGTGAAACAACCTCTACGATGCTTCGGAGATGAGAAGAGACGTGCCATTGGCAAAGAGATAGCTAGGTTACTTAAGGCTGGGTTTATCCGAGAAGTCCTTCACACCCGATGGGTGGCCAATCCTGTACTTGTCCCCAAAAAGGGAACCAATGAATTAAGAATGCACGTTGATTACACCGGCTTGAACAAAGCATGTCCCAAAGATCCGTTTGCTTTGCCTCGCATTGACCAAGTCATTGACTCGACGGCTGGCTCGGAACTTTTGTGTTTTCTCGATGCATACTCAGGATACCACCAGATCAAGATGAGGAAGTCGGACCAATTGGCCACTTCGTTCACTACCCCCATACGACACGTTTTGCTATGTCACGATGCCCTTCGGGCTGAAAAACGCAGGTGCTACCTACCAGCGGACAATGCAACATTGCCTTCAGGACCAAATTGGTCGGAATGTTCACGCCTACATGGATGATATTGCGGTGATGTCTAAAAAGACAAACGACTTAATCTCCGACTTAAAATAAACCTTTAATAATCTCCAGAAATACAACATGATGCTCAACCCTAAGAAGTGCGTCTTCGGGGTTCCAGCCAGCAAATTGTTGGGCTTCATCGTTTCCCAGCGCGGAATCGAGGTCAACCTGAAGAAAATCAAGGCCATCTTAAACATAAACCGTCCGACATTCCTAAAGGACATTCAACGACTAACAGGTTGCGTCGCAGCAGTTAGTCGGTTCGTCAGCCGACTTGGAGAGAAGGCTTTGCAGCTGTACAAGTTGGTAAAGAAGGCAGACAAATTCACATGGACAGACGAAGCAGATGCAACATTGAAGCAGCTCAAGTAGATTCTTTCCTCAGCGCCCATCCTTGCAGCACACGAGCCTGAGAGCCCCTGTTAATCTACATGGCGGCAACCATCCGGGTTATTAGCATCGTCGTCGTGGTAGAGCGGAAGGAACCAGGCTAAGAGCACGGAGTTCAACGACCAGTTTAGTATGTAAGCAAGGTCTTGACGGAGTCCAAGCAGCGTTACCCGCACTACCAAAAGATAGCTTATGGAGTATTCCTCGCTTCTCGGAAGTTGATGCATTACTTTCAGGAGCACCCAATCACAGTAGTGAGCAAGACTCCACTGTCCGACATTATCAATAACAGCGATGCTACACGAAGGGTCGCGAAGTGGGGCATTGAACTTGCCGCCTTCGAGATCACCTACAAGAGACGCAACGCTATCAAGTCAAAAGTTTTGGCGGATTTTATTGCAGATTGGACGGAGGTGCCAGATGCTACTCCGTTGCCAGAACCAGAGTACTGGGTGATACACTTTGACGGATCGAATTTTCTCAACGGCTCGGGGGCTGGTGTACTGCTACAGTCACCAAAAGGAGATAAGTTACACTACGTTCTGCAGATCCACTTCGAGGCTACAAATAACATGGCGGAGTATGAAGCACTCATTCATGGACTACATGTAGCCAAGGATATTGGCATCAAGCGCATAGTTTGCTGTGGAGATTCCGACTTGGTTGCCCAGCAGGTGGCTGGCACCTGGAATGCGCGGAACCCTATGATGGCGGCATATCGCGACGAAGTGGACGAGATAGCCAAGATCTTCTTGGGCTACGAAGTCAAGTATGTGCCTAGGGAGCAAAACGAGGCGGCTGATCTACTGTCTAAGCTTGGATCAGGGCGCAAGCAAATTCCACCAGGAGTTTTCCTAGAGCATCCACGCACACCATCCGTGAAGGGCGCCGACATCGACAACCCGGATAGAGCTGACTCTTTCATCAACATGGTGACAAAGATCCCTCCGGCTTGGACAAATCCATTCATCGAGTATCTCGAGCATGGAACTTTGCCCGACGACGAGGTCGAAAGATGGCAAATAGTACGGCGAGCAAAGGGTTATACCATAATCAATGGGCAAATCTATAAAAGGAGCACTACTGGTGTATACTTAAAGTGCGTTTCCCAGCTAGAAGGTATGGAAATCCTGCGCGAGATCCATCACGGAGATTGCGGGCACCACGCCGCTCCTCGAACGCTGGTCGCGAAAGCCTTCCGGCAAGGATTCTACTGGCTGACCGCGAAGGCGGACGCCGTCAAGCTGGTTGAGACATGCACGGGATGCCAGTATTATGCCCGACAACCACATGTTCCTGCTGAAGAATTGCGAACAATACCAATAACTTGGCCGTTTGCAGTCTGGGGGCTAGACATGGTGGGACCGTTACAGACGGCACCGTGTGGATTTACGCATCTGCTGGTAGCAGTTGACAAATTCACCAAATGGATAGAAGATAAACCCATTAGAAAGCTTGATGGGGCAACTGCCCTCAGGTTTGTCCGGGATCTAGTGGTGAGATTTGGTCTCCCACATATCATCATCACTGTAAGATCCCTCCTTTGTAAAGGAAAAGGATCCCTGTGATTGCAATGCTAGTCCCTGGATCATTGCTAGCATCCACAGTTTAAGATGAAGTACACAGATACAAAGGTCATTTATTACATCCATTCCAGAGATAAAACATAGTCTTTTACAACTCAAGGCCACAGGCCTAATACAAGAGTTTTGGAATAAGTAAATAAACATAAGTCTTCATCTTCATGTGCCATAGGCAAGCATGTTGAGTGTAGACTCATGACACCTAATCATCATCGGAGTAACCTGCAACATCACAAGTTACAGCCACAGTGGGTCAATACTTTGGAATAGTATTGGCAAGTGATACCTTAGTAAATTTTAAGTGGACTATATTACTATATGCATTTTGGCTAAGTGTAGTTTGGCTTGCTTTGCTCAAAATAGGTTTTTCCTATTAGTTGAAAACACTAAGTTTTACTTTGTTGAAAACTTTCCCAAGAAACCATCAATAGACATTGAAGTCCTTCACCCTTGTTCACCCACAAGTTTTACTTAGAAGTTGGAGTGATGAGATTCTTGATAGCTTCCATGTCTTGATGCTCAAGTTGTCCATTGCCATGGACTTGGCTAAGTACTTAGATTTTCCATCTGTAGAGGTTGTGCACTTTCCCCACCAGACTTGGTTTCCCAAGACAGGACCTTTCAGAAGCCTTTCCTTAGACCAAATGGACGCGCTCCAACCTATCATTCCCACTACCACCAACTATCCAAATGGCTAAGTTCTAGCAACTTATGTGATCCAGGCAGAGCCCATATTGCCAAGTGGCTGCACTATAAGCTTCTCAACACTTGGCCTCTAAAATCCCTTTGTGCCTAGGTGGCATACCACAAGTGAGATACACAAGGTAAACCATGTCCATGGGCCTTGTGTAACCACTCAACCAAAAACCACCATTCAAGTCCCATTCCACCCAGGAGGTTCATTGACTTAGTTGTTTTATTAAGAAAAACATAAGTCCAAAGACTTAGAAATATTTTCATCATAGCATGTATATACTTTACCAACCCTTGTTTGCTACTAGCTAGGCTAAGCATGGCATAGTAACTTAACTTAGGAAATTTCCTAGCAATTCTACAACTACTTAGGATTTCACAACATAGCATTTTGCAAAAAGTAACATGCAAGACTTAGCAAAATTTCTAATGCTTGTACAAAATATAGGGATGGAAATATTCATGAAATACCACTTGCCTTGGTAATGGGGAGAGTATCACTCTTCACAATCACAGTCACTAGCAAAGTCTACACAAAAATGGTAGCACAAAATTACACACAATTCATATACAAACATAAACATATATGCATGCAATGCAAAAATGCTAAGTGATGATTTTTAAAACTCCACCAAGCAAGTGCATGATACTGAAACATAACCAAGTCAAAAACTTGCTAAACCAAACTTATTTAGCACTAAAACAATTTACTAAACAAATTCTATACTCAAAATAGTCCTAAACAAGTTTCTGCATAAAAAGTCATTTTAACAGAGACTTTTCACTAAAAACATTGCATAAACAGAAAGGGCTTGTCTCCCTGATTCCAACGACATAAAATTTGCAAAAATCTATTTCAATTTTGGTTATAGCCATTTCAATTTTGGTTATAAATCTGATTTCAAATCTGTTTTTGAATCAAACCCTAGCCACGCGTCATGTTCTTACTGGCGCGTACCGCTTCGCTCCGGATCGCGCTTGATAGCCGTAGGATCTAACTAACAATGCACGGTTCAGATCTAATCATACCGCTTCACTAAGTGGACTAATCCTATGCGCTGGATCTGGATCTGACGGCTACAAATCATCTAACCAAACTCGAGCGGCGCTAGCGGCGGCGACTGGCGGCGGCGCGTCTGTCAGCGGCGAAGCTGGTGTTCTAGGTCGCGCGGGTATGGGGGAAGTGGCTTACCAGAACCGCAGGAAGCTGCTGATGCTCAAGGTAGCGACGGCTTGGGAAGGGGCGCACGGGGTCGTCGGGGATTCCTCGCCGGAGTTTGCGAACGCGTCAGGCACGGTCAGTTGTCGACGTTGGCGAGGTTCCGCGTCGCGCTAAGTCAAAAGAAAGGCACCGTTAGATGCGCAAGTCGACGGGGGTTCTAGGTGTATCAGGCAGAGAGCAAGGGGCGGCTGGTACTTACGGGGAGAGGTCGCCGGAGTTCGTGCAGAGGACGGTGGCGCTCTATCGAAGTCGTTGCCGGAGCTAGGGATCATGCGAAGACAAATGGGGAGTGTCAGTAGGTGCGCAAGGACTTGCTTAACTTGGTAGTATGAGTCAAAGACAGAGGGAAACACGAAGCTCACCGGAATTCGTCGGCGCAGTCGTCGGAACAGCGGCGGCGTCGAGCGAGTTGTGGGCAGCCTGGTGGCATGAGAGAGGAATTGTTTGAGGGGAAATGGTCGCGAGAGAGTGGGGATTATATAGCCAGAGGCTCGACAAGAAACGCTTACTGAATCAATGCAATTTACCTCGCGGAATCAAGGCAGCAACGGGCAGCGGCGGAGTTCGTGCACGGAATTTGGGGAAGACGACGCTGACGTGGAGAGGGCCCGCTCGTCAGCAAAACGCGCAGAGAGGAAATGGGGTCCGGGTGTCAGCGACCGCGTGGGTGCGTTTGTGCGTGCGAGAGAGAGAGGGAGGCCGGGTGGGCTAACTAGGCCGGTTCTGCTGCTGGGCTAGATTAGGAGCGCCTGGCCCTTTTCTTTTGTTTAATCCTTTTTCTTTTTCTGTTTTGATTTTTAGGAATGGTTTTTAAATGAATTCAAACTCCTTTTGAATTCAAATCTTTCTGGGGTTTTTGTAGTGTGCAACAGTCTCAAATCTAGGCATAAAACCATATGGTTGCTTTGCAAAGGCTTGGTCATTTTTGGAGAAACAAAATAACAGGGACTTTGCACTTGATTTGCAAATGTTTGAAAAATGATTTTTGAAACCCTTTTCATTTTGAAAGCCTTGATTCAAATTCCATTCTCAATCCATTCAACAAAGGAGACAAACAATCTAGGTTTAATACATTCAAACTCTCAAATGGGGATGGCCATTTGATTTAAGTTTGCTCACATGAAATGATAGCACTATGTGCTTATATTTTTCTGAAATGAGTTTTGAAGTTGATCTCAATTCTATATGCATGCATGAATGATATGCAAACTTTGAATTCATGATTTTAGGCATGTTATAATCACCGACAACGGAAGCAACTTGTCACTCGGAGAAGTGGAGGCCTACTGCTGGGACAAAGGCATCCGACTTGACCATGCATCTGTGGCACACCCTCAATCCAATGGTCAAGTTGAGCGAGCCAATGGATTAATTCTATAGGGAATCAAGCCATGTCTTGAGGCACCGCTACACAGAGCAGCTGGAGCCTGGGCGGAAGAATTGCCATCTGTGCCGTGGAGTTTACGAACCACACCCAACAGATCCACCGGCTACACCCCTTACTTCATGGTATATGGAGTAGAAGCCATCCTACCTTCCGACATCCTCCATGACGCATCGAGAGTTTTCGCCTACGACGAAGATGACGCTGAAGAATCCAGACGCCTTGATGTGGACCTTCTCGAGGAGGAGCGCGTTTTGGCATGCCAAAGATCCGCCATCTACCAGAAAAAGCTATGCAGCTACCATAGTCTCCGCATTCGACATCGCTCGTTTAAAGAGTGGGATTTAGTACTCCGACTTAGGCAGAAGAAGTCACACAAATTATCCCCGCCATGGGAAGGACCGTTCATCATAAGCAAGGCGCTGCTCAATGGGTCTTACTACCTTGTTGACAATCGTGAACTCAAGGATAGACCCAACGAGGATCATAAGCGTAAGCGACGTGACCCGGATGATGACTACCCGGAGCTTGATCGGCCATGGAACATAGCACAGCTACGTCCTTTCTACACTTAGCATTTTTTATCTAATCGTGTACCTCTTATATGATCAATGAAATAAAGCTCTTTGGTTCACTCATATTGCTGAGTCTTTTACCTCCTTTAGTGTTCATTTTTAGATCATATAAAACCTTTATGCACAAGTCTTGCGATTGCACTTGTGAAAATTCCGCCTACGGGCGTTAGCTTAAGTTTTCTGGTCTACACATTCTTTGTCGTTTTTATGTGGATTCTGGAGTAGTGACTTTCGGCACTTATTGTCGGCGATTTTGTGCTCAGGTTATTGACGGTGCCATTGGGCATCATCACCTAAGCGCATGGTTCCGACAACGAGTCTTCCGACTCACAAAAAGTCAAGCATAAGAACCAGAGTAATGGATAAGCCAGCACTTGCTTAAAAAATATATACATGTTGAAACTTAATTCTTAAGTAGCAGGATACGACAACCATTGTTTTCCGCCTTAAGATTACATCAACAAGTTTTTCCCGTGCACACACCAAAGGTGAAACATAAATTACAAAGTGTTCTTCATTCTTTGGGCGCAGGAGACTTGGAGGCCGCATCATCACTAGCCGGAGAATCACCCTTAACATCGGTGCTGTGATGAGACTCGGAGGAGTCCTGGTTGACGTTGTCGATGAAGTTCCTGGGCACGAAGATGTCAATGTCCACCAACTCGGCAACCCTGGTGTCATAACCCGCGAGTGATGACAGGATGTCTTCGTGATCGATCTCCTTGCCGTCATCATCCATGTCAGGGATACCAGATGTCACCGTGTCGATGTCGGCATCTTCATAATGTGCCTTCACCATAGACAACGCCATCCTTGCGCCAGCCCGTGCGCATGAAGCTTTCCAGCTCGCGACACGCTCGGGGGCTCGGCGCAGAGTCTCCGAGTACTTCGTCATGGAGTCCGAGGCCTTAATATAAATCTAGAGGGGCTTGGCAATCTCCTTGGCTTGGGCGATGGCGGTATTGATGAATTTGCCGGCAAGAACCATGCATTCCTTGTCCGAAGGAGGCGAGCGGGTTAAACCCATGGGCGCTGAAAATTCCGACAAGGATCGCATGAGTTCAATAAACTCTAAGTATCCAGACTACAGAACTACAAGGAGGAGGACACTTACTGAAGATGCTGGCCTTAGCCTGCCAGACGGTGTCCGCCAAGGATTCCTTTTCTTGTTGGAGGAGCTTAAACGCCTCGCTATGGCAAAGGTTTTGCTCATCAGCAGCTTGCTTCTGATCCTTTATGATCGCAAGCTCATCCTTCAAGCAATTGATCTCCGCGGAGGCGGAATCCTGCAGGGCTTTCATGGAATCCTCGTGCATCTTCAGCATTTCTTCCCTCTCCTTCTTAAGGATTTTGTTCTCGCTGTCCAGCTGCTGGATGTGCTTGGACTGCTCGACAATATCCTTGGCCTTGGCAACATGCTTTGCAAGTCGGAGAAAACAATGTACACAGTGAGTACTCGAAGAATGAAGGCACAAAAGTAAGACGGAAATGCGCAAAAGAAAACAGACTCTTGTTTTTGATGATCTGTTCCTTCAAGATGGCAGTTTTACCCTTTTCGGCTTCAAGATCTGCGCGCATCTTCTGATACTTGTCGTTGGCCATGCCCCTCCGAGCATTCTCGTTCTGTGGAAGCAAATACAAAGTTAAGTCGTTGTTTGGTCTGCTTGGAGCCCCTAGTCAGAGATTTTCCATCTAGATGCTCGGGGGCTACAGCGAGAGTTTTTAACTTATCAATATGTTTAGCTTTTCTTTAAGCATCTAGTCAGAACTAATTCAGTTACAACTAGAGGCTTGGGGGGCTACAACACTGAAAATTATGAACACTGTGTATGCTACTCTTAAAGCATCTAGTCGGAATAATTTCTTCCATCTAAATGCTTGGGGGCTACAGTGAGAGTTCTTTCTAACTTAGTCACTCTTAGAGCATATAGATGCAAAACCTATGGTTTTCCGTCTACATCCTCGGGGGCTACAGTGGGATACTCATACGAAATGCAAAAGGTAAAGTAAAACTTACAAGTGCAATGATCTTGAGGTTTGTAGCGCTCTCAGCTAGCACCTTGCCAAAGGAAATGCTATTTCCTCGCAAGATATCTGCTTGTCGGAGTAGCTCCTCAAGACCGCACGTCGGAGATGACGACACTCCTCCAGGAACCATAGTTGTGTTACTCGGCAGGAGCGCCGAGTAAACTATCTTCGGGAACTCGAAGGGTTTCTTGGGAGTAGAGGCGACGCCTTCGGCAGAGGTACCAGCTCCCACCACCGCCTTGCTGCTACCGATGGCATCCTTAGCCGGAGCTTCAGCCATTTGAAGAGCAGCACTCTCCTGCGTCGCCTGCTCGCCGAAAATAGTGAGTTCGGTAGAGGCGCCAGAATCCACTTCCATGGCGGAAGGGCCTGGTGCCTCCTGGACTTGAGAGCTTGTCGGAGCAGAGGAGGGTTTGACGGCGGGAGTAGCAGGGGCGATGGCGGGGGAGGAGTCGCGATGCAGCATATCTTTGATCTTTCTAGAAGCCCCAAGAGTCTTGGAGGACTTCTTGAGGCTGGTTGTGGCTTTCTTCCTGAAACGTGCAAAATGCATAAGTACAGGAATAAGACAGATAAATGAGACAATGTCAGAGAATGAGAGGCTTACACTAGGGGGAGCTTTGGCAAACATCCCGGTGGCATTCTTCTTTTCCGCCTCCAGGGCGGCAGTACTATTTTTGGAGGCTCCACCCTCCGTCTTCTTCTTCTTACCTCCGTCGGTAGCGTCAGAGGTGGAGCTCTTCCGCTTTCGCGCCAACGGGGCGCCGTTGTCGGACACGACCATGACTTCCTTCATCTTTGGATCGTAGATTTGGGCAGCCAGCTTGTCCTCACCTAGATCGCTATGTTGTTAAGTAAGAAATCATCGTGTTAGATAAGATGGCACTGGCAAGACGGAGAAACTGGCGCAATGTCATACACGGAAAATAAAATACCTACCTTTGGGCACTTGCCGTCTACGTATATGTCGCAGGTGATGGTGAAGCCACACTTCTTATCCTTCACCTTGACGATGTCCTTCATACGGAGCTTGACAGAGTCGCTCGAGAAGTTATCCATGGAGATCCGGAGCTTGACAGAGTCGCTCGATGTCTAGGAGTAGAACTTCCATAGGAGGTTTACATTCCACGGTCGCTTGACGTCGAGTTTGCCGTCCCCACGGACATCGATGAGGTAGTAGGCGTCGTTGCCAAGTAATCGCCCGATGGCGAATGGTCCCTCCCACGGAGGGAAAAGCTTGTGCATGCCCTTCTTGTCCTGGATGAGGCGCAGCACCAGGTCGCCTTCTTGGAAGGTGCAAGTTTTCACCCGCCGGCAGTGGTAGCAGCGGAGTCCTTGCTAGTAGATGGCGGTGCGTGATCGAGCGAGGTCACGTGCCTCATCTAGTTGATCGACTCCATCCTGACGGGCGAGTTCGTTCGCAGCCTCCGTGTAGTGGACGACTCTTGGCGAGTCGTGCTCGAGGTCGGTGGGCATGACTGCCTCGGCGCCGTACACCATGAAGAAGGGGGTGAACCCTGTCGACCTGTTGACCGAGGTGCGGATGCCCCAGATGACGGAGGGTAGCTCCTCGACCCAGCACCCGGCGGTGCGCTCGAGTGGTACTTGGAGCCGCGGCTTCAGGCCGTGGAGGATGCTCTGGTTGGCCCATTCCGCCTAGCCGTTGGACTCCGGGTGGGCGACAGACGCGAGGTTGAGCCGGATGTGGTGTTCCTCGCAGAATTCGGCCATGGCTCCTTTGGCGAAGTTGGTTTCGTTGTCCGTGATGATGCTGTTTGGGAACCCGTAGCAATATATGAGCTCGCGTAGGAATTTGGTGGCGGTCTTCCCGTCGCATTTCCGGACTGGCTTGGCCTCCACCCATTTTGTGAATTTGTCGACCGCGACCAAAAGGTGGGTGTAGCCGGAAGGGGACTTTTTGAAGGGGCCTACCATATCCATACCCCATATGACGAATGGCCAGGTGATGGGGATTGTCTTGAGCGCTGAGCTCGGCACGTGTGTCTGGTTGGCGTACTTCTGGCACCCAGAGCACCGCTGGACGATGTCGACAGCATCGGCGTGTGCGGTGGGCCAGTGGAAGCCGTGTCGCATAGCCTTGGCGACTAGAGAGCGGGCGCTAGCGTGGTGGACGCAGTCACCGGAGTGGATGTCGTGGAGGATCTTGCATCCTTCGGCTGGTTGGACGCAGCGTTGGAACACGCCGGTCACGCTGCGCTTATGGAGCTCGCCGTCGATGATGGTGAAGGATTTGCATCGGCGTGCAATCATCCGGGCGTCCGTCTCGTCTGCCGACAAGGTGCCAGCCTCCAGGTAGGTGACGTAGGGCTTGGTCCAGTCGTCTGGCTCGGCGACGAGTGCGACCAGGGATGCCTCTGGCTGTAGCGGGACTCCGATGTCGATATCCCTTGGGGGAGAGACTGATGGCTTGGTGATCGTGTCGAGGAAGACGCCGGCGGGTGGCGCGAGTCGAGCCGATCCGATGCGAGAGAGTGTGTCGGCCTCCTCGTTCTTCCGCCTGTCGATCCATTCGACGGAATACCCTGCGTAGTGTCCCCCAGCTTGTCTACTGCTTGGCGGTATGCCGCCATGGTGGGAGAGACGGCGTCGCAAGTGCCAGCGACTTGCCCAGCGACGAGGCCGGAGTCTCTGTAGCAGCGTAGGCGGTTGACGTTCATCTCCTTGACAGCTCGCATGCCGTGGAGTAGTGCCTCGTACTCGGCCATGTTGTTGGTGCAGGGGGTGAAGTCGAGGCAGAGGACGTAGTAGAGCTTGTCGCCCTTCGGGGAAGTCAGCATGATCCCTGCTCCTGCGCCGTCCGTGTTCTTGGAGCCGTCGAAGTGGAGGCTCCAGTAGTGGAGGTATGGCAACTTTTCTGGCTGCTGGGCCTCTTCCCAATCGGCGATGAAGTCCGCTAGATCCAGCGATTTGATCGCTTTTCGTGGCTCGTACTTGATGTTGTGGACGCCGATTTTGACGGCCCACTTGGCGACTCGCCCGGTCACCTCACGGTTGCGGATGATGTCCTGCAACGGTGCTGAGGAGACGACCGTGATTGGGTGCTCCTGGAAGTAGTGCGGCAGGCGCCGCTGTGCTCTAAAGACCGCGTATACCAGTTTCTGGTACTGCGGGTACCGCTGGCGCGACTCGGTGAGGACCTCGCTGATGTAGTACACCGGTCGCTGTACTGGGCGCTCCTTTCCTTCCTCTGGCCGTTCGACGACCATGACGGCGCTGACGACGCGCTCGGAAGCCGCGACGTAGACCAGCATGGGTTCTTTGTCGCTGGGGGCGGCGAGTAGCGGTGCGGCGAGTAGCACCTTCTTGAGGTCGCGGAGCGCGTCGTCCGCCTCCTTGTCCCACTGGAAGGTGGGGTTCTTGCGCATCAGGCGGTATAGGGGCATCGCCTTTTCGCCCAGGCAGGGGATGAAGCGACTGAGAGCCGCTACTCGCCCTGCCAGCTTCTGGACGTCGCGCAGGCACTCGGGTTTTCCGAGTCGAGCGATCGTGTCGATCTTGGTGGGGTTCGCCTCGATCCGTCGCTTGGAGACGACGTACCCCAGTAGTTGTCCTGCTGGTACACCGAAGGTGCACTCGCCCGGGTTGATCTTTATCTTGTATTTCCGCAGGTTGGCGAATGTTTCCGCCAGGTCGGCGAGTAGATCGCCCTGGCGAGCGGATTTTACGACCACGTCGTCAATGTAGACGTGGATGTTGCGGCCAATTTGGCTCGCGAGGCACTCCTACATGCACCGCTGGTAGGTCGCCCCGGCGTTCTTGAGGCCGAAGGTCATGGCGGTGTAGCAGAAGGCTCCGAATGGCGTGATGAACACCGTCTTCTCCTCGTCCTCGACAACAATTTTGATCTGGTTGTACCCAGAGTAGGCGTCGAGGAAACACAGCGACTCCGAGCCCGCGGTGGAGTCGATTATTTGGTCGATCCGCGGGAGGACGAACTGCTCCTTCGGGCAGGCGCTGTTCAAGTTTGTGTAGTTGATACACATCCTCCAGGTTCCATTCTTCTTCTCGACCAAGACTGGTTTTGCTAGCCACTTGGAGTATTTAATTGGCCGGATGAAGCCTGCAGCGAGTAGACGCTGCACCTCCTCGGCGATAGCTCGGCGGCGCTCTTCATTGAAGGGCTGCAGCGACTGCTTGACGGGTCGTACTTTGGGGTCGGTGTTTAGTTTGTGCTCAGCGAGCTCCCTAGGGACACCAGGCATGTCAGAGGGCTTCCATGTGAAGATGTCCCTGTTATCACGGAGGAACTCGATGAGCGCGCCTTCCTAGGCTGGGCTCATGCCCGTCCCGATCGTCACCGCCTGGCTGGAGTCGCCTAGGACTAGCTCGACGGTGCGGGTGTGCGTCGTTGCCTCGAAGGCTGAGGTGTTTGCGCCCTCCGAGTTGGGCTTCTTGAGTATGGTGGGGTCGTCGTTGTTGACCCCGCTCGCATACTTGGCGAGCTCGTCAGCGTGGTTGGTCTCTGCCGCGATGACGGCGTCGGCGAGTTCGGCTCCTTTGGCCTCGCACTCGTCGTCCATGTCGGGGTCGCCGTTGATGGTGATGACGCCGCACGGCCCGGGGAGCTTCATCGCGTTGTACGCGTAGTGGGGCGCTGCCATGAAATTGGCGAACGCCTGGCGCCCCAGGACGCAGTGGTAGGGGCTGTCGAAGGGTACCAGCTCGAAGACGATCCGCTCAGTGCGGAAGTTTGCTGGTGTGCCGAAGGTGACGGGCAGCATGACCTTGCCGACCGGGTACGCCTTCCGACCGGGGACGATGCCGTGGAATGTGGTGTAGGTCGTCTCGACCATCGACTGCGGGAGCCGCAGTCGCCTGAAGGTGTCCAGGTACATGATGTTGATGGAGCTGCCCCCGTCCATCAATGTCTTGGGGAGCCAGTAGTCGCCCACCTTAGGCTTGACCACCAGGGCGACTCGGCCTGGGTACTCGATGCGTGGCGAGTGGTCCTGGCGGATCCAGGTGATGGGCTGCTCCAACCAGTTGAGGAACTGGGGAACGTCTACCTGGTCCACCGCGTTGACGGCGACGGCGCGGGCGATGACCTTCTTCTCGCGCTTCGTGTTGAAGCCTGTGAAGGTATGGAGCGAGCCGGCCACATTGCCGAATTTTCCGCCGTTTGGCGGGTTGTTGTCGAAGTCCTCCCGCGCTCGTCGTGCCTTCTCAATCTCCCTGAGAGTGTGGCAGTCGGCGGTCGTGTACGTGGCGGGCTTCCCTTCCCTGCTGTGAAACGCACAAGGTTGGTTTAGGAGGGCCGCGGTTTCGAACCTTGGTTTCGCCTTGTAATTGCCGCCGTCGCGACGTTGCCCTCCGTCGCGGCGGAAGCTCTTGGGCTCGCGTTGCGCGTGCCCGGCGTTGGCGACGAAGTCGACTCGCCCGTCACATGGCGGTTGCCGGTGAGGCGAGTGTTGCTGTAGCGTAGGTAGGACCGTCGTCCGTTGTCGTTGCTGCTCGTGCGGCGCTGGCCTCCCGACTCGTCGTCGGTTTCCTGGTTTGGATCTTCCTCCGCGTACCGTTTGGCGATCTCGAGTAGGTCTTGAAGCAATGGATCGCGGTGTCCGGGTGGATGCCGACCGCGTTGTACGATAGTTCTTGCCACCGCTGGACCCAGTTGCGGGTCGACTCGCGGGGTCCCTGGACGCATCGCTCCAAGTCCTCGATGGTGGTGGTGCGGGTGTAGGAGCACTCGAAGTGCCTGACGAAGGCGTCGCGCATCTCCTCCCAGGAGTCGATGCTATCCTGGGGGAGGGTGTTGATCCACTGCCTGCACGTCCCCTCCATCATCAAGGGGAGGTAACGGGCGGCTAGCAGGTCGGTGTGGCCCGCGATCCCCATCGCCATGAGGTATGTATCCAGCCACACGGAGGGGTCGTACTTCTCTATTTCCTTCGGCGCCTTGAAGTTCGCCGGGTATTTTTCGCCTCGGATCATCAGTCCGAAGCACCTGGGCCCGAGTCGGCTCAGCGACCCCATCGGCTCACCGTTGCGGTGATTGGTTAGGGTGTGTCGCAGGTCATCGGGCTGGCGTGCGCGCCAGCTTTGGTTGTTAATGATGTGGGTGCGGGCGTTGACGGGCTGACCATTGGAGGCGACGAAGTTGGTCGCTGGCCTGGGGTCGTTGGTGGAGAGTGCCGCGTTCGCTGGTCGATGTTGGAGCTGCAGTGGCTCTGGTGGCGGGCAGTTGAGGGTGTTTGCCGCCAATGGGCGGCCGCTTGAGGCCGCTCTGCTGCCCGAAGAACGCGAGTACACCCGACCCTGTGAGTCGGCGCCCGCGTTTTGCTGCTCGACCGCCTTTGCGAGCAGGGCCCTCACGTACTGGATCTGTAGGGCGCCGTCGCCGGTGGCCGTGATGTTGTCGGCCGCTGCTCGACCTGCCACAAGGTTATCCATCGGGGTGGAAAACAGTGGTAGGCCATTCGCGTCTCGCTCCCGTGAGGAGACCACTATCCGCGGTTGGTCCCTAGGAGGTGTGCGGTTGGGTGGAGGTGGGGCGCCGTTCGCCGTCGACCCTAGTGGGGGCCGGGCGCTTCCTCCTGGCGGCGCGTTCTCGCAGATCGCGCGCTCGGCCACGCGGGCCGGGTCGTTCTCGTTGTCGAAGTTCAGGGAGCGCCCCTGGACTGTGGGGTTCAGGCGCGACCTGATTCGCTGCTGGTGGTAGTGCGACAGCTCCTGCGCCGTCACCTGCTCGAGGCAAAAAATTTCGCGCTCGGCTTGCTCCTTGCGGACTGCCTCCGCCAGCTTCAGGCGGAGTTCCTCGACCTCCGTTGCCGTGGCGTTAGGAGGGATCGGGGTGGAGAAGGGATCCTCCGGCGGATCGGTGCCGGTCGCCATGTAGGTCGCGGAGTGGCGACCGGTACCGTCGCGGAGATCGGCGGAGTTTTCCGACCCGGAGTCGAAGTCGAAGATCCCAAGGATGGAGGGATCCTCGAAGTCTCCCATGTTGGAGACCTGGGTGATGGAGCCCGCAGGCGAAGCCGCGGTGATGGATCCGGTGAGTGACGCCGGGGTCGCCGTGTCGGCGTCGTCGTTGAGGGTCGCGTCTTCCGCGGCCGCGGAGTTTTCGGCCACGTTGATGTGGGCCGAGTTGTACTCGGAGGCGAGACGATGGATCGTGCGGACCTGGCTCTCAGAGAGCCGGTCACGTGGCGGTGACTCGCGGATGCGAGCCGAGTCCTCCGAGGCGATGTCGTCGGTGAGGCCGACGAAGAGGCTGATCGTGCCGACCGGCAGGCTCACGCTGTGCGTGACAGGTCGCGCCGCCGGGACGTAGCTGCTCGGCAAGATCTGAAGCATATCGCCGATCGCTATCATGCGGCCGGTGGCGACCGTCTCGTTGATGGGCAGATTGGATCTCGCCGCAGAACACCGGCCAGACTGGCCAGGCCCCACGGTGGGCGCCACTGTCGTGGGAATGGTCACGGCAAATGCTGCAATCGGCAGCGAGTAGTAGAACGAGGGTTAAGGGCGGCCAGCCATCTACGGTGCGATATGAGGGTGGAGACACAGGGTTTTACCCAGGTTCGGCCCCCCGGAGGGTAAAGACCTACTCCTGCTAGATAGTATTATGATGGTGGTACAATGGGGCGAGCTCGGCGGCTAGGCGGCGAGTCGTTTGGGTGTATGATGGAACGTGTCTCTACACGCCCTGTAGGGAGGTTTATATAGACTCACCTCCCCTAGGGTTTACATATATCAACCGAATCAGTTAAGGCTTCGGTACTCGTTTAACCTAGTCCGACTGGGCCTATCTACTGGCCTGGGCCTTCAGCTTCCAGTCGCTTGGATCCACACCGGGCCTTGATCCAGTCGCCGTCTTGCAGGCCCACTCGCTAGTGCCTGGGACAGTCGGAAACGTCCTGCTGGGTATACCCCAGTAGGCATATCCCCATCACTTTCGATCACCCGTATACTCGTGCATGAACTTCGCGCGGTGCTGCAAAGGTTGGATTCGCCTGATGAACCAGCACATGGCTAGGTCCAAGCCAGTCAAACCCGTCTCTACGAACCACTCGATCCACCTTATTGCACGAGAAGCGTTGAGGTCGGAGGGAAGGGAGTCATGGGATCTCCATGTGGAAACTTCAGCGGCGGCTCCATCCACGATGTCCGGGTACGTCACTTCTCGGCCCGCCAAAGGAATGTCGGGGCCATAGAAGTATGTCCGCTGCCAGTTTTTGCACGACTCGTGGACGACGATGTCGGGGAACCGCCGGCCAGGTCGGATCTTGAAGCTTATGGTGCCGCAGTTCCTAAACTCCTCCCTACTATGTCCGGCTTCACGTTTGACGGTGAAGAAGTACACGAACAAGTCTAACCTAGGCTTAATCCCTAGGTAACCCTCACAAAGTGCCGTGAAGTTGCTAAGCACTAAGATACTATTGGGGGAGAGGTTATGAGGTTGGACTTTGAAGTGGTTCAAGACAGACAGAAAGAAGTGGGAGATGGGCAGAGAAACACCGTGTACCAGCTGAGCCTTGAGGTACACCTTTTCTCCGGCTTGGGGAGAAGGTGTCACCTCGCCGGCCGGCGCCGCCCGCCAGGCGAGCCCCTCCGTCGCGGGGAGGTGGCCTTCGGCGACCATCTCTTGGATGACGCGGTCGATGATGTCCGAGCCACGCCAGTCGCCCTTCTGCGAGTCTGGCTCTTCTTCCAGAGGCTCTAGCGCCGCCAGATTATGGTCGCCGCCGGTGGTTTCAATCACTGCTGAAGCGGGGATGACCAGGCCCTCTGGGGGCACGACGACGGAGCTCGCGGGCTTCGACGTGGCTTCGCTCGACGCCGCCATCGACGGGGAGGAGCTGCTGCTAGCCATGGAGGACTGGGAGGATGCGACTGGTGCATAGAGAGGCTAGGGTTTCTTTGAGGTTTTCCGCGGAGGGCTCGAGGAGGCGTGCGGCTGGAGGAAGGAGATGATGACGTGAGAGAATGGGGTGAAAAAGTGGCAAGTGTCTCACGGTTACTATTTATCTTACTCTGCATCAAGATTCGTGCAGCTAATCGGACGGTTGCCGCGTAGACGACTTGTTCGTGAACGTGCGCGGTAATTTCGCCACGTCTCCAACCGCCGGCGCCAACGGTTCGTATCGCTCGCGCGGGAAAATCGGATATGATTGCGTTCTCTGCATATGTGAGTTACGAGGCGTCGCTGACCTACAGCCTACGTAGTCATAACTGACATGGTAGATGAGCCGTCCCATCGAAGATTCCGGCATGGACGGATTTAATACGACTACGGAAGAGTACGATGGAAGATTCAGCATTTCTCCGACTTACTCATAGAAGACGGAGAAACCTTTGCAGGGTTCTTTGGGAGGACTACAAGATATTGCTTGACGATTTGCCGACATCCATCTAGACGGAGCATTCCACAGGAAGAGGCAAGACGGCGCAAGATCTCGGAGTTCTCCGGGGGCTACTGTTGGGGATATGCTATATGGGTATCCTCATAGCATGTCTCTTATCCGACTAACCCGGGTGGCCATAGTCGGTACCATGGCCTGTGGCCTGCTGGGCGGCCCAGTTAGGTGGATCCAGAAGGGAGGCCCATGCCAGATAAAGGAAGGCTACGGTGGAGTCACCAGCGTACCCGGAGCCTTGGAGTACAAGATACACAAGACTAGTGATAGACGGTGTAGGACTCTGTAACCTGTCCGGCTAGGACTTTTCCCTGTAACCCTAGGACCTGGCGACTATATAAGTCGGGCCTATGGGAGCCTTTAGGACACAACTTAGTATCGATTCATACAACCTCGCACAGCGAACCTATCTCTGTAACTCGGCGTATTGCCCTTATAGTGATTTATAGCAGGAGTAGGATTTCGCCACCGTCGTGGGATCTGAACCTGGGTAAGCTGTGTTACCTCGTACCCGTCAACCGTCTGCCTTACCCCACGTCTCTAAACACGCACTATGATGACCCCTCCATGGCGTACTGGTCGGCAATACCACGACATCGCAATCACATGATTACCATTTTTGCGAGACATAACAGATTTGGATATCACAATACATCATCCATTACAAACCATACATAAGGTCTTACACAAATAAAGATCTCATGATCCAGTTCTTAATACAATTCAAGCAGCGGAATAACGTAAAGATAACGAGCTAGCATAGGCGAAGCTCCATCTTCGGGGTCACAGGCAATGATGACTATGGGAGATGATCCTAGTTTTCGTAACCTTCCTGTGTTCCGTCATCCTGATACTCCTCTTCATAGTCTGGCCACGGGAATAGCCAGGGACAAAGCCATGTGTACTCTTTAAGTACTCGCAAACTAATACTAACAAGTTAAGGGTTTTTTTGTAGTAGGATGCTAAGTTCTAGGGTTGTTTTGCAAAAAGCCATATTTGCCTCTACTAAGTTCAAAAGCAAAGAAAACTAGTTGAAAGTTTTATACACCTAAGGGGAACTTGAATTTCATATCACAACTCTATTGTGGTCAAGTCAAAGTCATAAATCATGTCACAAGTTTTTTCGAAAACATCTGACAGGGGAACAGTATGGACACTCCAACTGTCCATAACCGCGGACGCGGCTATTCAAATAGTTTGACACTCTGTAGAGATTGTACACTTTCACCACAACATTCGATACATCCGTCAGGAACAAATCTAGAAATCACCATACTCAGTATGCGGATAATCAATCCTAACCTTTCAATTACACGCCCTAGTATAGGCACCTCTCCTGTGAGTTTGCCCTCCCAACCATGACCAACTGTCATCTTGGGTATTACACAGGTGGACAATCTTCACAAGGTAGCCTCAGCTCAGACCTTGGCTGCAAGGGAACCCATACTAAGGTATATAAATTTCTAGTCAAGCCCTACCCAATTTTCGGGTATTGTGGTTGTACGGTAAAATTGGAATGGTATCGCATCCAGACAACCATCAGTTTTATAAAGGGCTAAGGCTCATGCCACAACATTTTCATCATCAAAATCATCTGGTGTTCAAGAACACATGTCAAAACATTTCAGTAGATAGACTCATCATTCTAAGGTTTTCATAACCATTTTCACCAAGTATTTCCATCTAAAGTTGATCAAGTTTTATGCTTAGCACTAGCATCTACAAGTGGCAATACATACTAATGAGGGGTGGTAAACAAGTGGGGATTATCTAAGTTCAATCTCATGCCTTAGGATGACATTAAGATTATCTAACTTAGGCCAAATTTTATGCTCTTTATGCTACCTTCAAATATCTTCTTAGAATCTATAAGTCACTAAGTAAACTCTAAGAGAAAGCTTTGATAAGGAAAATAAAGTATTAAGCTTGCAAGTAAAACTAGGATTGGGTATTAAGGGGTGTAAGCTTGCTAAGTTAATAGCTTGCTAAATTATTAGTATAAGCTTGCTGAGTTGCAAGTGTTAGCTTGCTCATTCAACTAGTAGTATTAGGCTTGCATAGGTAGGGTATCTTGCAAAGGTTAGCTTGCCTTGTGCAGAGCAGTGTTGAAGTTCTCCTCAGCTTCTTCCTCGTAGTATCCTCCTTCCTCCTCGTATCATTGGTCGGTACTAGCGTCTATAAATAAATACGAGGTACACAATCACCAAACAATACTTAACTATTTCCAATCATCACACAAAGGTTCATACTAGATGATCTAGCATCATCACTAATGAAAGTACAAAGGAAGTCGCCTAGAGGGGGGTGAATAGGCGTTTTCAAATATTATGGTTTAGGCTCAAGTAAATGCGAATAAAACTAACGTTTAATTTATTGAGCACAAAACCTAGCCACTAAGTTCACCGAAGTGCACCAACAACCTATGCTAAGCAATACAAGCAACAAGGTGATAGCAAGATATAAATACTTCAAGCACGATGGCTATCACAATGTAAAGTGCATAAGTAACGGGCTCGGTTGAGAGATAACCGATGGACGCGGAGACGAAAATTTGTTTCCCGAAGTTCACTTCCAAACAAGCTACGTCTCCGTTGGAGAGGTGCGATGGCGCAATGCTCTCCGAACGCCACAAATGGCTCACCTCGAGGTGTGGTGGCTCGATGCTCACCCAACGCCACACAAGGCCTCACCCCGGATGCGTAAGCACGCAACTCACCTATGCCACAAAAGGCTCACCCTATTCTCCTGAGTGCGCACCACAAAAGGCGGGCACTCGCTCCACTATGGGACGCTTGAGGGCGGTCACGGAACCCGTACTAGATTGGGGCTAACTCCACAAATCAATTGGAGGCTCTCAACAACAAAGGCACAAAAGGCCAACAACGCCACAAAAGGACAACAACGCCACAAAAGGCTACAAGACCACAAAAGGTCAACAATCCAACCACACAACCGTCTAGGGTTCCAAGGAACCCAAGAGAAACAAGCTCACAAGCTTGAACTCGCCGAATCTCCGAGGAGAACTCAAAGCTATGCACCAAATGCAAGGGCAAGTCCTTCTCTCCCAAATTCCAACAAAGCTACAAAAGCTATTTGGGGAATAAGGAAAGAAGAACACAAGAGGAGAATACAAAACTCTCCAAGATCTAGATCCCAATGATTCCTTCACAAAGAAGGGATTTGGCTTGGGGGGATTGTAGATCTAGATCTCCTCTCTCAAGTCCCTCAAAAAGATGCAAGAATCATAGGAAGTGAACGGGAGAGGGGAAGCTTCTTCAAGGTTAGTAATGGAGGAGAGAGAGAAAGCCAAGAACCAAGAAGAAAAGTTGTTGGCCACAAAGGGGAAGAGGAGCCCCTTTTAAAGGGCTCCCAGATCTGCCCGTTATGGGCAATCGCGACACCTGGCCGGAACTTCTGGTGGGAGGCCAGAAGTTCCGATGGCACACAGCCAACGGTCGAAAACTGCGGAGTGAGAAACTGAAAAAGAGAATCCTGGTCGGAAATTCCAGTGGGAGCAAAACTTCCGGTGAAAGTTCTGACAGAAGTTCTGTCAAATAGACACAAAGAAAACAGAAGGTTACTGAACGTGAGCGGAACAAGACCCGGAAATTCAACCGAAACTTTCGGCCTGAGCGGAACTTCCGGTCACTGGCCGGAACTACCGGTGAGAGGGAAACTTCCGGTGGATATTCCGACTGAAGTTCCGTCAAGTAGCACATCCAAAACAGAAGGTTACTGAGCGTGAGCGGAAGAAGACCCGGAACTTCCACCGGAACTTTCGGCGGAAAAAATGCCCTAGCGAAACTTTCGATGGCAAGCCGGAACTTCCGGTCAGGGAAATTCTAGAAACCAGAAAATCAGAAATGCAATAACTTTTGCATCCGAACTCTAAACGGAATGAAACCAATTTTGTTGGAAAGATAATGACGAATAGAATATATATGTGAAGTATCTCCCAAGGTGTGGACCCAGAAAACTCGCAAGATCAAAAACCTCAATAAGATATGCAAGTGAAATCCTTAGATGATGAACTAGAGCTTGTTATGATGATGACCAGAAGCTCTAGATCCTCTCATGGACAAGAACCAAGTAACAACCAAGAAAGATGATGCTATGAATGCAAAGGTTTGAGCTCTCTCCGAATGATGCAAACGAGACACCCGCTTGAGAGCCCCTCTTGATAGAACGGTTATCTATCCTAAACACGGTTTCCCAACTAAGAACACGAGACCGACAAAAGAGAAGCCCTATCAAGAACATACCTTTGCCTTGAGCATCCCACTTGAACTTGATGTAGACCGTCTTGTTCTTCTATAGTGGGAACACCTTTCTTGGATGCTCTTTCTTGATGAAGATGAAGACTTGCAAATTGCTCCCCCATACTCCATGGGGAAACCTCTTCTTTGAACTTGTCTTCATCATTCCATGAGCACGAGGATGGAAAGCTTCAAGCATGAGATCTTCTAGAGATGGCGCATCTTTTGAGCTCGCCCTTCTTCATCCCTACTTGAGGTTGATCCATCTTGATGCAACTCTTTGCACATGTCTTGATCAACCTTCAAGCCCCTTCTTTCTTCATGATTCCAATGGGCACAAAGCCCTTGGACATTTCTTCATCTACCAACCTTGAGACCAACACATGGCCCAAGAGATGCCAATGGACAAACCTACAGGTGAAACTAAATTTACACATTAGTCCATAGAGATTTTCATTAATTACCAAAACCACACATAGGGCATACATGCCCTTTCAACTAACATTACAAGATTAAAGCACTTGTCTTATTTATTTTATTTTTAGAAAAGTAATTTCTACTCATTGAAAAACTACTTAAGATTTAATATTCTCCAACTCAAACAAGGGATCATGTTGACACATGTCATCACCACATATTTCAGTACATGGGAATGTGATTTAAAGTGGTGTCAAAATTTAATAAGGTTTAACCCTTTTTTATTTTAATTAAATAAAGTGACTAGAAATGCCTATGTGGCATTCTTTTATTACTTGAACATTATATCTACAAGTAAACCCATATGTTTTTATATATTCTGAAAGGTATGATCAAATGTGGTTTTTGAGAGTTGTAATCAACTCAAAAGCTTTTGTGGTTGAATTTTGAAAAATATTTGAATGCAGAAAAGCTTCTGCCTTGTTATTTTTACCATGGTTGATCTACAATTCTAAATGGTTTGAATCCAACGGGCTTGGATTAAGCATTCCAACACCTTTCAGAAAAAAATGGTTTCATGCTATTTGGTTTAGCAAAACTCCCTGAATTGATTTTTGAATCAACAGACAGAACTAGGGTTTGAGTTTAAATGAAAAAATCTAAGTTTAAACTAACTGGGTTGCGCGGGAGAGTTACTGGACCGGGCCACTACGCATAGCACGCGCGAGGGCTGCTGACACATGGGGTCCACAAGTCAGCGGAACTAACTAAACGAAACGGTATCTATGAATCTAAGCCTTACAATCTAATTCTAATCTAACGGCTAAGGGTCGTCATTGACGACGAGCTACTCCGGTGAGGAACTAACCCTAACATGGCCAGTGGGGGTCTGGGGCGGCTCACCGGGGCTCCGGCGATGGTCGGCGATGGGGGCGAATGACGAAGTCGACGACGACGGTTCACCTGGTATCGACAGCTCCTCCTGGGGCGGCTCCAATCGACGACTCCCTTCTCCTCCAGCAGCGGCGGGCTCAGGCCAAATTCCGGCGAGAGAGAGATCACCTTGCTCTAGGAAGAAGTGGGAAGGATTAGTGCGAGGTGGGGAGTGAAATGGTGTGGAGGAATCGAGCTGGGGAGGCCTCCTTTTATAGGCGAGCAAGAGGGGCAGCACAACATGGGCTGAGCTCATCGGAGGCGACGGTACATGTGGCTATCAGCGTGGCTATGGCTAGGGGACGGTGCGCTGTCTCCTGGTGATCATTGCTAGTGCAAAGGCAAGGCGTATGGAGGTGGGGTTTGGTCAGGAACGTGCGGTGCTCTACGCGGTACCGACGGCAAACTTCGCGGCGTGCGGCGGCTACGGGGTACGGTCGAGGAAACGAGCATGTATAGTGGTCTCCTGGGACGGTGGGGTTCATGCTGGCGGGCGTCAAGGGCTCGAGGTGGTCAGGTTGAATGGTAACGCGCGTGCACGGTGGTGCGCGTCGGCATGGTCAACAGCGGAGCGGGCACGGCGTTTCCGGTGGTTCCTGTCTCTGTCTTCGAGCTAGGGATGGTCTAGAGGGGGCGGTGAGGCACGGGCAGCATGCCAGAAAAGGTTGGCGCAACTAGTACTTCCTCTAGCTTGCTGTCCACATTGGGGGTGGCAAAGTGGCTCGACATGGTCACCATTAATGGCTATGCCAAGCTCACATTGGTGCTAGAGGTTGCTAACTAAGCTAGATGATCCTCTAAATGTCTGATGTGAGCTAGAGAGGGTACAAGTTAGGCCAATTCACTGCTCATAATAGTGTTAGATGTTTGTTTGTTTTGTGTTTGCAAGGTGTTCGATGAAATGACCGAAAGAACTTTAAATTTGAATTTTGGATTCAAACTTGGTGGGTTTGCTAGGAACATGCTCGGGAGTATCTGGTTAGTTGGATTAGTCAAGTGGCACTGGTTTGGTTGGGTTTTGAAAATGTGTGATCTTCACATATGATAAAGATTCAATTTTGAATTGTGATTTGAATGAGGTTGCCAAATGTTTCTGCAAGTTTGAAAGGTGGGCTTTGCTTCACTTTTAGTTGGTCTTGCAAGGGGTGAAAAGAATTGGGAAAGTTTCTGTTTGAAATCTTCGACTAGAAACACTCAAAAGTGACCTAGTGAGCAAGATTGGCAAAAATGACCATTTGCCTTAATTGATTTGTTTTTTATTTTCTCTTGATTTGTTTCTGCATGGAATTGTTTTATATGATGTTATATTCATCTTTAAACCATTTATTGCTTTTAGGTTAATCACACAAGTTCATGCATGCATTTATCTAATCATCTCATACATACATGCATTCATATGATTTTAATTAATCAAAGTTTGATGATCATTGTTTTAAATTTTTGGGATGTTACAAACCTTCCCCCTTAAACAAAATCCCGTCCCGAGATTTGAAAAAGGATGAAAAAAAGATTACCTAGGATTTACAGAGATCGGGAAACTCCGTCCTGATGTGATCTTCGCGCTCCCAGGTAGCTTCTTCTTTAGTGTGGTTGCTCCACTGAATCTTGAGAAATTTGATGCTTCGGGTTCTGGTGGTTCTGAAAGCTTCTTCCAAGATACGGATAGGTACTTCGGGATAGGTCAGGTCATCGTTGATCTCTATGGTCCGATGATCAATGTTCTTGAAAACTTCGGTCTTCTTTAGAACTTCAAGTCATTTGCGAAGTAACGATATATGGAACACATTGTGTACTGCTAACATCTCCTCGGGCAGTTCCAATTGATATGATACCTCTCCTCGATGATTCAGAATCTTGAAGGGTCCGATATATCTGGGGGCTAACTTTCCTTTGAGATGGAAACGCTGTATTCCTTTCAAAGGAGACACTTTGAGATACACAAAATCTCCGATATTGAAAGAGAGGTCTCGATGTCTCTTGTCGGCGTAACTCTTTTGTCTTGACTGGGCGGTCTTGAGGTGCTCACGAATCTTGTGAACTTTCTCTTCGTAGGATGTCGGGTCCGAAAATCTGACTCTCTCCTACTTCCGACCAATTCAAAGGGGTGCGACACTTCCTTCCATACATAAACTCAAATGGGGACATTTGCAGACTAGCTTGATAACTATTATTGTATGAAAATTCTGCGAAAGGCAGACAGTCTTCCCATTTAGATCCATACTCTATCACACATGCTCTCAACATATCTTTGAGTATTTGATTTACTCACTCCGTTTGTCCATCAGTCTGAGGGTGATACGCTATGCTGAAATCTAGTCGGGTTCCTAAACCTTCTTGGACTTTCTTCCAGAATCTCAAGGTAAACTGGGTTCCTCGATCCAATACGATGTTCTTGGGGACTCCGTGCAAACTGATGATTCTAGCAATGTATAGCTCTGCTAGCTTCGAACTCTGGTATGTGGTCTTGACTGGTAAGAAATGGGCTACTTTGGATAATATGTCAACTATGACCCAGATAGAGTCATTTCCCCTACTAGAAGTAGGCAATCTGGTGATAAAGTCCATTCCAACGGAATCCCATTTCTATTCCGAAATCTGTAATGGTTGCAACAGTCCTGCGGGTCTTTTATGTCCCGCCTTGACTCTCTAGCAAATATCACACTTGGCGATATAGCTTCCGATTTCTCTCTTCATCTTATGCCACCAAAATTGCTCCTTCAAATCCTAATACATATTTGTTCCTCCGGGGTGTATAGAATAAAGAGTATCATGGGCCTCTTTCAAAATAACTTCTTTCAACTCCGAATCTGCTGGTACACAAAGGCGTCCTTTGTACCACAGAACTCCTTCTTCGTCTTCGGTGAGTCCGGGTACTTTGCCTGTACCAATACGATGTTTGATTCCGTCGATACTAGCATTTCCTTTCTACGCCTCTTTGATCTGGCTGATCAAAGTGGGTTGAAGTTCTATTCTAGACGAAAATCCTTCACTCACTAATTCCATTCGGAAATCTTCCATCTCTTTGTGCAAACTTGGTTGCTCCTTCAAAATCATGTAGTTCAATCGGCACGGCAATCTGCTAAGGGCATTTGCTACCACATTGGCTTTACCCGGGTGATAGTGAATGTCCATATCATAATCCTTGATTAGCTCAATCCATCTTCTCTGCCTCATATTCAGATCCTTCTGAGTGAATATATACTTCAGGCTCTTGTGATCCCAATAAATCTCACAATGGTTTCCCATGAGGTGATGCCTCCATGTCTTCAGGGCTAGAACTACGGCTGCGAGTTCAAGGTCATGGGTTGGATAATTCTGTTCATGCTGCTTCAGTTGTCTGGATAGATAAGATATAACTTTGCCTTCTTGCATTAGCACACATCCGAGACCGATCTTGGATGCGTCACAATACACACCAAAGGGCTTCGTGTTATCCAACATGATCAAGATTGGGGCTGAAATCAGTCTCCTCTTGAGTTCTTGAAAACTCGCTTCACATTTGTCAGTCCATTCAAACTTCTTGTCCTTCTTTAGCAATTGGGTCATGGGTCTTGCAATACTCGAGAATCCTTCTACTAACTTGCGGTAGTATCCCGCTAATCCGAGAAATGCATGAACTTGGGTTTGAGTGGTTGGGGCTTGCCAATCTTCAACATCCTTCACCTTAGCAGGGTCAACGGCAATTCCTCCTACTGATACAATGTGTCTGAGTAATCCTACCTCCTGTAACCAGAATTCACATTTGCTAAACTTGGCATACAACTGATGCTTTCTAAGGGTTCCAAGAATGGTCCTTAGGTGTAGCTCATGTTCTTCTTCCGATTTGGAATAAATAAGAATGTCATCGATGAAAACAACGACAAAATTATCCAGGAAGTCCATACAAATCTTATTCATGAGGTTTATAAAATAAGCGGGGGCATTGGTTAATCCAAAATACATGACCGTATACTCGTATAATCCATATCTGGTGGTAAAGGCAGTCTTTGGAATATCCTCTGCGTGAATCTTGAGTTGATGATAGACAGTCCTAAGATCAATCTTAGAAAACACTTTGGCACCAGTCAACTGGTCAAACAAGTCTTCTATCTTTGGCAACATGTACTTGTTCTTGATGGTGACATTATTCAACTTCCGATAATCCGTACACAAACGGTTACCTCCATCTTTCTTGTCCACAAACAAGACAGGTGATCTCCATGGTGACGCACTTGGTTGAATCAGTCCAATTTGCAGCATGGCATCCAGTTGCTTCTTCAATTCTGCTAGTTTAGACGGGTTCATACTTTATGGTCTCTGGGCTATGGGTCCGGTTCCAGGGATTAGTTCAATGATAAACTCGATATCCTGATCTGGGGGCATACCAGGCAAAACATCTGGAAATACATCGGGGTATTCGCAGACTATCCGGACTTGGTCAATGGTAGGTTGGGCTATACTCTTGTTGCACTTGAATTGATGGGGCAAGATTTCAGATATATGCTCGATTGATATTCCGGCTGTACTGGTCATGGTTACGGCTTTCTTGGAACAGTCAACTAATCCTTTGTGTTTGGACATCCAATCCATTCCTAGTACTACTTCCAAACCTTTAGTTCCGAGTACTATTAGATTAGCATAAAAATCTATGCCATGGATTCGGATAGGGATGGCTTTGCAAATTTGCCTAGCTTTGGTGGTTGAACCAGGTATTTGAACAATCATAACATGCTTCAATTTGGTTCGTTGAATCTTACTAGTGCATGCAAATTCTTTAGTAACAAATGAGTGTGATGCTCCAGAATCAAACAACACTCTTGCAAGTACTGAGTTAACAGAAAACATACCCAGCACGACATCTGGCGCTTCTTGGGCTTCTTCAGCATGCATGAGAAAGATACGGCCATTGCGATTGAGCGAGTTCCCCGAGGCAAACCTTCTTCCGGGCTAAACACGACGCTGGCGCTGAGCTGGGGCATTGGCATTGGGGGCTGTGGCAATATTCTTGGGGCACTCATTGTAATAGTGACCCTTGGTTCCACATTCATAACAAATCACTTGCGACTTGTCATTCGCTGCAACAGGCACAACATTGCTTCCAGTCCTTGGGGCAGTGTTGGTGTTGGTGGTAGCATTGTTGTTGTTAGACTTGGGTGGTGCACAGTTGAAATTGCTGGAGTTGCCGGGGTTGTTGTGGTTTCCTCCGGGCCTTGGGTTTCCACGGTTGGGATAGGTCGGACGGTTCATCGAGGGTATGTTGTTTCTTGGGGCAAATCCTGGAGATGGGTTGGGGCGATACTTTGGTGTATGGTGGGTTCCTGGTTGATGCATCATGCGACGCTTGCAGTTCTCATTGGCTTGGTTGATCTTTCCTTCCATCTGAATGGCAGAGTTAACTAAGGCTTCAATATCAGCAAAGGGGATATTGACTAACACCGTCTGCATCTCATCATGTAGACCATTCAAGAATCTCTCTTTCTTCTTGGCTTCAGTGTCGATCTCATCCGGTGCATACCTAGCTAATGACAATAATTTGTCACGGTATTCCACTACTGTCATCCTTCCTTGCTTCGGTTCCCTGAATTCATCTCTCATCCTCTTGATTAAACCTGGTGGCACATGGGTTCTGCTGAACTTGACTTTGAACTCTTCCCAGGTCATCATCTGACCACCTGTAATTGCGCGAACGTTGTTCCACCAAGCTCTTGCATCTCTGGCCACGTAGTGGGTAGCAAATAACACTTTCTCGTTAGCTTCCACTCCTGCAACTTCTAGATTGTTCTCCATGGTTTGCAACCATCTGCATATAGGGGCTCTTCTGACTCAGTGAAAACATGTGGATTGGTGTTCTGGAAATTCTTGAGCTTAGATCCTTGGTTGTCATGATTTCCATTGCCTTGATTGTTGTTGGCCATCTGGGTGATGTGTTGAAGGGTGGCTAAGTTGGCTTGCCGTTCGGCTCTTTTAGCTTCGTGGTCAGAAACCAACATTTGCAAAATCTGCAACATCGGGTCCGGGGATGAACCGCTTCCTCCGCGAGGCATCTAAAGATTGAGATAGATCATGATAAAAGAGGGAAATTTCTAAGGTTTAGGGACTTTGAAAAGTTTTTGAAGTTTGACTCAGATTTTTCTAGCAACTTTCTTTTCATTCATTCATAGCACATGATACAAACACACACCACAACAAAGAAGAACAGATGGTTTTAAGAACCATTCTGGAAACTACGATACAGTGGGACCGAATACAACTCACTAACGCTAGTGCTCAAGTGATACTACTCCTCGGAGTCAGTGTCATCATCATCATCATTGATGAAGGCGAAGTCATCCTCATCGATGAAGAAGTCCATGGCCTGATCCTCTAGAAATTCATCATCATCGCTGAGATAGGAGTAGGGGTCTCGACGAAGGTCTTCCCCTACATTCTCCCTCTCCTCCAACTGCATGTCTCTCTCGTGGATGGTCTCCTCCAAATTCGTGATCTGGTGGCGAAGACGGGCAATTGTGCGCTCCTTCTTGTCGAGCTGACGGCGACGAGACTTGCGATCCTTCACTAGCATGGCGATGGTCTGATCCTTCTTCTTGGCGATGGTGAACTTGTGGTTGGCGTAGGAACGGGAATTGTCTAACTCCTTCTGACAGTCGTACATCATGAAGCTAAGGTGGTCCAACTAACTCTTCAGCTTGGGGTGATATGGGGCTTCTAGTGGCTGTCCCATAGCATCACGCCTTGGGTAGAACTCAAAATGGGTACCCTTGATCTGATTGATACTCTGCACACACAGACGGGCAAGAGCTTCCTGCATGGCCCTGGCAAGTCCATCGAGCCAGTTGTTCTCTCTTAAGGTGAACTGAATTCCCTCTGAAGTGGGAGGTTCAATCTTTCCTCGGAGACTTGCAACAACTAGCCACTGCAAATCTTCTCCTTCCTAACCATTGAGCTAAGCTCTGAAGAACTCAGGGTGTGGACTCTCCAGCATCTCCGACAGCTGGTCCAGGTCATGCTCAAAGATGAGGTCTCCTCCATTCCCCAACTGATAAAACTTGTTGTACTTCACGTCCATATATAAGAATATAGGATGAGTAAGTTAGTAGAGTGATTAATTGTGTCAAATTTTATGTACTTTGCAAGAATTTTAGAGGAACATGAATTTTCATGAAAGAATCCAAGTGATAAGAATGAGAATAGGTTTTTGTAAATACTCACTTCCTTTAGTTTTGAAACTAAGTTTTTGATTCGAACGTCCATTCTAACTAGGGTCTCCTATGGTCAGGATGGCTCTGATACCAACTTGCCAACACCTGGATTTTTAATCCCAGATGCCTGTTATGCCATACATCGCAATCCCAGGATTACCATTTTTGTGAGACATAACAGATTTGGATATCACAGTACATCATCCATTACAAACCATACATAAGGTCTTCCACAAATAAGGATCTCATGATCCAGTTCTTAATACAATTCAAGCAGCGGAATAACGTAAACATAACGATAGCGTAGGCGAAGCTCCATCTTTGGGGTCACAGGAAATGCTGACAATGGGAGATGATCCTAGTTGTCATAACCTTCCTGCGGTCCGTCATCCTGATACTATTCTTCATAGTCTGGCCACGGGAATAGCCAGGGACAAAGCCATGAGTACTCTTTAAGTACTCACAAACTAATACTAACAAGTTGAGGGGGTTTTTGTAGTAGGATGCTAAGCTCTAGGGTTGTTTTGCAAAAAGCCAGATTTACCTCTACTAAGTTCAAAAGCAAAGAAAACTAGTTGAAAGTTTTATACACCTAAGGGGGAACTTGAATTTCATATCACAACTCTATTGTGGTCAAGTCAAAGTCATAAATCATGTCACAAGTTGTTTCGAAAACATCTGACGGGGGAACAGTATGGCCACTCCAACTGTCCATAACCGCGGATGCGGCTATTCGAATAGTTTGACACTCTACAGAGATTGTACACTTTCACCACAACATTCGATACATCCGTCAGGAAAAAATCCTGAAATCACCATACTCAGTATGCGTATAATCAACCCTAACCTTTCAATTACACGCCCTAGTATAGGCACCTCTCCTATAAGTTTGGCCTCCCAACCATGACCAACTATCATCTTGGGTACTGCATAGGTGGACAATCTTCACAAGGTAGCCTCAGCTCAGACCTTGGCCGCAAGGGAACCCATACTAAGGTATATAAATTTCCAGTCAAGCCCTACAATTTTTGGGTATTGTGGCTGTACGGTAAAATTGGAATGGTATCGCATCCAGATAACCATCAGTTTTATAAAGGTCTAAAGCTCATGCCACAACATTTTTATCATCAAAATCGTCTGGTGTTCAAGAACACATGTCAAAACATTTCAGTAGAATGACTCATCATTCTAAGTTTTTCGTAACCATTTTCACCAAGTATTCCCATCTAAAGTTGATCAAGTTTTATACTTAGCACTAGCATCTACAAGTGGGGGTACATACTAATGAGGGGTGGTAAACAAGTGGGGATTAGCTAAGTTCAATCTCATGCCTTAGGATGACATCAAGATTATCTAACTTTGGCCAAATTTTATGCTCTTTATGCTACCTTCAAATACCTTCTTAGAATCTATAAGTCACTAAGTAAACTCTAAGAGAAAGATTTGATAAGTATAATAAAGTATTAAGCTTGCAAGTTGTAGCATCCCAATTGTCTAACAATTGTAATGCTACTTGGTCTAGTAATATAATGGCTACTTCCTACATATAATTGTTGCATCATAATTATATCATGCTCATGTCATCATGCCACCTTGCATTTGAGCATCATATAAAACTCTTTTTGTTTTGGTTCTTCTCTCATATGCATTGTAAATTGTATTTGCCTCTTGATATTGTATTTGGGTATTGATATATTGTTTAAATGCCCAAGTTGAGTTGGGGGCATATCTTTTATTCCACTCCACCACCTTTTCTTTCACCACCTTTTAATTCCACCATCCCATTATCCATGAGCTTGTATTTTATTTTCTTTTGGTATTTCATCTAGCTCATGGGAGATAGGATGGATCTACTTCTATAAATTATTTTGCTTGGCTTTATTCCAATATTGGCAATGCATAAGAATAATGCCATGTTAATATTATTGTTTTCACAAGAATAAACATGGCATTAATTATTTTGCATGGGCCATGCAAGTACCACCACATTCTAGTCTTTTGGATTTTATTTGAATTTTTGAGTGGATCCTTTCTTTTGTGAGCTTCCTTTCTCTCTTATTTCCAAAACCCCCTCATCTTGATCTTGTGTTTGGATCATGTGAAAACCTTCACACCACCTCTTCTCTCATCTCACTCTCTTTATCCATCATCACATCCTCCACCCTTGATTGATCTTAGTGGATCACCTAATCTAAACCCTAAACCCCCTCTCTCTTTTTCCATCTAACCCTAACCACACCTCCCACACCTCACCCCTCTCTAGCTAACCCTAGCTACCCACACCTCTCTCACCTCACCCTCTCCTCTCACCATGCCGAGCCTCCCCTTGCAGGCCCCACCTATCCACCCTACTCCCCCTGGCCGAGCTACCCTCCTACCCCAACCCTAGCACCAGCCCTAACCCGAGCCACTACTCCTACTCCAACCCTAGCTCCATGTCACCCCCCTCTCTCTCTCTATCCCTGCCGTGCCGGCCCCACCTTCCTCTCCTCCCTCCCTGGCCTACCTGGCAACCTCCATCTACCCCTCCCTCTGCCCCTGTCGTCCAGCCCGAGCACGTGAGGAGGAGGGAAAAGGTGGCACCCGAGCCACCTTTAACTACCCCCTGCCACGGCTGCTCCTTCTCTCTCTCCCTCCTTTTCCTCCTTCCCCACGGCACCTCTGCCTCTCCCAGATCCACCCCAGGGCCTTGCCCTCTCCCCTCTTCCTCCACCGCCACCATCTACCCCATCGCCGACCACCGTCGGTCTCCACCAGCCCCGTCGATCCAGGAGGCATAGGCGAGCAGGAGGTTGTCGGCGAGGTCAGGAAGGTCCACTGCATCACCCTGTACACGCCGTCGCGGAGGAGAAGCACCGGAGCCGAAGATCACCGTCGCCACCGACGCCAAACCCTAGAACTCCGGTCGTCTGCATCGTCGCCGATCCCCTGCGTCCCAAGCCGTTCCGCCACCACCGACCCACTCTCGGTGAGCGCCCGCACCTCCCAGACACCTCTGCTAGCCGATCGGTTGCCTGTTCGCGTTGTGCGTTTCGTCGAGCGCTCTCGGCACGGCGAGCTTCCGTCGTCGAGGACCGTCCTCGCGCCGCTTAGAGCCTTATCTAGCCCGCGCCCTCCTCCCCATCAGCTCCCCTAGCACTACCGCACTGGCTCGCACCCCTAGCGCGCACATGCACGTCCCCGGATCGAATCCCCACTCCGCGCGGTCGATCACCGATCCATCCGCGGCCGCAGAGAAGATCTACAGGGGCCTGTGGTAGTTTTACGAATAGCCCCTTCTTTTATTTTCGCCTCAACCCGCGGTACCTCGTGGCCCACTAGTCAGCCGCCCAGTCAATCTTGCAAGAAAACCCCCCAGATCTCCGCCCCTCAATCCGCACTCCCCTCTGTGCCACGTGGCTGTGACCGTTTCCCCCGCTGGCAAGTGGACCTGCGAGCCCCCTGACCCCACTTATCTGTCTCCGAGGCTGGCCACTCCCGCGGTGAGAAAAGCTTTTCCGCACTCGTGTCGCCCAGTCAGCACCTGGCCCCACTTGTCTGTGTCTATGGCTAGGTTTGGGCTGAGTAAGAAAAGATTTTCTGTTTTGCTGTTTTAATTTAAAATTTTCAAATTTGTTTTAAATTCAAATTTAAATCTGTTTTTTAAATAACTTTTAAAATATAAATCCAAATTAAACATGTAATATATGTTTTTGAATCAGAAAAATGTGAGGATTTCAAATATTCCATTCAAAATATATTTTGAACATTTAAAATTTCGAGTTGATTAAAATTACAACAAAATGCCCTTTTCTTAATTAATTAATAACTTTTGATTTATAACTCCAAGTTTGACAGATGATATGTCTAAATCGATCAGCTCGACGAGACCTTTCTGTTTATGCATTCCTTGTTCTGATTTGCAGCATGCATCATATCAATATAAAGTATACAGCAACTTATTCGAGTATAAAATGTGACTAAAACTCAATAAAAGGCTTTATTCTTGTATTCCACACCTCACCCATGCCATGCTACATTATTGCCATGCAAATTGTGCATCATTCATCATGGCATGATTGTTGCTTGTCGCATATTATTCATATGCTTGTGCACTTTATTTATGTTGGCCCTTGTTTGTTTGGTTCTTCTTCGAATAGACGCTGAGCAGGGGATATATCAAGAAACCCAGGAGCACTACCCAGATCCTTCTCTCGCTTCAACTGAGCTGCCAGGCAAGCACTACCACATGCTTGCATACATATAGTACCTATTGCCTCTATCTTATTCTTGCATCATTGAGTCGCGATTGCATTAAACTGAATCCCAAGTACTGCATAGCCTTTACTTTTAAACCCCACCGAAGCTTGTTCCTCCATCCCATGAGCCATTACTACAGGAGTTGTTTGAGCCATGCGGGTCGTAGAACAGCATGTGTAGGGTATGTGAGTGTCTGATGGATAACGAGGTACCTAAACAACTTAACCTGAGTAGTAATGGGATAACTAATGAAAGTGGCACCGGTGAGCAATATCTGTTATTTGGTTTTTCATGCTCATTTGTGTCTCGTAGGACCCCGAGTACTTGATTCCTGTTCCTTGAATATTCGCGCTATCCACATCCGGGAGGCTTATGAACCCCCCTGAGCCAGAGCTTGATTCATTCTTATTTCTTGGGGCCACAAAGTTGTTTGGGGCTTTATTACTATCCTGTACTTATGCCATGCTTTACTGCTTTATTTACGATTGTGCGAGGAGCACCTGTACTGTTTAGGACCGTGACACATTTTTGCTGTATCGACAAGCCCAGTCACACTTTCGGGTTCCCAGTCGTTTACAGCCGTCCACACAAACCTTGAGTCCGTCTCGGAGCCGGCCAACTTCGTTGCGGGTAGCTTAATGGGGTGGCCCCCTGAAATATTTCTGAATCCTGTGATCGCTTTGTCGTGAATGCCTCGTTGGGTTTTGATTTGGTTTTTCCGAGGTTGATCGAGTGTGTGTTGCTATTTGTGCACCCCTGCAGGGTAAATCTTTCTGAAAGCCGTGTCCGCGGTTATGGACGACTTGGAGCACAGTTTCTCGATCATAGACAAGTATAACTAAAGTACCGCTTTTAATTTGACTAAGTACCTGACTAGTAAATAGTGCAACACTCATGGAATGGATAATAAAACTGCCAACGGATGGGGGTTGTTCGTCCGCTTCCTCGTTGGTAAGCGAGGAGGAGGATGGATCTGTTAACATTACTATTATAACTGTTGTTATTATTTCACGGACATCCGTCTATCTTTGGTTAGGCGGATGGTTAGCGAGTATCTATAGAATTGATAGGTATTATATTTTGCTGCAATTGCGTCACCCCAGGTTGTGTCCCCTTTAGAGGCATAAAGACTTGCTGAGTACCCCTAGGGTCTCACACGATAAATTGTTTGATTCAGATGAACAGGTAAGCTCGCAAGATGGATACTGGGTGGAGGAGACGGACGATGTGGGCAACGATCACTCGGTGTAGAGATTCTGGAAACGGGGATCCGTGAGATCTGTGGGCGGGATGCGTTTATTTATGGGGCATCTTATGCCAATTTGCTTCTTATCCGTACTCGGATCTTGTTTTCCGCTTCCGCCTGATACTCTGATGTTTGATGTATGAGGAGATATCCTAAACTATTATATCTATCTAGGATATTTGGATCTTGCCGTATGGCGTTGCAATATTTCTATTTCTTTGAGATGGAATGACTCTAAGGACTGTTGTATGGTGGCTTGCATACATACTCATTTGTGTATGTAGTTGATCCCTTCGCCTGCCGATTACGCCGCTCGTTCTTGTCCCGGTGTTTGGAAATGGTTAGGACGGCCGAAAGGTCTACCTGTGAGTGGCATTTGGGCCCCACCGTACTATTTTAACCATTTCCGCTCATCCAGGCTTGTAACTAAGAGCGTAATTCACCGAGGTAGTTACACAAGTAAAACTAGGATTGGGTATTAAGGGGTGTAAGCTTGCTAAGTTAATAGCTTCCTAAATTATCAGTATAAGCTTGCTAAGTTGCAAGTGTTAGCTTGCTCATTCAACTAGTAGTATTAGGCTTGCATAAGTAGGGTATATTGCAAAGGTTAGCTTGCCTTGTGAAGAGCAGTGGTTGAAGTTCTCCTCGGCTTCTTTCTCGTAGTATCCTCCTTCCTCCTCGTATCCTTGGTTGGTAGTAGCGTCTATGAATAAATATGAGGTACACAATCAACAAACAATACTTAAATATTTCCAATCATCACACAAAGGATCATACTAGATGATCTAGCATCATCACTAACATTACAAGATTAAAGCACTTGTCTTATTTATTTTATTTTTAGAAAAGTAATTTCTACTCATTGAAAAACTACTCAAGATTTAATATTCTCCAACTCAAACATGGGATCATGTTGACACATGTCATCACCACATATTTCAGTACATGGGAATGTGATTTAAAGTGGTGTCACAATTTAATAAGGTTTAACCCTTTTTTATTTTAATTAAATAAAGTGACTAGAAATGCCTATGTGGCATTCTTTTATTACTTGAACATTATATCTGCAAGTAAACCCATATGTTTTTATATATTCTGAAAGGTATGATCAAATGTGATTTTTGAGAGTTGGAATCTACTCAAAAACTTTTGTGGTTGAATTTTGAAAAATATTTGAATACAGAAAAGCTTCTGCCTTGTTATTTTTACCATGTGTGATCTACAATTCTAAATGGTTTGAATCCATCGGGCTTGGATTAAGCATTCCAATACCTTTCTGACAAAATTGATTTCATGCTATTTGGTTTAGCAAAACTCCCTGAATTGATTTTTGAATCAACAGATAGAACTAGTGTTTGAGTTTAAATGAAAAATCTAAGTTTAAACTAACTGGGTTGCGCGGGAGAGTTACTGGGCCGGCCCACTACACACAGCATGAGTGGGGGATACTGACATATGGGGTCCACAAGTCAGTGGAACTAACTAAATGAAACAATATCTATGAATCTGAGCCTTACGATCTAATTCTAATCTAATGGCTGAGGGTCGTCATTGACGACGAGCTACTCTGGCGAGGAACTAACCCTAACGTGGCCAGTGGGGTTCTGGGGCGGCTCACCGGGGCTCCGGCGATGGTCGGCGACGGGGGTGAATGACGAAGTCGACGACGGCGGTTCTCCTGGTACCGGCAGCTCCTCCTGGGGCGGCTCCAATCGACGGCTCCCTTCTCCTCCAGCAGCAGCAGGCTCCGGCCAAATTGCGGCGAGAGAGAGCTCGCCTTGCTCTAGGAAGAAGTGGGAAGGATCAATGCGAGGTGGGGAGTGAAATGGTGTGGAGGAATCGAGCTGGGGAGGCCTCCTTTTATAGGCGAGCAAAAGAGGCAGCACGGCGTGGGCTGAGCTCGTCGGAGGCGACGGTATAGGCGGCTATCGGCATGGCTGAGTCTAGGGGACGGTGCGCTGTGTCCTGGGGATCATTGCTAGTGTGAAGGCGAGGCGTAGGGTGGTGGGGTTTGGTCGGGAACTTGCGGTGCTATGTGTGGTACCGACGGCGAACTTCGCGGCGTGCAGCGGCTACGGGGTACGGTCGAGGAAACGAGCATGTCTAGTGGTCTCCTGGGATGGTGAGGTTCGTGCTGGCGGGCGGCAAGGGCTCGAGGTGGTCAGGTTGTCCTTGTGGTGGCACGGCAGATGCCATGGGTAGGCTAAAGTATGGGGCCAATGGATGCTAGAGGGATCCGGGGAGGGAAGATGTCGTGATTTCTACACTCAAGTGTCCTGCTAGTAAATCTCTATTCCTCTTCTCAATTAATACAAGTGCTCCTAGAGCTGGATCATAGAGAGGAAGAAAACTAATACATGAGCCTAACAGCGTTGAATGAATCGATCCCCCCTCAGGAGCCCGCGTCCCCCCTTATAAAGGGGTTCCTGGGTTCCTTCTAAGGCTGACGTGGCAAGCATATCCTTGGAATATGCTTGTCCCAATATGGTAACTCGGCGGCTTCCTTTCTGTGTCCCCCTTCTATCGGCGGCAATGTTCCAGAAACCTTCACATGCGCGCCTCGGGCTCCCTCACTGTCACCTCCGTGACGTTCGTCTGCCCTTCTGCTGCTCTGCTCCTTGTCCTTTGCGCTTGGCTCTGTTTAGATTCCTCCTTGCCATTAACTAGGGTTTGACTATAGGCACTTCCTTCTCCTGCAAGCGTCGCGTTATTCGGCCTTGTCTCGCATAACTCGGCTTGGCCTTCACCTGTATTTGTATTAGTCAGAGTCATTCGGCCGACTTAACTCATATGTCGGCCGGACAAGGCATCACTCATTCTACATTTGTCTTGGCCCTTCTTATCTCGGCCGACTCTTACATGATTCGGCCGACACAATAAGTAATTCGGCTCACGACAAGGGAGATTCCTTTCGTCTTTCCCCTGTCTTGACCCTATCCGGGGTCACCTCCCCAACATTAGTCCCTGAAGCTGGTGTGGTCCTGCCGGAAACCTCGGCCAGGCCACATCAGTTTCCCAACATTCTTCTCTCTTTCTTTCCGAGATATTTCTCTCTGTTCGAGGTATCCACGTGGCTTCCTGGGTACGCCTCTTCCTACGTGTACCACTCATCATTGCTCTTCTAGTTTTTTGTTCCTCTACAGTACCCACTGACAAGCTCCAATGATTACTGCGCCCGTCGCATCGGCACAGTGACGCCTCGAGTACCGCATCAGTCAGTAAGCCCGATCCTCTCATGTGCCGTGTGGCCTAAGGTGTGGCTCCACTAGCCTCGCACAGTTTCGCGATACACGCGATTATTTGGATATCATGGCGTAGCCACGATCCCACAACGGTTACCGTGGCGCGTTTATAAAGAGGGGAGAGGGGTTTGGGCAGTTCACTTTTCCCCTTCCGCTCTCCCTCATCTTCTTCCCCGCGCCGCCACTCTTCTGCGCATTCCTGTGCTCTCGCCTTCATCGTCCTCCTCGACAGTCACGCCGCCGTTCTCCGGCTACCGCGACCTCACCGCCGTGTTCTTGTTCTGGTACTCTCATCAGTGAGTTCTCCAACTGTATCACCGCTAGGTTACCGTGCTAGGAATGCCACTATTTTCTAGATTCCCTATGGCGGTTCTTCTCCTGCTCCGTCGCCGTGCTTGTTTGCACCACGACGGGGACCTGTTCCTCTAGGCCCTTCTCTGCCGCTATTTTCTCCTCCGTCGACTCCTCCGACGAGCCCATGTCCAGTTCCGCTAGCGGCGCCGTCGTCGGGGAAGATGACTTTGCGTCTGGCCCCGAGCGTGGTTCCTAGCAAGGTTCCTCCATTACCCGTCGTGAGGTAGAATGGTTAATTAGGACGCGCCAAATTCCTGCCAAGGTAAGTTGTCGCCTACCCGACAAAGAATCCTCGCCCGTACTCAACGAGGGTGAGTACGTGGTTTTTATGTCTCATTTTGCTCGGGGATTCGGCCTCCCTCTCAGCGATTTTGCCAAGGATTTCCTAGATTACTTCGGCCTTCAGCCGCATCATTTGCAGTCTAATGCCGTTGCCTCTCTGTCGGCTTTCATCTCGGCCTCAGAGGGGTACTTAGGCCTCTGGCCTTCCGTACATGTCTGGTCCAAGTTTTTCCAGATCCGAACTAATGTAGTGCCAGAAAATCCCTTTATCCTTCTGATAAATCTCTCACTCAATGTGGGGCCGCGTCCATAACACCCCGGCGAAATTCTGAGTTTCCCCGTGTCGCTGGCCTCGAATCTTGCAAGAAGTGGCATAGATCTTTTTTCTATGTCAAAAATACTGGGAAGGAGGACAAGATTCAGCTCCCAGCATTTTCCATCGGTCCCCCTTCTAAGAAGAATTGGAACTATAATCCAAGGAAGAGCAACGCCCTTGCCGAGGCATTCGAGATCCGGCTCAAGGAACTGATTCGGTCCGGGCTTTGTGGTGAGGATCTGATGACTGCTTTCATCAGCAGCCGAATATGCCCCTTCCAGCTCCGCTCTCACAAACTCTGCTACATGAGCGGACCTCTGGATCCCAACCGTGTATCCATAGTCGAGCTTGATAATTATCTCATATACAAACGTGTCCAGGCTATCTTCAAGACCGATATGCCAGAGGAATGGGAATGGGGATTAAAGCCCTTTAGTCGCAAGAATCCCCCTCCTCGGGTGAATTTAAACATTAAAGTTAGTCTTCCATGCCACTTTCTTGAGTGTTCTTTTACTTATTCGAACCTATTTCTCTCGCAGATATTTACAGAGCAGAAGACGGAAGATGCCGAGGTTTTGGCTCTTCCTTGGACCGCTGACCGTAATACTCCGGATACTGGGGAGCCTGACTCGGAGGAGTTTGTCCCTAAGTCGGATGTTGCTCTTGCTCGCGTTCGTGGTAAAACCTCGGCCCACGCAGATGAAGGTGACTCGGACGACGTCTAAATTCTAAAGGTAGTTGCCGCGGTGCCTATCTCTTATGCATTTCCGGCTCCTTATTTCCCAGCTAATCCGTCTGGTCAGGTGCACGACGCCGAACCTCTTGCTTCTCAAGCTCCTGCCGCTTCGACAGATCCTTCCGGTGCTGCCCCCAAGAAACGAGTCAAGAAGTCTTCGCAGCATATTTCGAGGCGTAAGACCATGCCTGGGGTTACTGGGTGAGTTTATTTTCATTTGTATTTCTTGTTTCTCTCTTTCTATCTTTTGATTCAACTCTTTTTCTCTTGCAGAGCTCCTCTCTACGCGAAGCCAAGCGGTCCGAGTATGACAAGCCATGCTACTCGGCAGCCTTCTCTTCCGCCTCCAAAAGATACTCGGGTTCCCAGTCCCTCTCGTGCTGACTCTCCTCCTGCGCCGACCCATACATCGCTTCACCGAGATGTACCCACTGCTCCCACCGTTAATGCCGACATAACGCCGCCACCAGATCACCTGGTTGAGCCTGTTGCCCCTCTTCAGACCATCGAGGTTTCCCCAAATGATCCTTTGACCACTACGATCCCAGCTGCTACTCCCGCTCCAACCGAAGATATCACCATCTCGCCCCCTTGGAAACTATAGTTCGTCCTGCCCCCAAGGGCGCGATTCCTAGTGCTAAGGTCATTGCCCCTGCCGACGCCTCTCCTAAAAGTAGGAAGGTTGTTGTTACTAAACCCTCAGCATCTCAGAAGGGGCCAACTAGCTCTTCCCAGCCCAGCATAGCTGATGTACTTCGCAAGGGAGCTTCCTCTTCTAAGCCTGGCGTCGTCCCTGCTGCCGACACTCGACTTACTCTTCACAAGAGTCCGGCAACGGCGGTAGTTACCCAGCAGGCCCGAGGTAAAGTGTTGACCTGTACTGGGAGCGGGAACAGTCTCGGCTCTTTGGTGGAGTATGCCAATAACTAGAATGCCGCCGATCAACTTGAAGGTAATCCGAGTAGCCAACCATTTCAGCTTTCTAACATCAGCAGTCGCTTGCATATGGCTGCTAAGATTATCCTTGACAGTGACAAGATGAATGAGGTAAACGCTTTCGTTGATAATTTGTCTACTATTTAGATGGTATTATATACACACTAGTCCCCGAAGCTTGCAATCGGATAACTTGTTGTTCCTTTGGAAGCTTGGTCAGGCTCCGAATGCACTTAAGCTCGGATCTGTGTTAGCTCTGAATATCCAGCCACCTAGATTCGAGTTAAGTTATACTTGATTCAGATTTGTGTTAGATCTGAATATCCAGCCACCTAGATTCGAGTTTAGTTATACTTGATTCGGATCTGTGTTAGCTCTGAATATCCAGCCACCTAGATTCGAGTTTAGTTATACTTGAGTCGGATCTGTTTTAGCTTTGAATATTCAACCACCTAGATCTGAGTTAAGTTATACTTGATTTGGATCTGTGTTAGCTCTGAATATCCAGCCACCTAGATTCGAGTTAAGTTATACTTGATTCGGATCTATTTTAGCTTTGAATATCCAGCCACCTAGATCCGAGTCAAGTTTTACTTGATTCGGATCTGCCTCAACTTTGAATATCCAGTCTGGTAACTTTCTTTTGTATTTAGGTTGCCCATGATCGGCGGACAGCCGAATTTCAAAGGTTGCTCTTCGCCCACAAGAAACTACAAGAAAAATATGAGAAGGTTGTTCCTGTCGTGAAGAAAACTGGTAATTTAACTAATCTGTGTACTGTTCCTTAGTCCGTAACAGTTTTGGCTTGTCGGGCTAATCCATTCTTCGCTGGCGTGCAGCTAGTATCAACAATCTGAATACCCGCCTTACCAAGAAGGTTGACGCTCTTGAAGGTTGGTTCCTATTTTTTGGTTTTTTAACTTTTTAATTCTTTGTCTGAGATAAATATTGGGTTTCTTACAACCTTCCGGCTTTGGTATAGCCGAGCTACAAACACTTGCAGCATCACATCAAGAATGCATACCTATGCCTGATATGATGCTGCAATTTTTAGAACAAGCTGCCACTCATTCGGCGCAACTCAAAGAAAAGGATGATGAGATAACTCGGTAACGCGCCGAGGTTGAATATATCAAGCTTTCCCAGAAGTCTGAATTGGAAAAGGCTGATCAAGAATTCTCTAAAGAAAAGAATCGACTAAGCCTGCAGTTGCAAAAAGATAAGGAACTTCTTGACGCTGTCGAGCTAAAGAACTGGGCGATGAGCGAGGAAATCACTCGTTTCAGGAAGAGTAGGGCCGATTGGTCCCTGGATCTCCAGAAAATGTTGAGTTATATCCATCGTAAGTTTCCGCACGTGGCCGAGTTATTTTCTTCTCTTTCTTATTTTTAACTGATATGATTCGTGTAGATCATTTTCTAGAAGCAAAACCAGTGAGCTCTAAGGCTGTGATTGCTGCTCGTCAGCGCCGAGGTGTCCCCGTTGACTCGAGTCAAGAATACTCGATGGAAGATTTCCTGATTGCCATCGGTGCTGCTATTGGACCAATGAAAATTGTGGGAAGAGATCTGGTGCAAGCAGCTATCCGGGCCTACCATGTTCTTTGGCCGAACACCTCTGGAACGCCTGATATTGATGAAGTTGAAGTACTCGTGGCGATGTTAATGGCATCTCAGACCCAACTAAATCTCTGGAGGGAATCTGCTGGAAGGGTTGGTGCTGATATGGCACTTACAGCCGTTTTGTCTTGGTACGAGGACATCTCTCTCGATACTCTGATGAATCTGTGCACTGGCTCTCCTTGGGTTGCGAATCCGGAGTTTGCCGCTCGCCACCAAGCTCGTGCCTTCCAGCTTATCGAGTATGCTGACGTGCATAATTGGATCGAAGGGCCGAGTTTTCTTCCCAATACGGCGGATGATGTCGAAGCTGAAGATGCATCAGGTGATGACTCGCCCGATCAGGATGAATTAGAGGGTGATTTGGATAATTCCCGCGATTCAAACGACCACTCGGATGAGGATGGTGACGCGCGATCGTCCTCTAAAAGGACTGAAAACTCTCGAGCTCAAACTGATGTCCCTTAGCAGCCGGGGCTTGCCTCCGAGGTTACTATGGATTCTATTGAAGCCGAGGTAACTTCGGCTGAGGCACCAACTACCTCGAAGCGCCTAGTTCCTGAGGATACCCTTATGAAGGAGACCGAGGTCTCTCCGCCAGCGTCCGAGATACCCATGCCCGATGCTCCTGACAATTCTACTGCCCCTTAAGGGTTGTTCAGCCTCTTTTGGTGTTTATGCTTGAAAAACTTCAGTTTGTTTTAAGTCCCCGATATGCCGGGCATATGATGTCTGTGAAACACTTATCCGTCTTCTGGTGTGATGTGAACCTTTTTGCCTTGTGCCGCTGAGGCATTGGTGATGGTAACTATTGTCATGTCATCTAAGTGGATCTGTTTGCTTCACATCTCTGCTTTGCGCAATTTTAATTTCGTAAAGCCGGATCATGTTCTCCCATATGGCTAACATTTATTCGGCACCTATCTTGTTTGCCCTCTGTAACCTTGGTTGTATAGTTGCTGAGTTCATAATTTTTACTTGGCGTATAATGCTCTCATCTCATAGGTTGGATTTTATCCCTTATTATACTTCAACTTGCTGAGGTTGTTATCCTTAGAATTTGTTGGTTGTTTCCTCCATGTTATTCCTTTGAGGATCGAGGCAAACTTACATTGCATCTTACTAGTTATGAGCAGCAAATTGGTGTAGTCCCCGAGTTTCTGCTGAAGTTATCGAGCTTTTATATGTATGGGAAAAATTAATGGGTAGAGTGAGTCATTCCCGAGTTATCACTTGGGTTGCTGAAGGTTCACATCTGTTCAGAAAACATTGAATGACATGAAACAGTCCCTAAGTTATAAACTGGGTTGCCAAAATATAATTCATAACTTAATGAAGAGAACATCACGGGGCAGTCCCCGAGTCACTGCTCGGGGTGCCGAGGTTTAATACATAGTTCAAAACGAGAAACAATCATGGGGCAGTCCCCGAGTCACTGCTCGAGGTGCCGAGGTTTAATACATAATCCAAAATAGGAAATAACATGGTGCAGTCCCCAAGTCATTGCTCGAGGTGCCAAGATTTACTACATAGTCTTTAAAAAATAGAAACAACATTGTGCAGTCCCTGAGTCGCTGCTCGAGGTGCCGAGGTTTAATACATGCTTGATACTCCAACTTGACGCGTCACATCACGACATACAACATGTGGCTTCTAAGTGTAGAACGGGCGAAGTAAGGCTATGTTCCATGGTCTCTTTGATTCGTCTCCGTCCTTATTTGCCTTATTCTTCTCTGGTGGATGAGCGTCGATCAGGTAATATGCATCATTATACAATGCTTTACTCACGATGAATGGTCCTTACCATAGGGGTGAGAGTTTGTGCATGCCGGCTGTGCATTGCACTAGCCAAAGAACCAAGTCTCCTTCTTTAAAAACTCTTGGATTTACCTTTTTTCTATGGTATCGTCTGAGGTTTTGCTGATAAACAGCTGATCTTGATAATGCCAATTCCCTTGCTTCCTTTAGCAGATCCACATTGTCTTTCCATGATACTTCGTTTACTTCGGCCGTTGTGTATTGGATTACTCTTGGCGAGTCATGCATTATGTCGGCTGGAAGCACAGCTTCTGCCCCGTATACTAGAAAGAACGGGGTATACCCTGTCGACCTGTTTGGGGTGGTCCTGAGGCTCCACAGTACTGCTGGAAGCTCCTCAATCCAGCATCCTGCCGACCTTTGTAGTGGTTCGATAAGCCGGGGTTTTATTCCTGACAATATCAGTCCATTTGATCTTTCTACCTGCCCGTTTGATGCTGGGTGAGCCACCGAGGAAACATCTAGTATTATGTGTTTTTCTTGGCAGAATCTAGCAAAGGCTCCTTCAGCAAAATTTGTGCCATTATCCGTGATAACACTGTGTGGATATCCATATCTCAAGATAATATCTTTTAGAAATTTTACCGTTGTTGGTCCATCACATTTTCTTATTGGTTTCACCTCGATCCACTTTGTGATTTTGTCCACCATGACTAGAATGCGAGTCATTCCGCCTCGTGCTGGCTTGAACAGACCTACCATATCCAAGCACCATACAGAAAAATGCCAAGTGATTGGTATCGTTTTAACTCGGACGAGGGCAGATGTATCTTGCTGTTTTATCTCTGGTAACCATTACATTTTTCTACTAATTCTTTTGCCTCCTTTAATGCCATCGGCCAATAAAATCCATGCCTAAAGGCTTTGGCCACTAAAGCTCTGGACGAGGCGTGATTCCCGCATTCTCCCTGATGTATATCCATGAGTATTTCCTGCCCTTCTGCCGAGTTAACACATCTTTGTAGTACGCTCATGACGCTTCTCTTATACAGCTCATTGTTTATGATTGTGTAAGCTTTTGCTCTTCTTACTATTTGTCTAGCCAGTACCTCATTACTCGGCAAGATTGCCTCCTTAAGGAATGAGAATATGGGTTGCGCCCATATGGGTGTGATTTTCTCTGGGATAATTTCACTATCGATTTCCATATTTTCCGCTGACATAACAGCTTCGGGGTTTTCTGTGTTCGCTCGTGCGATAGTCGGGTTCACCTTTAGAAAACCCGGGTCACATTCTTTGTCGATTTCCATTGGCACACTTCCTTCTATCAGTTCTACCGAGATACGAATTGACTCGGATTCTGGTGATGGTGTAATCGATGGTTTTCTCAGGTTCTCTAGGGCAATACCCGGGGGAATTGACTGTCTGGTTGATCCGAGTTTTGGCAGTGTGTCTGCAGCGTCATTTTCCGCCCGAGGTATATGGTGAAACTCGCATCCATCGAAATAACCACTAATTTTTTGCACATGAGATCTATATAGGGCCATATTCGCATCTAGTGCGTCCCAATTGCCTGATACTTGTTGTACTACCAGATCTGAATGCCCATAGCATAGGATACGATTTATACCAATCTCTTTTGCCATTTTTAACCCATGGACGAGTGCTTCATACTCGGCTACATTGTTTGACGCGGCGAAATGTATCTACAACACATACTTCAGCTGATCTTTTTTCGGCGAAGTTAATACTATCCCTGCCCCCAAGCCATTTCTCATCTTGGATCCGTCAAAATGCATTGTCCAATAATTCGGATATGGTAATGGTGGTTCATATTGTACCTCGGCCCAATCCACAAAGAAGTCGGCCACTGCCTGAGATTTAATTGCATCTTGCCTATCGAATTGCGGAGCATAAGGTGATAACTCGATTGCCCATTTTGCTATTCGTCCACTTGCATCTTTGTTGCTCAATATCTCGGCTATGGGCGCTTCACAAATCACTTTTATTGGATGCTCTTTGAAGTAATGTTTGAGTTTTTTCGCCGACATGTATACTCCATAAGCCATCTTCTGGTAGTGCGGGTAGGTTTGCTTTGAGGCCGATAATACCTCGCTTAGGTAATATACCGGCCTTTGTATTGACTTATCCCCTTTATTTCGCTCCACGACAACCACCACACTTACCACTCTGTTAGTGGCGGCTACATAAAGTACCATTGGTTCTTTTGATAATGGGGAAGCCAAGATCGGTGCTGTGACAAACATCTTTTTTAACTCATGAAATGCATTATCAGCTTGTGGTGTCCAGATGAATTTATCAGATTTTTTCATCAGTTGATATAGAGGTAATGCCTTTTCCCCTAGCCGACATACGAATCTACTCAGCGAAGCCAGGCATCCTGTGAACTTTTGTACATCGTTCAGACATCTCGGCATTTCCATCCTTTCAGCTGCTCGGATTTTAGTTGGATTTGCCTCTATACCTCAGCTGTACACGAGAAAACCGAGTAATTTTCCAGCCAGCACACCGAAGGTACATTTTTCCGGGTTAAGCTTCATCCAGAATTTTCTCAAGTTTGCGAATGTCTGCCGAATATCATCAAGGAGCATTTTGCTCTCTTTGGTTTTTATAACCACATCGTCTACATATACTTGTACATTTTTTCCTATCTGGTCATGTAGAGACTTTTGCATGCATCTTTGGTATGTTGCTCCTGCATTACGCAGGCCGAATGGCATGGTGCGATAGCAATAAGCCCCGTACGGGGTAATAAACGCAGTTTTTATTTGATCGGCCGGATTTAATGGTATCTGGTGGAAACCAGAATACGCGTCTACAAATGACAACAGCTCACAACCAGCGGTCGAATCAATGACTTGGTCTATCCTAGGTAAAGGAAAAGGATCTTTGGGACACGCCTTGTTTAGGTTCGTGTAATCGATACACATTCGCCATACGACAGCTACATTTGGGTCATCCTTTTTCTTTTCTACTAACACCGGATTTGATAGCCAATCCGGATGAAGCACTTCCATGATGAACCCGGCCGCAAGGAGCCGAGCTATCTCATCCCCTATTATTTTTCTCCTGTCTTCGGTGAAGCGGCAGAGAGGTTGCGTCACTGGCCTTGCTCCTGGCCTTACATGCAAAGAGTGCTCAGCCAACTACCTCGGCACACCTTGCTGGTCTTGAGTCGACCATGCAAAGATATCCCAATTTTCACGGAGGAAGTTGGTGAGATCGCCTTCCTATTTGGCATCTAGGCCAGCACCAATTGTGATGGAGCGCTCTAGGAACTGCTCATCTATCTGGATATTTTTCGTCTCTTTAGTCGGCTGGAAAGAAACACTTCCATGGGGGTTGGCTAATGCCGGCATATTCAGCTATGCCGACTGAGCCAGAGCCGCTACCTCCTGAATCCTTCTTTTTTCTCTTGCGATCACCAATGACTTGGCCAGGTTTGATCCGGCTGAAGCACATTCCATTGATTTTCTTTAATCTCCGGCTACTGTTATCACCCCCTGCGGGCCGGGTAACTTCATTTTCAGGTAAGTAATGTGGCAGTTGCTCATGAATTTAGCCAGTGCTGGTCGTCCGAGTAAAGCATGATAGCAACTTTCTAGGTCCACCACTTCAAACTCCAAGTTCTCCGCTCTGCAATTCTCCCTTGTGCCGAATAATAAATCTACTCGGACTTTCCCAATGGGTTCACATGAGAGACCCGACACTATTCCATGGAACGTGGTTCTTGTGGATTGTAACATATTCTGTGCTATTCCAAGTTTATGCATTGTGTCCTTGTACATAATGTTGATACTACTCCATTATCAATAAGTACTTTTGAGTATTTCAGATTAATGTTGGGTCCGACAAATGTCGGATCTAATACCAGTGCATACGACCCTGGATTCGGCATTATCTTCGGGTGATCCTTTATGCTCTAGGTTATTTCCTGATCGGACCAAGGCACGTATCTTGGTACTGCCGGCATAACAGCATTTACTTCCATATGTCTGCGTTGTACAATCTGCCTATCTAGTTGTTCTGTTGTGAACACACAATATGATTGATGATGCTCCCTGAATCATTACATCTGTTGTTCCCGGGGTTTGCCCTTCTATCTTGACCTTGGTTTATCACTTGATGCACTGCATCCCTCTGGTCCGAGTTATCATACCTCAGAGGAGGTGGTGGTAACATTAACAGCTGCGCATTTGCTCCGGTTAGCTGTGGCTGCTGCTGCTGATGTACTTGATGAGGAGGCGCCTGCATGCCCGCCGTGTTCTCCATTGCATTTTTCATCCAGGCACATTGACGAGTTGTATGATTTGCCGGCTTGGCCTGGTTTGGAGTGTGGAATTTACACGGTTGATCCAACATGGATTCAAACGTGTACTTCGGCCTCTCCTGCCACTGCTTCTTCTGTTCCGGCGTCCACTGCCTTTTCCCTTCATTCCTCGGCGTCCACTGATGAGGACCGTTCTTCTATCGCTGACTGTTTCCATGACCCGACTGATCTTGTACTACCGCTGCTACCTGATTGGAAGCATATCTGTAATCCGGCCTCTCCTCCCTTCTTCTACCTCAGAAATCGTTGCTCCTAGACGATTCGACTGCATCTCTTGCATATTGATCTTGATGATCCCGGTGCTCTGCCGACATTAATTCTGGTTGCGTCGGATCCCCTAAAGCCTTTGCCATAATACACTCCCATATCGGCAGCCTTGAGCAAACCAAGCTATCGCTTGAGACTCTATGACTCCTTCGCATGAGTTTCTGAGGTTACACCACCGAGTCAAGAATTCCCTATCTGTTTCATTCGGCTTCTGTTTGCACATAGCGAGCTACTAGGGCCTGTTTGGTCTCTTATAGGTACTGGTGAAATTGCTGACAAACATTTCTTCAAAATCTAACCAATAGTTGATACTGCCTGACGGCAAATTGTTCAGCCATACTCTGGCTGGTCCTTCTAGCATCTGCAGGACGTATCTCACCGCCCATCTCAGGTTTCCACCTGCTATTTTCACCGCTGTGGCGTAGTCAATCAACCAATCCTGTGGTTTTGTACTCCCGTTATATGTTTTAGTGCCCCTTGCCAATTGGAAGTTCGGCACCGGTGGTTCGCCCATGATCCGAGGTCCAAAACATGCCGGGCCAGGAGGACCCTATTCTTCCAATAACTCAGACCGATATAATCTGTCCATTTTTAGTCTTGCGTCACTTGATGTCAGGTTTCTGTAAATCACCCTCTCTTGTACCCCATAATGGTTATTCCCACCATTTTCTGCATACTCCATATCCGAGTAACCATCATTGTACCTATCATTTGCTTGATTATGGCGTGCTGGTCTCACTTCTCGCTCCTGCCGAGGTTCATACCTCGGCAGAGGATCTGGTGGGGGGTTTATCCTTCCCTCCACCGGGTTACCGTTCTCATGATTTCCCTTTCCGAGGTCCCCGTGCCCTTTGTTTGCACGGCCGGGGTTTCTATCTCCACTGTTACCTCGGCTGCCATTGCCTCTATTCTCATTGACCTTTCTGGCTACCGCCGGATCATATGGAACAATTTGCTTATTTCTTTTTCCCGAGGTCACCGCTCTATCTTTCCGCACGTTGTATCCGGGTGAGGATGCTGCCGCCGCAGATAGCGCGGGTGCTGCTCCTGCCGAATGAACCATGCGCGAAGCTCCCGGTCTTACCGGGTCAGCCCTAAGCATCTCCTCATTCTGTTGGTTCGCAATGCGCACCAGCTCATTTACTCTTTCTTGCTGTTTTTGCCGGGCTTCCCCGCTTAATCCTTCCAGCTCCAAAGCAGCGGCATTTGCCGCCCTTAGGTTCTTTGCCGGGGTACTATACCTCGGCAGTCCTAAATCGACTGAATCACCTTCACGAGCCTCATGCTCTTTGTTGATATCATTCATGAGGTTCTTTCCTCTTAATCTCAATTCATCTACTCGCTCAGGGGCCACATCAAGTTTGTTTGCCCTAGCGTACTCTCGCAAGGTCCTGTTCAAGGATTCCCGCAAGGCCGACACCTTTTTTGCCACTACCAGTACTTTTTGTCTAGTTTCTTCTAACTCCACTTGCGCGTTAGCCGGATCAAGTATCGGCGCCACAGGCATGGTTAGATTATCTATAGTTGCCTGAAGAATATTCTCTGGTCTCTCCAGAGGTGGCCATCTTACCCTTACCGCCTTTGGAGTCGTCTCCTGCGCCTCTGCTAACTTGCCTGCTGGAGGATCTACCTCGGTGGGTGTGGAGCTGCTTGCTTCGTGGCCACCTGTCCTCCTACCGCCAGGTCCTTGCTTGGTCCAGCGCCTGCTCCTTCTGCCTGCACTGTTCCTGTCACCATCACTTCGACTCTACTGACGGGGCGTGCGCCACGTGGACCATTAGCAGCACTGAGGGGAGGTTCTCCTGCCTCAATGACTCGGCGAGGATAGACGCACGAAGTGTCGACGCCGACGTAGACCTTGTGCGTGCCCAGGTTGATGAAGACACTGTTGCGCGGAGGCGCTTTCCTCCTGAAGCTACCCACGTTATCGCTGACATAGTCACAGAGATCAAATCTCTGGACTAAGCCAGAAACAACCCGCTCGCCGGTGTGGATGAAGTTTCCCGTCCGGATCTTGACTCCAGCTTGCACCACGGCTGGCCCCACGGTGGGCGCCTGTCATGGTGGTGGCACGGCAGATGCCATGGGTAGGCTAAAGTATGGGGCCAATGGATGCTAGAGGGATCCGGGGAGGGAAGATGTAGTGATTTCTACACTCAAGTGTCCTGCAAGTAAATCTCTATTCCTCTTCTCAAGTAATACAAGTGCTCCTAGAGCTGGATCATAGAGAGGAAGAAAACTAATACACAAGCCTAACGACGTCGAATGAATCGATCCCCCCTCAGGAGCCCGCGTCCCCCCTTATAAAGGGGTTCCTGGGTTCCTTCTAGGGCCGACGTGGCAAGTATATCCTTGGAATATGCTTGTCCCAATATGGTAACTCGGCGGCCTCCTTTCTGTGTCCCCCTTCTATTGACGGCAATGTTCCAGAAACCTTCACATGCGCGCCTCGGGCTCCCTCACTGTCACCTCCGTGACGTTCGTCTGCCCTTCTGCTGCTCTGCTCCTTGTCCTTTATGCTTGGCTCTGTCTAGATTCCTCCTTGCCAGTAACTAGGGTTTGACTATAGGCACTTCCTTGTCCTGCAAGCTTCGCGTTATTCGGCCTTGTCTCGCATAACTCGGCTTGGACTTCACCTGTATTTGTATTAGTCAGAGTCATTCGGCCGACTTAACTCATATGTCGGTCGGACAAGGCGTCACTCATTCTACATTTGTCTTGGACCTTCTTATCTCGGCCGACTCTTACTTGATTCGGCCGACACAATTAATAATTCAGCTCATGACAAGGGAGATTCCTTTCGTCTTTCCCCTGTCTTGACCCTGTCCGGGGTCACCTCCCCAACACGGGTTGAGTGGGAACGGCGCGTGCATGGTGGTGCACGTCGGCATGGTCGACAGCGGCGCGGGCACGACGTTTCCGGTGGTTCCTGTCTCTGTCTTCGAGCTAGGGCTGGTATAGAGGGGGCGGTGAGGCACGGGCAGCATGCCAAACAAGGTTGGTGCAGCTAGTTCTTCCTCTAGCTTGTTATCCACATTGGGGTGGCAAAGGGGCTCAGCATTGTCACCATTAATGGCTATGCCAAGCTCATAGTGGTGCTAGAGGTTGCTAACTAAGCTACATGATCCACTAAATGTCTGCTGTGAGCTAGAGAGGGGACAAGTTAGGCCAATTCACTGCTCATAATAGTGTTAGATGTTTGTTTGTTTTGTGTTTGCAAGGTGTTTGATGAAATGGCCGAAAGAACTTTAAATTTGAATTTTGGAATCAAACGTGGTGGGTTTGCTAGGCACATGCTAGGGAGTATCTGGTTAGTTGGATTAGTCAAGGGGCACTGGTTTGGTTGGGTTTTGAAAATGTGTGATCTTCACATACGATAAAGATTCAATTTTGAATTGTGATTTGAATGAGGTTGCCAAATATTTATGCAAGTTTGAAAGGTGGGCTTTGCTTCACTTTTACTTGGTCTTGCAAGGGGTGAAAAGAATTGGGAGAGTTTCTGTTTGAAATCTTGGACTAGAAACACTCAAAGTGACCTAGTGAGCAAGATTGGAAAAAATGACCATTTGCCTTAATTGATTTGTTTTTGAATTTCTCTTGATTTGTTTCTACATGGAATTATTTTATATGATGTTATATTCATATTTAAACCATTTCTTGCTTTTTAGGTTAATTACACAAGTTCATTCATGCATTTCTCTAATCATCGCATACACACATGCATTCATATGATTTTAATTAATCAAAGTTTTTGTTAACCCTAATTTTAGTGATTTAGAGTTTGATGATCATTGTTTTATATTTTTGGGATGTTACACAATATGCCGCAATGAAATAAGTTGTGGTCCTCCTGACGAGTCTGATAGACATTCTTCTCCTCGTCAGGGGAATTATCGAACGGTGAGGGGTCTAGCGGCGCTTCTAGCACATATTGCTTTTGTGCAGCAGAGAGGAGAATCCTCAAATTCATGGCCCATTCGGTAAAGTTGCTACCGTTCATTGCAAGTTTCTCTTTCTCCATGAACACATTGAAATTAAAAGCAGGTGGTGCCATCTACAACAGAATTTGTAAAGTTTATACTAAGTTTATGATAGATTGAGTTGAACTAATCCACATTACGAATGAACTCCCACTCAAAAACGACATCCCTCATGCCTTTTTGGTGATTACATGAACCAAATCCATGACACCAAGTCCGATCATCACGTGAGTCGGTGTAGCTTCAAAGGCGAGCATCAAATGGGCATCATATCTACTATATGACTCTTGCTTAACCTTTCGATCCGTGTTCCGAGGCCATTTCTGTACATGCTAGGCTCGCCAAGTAAGAACCTTAGTATTCGCGTGTGTAACTGTCTTACACCTGAAATATTGTTGTGGATCCAAGAACACCCTATCATCACATGATGACTTGGAGCAAGGAAACATAATCGATGCATAATAAAGGAAGAACACATTCTTATATTGATATTTAAATGAGGGATCATCTTATTATACTAATAAAACGCCAAACACACAATATAAGATGCTATCAAACATCACATGTTTATAAGTGAAATGATATGGTTCCTGCATATGATCTCTATCATGTGCACCATGGTATGATCACTATCATACCTCTATGTGTAAGGCCAAGGTCTATGGAACTTACACGTTATGTGTGTTGCAAGAGTATCATCTCATACTTCTACTTACAACATCACCATATCATAACACTAGCCCAACAACAATCTAAACTAGACGCCTCAAATTTATCCATTGCAAGTTTTACGTGGCTTAGGGCTTTCGAAGATAGAACCGTTCTTACCTATGAACATGAACCACAACGAGGATAACCAAATTATTGACAACTCGTTGCAAATTAGATATTGACTATAGTAGGAGAGACATACACCCGCTAGCCACTTATGCAAACTAGTTGCATGTCAAGCGTGGAACAGGTCTCATGTGCGAGGACATGTAAGGTTTGTCCGGGCCGCTTCATCCCACTATGCCACCAATATCCAAAATACAACTAAGAAGCAATAACATGATCATCATCGCCCACATACTCATATGTGTACTACCCATGTAAAGCATCTAGGGCTCGTAGAAAACAAAAATTTTCCTACAATGGGAACAACTATGTACCAAGATCTATCTACTAGATACAAACAACGGGCGGATGTATATCCGTAGAGAACATACCCTTTAAGACCGACAAAGCTTAACGATTTAAACTCGTGGTTGATGTAGACGATCTCTTGCTGATATCAAGATCGAGAGGAAGTCCTTAGCACCGCAACTTAGCGGTGCATCCGTGCTCGCACACACGTCCGAGGCACCGAGCAACCTCCGCCTCCTCGCTCCAGCGATGCAGCGGAAGCACAACTCTTTCTTGCCGAATATCCACCAGGAACATCTATCTCGCTAGTCCGATACCATGGGGGATAAATACTAGAGGGGGAGAGAGATCCTTCATATAGGAGGAGGGGGGCACCTTTTATAGAGAGATCCTTCATACTAGAGGTGTGAGTGAGAGAGAGAGAGGAGAGGTGGCTCCTTTTATAGGAGGAGGGGGGCACCCAAGGGGGTGGCCGCCGGCCATGGGGGCTGCCCCTCCCCACCTCCATTCATGTGGGTGGACACTCCACTCACTCAAATGCCTTTCAATTCCCTCCACTCAAAATCCCACTCAAATTCCCATTAAATTTCCACCAAATTTAATGCAAACTCTCATTAAATAAAACTCCTTTTATTTATTCAGAAATGTGTAAATTACTTTAATGACAAACATTCACATATAACCCCTTGCTAGTATTTCATTTCACATGCAAAAACACTTTCTGCAATTTCACGTGAAAACCTGTTTCGGTATCTAGTGAAATAAATTCAAGCGCTTGTTATTCTTTCTGGCATGAAACTTTTGCTCCATATGGATGACGGTGTCTCTTAAGTGAGTCACCCCACGGTTCGTGAATAATGTGGACATGATCGAGACCCTCCTCCGATCAATAATCAGAAGCGGGATCTAGAGACCCATACTGACTCCCACACATTCATCGATGACTTTCTTGTGATCGTCGGAACCTTTTACGCTAGTATCTTAATCCCTTTGTTTCGTGATATATTACATGTCCGAGATTCGATCATTGGTATCTCCATACCTAGTTTAATCTCATTACTGACATGCACTCTTTTCTCGTTCCCATGATATAACATTCTAGTGATCAAATCACTTGCTTGCAAGCTAACCAATATGATATCACCGAGAGAGCCAAAGTATATCTATCCATCATCGGGATGAACAAATTCCACTCTCGATCCATGGGCCTCAACATAACACTTTATTAGTTCTGAACCCATCTTTATAATCACCCTGTTACGGTGTGACGTTTGATGTTATCAAGAAACTCTTCCGGTGTTAGTGATTGACATGATCTCATGGTCTAAGGATTAGGATCACTTCATAAGTTGTTATAGCAATATAAACTCAATGACTTTGATCGTAATGCTATACTTCAGATGAATGTTCATCACACCATTACACTAATGTTGTGATCTCGTTATTAACAACATCCAATGTCCATGATCAGGAAACCTTGATCATCTTGTTAATCAATGAGCTAGTTTATGAGAGAGGCATAACTAGGAACTTTCTGTTTGTTTATTAAACACACATGTATTAACGTTTTCGTATTAATACAATTATAGCATGCAAAATAAACATCTATCATATACTTGGAATATACATAATAAATACTTTATTATTGCCTCTTAGGGCATATTCCCTTCAGTTATGTGGTATGCTCCTATAATACATTTTACACAATATGCCAAGATAAAAAGAGCACCAACCAAAACAGTGATGTCCGCTTCAATGCAGCAGAAGACAATGGGCAAAAGACAACGTATTATGGGTTCATAGAGGAGATATGAGAACTTGACTATGGACATAATTTTAAGGTCCCCTTGTTTCGGTGCAAATGGGTAAAGCTGACAGGAGGAGGGGTCGAGGTAGACAAGAAGTACAGAATGACAACAGTGGATCTCAACAATCTTGTGTACTTAGACGAACCATTCGTCTTAGCCAATGATGTGGCTCAGGTTCTATGTGAAGGACATGTCTACGAAACCAAAAAAAAAGCAAACAAATACATCACACGATGAGCCAAAGCGTCACATAGTTCTTTCAGGGAAAAGAAACATCGTGGGAGTGGAGGACAAGACAGACATGTCAGAAGATTATAATAAGTTTGATGAAATTCCACCCTTCAAAGTGAAGACTGACCCAACCATCATGTTAAACGGTGCTGATACTCCATGGTTACGGCCGACGCGATCATAAGATTGACTATATGTATTAAATGAACCATTTTTTGGCACACATATGTGTCTCAACATGGAAATCAATGTCATTTTTCTTTCGTTAATACTATATGTATTAAATGAGCAATTTTTCTTCCCGCCATTTCTTCCCGCCATTTTTCTTCCCGCCATTTCTCACTATATATATGTAGAATTGGCCTCCATTGTCATTGCACATCTCTAGACTGATATCTGCAACCTCATCACTCTTTCCCATGGCTTCCACCGTACCACTAACCCCCAGGGAGGCGGAGGCGCTTTGTGCCTCGAACTACCCCTACTCGTCGGGCTATTGTGTCCCTGTCGGCTGGATGCTGAGCACCGGAGGAGTGCCGGTTCCTCCTGTCCCTCTAGGTGTGGCGCGCCGGATGGCCATCACGAACCACTACTACTTCGATCTCACGCCGGAGCAACGGAGGAATCCCAACTAGCATCCCGACTATTTCTCGACTTAGGAAGCCTTCTTCGGGGATCGGCGTGAGAGGGCGCTCAACAGGCATGAGGAGGACGACTCACCTCTTCCAAACTTCAACGAGGCCGGACGTCGGCTGTGTGGCACGATCGGACTCTCCAGAGCATCATGGCCTATGACACGGCCGCCGACTCTAAACCCCACCAGCGCTACCCTCAAGTCCAGCCCACGCGTACTTAGCCTTCAAGGTTTAACTACAGTGACCCCGATGATGACAGCGACGATGGCCGCGGCGAGTACGACGACTACAGTGGCGAGTATTACAGGTGTAGGCAGGAGCATGACTGAATCACTCCAACATTCCAAAACAAGTTCGGCTAATTGTGACTTAATCTGTCCATGTATCTTAATTTTCAGTTCTTCTATGTATCTTAATTTTTAGTCGTTCTTGATGTAACTTGCTGTTAGTTAAGTTATATACTTTAATTCCAATTCTATCGTAATAAAATTTTCTTCACGCTCATTATTTCCCGCCCTTTTCCTCCTACGCATTCTGCCCACCCTTTCACATTTGTTACTACTTTGAATAGTTAGAATTTTATTTTTAAAAAACAAAAAATGTTTTAGGATTAATTATTCAAATGCAAACACTTTTCATGTTGAAAGTTTTTTGAGATTCCAAAGTATACAAAAGATGCTAAATTTAAATATCCAAACAATTCAAAAATGTTAATAGAAAATAAAATATGATTTGCTCTAATTATTTTTCATTTTCTAAAAATAGGGTTAGATTCATTTTCAGATGCTTAATATTTCTTAAGTTCAAAGTTTTAGGGTTTGACTATTTTTTTTGTCTTAATTGAATAATCGAAATTCATATGTAAGTGTTTTCATCATTTTGAAAATTTTCATCTACACTAACTATATTTTTTTATATGAATGGATAGATCTTATTTTTCTGAAAATTATAATATATTATTCATATTTTTCTGAGTTGAAATGAAAAAGATATAAATTTTCTAAATTCTATCCTATTTTTGGGAATTAAAAATGCCCCCCCCCCCCTTTAACACCGGTTCCAACCACGAACCGGTGTTAAAGGCCACTTGCCCAAAAGCGATATCAACTCCATACAGCCATGGAAGTACGGGAAGAATCTCGTCAAGAAAGAGGAGCTCAATAATGCACCAACAAAGATGCGAAGATTGCATAAGTGGTACCTTAATTTCTGCAAGACAAGAAAGGAAGAATGGACCACGGCGCATATAAGAGATCAGATTTTCTTGTGCGGAGACGACGAGATCACCTTCAACATTTAAGACTTGCATTTTTTATTCAATCAGAAGGAACTCGACAAAGCTTCCATCAACCTTTATTGTGTGTAAGTACTATTTCTGTAATTTCTATCTCAGCTCATTCAATTCATTAATTGCATGTATATATATGCTCACCATATATGTATATACTATTATGCAGGAAAAAGGTTATGAAATGCATGAAAGGAGGCCCTTTTGACATTGGGTTCGTTGACCCAAATAGAGTTCATAAACAAGTGGTAAAACACAAACCCGGGCAAACAGAAGATTTCTTGCTAAGGTCTTTACTGAGACAACAAACCAAAAGGGAAATACTATTGTCTTACAACTTCTCGTGAGTATTACCATTTCTTGTACACATTCTGTTTCGGCTTACTCGATGTTAAGTGTAACTGATGATGAGTTATGCATGTGCAGGTTCCACTTTATTCTGCTAGTCATTCAAGTTGACACAGGAAAAGTCCTTGTCATGGACTCAGCACGAAAATACCAAGAGCTATGGGCAGATTTTAAAGAGATGCTCCATAGGTAATTTCAATCATATTATCGCACTAGATCGGCGACTTTCATGACAACAAGTAATTAATTACTCCTTTATCCATTTTCTTTGCCGGACAGGGTTTGGAAAAGGTTCACGGGCAGGGCCGTGGGTGAATGGTCAGAAGAACTAAAATTTGTAGATCAAAATGTAAGTAATACTATCCAGCTAGGTTTGCGTATCTCTTTGATTCTGCTTTCAATTCCATTATATCATGCTTTATTGATTATTATTTTGATTGAACTCTCTATTCTCGTAAAGTGCGCGCAGCAGGGAGCCGGCAATAACTTGTGTGGATACTACGTTTGTGAGTTCATTCGCAACACGATATGTGCAACGGGCCAAGCCGCACTAGAACAACTTAGAGTACGTAAACGAAGTACACAACATAATTTTATTACCATCAGTTGTGTTGAGTTTTATTATTATATATATTGACCCCATTTTTCATATATATTTAGATCGAACGGATGAGGGACAAACTCCTACCATTTGACCGTGTACGAGCCATTCAAGAGGAATTGGCGGGGTTCATACTTGATGAGGTCGTCACGCCAGGCGGAGCTCTTTAGATATTCAAAATGAACGTGTATGGAGATGTTATATTGTATATGTTAGATGTATATATTTGTATATTGTAGTTTCCCCATATGTTAGGGGCCTTCCTCATATTTGCACCTGTACCTGTACTATATATTGTGGCCTTTGGCCCCCCAGAGGAATACAAGTTGCATATTCCTGACATGGTATCAGATCTAGGTTAGACTCCTCCTAATCGCAACTTCGTCGCTGCAGCCGCTACCATCCCTGTCGCCGACGGCCTTGCCGTCGTCGCCGCCGCCGGTCGCCGCCTAGTTCCTGGCCGTCGTTGCCCGTTCCGTCTCCTGATCCGGATCAGTTCCAGATCCCGATCAAGCAGTACTCAGTCTCTAGTTTGTCTCCAGATCGATCTGGGCGACCACCACCCGCCCGTCTCAATCGAGGGGCCTCCAGATCCCTGTCGCTCGCCTGGCCCGCCTCCTGCCTTGATCTCCACAACGCGCCTTAATCCCGCCTCTCGCCTCGCGCGCGCGCCCGCCTCCTGCCTCGCGCGCCCGCCAGTCTCCCGCCTCGCGGCCTGCCAGCGCTCGCCCCTCCAGCTCCTCGCGCACCCCTCCAGCTCCTCCCGCCTCGCGCGCCTGCAACCCTCCAGCTCGCGCGCCCGCTAGATCGCTAGCTCGCGCGCCCGCCAGATCGCCAGCTCGCGCGCCTGCAAGCACTCATCCTTGCCTGCAACCCCCCTCTCCGTATCTTCGCCGCGGACCGTCACTGCTGCCGGGAATCGATCCCCGGCGGCTTGAATTGTTCTTCCTCGCCCCTTAGGCGCTGCCTTTTCTCCCGGCTGGCCGGAATTTCGCCGGCCTCTGCCTGCAGCAGCCGTTGACCAGTTTTGCTTAAAAAAAACAAAAAATGAGAGAGAGATGTTTTCTGCATCGGGTTATGTTGCGATTCCTCACTGCCCGGTGATCTTCGATGGCGCGAATTATCTTGATTTCGCTGCCTTTATGCGTGTTCACATGCGCGGTTTCCGTCTTTGGGGTGTGCTCTCCGGCGAGGTCTCCTGTCCGCCGTGTCCCCCTGCTCCTGTGGCTCCTCTTCCGCCGATGCCGATTGTTCTCGGTGCTGATGCTTCTCAGGAGGCCAAGGATGCTGCTCAGAGTGCCGATGATAGTGCTGTTGCTGCTTATGACCTGAAGTTCAAGCAGTACTCTTCTGATCTCGAGGCCTATCGCCACGCTCTGACTGCCTACACTCAGTGGGTCGATGAGGATGCCCGTGCTGCTGCTGTTGTTCTCACCTCCAGTGTTCTTCCCCAGTATGCTGCTGAGTTCATGAGTCTCTCTATTCTTGCTGCTCAGTGGGCACATCTTCGTTAGCGCTATCAGCCGTCTGGGATGCCCTTTACCTGTTTGTGGTTCTCCAGGAGCATGCTCTTCAGTAGGGTGATTCCACTATTGATGACTTCTATACTCAGAGTGCTGCTATCTGGCGTCAGCTTGATTCTCTCCGTACTGCTGTTTGTGGCACATGCTCGTGCTGCCAGATTGTGCGCTCGGATTTGGAGTTTCACCGCATCTATGAGTTTCTGTCTCGGCTCCGTCAGGAGTTTGAGCCCCGGCATGCTCAGCTGAATGCTCATGGTCGTGTTCCGCTCTCTGAGGTGTTGTCTAAGCTTCGGGTTGAGGATACCCGTCTCCGTGGTTCTGGTCTTCTTGTGGTTCCATCTGTGCTTTCTACTCGTGGTCCTCCTATACCGTCTGCTCCCTCGACTCAGCCGCGGTCCTCTATGCCGCCGCCGATACTACCCACTCCTCCAGGTCAGGGTTAGAGTCAGCACCAGCAGTTTCAAGGTCCGAGTCAGCACCAGCAGGCTCATGGTCAGGGTCGCCGTGGTTCTCTTCGTCACTACTCTTACTGTAACAAGGATGGCCACACTTGGGCCACCTGTTATACATGGGATCCCAGTTTACGTCAGCAGCACCAGGCTCGTGGGCAGTCGGCTCCTTCCAGATCTTCAGCAGTTGCTCTCTCTGATCAGGACATTATCAGGAGTCTTTGTGGTTTGCTTGTTGCTACAGGCTCTTCTTCGACGGGCACTGCTGGTTCTATGACTGATTCTTCAGGCACTGCGCGACCACCGCCTTCTACACAGTCAAGTACGTCTCCGTGGTATCTGGATTCTGGAGCTTCTTTTCATATGATCTCTAAGTCTTCCTTTCTGTCCGCTCTTCGTTCTCTCCCCTCTCCTGTCCGTGTTCTCATGGCTGATGGTACCTCTCTTCCTGTTTCTAGTCGGGGCACGTTTTCTACTTCTTCTTTTTCTGTTCCTGATATTTCTCATGTCCCTCGTCTTAAGATGAATCTGTTCTCTGCTAGCCAGCTTACTGACTCTGGTTATCGCGTTATTCTTGATGCTGATTCTTGTGTTGTCCAGGACCGTCGCACACAGGGCCTGGTTGGCCTCGCAGCCATGACTCTTCAGGACTTTGGGAGTTAGACTGGCTTCGTGTTGCTTCTACTGCCACTTCATCTGCCAGTTCTTCTCCGGTCGTCGCCTCTGCTACCAGCTCCTTTCAGCAGTGGCATCATCGTCTTGGTCACCTTTGTGACTCTCGCATGTCGTCATTAGTTCATCGTGGTCTTCTGGGGTCTGTCTCAGGAGATGGGTCTTTACATTGTCAGGGATGTAGGTTGGGCAAACAGATTCAACTTCCCTATCCTACTAGCGCGTCTGTATCTCAGCGACCTTTTGATTTAGTTCATTCCGATGTTTGGGGTCCAGCTCCTTTCGCTTCGAAAGGGGGCCATCCCTTCCTCCGCATTTCTGGGGCGAGGCTGTCGCTACATCGACTTACCTCATCAATATTCAGCCCTCCGCCGCTTTGCAGGGTGGTATTCCTCTTGAGCGTCTATCTGGACAGTCTACTCCATGCTTCACTTGTTTGGTTGTGTTTGCTACGTTCTTCTTGCTCCTCGCGAACGCACCAAACTGACTACTCAGTCTGTTGAGTGTGTCTTCCTTGGATACAGTGATGGGCATAAGGGCTATCGCTGTTGGGACCCTGTTTGTCATCGGATGCGTATCTCTCGTGAAGTTACTTTTGATGAGACACGTCATTTCTATCCTCGTCCCACCGTCGGTACCTACCCGGTGGAAGATATCTCTTTTCTTCTTTTTCCTGACACATCTCCTTCTACTCCTATTGTGTCTTCTTCAGGATCCCCTCCCCCTGCTATCTCTTCTTCGACACCATCCTCCTCTGCTCCGTCTAGTTCTCCTAGTTCTCCGGAGTCTTCCTCTGCTATTCCCTCTTCTTCATCATTGTCTCCTGAGTCCTCTAATGAGCTTCCCTCTACTCGTCCTGTTCGTCAGCGTCGTGCACCCAACCGTTACTCTCCTAGTCAGTATGGTCTTTCTGTTACCTCCGAGCCGACTTCTTATCGGGATGCTGAGCATCATCCTGAATGGCAGCTGTACATGGCTGAGGAGATTGCTGCGCTTGAGTGCACTGGCACCTGGGATCTTGTTTCTCCCCCTCCCGGTGTTCGTCCTATCACGTGTAAGTGGGTCTATAAGATTAAGACCCGCTCTGATGGATCTCTTGAGCGCTATAAAGCGCGTCTTGTGGCTCGTGGTTTTCAGTAGGAGCATGGTCGTGACTATGATGAGACCTTTGCTCATGTGGCTCATATGACCACTATGTGTACTCTTCTTGCTGTTGCTTCTGTTCGTCACTGGTCTGTGTCCCAGCTTGATGTTCAGAACGCCTTTCTCAATGGTGAGTTGCATGAGGAGGTTTATATGCAGCCTCCTCCTGGGTATTCTGTTCCCGCAGGGATGGTTTGTCGTCTTCGACGTTCTCTTTATGGCCTCAAACAGGCCCCTCGTGCCTGATTTGAGCGCTTTGCTTCTGTAGTGACTGCTGCTGGTTTCTCCCCTAGTGCTCATGATCTAGCGTTGTTTGTTCACACTTCTCCTCGTGGACACACTCTTCTTCTTATCTATGTTGATGATATGATCATTACCGGTGATGATTCTAAGTATATTTCCTTTGTTAAGGCTCGTCTTCGTGATCAGTTTCTTATGACTGATCTTGGTCCTCTTCGATACTTTCTTGGGATTGAGGTTTCCTCCACTTCTGATGGTTTACATCTCCCAGGAAAAGTATATTCAAGATCTTCTTGCTCGTGCTGCTCTTGGGGATGAGCGCACTGTTGAGACCCCTATGGAGCTTAATGTTAAGCTTCAACCTACTGATGGTGATCCTCTTCCTGATCCGACGCGTTATCGTCATCTTGTTGGGTGTCTTGTTTATCTTGCTGTCACTCGTCCTCACATCTCTTATCCTGTTCATATTCTGAGTCAGTTTGTTTCTGCTCCTACCACTGCTCACTATAGTCATCTTCTCTGTGTTCTTCGTTATCTTCGTGGTACGATCACTCGTCGCCTTGAATATGCTTGAACGTGTTTGAGTATCTCAGTGGCATATTCCTGACAGTATATATGCTTGAACGTGTCTGAGTATCTTAAGTTGGTGACAACATACGTTCAAGCATAAAGTACAACACAAACACGTTCAAGTATAAAGTACAAGACAAACACGTTCAAGCATATATACTGTTAGGAATATGCAACTGAAGCATATATACTGTCACCAACTTAAGATACTCCATTCCTCTCCAAATTACCTTGTGAATTTTAGTTTTGGTCCATGGGAGACAAATTTTGGAAACTTTGACTAAATAAAGTTATCAACGCCCACTTACCAAATGCAAAGAATATGAAAATTTATTTAATGATGGTTCTACAAATATTGATTTGATATTGTAAATGTTGTGGTTTTTCTACATATTGGATCAAAATTTAACTTTATCAAAGCCAAAAGTGCATGGTAATTTGGAAAGGTTGGAGTAACTACACATACACACATATAACTCATTAATTAATTGTGCGTTCCTTGCATTACTAGTTAGAAAGCTAATCTCTATAATAAATATTGTAACATTTCCATATCAAGAATTAAGGCTGGTCATAGTGGGGAGTAACTGTTACTAGTCTAAGTTACTATATAGTGCAAAATAACATAGGTATGGTATCATACAAAGCCTCATTTATTACAATATAGACTCATTTTATCTAGAAATATGTGATGTTATGGTAACATAGCTAGTTACCACAAGCATCTCTCTTATCATTTAATTGCATACCATGTAATCTAAATACTTAGTTGGCAATACATGTAGTCCCACTATGTTATTACTACCCAACTTAGTGCCACTATGACTAGCCTTGATCCAGAAAAATGCATTCTTCTCGATATACACAACTCGTTATAGGTGCATGCACAGTAGTAGAGTACATGTCTTTCCTAGCCATCCACATGATCTACATGAGCTAATAGATATAAGTTATACAATATATTATCTCTTGTTCATCCCTTGCAATTAATGAGAATTAATTAAATTTTAGTAGGAAATCATATTGCTAAGGGAAAACATGTTGTACAATGGAGAAAACGGGATTCTCTTATTTTTTTTAAAGATTATCCCTTAGCTAAACGAAGTTAATCTTTTCTTTCTTCATTCTCTCTCCTTTAAATAAGCAAAAATTCCACGTGGCAACTCTAAGATGCGTGACATCACCCCATTGTATATGTCCTAACAAAGTGGCCTTGTAAAATCTAGCAACCTCTGATCTAAATCAAGTGTGTACTTTGGTTTCGTCTTGGGAGGTGCAGACATGCACACTCACACGTGTACATTTGTGTGTACTTGTTTTTTATCTATAAAACAACGATGCAAATTTGTGTGCCAAAATACAGTTATATGCATTGTGTGTGAAAAAATTATGTTCCTAACCTTATCCAATATTGATTTATGAATTTCAGCGATTGTTGTGTGTGTACATTGGATACTAGTGCATATATAATCATGATTTAGTATTATGCGAGGTCAATTCTTATGGAGTGGCATGTGTATGCACAACAAATGCCCCATCTTTTGGCTATAAAGGAGTAATATTTTAGATATTAAGGAGGAGAGGATAGTTTTTTTTAGATAATGCCACATATCGCATTGTACAACATAACATCAATACAACACAATCACACCCCGAACATAATTCAGAAAAAATATGTTTTTCAAAGAGTCATATCCGCTATAACAATTTTGATTCTGAAATAAGAAGGATCCAAATTAGTCTCCGCGAGGACAAGACCGCCGTAGCGCTATACATCTTGTCCCTTAATCAAGTGAGTTGGACTCAAACTCACCTTTTTAGAACATGACATATACTTGTTTTGCTGAAATAAAGAAGCTCATTTTTACGGTATACATACCTCTTTTACTCCATAATTATAACTTGATTAGTTAAAGATTTTACACCACACAATATTTTTACCCATTATATTTTTATCTTATGATACAGTTACCTTATTTTATTTTCGCCAACTCGGCAAGCTTGAACCGCTTGCTAGGACGACGTGACAAAAGTCACCGGTAGATAACTATACTCATATTTGTTGGGGCATGAAAAATTATGAGTTCTTCTTAAATTATTCAAATTATGTTGATATGGGCAGGCCAACTAATTAAATAAAGATAATTGGTAATTAAGGAGAAAGATGATCGTGCCCTTTGTTAAGTTTGGGAGAGGGTGGGTGCATGTGTGTGTGCGGACGCTGGCCGGGCTCAAAAATGAAATAGAGAAAACTGCCATAAGACCACAACTGCACCCTTTGTAAGGGCATGAGCAATGGTTTAGACAACAATTGTCTATAATACGTATACTCGTCATGTACTGACAACACTTTAGACTACTCATGCAACGGGGTGTCCTTTCACCTGTCTACATATGCCCAGGATGGCATGAAACTGTTTCAACTTTCTCCAGTCCCGCACCTCTGCGAGTTTTTGCTTGGGGCCATAAGTACCGTCTGTGTATATGTGCAGTAGCAGAAGAGCCGTCTGTATCCAGCGAGTTTCACGGGAATCGCCCGGCTGCAGATTTACCGACGACCTATGCGGTTTCTGTTATTCTCTTCACTCCAACTCACCACATATCCTAGGTGGCACGTGTTTACAGACAGCTGACGTGTACTATTGTACATGCCCTAAGAAAGTAATATAAGGCAGTTAACTTTCAGTGTGCGATTTTGACTATGCCTTTAGTTATAATGTATCTTCGAAGTTTGCAAACATGTAGGACATAAAAGTGTCTTGAAGGACATATAGAATGGTACTACATGTCCAATCCATCATGCACTTTTCGCATATATTGGTGCTATGTAAATACTTATGTGTCTTATATTATGAAAAAGACAAGTAAATGTGGTAAAAAAAAACAAGAGAAAAGTAAATAGTAAAAGATCTTTTAACTCTGGTAAAATTTGTGATAGTGATAACTAGGGGAGGTGCGTATAACGTGAAACACTCAACCTCGGTGACTTATATTACTGCATATACTACTATACAAGTTACCATGCTAAAATTAAGGGAATTTTTTGTTTTTTCCACACTGATTTTTTCCCATTTTGTTTTTGCCATTCTAAATTTTGATATTTTGCTTTTGCCTTGATAGTTCCTGCTAATACATTACTTTTGCTCTCGGTGGGGCAAAAACAAAATGAAAATGGTAAAATTTTGTTTTGCTTTTGCCCCTTTTTCTGCTGTTTTGGTATTGCTTTTGCTCCTCAATATAGAAATATGGGCAAAAGCAAAATACTCAAAATTTAGAGTGGCAAAAATGAAATGGGCAAAACCAAAATTTTCCCTAAAATTAACTCGCATACTGATTAGCTTTCGTGTGCACCCTTCACAAATCCAACAGTACTACTCGTTCCTGCGGGGCACCTGCAGCGTCAGTCGGCGTGGATGCGCTCCTTCTCGCACCCGCTCATCCACGGCGCCCCTCGTGCCCATACCCTTCAGCTGTGGCGCCAACGTCACGGCGGGCCTGTCTATGTGCAGCCTCCGCGGCGCAGCATCAGCCCCAGCACCATCACCATCGTTGTCGTCGTCAGCGGCACAGAAACACTACTCTCCAAGCTGTCAGTTAACAGCTGCAGGTTCAGATTTCCCAGAGTTTCAATTTCGTCAGTCATCTTCAGACAGAGCTGCTCCGTCAGTTTCGACAGTTAGCAGGTGTTGTTCAGTTAGTAATAATTCTAAGCTGCGACTCAGCTAAGTTTCTTTCTGTTCCTAGTTGATAGGATCGACGCCCAGGTCCTTCGTGGGATGGCACAAATCGAGTGATCATGGCGTCGTTGTAGGAGGCGTGGAATCTAGCTCTCCATAAGAGGGTATTCCCAATGAGACAAGTAGTTTATCAAAGGGACCCTCTATCTGAAGATTGTAGTCCGGATTTCTCGGTGGAGGAGTAGAATGAGCAGGTGCAGATGGTCAATCTCCATCTTGAAGCCGAGTCTCTCTGTCTTCTTATTTGATATAAAGATATAGAGAATAACTCGATCAATCGATCGTAGAATGATTTCGTGATCTGATGTTGGGCGACGCAATGTGTTTTATAATAGTTCCAACGTTTGAGTAATTGAACTTGCTTCTTCACGGAGCTCCACACTTTCTTTTCTTGACTCGCAGCAACAAATAATGCAGTAATAGGTAATGTTTGAAATCCTATAAGTACTTTACTGACTCAGCTCTTAGTTTAGTCTCGGTGCTGTTTTAGTCTAAGCCATTATACAACAATTCTGGACCCAGGAACAACTGCCTGTGGCCTCGGATGTAGATACCAGTCCCCTAGCCCCAGGAGTAGTAAGCCCGAACCGAAAAGTAGAGAGGCAATGTCAGCGACACACCAAATAGAAACCTGCTTTCTAAGCCATAGATTGCGAGATCCTCTAAGCTGTAGAAAAAAGAGTAAGACGATCGGGCAGAACGAATGGTCATGTCAATGGCTTAGCTTAAAGATCTCTGAGACTACCATCGATCCGACAGAGCGGAACGACCAGAAAAAGAAGTAGAGTTAGAAAGCCGTATGATAGGTGGTAACTATCTTGTACGGTTCGGGGGTAAGCGACGTACTCTTGGGGAATATTAGGCTCTATCGAACATACAGGGAATTGGAGGTAGCATTTTACTTATGTTAAGTCATGGAGAGAATATCTTTATGGATATGAGTCTGAGGCAGAAGTCTCTGAATGCGGGCCTAATGAACCTTTTGTACCTGGATCATCACGAGACTTTGTTTCTGTGGTAGATGACTCAATAGGCAGGGCCTAGAACCTCTAAAGAGGGTGTGACCGATCACGACCAGGAAGAGTCAAAGATGTCTTACTAGCGCGAGCAATCATCCAACTATGGTGGTTTCTCAACAGGTGGGAACTCTGAACAGTAATATACGGCAGTTCAGTTCTAGTTGGCTTTTGAAAATCAACTATGCTGAAATAGATTCTCTTTTGAGAGCCCTACATATACCGATCAATGGGATCACCTTCGTGGGCATCCAAACGTCGCTTTTAGTTTCACAACATAGGCCTCTGAGTGCGGTTCAACTCTTGAAGAAGTGAGAGAAGGCTTGATCTTCTCGATTCCCTCTGATAGATCTTGGAAATCCCTTGTTTTCTTCCCAGCGGGCAACTCGCGGGTGATCCCTTTTATAAAAACCAGTTGCACTCTGGTCGAGTAAGAGTCAAGGGCAGCTAGATCAATGCCTGCGGATCCCGGTAATGGGGTCGGATGGAATGTTTTGATTTTTTCCTTTGTCTCAAACTTCGTGTTCATCTGAGGCTATGGCCGTAGGGGAAGGAAGCTTAAAGCAAGAAAGAAGGGTGGTGAAGGTCGAGAGCCAGATCTAGACCCAAGGCGTTTTCGAGCTCATCCTTCTCCGGACCAACTGACCTATCCTGACATTTTTTAGCAGACTCATTGGTACGAGGGATTGGATATGACATATCGGCTTGCCCTTACTACAGCAGAAAGATTACCGGGATGTATGATTTTTAAGAATACTATAATAAGCCACTCCTTAAAATAGGCTGGCTACTCGAATCAAATATTGAACTTGCTCTTTAGCATAGGTAGACTTCACTACCTGGATAGGTCAGCCTCGTTCCCATTTCTCTGGATCCGCCATCAAAAGCATGGTCAATTTTTTCTGTGTGGTTTAGTATTTGTTTTCCTTTATCTTTGGCACGTGTAATTCCTGTTGGGGATATTGGGTTTTCCTCTTGCGCCTCTTGATTGGTTGTATGATGGCATGTAAGCAGTTTTTTCTACAGGTTAGGTGAGTTGGATTTCACAGGCTGCACGGGTTGCACAATGTTCTTCCTCCCACGGTTTCTTTTTTCGAGGACCTGGCGACAACTCTCTCTGGACGGTCGGGGAACCCCAGTGAAATCAGTAATCAACGCACTCCCACTCCTCTTGCTCCAATTCCCTCTCTTTCCCGCAAAAGCTCCAACTTTTCTGGTCAACAATTCTGCCTTTGTTCTCCTAATCTCTCCATTCACATTTGCACTCCACCCCCTAAAACACTTTCTCATCTGTTGTAAATGTACTCAAAAGGCTCGCTACCTTCTCTAGATACTTGATTGGAAGAGAGGGTAGATGTCAAAGAGTTAAAGCACTTCGCTGGAAGAAGGTTATAATGGAGAGTCAATCAATATTTCATCCTTAACTAAATAGGTCATTTACAGTGTCGTGTGCCTTATCGCCCCCTCATTTTCGGTTTTCAGTTAGCACTTGGAACAACTGAATAAATAGCAGAGAGAAGAACATAAAAGCTGTTGGTTAACACATCGCCAAACACTCATGTCTTCCTTCTGAATCTTACCATTGTTGAGTGAGTTTAAGTGTAGCCAGGGATGACAAGTGGTATCAGAGCCCAGGGCTTTGGTGTCAATGGCCACCAGAGGCGGGTCAGGGGGCAGAAGAAGGAGGACAACCTCGACAGTGGCAGCAGCTCGCCGCGTGCCAGGATTGGGATCCAGCTGCAGCCGGCCAAGAGCGCGCGCTGCCAGTGGCACGGCAACTCGCGCCGGTGGTGTCGAGCACCTCCAATATTCCTCCGCTGACAAGCACAAACTACCCAACATGGAGTCTCCTGATGGAGGTGAGACTGCAGGCGTGAGGCCTATGGGCGGCGATCGAGAGAGCGGAAGATCTCGATGACGAGTTGGGCTACCGCAACGACCGCGGAGCTCTAGAACTGATTTTCAAATCAGTGCTGCCGGAGCTGCTCCCCATCCCGAGGAAGCACAAGTCCTCGCACGAGGTCTGGGAGGCGATCCACAAGATGCGCGCGGGTTCAGAGAAACTCCATGACGCCAAGGCGCAGACGCTGCGCTCGGAGTACGACCATCTCCATCACAAACCTGGTGAGTCAATCGACGATCTGGCATTGTGGTTGCAGGGCATCACAGTGAAGCTCGGCGAACTCGGTGATCCTGCTTCGGACAAGAAGGTGATGCAAAAATGGATGCACATTGTCCCCAAGAGATATGCGTAGCTCGCCCACTCCATCGAAAAACTTTTCGACTTAAGCACGACCTCGATCGAGGAGCTCGTGGGTCGATTCAAGGCCGCTGAGGAAAGGGAAGAGCAAGACACCGAGGACAGCGGCGGCACCAAGTTGTTGCTGACAGAGGAGGAGTGGCGGGTGCGGGCGGGGTGTGGCTCCCTCGGCAGCGGCTCTAGCGGCGGCAAGAAGAGGCACGGTAAAGGACGTGCTGATCGCGGAAAGGACGACGCGCGTGGTGGCAACGACAAGGGCGGGCCACGCCATGACGGGAACCGTCGCTACTGCGGCAAGGTAGGGCACTAGGCCAGCGAGTGCCGCAAGAAGGAGCGTGACGAGGGCGGAGGCGAGGCCCACGTCACAGAAGCCGTGGCGGACGTTGATCTAGCGCTCCTCATGGCGCTGGTCACACCGGTGCACCCTGATTCAGTGGGTGAGAACGACCTGGTCGTCCACCTGAACCAAGGAGCGTGCCAAGGTGTGCTTGGGCGCCTAAGACGGTGAGAAGGAGCCCAAGTGGCACATGGATACAGGTGCGTCGAATCACATGACCGGCGCCGACTTCGTGTTCTCCGAGCTCGACAAGAACGTCACCGGCACCGTACGTTTCGGCGATGGCTCGGTGGTAGAGATCAAGGGGCGGGGAACTGTGGTATTTGTCGCTCATGGGGGGCGTCACCGCGTGCTCTCCAGGGTGTACTACATCCCGCGGCTCCGCACGTCCATCGTCTCCATCGGGCAACTCGACGAGGTGGGCTGCTCCATGCTCGTCAAGAGAGGTTTCATGGTGGTTCGTGACGTCGAGGACCAGCTTGTTGCAAAGGTGCCAAGGGCACCTAACCGTCTGTACACGACGGAACTTCAGATCACGCGGCCGATCTGTCTCGCGGCAATAGCAAGTGATGAGTCCTAGAGGTGGCATGACAAGTACGTGCATCTGAATTTCGATGCACTGCACAAGCTCAGTAGTATGGTGTGTGGCATAGTATGGTGTGTGGCATGCCAGTCATCCAACGAGTAGACCAAATCTGCGACTACTGCTTGATCGGAAAACAACGCCGAGCGCCGTTCCCGGCGGAAGTGAACTATCGTGCCATAGAGAGGCTGTACCTAGTTCACGGTGACCTCTGCGACCCAATCTCGCCATTGACCCACGGCAGGAAAAGGTACTTCCCGCTCCTCGTTGATGATCAGACACGCTACATGTGGCTCGTCCTTCCTAGCAGGAAGGACGACGCGCCGGCAGCGATCAAGCAAGGTCAAGCTTCGTGTGTTGCGCACGGATAGTGGAGGCGAGTTCACATCGACAGAGTTTGGTGAGTACTGTGCCGACCGCGGGGTGCGCCGTCACCTTACCATACCATACTCACCGCAGCAGAACGACGTTGTCGAGCGATGCAATCAGTCCGTGGTGGGCACGGCGCGCTGCCTCCTGAAGACGAAGGGCATGCCCAATGAATTTTGGGGGGAGGCCGTAACCACCGCTGTGCACTTGTTGAACTACGCCCCTACCAAGTCGGTCTGTGACGCGACGCCACACGAAGCTTGGCACGGCGCGAAGCCAGCGGTCGGCCACTTCCGCACTTTTGGGTGCATCGCGCACGTCAAAGTCACACGCCCAGGACTCAAGAAGCTCGATGACCGCAGCCTCTGCGATGTGTTCATCAGATACGAGCACGGCACATCGAAGGCATGGCGCGTGTATGACCCCATCGTCAAGCGCGTCATCATCTCCAGGGATGCAGTGTTCAACGAGCAGGCTAGCTGGAATTGTGATATTCCAATGGAGATGGCTGGGTCCTTCACTATCGAACATCCAACTCCAGTAGCTGTGACTCGAGCGCCGGTGCACAAGGACACAGAGGCATCGCCTCCATCGCCAACGCTGTCACCACCAGCTGTAGCCATGCCGCCCACTAACACTGCCACCCCGGTGGCGCAGCTGTTCAAAGGCAAGGGCGTGGCGGATGGCTACGTGTCGCCACCAGCTGGAGCTGCACCTGATGAAGAGCTGATCGGGGAAGAGGCGCCACGCTATTACCGCACCATGGAGAGCGTGGTTAGTGATCTGGCAGCTGACAGTGGTGGCGCACTGCTTCTCACTGCAGGTGATGAACCAGGCATATTCTAGGAGGCCGAGCCCATGCGGCTTGGCACGCGGCAATGATGGATGAGATGGCATCCATTGAGGAGAACATAACGTGGGATCTTGTCACGCTGCCCACCGGCAAGCGCCCCATCGGGATCAAGTGGGTGTTCAAGCTGAAGAAGAATTCCTCCGACGAGATTGTCAAGCACAAGGCCAGGCTCGTGGAGAAGGGGGTATGTGCAGCGTGCTGGGGTGGACTTTGATGAAGTGTTCGCTTCGGTGGCGTGACTTGACTCTGTTCATATGCTATTCGCCATCGCCACGCACAATGGGTGGCCCGTGCATCATATCAACGTCAAGTCGGCCTTCCTAAATGGGGATCTAGAGGAGGAAGTCTATGTGACTCAACCCCCTGGCTTCGAGCGCATTGGAGAGGAGGAGAAGGTGCTCCTGCTCAGCAAGGCCCTGTACGGCCTGCGCTAGGCGCCACGGGCCTGGAATGCCAAGCTCGACGACACGCTGGTGTCGCTTGGTTTTCAGTGGAGTCCGTCAGAGCACGATGCCATGGCGAGGACCGGCTACTGTTGGGAGTGTACGTCGACGACCTGATCGTCACAGGATCAAGCACTGAATTGGTGGTGTGCTTCAAGGAACAAATGCAGTCCTCGTTCACGATGAGCGACCTGGGTCTATTGTTGTTCCACCTTGGCATTGAAGTGCAGCAGAGCACCAGCGGCATCACACTCAAGCAAGCGGCGTATGCGGCGAGGCTGGTTGACAAGGCAGGGGTCACAGGGTGTAACCCTGTACACATCCCAATGGAGCCCCGCCTCAAATTGAGCAAGGAGAGCTCTAATCCTGCGGTGGACGTGACCCTCTACCGCAGTGTTGTTGGGAGCCTCCGTTATCTGGTCCACACACGTCCAGACATAACATTCGATGTTGGTTTCGTCACCAGGTTCATGGAGGCACCCACGACAGAGCATGGGGTGGGAGTGAAGCATCTGATCCAATACATTGCAGGCACTCTGCACCTCGGATGCAGGTACAAGCACGGCACGGGGGATCCAAGCCTAGTTGGCTATAGCGACAACGATTTCACCGGCGACATAGACAATCGGAAGAGCACGTCTGGCTTGGTTTTCCTCTTCGGGGGGAGTGCGATCTACTGGCAATCTCAGAAGCAGAAAGTAATCGCATTGTCATCCTACGAGGCGGAGTACATCGCGGCCACAACGGCTACGTGTCAGGGCATCTGGCTGCGGCAGATGATTGGTGATCTCTTGGAAGCACCGGCGGAGGCACGACACACTTCATCGACAATCAGTCCGCGATCCAGCTCTACAAGAATCCTGTGTTTCCTGACAGGAGCAAACACATCGAGACAAGGTTTCACTTCTTTCGTGAATGCGTGCAAGACGGCAAGATCGTCGAATATGTGCACACCGGCGAGCAACTGGCGGACATCATGACCAAGGCCCTTCCACGAGCCAAGTTCCAGGAGCTGCACGCGAAGCTAGGGATGATCGACCTCGACAGCTGATTAAGGGGGAGATTGTCAGTTAACAGCTGCAGGTTCAAAGTTCCCAGAGTTTCAGTTTCGTCAGTCATCTTCAGATAGTGCTGCTCTGTCAGTTTCGACAGTTAGCAGGTGTTGTTCAGTTAGTAATAATTCTAAGCTACGACTCAGCTAAGTTTCTTTCTGTTCCTAGTTGATAGGATCGACACTCTGGTCCTTCGTGGGATGGCACGAATCGAGTGATCATGGCGTCGTTGTAGGAGGTGACGTTGGGATGGTAGCGTCGTGTGCCTTATCGCCCCCTCATTTTCGGTTTTCGGTTAACACTTGTAACAACTCAATAAATAGGAGAGAGAAGAACATAAAAGCTGTTGGTTAACACAGCGCCATACACTCGTGTCTTCCTTTTGAATCTTACCATTGTTGAGTGAGTTTAAGTGTAGTCAGGGATGGCACGGGCGTGCCGCCGCCGTGGTGCAAGGACGTGACACAGGAGGTCTCCGTGCTCTGGCCGGACTGGTCCTTCTGGGGCTGGCCGGAGATCAACGTCCGTCCGTGGGCGCCGCTCATGAAGGACTTCGTCCGGGAGAACGAGCGCCTACGGTGGGCCGACAGGGAGCCGTACGCGTTCTGGAAGGGCAACACCGTGAAGCTGCCCATGCGTGAGGATCTGTACCGGTGCAACAACGACTCCGCCGCCGGTAAGGAGTGGAACGCGCGGCTGTTCAAGCACCACTGGAGCAGCGTGTCCGGCGTCTCCCAGAGCGATATGAAGGAGACCAACATCCTGGACCAGTGCCGGTACATGTACAAGATCTATGTGGGGGGCCGGGCGTGGTCGGTGAGCGAGAAGTACATCCTCGCGTGCGACTCTCCCATGCTGGCCCTCGACACCAACTACACGGACTTCTTGTCGCGGGGGCTTGTCGCCGGCAAGCACTACTGGTGTCGTGGGAATGACCACGGCAGATGCTGCAATCGGCAGCGTGTAGTAGAACATGGGGCAAGGGCGGCCAGCCATCTGCGGTGCGAGGTGAGGGCGGAGACACAGAGTTTTACCCAGGTTCGCCCCCCCGGAGGGTAAAGACCTACTCCTGCTAGATTGTATTATGATGGAAGTACAATGGGGCAATCTCGACGGCTAGGCGGCGAGTCGCTTGGGTGGATGATGGAACGTCCCTCTATACGCCCTGTAGGGAGGTTTATATAGACTCACCCCCCTAGGGTTTAAATATCTCAGCCGAATCAGTTAAGTCTTCGGCACTCGTTTAACCTAATCCGACTGGGCCTATCTACTCTCCTGGGCCTTTAGCTTCCAGTCGCTTGGATCCACGCCAGGTCTTGATCCAGTCGCCGTCCTACAGGCCCATTCGCCTGTTCCTGGGCCAGTCTGAAACGTCCTGCTGGGTATACCCCGGTAGGCATATCCTCATCAGTAGTCCCCGAGGCCGTCGTCGATTGGTCGCAGGTGTTCGTTGGCAGTCGGAGTATGCGAGTCCAATGCGGACGCCCAGTCGAATCGGTGGCGGGCTCCTGAATAAAGGAAAAAACTAGTTATTCTAGTCACAATGACAACGATTAATCGGGTCGCAGCTCGGCGAACAGGTCGGTGAAATATTTAGTCACTGTTGTAGTGATTGGGTCGGCGAGTCGAATGGATGAAGTCGGACGATCAGGCGCAGTCAAAACTAGCCGTTGGGGTAATCCAACGGTAACTTTGGCGTAATCACCGCGTAGCAACGGCTCCCGGAATTGGCGGGTAACAACCGCTATATAAAGGAAATGGTAGGCGATTGGGGAACCACTCTGTCATCATTTCCTCCGATTTCGCCCATCTCTGTTTTCCTCCGCATCACGATCCAATCGATCCAGAAACCTTCGACCCCCGCGAACCTTTCAGCCAATGGCCCCCTCCACCGAACCATGGGGCAGGTCCAAGTGCACCAGGGAGCTACTGGCGTCCTTTGAGGAGGCCGGGATCCTGCACGCTGGCAGGTGCCGCATCCCCGCGGCCGGAGAGGTGACTCTGGATCCACGCGAGGGAGAGTTTATTTGCTTCACCAGCCATCTGGAACGAGGGCTGTGATTCCCCACGTCTCTCTTCTTACGGCGCTTCTGCGCCTTCTACGGGATCCACCTGCCGGACCTGGGCCCGCACAGCATCGAGCAGCTCGCCATTTTCGTGGCGTTCTGCGAGTTCTACCTGGGCTGCAGGCCCTACTTCTCCCTATGGCAAGATCTGTTCCACGGGAGGATCAGTCGCGAAGAAGCAGGCGACCCAATGCTTGATGCGGGTGGCCTGACGTTTTAGTTGAAGTCAAAGGCCTCCTTCTTTGACCTGATGCTACCTGCCAAGGCGGCGAGCGAGTGGAAGAACTCCTGGTTTTACGTCACTGAGGCGACTCCAGACGGCGAGGTGGCGATCCCAAGTTACTCCTCCGACCGGCCCGAACCACGCCGACTCCAAGTCGGCAAGCTCCCAATAGACCAGCGGATGGTCGTGGATGAGATGCTTCAAACCATCCGCGGCCTGAAGAAGAAGGGTCTTCAGACCATCAATTTGTACAAATGTTGGCTCGGGCGGCGACTCGTTCCCCTGGCCCGCCGTGACCATTATATGTACGAGTACACGGGCAGGGAAGACTCGACAAAATCCTGCCTCGCCGAATGGAACCTCGAAGACTATACCCTGGCGCTGAAGAAGATCACCTAGGCAGCATACCTGGACGCGAAGGCCGGGGTCGCCCCCTACACCGCGAAGCATCCAGCCCCAACGGTAAGTCACTGTTTTTACCATTATTCACAGTCGCAGTTGATGGTGTCACGGTTATACTGATATTGTCTCATGCCTATTGCAGTTATTTCAAGTGGTGGAATGGTGGCTCCCACCTGGGACGATGAGAACTCGAGCTCGTCCGTCCAGGACGGGGGTGAATCGCCTCCTGCCAAGGGCGGCGTCGAGAGCGACAGGAGCGATGACGATGACGAGCCCAGGGAAGAGGCCGCCCCACTGGTTCGCAAAACCCGCGGGCAGCATCAGCGCGAACTCAAGGGGAGTAAAAGCCTTGAACGTCATGACGATGACGACGACGAGCTTTCCGAACACACCTCGCATCGCGAGGCCACTCCCTCGAAAAAGAAGAAGAAGAAGAAGGAAGTGAAGGCCCCACCGAAGAGGAAGACGAAGCCGGCGAAACAGGCATCTCTGCCTCGTTCGGCGAGTAGTTCCGACGCCACCAGCCTGGCCAGGGATGAAGAGCCGCAGACGACGGCAGCACCGGATGCCACTGCCGCCCTGAGTGAGGTACCTCTTGCCTCGCTTCCCCCCCCCCATTCACCCCAGTCTCTGGGTTGGGGGCTGCTCCAGCCGCGGCAGCTTCGCCTCCCAGGAGAGCTCCTGCCGAAATCGTTTCGGAGGCTCCTGTCGCGGCCTCGTCCATGAAGAGGCCTTCCGTGTCTTGGGCGCATGATGTTTTGGAGATGGGCCTCAGTCGGAAACTGGGCCCCGAACTGGAGAAGCCGGCCAGCATCCGCACGGGGCTGCGGTTCATACCAGTCGCCAAGTGAGTTTTGTTCACCTGCCTTGCTTTTTGTTGTACTCAGACCATTTTGCTCATGTAATCAATTCGCAGGACTGGAGTTAAAAAGATAGGCCACCCGTCCATGGCCAAAGTGCCTCCAGTCGTTGCCGAGGAGGACCCCTCTCGGAAGAGGAAGGCTGATGAGGTCGCTGCCCCCGCAGACAGTGCCAAGAAGGCCAAGGGCGACGATGTCGTCACGGTGTCTGACGACACGACGATTGCTCCGAGTGATCCTGCGACGGAGGCGGCCTTGAAGATCAAGGAGGGTGCTTCCTCGCCTGGGGTGGCCGAGCCGGCCTCTTTTGGTGCCGGCGCATCCACAGCGACCTTCCCCCGCTTCATGGCCAGAGAGGCTACGACGAGTGGTACCACGCCATCGAGCCGCGTGCCTGGGGTCACCGAAACGGAGATCGAGCAGCGTCGCAGGAACACTCCGGCTCTTCTCGCATCCATGGACGCGCTAGAGCTCCATGGCATGCTTGGCGCAGCCATCCAGGTATGTCCAGTCTCCGAGGATCGGGCCACTGAATTGCAGTGGTCAGATTCTTTTGGTGTTTTGTTTTTATTTCTAGCACCCAGTCCCCGAGTGCGCAATCGCTAAATTTCAGCGGGTGGGCACTTAGGATTTTTGATCTCCAGTCCCCGAGTGTCCAGTCGCTGAATTTCAGTGAGTGGGCATTTAGGATTTTGATCTCCAGTCACCGAGTGTCCAGTCGCTGAATGTCAGCGGGTGGGCACTTTAGGATTCCGTTGTTGTTAACTGTTTGACTTGTGCACAGGGCTTGCAGCATGAATCAGCCGACCGGCTTGCTGCGAAGTGTCGCGCGGAGAAGGAACATGTTGCCATCCAAAAAGCGAACAAGGGACTCCAGGCGACTGCTGAGAAGGCAGAGGAGGTCCGCCAGGGCCTTGTCCCGGCGAGTGAACTGATGGCGGCTCAATCTGCGTTGAGTTCGGCTGAGAAGCGGATCGCCGACCTTGAGCGCGAGCTTAAGGAAGCGAAGGAGGAGGCGAGTTCAGCGGATGGGCGAGCCAAAGCTGCTGTTACGGCCGCCGCTGAAGAGCGTAAGGTCTCTGACGCCCTCGTTGCTGGGCTACAAGACGATTACTCCTTGCTTCAAAGCTTCATCACGGGTCTCTGTCGTCCTTTGATTGGTAAGTGTGCCTGCCTCTGCCTGTAGTAGCTGCATTGCATGATCTTTGTTGTACTCACTGCCACCCTCTGTCCACAGGCCGGATCATCGACAGCTCGGAAGAGGCGCAGTCGTACGATGCGCGGTAGTGTGTGTCCACTCTGGTTGACTCGGCCACGTTGTCGGCGGCTTGCATTCGGGCGTATCTTCAGGAGATGTCGCCCACTGAAGTGATTCCCAGCGACCTCGTCGAAGTGTGGCGGTATCTGGGGAAGGCGTCGTCAATCGTCGAGTTCATGATGCGGTCGGCGTTCCGGCGCGGGGCAGCGACGGCGCTTAGCCTTGGGATCGCCCACTTCCCGGAGGATTTCGATCTGGATGACGTGACGAGTGGCTACCCATCGTCGACGGGCTCGGTGGAGATTGCCGAGGTGCTGAAGCTGACGGACCGTGCCACGGTATACTCCGATCGTGTCTGGGCGATGGGCGACCTCCTTCCTTATCAGAAGACGACCGTCGCGCCTAACGACCCCGAGCCACCGCACCAGGACTTCAAGATCGAGCAGCCCTTCCGTGCGGCGATGGCGGGTGAGCTGACGACGTACCCATCAAACCCGTACACTCCCTTCATTCGCAAGCGCAAGGGTGGCGGCGAGTCGTCATCGAAGCCTGCGGAATAAAACATTGTGCCCTGGGGCATTAGTAGCAGTTCGGCCATTGGGCACAACTTGTATTTTGTAACAACTTTGGTCTGCTATAATGGGATTTCGCGTTATTTTGTGAATTGTCTTGCGATTGTGATTGATGATTGAACGAGTCCCCGAGCGCGTCTGTCCTTTTTATGGGATTTACCTCGTTTGTTATGTGTTTGTGTTTTCAAGCGTTTTGTCGGTTGTTTTGTTATTGAGGTCGACTCGCCCGAGCTTGGAAAGCCAGTTGCAGGGCGACTCCCATGAGTGCTCTTTACTTCATCGTTTTCCCTTGCGCGAACGAGGTCGGGTGGCCGAGTCCCCGAGCGTGGTACTTGGTGGTTCTAGTCGCAGCTCTAGGGTGGGTGAGGACTGGGCGCGTCAGAGTGAGCGCATCACTCCTGCCTGGCCCGTCGGGTCAGTCGCATGGCGAGTCCTGGGCACGCTCTCGTACTTGGCGTTTTTCCCTAGCCGCTCGTGCTTGACTGGTCTTCAGTCCCCGAGCGTGGTATTTGGCCGATCGAGTCGCTGTGTCGAGGATGCGGAGGACCGTGGTCGCTGTGAGGAGCGAAGGCAGTTGTCTTGGCTCGTTAAGCCAGTCGAGCTAGGCGACTCCAATGGGGCTCCGGGTAGGCGTTTTTCGTGGACGTAGCGAGTCCTGGGGTAACCCAGTGCCCTCGTGACGCACTACTTGGCCGTGCCGGTCGCTGTACCAGAGGTTGACTTCTGCAGTTAGCTTGACGCTGTTATTACGAGTGCGAGTGGCACAAGACACGGAGAGTAGACGCAATTTGCGGTAACCGATATATTTTATTTCATAGCTAGTGGAGGGTACATGTATGGAGTTCTAGGAGTAGAACTTCCGTAGGAGGTTTACATTCCACGGTCGCTTGACGTCGAGTTTCCCGTCTCCGCGGACGTCGGTGAGGTAGTAGGCGTCGTTTTCGAGTACTCGCCCGATGGCGAATGGTCCCTCCCACGGGGGGGGAGAGCTTGTGCATGCCCTTCTTGTCTTGGATGAGGTGTAGCACCAGGTCGCCTTCCTGGAAGGTACGAGTCCTCACCCGCCGGCTATGGTAGCGGCGGAGTCCTTGCTGGTAGATGGCAGTGCGGGAGCGAGCTAGGTCGCGTGCCTCGTCGAGTTGATCGACTCCATCCTGGCGTGCGAGTTCGTTCGCAGCCTCCGTGTAGTGGACGACCCTTGGCGAGTCGTGCTCTAGGTCGGTGGGCGTGACTGCCTCGGCGCCATACACCATGAAGAAGGGGTGAATCCTGTCGACCTGTTGATCGAGGTGCGGATGCCTCAGATGACGGAGGGTAGCTCCTCGACCCAGCACCCGGCGGTGCGCTCGAGTGGTACTTGGAGCCGTGGCTTCAGGCCATGGAGGATGCTCTGGTTTGCCCGTTCCGCCTGGCCGTTGGACTCCGGATGGGCGACTGAGGCAAGGTCGAGTCGGATGTGATGTTCCTCGCAGAACTCGGCCATGGCTCCCTTGGCAAAGTTGGTGCCGTTGTCCGTCATGATGCTGTTGGGGAACCCGTAGCGATATATGAGCTCGCGTAGGAACTTGGTGGCGGTCTTCCCGTCGCATTTGCGGACTGGCTTGGCCTCCACCCACTTTGTGAATTTTTCGACGGCGACCAGGAGGTGGGTGAAGCCGTACGGGGCCTTTTTGAAAGGGCCTACCATGTCCACACCCCACACGGCGAACGGCCAGGTGATGGGATTGTCTTGAGCGCTGAGCTCGGCAAGTGTGTCTGGTTGGCATATTTCTGGCACCCGGCGCACCACTGGACAATGTCGACGGCGTCTGCGTGTGCGGTGGGCCAGTAGAAGCTGTGCCGCATAGCCTTTGCGACCAGAGAGCGGGCGCCAGCGTGGTGGCCGCAGTCGCCGGAGTGGATGTCGTGGAGGATTTTGCGTCCTTCGACTGGCTGGACGCAGTGTTGGAACACGCCGGTCACGCTGCGCTTGTGGAGCTCGCCGTCGATGATGACGAAGGATTTGCATCGGCGTGCTATCATCCGGGCGTCTGTTTTGTTTGCCGGCAAGGTGCCTCCCTCCAGATAGGCGATGTATGGCGTAGTCCAGTCTTCTGGCTCGGCGATGAGTGCGACCAGGGCGGCCTCTGGTTGCAGCGGGACTCCGATGTCGATCTCCCTTGGGGGAGAGACGGAAGACTTGGTGATGGTGTCGAGGAAGACGCCGGCGGGTGGTGTGAGTCGAGCCGAGCCGATGCGAGAGAGTGCGTCGGCCTCCTCGTTCTTCCGCCTGTCGATCCACTCGACGGAATAGCCTGCGAAGTGTCCGCCCAGCTTGTCCACTGCTTGGTGGTATGCCGCCATGGTGGGGGAGACGGCGTCGCAGATACCAGCGACCTACCTGGCGACAAGGTCGGAGTCTCCGTAGCAGCGTAGGCGGTTGACATTCATCTCCCTGGCGGCTCGCATGCCATGGAGTAGTGCCTCGTATTTGGCCATGTTGTTGGTGCAGGGGGTGAAATCGAGGCAGAGGACGTAGCGGAGCTTGTCGCCCTTCAGGGAAGTCAGGACGATCCCTGCTCCTACGCCGTCTGCATTCTTGGAGCCGTCGAAGTGCAGGCTCCAATAGTGGAGGTACGGCAGCTTTTCCGGCTGCTGGGCCTCTTCCCAGTCGGCGATGAAGTCCGCGAGAGCCTGCGACTTGATCGCTTTGCGTGGCTCATACTTGATGTTGTGGACGCCTATTTCGACGGCCCACTTGGTGACTCGACCGGTCGCCTCACGGTTGCGGATGATGTCCTGCAACGGTGCTGAGGAGACGACCGTGATCGGGTGCTCCTGGAAGTAGTGCGGCAGTCGCCGCTGTGCTCTGAAGACCGCGTATACCAGTTTCTGGTATTGCGGGTATCGCTGGAGCGACTCGGTGAGGACCTCGCTGATATAGTACACCGGTCGCTGTACTGGGCGCTCCTTTCCTTCCTCTGGCCGCTCGACGACCATGACGGCGCTGACAACGCGCTCGGAAGCCACGACGTAGACCAGCATGGGTTCTTTGTCGATGGTGGCGGCGAGTAGCGGTGCTGCGAGTAGCACCTTCTTGAGGTCGCGGAGCGCATCGGCCGCCTCCTTGTCCCACTGGAAGGTGGGGTTCTTGCGCATCAGGCGGTATAGGGGCATCGCCTTTTCGCCCAATCGGGGGATGAAGCGATTGAGAGCCGCGACTCGCCCGGCCAGCTTCTGGACGTCGCGCAGGCACTCGGGTTTGCCGAGTCGAGCGATCGTGTCGATCTTGGTGGGGTTCGCTTCGATCCCGCGCTTGGAGACGACATAGCCTAGTAGTTGCCCTGGTGGTACACCGAAGGTGCATTTGCCTAGGTTTAGCTTTATCTTGTATTTCCGCAGGTTGGCGAATGTTTCCGCCAGGTCAGCGAGTAGGTCGCCCTGGCGAGCGGACTTCACTACCACGTCGTCGATGTAGACTTGGATATTGCGGCCAATTTGGCTCGCAAGGCATTCCTGCATGCACCGCTGGTAGGTCGCCCCGGCGTTCTTGAGGCCAAAGGTCATGGCGGTGTAGCAGAAGGCTCCGAATGGCGTGATGAACGTCGTCTTTTCATCGTCCTCGACAGCCATTTTGATCTGGTTGTACCCAGAGTAGGCGTCGAGGAAGCACAGCGACTCCGAGCCCGCGGTGGAATCGATTATTTGGTCGATCCGCAGGAGGACGAATTGCTCCTTCGGGCAGGCGCTGTTTAAGTTTATGTAGTCGATACACATCCTCCAGGTCCCATTTTTCTTCTCGACCAGGACTGGGTTTGCCAGCCACTTGGAGTATTTGATTGGCCGGATGAAGCCTGCAGCGAGTAGACGCTGCACCTCCTCGGCGATGGCTCGGCGGCGCTCTTCATTGAAGTGCCGCAGCGACTGCTTGACAGGTCGCACTTTGGGGTCGGTGTTGAGTTTGTGCTCAGCAAGTTCCCTAGGGACACCAGGCATGTCAGAGGGCTTCCATGCAAAGATGTCCCTGTTCTCACGGAGGAACTCGATGAGCGCGCCTTCCTATGCTGGGATCATGCCCGTCCCGATCATCACCGTTTGGCTGGAGTCGCCTGGGACCAGCTCGACGGTGCGGGCGTATGTCGTTGCCTCAAAGGATGAGGTGTTGCCGCCTTCCGAGTTGGGTTTCTTGATTATAGTAGGGTCGTCGTTTTTGACCCCGCTCGCGTACTTGGCGAGCTCGTCGGCGTGGTTGGCCTCAGCCGCGATAACGGCGTCGGCGAGTTCGGCTCCTTTGGCCTCGCACTCGGCGGCCATGTCGGGGTCGCCGTGTATGGTGATGATGCCACACGGTCCAGGGAGCTTCATCGCGTTGTACGCGTAGTGGGGCGCTGCCATGAACTTGGCGAACGCCTGGCGCCCCAGGACGCAGTGGTAGGGGCTGTCGAAGGGCACCGGCTCGAAGACGATCCGCTCGGTGTGGAAGTTTGCTAGTGTGCCGAAGGTGACTGGCAGCGTGACCTTGCCGATCGGGTACGCCTTCCGACCGGGGACGATGCTGTGGAACATGGTGTAGGTCGTCTCGACCATCGACTGCGGGAGCCGCAGTCGCCTGAAGGTGTCCAGGTACAGGATGTTGATGGACCTGCCGACGTCCATCAATGTCTTGGGGAGCTAGTAGTCTCCCACCTTGGGCTTGACCACCAGGGCGACTCGGCCTGGGTACTCGATGCATGGTGAGTGGTCCTGGCAGCTCCAGGTGATGGGCTGCTCCGACCAGTTGAGGAACTGGGGAACGTCCACCTGGGCCACCGCATTGACGGCGACGGCGCGGGCGATGACCTTCTTCTCGCGCTTCGTGTTGAAGCCTGTGTAGGTGTGGAGCGAGCCGGCCACGCTGCCGAATTTTCCGCCATTTGGCGGGTTGTTGTCAGGGTCCTCCCACGCTCGCCGTGCCTTCTCGATCTCCTTGAGAGAGTGGCATTCGGTGGTCGTGTGCGTGGCGGGCTTCCCTTCCCTGCTGTGAAACGCACAAGGTTGGTTAAGGAGGGCCGCGGGGTCGAACCTTGGTTTTGCCTTGTAGTTGCCGCCATCGCGGCGTTGCCCTCCGTCGCGGCGGAAGCTCTTGGGCTCGCGCTGCGCGTGCCCAGTGTTGGCGACGAAGTCGACTCGCCCGTCACTGCGGCGCTTGCCGGTGAGGCGAGTGTTGCTGTAGCGTAGGTCGGACCGTCGTCCATTGTCGTTGCCGTTTGTGCGGCGTTGACCACCCGACTCGTCGTCGGTTTCCTGGTTTGGGTCTTCCTCCGCGTATCTTTTGGCGATCTCAAGGAGGTCAGGTATGTTGTCGAGTGTGCGGTATGCACGTTTCAGCTTGGCGACCAAGGGCTCGTAGCGGCACGAGGTCTTGAAGAAGTGGATCGCGGTATCCGGGTGGATGCCGACCGTGTTGTACCATAGTTCTTGCCACCGTTGGACCCAGCTGCGGGTCGACTCGCGGGGTCCCTGGACACATCATTCCAGGTCCTCGATGGTGGTGGCGCGGGTGTAGGAACCCTCGAAGTGCCTGACGAAGGCGACGCGCATCTCTACCCAGGAATCAATGCTATCCGGGGAGAGAGTGTTGATCCATTGCCTGCACGCTCCCTCCATCATCAGGGGAGGTAGCGGGCGGCTAGCAGGTCGGTGTGGCCAGCGATCCCCATCGCCATGAGGTAGGTGTCCAGCCACACGGAGGGGTCGTACGAAGGGTCGTACTTCTCTATTTCCTTCGGCGCTTTGAAGTTCGCCGGGTATTTTTCGCCTTGGATCATCGGTCCGAAGCATCGGGGCCCGAGTCGGCTTAGCGACCCCATCGGCTCGTCGTCGCGGCGATTGGTTAGGGCCACGAACCGGTTCCAGCCATGAACCGGTGTTAAAGGGGGGGTATTAAATTCGCCTTCCCCTTCCTTTCTTCCCCCCAGAGCCAGATCGAACCGCCACCGCCACCGTACCGCCACCGCGCGCGCGCCATCGGAGCAGAGAGAAGCGCCACCACCGCCACCGCCCATCGGAGCAGAGAGAAGCCACCGCCGGCCGCCACCGCCCTCGGAGTGAGGAAGGAATCGTCCGTGGGTGCCCTGAATCGTCGGCCCTGTCACCCACCTCTCTGTCCGCCGCTCGCCCTCGACAACGCCGGCGTCCCCGACCTTCCCCGGCCTCGTCGACCCCACCATCAGCTTCCTGGTGAGCCTCTGGTGCTCATGCATATCTTCTCTTCCTCCCTCACGGTTTATATCGCCTCCGCATCGTGTAACCGCCGCCGACCGCCGCAGTTCCTCCTCGTTCTCTATTCTCCGGCGACCAAAAAGGGGAGGCGCCGCCACTACTAGGTCCGCCTCGACCTCCTCTTTCCAACCAGCCCAACCACAAGTCCCCGCGTGTAGCAGATCGACGGGAGCAAGATCGACCTGAGAGGAGCTCCATTGCTGACGTCAGCGTGATGTAATATTCGTTTTCTTTTTCTTTTATTATTTCTGTAATTATTCCAGTGAAGAAAATACCTGACATGTGGGCCCTATCTGTAAGCGATAAAAAAATTTCCATAAATGTTTTCTAATTAAGAAAATTGTTTATGTAAATTCCAAAAATGCAAATGGTTTTATAATATTCCAAAAAATAATTTAAAATGAAATAATTTAAAATGCAATTATTTTATAATGCATCCGCGCGCAGAGAGCAGAGAGCATCCGCGTCGGCGCCGCGTCCAGCCCTCGCCGTCGGAGCCGCCGCCCTCGCCCTCGCCGTCGGAGCCGCCGTCCACGCCTCTGCGTCCGGCAGTCGTCGGCGGCACAATGTGAACAATGTGTCAAAGCTGGCGGCACAATGTGAACAATGTGTCAATGCGGCAGCTGTCCACGCCTCTACGTCCGGCAGTCGTCCTCTGTGAACAATGTGGGGAATATGTGTGATGTATAAAAGATGTAGTCGTGTATTCATATTTGAGTAAAGTTTCTGATGTTGTAACATCGATAATATTGTTTACTTAGTGTTGGAGGGAAACTCGAAACTAAGATGGCATGTAATTATGGAGGGAGGAGTAGTATAGATAGGGTGTCAAGCGGGGCGGGTTCGCGGGCAACATAGTTTCACCGGCAAATATAAATTGTACTACATGCATAGATTAAAACTTGTATATAAATTGGACCTCTGACTCATCCTGATTAGGGTTTCGACCCCTCGGAACTCGTTTAAAATGATCAAGCATCCTTAGGGTTTTAATTTTATTTGTGTATTTATTTGTGTATTTTTGTATAAATAATATGTATATTTGTGTATGAATCCAAGTCCACTTGAATGTTTACACTCTTACTCTAGATAATATCATTGTTTTAGAAACTATGGATCCACTTAGTAGAAACCTTGAAGAAGAAGAAATAATGGAGAACATTATTGATGAGGACACCTCACAATATCTGAACTTGGAGGGACATGATGGCGATAGCTCAAGTACTAGTCATGGAGAAGATGAAGACTCCGGTGAACGCAATTTAGTGGTTACAAAGTCCGGCGAGGTATATGCATTGATTAAGCCTCTGCTGACTTCCACCAACAATCTTCTTCTACATATATTAATTAACACTTCTTTCTTCTTTTAGCCCTCTGGATCGACCAGCCAGCAACCATCTTCTTCTACGAAAAAGAGCAAGCGAGGCGCGAGCCAGCGGTTGAAAGATCGTGCAAAGTTCACGATCGAAGCAGTCCGTGTTGATGGCAGGCCGATGGAGCCCAAGAAGGCCGCAGACAAATTTGTACGTCAAGCTGGAGTTCTTGTTAGGGACCAAATCCCAATCATAATTGAAAATTGGAATAATCCAAAGAAGGCGACGGTACCTTTGTCGATGACAGATCCAAAGAAACGCTTTGAAATTTGTTGTTGGTAAATTTCACCCTTCCGCAAGAGGAGGATGAAAACAACCCGGTTATAAAGGAAAAGGTCAAAGAGTGGACTCTAAAGAAGATGGCTGACGCTTTCCGCAACTGGAAGACAAAATTGAACAAATTTGTCAAATCTGGCGAGACTCCAAATTTCGAAGACGCATATTATGCGAAGATAAGACCTCACTGGCCCGAATTTGAGACATATAAAAAAAGTGCTATAGCTAAAAAGAGGTCAGAAACCAATACGCTTAATGCCCTGAAGAAGGAATATCACCAGAGGATGGGGTCAGGTGGCTACATATCTCAGAGGCCTAAGTGGGAGGAAGCTGAGAAGGCCCTCCGCGCTAGAGGGATCACACCCCAGACAGATGGGTGGGACCTACGTGCAAAGACTTGGTTCTACGGAATCGGGGCGGTTGGACCCAGAAACAGGATTGTGTATCTTCCCAACCCTCCTTGCCAAACCCGTCACTGAACTCATCACGGCATACGAGGAAACATCCGCGAGGATCTTCCATCCCGACAGAGAGAATGACCAGCTCACACGCGCCATCGGTAAAAAAGAACACCCTGGACATGCACGAGGCATAGGGGGTATGACGTGGAAGGATGAGTTTGCCGACTGGAGCGACTCTTACAGATGGCGCGGCAGAAAAGAAAAAGAGCGTATAGAGCGGATGACACAGATAGAACATGCACTTGCGGCGCTACAGGCGCAAGTGAATGCACAACAGAGCCATCAAGCTACCGGCCCATCTCAGCGGCACGAAGAGCCTGCATTGGAAGCTGCCGGCGGCCCAGACTCTGCGCGGAAAAGCAGTGTGGCTTCCACGGAGAACGTGCAGCCCACGCTTGAAATGGCGGGTCCTCGATACCCCGTGGATGAGATCACGGAGAGCAAACACGCTAAGCTGCATGTGAGATTAATGGGCTTATCCATTATGGTGGCTGTCGGCTATGCCTTACCTCCTGTAGGTGGTGGAACTTACCACTGCCGACCGATTCCAGATGGCTATGCTATTGTCGAGGTGGATGAGGTTGTGAAGGAATATGAGGAAGCACAGCTTGACCATGCTACAGGTGAAGGGGAAACTCAACTCAAATTTGCAGTGAAAACAACCATTCTTTGGAAGAAGGAACACATCATGCTTCCAAATTGGAGGTCACTGGCACCCCCGCCGTCTCCGCAGCGTCAGCAGTCTGAGCCGCTTCAGCTATCTCCTGCGCGGCAGCCATCTCCGGCGCTTCAGCCATCTCCTGCGCGGCAGCCATCTCCGGCCCGTCAGCCATCTCCGGTGCTTCAGCCATCTCCTCAGCGTAAGCGGAAGAGCACTTCCACGAAGAGCATCAGTAGCACTGCCACAAAGAAATCTGCAGGAAACCGTATGCCAAAGAGTTCAAAAAACTACGTCCCGCAGCCTTCCGCCAAGCCATTGCCGGTTTTACCGTGGAATCGCAGCGACGAGGAGACCAATAGGATCTCGGAAGAACAGGTCAAGAAATTCTTTGCACCTAGACGGGCCGAGCCAAAGGAGAAAATAGATCCGGCGGTGGTGGAGAAGTTTTACAAAAATCTTTTGAAACCTGAAACCCCACTTGTGCCGGACTACGAGCGCCAGATTTTGAAGGCGGATGCAAGGCGCCGTAGGGAGACTGAAAGTAGCAGTTGTGAGGCACCCTAGAAAACAGTTCCCATGCTCGGAGAGCAGGAAAACCAATCATGCGCCCCGCTCCAAATGTTCGACACACGGGATGCTCCTCCCGTAAATGATTACGAGGCAGAGCTACAAAGAAAGGCCAATGAGATGGGGATGACTTACATTGCATACTTGAACGTCATGGGAGACAACTTGCCCAAATGCGATGCCAACCCCATACAGCCATGGAAGTATGGGAAGAATCTCGTCAAGAAAGAGGAGCTCAAGAATCTACCAACAAAGATGCGAAAATTGCACAAGTTGTACCTTGATTTCTGCAAGACGAGAAAAGAAGAATGGATCACGGCGCATATAAGAGATGAGATTTTCTTCTTCGGAGACGGCGGGATCGACTTCAACATTCAAGACTTGCATTTTCTATTCAATCAGAAGGATCTCAACAAAGCTGCCATCAGCCTTTATTGTGTGTAAGTACTATTTCTGTAATTTATATCTCATCTCATTCACTTCATTAATTGCATGTATATATATATGCTCACCATATATGTATATACTATTATGCAGGAAAAAGGTTATGGAATGCAGGAAAGGAGGCCCTTTTGACATTGGGTTCGTTGACCCAAATAGAGTTCATGAAGAAGTGGTAAGAACCAAACCCGGGCAAACAGAAGATTACTTGCTAAGGTCTTTACTGAGACAACAAACCAAAAGGGAAATACTATTGGCTTACAACTTCTCGTGAGTACTGTTACCCTCTCTCTTGTACACATTCTATTTCGGCTTACTTGATGTTAAGTGTAACTGATGATGAGTTATGCGTGTGTAGGTTCCACTTTATTCTGCTAGTCATTCAACCCGACTTAGGAAAAGTCCTTGTCATGGACTCGTTACAAAAAGAAAAAGAGATATGGGCAGACTTTAGAGAGATGCTCCAGAGGTAATTTCAATCATATTATCGCACTAGATCGGCAACTTTCATGACAACAAGTAATTAATTACTCCTTTATCCATTTTCTTTGCCGGACAGGGTTTGGAAAAGGTTCACGGGCAGGGCCGTGGGTGAATGGTCAGAAGAACTAAAATTTGTAGACCAAAATGTAAGTAATACTAGCTAGCTAGGTCTGCGTATCTCTTTGATTCTGCTTCCAATTCCATTATATCATGCTTTATTGATTATTATTTGGATTGAACTCTCTATTCTCGTAAAGTGCGCGCATCAGGGACACGGCAATAACTTATGTGGGTACTATGTTTGCGAGTTCATTCGCAACACGATATGTTCGACGGGCCAAGCCGCACTAGAACAACTTAGAGTAAGTAAACAAAATCCACAACATTATATTATTACCATCAATTGTGTTGAGTTTTATTCTTATATATATATTGACGGCCCATTCTTCATATATATTCAGATCGAACGGATGCGGGACCAACTCCTACCATTTGAACGCATACGAGCCATTCAAGAGGAATTGGCGGGGTTCATACTTGATGAGGTCGTCACGCCTGCGGAGAACTCTTTAGATATCCACCAAAATGAACGATGACGATGTATGTGCCGATGACGATGTATGTGCTGATGACGATGTTTGTGTATAATAATAGTTGCTTAATTATTCATGTACTCGTATGTACCGATGACGATTTATGTGTATACCGCTCCCGATCGATTCCCCCTCCCCCTCCCACAGAAATACGCCCAGAATGGGGCAGAGGCAGAAGTCTACCGTGGCAGAGATTTAGGCCATTTTCCTGCCGCGGCAGAGTTCTGCCGCGGCAGGAAAACGGCCTAAATCTCTGCTGCAGCAGAAGAACCTTTAACACCGGTTCCAGCCCCGAACCGGTGTTAAAGGGGAGGGGGGGCTGAGGCCTGCAGTAGCCCCACGTGCGCCACCAAGAACCGGTGTTAAAGGGGCCCCCCCTCTAACACCGAACCCTCAACAGCGGTTGAGGAACCGCTGTTAGAGGGCCCTCCCAACCGGAGTTAAAGGGGGGGCTCTGCACTAGTGTAGCACACCTCTCACACCTTCCACCAAGAAAAAACAGAGGGAAGGCAGAGGGCTGGGGCATCGTATTTATAGAGGGCGGGATCATACGTCCCGGTTTGTGGTTTGTAACACAAACCGAAACTAAAGGTGTGTGCCACGCCACGTGGCTGATGTCTAACCTTTAGTCCAAACCGGGATGCATGACCTCTTACGAACCGGGACGCATGCCTCCGGCCACCGTGCCCGTTCGAACTGGGACACGTGCTAGCATTAGTCCCGCACTACAAGAAGACCCCTACTATAGCAATGCATACTTAGCAACGATCAAAATATTAGTTATACAATTTTATCATAGATAGATATGTTTGTGTTGCAATCTACTTACGTTGTCCATATACAAATCGTAGAGAAAAAACTTTACAACCCAGCCCATTAAGCTTCCTTACGTATTCAACCTATGTGATGTGGCCACGATGGAACTCCTGCAAGTTTGCAACCGTGGTCCTGTCCCGGAAACCTAGCCGCCTCCCTTCTCTCGCCAGGTCGCCGCTCGGCCGTTCCTCGCCGGAGATGCGGACCTCCCGCTCCTCGCTTTCTATTGTTTATTGTTTGGATGAGGAATGATTGATTTTCTCGATGGACTGATTCGTCTGTGGCCTTGCACTCACGTACCATGAGATCCCTGCCAGATCGCTCCTATTGCCCCCAAGATGGATTCGGGCTATTCCATGATGTAGTGGTCTCTCGAAGAGCCGCGACGGCAAGTTGGAGCACGGAGACGCAGATGAACAAGGGGGCGACAAAGGTTCAGGTTTCAGGCACAATTTCTCAAATTTCCCTATCAGATTCCTCTTTTATTTTCTATTGACTTACCCGTATTCAGTTCTTCACAATTTTTCTTGTTTCAATGGGCTCTTTCCTTTCTACTATGACCGATGCGCTTGCCTTTGTATTTCCACTAATGTCTTTACCTTATTAATGATGCACAAGAGGGACCCTGTATGATGCCTCGAGGATGACTTGACGCTTACATCTGGTGAGCATGACTTGACGCTTACATCTGGTGAGCACCTTCTCTGCTCCTTAGACCTTCTCACAATTTTGTTCCTTTTTTTATTAGATCAGTAGTCACTAACCCCGTGAGGATTTGCAATTGTCATCTATTTTTACTACAGGTGGCCGATGTCACTCATAAGGAGTACTTTTACCGATCTTGCATCCCCACGGGAGGTAAATGAAGACAGGGAGCCCATGCAGATGAAGGTATGTGCATACTTAGGATGATGCGGCTGGCGGTGATGCCTCACACCTTGACTTCTAATTTTAGGATAAGGAGCGAGGACATCTCGACGGGCTGATACGACCATGATTTTGCATTCGTGTACCCTGAGGTCCCTGCCAGATTCACTCCCGTACAGCCAAGATGGATTCAGGCTACTCCATGGCGCAAAGGTCTCTTCAAAAGTAGCAGCGGTGAGTTGTAGCGGGGGTACAATTTAGTAAGGAAACAACAGATGTTTAGGTTTGCAATTGCTTAATTATCCCTATCAAATCCCTCTCTCGTTTTCCCTAGACTTGACCCATTTCCACCATTTTCTAGGATTTTTGTGCATCCTTATAAGTTCGTGCCGTTGGCAGCTCATCGTCTGCAATTATTGTTTCTTTGTTTAGTGGGATTCCTCCCTTTCTACTATATGACCCGTGCTCTTGCTTCTATTTTTTTGGAATGGATGATGCAGAAGGTGGCGCCTGGATGATTTGTCTTGGACAATCCTGCTCTTATGTCTGGTGAGCAACCTTTCTTTGCTCATCTTCTTACTTTCTCACAATATTTTGTTCGTTATTTTTGTATTTCGTCAGTAGTCACCCATCCCAAGAAGATTTGCAATTGTTCTCTGCTTTTGTTGCAGGTGAAAGATGTCACTAATGAGCAATTGGACAGATCATCCATCGCCACAGTATGGAAACATAGGCAAGGGATTCAATGAAGATCAAGATACGAGCATACTGACGACACCACACGACTTACTTCAGGGAATATTTTCGCTGTAATAGGCCAACTTATATCTTTTTTCTTCTATCTTAATTCAGTTTCACCACTGCTTCATATGGACTATACGTTTATGAGAAGTAAGTACTATTCTATTACACCATATTATCTGTCTGACACACTTTGTAGGTATCTAATCATATAGATGGGCAATAAATGTGATGGCTGTAGTTTATGATGTTTAAAGGAATATTTGTTCGCCGTGGTAATTCTTCCTAGTTACACTCACTGGTTATTTAAGTGTTGTGGCAGTTAATAATAAGCACATTGCAACGGTGCAATCAAACATAGCCTTCACGTACAACTTTACCATGGACGGTCTAGCTGGTTAGACATATAATAATGGGTTTGTATTTTTTGGTACTTATAGGTCTTCGTTCCTTGCTCCTTGCGCAGCTCTGCATCTTCAATACGTTATATGTGTACGAATGAGAAATCAATCTGAATAGCCAATTACCGGATTTTTGCATGCTCTTTTTTTACAAAATTTTGGCCAGATCTCGTGAAAAGCGATAAAAAAATAAAAAAATGATCCAAATTATTAAAAAATCTAGAATATTAATGCATAATATTAGATGATGACACGAGTGAGCCCCGGACACCAGTCATTTGGTTTAATCAGATATTTTGACCTATGTGTAGCACATTACACCATATTTGGTGGTTTGTGTGAAGATAAGGTGAGTAGTTTGTAAGCCGCTGAGTACGAGACATGTATGCTCCCGCGGATGAAGAACGGGAGATCAGTGTTAGGGACGAGGATGTGCGAAGACAACTACTACTCCAAATAGAGGGACACTGGGGGGGGGGGGGGGGGCTAGCTACACTCGACCATGCAACCCGATCCTCACGGTCATTTCCCAACCAGGTGGTCTTTCCCTTATTAGGTAACCACATAATCGTTTCGGGCTAAATGACAATTCTTTGAAGAGTAAGGAAAGACGCGTGCACTCCGTATTTTTCTTGCCTCTTTCTCTTTGAACAATTCTCTTTCCGGGCTATTCAACTACAATTCAAATTTTGGCTCGATTTTTTCAAAAAAAAAGTTCCCTTTTTGGAAAAATGATATTTTAGGGCAAAAGAAGGGAGGAGATAGCACAACACTAAAAAACCCCATTTTCAACAAGAATGCACTTCCACATTCAACATGAAGAAAAATAAGTATTTTTTTGCTACAATTCCCTTATTCTCATTAAAAGTTACTAGTTGAGTGTCTGTGCGTTTCTACAGGAGTTAAAAAATTCATGTTTGATATTTTGCAAACCAGTTCATGTAACCTTGTTGGGTGGCTGCCTTGATCCAGTTCGATCTCTGAAAGGCATGTCTGTTCCTTAGGGTTTTGAGTGAAAACACAAGACTGTTTTTTTCGTTGTGAATGAAAGACATTCTCAATATATTGAAGTCGATTAATCTAGTGAAAATTCTGTTTGGAGGCCGGGCTACATGGAGATCCCAAATGTTTGTCCGCCCCGCGGTCCAGTTGTACATCATCATATGAAGGTGAAAAGAAACAGGATAAATCACAACACATATCTAGCTCAGATAAGGATGTTCTCTATTGGTTTTTGAATTTTCATGTGTCACAAACAAAACTGAGACATACAAAATAATCTACAAATAAACCTGTGGTGTGAAGGAACTCCTCTCCACTAATATATCAGTTGATCTCATCAAATTCTGTTACATGCGATGGATAGGCAACACAAGATGAGGGAAGAGAAGTGCTATTGACATATTTCATGTGGTATGGAGCATAACCGAGGATTACTTAATCAATGAGAAGCGCATACATGGATGATAGAGAGGAAGACATCTTTTTATGTGGTCAAAATGTCCGGCAATCAACATATTGTAAGAGCACCTTTTTAAAACCATCAATTATAGAATAGTTGGTACAAATCCAAATCAAATTTGATTAAAAAATGTACTGAAAGTGAAATGTAATGTTTCACACGATACAACAGCTATATATAGTATCTTTTAAGAAAGTTCACTATTAATTTGTCTTAAAAAATGTTTATAGTTACCAAAAAGTCTTTCCTGCCATGTGCATGCTCAAATATCATCTTCTATCTGCCATCATGCACACAACACCAACTCACAAGTCTTGTTAAATCAGGATCTTAACTTTGTTACGACAAAATAGAGATGACTTATCTTTCGGATTTAGGATCTTGACTATGCAAAAAACCTATTTTATATAGAAGGATATATTATAGCATGAACTTAACAATTCTTCAAAACAGAGACCTAATGTGGTGAATTAGTAAATTTGTTGCAAGAAAATCATGACTGATAAGAAGGATAAAACTCTATATCTCTATCAACATCTGAAATAGGGTACTGCAGATAAATTTACATAAGAGTTACCTAGGCTTGTAATTGTAATTAGCTATGAATTTGGGCATAACGACATGAAATTAAAAAAATGCCCGACGACAAATCAATACTCATACTGCTCTATTATCAAGATATAATACACATTTTTAACTCCAAACTTCAAACACACAACTGGGCTTTTTGCTAACATAAATCACAGATGTGAAAATTATAAGATTGCAATAGATAAAACACAACCCAATTTTTCCCGTGATAAAGTAAACTGCAATATTGTAGGGTTCGCAGCATAGTATAACAAAAATTTTCCTACGATGGGAACAACTATGTACCAAGATCTATCTACTAGATACAAACAACGGACGAATGTATATCCGTAGAGAACATACCCTTGAAGACCGACAAAGCTTAATGAGTCCAAACTCGTGGTTGATGTAGACGATCTTTTGCCGATCTCAAGATCGAGAGGAAGTCCTAGCGCCGCAAAACAGCAGCGCATCTGTGCTCGCACACACGTTCGAGGCACCGAGCAACCTCCGCCTCCTCGCTCCAGCGATGCAGCGGAAGCACAACTCTTTCTTGCCGAAAAGCCACCGGGAACATGTATCTCGCTAGTCCGAGACCATGGGGGATAAATACTAGAGGGGTAAAGAGATCCTTCACGAGGAGGTGTGAGTGAGAGAGAGGGAGGGGGATCCTTTTATAGGGAGAGGGGGGCACCCAAGGGGCCATGCGCCCAGCCATGAGGCTGCCCCCACCTCTTCCACATTCATGTGGGTGGACACTCCACTCACTCAAATGCCTTTCAATTCCGTCCACTCAAAAACCCACTCAAATTCTCATTAAATTTCCACCAAACTTAATGCAAGCTCTCATTAAATAAAACTCCTTTTATTTATTCAGAATTTTGTCAATTACTTTAATGACAAACATTCACATATAACCCCTTGATAGTATTTCATTTCACATGCAGAAACACTTTCTGCAATTTCACCCGAAAACCCATTTCGGTATCTAGTGAAATAAATTCCTGCGCTTGTTATTCTTTTCGGCATGAAACTTTTGCTCCAAATGGATGTCGGTGTCTCTTAAGTGTGTCACCCTACGGTTCGCTAATAATGCGGACATGATCGAGACCCCTCTCGGATCAATAATCAGAGGCGGGATCTGGAGACCCATACTGACTCCCACACATTCAACCATGACTTTCTTGTGATCGTCGGAACCTTTTACGCTAGTATCTTAATCCTTTTGTTTCGTGATATACTACATGTCCGAGATTCGATCATCGGTATCTCCATACCTAGTTTGATCTCGTTACTGACATGCACTCTTTTCTCGTTCCCGTGATATAACATTCTAGTGATCAAATCACTTGCTTGCAAGCTAACCAATGTGATATCACCGAGAGGGCCCAGAGTATATCTATCCGTCATCAGGATGAACAAATTCCACTCTCGATCCATGGGCCTCAACATAACACTTTATTAGTTCTGAATCCATCTTTATAATCACCCTGTTACGGTGTGACGTTTGATGTTATCAAGAAACTCTTCCGGTGTTAGTGATTGACATGATCTCATGGTCTAAGAATTAGGATCACTTCGTAAGTTGTTATAGCAATATAAACTCAATGACTTTGATCGTAATGCTATACTTCGGATGAATGTTCATCACACCATTACACTAATGTTGTGACCCTGTTATTAACAACATCCAATGTCCATGATCAGGAAACCTTGATCATCTTGTTAATCAACGAGCTAGTTTATGAGAGAGGCATAACTAGGAACTTTCTGTTTGTTTATTACACACACATGTATTAACGTTTTCGTATTAATACAATTATAGCATGCAAAATAAACATTTTCATAAACAAGGAATACGATAATAACCACTTTATTATTGCCTCTCGGGCATATTCCCTTCAGTCTCCCACTTGCACTAGAGACAATAATCTAGTTTGAAAACTTTGGGTATTGAACACCTATGGCTTTCTGGTGTTCCATATACGCAATTGCAAGTGGTTAACATAATCTACGGATCTGACGTTTCAGGTCCGTGTGTATTTGCATGTCTTTGCGTCTTCACGCATCACTCATTCTCCAATGAGATGGCATTGTATAAATTTGGTCTTTCGGTGAGACCTTTAGTTCCTTGGGGTTAAATCATGTCGATACTATTGTCATACAATATATCTTTAGTGTTAGCCCGTTGCGAACCACACCTTAGTTTGATAACAAACTTCTTGACACAAATTCCCTCCTCTGCTGCTACTATAGCAGTCATATACTTAGCCTTTTTGTTGTAGTATTCATCACAATGTCTTAACTATGGATTTCATCCAAATCCATCATGGAATCCTCTTTCCATTACATTGTGCCAACCATAGTTTAAATTGAGATAAACTTAATTTGTATCTTGTGACAAAACTAGTATCAATGTAACGCTTTACAATGAACTATTTGTAATTGTTTGTCACCTCTACACAAATATATTCTTAGTTCTTCCATAAGATCATAAGAATATCCTCACTATCGGCCAATGATCATTTTATGATTCATTCTGGTATATGCTCATAACACTTAGAGCATAGGACATATCTGGATGTGTACATATCATGGTATGATTGATCAAAATATCCTTGTGATTTCACTCATCAAGTGTCAAAGCACTTGAATCTTGTTTCACTTATCAAGTGTCAATACACTTGAATCTTGATTCAATTCCTTTCCATGCGACAAGAACCGTTTCTTGTTGTTTCTATATTGAAGTCCTTCAATATCTCATATATTTATGTTTGGCACAACCATATTAGCGTCATAGTCTATCCACTATAGACATTCAAGATAAATATTCGGGTTTTGCCTAAGTTTTTCATCAAAATGAAATTCTTAACCTTTGTCAATAAAAATTACATCATTTCTAATCAACAAGATGTCCTCCACATAATGTATTAGAAATATGTCTCAGCGCTCCCACTTAATTTCTTGCAAATGCAAGCATCTTCATCGTCTCCTGATGAAAACTCTTTTTCATCACGGTGAAGATTCCAACTCCGTGATGCTTACTTCAACCATTGAAGTTTGCATGCCCTTTTTTTAGCATCCTTTGAATTAACAAAACCCTTTGGATCATGTCATGTACACGTCCTAGGTAACCATTCTATTAGAAGAACTTTGTTTTGTTTATTCATCTACCATATAACAAATTATATGTAGTGGTTGCTACTTTAATCCGTCTAGACTAAATATCGCTATGAAAGATCAAATCTTGTCATAGTCAACTCCTTGAACATTGTCGTAACATACTTTATGACATGTCGACTATTTCATAGATGTGAAACATCCATGTCTGTTTCTTTATAGATCCAAATACGACCGATAGGTTTTTACACCTTTCCGGAGGGTCTTCCAAGTTCAAAACTTGATTTCTCGTGTATGGAACTATCACGGATTTTATGTCTTCAAGCCATTTGACGGAGCCAGGGCCCATCATCGCTTCTTTGCATATAGTCGGTTCATCATTGTCAGACAATAATGATTTACTCTCAAATCTTAATCATTTGATTGTTTATCCGACCTTCTTGGTTCAATAGGAACTTTAGACCTCCGTGACCGCAACCTTTGAGGCACGTAATCCATGAGCATTCTGGCTGCCTCCGGAACATTTTCCAGCGCTGCGCAACTCAGCACATATAGCTAAGGTTCGTTAACCTTATCAAAGTTCTATTGTCCTCCCACTTAACATTTATGAAAAATTCCTTCTTCAAGAAACTTCACGTTTCAAGCGACAAACCCTTTTGTCCTTGGTGTTATGGAGGAATAACCTACAAAGACATGCTCATCCGACTTCGGTTGTAAACATCTTACTTATGTTTAGCATACCAAAATTTAAGAAATGACAACTTGGGTTTTACCCCAAACCATAACTTCCATGGTGTCATTTCAACGGATCAAGATGGAGCTCTTTTCAGTGTAAAATCGGAAGTCTCTAAATCTTTAATCTTTTAAAACATAATGGCAGTTTTATAAATAACACCTTTGATCCAACCATGTCAAACAAGGTTTCATTACAAATCTCAAACACTCCATACTCCTATGGTCTTTCGGGAGATGTAAATCTAGGTGTTTTGCTAAACTTGCAACTCAAATAAATCCCTTTATGATAAAATCATAATTCATTTATTTTTTTGTTACACTTGTAACTCAAACAAATCCCTTATGATAAAATCATAAACCATTTATTTTCTTGTTACAATGATTTTGCACTTCATCTTGAAAGTCTTTGAAACATTTTCAAATATTTCATACTTGTTTCTCATTAAGTGAACATTCACTCAAATTTCCGGAGAAAGCATATGAAGTTGAAATCCATCGCTTACGACTATACATAATGGACTACATACATCGATATGTATAAATTCCAATGATTTAGTCGTTCGTTCTTTTTTGGCCTTTGAACGAAGTTTTAATTATCACGTGGAAAGTCTCACAAGCGTCACTTGATCAAATCAAAGACTCCAAAAATCCATGAATATGGATATTCTTCATGTTTTCTTTCCAATATAATTTAAACAGCGATGTCACTTCTTAAGTGATCTTTCAATCATTTGTCTTGCGACATTTTAGCATTAGGTTTTATGGATGTGATTTCTCCAACTAGATTTGTAAATCATCCATCTTATATGGAATACGGTAATTATTTGAACAAACTTTGTTCTCATAATACCTGATTTAAATAACAATTATTAAAACAAATCTTGAAGTCAAGCTTTTATGTCAACGAGAAATACAAACAACGATTTGTTTGTTTTCGATGAACATCATCACATATTCTCTTTCTAGTTACTTAGGACAATGTGGTTCATGAATTGTGTCGTTCCGTATGAAATTTCATACCAACCAATTCGGTATCCAATACCCAAGAACCACATTGTTTAACAAGCAAAGAATACAACCATAACATGTATATGATCCATATACCTAAATTGGATATTTCCAATCTTTTCTTTTCCGCCAAGTATATTTTATAGATTCTCTTCCAGCATTTCCTTTTCCTTTTAAAAGAATCTATCAACATCAACAGTGGCGCCATATACATGACACATAATCCAAAGCGTGTATATTCAAATAATAATACCTTTGAACTTGCACTTTGAAGTAGATCACCATCATCAAATGATCGACGTTCTTTCCATTCTTTAGTAATCTTTTAGTGTAGTAAACACTTTACATACATCTTCTATTCATCCTTATCATGACGACTTTCATGATCAAGCTATTGTAGCTTATAAAGATGAATCATGAGTATAACGTTACTTTCCAAAACCCTTTTGGATGATTAGGATGTCTAGCATCTCCAACCTTCATAAATTCTCATCCAATATGAGAACATATATTATACTCTATCATATTGCAACCAAAACATTGTTTTAGATATCGTTATATCTGCCACACATGATGGTTTCTGAAACAATTCTTTCAGCTCCTAGATAAACTTGATATTAAAACAATCAAGAATCATGGAGGCAAACATGATACTTAAGATACTAACACTGGAATTGTTACTCTCGATTTAATACCAACTATTAAATTTCACGGAGTAAATAGAGTTTGCTGAAAGTTTGCAATAGGACTTTAAACTTTAGATTGACACTCAACTCAATACGATACCAGTTCGTAAAGTATATATCCAGAATTCTATAGTTCTATTATCTCAATTACAACTATGCATAAGGTGGTGAACGAATGCCAATGACTACAACAAATTATGCAAATTCACTTTGATTTAATTTATGATAAATTGAGTTATACTAATCCAAATTAGAAATCAACTCCCACTCAAAAACGACATCCCTCGTGTCTTTTTGGTGATTACATGAACCAAATCCACTACACCAAGTCCGATCATCACGTGAGTCGGTGTAGCTTCAAAGGCGAGCATCCATATGGTCATCATATCAAAAACATATGACTCATGCTTAACCTTTTGGTCCGTGTTCCGAGGCCATGTCTGTACATGCTAGGCTCGCCAAGTAAGAACCTTAGTATTCACGTGTGTAACTGTCTTACACCCAAGATATGCTCGTGGATTCAAGTACACCCGATCATCACGTGATGTCTTGAAGCGACGAAACATTGTCGGTGCATACTTAAGGAAGAACACATTTTTATCTTGATATCTAAATGAGGGATCATCTTATTATGCTAATAAACGCCAAACAAGCAATATAAGATGCAATCAAACATCACATGTTTATAAGTGAAATGATATGGTTCCCGCATATGATCTCCATCATGTGCACCGTGGTATGATCACTATCATACCTTTATGTGTAAGGCCAAGGTCTATGGAACTTACACGCTATGTGTGTTGTAAGAGTATCATCTCGTACTTCTACTTACAACATCAACATATCAAAACACTAGCTCAGCAATAATCTAAACTAGACACCTCTAATTTATCCATTGCAAGTTTTACGTGGTTTAGGGCTTTCGAAGATAGAACCGTTCTTACCTACGAACATGAACCACAACTAGGATAACCAAATTGTTGACAACTCGTTGCAAATTAGATATTGACTATAGTAGGAGAGACAGACACCCGCTAGCCAGTTATGCAAAACTAGTTGCATGTCAAGCGTGGAACAGGTCTCATGTGCGAGGACATGTAAAGTTTGTCCGGATCGCTTCATCCCACTATTCCACCAATATCCAAAGTACAACTAAGAAGCAATAAAATGATCATCATCGCCCACATATTCATATGTGTACTACCCGTGCAAAGTATCTACGCATAGATCCGGCTCTGATACCACTGTAGGGTTCACAGCATAGAAAACAAAAAATTTCCTACGATGGGAACAACTATGTACCAAGATCTATCTACTAGATACAAACAACGGGCGGATGTATATCCGTAGAGAACATACCCTTGAAGACCGACAAAGCTTAACGAGTCCAAACTCGTGGTTGATGTAGACGATCTCTTGCCGATCTCAAGATCGAGAGGAAGTCCTAGCGCCACAAAATAGCAGCTCATCCGTGTTCGCACACACGTTCGAGGCATCGAGCAACCTCCGCCTCCTCGCTCCAGCGATGCAGCGGATGCACAACTCTTTCTTGCCAAAAAGCCAACGGGAACATGTATCTCGCTAGTCCGAGACCATGGGGGATAAATACTAGAGGGGGAGAGAGATCCTTCACGAGAAGGTGTGAGTGAGAGAGAGGGAGGGGGCTCCTTTTATAGGGAGAGGGGGCACCCAAGGGGCCATGCGCCCAGCCATGGGGATGCCCCCACCTCTTCCACATTCATGTGGGTGGACACTCCACTCACTCAAATGCCTTTCAATTCCCTCCACTCAAAAACCCACTCAAATTCCCATTAAATTTCCACCAAATTTAATGCAAGCTCTCATTAAATAAAACTCCTTTTATTTATTCAGAATTTTGTCAATTACTTTAATGACAAACATTCACATATAACCCCTTGATAGTATTTCATTTCACATGCAGAAACACTTTCTGCAATTTCACCCGAAAACCCGTTTCGGTATCTAGTGAAATAAATTCCTGCGCTTGTTATTCTTTTCGGCATGAAACTTTTGCTCCAAATGGATGTCGGTGTCTCTTAAGTGTGTCACCCTACGGTTCGCGAATAATGCGGACATGATCGAGACCCCTCTCGGATCAATAATCAGAAGCGGGATCTGGAGACCCATACTGACTCCCACACATTCAACGATGACTTTCTTGTGATCGTCAGAACCTTTTATGCTAGTATCTTAATCCTTTTGTTTCGCGATATATTACATGTCCGAGATTCGATCATCGGTATCTCCATACCTAGTTTGATCTCGTTACTGACATGCACTCTTTTCTCGTTCCCGTGATATAACATTCTAGTGATCAAATCACTTGCTTGCAAGCTAACCAATGTGATATCACCGAGAGGGCCCAGAGTATATCTATCCGTCATCGGGATGAACAAATTCCACTCTCGATCCATGGGCCTCAACATAACACTTTATTAGTTCTGAATCCATCTTTATAATCACCCTGTTATGGTGTGACGTTTGATGTTATCAAGAAACTCTTCCGGTGTTAGTGATTGACATGATCTCATGGTCTAAGAATTAGGATCACTTCGTAAGTTGTTATAGCAATATAAACTCAATGACTTTGATCGTAATGCTATACTTCGGATGAATGTTCATCACACCATTACACTAATGTTGTGACCCTGTTATTAACAACATCCAATGTCCATGATCAGGAAACCTTGATCATCTTGTTAATCAACGAGCTAGTTTATGAGAGAGGCATAACTAGGAACTTTTTGTTTATTTATTACACACACATGTATTAACGTTTTCGTATTAATACAATTATAGCATGCAAAATAAACATTTATCATAAACAAGGAATACGATAATAACCACTTTATTATTGCCTCTCAGACATATTCCCTTCAAATATATCAAACATCAAATCGAACCTCCATCTTACATATTAGACTATCTAGAATGAAAAGTATTGTTTATATTTTTACCAATGCATGCTCTAGAATACGATGCATATGAATGATGAACATTTGCCAACCATATATTAACTGAACAACCTAACATTGTGCCATCCCAGTCCCCGACCTTGATGAAGTAGTAGAAGTGCGAGACTATCATCCAATGTAAATAAAATACTTCCGAGGAGGAAACATAATATGGTAAAATAAAACAAAACAACATCTATCTCAATACATGACCAAAATTTTCTAACCAATAGAAATCATGTTGGCCATCTCCACAGAAGATCACCAGTTGGATTTTCCCAAGCAGGTATAAGCCGATTGATATTGCAAGAAACTTAGCTCTCTAACATCTAGAGATGAACCTATTTTGAGAAGGCTTATCGCAAACATATATTTAGAGACCTTGATTGAGATTTAGTCAATAAGATAGCTAAATATTGACAATATATCCATTTCTGAAATTTTAGAAATGTAATCCATACCATAATAGCAATCCATGGAGAAACTGATTCAGGGAGTGTAAAGCTCCTAGGTTACCTTTGCCAATGTTTTCGCATACGCCAAATCACTTTCTCCTTGAATTGTTTAACCAACACCTCTCAACTCTTTTCTTCATCCATATCACCCTACAATGAAACAGATCCCACATGAAAAATTAGATGTAACCAAAATTCAGAATGCTACAAGAGATAGTAATCAACAACCATGCTATATCAACACCTTAAATAAGTCTAAAATTTGAGGAAATGCACATTAGTTCTAGTCTCGAGGGTAAGGCTTCTAAACAACAACTGCGGGCAGCCCATCACTACTAATCGAATGCAATAAGGAAAATTCAGTTAATAATGAAATAAAATACCTCTTTTATTTATATGTGTATTCATTACCGCAAGCCCTAAAAGCGATCCTATAGGTCTGCTCTTGTGCAAACTGCAGTATGCACATGTTTTGACCTTCAAATACCACTTGTGATAAGATTATTCTAGGAGCCATGTACCCTAGAGACGTTGTTTGAGACTTCTCTTGCAACCTCATTGTTATGTTATAACCAAATGAACATATACGAGTATGTAGCAACTCTCCTCAAGGGGTGAGCATGCAATGACCATGTTGACTAACACTCGTTAGATGTCAGAGAGAGTCTGCAATTGAAACAATCAAATGTTGAAATGGTAAAAGGAATACTCGTTGATTTTAACAGTACAAGTTGCAACTCATCGTTAATTGGTTCGATTCCCAAGAACAATAAGTGAAGTTGGAGTCTAGGAGATTGTGCATACCTTCTCTTTTATAGAGTGCACTGCTTACAGGTGGCCACCATGGCCTTGCCCTTGGCTAACATGTGTCATGTCAACTTTTTGGCACCACTTGTTTAACACCACTCACAAAGATCCTAGAGCAGCACCTCCTGGCTCTCCTCAATCAGTCACTCCCATTATTGCTCCTACGGCCACACCTGCATTTGGGTTCGTCGTGGCATTGCCCCGCAAGGCGTGTATGCCGAGAGGAAGTCATTGATCTTTCCCTCTCCAATCTCCCGACATCGATGTGCACAACCACAGTGGAGTCCTCAGGCACGTTGTGAAGTCGAAAGAGGCACATGGTGTTGTCCTCGCCGAAGAGAGTGGTCAGCTAGCGTAGTATCCATAGGCACAAGATGACCTCCTCTCTCAGGAGAAGCTCCTTCGTATTGTCCATGCCCTCGGTCTATGCCTTGTCAGAGACAACAGATGCATAAATAGGGAGGACTCGGATAGTTGTATGGTAGCCTGCAACCTACTTTACAAACATAAACAATATCAGAATTGAAAATTTCTATCCTTTGATGAAAGATCCCGTGAATGCATAGTTTATAAAAATATTATAATATCCCATGGAACATGTCAACACCCGGATTTTTAATCCCAAATGCTTGTTATGCCATACATCGCAATCCCATGATTACCATCTTTGTAAGAAATAACAGGTTGTTATCATAGTTCATCATCCATTACAAACCATAATAAAGGTCTTACAAATAAAGGATCTCATGATCCAATCTTAATAGATTCACCGCAGCGGAATAATATTAAAGGTAGCATGGTCGAGGCTCCATCTTCAGGGTCACATGCAATGCAGACGACGGGAGATGATCCTAGTTGTCATAGACTTCCTACTGTCCATCATCCTGGTAGTCCTCCTCATAGTATGGCCATAGTAATAGCCAGGCACAAAGCCATGAGTACTCTTTAAATACTTGCAATCACTAAAAAGTAAATTAGTTCGAGTAGGAATCCTAAGCTCTAGGTTTATTTGCAAAAAGCCAGGATTATTTCATACTGAGTATAGAAGTAAATAAAACTAGTTTAAAGTTCAACAACACCTAAGTGGGAACTTAGATTTCATGTTCACAACCCTGTTGTGGTCAAGTCAAAGTCATAGTTCATTTCACAAGTAATCTTGAAAACATCTTACGACAAAATAGTATGGCCACTCCAACTGTCCATGACCGCGGACACGGCTATTCAAATAGGTTGACACTCTGCAGAGGTGGTACACTTTCACCACAACATTCGATACATCCATAAGGGATAACCTTGAATCATCATACTTAGTATGCGGATAATCAATCCTAACCTTTCAATTACATACCCTAGTATAGGAACCTCCCCTATGAGTTTGGCCTCCCAACCATGACCATCTGTCATCTTGGGAACTACATAGGTGGACATTCACATTCACGAGGTAGCCTCAGCTCAACCTCTTCCGCAAGGGAACCCATACTAAGACATATAAACTTCCAGTTAAGCCCTACCCAATTCAGGTATTGTGGTTGTACAGAAAAATTGGAATGGTATCGCATTCGAACCCAACCATTCAGGTATTGTGGTGCCTCAACATTTTCATCATCAAATCATCTTGTGTTCATAACACATGTCAAAACATTTCAATAGAATGAATCTTCATTCCAAGGTTTTCATAATCATTTTCACCAAGTATTCCCATCTAAAGTGATCAACTTTTATGCTTAGCACTATCCACTAAAATTGAGGGTATTCACTAATGAGGGGTGTTAATCAAGTGTGACTATCCAAATCTAGTCTCATGCCTTAGTATGACATCTAGTCCTCACTACTTAGGCCTAGTTTTATGCTCTTTATGCTATCTATACTATCTTTCCAAAACTCACAAAGCATTAACTAAAAGTAATAAAGAACTTTGGTAAAGAATAAAGGAATAAAGCTTGCCAGTAAAACTGGGATTGGTGTAATCAAAGTTGCATAATCAAAGCATGCCTAATGCATCTTGCATAGGTTATCTTGTAGTTTTAGGCTTGCATTATTTAGCTTTCCTTGATTGGGGTAGTGGTTGAAGTTTTCTTCTTCTTTGTAGTACTCCTCCTCCTCGTAGCCGTGGTCGGTACTAGCGTCTATAAATAAATACGAGGTCACCAAACAATACTTAACTACCTCTATTTAGCACAGATAGGTTCAGACTAGATGATCTAGCATCATCACATGAAATAAAGACCTAGTCTTATTTATTTTATTTTGGAAAAGTAATTTCCACTCATTGAAAACTACTTAAGATTTAATATTATCCAATTAAAATATGGGATCATGTTGAAACATGTCATCACCACATATTTTAATACTTGTGAATGTGATTTAAAGTGGTGGTCATATTTTATAAAGTTTAAAATTACTATTTTGTATAATTAAAGTGACTAGAAATGCCTATATATCATTCTTTTAGTACTAGTCCAAGATCACTACATGTAAACCTAAATATTTTTACATATTCAGATAGATCTGGTCAAATGTAATTTTTGAGAGTTGGGATCAACTCAAAATAATTTATGGTTGATTTTTGAAAAATGTTTGAATGTGGAAAAGTCTCTGTCTTGTTATTTTTACTATAGGCGATCTATAATTTTAAATGGTTTGAATCCAACAGGCTTGGATTTATAATTTGAATACCTTTCTAAAAAATTGGAATCATGGAATTTGGTTGAGTAACTCTCCTTGAATTGAATGTCAAAGTTACTGACTGAACTAGGGTTTGAATAAAATGGAAAATATATATTTGAATTACTGGGATATGCGTGGGAAATGAAATGGGCCGGCCCAGCTGCACAGCACGCGCGTGCAGCGGGCTACTGACAGGGGGTCCCATGCGTCAGCGGCTCATCTAACCTGGAGCGGTAAGTTTCAATCTCAACCCTACGATTAGAACAAGATCTACGACTATGGTTCGTCGTCTCTGGCAGATAGCTCCGGCGAGACTGAACCCTAACGGCGATGGTGGGGGTACGCGGTGGATTACCAGGGCTCTAGCTAGGGTCGGCGATGGGGGCGAATGACGTTGTCAACAACGGCGATTCGAACGGTGGTCGCGGCAGCTCCTCGGGTGGCTCCAATCAACGGCTCCTCTCCTCCTCTGCAGCGGCGGACTCCGGCAAAACTCCGGTGGGCTGGTGCTCGCCTTGCTCCGGGGAAAGGTCAGGGGTGGTTCTGAGAGAGAGGGGAGTGGGATGGTATGAAGAATTGAGGCGGGGGTGGCCTCTATTTATACATCGGCGAGAGGGACAGAGCGGCATGGTCAGGGCTCATCGGTGACAATGATACAGAGGGCTAACAAAATGGCTGAGGGCGTAGGACGGTGCGGTGTCTCTTGGCGGTCGTCGTTGTCTTTATGGCGCGGCACAGGGCAGTCGAGAACGATCGGGAGCGGTCCGTTCTCTGGGCGGAAACTGTGGTGTTCAAGACGGCGTACAGGGGCTTCGTGTCATGCGGCGGCGAACAGTCATGTATGGGAGGTAGCTAGGGTCATGTATGGTGAGGGCGAGGCGTGGCGTGTGCGCGCGTGTTGGCTGCGGCGCTCTGGCGCGCTCTCAGCATGGCGTAGAGAGAATGGGCGCGGCGATTCTCTGGTGGTCCAGGGCTTGGCTGCGCTCGAGGGGTGGACATGGAGTGGCGATGGTCGGTGGCCTGTCTCCTAGGCATCATGGACGGGCGCGGTGCTTCCTCCTGCGAGCTGCCCATGGTCGGCCAACAATGGTGGCTCGGGTGGCGCTGCATTGTGCAAGCAGTGAAGGGGGTGGTGGTTCAATGCAGTGTTGGGTGCTGGGGGCGATGAGGGGAGTGAATTGGGCAATGGTTTCATTAATCACTGGTCACCATAGTGTAAGTTAGGCAAGTTTGATTTATGTTCAACAGGTGTTTGATGAAATGGCCGCATGAATTCAAAGTTTGAATTTTTGGATGAATTTTGGTGAGTGCTCTGGTCATAAGCTTGGTAGTCTGAGGTTGCTTGGGTTTGGCAAGGTGAAGTGGTTTGGTTGGTTTTTGAGAAATGGCCATCTTAGTACCTACACTTGATTCAATTTTCAATTATCCTTTAAATAGATTTGGAATTTGTTTCTATTGGTTTGTAAGGTGGGCTTGTGTTCATTGTTACTTGGTCTAGCAAGGGGTGAAAATAATTGGATTTGTTTGTGTTAAAAAACTTGGACTAGGAACACCCAAAGTGGTCTAGTGAACAAGTTTTGCCAAAATGACCATTTGCTTATATTTCTTATATTTGATTTTCTCTTCATTTGATTCTTCTTAGAAATGATCTAGATGATGTTGTTTTCATCTTTAAACCAATCCTTATCATTCATAGCAATCAAACATGGCAATTGCAATCATTCATGCATTCATCACACACACATGCATTCATAATAAAAGTTTTTGTTAACCCTAAACTTGGGTGATTAGAACTTGATAATCTTGTTTAATATTTTTGGGATGTTACAAACCTTCCCTCCTTAAACACAATCTCGTCCCGAGATTTAAGAAAAAGAAAACTAGGAACTAAAGAGATCTGGAAACTCAGTCCTAATGTAATCTTCTCGTTCCGAAGTAGCTTCTTCTTTAGTATGGTTACTCCACTGGATATTGAGAAACTTGATACTCCGGGTTCTGGTGGTTCTGAAGGCTTCTTCCAAAATGCAAGTGGGTACTTCACGATAAGTTAGGTCCTTGTTGATCTCTATGATTCTGTGATCAATATTCTTGAAAATTTCGGTCTTCTCCGAGACTTCTAGGCATTTGCAAAGTAACGAGATATGGAACACTTCATGCACGGCTGGCATCTCCTCTGGCAGTTCCAGTTGATATGGTACTTCTCCTCGGCGATTCAAAATCTTGAAGGGTCCAATATATATGGGGGCTAACTTTCCTTTGAGTTGGAAACGTTGCATTCCTTTCAAGGGTGACACTTCCAGATACAGAAAATCTCTGATAGTGAAGGCTAGATCTCGACGTCTCTTGTCGGCATAACTCTTCTGTCTGGATTGGGCGGTCTTAAGGTGCTCACGGATCTTGTGAACCTTCTCTTCGGCTTCTCTTAGGATATCGGGTCCGAAAATCTGACTCTCTGCTACTTCCGACCAATTCAGTGGGGTACGGCACTTATTTCCATACATAAACTCAAATGGGGCCATTTGCAAACTGGCTTGGTAACTGTTGTTGTATGAGAATTCCGCGGAAGGCAGACAGTCCTCCCATTTAGATCCATATCCCAACACACAAGCTCTCAACATATCCTTAAGTATCTGGTTTACTCGCTCCGCTTGTCCATCAGTCTGCGGGTGATAAGCTATGCTGAAATCCAGTCTGGTTCCTAATCCTTCTTGGACTTTCTTACAAAACCTCGAGGTAAACTAGGTTCCTTGATCCGACACAATGTTCTTGGGGATTCCATGCAAACTGACTATCCTAGCAATCTAAAACTCTGCTAGCTTCGAGCTCTAATAAGTGGTCTTGGCCGGTCAGAAGTGGGCTACTTTGGATAGTCTATCCACTATGACCCAAATAGAGTCATTTCCTCTACTAAATGTAGGCAAACCGGTGATAAAATCCATTCCAACTGAATCCCATTTCCATTCTAGAATCTGTAATGGTTGCAAAATTCCGGCGGGTCTCTGATGTCCTGCTTTGACTCTCTAACAAATATCACACTTGGCTATGTAGCTTCCGATTTCTCTCTTCATCTTATTCCACCAAAATTGCTCTTTCAAATACTTATAAATCTTGGTTCCTCCAGGGTGTATAGAATAAAGAGTATCATGGTCTTCTTTCAAAATATCTTGTTTCAACTCTAAATCCGCTGGTACATAGATACGTCCTTTGTACAACAAAACTCCTTCTTCATCTTCAGTGAATCCGGGTACCTTCCCTGTACCGATACGATGTTTGATTCCGTCGATACTAGCATTTCCTTTCTGCGCCTCCTCGATCTGACTGATCAAAGTGGGTTGAAGTTCTATGCTAGCCAAAAATACTTCACTAACTAGATCCATTCTGAGATTTTCCATCTCCTCATGCAAACTTGGTTGGGCTTCTTTTATCATGGTGTTCAATCGACACAGCAATCTACTAAGAGCATCTACTACCACATTGGCTTTGCCGAGGTGATAGTGAATGCCAAGGTCATAGTCCTTGATTAGCTCTATCCATCTCCTTTGCCTCATATTTAGCTCCTTCTGGGTAAAAATATACTTCAGACTCTTGTGATCCGAATAAATCTCACAGCGATTACCCATGAGATAATGCCGCCATGTCTTCAAGGCTAAAACTACGGCTGCCAGTTCGAGGTCATGGGTAGGGTAATTCTGCTCATGTTGCTTCAGTTGTCGGGATAGATAGGATATGACTTTTCCTTCTTGCATCAGCACGCATCTAAGACCAATCTTTGATGCGTCACAATACACATCAAAAGGTTTCTTGATATCCGGCATAATCAAGATTGGGGATGAAATCAATCTCTTCTTGAGCTCTTGAAAACTTGCTTCACATTTGTCTATCCATTCAAACTTCTTATCTTTCTTCAAGAATTGGGTCATGGGTCTTGCGATGCTCGAGAATCCTTCTATGAACTTGCGGTAATATCCCGCTAATCCGATAAATGCGCGAACTTGGGTTTGAGTGGTTGGGGTTTGCCATTCTTCCACATTCTTAACCTTGGCGGGATCGACATCAATTCCTCCTGCCGACACAATATGTCCTAGGAATCCTACTTCCTTTAACCAGAACACACATTTGCTAAACTTGGCATACAACTGATGCTCTCTAAGGGTTTCAAGGATCATCGTCAGGTGTAGCTCATGGTCTTCTTCTGATTTGTAATAGATCAGAATATCATCGATAAAAACAACGACAAACCTATCCAGTAAGTTCATAAAAATATTATTCATGAGGTTCATGAAATAAGCGGGGGCATTGGTTAATCCAAAAGACATGATAGTGTACTCATACAATCCATATCTAGTGGTGAAGGCAGTCTTTGGAATATCCATTGCGCGAATCTTGAGTTGATAATAACCAGTTCTAAGATAAATCTTAGAAAACACTTTGGCACCGGTCAACTAGTCAAATAGGTCTTCTATCTTTGCTTATGGGTACTTGTTCTTAATGGTGACATCATTCAGCTTCCGATAATCCGTCCACAAACGGTTACCTCCATCTTTCTTATCCACAAACAAGACAGGTGATCTCCATGGCGACGCACTGGATTGAATCAATCCTATCTCTAGCATAGCATCCAGTTGCTTCTTCAGCTCCACTAATTCAGATGGGTTCATACTATAAGGTCTCTGAGCTATGGGTCCGGTTCTAGGGATTAGTTCAATGATAAACTCGATATCCCGATCTGGGGGCATACCGGACAATACATCTGGGAATACGTCGGGGTATTCATAGACTACTCTGACTTGGTCAATGGTTGGTTGGGCTAGACTCTTGTTGCACTTGAATTGACAGGGCAAGTTTTCAGATACATGCTCTACTAATACTCAAGTGGTACTGGTCATGGTTATGGCTTTCTTGGCACAGTCGATTAATCCTTTATGTTTCGACATCCAATCCATTCCTAGTACTACTTCCAAACCTTTGGTTCCTAGTAATATTAGATTAGCATAAAAATCTATGCCATGGATTCTGATAGGTACGGCCTTGCAAATTAGTCTAGCTTTGGTGGTTGAACCAGGTATTTGATCTATCATAACATGCTTCAATTTTGTTGGTTGAATCTTACTAGTGCATGCAAATTCTTCTGTAACAAATGAGTGTGATGCTCCAGAATCAAACAACACTCTCGCAAGTACCGAGTTAACATAAAACATACCCAACATGACATCTGGCGCTTCCTGAGCTTCCTCAGCATTCATGTGAAACAGACAACCGTTGTGGTTGAGCAAGTTCCCTAGGGCAAATCTCCTTCCAGGATGAACACGGCGTTGCTGCTGAGCTGGTGCATTCACATTGGCTGCTGCAAGCTTCTTGGGGCACTCGTTGGAGAAGTGACCCTTGACTCCACATTCAAGACAAGTGACCAGAGACTTTTCTTTTCCTGCAACATGCACGACATTGCTTCCAGTCCTTGGGGCATTATTGTTGTTGTTGGGGTTGGTGTTGTTGTTGGACTTGGGCGGTGCACGGTTGAAATTGTTGGAGTTGCCGGGGTTGTTGTTGTTGTGGTTTCCTCCAGGCCTTGGGTTTCCTCCTCCACGGTTGGGATAGTTTGGACGGGACATATGGGGTCTATTGTTTCTCGGGTATATCTTTCAGATGGGTTGGGGCGATACTTCGGGGTATGGTGGGATCCTGGTTGATGCATCATTCGATGCTTGTGATTCTCATTGGCTTGGTTGATATTGCCTTCCATCTGGATTGCAGAATGCACTAAGGCTTCAAGGTCAGCGAAGGGAATGTTGACCAGCACTGTCTGCATTTCATCATGCAGACCATTCAATAATCTCTCCGTCTCATTGGCTTTAGTACCAATCTCATCAGGGGCATACCTAAACAAAGACAGAAATCTATCATGGTACTCTACCATAGTCATCCTTACCTACTCCAGCTCCTTGAATTCATCCCTCATCCGCTGAATCAAACCTGGTGGCACATGGGTTTGGCTGAACTTGAGTTTGAATTCATCCCAAGCCATCATATGTCCTTCATTCATGGTACGAACGCTATTCCACCAAGATCTTGCATCACCTGCCAGATAATGGTGTAGAGGTCCCAACCATTAATAAGGTAGAGATCCCTATGTTTACAATGCTAGTCCCTGGATCAATAGCTAGCATCAACAGTTAAGATGTAATATCAAGAAACAAAGGTCATAATACAACTTTATAACCAGGAATAAAATAATTCATTACATCTAAACATAGCTCATTTGGCTATCTCATTACAATGCAGCAGAAATAACTATATAGCATGGAGTCCTTCATCTTCAAAGTGCCACAGACAATCATGTTGGTTGTAGACTTGTAATCCTAATCAACACACTTCACTAACATAAAACAAACCTGCAACATAATAAGTTACAGCCACAAGGGTCAATACATTTGAATTGTATTGGCAAGTGATACTATGGTAGTATAGTGGAGTCTATCATATATATGCATTTGGCTAAGTGGAGCTTAGGCTTGCTTTGCTCAAAATAGATTTTCCTTATCATTTGAAAACACTAAGTTTTTGTTTGTCAAAATCACCCAAGGAACAACCAATGAATATTGGTTAACCTTTACCCTTGTTCACCCACAAACTTTTAACTTAGAAATTGGGATGAGGAGATTCTTGATAGCTTCCATGTCTTGATGCTCAAATTGTCCATTGTAGGGGACACAGCTAAGTACTTAGATTTTACTCTCTCGAGAGGTGGTGCACTTTCCCCACAAGAGTCGACATGCATCGAGAAAAGATCTTTCAGAAGCCTTCCCTTATACCAAAATGGACGCGTTCCCAAACCTATCACCCCCTACCACCAACTGTCCATCTGGCTATGTTATTGCAACTTATAAGATGCAGGCAGAGCCCATAATGCCAAGTGGATGCACTTGAAGCTTCTCAACATTTGACATCTCAAATCTCTTTGTTCCTGGGTGGCTTTCCACAAGTGAGATACACTAGGGTAGGACATAAATATGGGGCCCTGTGTAACCACTCAACATAATCTATCCTTTCCATTCCACCCATGTGATTCATTCACATAGTTGTTTTATTAAACAAACCATAAGTACTAGACTTAGAAATATTTCATTAGATGAATATAATCCACCCTTGTTTTCTACTAGCTAAGATAAGAATGATAGTAGTAGGGATCGTAACTTAGGGAAAATTCTACTAAGGCTTCATCTACTAGGATTTCCCATGGCATAGTTAACACATAGAAAATTCCATGCAAGTCCTATTTTGAAATATCCCTAATGCATAGTGAAAATAATGGGACAAAATTATGAAGCACCACTTGCCTTTTTGGTAGAGAATATAAGTTCACTCCTTGATCTTGAAATATTCACACTCTTCAAATATCACTACAATTCAATCAAGGCACAAATTCAATCTAGCACTCAAACAATTCATCACATAAAACAATAAAAATAAAGAAATGCATGAAAGCATGCAAAAGATTGTATTATTTGGAAAGGTGGTTTCTAATAGGATATAAACATTTTAAAACACCTATTGGTCATTTTTTAAAAGTGGCAATAACCATTTAAAATCAAGTTAATGAAAATGGTTATTTAAATTATTTTTGTTTTGCTAGAAATGATTTAAATCAAAGTAATAATTTATAGTGTTTGACAAATATATTTTTTAAACACAAATGTTAGTCTTTTAAGGTCAAGTGTTTAATATTAAACCATTTGCAAAAGGTTTCATCTAAAAACCATTTTTAAATCAAAGCAATATTTTATTTTTTTGGAAATGCCTTTAAACAAAGTAATAATTTTTCTAGGGTTCACCAAATATATTTTTAAATCCAAAAACTTGGTGTTTAGGGTCAAAGAGTTTAAATCAAATCATTTCCAAAGGTTTTCCTCACAAAGAATTTTTAAAACATAATCAACATTTTTATTTAACTAGGAATGCTTTTATTCAAATATTTATTCCTTAGCATCAGAAAATATACTTTTAAATCTACAAGTTGTTTTTATGGTCAGTAGGTTCAAAACAATCCATTTACAAAAGATTTTACCCTAAAAAAAATTTTAGAATAAATTTTATACACAAAATATGGCTACACATGTTTCTGCAAAAACATACAATTTTACAGAAGCAATTCATTAAACAAAGGGCATGGTTGGATAGTATTCTTTTTCCTGATTCCAATGATATAAAGTTTGCAAATTTTGGGCGTGTTGATCAAAAGTTATGGAATTTACAAATTCAAATACCTAATAGGATAGTTTCTGTTTTTAAATCAAAACACAGGCCACGCGTCAAGTTTCTACTGGCTGATACCGGTTCACACGGATCGATCACTATGGTGCATTGGATTAAAAGAGGATCGTGCAACATAGATCAAAGCATACACCTTCGCTTAAGTGGATCTAACGTGTCCATCAGATCAACATCTAATGGCCTAAAACGACTTGACCAAACTCTGGCGGCGCTCGACGGTGGCGTGCGGAGGCGACGCTCGGCTAACGGTGGTTCTGGCGATACAGGAAGCAAGAGAGAGGGGGAAGACGCTCACCAGATTCGCCATGATGAGAGGATGCTTAACGTTGCTGCTGTTGTCGAAGGGGTGCTCGAGGATGACATGGATTTCTCGCCGGAGTTGTTCACTGGCTCGGGCTCATCTTTTTGTCGACGGAGGCGAATATTTAGAGCGTGCTAGGATAAACCGAAAGCGTCGTTAGGTGCGTGAGATCGTGGAGAGTACAAGGGCATCAATAAGAATGGGAGGGGCAGATGGAAACTACCTGGAGAGTTCGCCGGAGAGGAGGCAGACGGCGGCGGTGTTCAGACATTGTGCTTGCCGATGTTTCAGAGCGCGCACGAGCGAGTGGGTGGTACTGGGAGATGCGTAGGGAGATGGGGATCACGCTCGTGTGGTCGAGGGGGCACAGGGGTGGCTGGGATCGCCGGAATTGGTGATGCATCTCGTCGGAGCAGAGGGAGTTCGCAAGCAAAATTGTGGCAGCCCGATGGCAGAGAGGGGACGATGTCTGGGGGGAAAGATAGAGGGGAGGGAGGCGTTTAAGCGAGAGTAATTGCGGGGAGGAATTAACGCGGCGTTATGGCGAATTAAGCCTGCGGAAATCAAGCCAGAAACAGTGACGAGGGGGGGGAGAATTAGTCTGTGGGGTGAAGACGAAGAGCTGACAAGTGGGGTCCGTTGGTCAGCGATAGAGAGAGTTATGCGGTGGGGTGCAAGCATAAGTTGCTGTGTGGGTAGGGTTTGCGGTGAGAAAAACGGTTCGCGAGTGAGGAGAGAGGTGGGCTGCGAGTTGGGCCAAGTTCTGGGCTGGGTTGTTTTCTCTATTTTTTTCTTTTCTGTTTCTTTTTCCTTTTTCTATTTTTAATTTTCTGTTTTGAATTCAAACTATCATTTGAATCGATATTTCCTTTTCAAATCCTTTCCAAATATTCAGTATATTTCCATACTGTTTTAAACATGTATTTAAAGTCCATTTTAGAATAATTCTTTTATTCTTTTATGGTTTATTATTTATTCAAAATAGGCACTTGTCTTTTATTCAAATAAGTTTTTATTTATATTTTCAAACTCTTATTTGAATCCAATTTTCACCAAACCTTTTTCAGTAGGTTTTATTTATTCCATAGTGCAATAATTCACTTTGAATTATTTGAAATATTTTTAATATGATTTATTAATCATTTAAATTGGGCATTTGTCTTTATTCCAATAAAATCAAATATGGTTTTAAACCCTTATAAATTTTATTCAAATAATTATTTTTATATTAATTAGATAACCTTTTAATCCACTTGTGAAAATTCCAATTTACTATTTTCTCATGATTTAATTATTCATTTCTATTAGGGATTTTGTCTTCATTCAAATGGAATAGAATTTGGTTAATGCCATATTATTTTATTTGAATATTCCTTATCCCTTTATTTTATTTGGATTTGGATTATCTTTGTTCCGTTTTCTTATGGATTTAATTCAAGGTTTTAATGTGTCTTCTAAATAATTTCTTTGGAATTTATTATTTAGTTTAGGCAAGTTGTCTTTATTTGAATAAAATTGGATATTGTTGATTTTATTGAAATAATCTTTTACTCCTTTTTATTATTCAATACTTTCATTTGTTTATGGATTTGGCCAAGATTTAATTTGGCTTTTAAATATTCCTTATTTTTTTATTTCTTTCTTTGTCTTATAAAATCCATATCTTTTTATTTATAGATCCAAAATTGGTGATTCCAATTTGTATGATTTTATTTAATATATGTTTATCCTTTTAAATATCTTTAAGATTATTTTGCGCACAATTTGGTATGGATTTTAGATAGGAGCTTTATTAGCTTTGGAAATTATTTCTTTTTATCTTATTAAATTCATAAGTTTTTATCTATGGCTCCAAATTAAAAGAAACCAATTTCTATAGTTTTATAATATTTTTATTTTTTATTTTTAACCATTTATAAATGTTTGTTGACAAATTTTTATATGGAACAAATCCATAGTCTCTTGGAAATGATTTTCTTACATTATGGTTTTAGGGTTTTGGTTTAAATTTTCCAAGTGTTTAAATTTCAAGGTACATTCATTGATGAATGCATTTCACTTGATTTGAATTTTGTTGGATTCAAATTTTTGTTCAAGAAGGGTTTTGATGTCTCCATTTGGAATCAAAAAGTTTCTTTTCATCCTAAATTTCAACAATTATTTATTTTGTTTATTTATTTTTCACATTTCAAAATTTGGAAAATTTTGGGTTGTGACAAATGGGTGGCAAACAGTACTTTCTCATTGGAATGCACTCCCGTGACTTCTAAGTTGTTCTCCATGGTCTGCAGCTAGTCATCAGCATCTAATGGATATTCAGACTTACTAAATATGGGGGGATTGGTGTTTTGAAAGTTCTTGAGCTTGGATCCATGGTTGTCCTGGTTTCCATGGCCTTGATTATTATGGGCCATCTGAGCTGTCTATTGAAGGGTGGCCAAATTAGCTTGACGTTCAGCTCTTCCAGCTTTATGGTCAGTAACCAACATTTGCAAGATTTGCAGCATTGTGTCTTGAGACGAGCTGCTCCCTCCGAGAGGCATCTGAAGATTGATATAGATCATGAGACAAGAGCAAAATTCCTAAGGCTTATGGATTTGTTTTTGAAAAGATTTTAAACTTTGAGTTTGACTCTGGTTTTGCCAACTAGCAACTTGCTTTTCATTCATTCATTCATTCATAGCACCCAATACAAACACACACCACACTAGGGTAACAAATGGTTTTAAGAACCATTCTGTGAAGCTACGAGACAGTGGGACCGGATACAACTCACACCTACGATAGTGCTCAAGTGCTACTACTCATCAGAACTAGTGGCTTCTTCATCGATGAAGGAGGAATCATCATCATCAGTGTGGAAGTCCATGTCGAGGTCCTCCAGGTAGTCATCATCATCATTGAGGTAGGAGTTGGGATCTCCACATATATCTTCCCATTTGTTCTCCCTCTCCTCAAGCTGCAGGTCCCGCTCATGGATGGTCTCCTCCAAGTCTGACACTTTATGACGAAGGCGGGAAATGACGCGATCCTTCTTTTCACGCAGACGGCAAAGTGACTTGCGCTCCTTCACAAGGATGGCGAGGGTTTAGTCCTTCTTGAGTGCAATGGCATAGTTGTGGTTGGCGTAGGCGCGGGCGTTGTCCAACTCCTTCTTCCTATCATATAGCATGAAGTTGAGATGATCCACCTGATGCTTTAGCTCTGGATGACCTGGAACCTCCAATGTCTATCCCATAGCATCACGTCTTGCGTAATAAGCAAAGCGAGTGGCATTGATCTAGTCGATGCTTTTCCCACACAGACGGGCAAGAGCTTCCTGCATAGCCCTGGTGAGTCCATCTAGCTAGTTGTTCTCCCTCAAACTGAATTGGATCCCCTCTAAGGTGGGTGACTCCATCTTGCCTCTAAGATTTGCAACTATCGACCATTGTAGTTCTCCTCCTTGCTGATCATTGAGCTGTGCCCCTAAGAACTCGGGGTGCGGGCGCTCAAGAAGTTCCAAGAGTTGGCTTAAGTCGCGCTCGAAGATGAGATCTCCTCCGTTTCCCAACTAGTAGAACTTGCTATACTTGACTTCCATCTATAAGAATGTAGGATGAGTAGGTTAGTGAGGTGATCAAGTGTGTAAAATTTTATGTAGGATTACAAGAATTTTTGAGTAACATAAATTTTCTTGAAAGAATCCGAGTGATAAGAATGAGAATAGATTTTCATAAATACTCACTTCTTTTGTTTTGAAACTAAGTTTTTGATTCAAGCGTCCATTCTAACTAGGGTCTCCTATGGTCAGGATGGCTCCAATACCATCTTGTCAACACCCGGATTTTTAATCCCAGATGTCAGTTATGCCATACATCACAATCTCAGGATTACCATCTTTGCGAGACATAACAGATTGGTACCATAGTTCATCATCCATTACAAACCATAATAAAGGTATTACAAATAAAGGATCTCATGATCCAGTATTAATACATTCAACGCAGCGGAATAATAATAAAGGTAGCATGGTCGAGGCTCAATCTTCAGGGTCACAGGCAATGCTGACGATGGGAGATGATCCTAGTTGTCATACACTTCCTGCTGTCCATCATCCTAGTATTCCTCCTCATAGTCTGGCCTCTGAATAGCCAGGGACAAAGCCATGAGTACTCTTTAAGTACTCGCAAACTATCACTAACAAGTAAAGTAGTTTGACACTACTAGGAAAAGGCCTATCAGTGGCGCACCATTTTGGGACTTCTGTGGCGCATATGAGATATGCCACTGTTATCTCGCCACTAAAGTGCAGTTCTGTGGCGCATATTGAAATGCGCCACAGAAGTTTGAAAAACTTCTGTGGCGCATATTGCCAAAATGCGCCACAGAAGTCCCGAACCAGATCTCAAACTTCTATGGCGCATTTGGCCAATATGCGCCACAGAAGTTTTTTTCAAATTTCAAAAAAAAACCCGGCCAGATCTGGCCGGAGGTGGTGCTCGCCGGAGGTGGATGTCGCCGGAGGGTGGGGGTCGCCGATGGAGGAGAGAAGGAGGTTACTGGTGGAGGAGGTGGAGGTCGCTGGTGGAGGAGAGGAGGAGGCCACCGGAGGAGGAGGAGGAGGAGGAGGAGAAGGTCGCCGGAGGAGGAGCTCGCCGGGGTGGAGGAGGAGGGAGGTGCGAGGTGGGAGGAGGAGGAGCTCACCGGGGTGGAGTAGGGAAGAGCTCACCGGAGTGGAGGAGGAAGGAGCTCACCGGGGTGGTGGTGTAGGAGGAGGAGAAGCTCACCGGGGTGGAGGAGGAGGAGGATCTCACCGGGGTGGAGGAGGAGGAGGAGGATAAGGTGAGGAGAATGAGAGAAGAAGGTGAGGAGGGGAAGGGTGGAGGAGTGGAAGATTATAAGAGAGGGAGAAGGGGCGGGATTCAAATTTCAAATTTTGGACAAGACTTCTGTGGCGCATATGGAAGAAATGTGCCACAGAAGTTTGTCCTCCTTTTTTATTTTTTTGCAGGAAAAGACGATCTTTTGGACATAACTTTCTACTCTTTTCGAATTTTGAAAATCTAAATAATCGCTAAACGACCGGAGGTGGTTGCGAGAGGATGCGAAATCTCGTTCTCGTCATTTTGGTATATTATACGTATTTTTCCGACATCGTATGCAAAAGTTATGGCCGTTTTAACGTGGCATAAACTTTTTTTGCATAAAAAGTCCAAATGCATGTTTGTTAATTTTCCTACAAACTAGACCATATTACCTATCACTATGTGAAACGATTTTTTTTTGAAGTGTTTTTCATTTTCTATTATTTTTTGCAAGGCTAAAAAGGCGATCCACGGGAGGGGGGGTAGAATCTGTTTTTCCTACTCCAACTTCTGTGGCGCATGTATCTATATGCGCCACAGAAGATGAACTTCTGTGGCGCATATGGTCATATGCGCCACAGAATGTTGGTCAGAGTACAGTCAATGAGATTCCGTGGTAGGATCCATCCGAGCTTTCTGTGGCGCATATGTCCATATGTGCCACAGAAGTTGGAACTTCTGTGGCGCATTTTTCCTATATGCGCCACAGAAGTGTGAAGACTTCGGTGGCGCATTTGCTGAAATGCGCCACTGGACAAATTTTGTGGCGCATGGTCAGAACCATGCGGCACAGAAGATATGTATATCTATAGCTAGTTTCTTAGTAGTGTGAGTAGGCATCCTAAGCTCTAGGTTTATTAGCAAAAAGCCAGGTTTATTTCATTCTGAGTTTAGAAGTAAAGAAAACTAGTTTAAAGTTCAACAACACCTAAGTGGGAACTTAGTTTTCATGTTCACAACCCTGTTGTGGTCAAGTCAAAGTCATAGTTCATTTCACAAGTCATCTTGAAAACATCTGACCACGAAACAATATGGCCACTCCAACTGTTGGGGGGGGGGTGACTCCAGATAGGGTAAAGATAGGGGAAAGAAGAAAGGAGTCACCCTTACCTTAAGCCGAATTACTGACCGTGTCGGCAGAATCATGCAAGATCCGGCCGAGATAAGTTGAGCCTTGGCAAATATAAAATGAGTAACGCCTTACTTGTCCGACATATGAGCTATGTCGGCCGAATAAGGCTGATTAACTTGTATGCAGGTGAAGGCCGAGACGAGTTATGCAAGATGAGGATGAGTAACATGAGACTTGCAGGAGAAGGAGGAGCCTATAGTCAAACCCTAGTTGCCGGCTAGGAGGAATCTAGACAAAGCCAAGCGCCAAGGACAAAGAGCAGAGCTGCAGAGGGGTAGACAAGCGTCACGGAGGTGACAGTGAGGAAGCCCGAGGCGCACATGTGAGGGCCTATGGAACCTTCCACCGATAGAAAGGGGACACGGAAATGAGCCCGCCGAGTTACCACTTTGGGACAAGCATATTACAAGAATATGCTTGCCATGTCAGCCCTAGAAGGAGTCAAGGAACCCCTTTATAAGGAGGGGTACGGGATCCAGAGAGGGGGATCGATTCATTCCAGGCCGAAGGGCTCGTGTAGTAGTTCTCTTCTTCCCTTTGATACAGCTCGAGGAGGAGTTGTAGTCCTTGAGAGGAGGAATAAAGATCTACTTGTTAGTTATTTGAGTGTTGAAATCACTACATATTCCCTTCCCGGATCCCTCTAGCATCCATTGGCCCCATACTTTAGTCTACCCATGGCATCTGCCGTGCCACCACCACGACAGTTGGCGCCCACCGTGGGGCCAGCAGTGGTGCTAGCTGGAGTCAAGATCCAGACGGGAAATTTCATCCACACCAGTGAGCGGGTTGTTTCTGGCTTAGTCCAGAGATTTGATATCTGGGACTATGTCAGCGACAACGCCGACAGTTTTAGGAGGAAAGCACCCCCGCGCAACAGAGTCTTCATCAACCTGGGCGCTCACAAGGTCTACGTCGGCGTCGTCACTTCCTGTGTCTACCCGCGTCGAGTCATCAAGGCGGGAGAACCTCCCCTCTGTGCTGCTAGCGGTACGCGTGGAGTTCGCCCTGCAGGCAGCGTCGAGGTGATGATGACGGCCCCGACACCAGCAGCAGGAGCAGGCGCCAGACCAAGCAAGGACCCGGCGACAGGAGGGCAGGTAGCCACGAAGCAGGCAGTTCCAAAACCCACCGAGGTAGATCCACCAGCAACCAGGGCGGCCGAGGTGCAGGATGTGACTCCTAAGGCGGCAAGGGTAAGATGGCCACCTCTAGAGAGACCGGAGAATATCCTTTAGGCAACTATAGATAACCTAACTACGCCCGTAGCGCCGATACTTGACCCGACAAACGCACAGGCGGAGTTAGAAGAAACTAGATAGAAAGTGCTAGTAGAGGCAAAAAAGGTGTCGGCTTTGCGGGAATCCTTAAACAGGACCCTACGGGAGTACGCTAGGGCAAACAAACTATAAGTGGCCCCTGACCGAGTAGATGAGTTAAGATTAAGAGGAAAAAACCTCATGAGTGATATCAACAAAGAGCACGAGGCTCATCCAGATGATTCAGTCGATCTAGGCTTGCCGAGGTATAATACCCCGGCAAAGAACCTCAGGGCAGCGAATGCCGTAGCCCTGGAGTTGGAAGGGTTAAGCGGGGAAGCCCGAAAAAAATAGCAAGAAAGAGTAAATGAGCCGGTACGCATTGCGAACCAGCAGAATGAGGAAATTCTTAGGGCTAACCCGGCGAAGCCAAGAGCTTCTCGCATGGTTCATTCGGCAGGAGCTGCCCCCGCACTATCTGCGGCGACGACATCCTCACCCAAAAACAATGCACGAAAAGACAGAGCAGTGACTTATGGAAAAAGAAATAAGCAAATTGTCTCGTATGACCTGGCGGTGGCCGGGAAGGTCAATGAGAATAGGGGCAATATGAGCCAAGGTAACAGTGGTGATAGAAACCCCGTCCGTGCAAACAGAGAGCACGGAAACCCCGGAAGGGTAAACCATGAGAATAATAACCCGGCAGAAGGGAGGAGGTACCCCTTGCAGGAGCCCCAGCCGAGGTATGAGCCTCAGGTAGAACGAGAAGCAAGACCAGCTCCGCAAAATCAGGCGAATGATAGATACAATGATGGCTACTCGGACATGGATTATGTAGAGCATGGTGGACAAAATCACTATGTAGTACAAGAAAGAGTTATCTATATAAACTTGCCATCGACTGACGCAAGATTGAAGCTGGACAGATTGTATCGGTCCGAGCTGTTAGAAGAACAGGGTCCACCTGGTCCGACGTGTTTTGGACCTCAGATCATGGGCGAACCACCCGTGCCGAACTTATAATTGGCAAGGGGCATGAAAACATACAATGCGAGTATGAAGCCACAAGTTTGGTTAATTGACTATGCCATGGCAGTGAAAATAGCTGGCGGACATTTATGATGGGCGGTAAGATACGTCCCATAGATGCTGGAAGGACTAGCCAGAGTATGGCTGAACAATTTACCAACAGGAAGTATCAACTGTTGTTTGGATTTTTAAGAAATGTTTGTCAACAATTTCACCAGTACATATAAGAGGCCAAACAGGCCACAACAGCTCGCAATGTGGAAGCAGAAACCGAATGAAACAGATCGAGAATTCTTGACTCGGTGGTGCAACCTTAGAAACTCATGCGTAGGGGTCATAGAATCTCAAGCGATAGCCTGGTTTGCTTAGGGCTGCAGATATGCAAGCGTGTTATGGCAGAGGTTGCAGAGAGATATGCCAACCACATTGGCGGAAACCATCAGGATAGCAGATTCATACGCCTTAGGGGATCCGACTCAACCAGATTTAATGTCGGCAGAACATCGGGAGAAGCATGATCATTATGCTAGAGATGGAGCCGGATCATCGCGGCGCAAATGAATAGAGATGCAGAAGAAGGGACGAGAGGCCGGATTACAGATATGCTTCCAATCAGGTGGCAGCAGTTGTGCAGGATCAGCCAAGTCATGGGAACAATCAGCGACAAAAGAATGGTCCTCAGCAGTGGGCACTGAGGAATGAAGGGAAGAGGCAATGGACGCTAGAACAGAAGAAGCAATGGCAGGAAAGGACAAATTACACATTTCAATCCATGTTGGATCAACCGTATAAGTTACACACGCCCAACCTAGCCAAACCAGCCAATCACACTACTCGCCAGTGTGCTTGGATGAAAAATGCAATGGGAAACCCGGCGGTCATACAAGCACCTCCTCATCAAGTACATCAACAGCAGCAGCCACAGCTAACCGGGGCAAATGTGTAGCAGCTAATGTTACCACCACCCCCTCCGAGGTACGATAACTCGGACCGGAGGGATGTAGTACAACAAGTGGTAAATCAAAATCAAGATGGCAGAGGAATCCCCTGGAACAATGGACGTAATGATTACAGGGAACATCACCAATCCTATTGTGTGTTCACAACAGAACAGCAGGATAGACAGAGCGTACAACGCCGACATATGGAAGTGAATGCAGTTATGCCGGCAGTACCAAGCTATGTGCCATGGTCCGATCAAGAGATAACCTAGAGCATAAAAGATCACCCGAAGATAATGCCAAACCCAGGATCGTATGCATTGGTACTGGATCCGACGTTTGTTGGGCCTAGCATCAATGTGAAGTTCTCAAAGGTACTCATTGATAATGGAAGTAGTATCAACATCATGTACAAGGATACAATGCATAAGCTCGGAATAATACAGAATATGATGCAGCCCACAAGGACCACATTCCATGGGATAGTGCTGGGGCTCTCCTGCGAACCCATTTGGAAGGTCCGAGTAGATGTGTTATTCGGCACAAGAGAGAATTGCAGAGCTAAGAATCTGGAGTTTGAGGTGGTAGACCTAGAAATTTGCTATCACGCTTTACTCAGACGGCCAGCATTGACTAAGTTTATGAGCAGCTGCCACATTACCTACTTGAAAATGAAGATGCCAGGGCGTCAGGGGGTAATAACAGTGGCAAGGGATTACAGAAAATCGATGGAGTGTGCTTCGGCCGGGTCAAACCCGGCCGAGTCATTAGTAATTGCAAGATAGAAAAGAAGGATTCAGGAAGTTGCAGCTCTGGCTCAGTCGGCACAGCTTAATATGCCGGCATTAGCCAATCCGCATGGGAGTGTATCTTTCTAGCCGACTAAGGAGACGAAGAAGATCCAGATTGATGATCAATTCCCAAAGCGCACCATCACGATTGGTACTGGCCTAGATGCCAAATAGGAATGCGAGCTCACCAACTTCCTCCGTGAGAATCGGGATATCTTTGCATGGTCAACTCAGGACCTGCAAGGTGTTCCGAGGGAGTTGGCTGAGCACTCTCTGCATGTAAGGCCAGGAGCAAGGCCGGTGAAGCAACCTCTCCGCCGCTTCGCCGAAGACAGGAGAAACATAATAGGGGATGAGATAGCTCGGCTACTTGCGGCCGGGTTTATCATGGAAGTGCTTCATCCGGATTGGCTATCAAATCCGGTGTTGGTAGAAAAGAAAAAGGATGACCCAAATGTAGCCGTCGTATGGCGAATGTGCATCGATTACACGAACCTTAATAAGGCATGTCCCAAATATCCTTTTCCTTTACCTAGGATAGACCAAGTCATTGATTCGACCGCAGGCTGTGAGCTGTTATCATTTGTAGACGCGTATTATGGTTTCCACCAGATACCGTTAAACCCGGCTGATCAAATAAAGACTACGTTTATCACCCCATACGGGGATTATTGCTATCGCACCATACCATTCGTCCTGCGTAATTCAGGAGCAACATACCAAAGATGCATGCAAAAGTGTCTACATGACCAGATAGGAAAAAATGTGCAAGTATATGTAGACGACGTGGTTATAAAAACCAAAGAGAGCAAAACTCTCGTTGAAGATATTCGGCAGACATTCGCAAACCTGAGAAGGTACCGAATGAAACTTAACCCGGAAAAATGTACTCGGTGTGCCGGCTGGAAAGTTACTCGGTTTCCTCGTGTCCAGCCGAGGTATAGAGGCAAATCCAACTAAGATCCGAGAAGTTGAAAGAATGGAACTGCCGAGGTGTCTGAACGATGTACAGAAGTTTACAGGATGTCTTGCTTATCTGAGTCGATTCGTATGTCGGCTAGGGGAAAAAGCATTAACTCTATACCAACTGAGAAAAAATCTGACAAGTTCGTCTGGACACCACAAGCCGATAATGCATTTAATGAGTTCAAAAAGTTGTTGGTCACAGCATCGATTTTGGCTTCTCCATTGTCAAAAGAGCCTATGCTACTCTATGTGGCAGCTACTAATAGAGTGGTAAGTGAGGTAGTTGTCGTGGAACGGAACGAAGAGGATAAATCAGTACAAAGGCCGGTATATTACCTAAGTGAGATATTATCGGCCTCAAAGCAGAACTACCCGCACTACCAGAAGATGGCTTATGGAGTATACATGTCGGCGAAAAAAAATCAAACACTACTTCAAAGAACATCCAGTAAAAGTGTTTTGTGAAGCACCCATAGACGAGATATTAAGAAACAAAGATGCAAGTGGCCGAATAGAAAAATGGGCAATTGAATTATCACCTTATGCTCCGCAATTTGATAGGCGAGATGCAATTAAGTCTCAGGAAGTGGCCGACTTATTTGTTGATTGGTCCGAGGTACAGTATGAGCCCCCATTACCAGATCCGAACTATTGGACAATGCATTTTGACAGGTCCAAGCTAAGAAATGGGCTAGGAGCAGGAATAGTGCTGACTTCACCGAAACAAGATCAGCTGAAATATGTGCTGCATATACATTTCGCTACATCAAAAGAGATTGGCATACGTCGGATTCTATGTTACGGGGATTTAGACCTCGTAGTACAGCAAGTATCAGAAAATTGGGATGCACTAGATGCGAATATGGCCCTGTATAGGTTTCATGTGCAAAAGATCAGTGGTTATTTTGACGGGTGTGAGTTTCATCACATACCTCGGGCGGAAAATGACGCTGCGGATACACTATCAAAACTCGGATCGACTAGGCAGTCAATTCCCCCAGGCATAGCTCTGGAGCACCTGAGAAAACCATCAATTACACCTTCCCCAGAATCCGAGTCAATTCGTATCTCGGCAGAACAGATAGATGAAGGGTTTCGCAGCATAGTAAATCAAAATTTTCTACGGAAGCGAATAGAAGGAAAGCCAAGATCTAATCTAGGAGATGCAAACAACGAGAGAGATTGGATTAGATCTTCATACCCTTGAAGATTCGCACAGCGGAACGTTCGTCGGAACGTGGGTGGTGTAGTCTTACTCGCTTCTCCTCCTCGCGATCCGATCCGATCTAGCACCACAAGTGGCGGTGCCTCCGTGAGAGGCACACGTGCAGCACCTCGACGTATCCTCCTTACTCGGACCAGCAAGTATGGTGGAGAGATGGATTGGATCTACAGCACGACGGCGTGGTGTATATGGTGGAGAATTTCTGCTGCAGGGCTTCGCCTACAAACAGTTGGGAGGGAGAGAGGAAGGCAGCAGGGCTACTAGGGCTTGGAGGGAGATGTGTGTAGGGGGGAGGGGGCGCACCAGCCCTCTATATATAGAGGGGGTGGCGGCGGCCAGACCTAGCCCCTCCTCCAAGCCTATCTCTAGTTTAAACGATTTAAACTTATCCCCTTATCTAGAAATTCTATCCCTAGATTTAAACGAGTTAAATCTATCTAGAATCGGCTGGGCCCTATGGGGCCTTGTGCCCCTGGCCCAATGCGGCCAGGACACTCCCTCATAGGCCCATGCCCCCTCCCGGAAGGTGGGACCACGTTGGCCCCCTTCCGGAAGGTTCTAGAAGCTTCCGGTACAATACCGATTAACCCGGAACAATTCCGAACTCCAAAAACTGCACTGCCTTATATGAATCTTATTCTCCGGACCATTCCGGAACCTCTCGTGATATCCCGGATACCATCCGAGACTCCGAACAAAAACTCATAAACCAATTATCCAATCTATCCTAGCGTCGAGACACGTTAAGTGTGTGACCCTGCGGGTTCGAGAATATGCAGACATGATCTTCTATCAATAATCAACAGCGGGGTCTAGGCACCCATATTGACTCCCACACATTCATCGATGATCATATCGGATGAACCACGATGCCAGGATTCAATCAATCCCATATATATATTCCCTTCGTCTCGCGATATTTTACTTGCCCGAGATTCGATCGTCGGTATCATCATACCTAGTTCAATCTCGTTCACAGCAAGTACTTTACTCGTTCCGTAATCCAATATCACTTTGTGATTAACTCCTTAACCACATGCTTGCAAGCGGTGTTGATATCGATTACCGAGTGGGCCCGAAGTATATCTCTCCGACTTGGGAGGGACAAATCCCATCTCGATACATACAACCCAACAGATACTTTCCGATCACCTGAGAGACACCTTTATGATCACCCTCTCATAGGATGACGTTTGATGACCTCAAAGCTTTCTTCCGATACCAGGGAGTTGTATTATCTCATGGTCTAAGGAATACAATATTTGACATAGGAAAAGCTTCGCAAAGATGAACACAATGACACGATCTAATTGCTTCGCTTAGTTTGGGTCTATCCACCATATCATTCTCCAATGATATGATCTCATTATCAATTGACAACTCATGTCTATGGTTAGGAAACCTTAACCATCATTGATCAATGAGCTAGTCCATAGAGGCGCACTAGGGACACGGTGTTGTTCACAAACCACACAAGTATTAATGTTTCCGCTTAATACAATTCTAGCATGGAATATAAACTTTATCATGAACAAGAATTATAATAATAACATCTTTATTATTGCCTCTAGGGCATAATTCCAACAGTCTCCCACTTGCACTAGATTCAATAATCTAGTTTACATTTGGCAACAATCTCACACCCATGGCACTGAGGTGCTGATCATGTTTTACACGTGGAAGAGGTTTAGTCAATGGATCTGCGACATTCAGATCTGTGTGTACTTTGCTGATCTTCAGATCTCCATCTGCTATATAATCTCGGATTATATGAAACTTGCGGTTGATATGCTTGGTCTTTGGATGATATCTTGGTTCCTTAGCAAGTGCTATGGCGCCAGTGTTGTCACACAATATCTCCAGTGGGTCCAATGCACTTGGAACCACGCCAAGCTCAGTGATGAAGTTTCTGATCCAAACTCCTTCACTTGACGCTTTTGCAGCAGCCATGTATTCCGCTTCTACTGTAGATCCCGCGATCACGCTTTGCTTGCAGCTTCTCCAGCTCACAGCTCCTCCATTCAAAATATACACGTATCCTGTCTGAGATTTAGAATCATCCTTGTCGGTGTCGAAACTAGCATCGACGTAACCTTTTACGACGAGCTGTTCATCACCCCCATAGACTAAGAACATTTCTTTAGTCCTATTTAGGTACCTTAGGATGTTCTTCACGACTGTCCAGTGTTCCACTCCTGGATCACTTTGATATCTGCTCGTCAAACTAAGAGCATTGGACACATCCGGTCTAGTACACAGCATGGCATACATGATGGAACCTATGGCCGAGGCATAAGGCACTTTGCTCATAGCTTCCCTATCATTTACCGTAGCTGGACACTGAGCCTTGCTCAATATCTTACCTGACAACATAGGCACTGAACCTTTCAATGCCTTATCCATTCTGAACCTTTTCAGAACTTTGTCTAGGTATGTACTCTGGCTTAAAGCTATCAGGCGTCTTTGTCTATCTCTATAGATTTTGATGCCCAATATATAAGCAGCTTCACCTAGGTCTTTCATTGAAAAACACTTGTTCAAATAACTCTTCACATCGTTAAGCATGTCGATGTCATTTCCAATAATCAATATGTCATCCACATATAGTACCAGAAACGTCACCGAGCTCCCACTCACTTTCTTGTAGATGCAAGCTTCGTAGCAATTTGGAACAAATCCAAAGCTCTTGATCACTTGATCAAAACGAAGGTTCCAACTCCGAGATGCTTGCTTCAGTCCATAAATGGAACGCTGAAGTTTGCATACTTTATCAGCATCCTTAGGATCGACAAAACCTTCGGGTTGCATCATATACAACTCTTCATCAATGTTGCCATTGAGGAAAGCAGTCTTGACATCCATTTGCCATATTTCATAATCATGAAACGCAGCAATTGCTAATAAAATCCGAATGGACTTAAACATCGCTACGGGAGAGAAAGTCTCATCGTAGTCAACACCTTGAACTTGTCGAAAACCTTTCGCAACAAGCCGTGCTTTATAGACGGTAACATTACCATCCGCGTCCGTTTTCCTTTTGAAGATCCATTTGCACTCAACGGCCTTTCGGTCGCTAGGAGGGTCCACCAAAGTCCATACTTGGTTTTCGCTCATGGATCCCAATTCGGATTTGATGGCTTCTAGCCATTTCTCAGAGTCTGGGCTCATCATCGCTTCCTCATAGTTCGTAGGTTCGTTGTCTTCTACTAACAAGACAGTCAAGACAGGGTTGCCGTACCACTCAGGAGGGGCACGCGACCTTGTCGACCTGCGACGTTCAGTAGCAGCATCGTCCGAAGCTTCATGATCCTTGTCATTAGCTTCCTCTATTGTTGGTGCAGGCGGCACTGGAACAATTTCAGGTGCTGCGCTACTCTCCAATTCAAGAGAAGGTTCAATAACCTCGTCTAGCTCTACTTTCCTCCCACTCACTTCTTTCGAGAGAAACTCCTTCTCAAGAAAGGAACCGTTCTTTGCGACAAACACTTTGCCTTCGGTTCTATGATAGAAGGTATACCCAATAGTTTCCTTAGGGTATCCTATGAAGACGCATTTCTCCGCTTTGGGTTCGAGCTTGTCCGGCATCAACTTCTTGACGTAAGCTTCGCATCCCCAAACTTTAAGAAAGGACAACTTAGGTTTAGCACCAAACCACAGTTCATACGGTGTCGTCTCAACGGATTTAGATGGAGCCCTATTTAAAGTGAATGCAGCGATTTCTAATGCATAACCCCAAAATGATAACGGCAAATCAGTAAGAGACATCATCGATCGGACCATATCTAATAGGGTTCGATTCCGGCGTTCAGACACACCATTGCGCTGTGGTGTTCCGGGTGGCGTGAGTTGTGAAACGATTCCACTTGCTTTGAGATGCGTGAGAAAATCATAACTCAAATATTCGCCCCCACGATCGGATCGTAGAAACTTAATCTTTCTGTTACGATGGTTCTCCACTTCATTCTGAAATTCTTTGAACTTTTCAAACGTTTCAGATTTATGTTTCATTAAATAGATATACCCATATCTACTTAAGTCATCGGTAAAAGTGAGAAAATAGCGATATCCACCGCGCGTCGAAACACTCATCGGTCCGCATACATCGGTATGTATGATTTCCAACAAGTCCGTTGCTCGCTCCATCATACCGGAGAACGGGGTTTTGATCATCTTGCCCATGAGGCATGGTTCACATGTGTCAAATGATTCAAAATCAAGAGACTCCAAAAGTCCATCAGAATGGAGTTTCTTCATGCGCTTTACACCAATATGACCTAGACGACAGTGCCACAAATAAGTAGTATTATCACTATCTACTTTGCATCTCTTAGCCTCAATGTTATGGATGTGTGTTTCATCCCTTTCGAGATTTAGAAGAAATAAACCACTCACAAGAGGTGCATGACCATAAAAGATGTTACTCATATAAATAGAACAACCATTATTCTCCGATTTAAATGAATAACCGTCTTGCAATAAACACGATCCAAAAATAATGTTCATGCTCAACGCAGGCACATAATAACATTTATTAAGGTTTAAAACTAATCCCGAAGGTAAAACTAAGGAGAGCGTGCCGACGGCCATCACATCAACTCTTGATCTGTTGCCAACGCGCATCGTCACCTCATCCCTCGCAAGCCGCCGTCTATTCCGCAGTTCCTGTTTCGAGTTACAAATATTAGCAACTGAACCGGTATCAAATACCCAGGCACTACAACGAGGGCTAGTAAGGAAAACATCAATAACATGTATATCAAATATACCTTTGATGGTGCCAGCCTTCTTGTCCGCTAAGTACTTCGGACAGTTGCGCTTCCAGTGACCCTTGTCCTTGCAATAGAAGCACTCAGTTTCCGGCTTGGGACCAGACCTGAGCTTCTTCTCAGCAGGGGCATTGCGCTTGCCGCCGCCCTTCTTGAAGGGCTTCTTTGCTCCTTTACCTTTCTTAAAGGAGGGCTTGTTGACCATCAACACATGATTATCCTTCTTGATGTCCACCTCCGCAGCCTTCAGCTTTGCGAAGAGCTCGGTGATCGTATCAGTGGAACCAATCTGATTGTGAGTCACTATAAAACTTTTGTAGCTGGGAGGGAGTGATTGCAGAACCCTGTCAATCTTGAGCTCCTCTGGAATCTTGCAGTCCAGTTGCTCAAGGCGTTGAGTGTAGCCCGACATCTTAATGGCGTGCTCACTAACGGAACTCCCTTCCTCCATCTTGCAGTTAAAGAACTTCTCAGAGATCTCATATCTCTCAGAACAGGCCTGAGTCTGAAACATGGTTTTTAGCTCCTCGAGAATCTCAAAGGGCCCGGGATAGTTTTCAAAATGATTTTGAAGTTCCGGTTCCATAGCAAACAACATGGTGCTCTTAATCACACCATAATCATCTTTGCGTGCCTGATAGACAGCTTTCTCATCAGCCGGCGCAGTTGCAGCGGGGGGGTTACCTAACGCTTTCTCAAGGACATAGTCCTTTTGTCCGCCAGACAGAATGATTCTTAGATTGCGGAACCAGTTGGTGAAGTTAGACCCATTGTTTCTAAGCTTTTCTTTCTCAGCAAAAACGTTGAAGTTGAAGTTGGACTTGGCCATGTGATCTACAGTATTTGCAAGTACAATTTAGACTATGTTCATGATAAATAGTTCAACTTAATCAAATTACTAGATGAACTCCCACTAAATTCAACATCCCTCAAGTTGTTTAGTGAACACGATCCAAATTCACCACACCTAATCCGATCTTCACGAGAAGAGATGTGGTTTCAATGGTGGACAACGAAGTGTCGATCATATCATTCATATGACTCATGCTTAACCTTTCGGTTCTTGTGTTCCGAGGCCATGTCTGTACATGCTAGGCTCGTCAAGTAAAACCCAAATATTTCCGCGTGTGCAAAACTGGCTTGCACCCGTTGTATGTGAGCGTAGAGTCTATAGCACCCGATCATCACGTGATGCTTAGACACGACGAACTTTCGCAACGATGCATACTTGGGGAGAACATAGTTTTTATCTTGATCTTTAAGTGAGGAATCATCTTATAATGCTACCGTCGCGATCTAAGCATAATAAGATACATAAAAGGATAAACATCACATGCATATAACTTTATGTGACATGGTATAGCCAATCTTCGCGCAATGATCTCCATCTTGTGCGTTCCGGCATGATCTCCATCACTCCACCATGATTGCCTCCACCACGAATAGCAACTACAACTATTGCTAACTACTTAGCGATAAAGTAAAGCTATTACATGGCGTATAAGAAGTTGACTCGCAGGTCATACACAATTATAAAGACAACCATATGGCTCCTGCCGGTTGTGTACTCATCGACATGCAAGTCGTGAAACATTACAAAACATGATCATCGCATACATTATACACATCACATCTTGGGCCATACCATATCACAGAAAACACTCCCTGCAAAAACAAGTTAGACGCCTCTACTTTGTCGTTGCATGTTTTACGTGGCTCATGGGAGTAGATGCTAAGAACGATTCTTACCTACGGAAAGCCACAACGGTGATATTATGGTTGCCAAACTCCGGTGTTAATCCCATGACAACTATAGTGAGAGAAACTGACATCCACCAGCCGCATGTGTGGTACAAGCCACACGTCAAGTGCGGAGCCGGTCTCGCGAACGACGTCGCGTAAGGTTGGCCTGGACCGCTTCAATCTCACTATCCCGCGTCATAAGAAGAACACAAACAAGAGGCTTGCAACAGAAAACATCAACGCCCGCAACAACCATGTTGCGTTCTACTCGTGAATCACATCTACGCATAGATCTAGCTCTGATACCACTGAATCTAGCTCTGTTTCGCAGCATAGTAAATCAAAATTTTCTACGGAAGCGAATAGAAGGAAAGCCAAGATCTAATCTAGGAGATGCAAACAACGAGAGAGATTGGATTAGATCTTCATACCCTTGAAGATTCGCACAGCGGAACGTTTGTCGGAACGTGGGTGGTGTAGTCGTACTCGCTTCTCCTCCTCGCGATCCGATCCGATCTAGCACCACAAGTGGCGGTGCCTCCGTGAGATGCACACGTGCAGCACCTCGACGTCTCCTCCTTCCTCGGACCAGCAAGTATGGTGGAGAGATGGATTGGATCTACAGCACGACGGCGTGGTGTATATGGTGGAGAATTTCTGCTGCAGGGCTTCGCCTACAAACAGTCGGGAGGGAGAGAGGAAGGCAGCAGGGCTACTAGGGCTTGGAGGGAGATGTGTGTAGGGGGGGAGGGGGCGCACCAGCCCTCTATATATAGAGGGGGTGGCGGCGGCCAGCCCTAGCCCCTCCTCCAAGCCTATCTCTAGTTTAAACGATTTAAACTTATCCCCTTATCTAGAAATTCTATCCCTAGATTTAAACGAGTTAAATCTATCTAGAATCGGCTGGGCCCTATGGGGCCTTGTGCCCCTGGCCCAATGCGGCCAGGACACTCCCTCATAGGCCCATGCCCCCTCCCGGAAGGTGGGACCACGTTGGCCCCCTTCCGGAAGGTTCTAGAAGCTTCCGGTACAATACCGATTAACCCGGAACAATTCCGAACTCCAAAAACTGCACTGCCTTATATGAATCTTATTCTCCGGACCATTCCGGAACCTCTCGTGATATCCCGGATACCATCCGAGACTCCGAACAAAAACTCATAAACCAATTATCCAATCTATCCTAGCGTCGAGACACGTTAAGTGTGTGACCCTGCGGGTTCGAGAATATGCAGACATGATCTTCTATCAATAATCAACAGCGGGGTCTGGGCACCCATATTGACTCCCACACATTCATCGATGATCATATCGGATGAACCACGATGCCAGGATTCAATCAATCCCATATATATATTCCCTTCGTCTCGCGATATTTTACTTGCCCGAGATTCGATCGTCGGTATCATCATACCTAGTTCAATCTCGTTCACAGCAAGTACTTTACTCGTTCCGTAATCCAATATCACTTTGTGATTAACTCCTTAACCACATGCTTGCAAGCGGTGTTGATATCGATTACCGAGTGGGCCCGAAGTATATCTCTCCGACTTGGGAGGGACAAATCCCATCTCGATACATACAACCCAACAGATACTTTCCGATCACCTGAGAGACACCTTTATGATCACCCTCTCATAGGATGACGTTTGATGACCTCAAAGCTTTCTTCCGATACCAGGGAGTTGTATTATCTCATGGTCTAAGGAATACAATATTTGACATAGGAAAAGCTTCGCAAAGATGAACACAATGACACGATCTAATTGCTTCGCTTAGTTTGGGTCTATCCACCATATCATTCTCCAATGATATGATCTCATTATCAATTGACAACTCATGTCTATGGTTAGGAAACCTTAACCATCATTGATCAATGAGCTAGTCCATAGAGGCGCACTAGGGACACGGTGTTGTTCACAAACCACACAAGTATTAATGTTTCCGCTTAATACAATTCTAGCATGGAATATAAACTTTATCATGAACAAGAATTATAATAATAACATCTTTATTATTGCCTCTAGGGCATAATTCCAACAATAGAAGGAAATGTCCCAATGGAAATTGATAAAGAATATGACCCGAATTATTTAAGGGTTAATTCGGCCGACCCACGGGTGAACAGGGAAAAGCCCAAAGATGTTATGTCAGCAGAAATTATGGAAATTAATAACATAGTTTTCCCGAATAAAGTTACACCGACATGGTCACAACCCATATTCTCATTCCTTAAAGTGGAAATCTTGCCGAGTGATGAGGTCCTGGCTAGACAGATAGTGAGAAGAGCAAATGCCTACACGATCATAAACAATGAGCTGTATAAGAGAAGTGTCATGAACATACTGCAACGATGCGTTGACTCAGCAGAAGGGCAAGAAATACTTTTGGATATACATCAGGGAGAATGTGGGCATCACGCCTCGTGTAGTGCCCTAGTGGCCAAAGCATTTAGGCATGGATTTTATTGGCCAACTGCGCTGAAGGAAGCAAAAGAATTGGTAGAGAGGTGTAATGGTTGCCAGAGATACGCCAGCAAGATACATCTGCCTTCGTCCGAGTTAAAAACAATACCAATCACTTGGCCCTTTTCTATATGGTGTCTGGATATGGTAGGCCCATTCAAGCCTGCCCGAGGCGGAATGACTCATATTCTGGTCATGGTGGACAAATTCACAAAATGGATAGAAGTGAAACCGATAAGAAAATGTGACGGACCCACAACAGTGAAATTCCTCAAAGATATTATCTTGAGATATGGATACCCACACAGTATTATCATGGATAATGGCACAAACTTCGCTGGAGGAGCTTTTGCTAGATTCTGCCAAGAGAAACACATAAGACTAGATGTTTCCTCGGTGGCTAACCTGGCATCAAATGGGCAAGTAGAAAGATCAAATGGACTGGTATTTTTAGGAATAAAAGGTCGGCATGATGCTAGATTGAGGAGCTTCCAGCAGTGCTGTGGAGCCTCAGGACCACCCCAAATAGATCGACGGGCTATACCCCATTCTTTCTAGTATACGGGGCAGAAGCTGTACTTCCAGCCAACATAATGCATGACTCGCCAAGAGTGATCCAGTACACAAGTGCCGAGATAAACAAAATATCGCAGCAAGACAATGTGGATTTGCTGGAGGAAGCAAGGGAATTGGCATTATCAAGATCAGCTATTTATCAGCAAGATCTCAGACGATATCATAGCAAAAAGGTCAGTCCAAGAGTTTTTAAAGAAGGAGATTTAGTTCTTCAGCTAGTGAAACGCACAGCCGGCATGCACAAGATCTCACCCCCATGGGAAGGGCCATTTATCATGAGTAAAGCATTACACAATGATGCATACTACCTGATCGATGCTCAGCCACCAGAAAAGAACAAGGCAAACAAGGCCGGAGATGAATCAAAAAGACCATGGAACATAGCCTTACTTCGCCCGTTCTACACTTAGAAGCACTATATTGCATATTGTGACGTGATGCACCAAATCAGAACATCAAGCATGTATCAAACTTCGGCACCCCGAGCAGTGACTCGGGGACCGCCCCATATTATTTCTTATTTTGAACTATGTATCAAACTTCGTCACCCTGAGCAGTGACTCTGGGAATGCCCCATGTTATTTCTTATTTTGAACTATGTATTAAACTTTGGCACCCCGAGCAGTGACTCGGGGACTGCCCCATGATGTTCTTTGTGTTGAATTATGTATTACATTTCGACAACCCAAGTAATAACTCGGGGACTACCTCATGTTGTTTGATATTTTTTGAGCATGTGTGAAACTCCAGTAACCCGAGCAATAACTCGGGGACTGCCTCATATTGCCCGCTGCTTTTTGGCACACATAAGAGTTCGATAACTCACGCAATAACTCGGGGACTTCCCCAACTAATCAATCATAAATCGCAAGATGAGATATAAGCTTGCCTCGGCCTTTGGAGGAATAACACGGAGGAAAAAACTAACGATTTCTAAAATCATATTAACAAGAATGACAATGTCAGCAAGTCGAGGTATAATGAGGGAAGTACCTTATCTATATCATTTTACCAATGAATACCTCTAGGAGGGTAGTAAGCCAATCTATGGGCTTATAACAAAGTACTTCAAGGAGAAATTGCGAAAACAACAACTCTACAACCAAGTTTACATAAGAAACACAAGATGGATGCCGAACGAAAATTAGTCATATGAGCAAATATGATACGGATCTATGAAGTTAAAGTTTGGTAAAGTGAACGATTAGATAGACTAACAACAATTACCAGTACCTCAGAGGCCAAATGCAAAACGGTTCACATTATACCAAAAGGCGGATAATTGTTTCAAAGACAGCACACACCCGGCATATCGGGGACTTAAACGACTAGACACCGGCAGAGGCCGAATCATCCGTAGGAGGGGCTATAGCAGCATCAGGAGCTTCAGATGTGGGTGTCTCGGATGCAGGCGGAATAACCTCGGTCTCTTTTAGAGGGGTATCTTTAGGAACTGGGCGCTCCGAGGTTGTTTGGGCCTCTACAGAGGTTAGCTCGGCATCGACGAAGGCCGTAGTAACCTCTGGGGCAAGCTCTGGCTACTGGGAGACGCCAACTTGGGCTCAAGAGGTTTCAGTTCCTTTGGAAGACGATCGAGCATCGTCATCCCCATCTGAGCTGTCATTGGAATCATCGGCATTATCCGAACCATCCTCCAATTCATCTTGAACAGCCGAGTCACCACCAGATGCATCTTCATCTTCGGCATCATCAGCCGGGTCGGGAAGAAAACTCAGCCCCTCGATCCAATGATGCACATCAGCATACTCGATAAGCTGGAAATCACGGGATTGACGGCGAGTAACGAACTCCATATTCTCAACCCAAGGAGAGCCAGTGCGCAGATTCATCAGAATGTCGAGGGAGATATCCTCGTACCAGGACAAAATAGCTGTAAGTGCCATATCAGCACCAGCCCTTCCAGAAGATTCCCTCTAGAGGTTAAGTTGAGTCTGAGATGCCATTAGCCTCGCCACAAGCACTTCAACTTCATTAATATCCAGCGAATTCGGCCAGAGAACATGGTAGGCTCGAATAGCTGCTTGCACCAAATCTCTTCCCATAATCTTCATTGGTCCAATAGCAGCGCCGAGAGCAATCAGGAAATCTTCCATGGAATACTCTTGACTCGAAGCAACAGGAACACCTCGGCGCTCGCGAGCAGAAATCACAACCTTGGAGCTCACAGGTTTAGCTTCTGGAAAATGATATGCACTAAAGAACGTCATATGAGTTAAAATAAGAAAAGAAGAAGAATAACTCGACGAGAGACAGAAACTTATGATGAATGTAACTCAGCATTTTGTGGAGATCCCGGGACCAGTCGGTCCTACTCTTATCAAAGCGAATGATTTCCTCGCTCATCGCCCGAAACTTTAATTCGGCAGCATCAAGAAGTTCCTTGTCTTTCTACAGCTGCATACTTAGTCGGTTCTTTTCTTTAGAGAAATCTTGATCAACTTTCTCTAACTCAGACTTCTGGGAAAGCTTAAGAGATTCAACCTCGGTGCGCAACCGGGTTATCTCGTCATATTTTTCCTTGAGTTGTGCCGAATGAGCGGCAACTTGTTCTAAAAAATGCAGCATCATAGCAGGCATAGATATGCATGCTTCATGCAACGCTGCAAGTGTTCGTAAATCGGCTATATCAAAGCCGGAAGGTCGTAAGAAACCCAAGATTTACCTCGAACAAAAAGTTGACAAATCAAAAGGCAAAAGGAGTAACTAACCTTCAAGAATGTCAACTTTCTTGGTAAGGCGAGAACTCAGGTTGTTGATACTAGCTGCGCACCAGCAAAATACAAGTTAGCACAAAAAACTAAATCTCTTACAAAGGTAAGAGAAACTAAATGGACTAGATAGTTTACTAGTTTTCTTCACAACAGTGACAATTTGCTCGTATTTATCTTGAAGTTTCTTGTGCGCAAAGAGCAATCTTTGAAATTCGGCTGTCCGCCGATTATGGCCAAACTGAAAATGGCAACAAGTTACACAAAATATAAGACATATCCGAATCAAGTAAAACTTGACTTGGATCTAGATGGCTATATATTCAAAAATGAGACAGATCCAAATCAAGTAAAACTTGACTCGGATCTAGAGGGCTGGATATTCAAAAGAGAGACAAATTCGAATCCAGTAAAACTTGGCTCAGATCTAGATGGCTGGATATTCAAAAGTAAGACAGATCCGAATCAAGTAAAATTTGACTCGCATCTAGATGGCTGGATATTCAAAAGAGAGACAGATCTGAATCAAGTAAAACTTGACTCGGATCTAGAGGGCTGGATATTCAAAAAGTAAGACAGATTTGAATCAAGTAAAACTTGACTCGGATCTAGATGGTTGGATATTCAAAAGTAAGACAGATCCGAATCAAGTAAAACTTGACTCGGATCTAGATGGCTAGATATTCAAAAGTAAGACAGATCCGAATCAAGTAAAGCTTGACTCAGATCTAGATGGTTTGATATTCTAGAACACGGTTAATCCGAATCACGAAACAAATTGACTTAGCATGTAATGCATTTAAAACAGGATGAAGCTTCCAAACGAACAACAAATTATCCGGTTGCAAGCTGCGGGGACTAGTGTATATATAGTATCATCTGAATAATAGACAAAGTAGCAACGAAGGCGCTTACCTCGTTCATCTTATCACTTTCAAGAACAATCTTAGCAGCCATATGCAAACGACTGCTGAAATGGTTGTCTACTTGGATTGCCCTCAAGTTGATCAGCGTCATTCTAGTTGTTCGCATATTCCACCAGTGAGCTGAGCCTATGCCCGCTCTCAGTACGGGTCAGCACTTTACCTTAGGCCTGCTGAGTAACTGTAGCCGCCGCCGGACTCTTATGAAGGATAAGCTAAGTGTCGGCGGCAAGGGCAACACCGGGTTTAGCGGTGGAAGCTCCTTTACGAAGTGCATCAGCAATGCTCGTCCGAGAAGAGCTTGTTGGCCCCTTCTGAGATGCCGAGGGTTTAGTAACAACAACTTTCTTGCTCTTAGTAGAGACTTCGGTAGGGGCATCAACTTCAGCATTGGGGATCACGTCCTTGACGGCAGGAGGAACTATAGTTTCCGAAGGGGCCGAGGTAGTGATATCCTCGATAGGAATTGGAGTAGGAACTGGAACTGCGGTGATCAAAGGATCATTGGGGGAAACCTCGGGGGTCTTAAGAAGGACAGCAGGGTCGGCCGGGTGATCCGGCATAGGGATTTCGTCGGTAACAATGGTGGGAGCAATGGGCTCATCTTGTTGAGGCAATATGTTAGCCGACGCAGGAGGATAATCAACACAAGAGGGACTGGGAACCCGAGTATCCTCTGGAGGAGGGGGAGAAGACGACCGAGTAGTATGGGTTGTCATACTTGGACCGGTTGGCTTTGCGGAAAGAGGAGCTCTGCAAGGGAGTAAAAGCTGAGTCAGAAACAGAAAGAGAGAAACAAGAAATACAAATAAAAATAAAACTCACCCAGTAACCCCAGGCATGGTCTTACGCCTCGGGATATGCTGAGCAGATTTCTTGACTCGCTTCTTGGGGGCAGCACCAGAAGGATCCGTCGAAGCGATGCGCTTCTTCAAAGCAACAGGAGCCTTGTAAGAAAGAGGTTCGGCGTCATGCACCTGGCCAGCTTGGTTAGCTAGGAAAGAAGGAGCCAGAAATGCATAAGAGATAGGCACCGCGGCAACTACCTCAAGAATTTGGACGTCGTCCGAGTCACCTTCATCTGCACGGGCCGAGGTCTTGCTCCGGGGACGAACAGGATCAGCGTCCGACTTAGGGACAAACTCCTACGGGTCAGGTTCTCCATTGTCTGGGGTACTGCGGTCAGCAGTCCAAGGAAGAGCCAAAACCTCGGCATCTTCTGTCTTCTGCTCCACAAACCTCTGCGAGAGAAGTGAATAAGAGTTAACAAAAGAGCAATGGAAAAACAACTCGTAAGAAAGCACTAGTGTTTAACTTACCTGAGGAGGAGGATTTCCGTGAGAAAATGGCCTCAGTCCCCACTTCCATTCCTCGGACATCTTAGTCTTACAAATAGCCCGGACACATTTATAGATCTGATAATCATCAAGCTCAACCGTAGAAACTCGGTTGGGGTCCAGAGGACCACTCATATAACAGAGCTTATGAGAACGAAGCTGGAAGGGGCAGATTCAGCTGCTGACAAACACAGTCATCAAATCTTCTCCTCGGAGCCCAGCACAAGTCAGTTCCTTAAGCCGGAGCTCAAATGCCTCGTTAAGAGCATGGCTCTTCCTCGGATTGTAGATCCAGTTCTTCTTTGAGGGAGGACCGATAGAGAAAGCAGGGAGCCGAATCTTGTCTTCTTTCCCAGTATTCTTGACATAGAAAAATGATCTATGCCACTTCTTACAAGATTCGAGGCCGGTGACCCAAGGGAACACAGAGTTTTTCCGAGGTGTAATGGATGCAGCCCCGCATTGGGTGAGAGATTTCTAAGAAGGATGAAGATATTTATCCAGCACTACGTTAGCTCGGATCTGAAATAATTTGGACCAAACGTCTACGGAAGGCCAGAGGCCGAAATACCCCTCCGAAGCCGAGATAAAGGCCGACAGAGAGGCTACAATGTTAGCCAGCAAGTGATGCGGCTGAAGGCCGAAGTAATCTAGGAAGATCCTAGCAAAGTCACTAAGAGGGAGGCCGAATCCACGAGCGAAGTGGGACATAAAAACTACATACTCGCCCTCATTGAGTACAGGGGAGGATTCTTTGCCGGGTAAGTGACAACTTACCTCGGCAGGAATTAAGCGTGTTTTAATCAGCCATTCTATCTGCCGACGAGTAACCGTGGAACCCAGCCAGGAACCACGCTCTGGACCGGCCGCAAGGTCATCTTCCCCAACGAGAGCATCGCTAGCGGAGCTAGACATGGGCTCGTCGGAGGAATCGACCGAAGAAGAGCTGGCGGCGGGGAGAGGCCTAGAGGTGCAGGGCCCCGTCGCGACGGTGACAAACGCAGCGGTGGAGCATAGAAAGCACCACCGTGGAGAATCTTGGAATACTAGAAGAACGCCTAAAGCTGGGACCTAGAGGCGGCGTTGTAAGAAAAATCACCAGCGAGAACGCCAAAGCGGAGGCGCTGTGGCGAGGTCGCGGGAGCCGGAGAACCGCAGCGTATCCGTCGAGGGGAACGGCGGTGGCGCGGCCACTAGAACACAAATAGAGGCCGCAGCGCGGGGAAGAAGACAAAGGGAATAGAAAGGGGGAAAGTGAATCATCCTACCCTGCTCCCCTTTTTATAACCGCGTAGGGTAAACCATAGTGGGATCATGGCTGTGTCACGCTAACCGTGTAATCGCGTGTATCGCTTAACCGCTCGCAGGTAGTGGAGCCACAGCGAAGCCCACACGACGCAGGAGGGGATCGGGCCTCCTGACTGCTGCGGCACTCAAGGCGTCACTGCGCTGACGCGACGGGCGTAGTAATCACTGTAGCGTGTCAATGAACACTATAGAGGAACAAAAAACTAGAGAACAATGATGACTGGTACACGTAGGACGAGGCTTACCCAGGAAGCCAAGAAAATACCTCGAACGAAAGGAGATAACTCGGAGCGTAGACCACAACGGGAAAAGGATGAAATGAAGAAGAGGACAATAGAAAAATAACGTCGGCTAAGAAATAACTGGGAAAGAAGAAAAGAAGATAAATGTCTGGAAACTGATGTGGCCCGGCCGAGGTTTCCGGCAGGACTGCACCACTTCGGGGACTAATGTTAGGGGGTGACCCCGGATAGGGTCAAGATAGGGGAAAGAAGAAAGGAGTCTCCCTTACCTTAAGCCGAATTACTGACTGTGTCGGCCGACTCATGCAAGATCCGTCCGAGATAAGTTGAGCCTTGGCAAATATAAAATGAGTAACACCTTACTCGGCCGACATATGAGCTATGTCGGCCGAATAAGGCTGATCAACTTGTATGCAGGTGAAGGCCGAGCCAACTTATGCGAGATGAGGCCAAGTTATGTGAGACTTTCAAGAGAAGGAGGAGCCTATAGTCAAACCCTAGTTGTTGGCTAGGAGGAATCTAGACAGAGCCAAGCGCTAAGGACAAAGAGCAGAACTGCAGAGGGGCAGACAAGCGTCATGGAGGTGAAAGTGAGGAAGCCCGAGGCGCACATGTGAGGGCCTCTGGAACCTTGCCACAGATAGAAAGGGGACATGGAAAGGAGCCCGCCGAGTTACCACTTTGGGACAAGCATATTCCAAGAATATGCTTGCCACGTCTTCCCTAGAAGGAGTCAAGGAACCCCTTTATAAGGAGGGGTACATGATCCATAGAGGGGGATCGATTCATTCCAGGCCAAAGGGATCGTGTAGTAGTTCTCGTCTTCCCTTTGATACAGCTCGAGGAGCAGTTGTAGTCCTTGAGAGGAGGAATAAAGATCTACTTGTTAGTTATTTGAGTGTAGAAATCACTACATCTTCCCTCCCCGGATCCCTCTAGCATCCATTGGCTCCATACTTTAGCCTACCCATGGCATTTTCCGTGCCACCACCACGACACCAATTGTCCATGACTGCGAACGCGACTATTCGAATAGTTTGACACTCTGCAGAGGTGGTACACTTTCACCACAACATTCGATACATCTGTCAAGGATAACCTTGAATCATCATACTTAGTATGCGAATAATCAATGCTAACCTTTCAATTACACATCCTAGTATAGGAACCTCCCCTATGAGTTTGACTTCCCAACCATGACCATCTGTCATCTTGGGAACTGCACAGGTGGACATTCACATTCACGAGGTAGCATCAGCTCAACCTCTTCCTCAAGGGAACCCATACTAAGATATATAAACTTCCAGTTAATCCCTACCCAATTCAGGTATTGTGGTTGTATAGAAAAAATTGGAATGGTATCGCATTCGAACCCAACCATCAGTTTTGATAAAGGGCTAAGGATCATGCCTCAACATTTTTATCATCAAATCATCTTGTGTTCATAACACATGTCAAAACATTTCAATAGAATGAATCTTCATTCCAAGGTTTTTCTAATCATTTTCACCAAGTATTCCCATCTAAAGTGATTAACTTTTATGCTTAGCACTAGCCACTAAAATTGAGGGTATTCACTAATGAGGGGTGCTAATCAAGTGTGACTATTCAAATATAGTCTCATGCCTTAGTATGACATCTAGTTCTAACTACTTAGGCCTAGTTTTATGCTCTTTATGCTATCTATACTATCTTTCCAAAACTCACAAAGCACTAACTAAAAGTAATAAAGAACTTTGGTAAAGAATAGAGGAATAAAGCTTGCCAGTAAAACTGGGATTGGTGTAATAAAAGTTGTATAACCAAAGCATGCCTAATGCATCTTGCATAGGTTATCTTGTAGTGTTATGCTTGCATTAGATAGCTTGCCTTGATTGGTGCAATGGTTGAAGTTTTCTTCTTTTCTTCTTCTTCGTAGTACTCCTCCTCGTAGCCTTGGTCGGTACTAGCGTCTATAAATAAATACGAGGTACACCATCACCAAACAATACTTAACTACCTCTATTTAGCACACAAAAGTTTAGACTAGATGATCTAGCATCATCACAACCATCACATATAAAGACCTAGTCTTATTTATTTTATTTTGGAAAAGTAATTTTCACTCATTGAAAACTACTTAAGATTTAATATTCTCCAATTAAAATATGGGATCATGTTGACACATGTCATCACCACATATTTTAACACTTGGGGAATATGATTTAAAGTGGTGGTCATATTTTATAAAGTTTAAAATTACTATTTTGTATAATTAAAGTGACTAGAAATACCTATATAGCATTATTTTAGTACTAGTCCAAGATCACTGCATGTAAACCTAAATATTTTTACATATTCAGATAAATCTGGTCAATTGTTATTTTTGAGAGTTGGAATCAACCCAAAAGCATTTATGGTTGATTTTTGTAAAATGTTTGAATGTGGAAAAGTCTCTGTTTTGTTATTTTTACTATAGGTGATCTAAAATTTCAAATGATTTGAATCCAACGGTCTTGGATTGATAATTTGAATACCTTTCTAACAAAATTGGAATCATGCAATTTGGTTTAGTAACTCTGCTTGAATTGAATTTCAAAGTTACTGACTGAATTAGGGTTTGAATAAAATGGAAAATATCTATTTGAATTAATGGGCTATGCATGGGAAATAAAATGGGCCGGCCCAGCTGCACAACACGCGCAGCGGGCTGCTGACAGGGGGTACCATGCGTCAGCGGATCATCTAACCCGGAGCGGTATGTTTCAATCTTGGCCCTACGATTAGAACAAGATCTACGGTTGTGGTTCGTCATCTCCGGCGGGTATCTCTGGCGAGACTGAACCCTAACTGCGACGGTGGCTTACCAGGGCTCTAGCTAGGGTCGGCGATAGGGGCGAACGACATTGTCGATGACGGTGATTCAAACGGTGGCCGCGGCAGCTCCTGGGGTGGCTCCAATCAACGACTCCTCTCCTCCTCTATAGTGGCGGACTCCGGCAAAATTCCGGTGGGCTCGTGCTGGCCTTGCTCCGAGGAAAGGTTAGGGGTGGTTCTGAGAGAGAGGGGAGTGAGATGGTGTGAAGAATTGAGGCGGGGGTGGCCTCTATTTATACACCGGCGAGAGGGGCATAGAGGCATGGTCAGGTCTCGTCGGTGACGATGACACAGAGGGCTAACGACATGGCTGAGGGAGTAGGACGGTACGGTGTCTCCTGGCGATCGTCGCTAGCTTAATGGCGCAGCACGGGGCGGTCGAGAACGGTTGGGCACGGTCTGTGCTCTGGGCGGAAAGGGTGGTGTTCGAGACGGCGTATAGGAGCTTCGTGTCGCGCGGCGGCGAACGATCGTGTCTGGGAGGTAGCTAGGGTCATGGCGCGTGCAGTTACGCGCGGTGAGGGCGAGGTGCGGCGTGTGCACACGTGTCGGCTGCGGCGCTCTGGCACGCTCTCGACATGGCACAGAGAGAATAGGCGCGGCGATTCTCTGGTGGTCCAGGGCTTGGCTGCGCTCGAGGGTGGACAGGGAGTGGCGGTGGATGGTGGCCTGTCTACTAGACATCATGGACGGGAGCGGTGCTTCCTCCTACGAGCTGCCCATGGTCGGTCGGCAATGGTGGCTCGGGTGGCGCTGCACTGGTGCAAGCAGTGAAGGGGGCGGTGGTTCAATGCAGTGTTGGGTGCTGGGGGCGACCAGGGGAGTGAATTGGGGGAAATGGTTTGATCAATCACTGCACACCACAGTGTAAGTTAGGCAAGTTTGATGTGTGTTCACTGGGTGTTTGATGAAATGGCCGCATGAATTCAATGTTTGAATTTTTGGATGAATTTTGGTGAGTGCTCTGGTCATAAGCTTGGTAGTCTGAGGTTGCTTGGGTTTGGCAAGGTGAAGTGGTTTGGTTGGTTTTTGATAAATGCCCATCTTAGTACCTATACTTGATTCAATTTTGACTTGTCCTTGAAATAGATTTGGAATTTGTTTCTGTTGGTTTGTAAGGTGGGATTGGATTCATTGTTACTTGGTATAGCAAGGGGTGAAAAGAATTGGATTTGTTTGTGTTAGAAAACTTGGACTAGGAACACCCAAAGTGGTCTAGTGAACAAGTTTGGCCAAAATGACCATGTGCTTATATTTCTTATAATTGATTTTCTCTTCAATTGATTATGCTTGGAAATGATCAAGATGATATTGTTTTTATCTTCAAACCAATCCTTATCATTCATAGCAATCAAACATGGAAATTGCAATCATTCATGCATTCATCACACACACACATGAATTCATAATAAAAGTTTTTGTTAACCCTAAATTTGGGTGATTAGAACTTGATTATCTTGTTTAATATTTTTGGGATGTTACAGAACGTAACAAAAACAAGTCTCAGTTCTCCTCTTATTAAGAAAAAAGAGAAGACAATAGTAAGGCTAATAAGTCATGAATGCACATATTTTTGCCATCATCTGGATCAAATCAAGAGCAACATACTGCATCAAAGTGTGCGGAAATAAACTGAAATAACATGATGTAGCTCAAAGTCTGACATCGAGGAAACTGTAAATAATTGAAGTAATAAGGGAACAAAGAAACATGATGCCCCAAGTTCTTAAATCATTTAAGATAAATACACAATAGCATAAACCTTTGACAGTCTACTGCATCTTCATGACAAAAAAGCAACACCTATTCATATAAAAAGAGAACTTCAGAAATCTATCTTCCTAAAAGTAAGGTCTGAAACCTGATAAAGAATGTATGTAGTACTGATTAAGAAATTTCCCTATGTATTAGAGATATATTAGTATCTTTTCATACAACTATATAAAGTCACCAGTTATTCAAATACATTTAAAGGTACATAGACTTCCAAATACCACTATTTTTGGTCTGATTCTAACTACTACACTTTCTACAGAACAAAGGAATATTTTTTGCTAGCATGTACTTTCACTTGAACGCAAATCAAATGTGTCAGGGCATTATTGGAATAATTAAATAGTGAATATTTGTTTACCATGATCTGACCAAACATTATATATCACAAGTAGCTAAGAAAGCATAGAAGTAACCTTAGCAATACATAGCATTACATATAACACATGGGTAGATAAATAGCATAGCCCAATATTTTACTAATACACAATCGAAATTCAATAAATGGTTTTTCATCGATCTCGATAAAGAATTAACTACTTTGGATAAAGGTGCTCTAGCTAGTCTGTGCGACCAGACTACATGTATCCTGCAAAATTATTCCTTAAAGAAATATAAGTTTCCAAAGTGTCGAGCTTAGAAAATCTAGGGAAAGCCTAAGACTTAATGAATTTTAAAGCTGCTACCATAAAATAATCAAAAAAAACTAACCAAATTTGGGATATTCTCATGGAGGCAGCCTATAAATCAGAGCCTTGTTCATCCATGATGGCACACCAGGAAATGACGAATATGGACAAGCCTTTGCCATAGCAGTACTTGCAAATTGGCTCCACCAACATTAGTCGTTTTACCCTCCATGAAGTATACACTTGTTTCTTAAAGGAATTGGGTATAACCGTTCCTGGCCTAAAGAGCAAATATTCTTGAGGAAAATTTAAATCAGAAGCGATTGGTTTCTTAAAGAAATTCAGTTATAATAATTGCTTATTGTAAAGTACAAAGAGAACGACCAATATGATCGATGATATCAAACTTGTGTGGATTCAGAAACTCATGTAGATGAACCGCGATTATCTACCAATATATCGTGTCCCTGAAAACAGAGATGAAATAGATGGTTATAGGAAATATGGTGCTATACATGTGCATGCATGCTCAGTTTTGATATCTGAAGTAAACTTACGGTGGAGTTCTTGCATTAGAGGATGGCATCGTGGACAGCAGTGCCGCATTGCCATGACACCACACCACAGCATGGGCTTTGGTTTTTGCATCCTTCTTCACTATATTTTTCCTTGGCATACATTAACAAAATGGCTGTCAGCAGCTTAACAGCTGCAGTAGTAGTTTGCTAAGTTATTGACTTGGAGTAACCAAAGAGTGATGGTTTAGCAATTAACATTGGATGAAACTCGATCTTTGGCATTTGTAGATCACAGTTGAGGTCAGTTCTAGCTATTGGAGGAAAGGCCAAGCCGATGAAATAGGTGAGTGGATACCAGTACCATAACTGGCTGAAAACAGCCAGGCCAATAACAACAAAGAGCTAGATGGTCACATTCCTACCAGCAGCATCGAGGATGCCAGAAGCCAATAAGGCATCCATCTTACATTCTTACTCATGGTGTCCTCATGCTTGTCAAGTACGATTTTTTCCAATTGGCGCCTAAATGTTCCAACATAAGGGTCATAGGATTCAATGTCTGGATCATGACCATGTTGGTAACGGTCTCATATACGTGTTGTATACGTGTACTTGCCGTGTTGTAATTGTAACTCTGTAGGTTGGTCCATTTTATATATACAAGATATCGTGAAGGCTTTGCCCCACGAAAGCCTAAACTTGACTTGGTATCAGAGCATAACCCGCTCCTCCTTCCGCCGCGACTGCCGCCGCGTCGCCTCACTCTCGACGTCACTGCTGCCGCGCTACTCACCGCCGCCGCCGTCGCTCTATTTCCGACCGCCACTGCCTCCCTCTGGGAGATGGCTACGTCTTCTGCCATAGTCGCCCCCGCACCGATCGGTCTGATCGTCTCCGTCCCGGGAGCATCGGCATCGGCACCCTCCTCCTTGATTGCCATCTCCATGCGGCTCATACGGGGGAACTTCATGATGTGGAAGGGGATCGCCATCCTGATCCTCGCCGGTGCTAGCCTCCACGGCCATCTCGATGGAACCATTGCAGCCCCGGCAAAAACCCTAACTCAGGGCACTGGTGATGATGCGACCACCGTCGCCAACCCCGAGTACCTCCGTTGGTGGACTCAGGATCAGAAGGTCAAGGGCCTTCTTCTCTCCGCGATGGACGATGACATCGCGTGCCAGCTTGTCGGCTGCAAGATAGCACAGGCCGTCTGGGCGTCTGTCACCGCCATGTTCGGCACACAGAGCCGCGCCAACGTCCGCCACATTAGGCGGCAACTCCAGTCGCTGCCCAAGGAGGACCTGTCCGTGGCGGAGTACATGCATAAGATGAAGGGCCTTTCCGATGTCATGGCTACTGCCGGTGCCCCCATCACTGACGACGAGCTCATCAACCACATCCTCACCGGGCTTGGATTGGCCTTCAACCCCATCGCTGCCTCTCTCGGTGTTAGCAATGCCGAGATGACCTACTCTGCCTTCTACTGCTGGTTCTCTCCTATGAGGCCTTGTAGGCTTAGCAGAGCGTGGCGGAGGGGTGGTCGTCGTCTGCGAACGCCGCGTCCCGTGGCGGCCGCGTGCCGCCCAGGGGATCTTCTTCGCTCCCTATGGTGGTGGGCGGCCTACTGCTGGCACTGGCCCGCCTGCGCCCAACCGCCAAGGCGGCAATGGCGCCACTCAGGGAGGCGACTACGATGGCAGCAATGGTGGCAATGGCTGCCAAGTCGGCAACAGCAATAACACCGGCAATGGTGGTGGCCGCAATGGAGGCGGCAACGGTGGTGGCCGTAACGATGGCAACAAGTGCCCCAGGTGCCAAATATGTAAATACTGGGGACATGAGGCCTACGCCGGCCACCGCCGCTTCAACCAGTACTTCAACAACCGCGCCGACAACTCGGCCTCCACTAGATCCTCCGATAACTAGCCCTGGGTGATCGACTCCGGGGCTACAGATCACTTCACCCGTGAGCTTGAATGTCTTCAAGTTCATAAGCGCTATGGAGGGAACGACCAGGTCCAGGTGGCTATTGCGCACATTGGTCATTCGTCTTTACCTGGTTCATCTCTCCAACTTAAAAATATCTTGCATGTCCCTCACATTAACAAACACCTTCTTTCCATTTATCGTCTTATGTGCGACAATGACGTGTTCGTTGAATTTCACCGTCATGATTTCTTTGTAAAGGACAAGGCAACCCGGCGCACCGTCCTTCATGGTAGAAGCCATGGAGGATCTTATCCCGTTCTGTATCTCCGCATCCTCCTCATCCACTCTCCATGCCTCCACTAGTGTCATGGTGTCACCCTCTCAGTGGCATTAGCGTTTAGGTCATCCAGAAAATAATGTCGTCAACTCGATTGTTAAGAGTCATGAGATTTATTGTACTAGTCCAGCAGAACCCCCATTAGCGTGTGATGCTTGTCAGCGTGCTAAGAGTGATCAACTATCACATTCTATGTCCACTCGTGTTTCTACTGTGCCTCTTGAATTAATTTATTCGGATGTTTGGGGTCCCGCCATTGCTTCTTCGGGAGGTTACAAGTATTATGTTAGTTTTGTTGATGACTACCCACGTTTCTGCTAGATTTATTTGCTTAAACATAAGTCTGATGTTGAGCAGGTCTTTTATGCCTTTCAAGCTCATGTGGAGCATCTTTTGAACCACAATATTAAGACGGTTCAGTCCGATTGGGGTGGCGAGTATCACAAACTCCATCGCTACTTCCAGCGCACGGGCATCTCTCACCATGTGTCTTGCCACATACCTGTCAGCAGAACGGGATCGCTGAGCGCAAACATCGGCATTTGGTGGATACCGACCTTGCCTTCTTGCGTACTCCTCCCTCCCTCTTTGGTTCTAGGACAAGGCATTTCTCACGGCCTGTTATCTCATCAATCGCATGCCCACGACGGTTCTTAACAAGGAGACACCTTTGTTTCTTCTTTTCTATTTTTAGCCCACTTATTCCTCTCTTCGGATTTTTGGGTGCGCTTGTTGGCCTAGTCTTCACAAATATAATGCCTGCAAGCTTGAGTTCTGCTCCAAGATGTGTGTCTTCCTTGGTTATAGTCCTATGCATAAAGGCTACAAGTGTCTAGATCATTCCTCGGTGCGGTGACCCAGCATACCACTGCATGTGTAGTACACTATAGTCATTGACATGACATTCACAGAACACTGTTCCGTAAATATCACATCCCTCAGAGTGGTACAACATAAACATTGCGGTTCCATATTACAAACATACACACATTATTATTATTACAATACCAGAAGTTCAAGACTTCGAAAAGATTCAACTTGCAAACCAAAATATAAAGTGTTTCAGCGGAATTTAAAAGTAACAACTCCAACTAAGGGTTGATATCAGTAGCTTATTCTATAGGGTTTATGCTGCTCGGCTCCGTCGGTTACTACTAACTAGATCACTAGTTTGACTCATTGCCATCTACTCCATAGAGGATTTCGTAATCCACTCCTTCAACACCTCCTGACAGGTTAGGCTCCTTGTAGAACACATGTTCTTGGCATTCGGCTGCATACATAGGCGTGTCTTCGGGGTCTTCAGAGTCTAAGAAAGGGATCAAAGGAAAGGATGAGTAACAGCGTTACCCAGCAAGTTCATTATATGCAAGGTGGGAAGTTTGATGCTCTATCTACCACCTCGGACTATAAGTCCTTGACACTATGAAGTTTTTTTGTAAATATTTCTTCAAAGATTGATTTTATTATGAAAATCTATGACCATCAGCCTTCACAGGTTGACCAGAACATTTATGGAGTTCCTTTCCTACCGCGTTCGTAGCTCCTTCCCAGAACAGGGAGTAACAATTTACAGTTCTTACACTCTATAGAGGTGCGTTACTTTACCCATGAGGGATCAACTCCTTGTTGCACAATCGGGCGTACTTTCCTGTCCACAATTGCATGATGTGGGGCCCAGTAGGTGATCCAAGCCAATCACTGCCCCCTTCGCGACCTCGCATGCCTCCTTGGTGTATACCATGCCCACACATTGAATTACGGCAATGGTTTGTATAGACCGTTAGATGCCATAACTATCGTGGAACATTGAGGTTTCCCACCCATATGCTGCATATCCTCTACGAATTACCAATTAATATGCACGCTACGAGTGATAATAGCCACGACCTGCACATCCGGCTAGATGCGAGAGGAAGAAGATACAGCTGACTTCTCTGTCCCATTCCAAATCCCATGGTTAACGCGTAATATACGGCGCTAGAATCACTGATGTCATGGGTTATTAAGTCCCTAATTGATCATCATTGTTGCAGATAGAAACCTAAGTTCTATTGCTCCATTATATCATCACTTAGGATGATACCTAAGATTTATTTATTTGAGAAAATAATATTTTCTTTCTTTGGAGTATATATGATAACACACAATTTGCAAATACTTTGATAAAGACTCTTCAAAGGACATGAGCAAGTGATGAACTTGCCTTGTGATTGCAAGGTAGTGAAGTCGGATGCTTGCACTGGACCTTGAGCTTCTATGTCTACAAAACATCATTATTGCCCGGTAAGGACAATATCTAAAGAAGCAAAATGATTATGCAAAGTAATGTAATGCATTATTTATTTTTGTGTGTTCTCCCCATTATTTAAATTACAAGAATTCTTTTTAGTAGTAAAGAATTTAAAAATATTAATTATTAATATTTATTGAATATTGTACTCTTTTATTTTATTTGAATTTTTATTTATTTAATAATTCCTTTAAGAATTATCATTTAAATGCAAGAATGATATTAAATATTTATTTAGTATTTTTCTAAAATACTAAAATATTAATATATAATAAAAGTGATTTTTTATCATGTTTCTTTAATTTCATAAAATTCCATAAGGAATATTTATATTATAAAATTCTTGATAAAATTATATGCATAAAAAATTATTTCTTAATTTATTTAGATAGATTGGATTATTGTGAATCCAAAAATATTTTATCTATAATTTTTAGATTGTTAGTTTATTTTCTAGAATTTATTTAAGTTTAGGGGTATTTTGGTCTTTTCCTAATTATTAAATCTTTCTTTAGGTTGCTGGGCTGGCTTTGTTAGGCTTATTGGGCCGTTTTAGCCCAAGTGGCCATGACCAAAAGGGCTCCCCGAAGGGGGTCCTGGCCCTCTCAGCCCACTCCCTCTGTCTCTCTCTCGTCCTCATCTCCCCTGTCCCTCGACCCCGTGGGGTGTTGGCGCCGCTGCTGAGCGATGCTCGCCGCTGTGGACCTCCCTGGCCGCTGCCGTGGTGTAGGGCGAGGTTGTCGACTATGATGGTTCATCTCCTCCGCCTCGATTTCTCTTTGGAGCCCTCTTGTGGCCATGCTAGCTCCGTTCCCGAACCCTAGGGTTTGGAGTTGGGTGCTTCCACCGCCGCTGCTGATCCTCCTATGGTTGTGTGCGGTGTTGTGCGCTATTGTGGCCGCCGCCGTTGCTGCTGCGGGTTGCAGCACCCTCTGGGTGCTCCCCGTGCCGCCACGAGCTTGCCGGCCCCTCTGCTTCCTCTTCAATTTGTCAGCGAGAACCCCGGGTGAGTTGTGCCTCTGTGGATTCTAATTCATCTTGTTACCCCGAATCCCTCTGCGTGTATCTAGTGGCCAGTCTTAGTTTTGTACTTGTATTTCTACTAGGGTTCATCTTTGGTGCTTGTAAGATGCTCCTATGGTCTGGTCATGATGTTTAGTGAGGATTTGTGTGCTTTGCACCTCAGTGCCTGTGGTCATCCTTTGATTATGTGGTGTTGTTGTTGGTCTGAGGCTAATACTAGATCAAATGCTGGGGTTTCTGTAAAGGTCCCAACCTTTAATAAGGTAGAGATCCCTGTGTTTACAATGCTAGTCCCTGGATCAATATCTAGCATCCACAGTTAAGATGTAATATCAAGAAACAAAGGTCATATTATAACTTTATAACAAGGAACAAAATATTTCATTACATCTTACATAGCTCATTTGGCTATCACATTACAATGCAGCAGAAATAACTATATAGCATGGAGTCCTTCATCTTCAAAGTGCCACATGAAATCATGTTGGTTGTAGACTTGTAATCCTAATCAACACACTTCACTAACATCAAACAAACCTGCAACATAATAAGTTACAGCCACAAGGGTCAATACATTTTAATTGTATTGGCAAGTGATACTATGGTAGAATAGTAGTGTCTATCATCAATATGCATTTGGCTAAGTCGAGCTTAGGCTTGCTATACTCAAAATAGATTTTCCTCATCATTTGAAAACACTAAGTTTTTGTTTGTCAAAATCACCCAAGGCATCTACCAATAGACATTGGTGATCCTTTACCCTTGTTCAACCACAAGTTTTAACTTAGAAATTGGGATGAGGAGATTCTTGATAGCTTCCATGTATTGATGCTTTCTCAAATTTTCCATTGCCGGGGACACGGCTAAGTACTTAGATTTTACTCTCTGCAGAGGTGGTGCACTTTCCCCACAAGACTCGACATGCATCGAGGCAAGATCTTTCAGAAGCCTTCCCTTAGACCAGAATGGACGCGTTCCCAAACCTATCATCCCCTACCACCAACTGTCCATTTGGCTAAGTTATTGCAACCTATATGATCTAGGCAGAGCCCATAATGCCAAGTGGCTGCACTTGAAGCTTCTCAACATTTGACATCTCAAATATCTTTGTTCCTGGGTGGTATTCCACAAGTGAGATACACAGGGTAAACCATTGAAAATGGGCCCTGGTAACCACTCAACAAAAATCCAACCAAGCAATTACCATTCCACCCAGGTGTTTCATTCACTTAGTTGTTTTATTAAACAAAACATAAGTCCTTGACTTAGAAATATTCCATAGCATGAATATAATCCACCCTTGTTTTCTACTAGCTAAGCTAAGCATGATAGTAGTAGGAATATTAACTTAGGAAAATTCTACTAAGGTTTCATCTACTACGATTTCCCATGGCATAGTTTATACTTAGAAAATTCCATGCAAGTCCTACTCAAAACTTCACTAATGCATAGTGAAAATAATAGGACAAAAGTATGAAGCACCACTTGCCTTATTGGTAGAGAATATAGGTTCACTCCTTGATCTTGCAATAGTCACACTCTTCAAATTCCACTACAATTCAATTCAAGGCACAAAATTCAATCTACCATTCAAGCAATTCAACACATAAAATAATAAAAACAAAGCAATGCATGCAAGCATGCCAAAGATTGTTTTATTTTGGAAAAGTGGTTTCTAATAGGTTATAAACATTATAAAACATCTATTGGTCATTTATAAAAGTGGCAAAACCATTTGATATTAAGTTAGTGAAAATGGTCACTTTAAATCATTTTTGTTTTGTTAGAAATGATTTAACCATAGTAATAATTTGTAGTGTTTGACAAATATATTTTTAAACACAAATGTTAGTGTTTATGGTCATAGTGTTTAATATTAAAACCATTTGCAAAATGTTTCATCTAAAAACCACTTTTAATTCAAAGTAACATTTTATTTTGTTGGAAATGCCTTTAAACAAAGTAATAATTTTCTAGGGTTCACCCAATATATTTTAAAATCCTAAAACTTGGTGTTTAGGGTCATAGAGTTTAATTCAAACCATTTTCAAAAGGTTTTACTCAAAAACATTTTTAAACCATAATCAATATTTTTATTTAACTAGAAATGCTTTTATTCAAAGATTTATTCTTTAGCTTCACAAAATACACTTTTAAATCTACAAGTTGGTTTCTATGGTCAGTAGGTTCAAAACAATCCATTTACAAAATATTTTATCCTAAAAACATTTTTAGAATAAATTTTATATTCAAAATATGCCTACACATGTTTCTGAAAATACAACCAATTTTATAGAAGCAATTTACTAAACAAAGTGCATCGTTAGAAAGGTTTCTTCTTGCTGATTCCATTGATATAAAATTTGCAAAAATTGGACGTGTGGATTAAAAGTTATGAATTTGCAAGTTGAAACATCTAATAGAAATGTTTCTGTTTTTAAAACATAACTCGGGCCACGTGTCTTGTTCTGATTCGCTGATACCGGTTTGGCAGGATCGATCAATGTGGGCTGTTGGATTAAAAGGGGATTGCACGGCTCAGATCTAGCATACCATTTCACTTAAGTCAATCTATCCTAAACCTGCGATCAAGATCTAACGGCTGCAGTGCGTGTGACCAAGGATGGGCGGCGCTGGCGACGACGCGCTTAGACGAGGACGGTGCCGGCGATACAGGAAGCAAGAGAGGACGTGGTGTGGCTTACCGAGTTCGCAGGGTGTTGCTGATGCTCAACATAGTCTCCTTTGGCCGAGGGGCGCACGAGGTTGCCGCGGATTGCTCACCAGAGCTGTCGGAGGCAAAGCTACAGGGCACTCAAAGACAAGAGGAGGACAGTGTTAGACGCGCAAGAAAGAGGAGAGTGCAAGAGCGTCAACTGCAGGTAAAGGGGCGGTCATAGATTACCAGGAGGTGTCGTCGGAGTTGGAGCAGGAGGCGGTGACGTTCAGTCTTGGTCGTTGCCGACACTGTGGAGCATGCGCGGGTGAACTGGATCTACTGGGAGATGCATACGGGAGAGGGGAGTAGGCTCGTGGTAGTTGGGGGAAGTGCGGCGATCTGGCATCGTCGGAATCGACCGAGAATGGTCACCGGAGACAGTGCGGTGTGAGGAGAAATTCGCACAGCCTGGTGGCGGAGGGGGAGGGAAGAGTGAGGGGAAATGGGGAGGAGACCTGGGCGCTTTAACTTGAGTGGTCACGGCGAGGTTTTAGCACGGTATTGATGTAAATTAATGCCGGCATTCATCGGCAGAGAAATGGCCAGAGGAAAAATCAGGGCATGGTCTCCGCGGGGACGATGATGAGGTGGCGATGGTGGGGTCTGGGCGTCAGCGACTGTGCGGGTGCGGGTGTGAGTAGGAAAACATTTCACGTGGAGTGGAGGGAGTGGGCTGGTTGCTGGGTCTGTTGGGCTTAGCTGGGCTGGGTTGTTTCCTTTCCTATTTTTTTCTTCTCTGTTTTATTTTTCCTTTTTCTGTTTTCATTTTCTGTTTGAATTTTGTTCAAATAATTCCAACACTATTTGAATTCAGACATTTACCAAACTTTTAGTAGGTTTTAATGTTGTTTAATCATGTATTTTAAATACCATTTTAGGAATAATTCTTTTGCTCTTGTATGGTTTATATTTTATTTAAAATAGGCACTTGTCTTTTATTCAAATAAGATTTTTCTTTATATTTTTAAACTCTTATTTGAATCCTAATTTTTTCCAAACCCTTTTTAGTAGGTTTTATTTATTCATTAGTGCAAATAATTCTCTTTGAATTATTTAAAGTATTTTAATATGATTTATTAATTATTTAAATTGGATAGATTGTCTTTATTCAATTAAAATCCAATATGGTTTTAAATCCATATAAATTTTATTCAATGACTCTTTTATTCCATTTAAGCTAATTAAATAACTTTTATTCCACTTGGGAAGAATCCAATTATTATTTTCCCATGATTAAATTAATCATTTACTTTAGGGATTTTATCTTTATTAAATATATTTGAATATGGTTTTATCCATATACTTTTATTTGTTTATTATTTATCCCTTCATTTGATTTGGATTTGAATTATCTTTGTTCCATTTGTTTCACGGGCTTAATTGTCTTCTAAATATTTTCTTTGGAATTGATTATTTAGTTTAGGCAAGTTGTCTTTATTTAAATAAAATTGGATATTGTTGATTTTATTTAAATAATCTTTTACTCCATTTTATTATTCAATACTTTAATTTGTTTATGGATTTGGCCAAGATATAATTTGGCTTTTTAAATATTCCTTATTTATTTATTTATTTATTTATTTCTCTGTCTTATAAAATCCATATCTTTTTACTTATAGATCCAAAATTGGTGGTTCCAATTTGTATATTTTTATTTAATATTTGTTTATCCTTTTAAATCTCTTTAGGATTATTTTTCTCACAATTTGGTATGGATTTTATATAGGAGCTTTATTAGCTTTGGAAATTATTTCTTTTTAACTTATTAAATTCATAAGTTTTTATCCTTGGTTCCATATTGAATGAAATCAATTTATATGGTTTTATAATATTTTTGGTTTGACATTCTTGATCATTTTAAAATGATTGTTGCTGAATTTTTATATGGATCAGATCCATAGTCTTTGAGAAATCCTTGGAAATGATTTTCTTCCATTAAGGTTTTTAGAGTTTTGGTTTAACTTTTCCAAGTTTGAATTTCAAGATACATTCATTGATGAATGTATTTCACTTGATTGAAGTTTGTTGGATTCCATTTTATTCAAAGTTTGTTCAAGATGGGTTTTGATGTTTCCATTTGGAATCAAAAAGTTTCTTTTCACCCTAAATTCCAACAATTATTTATTTTGTATAATTTATTTTTCACATTTCAAAATGTGGAAAATTTTGGGATGTGACAGTTTCATAGTATTGCCTCTGGTTGGTATTATGGTGGCTTAGTGTGTTTCTCTGTTGCTAGTATCTTGATACTGATAGTGACCCTGTCAGTGATGATTCATTGTCTTAGTGTTGGTTGGCTTGCCTAGTTATGCTTAGTTTGAATCTTATTCAATATAATCAAATGATTCTTTGAAAATGAGTAGATAAATATGATATAATCTTTGTGTCTGGTCTCAGGAAATGATTTGGTAGTTGATTTGTGTAGATTGGACTATTTGATTGTCTTAGTGATAAGATCAGTGCTTATAAACATTCTTAGAATGGTACATAAGTAGATCTTGTTGCTGACTTTACTTATGGTCATTTCTTGAATTTGATAGATGCTGATAAATAAGTTGGGAAGCTTATTGTTTGATCAAGCCTATAATGCTGGTCTGAGGCTCTAGGATCTAGGTCCTAGTTGGTTAAGTAAATGGTTTGTTTGTAACTTGTAAGATCAGAGGTGCTACTCCTTCTGGGAGATGTGCCCTGATATGGTAAGAACAAATGAGGGATTATTTAAGTTGCATGTGTTAACACCAAACTCTGTGAGGCTGGTCTGAGAAATTGGTGATTTTGGCTAGGTTTGATTTCTGATCTTTATACTCAAAATCTCTAGGATAGATTCACCTCACCAGGGTGATTATTGAGAGATTGTTTCATAAAACAACACATGCTTCTGTCTAGATAATATGAATAGATCATGTGATGGTTTTATGATGCTCACCACAAAACTCATGATTGTTGTGGTTGGTGGTGATGTTGATATTGCTGATTGGATCATGTCCTTCACCTCTGATGTTGTTCTTGTTTTGCTGACTTCTTATGCTTGGCCTTGATTTAGCCTGCTCCTCCTAGCTCCTGTGGCTTGGCCTTGCTGTCTACCTGATTCTTCCCCCTCCTTATGTCACCATCTAGTGATGTTTCGTTGATCTTTGGTGGTGCTTTGGTTTGTCTTGGTTTGCTGTGGCTAAACTGCTGAGGCTTGTGGTGTATGTGTGTCAACACCGGGATTTTTAATCCCGGATGCCTGTTATGCCATACATCGCAATCCCAGGATTATCATTTTTGCGAGAAATAACAGAATTGGATACCACAGTACATCATCCATTACAAACCATACATAAGGTCTTACACAAATAAGGATCACATGATCCAGTTCTTAATACAACTCAAGCAGCGGAATTACGTAATAATAAAGGTAGCGTAGGCGAAGCTCCATCTTCGGGGTCATAGGCAATCCTGACGATGGGAGATGATCCTAGTTATCATAACCTTCCTGGGGTCCATCATCCTGGTACTCCTCTTCATAGTCTGGCCACGAGAATAGCCAGGGACAAAGCCATGAGTACGCTTTAAGTACTCGCAAACTAATACTAACAAGTGAAGGGGTTTTTTGTAATAGTACACTAATCTCTAGGGTTGTTTTGCAAAAAGCCAGATTTACCTCTACTAAGTTCAGAAGCAAGAAAATCTAGTCAAAATTTTATAACACCTAAGTGGGAACTAGAATTTCCTGTCACAACTCTGTTTTGGTCAAGTAAAATTCTCAATTCATTTCACAAGTCATTTTGAAAACATCTGACAGGGGAACAGTATGGCCACTCCAACTGTCCATAACGCGCGGACGCGGCTATTCGAATAGTTTGACACTCTGCAGAGATTGTACACTTTCACCACAACATTCGATACATCCGTCAGGAACAAATCCTGAATTCACCATACTCAGTATGCGGGTAATCAATCATAACCTTTCAATTACACGCCCTAGTATAGGCACCTCTCCTGTGAGTTTGGCCTCCCAACCATGACCAACTGTCATCTTGTGTACTGCACAGGTGGACAATCTTCACAAGGTAGCCTCATCTCAGACCTTGGTCGTTAGGTAACCAATACTAAGGTATATAAGTTTACAGTCAAGCCCTACCCAATCTTCGGGTATTGTGGTTGTACGGTAAAATTGGAATGGTATCGCATCCAGACAACCATCAGTTTTATAAAGGGCTAAGGCTCATGCCTCAACATTTTCATCATCAAAATCATCTGGTGTTCGGAAACACATGTCAAAACATCTCAGTAGAATGATCCATCATTCTAAGGTTTTCATAACCATTTTCACCAAGTATTCCCATCTAAAGTTGATCAAGTTTTATGCTTAGCACTAGCATCTACAAGTGGGAGTGAGTACTAATGAGGGGTGGTAAACAAGTGGAGTTTCAACTAAGTACCATCTCATGCCTTAGGATGACATCAAGATTATCTAGCTTAGGCCAAATTTTATGCTCTTTATGGAACCTTTAGTTATGTTTCTAGAATCTACAAGTCACTTAAGTACATTATAAGGAAGTAGCTTTGATAAAGGAATAAAGTATAAAGCTTGCAAGTAAAACTAGGATTGTGTTATCAAGTGGGTATGATCACATATACTTAAGGCATATGGTTGGCATGGTAACAAGCAAGTATTTGCTTGCATAGGTCAACTTGATTAGTAAGGCTTGCACAAGTATCAGTATAAGCTTTCTAAGTTAATAGCTTGAAAGTATTGGCTTGCTAAAGTAGAATATCTAGCAAGTGTTAGCTTGCCTTGTGCAGAGTAGTGGTTGAAGTTCTCCTCGGCTTCTTCTTCGTAGTATCCTTCTTCCTCCTCGTATCCTTGGTCGGTACTAGCGTCTATAAATAAATACGAGGTACACAATCACCAAACAATACTTAACTACTTTCAATCATCACATAAAGAGGTTCTATAGATGATCTTGCATCATCACTAATATTACAAGATTAAAGCTTTTGTTTTATTTATTTTATTTTTAGAAAAGCAATTTCTACTCATTGAAAAACTACTTAAGATTTAATATTCTCCAAACCAAACATGGGATCATGTTGACACATGTCATCACCACATATTTTAGTGCATGGTAATGTGATTGAAAGTGGTGTCACAATTTAATAAGGTTTAACCTTTTTATCTTAAATAAAATAAGTGACTAGAAATGCCTATGTGGCATTCTTTTATTACTTGAACATTATTTCTGTAAGTAGACCCATATATATTTATATATTCTGAAAGGTATGATCAATTTGAGAGTTGGAATCATCTCAAAAGCTATTATGGTTTAAATTTGAAAAATGTTTGAATGCAGAAAAGCTTCTGCCTTGTTATTTTTACCAAGGGTGATCTACAGATCCAAATGATTTGAATCCAACGGGCTTGGATTAAGCATTTCAAGACCTTTCTAACAAAATTGGTTTCATTCAAATTGGTTCACTGAATCGAGCTGGGTTGATTATTGAAACTAGGCACAGAACTGTGTTTGAATAAAAATAGAAAAATCTAAATTCAAACGACTGGGTCGCGCGGGATATTATAATGGGCCGGCCTACTACGCACAGTGCTTACGCGGGATGGTTAAGTGGCTGTCCTCACGCGTCAGTGAGACGGGGATTTTCAAAGCGGTACGGGGCAACGTGGTGCGTTGGATTAGAAGTAAGATCAACGGCTAAGGGTTGTCGTCGACGATGAACTAGTCACCGGCAAGCTCGAACCCTAGCGGCTCGATGAGGGTGCATAGGGGGCATACCAGGGCTCTAGAGACGACGGCGAGGCGGGCAAACGACGAAGTCGACGACGGCAAACTCAGGGGTGGTCGCGGCAGCTCGGTGGACGAAATCGACGGCGCCCTTCTCCTCCAGAGGCGGCCTGCTCCGGCACAATTCCGGCGATGCGCTCCTCGCCTTGATCCGGGACTAAGGTGGGGTGGTTCTGGGTGAGAGAGGAGTGGAATGGTGTGAAGAATTCGAGCGGGGGAGTCCTCCTTTTATAGGCTCGACGGCAAGACCGAACGGGATGGGCAGGCGACGGTGGCGACATGGCTACAGGCGGCTAGAGGCGTGGCCGAGGGTCGCGATCAATCGGTGGTCTCCTGGCGATGCTCTAGGGCTTTAATGCGCGTGTAGGGGCGGTGGAAAATGGTCGGGAATGCACGGTGCTCTGTATGGCAGAGGCGGCGTCTTCGACGACAAGCGGTGGCTACAGGGTACAGGTGGTGAAATGGGCATGTCTGGCGGTATCATGGGACGGTGGGGAGCATGCTGGCGGGCGGCGAGGGCTCGAGGTGGTCTGGTTGCGTGGGAACGGTGCATGCTCTGCGGCGCGGGTAGGCATGGTCGACAGCGGCACGGGCGCGGCGTTCCTAGCGGTTTTGGTCGTTGTCTGCGAGGCAGGGCTGGTCGAGAGGGGGCGGTGAAGCATGGGATACCTCCCAGAGAAGGTTGGCACGGCTAGTTCTTCCCCTAGCTTGCTATCCACACTGGGGTGACATGATGCTCTCGTCCTATTCACCATTGATGACATTCGCGAGCTTACAGTGGTGCTAGGGATTAGTTAGGGTTGTTAGATGATCTACTAGGCTAGTGGTGTCCAGAGAGGGAACAAGTTAGGCCCAAAACACTGCACACTATAGTGTTTTCATTTTGTTTGATTTGAATCTGCAAGGTGTTTGATGAAATGGCCGCATGAATTCAAGTTTTGAATTTTGAAAAGATTTTTGGTGGGTGTGCTAGGCATGTGTTGGTGAGTCTGTGGATGCTTGGGTTTTTAAAGTTGAGCTTGTTTGAGTGGTTTTTGCAAAAGTGGGATCTTCCCATATGATATAGATTCAATTTTAAACGGTCCTTTAAACTATGCATTCAAATGTTTTTGGATGATCACAAAGTGGTCCTTGGTACTTTTTTATGATTACAATCAAGGGTTGCAAAGATCCAAAAAAGTTTTTGTTAGGTTTTGAAAGTTAGAGATAGCCAAAGTAGGTATGGGAGTTAATTTGGCCAAAGTGACCATTCACTCATTTTGTTTGTTTTGATTTGTTTGTCTTTGGGAAAAGTGTGGGGATTGTTTAGATGATGTTTATTTCACCTAAGAATCCTTTTATAAGCAAATAAACACACAAGCATGGCAATTCAAAAGAATCCAAATTGAAATGCTTACACATATGCATGCTTTCATATTTTTAATTTGAAAAGTTTTTGTTAACCCTAATTTTGATGATTAGAGTTTGATGATCCAAGTTTAATATTTTTTGGGATGTTACAAACCTTCCCCCCTTAAACAAAATCTCATCCCGAGATTTGAAAAAGGATGAAAAAGATTATCTAGGATTTGAAGAGATCGGGAAACTCCGTCCTGATGTGATCTTCGCGCTCCCAGGTAGCTTCCTCTTCTGTGTGGTTGCTCCACTGAATCTTGAGAAACTTGATGCTTCGGGTTCTGGTGGTTCTGAAGGCTTGTTCTAAAATACGGATGGGCACTTCGGGATAGGTCAGATCATCGTTGATCTCTATGGTCCGGTGATTGATATTCTTGAACACTTCGGTATTTTCTGGAACTTCGAGGCACCTACGAAGTAATGAGATATGGAACACATTGTGCACGGCTGACATCTCTTCGGGCAGTTCCAATTGATATGACACTTCTCCTCGATGGTTCAGAATCTTGAAGGGTCCGATATATTTGCGGGCTAACTTTCCTTTGAGTTGGAAACGCTGCATTACTTTTAATGGCGACACTTTTAGATACACAAAATCTCCGATGTTGAAGGCGAGGTCTCGACATCTCTTGTTGGCGTAACTCTTATGTCTGGACTGGGCTGTCTTGAGGTGCTCACGAATATTGTGAACCTTCTGTTCTTCTTCTCGTAGGATGTCAGGTCCGAAAATCTGACTCTCTCCTACTTCCGACCAGTTCAAAGGGGTGCGACACTTCCTTCCATACATGAATTCAAATGGGGCCATTTGCAAACTAGCTTGATAACTTTTGTTGTATGAAAATTCTGCAAACGGCAGACAGTCTTCCCACTTAGATCCATATTCTAACACACAGTCTCTCTACATGTCTTCGTGTATTTGATTTACTCGCACCGTTTGTCCATCGGTCTGAGGGTGATACGCGGTACTGAAATGTAGGCGGGTTCCTAAACCTTCTTGGACTTTCTTCCAGAATCTCGAGGTAAACCGAGTTCCTCGATCAGATACGATGTTCTTGGGAACTCCATGCAAACTGACGATTCTAGCGATGTATAACTCCGCTAGCTTCAAACTCTGATATGTGGTCTTGACGGGTAAGAAATGGGCGACTTTGGACAATTTGTCCACTATGACCCAGATAGAGTCATTTCCCCTACTAGAAGTAGGCAATCCGGTGATAAAGTCCATTCCAACGGAATCCCATTTCCATTCCGGAATCTGCAAAGGTTGCAACAATCCAGCGGGTCTTTGATGTCCTGCCTTGACTCGCTGACATATATCACACTTGGCGATATAACTTCCGATTTCTCTCTTCATCTTATGCCACCAAAATTGCTCTTTCAAATCCCGATACATCTTTGTTCCTCTAGGGTGGATAGAATAAAGAGTATCATGAGCTTCCTTCAGAATCACTTCTTTCCACTCAGAATCTGCTGGTACACAAAGGCGTCCTTTGTACCAAAGAACTCCTTCTTCGTCATCGGTGAATCCGGGTACTTTGCCTGTACCGATATGACGCTTGATTCCGTCGATACTAGCATTTCCTTTCTGCGCCTCTTTGATCTGGCTGATCAAAGTGGGTTGAAGTTCTATGCTAGCCAAAAATCCTTCACTCACTAATTCCATTCGAAAATCTTCCATCTCTTTATGCAAGCTTGGTTGCTCCTTCAGAATCATGGAGTTCAAGAGGCACGGCAATCTGCTAAGGGCATCGGCTACCACATTGGCTTTACCAGGGTGATAGTGAATGTCCAGGTTGTAATCCTTGATTAGCTCAATCCATCTTCTCTGCCTCATATTCAGCTCCTTCTGAGTGAATATATACTTCAGGCTCTTGTGATCCGAAAAAATCTCACAATGATTTCCCATCAGGTAATGCCTCCATGTCTTCAGGGCTAGAACTACGGCTGCGAGTTCGAGGTCATGGGTTGGGTAATTTTGCTTATGCTGTTTCAGTTGTCGAGATAGATAAGATATAACTTTGCCTTCTTGCATTAACACACATCCGAGACCGACCTTGGATGCATCACAATACACGTCGAAGGGCTTCGTGATATCCGGCATGATTAAGATTGGGGCTGAAATCAACCTCCTCTTGAGTTCTTGAAAACTCGCTTCACATTTGTCTGTCCATTCAAACTTCTTGTCCTTCTTCAGCAATTGGGTCATGGGTCTGGCGATACTCGAGAATCCTTCTACGAACTTGCTGTAGTATCCCGCCAATCCGAGAAATGCACGAACTTGGGTTTGAGTGGTTGGGGCTTGCCAATCTTCTACATCTTTTACCTTTGCAGGGTCAACGGCAATTCCTCTGGCTGATACAATGTGGCCGAGGAATCCTACCTCCTGTAACCAGAATTCACACTTGCTAAACTTGGCATACAACTGATGCTCTCTAAGGGTTCCAAGAATGGTCCTTAGGTGTAGCTCATGTTCTTCTTTCGATTTGGAATAAATCAGAATGTCATCGATGAAAACAACAACAAACTTATCCAGGAAGTCCATAAAAATCTTATTCTTGAGATTCATGAAATAAGCGGGGGCATTGGTTAATCCAAAAGACATGACAATATACTCGTATAATCCATATCCGGTGGTAAAGGCAGTCTATGGAATATCCTCTGCACGAATCTTGAGTTGATGATAGCCTGTTCTAAGATCAATCTTAGAAAACACTTTGGCACCGGTCAACTGATCAAACAAATCTTCTATCTTGGGCAAAGGGTACTTGTTCTTGATGGTGACATCATTCAATTTCCGATAATCCGTACACAAACGGTTACCTCCATCCTTCTTATCCACGAACAAAACATGTGATCTCCAAGGTGACGCACTTGGTTGAATCAATCCAATTTCCAGCATGGCATCTAGTTGCTTCTTCAGTTCTGCTAGTTCAGACGGGTTCATACTATATGGTCTCTGGGCTATGGGTCCTGTTCCGGGGATTAGTTTGATGATAAACTCGATATCCCGATCTGGGGGCATACCGGGCAAAACATTGGGAAATACATCGAGGTATTCACAGACTATCCGGACTTGGTCAATGGTAGGTTGGGCTATACTCTTGTTGCACTTGAATTAACGAGGTAAGGTTTCAGATATATGCTCGATTGATATTCCGGCTGTACTGGTCATGGTTATGGCTTTCTTGGCACAGTCAATCAATCCTTTATGTTTGGACATCCAATCCATAACTAGTACTACTTCCAAGCCTTTAGTTTCGAGTACTATCAGATTAGCATAAAAATCTATGCCATGGATTCGGATAGGGACGGCTTTGCAAATTTGCCTAGCTTTGGTGGTTGAACCGGGGGTTTGAACAATCATGACATGCTTCAGTTTGGTTGGTTGAATTTTACTAGTGCATGCAAATTCTTCGGTGACAAATGAGTGCGATGCACCAGAATCAAACAACACTCGAGCAAGTACTGAATTAACAGAAAACATACCCAGTACGACGTCTGGTGCTTCCTGAGCTTCTTCAGCATGCATGAGAAAAAGACGGCCGTTGCGGTTGAGCGAATTCCCTGGAGCAAACCTTCTTCCTGGCTAAACATGACGCTGCTGTTAAGCTGGGGCATTTGCATTGGAGGCTGCGGCATTCTTCTTGTTGGGGAACTCGTTGGAGTAGTGACCCTTATTTCCACAGTCATAACAAGTCACTTGTGACTTGTCCTTTGCTGCAACAGGCACATAATTGCTTCCAGTCCTCGGGGCAGTGTTGGTGTTGGTGGTAGCATTGTTGTTGTTGAACTTGGGTGGTGCACGGTTGAAATTGTTAGAGTTGCCGGGGTTGTTGTGATTTCCTTCGGGCCTAGGGTTTCCACTGTTGGGATAGATTGGACGGTTCATTGGGGGTCTGTTGGTTCTCGGGGCAAATCCTGGAGATGGGTTAGGGCGATACTTTGGGGTCTGATGGGTGCCTGGCTGATGCATCATGCAACGCTTGCGGTTCTCATTGGCTTGGTTGATCTTTCCTTCCATCTGGATGGTAGAGTCGACAAGGGCTTCAATATCCGCAAAGGGGATATTGACTAACACAGTCTGCATCTCATCATGCAGACCATTCAAGAATCTCTCTTTCTTCTTTGCTTCGGTGTCGATCTCATCCGGGGCATATCTAGCCAATGACAAGAATTTGTCATGGTATTCCACTACGGTCATCCTTCCTTGCTTCAGTTCTCTGAACTCATCTCTCATTCTCTTGATCAAACCCGATGGCACATGGGTTCTGCTGAACTTGACCTTGAATTCCTCCCAGGTCATCATCTGTCCTCTGGTCATTGCACGAACGCTGTTCCACCATGCTCTTGCATCTCCGGCTAGATAGTGGGTGGCGAATAGAACTTTCTCGTTGGCTTCCACTCCGGCGACTTCTAGGTTATTTTCCATGGTTTGCAGCCAATCGTCGGCATCTAGGGGCTCTTCCGACTTAGTGAAAACAGGTGGGTTGGTATTATGGAAATTCTTGAGCTTAGATCCATGGTTTTCCTGATTTCCTTGGCCTTGGTTGTTGTGGGCCAGCTGAGCTATCTGCTGAAGGGTGGCTAGGTTGTCTTGGCGTTCGGCTCTTTCAGCTTCGCGGTCAGAAACCAACATTTGCAGGATCTGCAACATCGGGTCCGGGGATGAACCACTTCCTCCGCGTGGCATCTGAAGATTTAGATAGATCATGAGAAAAGAGGGAAATTTCTAAGGTTCAGGGACTTTGAAAAGTTTTTAAAGTTTGACTCAGATTTTCTAGCAACATGATTTTCATTCATTCATTCATAGCACACGATACAAACACACACCACAACAAAGGTACACAGATGGTTTTAAGAACCATTCTAGAAACTACGATACAGTGGGACCGAATACAACTCACTATGCTAGTGCTCAAGTGCTACTACTCCTCGGAGTCGGTGTAGTTGTTATCCTCATCATCTTCATCGTCATCGATGAAGGCGAAATCATCCTCATCGGTGAAGAAATCCATAGCCTGATCCTCCAGAAAATCATCATCACCGCTAAGATAGGAGTAGGGGTCTCCACGAAGATCCTCTCCGGCATTCTCCCTTTCCTCCAACTGCATGTCTCTCTCGTGGATGGTCTCCTCCAAATCCGAGATACGGTGGCGAAGACGGGCAATGATGCGCTCCTTCTTCTCGAGCTGACGGCGGCGAGACATGCGATCCTTCGCTAGCATGGCGATGGTCTGATCCTTCGTCTTGATGATGGCGGACTTGTGGTTGGAGTAGTCACGGCAATTGTCCAATTCCTGCTGACGATCGTACATCATGAAGCTAAGGTGGTCCAATTGAGTCTTCAGCTCGGGATGATATGGGGCTACCAGTGGCTATCCATTTGCATCACGCCTTGGGCAAAACTCAAAGAGGTTACCCTTGATCTGGTTGATACTCTGCCCACACATACGGGAAAGAGCTTCCTGCATGGCCCTGGCAAGTCCATCGAGCCAGTTGTTCTCCCTTAAGGTGAACTGAATTCCCTCATCAGTGGGAGGTTCAATCTTTCATCGGAGACTTGCAACAATTAGCCACTACAGATCTTCTCCTCCTTGATCATTGAGCTGAGCTCCGAAGAACTCGGGGTGCGGAAGCTCCAGATGTTTCGAAAGCTGGTCCAAATCACGCTCAAAGATAAGGTCTCCTCCATTCCCCAACTGATAAAACTTGTTGTACTTCACGTCCATCTATAAGAATATAGGATGAGTAAGTTAGTAGAGTGATCAAGTGTGTCAAATTTTATGTATTTTGTAAGAGTTTTTGAGGAACATGAATTTTTATGAAAGAATCAAGGTGATAAGAATGGGAATAAGTTTTTGTAAATATTTGCTTCCTGTGGTTTTGAAACTAAGTTTTTGATTCAAACGTCCAGTCTAACTAGGGTCTCCTATGGTCAAGATAGCTCTGATACCAACTTGTCAACACCCGGATTTTTAATCCCAGATGCATGTTATGCCATACATCGCAATCCCAGGATTACCATTTTTGCGAGACATAACAGAATTGGATACCACAGTACATCATCCATTACAAACCATACATAAGGTCTTACACAAATAAGTATCTCATGATCCAGTTCTTAATACAACTAAGGCAGCGGAATTACGTAATAATAAAGGTAGCGTAGGCGAAGCTCCATCTTCGGGGTCACAGGCAATGCTGACGATGGGAGATGATCCTAGTTGTCGTAACCTTCCTGGGGTCCATCATCCTGGTACTCCTCTTCATAGTCTGGCCACGGGAATAGCCAGGGACAAAGCCATGAGTACTCTTTAAGTACTCGCAAACTAATACTAACAAGTGAAGGGGGTTTTTGTAATAGGACACTAAGCTCTAGGGTTGTTTTGCAAAAAGCCAGATTTACCTCTACTAAGTTTAGAAGCAAGAAAAGCTAGTCAAAATTTTATAACACCTAAGTGGGAACTTGAATTTCCTGTCACAACTCTGTTGTGGTCAATTCAAATTCTCAATTCATTTCACAAGTCATTTTGAAAACATCTGACGGGGGAACAGTATGGCCACTCCAACTGTCCATAACCGCGGACGCGGCTATTCGAATAGTTTTACACTCTGCAGAGATTGTACACTTTCACCACAGCATTCGATACATCCGTCAGGAACAAATCCTGAATTCACCATACTCAGTATGCGAATAATCAATCCTAACCTTTCAATTACACGCCCTAGTATAGGCACCTATCCTGTGAGTTTGGCCTCCCAACCATGACCAACTGTCATCTTGGGTACTGCACAGCTGGAAAATCTTCACAAGGTAGCCTCACCTCAGACCTTGGCTGTGAGGGAACCAATACTAAGGTATATAAGTTTCCAGTCAAGCCCTACCCAATCTTCGGGTATTGTGGTTGTACGGTAAAATTGGAATGGCATCGCATCCAGACAACCATCAGTTTTATAAAGGGCTAAGGCTCATGCCTCAACATTTTCATCATCAAAATCATCTGGTGTTCGGAAACACATGTCAAAACATCTCAGTAGAATGATCCATCATTCTAAGGTTTTCATAACCATTTTCACCAAGTATTCCCATCTAAAGTTGATCAAGTTTTATGCTTAGCACTAGCATCTACAAGTGGGAGTGAGTACTAATAAGGGGTGGTAAACAAGTGGAGTTTCAACTAAGTACCATCTCATCCCTTAGGATGACATCAAGATTATCTAGCTTAGGCCAAATTTTATGCTCTTTATGCAACCTTCAGTTATCTTTGTAGAATCTACAAGTCACTTAAGTACATTCTAAGTAAGTAGCTTTGATAAAGGAATAAACTATAAAGCTTGCAAGTAAAACTAGGATTGGGCTATCAAGTGGGTATGATCACATATACTTAAGGCATATGGTTGGCATGGTAAACAAGCAAGTATTTGCTTGCATAGGTCAACTTGATTAGTAAGGCTTGCACAAGTATCAGTATAAGCTTGCTAAGTTAATAGCTTGAAAGTATTGGCTTGCTAAAGTAGAATATCCTGCAAGTGTGAGCTTGCCTTGTGCAGAGCAGTGGTTGAAGTTCTCCTCGGCTTCTTCTTTGTAGTATCCTTCTTCCTCCTCGTATCCTTCGTCGGTACTACTGTCTATAAATAAATACGAGGTACACAATCACCAAACAATACTTAACTACTTTCAATCATCACACAAAGAGGTTCTATAGATGATCTAGCATCATCACTGATATTACAAGATTAAAGCTTTTGTTTTATTTATTTTATTTTTAGAAAAGTAATTTCTACTCACTGAAAAACTACTTAAGATTTAATATTCTCCAAACCAAACATGGGATCATGTTGACACATGTCATCACCACATATTTTAGTGCATGGTAATGTGATTTAAAGTGGTGTCACAATTTAATAAGGTTTAACCTTTTTATCTTAAATAAAATAAGTGACTAGAAATGCCTATGTGGCATTCTTTTATTACTTGAACATTATTTCTGTAATTAGACCCATATATTTTTATATATTCTGAAAGGTATGATCAAATGTGATTTTTGAGAGTTGGAATCATCTCAAAAGCTATTATGGTTTAAATTTGAAAATTTTTTGAATGCAGAAAAGCTTCTGCCTTGTTATTTATACCAAGGGTGATCTACAATCCAAATGATTTGAATCCAACGGGCTTGGATTAAGCATTCCAAGACCTTTCTAACAAAATTGGTTTCATTCAATTTGGTTCATTGTGTCGAGCTGGGTTGATTTTTGAATCTAGGCACAAAACTGTGTTTGAATAAAAATAGAAAAATCTAAATTCAAACGACTGGGTCGCGCGGGAGATGATAATGGGCCGGCCTGCTACGCACAGCTCTTACGCGGGCTAGTTAAGTGGCTGTCCCCACGCGTCAGTGAGACATGGAGATTCGAAGCGGTACGGGGCAACGTGGTGCGTTGGCTTAGAAGTAAGATCAACGGCTGAGGGTCATTGTCGACGATGAACTAGTCACCGCAAGCTCGAACCCTAGCGGCTCGGTGGGGGTGCATATGGGGCATACCGGGGCTCTAGAGACGACGGTGAGGCCGGAAAACGACAAATTCGGTGACGGCGAACTCAGGGGTGGTCGCGGCAGCTCCTAGGGTGGACGAAATCGACGGCGCCCTTCTCCTCCAGAGGCGGCCCGCTCCGGCGCAATTCCGGCGATGCGCTGCTCGCCTTGCTCCGGGACTAAGGTGGGGTGGTTCTGGGTGAGATAGGAGTGGAATGGTGTGAAGAATTCGAGCGGGCGAGTCCTCCTTTTATAGGCTCGATGGCGAGACCGAACGGGATGGGCAGGCGATGGTGGCGACATGGCTACGGGTGGCTAGAGGCGTGGCCGAGGGTGGCGATCGATCGGTGGTCTCCTGGCGATGCTCTAGGGCTTTAATGCGCGTGTAGGGGTGGTGCCAAACGGTCGGGAACGCACGGTGCTCTGCGCGGTAGAGGCGGCGTCTTCGACGGCGAGCGGTGGCTACGGAGTACAGGCGGTGAAATGGGCATGTCTGGCGGTCTCCTGGGATGGTGGGGAGCATGCTGGCGGGCGGCGAGGGCTCAAGATGGTCTGGTTGCGTGGGAACGGTGCGTGCTCTGCGGCGTGGGTCGGCATGGTCGACAGCGGCACGGGCGCGACGTTCCTTGCGGTTCTAGGCGTTGTCCGCGAGGCAGGGCTGGTTGAGACGGGGCGGTGAAACATGGGCTACCTCCCAGACAAGGTTGGCACGGCTAGTTCTTGCCCTAGCTTGCTGTCCACACTGGGTGACATGGTGCTCTCGTCCTGTTCACCATTGATGACATTGGCGAGCTTACAGTGGTGCTAGGGATTAGTTAGGGTTGTTAGATGATCTACTAAGGCTAGTGGTGTCCAGAGAGGGAACAAGTTAGGCCCAAAACATTGCACACTATAATGTTTTGATTTTGTTTGATTTGAATCTGCAAGGTGTTTGATGAAATGGCCGCATGAATTCAAGTTTTGAATTTTGAAAAGATTTTTGGTGGGTGTGCTAGGCATGTGCTGGTGAGTCTGTGGATGCTTGGGTTTTGAAAGTTGAGCTTGTTTGAGTGGTTTTTGCAAAAGTGGGATGTTCCCATATGATATAGATTCAATTTTAAACTTTCCTTTAAACTATGCATTCAAATGGTTTTGGATGATCACAAAGTGGGCCTTGGTACTTTGTTATGAGTACTATCAAGGGGTGCAAAGATCCAAACAAGTTTCTGTTAGGTTTTGAAAGTTAAAGATAGCCAAAGTAGGCATGGGAGTTAATTTGGCCAAAGTGACCATTCACTCATTTTGTTTGTTTTGATTTGTTTGTCTTTGGGAAAAGTGTGGGGATTGTTTAGATGATGTTTATTTCACCTAAGAATCCTTTTACAAGCAAAGAAACACACAAGCATGGCAATTCAAAAGAATCCAAATTGAAATGCGTACACATATGCATGCTTTCATATTTTTAATTTGAAAAGTTTTTGTTAACCCTAATTTTGATGATTAGAGTTTGATGATCCAAGTTTAATATTTTTTGGGATGTTACAATGTGCAAGGAACTGATACTGTGGTGCTTGCCCACGGCTGTGTTGAGCTCTTTTGATTAAGTTCACAACTGTGTCTGTGTTGATAGCACACACCATGCATTTAGGTGTGTAAGCTGTTTGTGTGCCTGCTGCATCCTTATGGATATGCTTAGGGGATGATCTACCTTTTTATCTGTTTACATTTATCTGCCTGGTGAAACTTGCCCTCTTACTGATTGGAATCATTTGACTTGTGTCTTATTTACTATGAAAGATTTATTTCTTTCCTATTGGTGAAACTTGCCCCTAAGGATTTACTCAATGATGATAAGTGGAACAGTGCATCTCACTATTCACTACTAAGAGTAAAATTAAGTTAATCTCTATTTTCTTTATTTTTGTTTGATCTTTGTTTTGCAGGTACAAGACTTGAAGATTCAAAATTAGAATAGGTTTTCTCTTTTATAGAATAGTGCTTTTGTAATCTTTATTTTATTCTTTTGTAATCTTTATTTTATTATTTTGTAATCAAGATGTATTAGTTAAATAATAATAATGTACTTTCTTCTTCTTGTAATTTTACTCTTGTAAAGATTCTTTATTCATTTTTGTATGTTACATTTTGTAACTTATTGAAGAAATGATTATATGAAATAAATATTCATTTATTTGATTGTCAGTCTTACATAGAGTCTCTGGTTACTATTTATTGTTTCTTTATCAACTTCACAAATTACATTTTGTAACTTATTCATTTAGTAAATATATGGAATAAATATTCATTTACTTGATTGTGTTAAGTTATTTAATATTTGAGTCAAACATACTCTTTATTTTTTAAAAATATAAATCCAAATCTCAAGTTTGAATTCAAATTCCTTTCCCCAAAACACCCCAATCCATAAAGATCATGTCAAAGTTTATAACAATCATTCTCCAAGGCTATTCATAAACTTAAAGAGAGAAAGAAACTTTGATCACTTTATGTTTTTTATTTGGCGAAAAATTTATCCACATTTTTACAGATGAATGCATGCAATTGCACAGATTTCTAAATCTACCCTTCGTTGGATCCTAAATGCTAGGATGTTACACTCGAGAAGGATTTATATTTCTCGCGATGTTGGGTTCGACGAGAACATTTTTCCCTTCTCTAGTCCCGGAGTTTCCGTTGATATCACCAATCTTGAGCATGCTCTATCTTTTCCTATGGATGAACCAGTTCCGTATGTCCCTGTGCGTAAATATGACCTGTCCTATTTGTCTCCTAACCTGCCTATATCAGGCGATATTTATTTGATGCCGCCTCAGGTACCTTCGATGGCCCCTGGCGCTGCGACTATGAACACCAGCGAGATCGACACGATCGACGTGTATGGCTCGGCTGCGTCTTCCGGTGCGCCAACGTCGCCCTCCTCCACGCCCACGTCTTCTCACGCTGGGCCTCCCGAGCCCGTGGGGACGTCCCCTTCACCCGGCTCCTTGTTGCCTACTGCGTCGGCCCAGCCCAGCCCCTCCCGCCAGCCCACGTCGCCCTCTGCTGGGGAGCTCTCGGAGCCTCTGGCCGCGACACCATTCCGCTGAGCCACCTCCTGGTTCGTCGGAGGCTCCGGCGCCTGCCCTGTACACGGCATGGTCACTCGTAATCGAGACCATACACGGCGTGAGAAGACTTACCACGATGGAACTGTCCAGTATAACCCCGGCCATCGTGCATTTTTTGCCGCTCTCACCTCACATCGGGATGCTCTTCGGGAGCCGGCATGGCATGCGGCAATGGATGAGGAGCTCGCTGCTCTTCGTGACACTCACCTGGACTTTGGTGCCTCGCCCAGCTAGAGTTAATATTTTTGGCAGCAAATGGATCTTCAAGACCAAACACCATCCCGACGGTTCGATTGACAAGCATAAAGCATGCCTGGTCGCCCGTGGATTCACTCAGCAGCATGGTGTAGATTATGGTGATACCTTCAGCCCAGTTGTCAAGCCAGCCATTGTTCGTTTGGTGCTCTCTTTTGCAGTTTCCCGTGGTTGGACTCTTCGACAGGTGGATGTCAGTAATGAGTTTCTCCATGGATACTTGGGTGAAGATGTCTATATGCAGTAGCCTCCTCGTTTTGAGGATGCCTGCTTCCCCTCGCATGTCTGCAAGCTGTAGCGGTCCCTCTATGGCCTCAAGCAGTACCCGCGTGCCTGGTATGCTCAGCTGAGTCAGCTACTTCTTCAGCTTGGGTTTATTGCCTCCAAGGCGGATACATCATTGTTCATCTTCTCTCGAGGTACTACTCAAATTTACATGCTTGTCTATGTCGATGACATTTTCATTGCTGGCACTTCTCCTGCCATGGTGGATCTTCTCATACAGTCCCTGGCAGCTTGTTTTCTTATCAAGGTTTGGGAAAGCTGGAGTACTTTCTTGGATTGGAAGCGTCCTTCCATTCAGGGGGCATGACATTGACTCAGTGAAAGTATGCACTTGATCTCCTTCATTGAGTCAATATGGAGAATTGCAAGCCCACTTCCACTCCGCTTGTCACGACAGAGCCACTGTCTCGTGAGTCTGGTGCTCTTCTTAGTGCTGACGATTCTTTCCGGTATTGTAGTGTGGTTGGATCACTTCAGTACTTCACTTCAGTACTTGACGCCCACTCGCCCAGATATTTATTTTGTTGTGAACAAGGTGTGCCAGTTTCTCTCTCAGCCGACTGAGGTTCATTGGGAAGCTGTTAAGTGTATTCTGAGATATGTCAAAGGTACGCTGGATATAGGACTGCAGATTCACAAGTCTAATTCCACCGGTGTTAGAATATTCACAGATGCAGACTGGGTAGGTTGTGTTGATGACAGACGATCCACTGGTGGTTTTGCTGTGTTTGTTGGACCGAACCTTGTCTCCTGGAGTTCGAAGAAGCAGCCTACCGTCTCGAGATCTAGCATTGAGGCTGAGTACAAGGCGCTAGAGAATGGCGTTGCTGAGGCCATGTGAGTTGAGTCGGTTTTAAAGGAACTCGGCGTATCACGGAAGTGAGCACCTATTTTATAGTGTGATAATTTGGGGCTACTTATCTGACTGCTAATCCTGTCTTTCACTCTCGTACCAAGCACATCGAGATCGATTTCCATTTTGTGTAGGAACGAGTTGCCACAGGCGTGCTGGATGTCAGATTTATCTCGACTAATGACCAACTAGTTGATGTATTTACTAAACCAGCCAGACGACAGATGTTAGAGAGTGTCCATTCTAATCTGAATCTTGTATCTAGTAGTAGTTCAGATTGAGGGGGTGTGTTGGAAACGGTCTCGTATACGTGTTGTATATGCTAGACCTTCCTTGTTGGTTTGGTTGTCAGCACAAAGAAATGTTTGATCGTATCAGGTTTAAACAATTCCCACTTGTCGGTGGCAAAGCAGTGTACTTAGCTAAGCAATGGATTATGTACCGTTAGATGCAGATCATACGGTCCTAATTGCTCCAATATTTGATGTTTTAGGGCGACCTACAATCACCAACTCTCTTTTCATGTTCTTTTTTACAAAATTTTGACCAGATCTCGTGAAAAGCGATAAAAAAATAAAAATTGGTCCAAATTATTAAAAAAAATTATAATATTAATGCATAATATTAGATGATGACACATGAGCCCTGGACCCACTTATTTGGCTTAATCAGATCTTTCGAGCTATGTGTAACACATTACACCATATTTCATATTTGGTGGTTTGTGCGAAGAAAAGATAAAATGAGTAGTTTGTAAGCCGTTTGAGTACGAGACGTGTATGATCCCCCGGACGAGGAACGAGACATCAGTGTTAAGGACGAGAACGTGCGAAGACAAATACTACTCCAAATAGAGGGACACTAGGGGGCTAGCTACACTCGACCTGCAACCCAATCCGCGCGGTCACTTTTCAACCAGGTGGCCCTTCCTGTTTTAGGTAACCACGCAATCGTTCGGGGCTAAATGAAAACTCTTTGAAGAGTAAGGAAAGCTGCGTGCACTCCGTATTTTCCTTGCCTCTTTCTCTTTGAACAATTCTCTTTCCGGGCTATTCAACTACAATTCAAATTTTGGCTCGATTTTTTTTTTTTTAAATAGTTCCCTTTTTGAAACAATGATATTTAAGGGAAAAAGAAGGGAGGAGATAGCACAACACTAAAAAACCCATTTTCAACAACGATGCACTTCCACATTCAACATGAAGAAAAATAAGTATTTTTTGGTACAATTCCCTTATTCTCATTAAAAGATATGATAGGGGCAATGAGGGCTGGAAGCTAACAAGTACCGAAGCTCTTTTCAAAACTTGAAATCCATACTTCCCTTTATGAAAGGACTTTCTTCCACTATTACATTGAGTCTCCACCTTCTATCTTTAGGCACCAGTTAAGAGAGCATAGTTGCCATTCTTAGTTCTATATGCATTGTCTCAAAACTTATTGATTGATGCATATTGTTGATATTACTTGTTCTTGTGCTATTTGTATCTAGCCACTCTTATGAACTTTGAAGGTGTCATATGCATCTATTTGCTACTCTATGAGGGACAAGCTGAATGCCACTATGTCATGTTTTTTTTATGTGAAATAAACAAACATTTTTCAATGCATGTTATTCATGATCTTTGTTTGTAGCCTTTCATGTTGCATGCATAGTTACTTTGTCTTATTATTAGAACTCCATCTTTCATTTACATATTTAGAGATCTTTGATCCCAGATTTCAATTCTTGCAAATGGTTTGATCTTGATTTTGATGGTGCATGTCACCTAAAAAATTATTCTTTTATCACTTACCTACTCGAGGACGAGCATGATTTAAGCTTGGGGATGCTTGATACGTCGGAAGCGTATCTATAATTTTTGATGTTCCATCCTTGTTTAGTATCTACATTGCTTTGCTTTGTCTACACTTTGAGGTGTTTTTATATGTTTTCTGGTACTAACCTATTAACAAGATGCTGCAGTGCCAGTTGCCTATTTTCTTCTGTTTTTGGTTCAAGAATAAGCTAGTAAGTAAATATTCTTGGAATTGGACGGGACAAAAGCCAAAGTCAATATTTCACCGAGGAGAACACATAGTCTAGAGGAGAGACGGAGGGGAGCCATAGGGCGGCCGCTCCTCCTAGGCGCGGGCCCACCCTAGGCCACGCCTGGGTAGGGTGTGGGCCACCTGGCTGCCCTCCTGCCTCGCCTCTTTGCCTATAAGAAGCCCCCGATGCCTAAACCCTAAGTACCTGATCAAAGTTCCATGAAACCGTCTGTCGCCGCCACCACCATCGTCCCTAGATCAGGGGGATCTAAGCTCTTCCCGGTACCCTGCCATAGGGGAGATCATACCGGAGGCCTTCTTCTTCATCATGCCAGCCTCCGGTATGAAGCATGAGTAGTTCCACCTTGGACTACGGTTCCATGTAGTAGCTAGATGGTTGTATCTCCTTCTTTGTGCTTTCATGTCTAGACCTTGTGAGCTCAGTTCATGATCAAGGTCTCATCTATTTGTAATCATGCATGTTGTGTTTTCGGGGATCCGATGGATATTGAGATTACTATGTCAGATTGATTAACGGTTTTGTCTTATTGATTCTATCATGTCTGTGTTGTTTGTGATCTTGCATGCTCTCCGTTGTTAGTAGCTATCTTTGCCAAGTAGTTGCTAGTGACTCCAAGAGGGGGTATTTATGCTCGATAGTGGGTTCATGCCTCTATTTAATCCAAGGGAGGTGACAAAAATCTCTAAGGTTATAGATGTGCTGTTGCCACTAGGGAGAAAACAACGGTCTCTTGATCATGGAACAAGTGGAACTTTTACCTTACACACTTTGCTTAAAGTTGTTGTCTGTTGCTTGCAACTTAATACTGGAGGGGGTTCGGATGATAACCCAAAGGTGGACTTCTAGTCATAGATGCAGTTGGATGGCGATCTGTGTATCTTGTTGTATTTTACAATCAAATCTCATAGGATCATGATGTCTAGTATTGCATTGTTATGCCTTGCTCGGTCCTATCAATTGCCCTGCTGTAATTTGTTTACCCAGCATGACATGTTTGTTTATCTAAGGAGAGCACCTCTAGTGAACTATGGACCCCGGTCCAATATTTACCATTAATACATCTTCCACTGTTACTGTTTACTTTCTGCAAACCACTATTACCTTCCATACCATACAGTTAATCCTTTGTTACAACAACCGGTGAGATTGACAACCTCACTGTTCGTTGGGTCAAAGTCTTGAGTTCGTGTTGTGCAGGTCTCCAAGTTGCTTGCAACACATTTGAGACGTTTCCTTCCTCCTACTGGTTCGATAACCTTGGTTTCTTACTAAGGGAATACTTGCTGCTATGCTCTTCACACCTTTCTCTTGGGGTTTCCCGACGAAGCGCTCTCAGGCGCCATCAAAGAGGACAAGGAAGCATTAGACAAGTGAGCCTATAATGATATGAGAAATTAATCAAAGTGTTTCTTAGAATTTAAGAAGATATAAACTGGCCACGTCATTTCAACAAATATATATATGGAAGAAGTCGTTTATCCTGAAATGCAACAGACATTGGGTGACCCAGAATTTGCGGTGAGCTACACAATGGGTATGCAGTTACTGTCATAGCTAGAAACCACATAGAAATTATAAAGACATCATAAGAGAACTTGTAGAGCAAGAATTCAAACTACGAATGAACTATATATCGAGCAACGTTGCCAAATTCATACACGGAAGCGAACCACGAATGAATTGTAATAAGATCATACCAGAACTTGTAGAGCAGGAATGGAAACCATGAATGAACTATATATATACAGTAGAGGATAGTTATGTCGTTGCTTATGACAAACCATTAGATACGAAATATAATGGAAGCAATTGTGAACCTGCAGATCAGGACAAGCAAGTATTATAGAAGTGTGGCAACAAATGAATTGAGCAATCAAACAATGTTTCTTAGAATTTCAACAAATATAAACTAGCCAGATCATTTCAACAAATTTATATGGAAGCAATTGTGTATCCTAGAATGCAAGAGACATTGGTGACTCGAGATGTGTGGTGAGCTACACAAAGGCATGCAGTTACTGCCGTTGCTAAGAATGAACTAGATAGAAATTATAACGACATTATATAAGAACTTGTAGAGCAGGAAGGCAAACCACGAATGAAATATATATACAGTAGAGGGTACTTATGTCATTTCTTAGGACGAACTAGTACCAGATAAGAAAACAATGGCATCGCTTGTGAACCCGTGGAAGAGGCTGTGAAAACCAACATGTCCAGATCTCCCTTTTGAAGATCTAAGCAAATACAAAGAAAATAGTCAGTGTTGCAGCTTTTGAAGAACTAGATGGCAACAACAAAATTATAATAGAATTGGTAAGAATAGTTTGAACACATACTACATGTTAGCAGAACTATTCAGTAACAGCAGAGCAGGGAATCCACACTAATATTTTCTACTAATTTAGATTTTGCAAGAACTAAACAATAGCAGACAATTACTGTTGTACGGAGTAGCTAAGAACATGTGCATGACTTTAAAATTTGTAGAGCACCGAATGCAAGTCAACATGTCTAGTAACCTTTATATAGCACAAATAACATGCGTGCACACTGACTTCGTGTGTATCACGATTAGAAAAATCGGTTTTGCTAGAAATTAGACGCCTGATTTTTAGTTATGTCTTAGTCGCCTCTCTTATCATTGAATATACCTCGTGATTCGTGCAATATACGAGTTACACATAAGTTGCAACTAGGTTGTAACTGAGAATTTAATGAATTGCAACTAGGTTGTAACTAAGAATTGGTACAAATTTTATCTAGGTTGCAACTAAGAATTAGCACAAAATAGTAGGACGACGTCAGCGACTTAGACATAACTAAAAATCAGGCTCCTAAGATCTAGGCTCTCCTAGTTCACTGCGACAGGATTGAACCTGCTATGCTGCTGACAAAACACAAAAAGAATTGGGAGATTTGGTTACCATGGTCGGAGAGACTTCTAACCAACATCCGTACCCGTGCGGGTGACGCCCAGGTCACCGAGAGTGTTGCGGTTGCGGTGGTTGTTTGCGTCGGGGAAGCATATCTTGGGTGATCGATGCCGTCTTGAGCGTGGTGTACGAAGGCATTGCTGAGGCAGAATCGGTGCACTGCACGACAGCCTCGGTATGGTACGGTTGGGGTGCATGCCGGCGGCGCGGAAGCATATCTTTCATAGTCATTGACGGATTTGGTGTCGTGCACAGGAAAGTGGGGAAAGGAAGCCATGTGCGGTGACCTGGATCGGGTGCGCTGGACGTCGGTGAAGCGGCAATGGTGCCTTGGATGAGACCACAGCTAATGCGGCTCCGTCATAGTGGTGGGTGAGGAGTGCATGTTGTCGAGTTCCGGTGGGCAAAGCCAGCATGAGAAGTGCCGCGGGAGGTTCTGCCGCCGGAGCCGGTGGTGGAAGAGGAAGGAGACTATGAGCAGGGCTAAGGGTTTTTTCTGAGGATTTTTCTTTGTGTGTGTGGGGACGAATCATTTTTTGAAATATATTGGTATTACTGTAGTACCGACCCGAGAGGGAAATACAATTTATTAGTCTTATTTGTTTAAAACAGAGAGGCGCGAGAAATTTCATAGTGTTTAAAATAGAGGGGCGCGAGAGAATGGGGACCATGTGATTTTGGCTGTCTAGTAATCTTTTCCGTCCATCCAAAATCAACGGGCCAAAGCCGATACCTTTCCTGTGAAGGCTTTGGCACGAACTTCTATGCAAGCAATCGTTGGGTGTTCTAGAGTAGACTATAGGGATAGATATGTAGGCCACAATATAGTAGTAGCACACCATTAATCGGGCTAGCTGGAGGCCAGGTTATTTTGGCGCTCCACGAGTTCAAAGTTTTCGTATACTCCATTTTCAGGAGTGAATGCATGCAGTTCAAAAAACATACTAACACATGTTATTGCTACTATGTCAGCACATCGTAATTACAATGCATAATAGTATTAGTTGGTTACTCCATTTTCAGGAGTGAATATATGCATCTCAATCAACAAAAAAGGAGTGAATGTATGGATCTAAAAAAAATGTACTATGTAACTAGCATGCATCGTGATTACATGCATGATAGTAGTTGGTTGCTAAGTTGCATGCATCGTGTATTAAGTGGATTCTATTGGGTTGATCATATTACTAGTACTCTCCGTATATTCGTTAATCTCATTATAGTCTAGTTACTGAGTTGCATGCATGTGCGCACAACCTCCATTTCTTTTGTTGATTGTGTGAAAGATCCTTTTTTTTGCGCCTTCCACTGATGACTCTGGCTAATCAACACAGTTAATTTTCCGGTGAGGAATAGAAAAATCAATATGATGATAAGTTATGTGCACGTATAGGAAAAAGTGGAGTCGAATCAAAACCAAATGGATACACCAGTTGGACTCAGCATGTGGGACCTATTAAATAGAGCATGCAACAATTATCGGCCAACCATCTCATCCTCCTATGAATACAACAATAATGGAAGTAATAATTTAGTGGGCTACTATACAAACAATTAGCTAGTAATTAGTACAATCGTTAACAAAAAGCTCCACAGAGAGCACTCGATTGCTAATAAGAGTGGAATATAATTATGTGAAAACGGATGAGAAACCAAAAAAAGGGGTAGTGGAAGGCTTCTCCGTTCCTACCAATTCCTACTCTAAAGCTAAACATTTTACTGTCTCAGATTCAGCGATTGCAACACCGTGGCCGCCCTTCGGAGGCATGACCTCCACAATGGTTGTGAGATCGATGGCCAAGATGAGAAGGCTTCTCCCTTCCTTACTTGGCATGACATCGACGGCCTCCGCAATGGTAGAAGATGGCTGCGGAGCTCGGTGACTTCCTTCTTCAAATTACTGCACTCAGCACGAAGGGTTGAGGAGTCATGCTCATAAGATCGTGTGAGCCTCTTTTGAAAAGCCAGATCGGCTTGGAGGCGATCACACTCCAGGTTGAGCTCGAAATTTTTCTACAGAATTTTGATGTTACGGCTGTTGATTTCATCTACTTTGGCTGAGATTATCTCCGTGACTTTCTTCATGGAAAATCCATCATCAGTAACAGAGCATGCATGGAGTGCACGCAGAGAAGAACATAAAAAATGCCACTACATATATAGTGCCTACCTATTTTTTCTAGGGAGATCGGGCATGATGTCATCGTATAAGTCAGGGATATACATCATGCTATTGACCCATGGGGTGGAAAGTTTGACGCTCGAGCCGCCTGGCCTGTCAGATGTAGAATGACTGTTCAATAGTAGGTATAGATATCCCAGGAATCAACGTAAGTACAAACACCTACCTAGACTCTTGGTCCCGGTGATAACCACTCTTTGGATACATGCACGAGGAAGAGCCCTTGCCCCATTGCTGGTCATGTTTCTCGGTCCCAGCCTTCAGGCACCCTTACCGGTGGGGTTTCTTCACTGCCATCTTGTTGTTATTCCGATGAGACAGGTTATTTTGTGACATCGGTGGATGAAGAAGTAACAAATCAAGGGTGTAGAAATAGGGAAGGAAATGGTTTCTGCGAAGGTAGAGCAAGGTAGGCCCAGTTCTTTTTGGGGATTCTCCAAGAAGCCGCCCTCCCCCAGCTTCCTGGAGAAGCCGGTCTAAAAAATTGCGAGGCTTCCAAAATAGTTAAGTCTAAATAAATTAGGAAGCCTCACAATTTTTTTTGAACTGGCTTCCCCAGGAAGCTAGGGGTAGGGCAGCTTCGGGGAGAAACCGCTAAAAGAACTGGACCGTAGTACTAGTAGGAAGAGAGTGAATAGTGGAAGCAAGATATCAAGGTCTAGGTCTTGTTGCCGCCCTTTGAGCAATCTTGTTGGTCCATCCAAAGACCCACCGAGCAGGATGAATGCTCTCCCGCAGTAGGAAGGAAAACGTAGGTCTCTCGTAGTAGACTATGGATAGGCCACCATGCTAGCGATCGAGCAAGTAGCTTTAAATATTTTTACGACCCACAAAATGTCTGTAGTAATGTATTGTCAAAGTAGTGGACAAGATTCCATCTAAGCGGCGAAAAAATAGAGTGGAATTACGTAACCCGGAGGCTTCTACAATTTTTTTTGCGATGAAGCTTCTACAATCTCTCGTACCACCACATGCAAAATATACTAGTACTAGTACTAATACTCCATAGAACTATCCAATGTAGAGTAGTAATAGTAGTACAATACTACTAGTAGTAGTCACATTAAATTAAATATACTTAGGGCTTAACGCCTAATCATCACATACACTCACCAAAAGATCGAACGACAAATTTAAAGAGAACTTAGAGCTTATTGAGATCACAGGATTTTAAAACATGGGAATTTAACAGGGTCGCATGTAGAAACATAGGATTGCAAAACATAGCAAATCTGCAGGCTTAAAACACACTGAACACACAGGAAAAGTGCATCAATCTTACGCAAATCACTATAAAAAACTAGATGTTAAGATTCCTATGGAATTGGGGTGTAGGAATGCAATCCATATAAATTTTGAGGTATCATTTCTTTCATCCAAATGGATTCTTTATGGAAAAATCTTATGGGTTTAATTCCTCCAAAATTCCTTTGAAAATCATTCGATCTAAAGAGGCCCTTAATTAAGCTAAGCATGCTCACGATAGACGAACACCTTCCGGCAAGAGGTGATGCGGTCGTAGATTTTCATCTCGAACCCGTCTGTAGTGACCTTGAACATAAGGCAGTCATCCTCCTTCAACTCATGTAAAGTAGCAAATGTAGCCCACCCTTTGTCCAGGAGCGATCTGGTTTTTGTTGCGGTTGGCATGGACAACCCAATCGCATTCCTCGCACGCTTGTACCACTAGTAGCTGCAGGTAGGGGCGTCCCTTCACACATGCTTGGACCACTAGGAGTTTCCCCCTATTGAAAAAAATCTGGGAGCTAGAAGATACGGAGAGCATGCAGGATGCGGCGCGAGAGCAGCGTAGAGTAGGATTTGAAGGTTGTACAATATCCGAGCAAAGCTGCGATGATTTCCTGACATGAGGTACATGATACAAACGTACGGTGATGAGTAATAAGTAAACAAATTGTGTTTTATCTCTCCTTCACTTCCTCATTAGAATCCCTAAACCCCGGACGACTGATCTCTCCCTCATCAAATACGTGGCGTTGCGCACGTGCCCCGACTTGCCTTGTCCTTCCATTTCACACCCTACACGACCTGCAGCATGCTCGTTCAAAAGTGAAGAGCGTTTTTTGTGCGAAGCAAGTAAATACAGTAGTATGGTATGGCTCAGCTGTTCACTGGAGAAGGAGCGGACGAAACTGCTTTTCTTTGTTTAATTTTAGGGGCCTCTGTGCTAAATGTTTGGACCTCTATGTAATTTTCTATTATTTGAGGTCTTCGGTGTAAACTGTAGTCCCATCGACCATGCCAAATTTTCACTACAAGTAAGCTCGGTAGATTGCTCTTAATATTTTCCAAAAAAAATTGAAGCTAACCAGGAATTTAGTACATCAAAAGACACCAAAAGTTCTGAAAAATTCAAGTTCTTCCTATGCATCCGCCATCCCGATAAAGTTGACATGGTTTTGTTAACATTCAAAATAAAAACTATAATATTTTGTGTGTGGCATTATCTTATTAATTATTCTTTGATTTCAACTCAAACTAAATGACGAAGGTCATGCCCTTATCGACATCATATGTTTATTTAGGATAGAGTTCCGACATTTGCTATATTAGGTGCATCTTGTTGTACTAATCTGTTTTGCTAGCAGGAGTTCCCAAATATCGGGAAAATGTTTATGATATTTTCCATGTGACATGATTGTTTTGCCTATAAAGGATGTACGAAGTCTATGACTCGAAATGCTACACTCTAGTTTTAGATAGAGTGGACAACCATGCTCTTACTCGCAATTTATAAGTTCCTTGAGTTTTCAAACTTCTTATTATTACTGAAACTTCTCCCACTTAAATTACACAATTTATTAAGGTTACCAATTTTCTAAGTGACAAGAATGTTTTTCAATTTATAGGATCAGGAAAAAAATTCATTTTTCTAAGTGACAAACTCAGGCTTCGAAAAAATCGAATGTAAAAAAATTCAATTTGCATCTAGAAAAATTTGACCTTGATTCAAAATCAATAAAAAAATGAAAAAACATCGCACGACGTCATCTGACTTGTACTACTTGTCATCAAAGATGATAATTATGAGAATTCACAACTTTTTAAAAAAACAAACTCCTTCAAAATATGTCCTGCCATTTGTGAAAATTCTGGGGCTTCAAGCCAAATGACAAGGGTAAATGGCCATACTTTGTGGTATTGTTCGATCCCATACTTTGCATGTGGGTGCCTCTTGACATGGTGAACAAAAATGCTGCTAAAAATGGGAGTTTCCAAGTTTTATGAACAAAAAACCATTTTGGATTTTAGAAATGAAAATAATTAACGTTTTCCTTTAAATTAAAGAAATTTATATCTACATCATTTACTTTATGTTGATGATCTCATATCTAAGAATTTGCATGTCGCCAATTTTTGCCATATGTTGAAAACAATCGAATAGGGAGTAGTATAAAGAGTATAGCTCGATCCGTTGCGTGCTCTCTCGAGAAGGAGCCGAACCCGACTATTTGCCCTGCTTAATTTTAGGATGCTTCGTGCTAAATGTATGGACCTCGATGTGATTTTTCCATTTTTTGGTCCCTAATGTAAAAGGTACTCGCATCGTCCATGTAAAATTCGAACCGAAAAGTAAGTGGTAAATTTTAAATGAAATTAAGCTTAGTTGTCACAATGAGTATGAACATTCTTTGATTTCAAGCCGAACGACCAAGATCATGCCGTTATCTACATCATACTTTATGTTTATGATCCCATATCCAAGAATTTGCATGCTGCCATATTTGGCCATATTTTGAAAACTATCAAAGAGGAAGTAGTATGAAGAGTATGGCTCGATCAGCTGCTGCTCTCTCGAGAAGGAGCCAAACCCGATTGTTTGCCTTGCTTAATTTTAGGGTGCTTCGTGCTAATGTACGAACCTCGATGTGATTTTCCTTTTTTTAGGTGTTTGATGTAAAACATACTCCCATCATTCATGTAAAATTTGAACCTAAAAGTAAGTGGTAAATTTTAAACGAATTTAAGCTTAGTTATCACAATGAGTGTGAACATTCTTGGATTTCAAGCCGAACGACCAAGATCATGGCATTATCTACATCATACGTTATATGGATGATCCCATATCCAAGAATTTGCATGCTTCCAAATTTGGCCATATTTAAAAAACTATCAAAGAGGAAGTAGTATGAAGATTATGGCTCAGTAAGCTGCTCTCCCGAGAATGCGCCGAACCCAACTGTTTCCTTTTTTGCTTAATTTTAGGGTGTTTCGTGCAAAATATATGGACCTTCATGTAATTTTACTTTTTTAGGAACTTAATGTAAAATATACTCCCATCGTCTAAGTGGTAAAATTTAAACGAATTTAAGCACAGTTATCAATGAGTATGAACATTCTTGGATTTCTCGCCGAACGGCCAACAAGGTCATGGCCATATCTACATAATAGTTTATGTTGATTATCCTATATCCAAGATTTTGCATGCCTCCAAATTTGGCCATATTTGGAAAACAATTAAAGAGGAAGTAGTATGAAGAGTATGTGTTGATCAACTCCTCTCTCGAGAGAGAGCAGAACCTAACTGTTTTCCTTGCTTAATTGGAGGGTCATTTGTGCTAAATATATGGAACTCAATGTGATTTCTCTTGTTTATGTCCATGATGTAAAATGTACTACCACTGTTAGTGTAAAATTTTAACTAGATGAGTACAAGTAAATGCGATATATTCATCTTAAAATTTTCCAAAAATCTTTCTAATCTAACTAGCAATTCAGTACATCAAAACCACTGATAGTTTCTGAAACTTTATGAAAGAACTTGGCGTGGTAGAGTTACCATACTTGGTAGAAGTACATGGGTGCCTCTTAGCATGGTGAAAAATATTGCCACTATTTTCCTCAAAAAACAATATTGCCACTAGGATTTTCCCTGTTGAAAAAAATCCAGGAGGAGAAGAGAAGGAGAGCATGTAGGAGGCAGCACGAGAGCAGCGAAGAGTAGGATTTGAAATCTGTGTGATGTCAGCTAAAAGCTATGATGGATTCCTGACACGAGGTACAAGATACATACGTATGGTGATGGGTACTAACAAGTAAACAAATTGTGTTTTGTCCCTCATTCACTTCCTCATCAGCATCCCCACACCCTAGCCGGCTGATCTCTCACGCATCCAATACGTAGCGCGACACACGTGTGTCGACTTGGCTTGTCCTTTGATTTCACACCCTACAGGACCTGCTACACGCTGGTTCAAAAGTGAAGAGCATTTTTGTGTGTGTGAAGCAAGTATAGTAGTACGGTATGGCTCAACTGCTCGCTAGAGAAGGAGCAGACCAAACTGTTTTTCTTTGCTTAATTTTAGGGGCCATTGTGCTAAATATTTGGACATCTATGTAATTTTGTATTATTTGAGGTCTTTTATATAAACTGTACTCCCACCTACCATGTCAATTTTTTACTACAAGTAATCTCGATAGATTTCTCTTCAAATTTTTCAAAAAACTTTTGAAGCTACCAGGAATTCAGTACATCTAAATCCGCCAAAAGTTCTGAAAAATTCAAGTTCTTGTTGTGCATCCGCATCTAGACAAAGTTGACATGGATTAGTTAACATTCAAATAAAGAATAAAAAGTAGAATATTTTTTGTGTGGCATTATCTTATTAATTATTCTCTGGTTTCAAATCAAACTAAACGACGAAGGTCATGCCCTTATCGACATCATATGTTTATTTAGGATAGAGTTTCGACATCTACTATATTTGGTGCATCTTGTTGTACTAATCTGTTTTTGAAGCGATCCAACTCATTAAGGAATTGGATCCTATGTTTACAATGCTAGTCTCTTGGATTGATTAGCTAGCACACACAATTTCGATCAATAAAAGAGTATCAATGCATCACATTATTACAATGATTGATCCAAGAATATAAATATTAAAAAGTTGCTTAGCTCATAGCTAGCTCAAATAACATAGTTCAACAAGTAATCAATAAATAAGGCTCCAATACGCCACATGCAACACGGTAAGTGAAGATTCGCAACCTAAATGATAATCTTACTCGTCCTGAGAATATCCTGCAACATGAAAGGTTACAGCCACGAATGGTCAATACATTGAATGTATTGGCAAGTGTCACTAAGCAACTATAACATATCCATAATGTACCAGCATATTTCATAGAAAAAATACACCGTTTTGTCCTACTTTTTCAAATCAAGTTCTAAACCTCCAACTCCACTAGATAAATTCCATATTCCCATCTCTGAATCCATACTCCATCTTTACTAATGAGCATGTCAGTAAGTCAGGCTCAATGCCCTTACCATGCATCTCATCAACAACTAAACTCTAGTGCACATGTCAGTAGTCAAGCACAATGCCCTACCATGCAACTCTTCAAATAACTCGACTATGCTCATGTCAGTAGTCAGGTTCAACAACCCTACCATGGCACTCAACCAAACAGACCATGCTCATGTCAATAGTCAGGATCAACGCCCCTACCATGGCATTCAACCTCTACTAGTGTACTAGTGAACATGTCAGTAAGTCAGCCCTTGGCCCTTACCATTTCATTTAAAATATATCTTCTCTTCCATCCATCTTAATAATTATTATCCTTTCATCAAATCAAAACTCAACCTCTTCCGCTATCATAGCCATAACATGCCAAAACACACCACTCTCCACTAGACCACAGTCATAGCACAAAACAACAATTATTTCTACACATGTAGCTCTACTAATACACACAACATGCATAGAACAATAAATGGAATGTAAGGATGCAAGTTTCACTTGCCTTATTTGTTGATGTTGTTCACATAGTCGTTGCAATCACAATAATTGCATTCCAGGCAATATATCACGGAAAAGAAATAAATACAATCAACATGCAGCAGAACAAACAAAAAAAAACAGTATACATGCATTTTAGAAAAGAAAACAAGATCAAAAGCTTTCCATAAACATTTTGTATTAAACAAATAGGCTTTTAATAGGCATAATTATAAACTGAATACTTTTAGTAAAAAATTGTTCTAGAAAAATATGGGAACCATACAAATGGATAGAAAATGTTCATAGCTTTCTTTTTCCACTGGTTTCAACTTAAAATGATTTATAGAATAAACATTATAGTCAAAATACTCAAATAGGAGATTTAATCATAGATAATTATTTTGTCCTGTGATAAAATCAACTAATGGTATAGTGGTGTAGACTACAATTTTCTGAATCCATAGACATCAAATTTTCAAGATTTGGAGTTGTAGACATTTTCCTTTGAATTAAATTCATTAATGAGATTTATATAATCCAGAAAATATTTATAGGGCAAAGTGACAATTTTAATCCAGAATCAAATTATACACAATATTCTGAATCCAGGGATATATCATATGTATTTTTCTAATTAGTATTCAATTTTATATGAATTTTACAAAGTTAATACAATTTTATGTCTATTTAAAACGCAAGTTACACAGTCAGCACATAGGAGCGACACGCGGCGCGCGTGAGTGGGCGCGTGGCTGACCATGCGCTGATGCGGTGCTGTTGACGCGACGTCAGCGCGGCGCAAGGCGATTGACTTGTACCCCTTCGCATCAGATTATAATTTGAACCGTCGGCAGATGATCTGACGGCCGCGAGAGGAAGCTTCCGAGGCTCACCGTTGGTAGTGGTGGTGGAAGGCGGTGGCGGCTCAGACGGTGGCGACGGGAGGTGACCCAGTGGTCCGTACAAGCGGTTAGGTGGTCGAAGAGATGCGGCAGGCGATGGAGGTTACTTAGGTGTCCTCGTAGGTGGCTCTTCCTTCCTCGTACGGTGGTAACAAGTGGACGTAGAGGTTCGGCAGCAGCGTTACTCCGTCGGTGTCGAGGGCGGCCTCCGGTGTTCTACATGTGACAGGAGCAACTCAGGAATACGTGGTAGAACACAGAGAAAAGAACGGACGGGAAATAGAGGGCTTGAGGCGACGTACACCTCGACTGTGCGCTCCTCCTGGAGGTTGCTCCGGCGAGATTGGGTGAACTCCGGTTGGCGGCTAGGGTTTTTGGTATTGCGAAAAAATTCACGCGAGTCGAGAGGGAGTGGATTATATCGAGGGGTGACGTGCAGATGAGAGGGCGGGTTTGAACGGAATTGCGAGAATCGTGGGGAGATCGACTAGATTCGGGGCAGTGTGCTTGATTCGATAACCAGGAGCAAGGAGGAAGGAGATCCAGTGGCCCCACATTGTTAGGGAGAAAGGAGAGAAGCGGGTTGTTGTGCTGGCCGGCTGGGCCGATGCTAGGACGTTGCATGCTTCTGCGCTCGACGTGGGGAAAAGATAAGGTGGGCAGGCTGGGCTTGTCCGGGTAGAGTAAGTTTAGCTTTTTTTGTTCTTTATTTTATTCTTTTTTCACTTTATGTTTTCTTGCATATATTTTTCAAAACAACTCCAAATGAGTTCAGACTAACTTTAAAAAATTTCTAAAATTCAAAGTAGTATTTTAGGACTACTAGGGAATCATATCTTGTCCAATAAAAATATTCAAACATATATAATTTCAAATAAACCCTAATAGATGGATAGAAGGGTTTCAAATAGTATTTTGATAAAGAATTTTTTGCAAGATGCTTTATGCATTGCACAGATGCATGTAATATGTAAATCACTAAAACACAAATCATTTTATGCCTTTTGCCAACTAGGTATACTTAGGCATTATCAAAAGGATATAGGGTTTAATGTAATTGGCTTTATATGGCTACTATGCAATATTTCTAAATAGCTCCTTAGGGTTTACTTTAACCACTTAAATCCACTCAATTAAATTCAAACAATTCTACACACTGATTAAAAATAATATTTTCACCCATAGTGCATAAATAAAAACATTGAAATCCAAATAAAATGAAGAAGTCATATTATCTCCTCTCATATAAACAAGCGGTGAAAAGCATCTAGAAAGATTCTACAAATCCAAGTAAAGACTTTAATATTCAAGTGGGACACATCAAAATACTACTCCACCATAATTGGGAAAGTCATGTTATTCCCTCTCTTTTATAATTCAAGCATGGTTGGGTAAATATTTCAATTGTCACTCAAAACCAACCGATTGAAATATAATGCAAAATAGCAAGATAGCCATGTTAATCCACTCAGAACAAATGTTTTGAATGCAGGGCTGAGAAAATTCAAGCAAGTATCAAAAATTTCTTTTCACTCAAAAATTTCACCAAAGCTTACTTTATTTATTTCACATTCCAAAATTTAGAAAATTTTGGGATGTAACAGACTACCACCCTTAAAAGGAATCTCGTCCCGAGATTCGAGAAGGCAAGAAAGTAAGATGGGTTAAGGATCCACTAGGGAGCTACAACCCTTAAAAGAAAATTGACTAGATTGCTTCTAAAGTGTTCACTTAGCTCATATTGATTCTCCTTTGGACATTTAGTGGTACAATATCCCTACACTTTATGAACTCAATTATTGGTAGATTTTGAGAAGACACTTCCTAAACTAGTGTAACACTCATGGTGATCAGTTTAGGAAACGTTTGCTTCATGATACCCATCAACGTGCTTTGGGGTTCATCCTTACTATACATTCCTACGTTAGCAATGAATGCTTTTGTAAAGGTACAAAATCATACCATTCTAAGGTCTAGGCTTAACGTCAGCTCCTTGCTACGGTTTAACAGGCACTCAAGATTCGAAAAGTAAACAATACAAGAATGAATAATAAGATTATTCAGTATGGGGACTAATCCATCCCGCACTCAAACTATTACTTTCCATGAGGATATGCGAATCACGTTTTTCTATCACTCGACAATCCTCACTTTTCTTGTAGAAGTTTTCATGGGCACAAACCAAGGATCAGTTTATACTCCCATGTATTCAATCTACAAAGCTACTAAAAAAACTAAGCTATCGATGCTCCAAAACATCTAGGTTGTGTATTCTACTACATAACATCCTTTGCAACACATCATACTTTCACAACCTTTCGTTGCATTAGATGAACCATTATCCTTTGTAGATGCATTATGTTGTAAAAGTTTCCACTTAATCCTTCTGCATGTCTTCAACACATAATTCTAGCTCCAATGGTTTAATATAGGTAAAAATAGACTGTAGAGAAAATAAACTACTAAGTAAATAATTCTACCCATGCAACAAACACATACAACAATGATACAAACATTCAACCAAGCAACCAACACACAAACAAACAGTCACATAACAACATTACATGGGTCTAAACTTAGCAGTATATAACCACAAAATAGTTTGGAAATGTTGGGAACAATACTAGAGTAAAATAAAGCAACATAGAAGCAATAAACAAAATCTGTCAAAATAGTACAATAGGTTTCACGAATTTTTCTAGGAACCTTAAACTCGTCAGAAATTTTAGCCAATTATTTTTCTGATAGTACAGTTAATTACGCTTCATATCCCAATTTTTTATATTTTTCTTAGTAAATAGTAAAATATCAAAAATCCGGAAGTACAATAGATACAACAGAAAACAAATACTGTGATACGTCGGAAACGTATCTATATTTTTTTATGTTCCATGCTTGTTTAGTATCTACTTTGCTTTGCGTTTTCTACAATTTCAGGTGTTTTTATATGTTTTCTGGTACTAACCTATTAACAAGATGCAAGAGTGTCAATTGCATGTTTTCTTCTGTTTTTGGTTCCAAAAGGCAGAAAATCAATATTCTCGGAATTGGACATGACACAAGCCAAAGTCAATATTTTATCGTGGGGAACACGGAGCCAGACTACGAGATGGAGGGGAGGCACCAGGGGGCCATACCCCATGGCGGCACGGGCTAGGGTTAGCCGCGCCTGGGGGTGTGTGACCACCCTGGCCACCCCCCTGCCTTGCCTCTTCGCCTATAAAGACCCCCCGATGCATAAACCCTAAGTACCCAATTAATATTCCATGAAAACGTCTGTAGCCGCCTCCACCATCGTCCTTAGATCGGGGGATCTGAAGCTCTTCCTAGCACCCTGCCAGAGGGGAGATCATCCCGGAGGCCTTCTTCTTCACCATGCCAGCCTCCGGTATGAAGCGTGAGTAGTTCCACCTTGGACTACGGGTCCATGTAGTAGCTAGATGGTTATATCTCCTCATTTGTGCTATCATTTTTAGATGTTGTGAGTTCATGATAAAGATCATATCTATTTGTAATCATGCATGTTTTGTTTGCGGGGATCCGATGGATATTGAGATTACTATGTCAGATTGATTAATGGTTTTGTCTTATTGATTCTATCATGTCTGTGTTGTTTGTGATCTTGCATGCTCTCCGTTTCTAATATCTATCTTGGCAAAGTAGATTCTACTGACTCCAAGAGGGGGTATTTATGCTCGATAGTAGGTTCATGCCTCTATTTAATCTATGGGAAGTGACAGAAATATCTAAGGTTGTAGATGTGCTATTGCCACTAGGGATAAAACAACGGTCTCTTGTTCATGGAACAAGTGGATTGTTTACCTGACACACTTTGCTTAAAGCAGTTATATGTTGCTTGTAACTTAATACTAGAGGGGGTTCAGATGATAATCTGAAGGTGGATTTCTAGTCATAGATGCAATTGGATGGCGGTCTATGTATCTTGTATTTCCCAATCGAATCTCATAGGATCATGAATGTCTAGTATAGCATTTTTATGCCTTGCTTAGTCCTGTCAATTGCCCTGCTGTAATTTGTTTACCCAGCGTGCCTTGTTTGTTTATCTAAGAAGAACACCTCTAGTGAACTATGAACCCCGGTCCAATCTTTACCATTGATACATCTTCCACTATTTCTGTTACTTACTGCAAACCACCATGACCTTCCACAGCATACAGTTAATCCTTTGTTACAGCAACCGATGAGATTGACAGCCTCATTGTTCGTTGGGGCAAAGTCTTGAGTTTGTGTTGTGCAGGTCTCCAAGTTTCTAGCAACACCTTTGAGAAATTTCCTTCCTCCTACTGGTTTGATAACCTCGGTTTCTTACTGAGGGAAGACTTGCTGCTATGATCTTCACACCTTGCTCTTGGGGTTTCCCGACCATCAACAAGTTTTATGGCGCTGTTGTCGTGGAGGCTAAAGATGTCTTTAGAAGGGGAGTCCTTCTCAACCTTTCTCTTTACTTCATTTTTGTTTTGCTTAGTTTCTTTTGCTTGGTTTTGTTTGCCTCTTTCTATCAAAAACTCCAAAAAAAAAGTTTAGTTTTGCTTTCTCTTATCAAAAACACAAAAAATTAGTTCCTGCTCTAGTTGCTGCTTCCGTTGGCTTTCTCCACTTTTGCCAAAATGAACTCTGCTAAGAACACCAAGTTGTGTGACATCACTAGCACAAACAACAATGATTTCCTAAGTACACCTATTGCTCCACCTGCTCCTGATGCTACCTTTTTATGAAATTAAGCCTGCTTTGTTGAATCTTATGATGAGAGAGCAATTTTTTGGTGCTAGTTCTAATCATGCTGCTGCCCACCTTAATAACTTTGTTGAACTTTGTGCGATGCAGAAGTATAAGGATGTAGATGGAGATATTATTAAGCTTAAGTTTTTTCCTTTCTCCTTGAGAGGAAAAGCTAAAGAATGGTTGCTATCCTTGCCTAGAAATAGTATTGATTCTTGGATTAAGTGCAAAGATGCTTTTATTGGAAAATTCTATCCTCCTTCTAAGATTATATCTATGAGATGTGATATTATGAAATTTAAACAACTTGATAATGAACATGTTGCTTAATCTTGGGAAAGAATGAAATCTTTTGTTAAGAATTGTCCCACTCATGAACTTACTGCTTGGATTATTATCCAGACTTTTTATGCAGGTTTGAACTTCTCTTCAAGAAACCTGTTGGATTCAGCTGCTGGAGGTAACTTTATGACCATTACCTTGGGTGCTGCAACAAAACTCCTCGATAATATGATTATTAATTATTTTTGAATGGCACACTAAGAGAGCTCAACATGGTAAGAAGGTAAATTCTGTTGAAGAAACCTCCTATTTGAGTGATAAGATTGATGTTATCATGGCTATGCTTGTTAATGGGAAAGCTCCTTTAGATCCTAATAATGTTCCCTTAGCCTCTTTGGTTTCTCAAGAATAGCAAGTTGATGTGAACTTCATTAGAAACAACAATTTTAACAACAATGCCTATAGGAATAATTTTGGTAGTAACAACAATTATAGGCCTTATCCTCCTAATAATGGCAATACCTATGGAAACTCCTACAACAATACTAGAAGTGCCCCCTCTGAACTTGAAGTCATGCTCAAATACTTTAATAGGAAACAAACCACTTTCAACAAGACTGTGGAGGAAAAGCTTTTGAATGTTGAGAAAAATATTTCCTCTTTATCTGGAGCATAGTCCTCTTTGATTAATAAAATGGCTGCTAAACCTGAAACCATGGAAAGTACCTTTGTTTCTACTCATGCCATACAAGTTACTATTGATGAAAATTTTAGACTATTAGCCCAACTTCATGCTAAGTGGGAAAGAGAGGCTGAAATTGCTAGAAAAAATAGTGCGTGAACTATCACCACCACCAATATGGATGCCACTAAACCACAAGAAGTCCCTATTCCTCCTACCACAATTCCTAAACCCAATGAGTCTACTACTAGAGATGCTAAGTTTGAGTTTGATCTTGATGGTTGCAATATTTCTGAAGTGATTATGTTCCTACAAAAGCTTGCTAGAAGGCCTGATGCTAGTGATATGCATGTAGCTTTCACCAAACGCATTACAGATGCTCTTATTAAAATTAAGGAAGGGAATTTGAAACACAAAGCCTCTATTCCTAGGAAAGTAGAAGATAGTTGGGAACCCATTATTAATATGCAAGTGAATGACTTTGATATCAAAGATTCATGTGCCTTGGTTCTAGTGTATCTATTATACCTAGAAAGATTTATGAATTGCTTGATTTGCCACCTTTGGAAGATTGTTATTTGGATGTCCCACTTATTGATAATGCTAAAAAGAAACTCATGGGGAGTGTTAATGATGTTCTTATTATGATTAACAATGCTTATGTCCCTGTTGATTTCTATGTTTTGGATGTTGAATAAAATGCTTCTTGTCCTATTACTTTGGGAAGACCTTTTCTTAGAACCGTTGGTGCCATCATTGATATGAAATAAGGCACCATTAAATATCAATTTCCATTCAAGAAAGGTATTGAACACTTCCCTATGAGGAGAAAGAAGTTTATTTTTGCTCCTCCTTTGAAAGCAAGGTTTGATGTTAATGCTTCTTCATTTGAAAATACTTGATTCTTGCTTCTTGTGCCTAACTTAAAGGCATTAAAGAAAAGTACTTGTTGGGAGATAACCCAAGAGTTTTATTGATTCTTGGAAGTTATTACTTCAGTAATGACCTATCCTTATCATTTTTGTTTGGTTTTTGTGCCAAGAATGACCTCTAATGAGAGGGAAGTAAGATTTTGGGAGTTGCTGTCCCGAAACAGATTTTTGTGCTCCACCGTAAAAATTCGCGAGGAATATCTGAAAGTCGCATTGAGCGGATGTTTTGTGAATAAATCCCCCAGTATGTTAGATAACTTTTTTTAGTTAAACACTTTTTGATTTGAGAAACAAAAGGTCTTCGAAAAAATCGGTTTCTACCTATTGGTCTGTTTTGACAGATTTCTGCAATTATTTGCATTTGCTTCTTATTGGTTGCTTTTTGGGTTCTTTTGGGGAAATTGAGATTTTTGAGGGAATTTCTACAGTATCTTGTGTTTTTAGTGAAAGTTTTCTTGTTCCAAAGCTAATCTCAAGGGTCTATTATCTTTTGAATACACTAATGTTGCTAATAAAGATTGTGTGAAGTTTTGTATGAAGGAAAAATTTCAGGTGTAGAGAGAGAATGATGTAATAAGATGAAGAATGGACAAAAGCTCAAGCTTGGGGATTCCACCCCGTGTCACCCCAATAAATATTCAAGAGGTACAAGCGTCAAAGCTTGGGGATGCCCAAGGCATCCCCTTCTTCATCAATAAAAAGCTCAGGTATTTCTAGACACTTCATTTTTATTGTTTCATGCACTATTGTGTTGTTATTGGAGCGTCTTAGTTTTAATTTTAGTTTGCTTAGTTTGCTTGAATAAAGTAGTTTAGACCCCCGTTCTCGCTGTGTTGTTTCAAATAAGTTGATTGGTGTTGTAGAGGAGTAGAAAGTTCTTGCTTGAGTAGTCCAAGAGGAGCTTGATTTGACTGTGACTTAGACTTTAGCATGTCATGCTAGGTATTTTTTTGACCCTATTCTTAGTGATTATTGCTATAGCATGACTTGTTCCAAACAATTGGGATTGCTTAGTGTGCCTTGAAGGAATCATGCGTTCTTTTAGCATACAAAATCATAGTATTGTGGTATTCTCCTTTGATGCTTTTTTTGGGTTGACTTGGCACATGCTCACACCATGTTATGACTATGAGCAAGTCACCATAGCCTCTTTGATCATTTATTCCTTGACTTGTAGTACCACTTTATGCTTTTATTAGTAATGTTTTGTCGCTCTGCATGATTAGGGCCATTATTGCTCTCTTAGTTGGTCGCTCCCAGTCTTTTGCTAGCTTCCACTTGTATGAGTAAGTTCTACTCATGCATCCAATTCCCAAGAAACCAAGTCATTCCAAAGTGTCCACTATAAATTCCTATGCATGGTGTGTTACACCATTCCAAGTATATTCTTGTTTTCATCTATCTTCCAATTAAAAAGTATTTTGTTATGTGAAAACTTAGTGATTATGTAACACCCTCGCCTGATAAGGCTGAGTTCATGTGTATAGTGCCAATCCCTGGATCGGTTCACTGGCACACACCGTACAAAATGATACCAAATATAACTATGCATCATAAATACAACTAATATGATCCAGAATTTACATTATTTATTCAAGTACACAGCGGAAAACGAATACACGATAGATCTCCATCCTCCAAATGTGGCACAGGCGAACAATTGTTGAGTGGAGTCTCGCGACCTATGAAGGATCACTCAGATACGATACAACCTGCAACATGAAACGTTGCAGCCATGAATGGTCAATACATTGAATGTATGGCAAGTAGGCTAAAGTGGTTAACAACAGATCTATCAACTGCATGCTTATTTGGCCAAGTGGAGTTCAGGCTCAATTGCATAAAGCAACAATTTTATCCTAACATTTGTAACAAAGTAGTTTTCCAATACGATAAATAGGACACTCTGCTTCACTCCCAGGTGCTCCTACCCAATTATGTTCACCCAACAAGTTTTAAGTAATTAAGAAATAAGGATGAGTGAGAAATATCATAGCATCAGTATCAGGTCGCTCAAATTGTCCATAACGGGGGACACGGCTAAGCACTTAGTTTATACACCCTGCAGGGGTTAGTACACTTTACCCATGTGACTTGGCCAGCCTAGCTCGTACCACCACTCTCATATTGTGTGATGATAGGGAGAAGTCCAAGAAGGAACCGTTTGGGAAGTAGCTCCCCAAACCCGACACGCACCGGTCCAACCTACACTATTCTAGATCTCTGGATACGTGGGTTCGAGTTACCACAACCTACTGAGTCCAACCAACCGCCCATTTCATTATTGTCACATGGTTGCACACGAAAGCTCCCAAACAAAGAAACCAATCCTTTCTCAGTGTCCTGGGTGCCTTTCCGCAATGATACCACCAAAAATTATCAATCCCATCACATCCAGGAGATTCATTGATTAAGTTGTTTTAGTTTTCACAAACCAACACATTTGGAATCAACATCAGTGATGTAACCCAGCCCTCGTTCATCATAGCATGGCTAAGCACATCTACCAATGGTGGCTCATAAACAAGGAATGCTAGGGAATAATATGGGACATAGCATAGCATATACACATCAATTCCTACATATGCAATTCTAAAAAACAACTACAATGCATAGGAAAACAGTATGACATTTATGACCAAGATAGCACCACTTGCCTTTGTTGTAGATATAGTCGATTAGAAAATCCTCACAATCCTCATAGATATAATGGTTGCACTCGTCATAACCACAATACTTGCAATCATAGTATTTGCAATCACACACGTTGCACTCCTCGCAATCTATCGATCAAACAATTGCATACAACATAAACAATAGCACATAGAGATCAAACAAATACAACAAATGCATGCATGACAATTTAATAAGTCACAATGGTTGTTATTTTAGTTCTCTAAACAATACTGAAGTATATGATGCATGAAAGAGACCAATTAATGCAATGGAGTACTTGTTATTAATAAGTACTTGCCAATATAGTGTTTTTAATAGTTTTGTTGTAACGATTGTTCTAACTGTCGAACTAAATTTGTTTCTTGGGTTTACTATATAGAGGACGTTAATACGAACCAGTAGGCGTTGGATTCACCCTAATCGGAGTTATAGATCTTTTTATATGATTTAAATAGTGTTTAATGGGTTTTAAATGATTCATATAGTTTCTATTGCCTAAAAATCAAACTAAAATTATATCTGAAATCTCCATGGAATTTTGATTCGAGGGACATATTATTTTTAATTTTCTGAGCAGTATTTATTTTCTTATGAATTTCTTACTCTAAATAGGCCATTAAACCATTTAAATCTTCACGGAAAAACCTTATAATCAAAGGCTGAACTAATTGCATATTGATGATCTACATGGAACCAGCTTTCCATCGGTATATTATTTATATTTTTGTGACAAGCAATTAATTTACTATGAATTTAATGATTTATAAAGCCATTAAAACTAATTAAATCATTACGGGGTAAATAATCTGCAAAGGCTAGATCTAACCAGATATTATTAATGTACTTTACAATAGCTTCAATTTGATATATTGTTCATATTTTTCAGAGTTCCATATAATTTTCTATGAATTTATTAACCTAAAAGACCATTAAAACTAATTAAATTACTGCAGTAACCACATATAGTAAAAGTTGGATATATTTTGATAAGATGATTCTACATAAAATTATCTTCAATTTGATATATTATACGCAGTTTTTGGACGTGGTATGAATTTCTAATGAATTTTACAAGTTAGATCTATAATGTGGAGTTTTAAATTCGAACGGAATATTCCAGAGAATATTCCGCTGACTGGACAGGTTGACTTTGCATGCTGACTGGGACTAGATGTTGACCTGACGTTGACGTGGCATTGATGAGGAAGCTGACCGGAATAACGACATAAAACGCACCGGTTTGATTGGATCTCGACCGTCTGGATAGGATCTGGTGGCTAGAAGAAGAGACCGAACCGATTTTGGCTCAGAATAGACAAGAAAGAGATCTGTGTTAGAGAGACAAATCCGTAGGTCAAATTGAAAAACTTAGAACATGAAAGTTGTGGGGAATCATTATTCCTACCTTCTCACCAAAGGAATTTGGATTTGAAGAATCGAGCGCGAGTACATCTTGGATTTACACCGTCAGATCTGAAATATTGCGATGCGGAATTCTCCGGATGTGGTGGATGAAAAGAGGCGAGATTTGTCGAGATTGAAATATTTCGACGAGTTCTACAACTTTCGTTTTTTGGCCGAAGTCAAACAACGAAGTCTAGATGGGTTAAAAAGCGAAATAAGATTCGGGCATGTGTAGATTCGGGATTTCGAGAAGAAAAACTCGTACAGCTGTGGCTCCACGAGTTTATATGGAGGTTTAGGATGGTGGGGAGATAGGTTTTGGAGTAGGGAACAAGTAGAGACAAACGGAAGTCAATTCGGAGTTGTAGATAAAAAGTTGTAGCAGTTTGAATAGAGATAGGTTTGTCAAAAACTGATTCGCACGGTTTTTAAAGCAAGGCTATGATCGATCGTCTCGTGTACGTGCATGGCCTGGCTCGGTCGGTCCGGGTGGGCCGGCCCTCTTAGATTTTTTTTTCTTTTTCTTTTTCTATTTACTTGTTTTCCTTATATCTTTTGCATACGAACTCCAAATGACATGATTCTTGTTTCTAAAATTTTCTAAAATCGAATAGATCATTGTAGGATCATATTTATAATATTTCTACTAGTTTGCAAATACTGGGTTTATAAATCCTTGTATATTCCATTTTATTTATAACTTTATTTGTTTGTATTTATTCCATAACTTTTTTCATAATAGCTCCAAATGAGCTCAATTTTGTTTCTAAAATTTTGTAATATTAATTGGATCTTTTTAGGCTATAATTATCAATAATTTATGCCTTATAAACAATGGGTTTTATAAAAGTCAATGTAATTACCTTTAGGAACATTTGGGCGAATCAACTATAGGATTTAGATACCAGGATTTGGATTCAGTTTGTGAGAACTTTGCATGGATGTAATGAAATGATTATGAATGCTTTATGATTTTAATTTTAAAATATTGCACACCAATTCTACAATCCATAATCAATCCATGCCATTTTGCCTATATGGCTACTTAGGTCATAACAAAAGAATATAAAATTTTGAATTCAAGGTTGAGAGGATTTTCTATTCAAAAAGTTTCTTCTCTTTGAGAATTTTCAACATAGTCAAACAATCAATCAAACTTATTTATTTATTTCAAATTCCAAAACTAGGAGAATTTTGGGATGTGACAGACTACCATCCTTAAAAGAAATCTCGTCCCGAGATTTGGGAAGGCTAGAAAGAAAGAAAGGTTCGGGATCCATTAGGATGCTACTGCCCTTAAAAGAAAATTGACTAGGTCACTTCTTGAGGGTTCACTTGGATCAGATTGGTTCTCCTTTAGACTTTTATTGGCACAATGTCTCTAGCACATTCCAAACATCATGATTGATAGTTTCCGAGAAATCACTTCTTAAACTAGCAAAACTCTGATGGTGGGCAAATAGGGAACGTTTACTTCACGGTACCCATTAATCATGGTTGAGATTCATTCTTACCGTATATTCCTACGCTAAGCACTGGATGCTTTTAGGCTTAACGTCGACTCTCTGCTAAGGTTGAAAAGGGCACTCAAGATTCGCAAAGCCAATAGTACAAGAGCGAATAATAAGAGTAGTAGGAATGGTGATCAATCCATCCTGCACCCAAATTATTACCCTGTATGAGGATAGGTGAATCACGTTTTCTATCACTCGGGCATCCTCACTTGCCTTGAAGAATGTTTTCATGGGCACGAACTAATGCTCTATGTAGACTCCCATGTATTCAATCAACAAAGCTACTACTAAAACCAAACTATCGATACTCCAACTTTCAGGTTGCATAATCTACTACGTAACATCATTTCAACACTTCATACTCCCACATCTCTTTTTTTCCATTAGATAAAGCATTCTCCTTCCTAAATGCATTGTGTTGTCAAACCTTCCACTTAACACATCATTATATCTCCAAGGGTTCAAGATAAGGAAGAATAGATTCTATAGGAAAGAAATGACTAAGAAAATAATTCTACCCATAACTATATGAAGCATTCAATGTCACAAACAAGCAAACAATCATAAGGAATAAACACACAAGAAAACACTTGTATAATAACATTACAGGTGTATAAACTTAGTAGTATATAACCACAAAATAGTTTGAAAGCATTGGGAACAATATTAGAGTAAAATAGAGCAACATATAAGCAATAAACAAAATCTGTCAAAACGGTACGGCAGACTTCACGAATTTTTCTGACCGACTTAAACTAGTCAGGAATTTTAGAAACATTTTGTGCATGTACTACAGGTAATTACGCTCCAGATCCTATTGTTTAAGATTTTTCTGAGTTACCAATAAAATATGAAAAATCGCGCGGTACAACAGGTCAGGCAGAAAACTGCAGCAGTAATCCCACGAATTTCAATCAATTCACACCATTAAAATAATTTTAAAACCACACAAAAACTACAAAAACTTTAGAGTTTCAAAACAACATATCCTAAGCAAGACATCACACAATATGTTGTAGTACAAACAAGCAAGCAACCTATATTGGCATACCACATAATTTGGTAAGAACAATATGCTAACACGATAGCGATGATCTCCTAAAGAGATAAAATATGGTGGTCCAGACCTACCCAAACTTGGTGAGATGTTCATTTATGTCATGTTATTTATTCTTTACTTGCAGGCCAACTCTCATATAGTGATTTGCTTTATAGAAAACTACTAATAACATTTTCCAATTTTTGTAGTTTTTATTCAAATGAATGGACATCTCCAAGTTTGAACAAGGAGAGGTGTTGAAAAGTGATAGACAAGGAATATAAGAACTCTAATAAGCATAAAATATGATAGTTCTCCTAATAGAGGTCTTCTATTGCTAATCCATTTCTAAGGTCACGATCCTACAGCCAACACACAGCTCTGATACCATCTTGTAACACCCTCGCCTGATAAGGCTGAGTTCATGTGTATAGTGCCAATCCCTGGATCGGTTCACTGGCACACACCGTACAAAATGATACCAAATATAACTGTGCATCATAAATACAACGAATATGATCCAGAATTTACATTATTTATTCAAGTACACAGCGGAAAACGAATACAAGGTAGATCTCCATCCTCCAAATGTGCCAAAGGCGAACAATTGTTGAGTGGAGTCTCGCGACCTATGAACGATCACTCAGATACGATACAACCTGCAACATGAAACGTTGCAGCCACGAATGGTCAATACATTGAATGTATCGCAAGTAGGCTAATGTGCTTAACAACAGATCTATCAACTACATGCTTATTTGGCCAAGTGGAGTTCAGGCTCATTTGCATAAAGAAACAGTTTTATCCTAACATTTGTAACAAAGTAGTTTTCCAATAAGATAAATAGGACACTCTGGTTCACTCCCAGGTGCTCCTACCCAATTATGTTCACCCAACAAGATTTAAGTAATTAAGAAATAAGGATGAGTGAGAAATATCATAGCATTAGTATCAGGTCGCTCAAATTGTCCATAACCGGGGACACGGCTAAGCACTTAGTTTATACACCCTGCAGGGGTTAGTACACGTTACCCATGTGACTTGGCCAGCCCAGCTGTAACATCCCAAAAATGCTAAGCTTGGATCATCAAATTCTAATCATCAAAATTAGGGTTAACAAAAACTTTTCTAAATAAAATCATGAATGCATGCATATGTGTATGTAGGGATTTTGAATTCCTTTAAAACCACCTTGTTTGTTTGTTTCATTGCTTGTAAAATGTTTCTTAGGTGAAATAAACATCATCTAAAACATTTCCCACACTTTTCCTAAAGACAAGTAAATCAAAACACATATATGAAATGAATGGTCACTTTGACCAATTTAACTCTCATGCCTACTTTGGCTGTCTCAAACTTTCAGAACCTAACAGAAACTTTTCTGGATCTTTGCACCCCTTGAATGTACTCATAACAAAGTGTCAAGGCCCACTTTGTGATCATCCAGAAACTTTCAAATGCATAGTTTAAATGACAACTCAAAATTGAATCTTCATCATATGGGAAGATCCCACTTTTTCAAAAACCACTCAAACAAGCTCAACTTTCAAAATCCAAGCATCTGCAGACTCACCAGCACCAATCTAGCAAACCCACCAAAAATCTTTTCAAGATTCAAAACTTGAGTTCATGCGGCCATTTCATCAAACAGGTTGCAGACACAAATCAAACAAACATCAAACACTATAGTGTGCAGTAAAATTGGCCTAACTTGTTCCCTAGTTAGCTCACACACAACTCAGTAGATCATCTAGAAAGTTTAACTAAGGACTAGCACCCCTGTGAGCTTGCCATTGCCATCAATGGTGAACAGCCGAGCACCCCATTGTGTACAGCAGGCTAGAGGAAGAACTAGCCGTGCCAACCTTGTCTGGGAGGCAGCCCACCGTCCACCACCACTACCTGTCCCAGCCGCGAGCGTTGCCAAGCCCTGGACCACGCGCACAAGCCGCGCCCATACCGCCAGAGACCATGCCGAGCGTGCGCCAGAGCACCACCCTCGACCAACGCCCACAGACCGCGCGCTGCCCTCACAGCGTGCACACATGATCTCCATCAACCCAGGAGACCACCAGACATCCCCGTTTGCCGCCCCGTGCCGCACAGCCACCGCTCGCCGTCGAAGACGCCGCCTCTGCCGCGCAGAGCACCGCCCGTTCTAGACCAAACCCCAACGCCCCATGCCTCGAGACCATGTCGTTGAGCATCGCCAGGAGACACCGTACCATCCCCTACCCTTGCCCATGCCATTAGCCGCATGTAATATCGCCCCCGGCGAGCTCACCATGCGCCCCGACGGTCCCCTCGCTCGACTATAAATAGAGGCCACCCCTGCACGATTTCTTCACACCATCTCACTCCCCTCTCCTCACTGATCGTGCCACACCGTTCTCAGAGCAAGGCGAGCACCACCCCGCCGGAATTTCACCGGAGCCCGCCGCCTCTGGAGAAGAAGGGAGCCAGCGATTGGAGCCGCCCCAAGAGAAGCCACCAGTACCAGGAGATTCGCCGTCGTATACTTCGTCGTTCGCCCGCCTCGCCGACCCTCGCCAGTACCCCGGTGAGCCCCCAGCACCCCTCACTGGCCGCGCTAGGTTTCGTTCTTGCCGGCGTTGTCTCGCGTCGACGATGACTCCCAGCCGTTAGATTAGAACTAGATCGAACGATCCACGTTGCCCCATACCGCTTCGCCCAGCCCTGTGTCACTGACGAGTGGGGACACCCACTTAAGCAGCCCGCGGGAACACTGCGGTTAGCAGGCCGGCCCAGAAACTTTTCCCGCGTAGCCCAGTTATTCAAATTAAACCTTTTTCTATTTCAATTCAAACACACTTCTATACCCAACTTCAAAAATCAACCCAGATCGATTCCGTGCACCAAATTGAATGAAACCAATTTTGTTGGAAAGGTATGTGAATGCTGAATCCAAGCCCGTTGGATTCAAGTCATTTGGATCTACAGATCACCCATGGTAAAAATAGCAAGGCAGAAGCTTTTCTGCATTCAAACATTTTTCAAATTGAAACCATAATAGCTTTTGAGTTGACTCCAACTCTCAAAAATCACATTTAACCATACCTTTCTGAATATATAAAAATATATAGGTTTACTTGCAGAAATAATGTCCAAGTAATAAAAGAATTCTACATAAGCATTTCTAGCCACTTTAATTAATTAAAATAAAAGGGTAAAACCTTATTAAATTGTGACACCACTTTAAATCATATTCCCATGGACTAAAATATGTGGTGATGACATGTGTCAACATGATCCCATGTTTGGTTTGGAGAATATTAAATCTTAAGTAGTTTTTCAGCGAGTAGAAATTACTTTTCTAAAAATAAAAAGAATTAAACCAAGCTTTAATCTTGTAATGTTAGTGATGATGTTAGATCATCTATAGGACCCTTGTGTGTGATGATTGCAAGTAGTTAAGTATTGTTTGGTGATTGTGTACCTCGTATTTATTCATAGACGCTAGTACCGACCAAGGATACGAGGAGGAAGGAGGATACTACGAAGAAGAAGCCGAGGAGAACTTCAACCACTGCTCTGCACAAGGCAAGCTTATACTGATATTGATGCAAGCTGATACTATACCTATGCAAGCCTTACTAATCAAGTTGACCTATGAAAGCTAACCCTTGCAAGATACCCTACTGATGCAACAAACCCATACTTGTTCTATGACTACTATATGCCTTAAGCATATGTGATCATACCCATTTGATAAACCAATCCTAGTTTTATTCACAAGCTTCTTACTTTATTTCTTTATCAAAGCTTACTTAGAGTTTACTTAAGTGACTGGTAGATACTGGAAAGATTCTGAAGGTTGCATAAAGAGCATTAAATTTGGCCTAAGTTAGAAACCTTGATATTAGCCTAAGATATAAGGTTGTACTTAGTGAAACCCCATTAGTTTACCACCCCTCATCAGCACTACCCCCACCTGTAGATGCTAGTGCTAAGCATAAAACTTGATCAACTTTTGATGGGAATACTTGGTGGAAAAATGGTTATGAAAACCTTGGAATGATGGATCATTCTATTGAAATGTTTTGGACATGTGTTTCCGAACACCTAATGATTTTGGTGATGAAAATGTTGAGGCATGAGCCTTAGCCCTTTATAAAACTGATGGTTGTCTGGATGCGATACCATTGCAAATTTTATCGTACAACCACAATACCCGAATATTGGGTAGGGCTTGACTGGAAACTTATATACCTTAGTATTAGTTCCCTCACGGCCAAGGTCTGAGCTGAGGCTACCTTGTGAAGATTGTCCACATGTGCAGTACCCAAGATGACAGTTGGTCATGGTTGGGAGGCCAAACTCACATGAGAGGTGCTTATACTAGGGCGTCTAATCGAAAGGTTAGGATTGATTATCTGCATACTGAGTATGGTGAATTCAGGATTTGTTCCTGACGGATGTATCGAATGTTGTGGTGAAAGTGTACAATCTCTGCAGAGTGTCAAACTATTCGAATAGCCGTGTCCGCGGTTATGGACAGTTAGAGTGGCCATACTGTTCCCCCGTCAGACTTTTCAAAATGATCCGTGAAATGAATTGAGACTTTGACTTGACCACAACAGAGTTGTGATATGAAATACAAGTTCCCACTTAGGAATTATAAAATTGTGACTAGCTTTGGAACCTAGTAGAGATAAATCTGGCTTTTGCAAAACAACCCTAGAGCCTAGTGTCCTATTATCCAAAAACCCCCTTTACCTATTAGTATTAGTTTGCGAGTACTTAAAGAGTACTCATGGCTTTGTCCCTGGCTATTCCCATGGCCAGACTATGAAGAGGAGTAACTGGAAGATGAACCCCAGGAAGGTTACGACAACTAGGATCATCTCCCATCGTCAGCATTGCCTGTGACCCCGAAGATGGAGCTTCGCCTACGCTACCGTTATTATTACGTATTCCGCTGCTTGATGTTGTATTAAGAACTGGATCATGAGATCCCTATTTGTGTAAGAACTTATGTATCGTTTGTAATGGATGATGTACTATGGTATCCAATTCTGTTATGTCTCGCAAAAATGGTAATCCTGGGATTGCGATGTATGGCATAACAGGCATCTAGGATTGAAAAATCCAGGTGTTGACAAGTTGGTATCAGAGCCATCCTGACCATAGGAGACCCTAGTTAGACTGGACGTTTGAACCAAAAACTTAGTTTCAAAACCAAAGAAAACAAATATTTACAAAAACTTATTCTCATCCTTATCTCTTTGATTCTTTCATAAAAATTCATGTTCCTCAAAAAGTCTTGCAAAATACATAAAATTTTGACACACTTGATCACCCTGCTAATCTACTCATCCTCTATTTTTATAGATGGACGTGAACTACAGCAAGTTTTACCAACTTGGGAATGGAGGAGACCTTATCTTTGAGAGGGATCTGCATCAGCTTTCGGAACTTCTGGAGCATCCGCACCCCGAGTTCTTCGGAGCTCACCTCAATGATCAAGGAGGAGAAGATCTGCAGTGGCTAATTGTTGCAAGTCTCCGAGGAAAGATTGAACCTCCCACTGCGGAGGGAATTCAGTTTACCTTGAGGGAAAACAACTGGCTCGATGGACTTGCCAGAGCAATGCAGGAAGCTCTTTCCTGTCTGTGCGGGCAGAGCATCAATCAGATCAAGGGTACTCGCTTTGAGTTTTGCCCAAGGCGTGGTGCAAATGGACAACCACTGGAAGCCCCATACCACCCCGAGCTGAAGACTCAATTGGACCACCTTAGCTTCATGATGTATGATCGTTAGCAGGAGTTGGACAACTGTCGTGACTATTGCAACCACAAGTCTGCCATCATCAAGACGAAGGATCAGACCATAGCCATGCTAGCAAAGGATCGCAAGTCTCGCCGCCGTCAGCTCGACAAGAAGGAGCGCAATATTTCCCTTCTTAGCCACCGCATCTCATCTCTGGAGGAGACCATCCACGAGAGAGACATTCAGTTGGAGGAAAGGGAGAATGCCGGAGAGGATCTTCGTGGAGACCCTTACTCCTATCTCAGCAATGACGATGATTTTTTGGAGGATCAGGCCATGGACTTATTCACCGATGAGGATGATTTCGCCTTCATCGATGATGATGAAGATGATGAAGCCACATACTCCAAGGAGTAGTAGCACAGAGCACTAGCGTAGTGAGTAGTAGTCGGTCCCACTGTATCATAGATTCCAGAATGGTTCTTAAAACCATCTGTTTTTCCTTGCTGTGGTGTGCGTTGTATCGTGTGAATGAATGAATGAAAAAAAGCAGGTTGCTAGAAAAATTTGAGTCAAACCTTTAAAACTTTTCAAAGACCCAAAACCTTAGAAATTTCCCTCTTTTCTCATGATCTATATCAATCTTCAGAGTCCACGTGGAGGAAGTGGTTCAGCCCCGGGGCAAATAATCCGCAAAGGCTAGATCTAACCAGATATTATTAATGTACATTATAGTAGCTTCAATTTGATATATTGTTCATATTTTTCGGAGTTACAGATAATTTTCTATGAATTTATTAACCTAAAAGACCATTAAAACTAATTAAATTACTGCAGTAACCACGTACAGTAAAAGTTGGATCTATTCCGATAAGATGATTCTATGTAAAATTATCTTCAATTTGATATATTATACACAATTTTTGGACGTGGTATGAATTTCTATAATTTGCAATTTTAAATTCGAACGGAATATTCCAGAGAATATTTCACTGACTGGACAGGTTGACTTTGCATGCTGACTGGGACTAGATATTGACCTGACGTTGATGTGGCGTTGATGACTAAACTGATCGGAATAACGACATGGCACGCACCGGTTTGATTGGATCTCGACCGTCTGGATAGGATCCGGTGGCTAGATCAAGAGACCGACCCGACTTTGGCTCAGAATAGACAAGAAAGAGATCTGTGTTAGAGAGACAAATACGTAGGTCAAATTGAAAAACTTAGAACATGAAAGTTGTGGGGAATCATTATTCCTACTTTCTCACCAAAGGAATTTGGATTTGAAGAAACGAGCATGAGTACATCTTGGATTTACACCGTCAGATCTGAAATATTGCGATGCGAAATTCTCCGGCTGTGGTGGATGAAAAGAGATGAGATTTGTCGGGATTGAAAGATTTCGACGAGTTCTACAATTTTCGTTTTTTGGCCGAAGGCAAACAACAAAGTCTAGATGGGTTAAAAAGCGAAATAAGATCCGGGCATGTGTAGATTCAGGATTTCGAGAAGAGAAACTCATACAGCAGTGGCTCCACGAGTTTATATGGAGGTTTAGGACAGCGGGGAGATAGGTTTGGGAGTAGGGAACAAGTAGAAACAAACGGAAGTCGATTCGGAGTTGTAGATAAAAAGTTATAGCAGTTTGAATAGAGATAGGTTTGTCAAAAACTGATTCGCACGGTTTTTAAAGCAAGCCTGGGATCGATCGTCTCGTGTACGTGCGTGGCCTGGCTCGGTCGGTCCGGGTGGGCCGGCCCGCTTAGGTTTATTTTTATTTTTATTTTTCTATTTACTTGTTTCCCTCATATCTTTTGCATACGAACTCGAAATAACATGATTCTTGTTTCTAAACTTTTCTAAAATTGAATAGATCATTGTAGGATCATATTTATAATATTTCTACTAGTTTGCAAATAGTGGGTTTATAAATCCTTGTATATTCCATTTTATTTATAACTTTATTTGTTTGTATTTATTCCATAACTTTTTCATAATAGCTCCAAATGAGCTCAATTTTGTTTCTAAAATTTTGTAATATTAATTGGATCTTTTTAGGCTATAATTATCAATAATTTATGACTTAGCAACAATGGGTTTTATAAAGTCAATTTAATTACCTTTAGGAACGTTTGGGTGAATCAACTATATGATTTAGATACCAGGATTTGGATTCAGTTTGTGAGAACTTTGCATGGATGTAATGAAATGCTTATGAATGCTTATGATTTTCATTTTAAATATTGCACACCAATTCTACAATCCATAATCAATCCATGCCCTTTTGCCTATAAAATTTTGAAATCAAGGTTGAGAGGATTTTCTATTCAAAAAGTGTCTTCTCTTTGAGAATTTTCAACATAGTCAAACAATCAATCAAACTTATTTATTTATTTCACATTCCAAAATTAGGAGAATTTTGGGATGTGACAGATTAAAGCTCTCACGAACTTGATGGCACACTTTATATTTCATGCCCCTAATAAACTTGAACCATTGTGTCATCTATGTTGTATATGCTTGCACTTATACATTGGAATTAGCAGAACCGTGTTGTAACGGGCAACGCTTTCAACATGGCAATACTTTGTACATAGTTGATATCATGCTCTTTTGTCTCTGGATGTCGTCGGTGTGAAATGAAAGGGGATCTTGTAAGTCCATAGAGTTATGTATGTGTGTTAGAAAAACACCTGGGCCGCTAGCCTAAGCCATGCCTAATCATGGTGGAAACTTTCAGCATAACCATAGTGACATCTATGAAGCATTCTTCTTATAAAAAAGAGATAGATAAAAATAAAAATATATATATGAGAAAAGAGGAAAGAGAGAAAAACGCACCATATTCCCATGGTAAATAAGAAGAATGCTGAGATGCTCATTGTCTGCTTGCCTTGTCATTTTGAGTATGGGATAACTCATGTATCATGTGCAAGGGGTACCCCGTTGGCGGTTCTCTATGATATACATGTACTTACTATCACAAGAACTTGCAAGTAACTAAACTTGAGTAGCATGAGGACCGGCCCTCGTATTCAAGGGACATGAGATTGCCAACTTATACTTTCTCAAGCATATACTCCATAGTTTGTTCACTTTAATCTTAATCACTTCAATATGCTTATGATAGGGGCAATGAGAGCTGAAAGCTAACAAGTACCATAATTTTTGGAAGCTCTTTTTGAGACTTGAAATCCCTGCTTCCCTTATGAAGGGCCTTTCTTCCACCATTATATTGAGTCTCCACCTTCTACCCTTAGGCACCAATTAAGAGAGCATAATTGTCATTCTTAGTTCTATGTGCATTGTCCCAAAACTTATTGATTGATGCATATTGTTGATATTACTTGTTCTTGTGCTATTTGTATCTAGTCACTCTTATGAACTTTGAAGGTGTCCTATGCATCTATTTGCTACTCCATGAGGGAAAAGCTGAATGTCACTATGCTATGTTTTTTTTATGTGAAACAAACAAACGTTTTTCAATGCATGTTATTCATGATCTTTGTTTGTAGTCTTTCATGTTGCATGCATAGTTAATTTGTCTTACTGTTAGAACTCCATCTTTCATGCTCATGTTTAGAGTTCTTTGATACCATCTTTCAATGCTTGCAAATGGTTTGATCTTGATTTTGATGGTGCATGTCACCTCAAAAATTATTCTTTTTACCACTTACCTACTCGAGGACGAGCAGGAGTTAATCTTGGGGATGCTTGATACGTCAGAAACATATCTATAATTTTTGATGTTCCATGCTTGTTTAGTATCTACTTTGCTTTGCTTTGTCTACACTTTGAGGTGTTTTTATATGTTTTATGGTACTAACCTATTAACAAGATACCATAGTGCCAGTTGACTGTTTTCTTCCGTTTTTGGTTCCAGAAAGGCAGAAAATCAATATTATTGGAATTGGACGGGACAAAAGCCAAAGTCAACATTTTACCGTGGGGAACATGGAGCCAGAGTACGAGATGGAGGGGAGGCACCAGGGGGCCACACCCCCCTAGCAGCGTGGGCTAGGGTTAGCTGCGCCTGGGGGGTGTGACCACCCTAGCCGCACCCCTGCCTCGCCTCTTCGCCTATAAAGACCCCCCGATGCATAAACCCTAAGTACCCGATCAATATTCCATGAAACCATCTGTAGCCGCCGCCACCATCGTCCCTACATAGGGGGATCTGAAGCTCTTCCCGGCACCTTGCCGGAGGGGAGATCATCCTGGAGGCCTTCTTCTTCATCATGCCAGTCTCCGTTATGAAGCTAGATGGTTGTATCTCCTCCTTTGTGCTATCATGTTTAGATCTTGTGAGCTCCATTCATGATCAAGATCATATCTATTTGTAATTATGCATGTTGTGTTTGCGGGGATCCGATGGATATTGAGATTACTATGTCAGATTGATTAATGGTTTTGTCTTATTGATTCTATCATGTGTGTGTTGTTTGTGATCTTGCATGCTCTCCGTTTCTAGTAGCTATCTTGGCCAAGTAGATGCTAGTGACTCCAAGAGGGGTATTTATGATCGGTAGTGGGTTCATGCCTCTATTTAATCTAAGGGAAGTGACATAAATCTCTAAGGTTGTAGATGTGCTGTTGCCACAAGGAAAAAAAGGTCTCTTGTTCATGGAACAAGTGTATTGTTTACCTTACACACTTTGCTTAAAGCAATTATCTGTTTCTTGCAACTTAATACTGGAGGGGGTTAGGATGATAACCTAAAGGTAGATTTATAGTCATAGATGTAGTTGGATGGCGGTATATGTATCTTGCTGTATTGCCCAATCGAATATCATAGGATCATGAATGTCTAGTATTGCATTGTTGTGCCTTGGTCAGTCCTGTCAGTTGCCCTGCTGTAATTTGTTTACCGAGCATGCCATGTTTGTTTATATAAGGAGAACACCTCTAGTGAACTATGGACCCCGGTCCAATCTTTACCATTGATACATCTTCCACTATTTCTGTTACTTGTTGCAAACCACCATTACATTCCACACCATACAGTTAATCCTTTGTTACAGAAACCGGTGAGATTGACAACCTCACTGTTCGTTGGGGCAAAGTCTTGAGTTTATGTTGTGCAGGTCTCCAAATTGCTAGCAATACCTTTGAGACGTTTCCTTCCTCCTACTAGTTTGATAACCTCGGTTTCTTACTAAGGGAAGACTTGCTGCTGTGCTCTTCACACCTTGATTTTGGGGTTTCGCGATGAAGCGCTTTCAGGAGCCATCATACTGTCATACCATATAAGTTGTTAAGATCAATACGCTAACACGATGATGATGATCTCCTAAAGAGATATAGCATGGTGGTCTAGACCTAAGCAAACTTGGTGAGATATTCATTGGTGTCATCCTGATGGGGATATGCCGAGTGGGGTATACCCAGCAGGATGTTCCCTACTGGATCATGCTTTTAGCGAGTGGGCCTGCAGGACGGTGACTGGACCGCGACCCAAGAGGGATCCAGGCGACTGGAAGCTGAAGGCCCAGAAGTGTAGGTAGGCCCAGTCGGATTAGGTCAAACCCCTCTGAGTCCTTATCTAACTCAGTTGTAGATCTATAAACCCTAGCGAGGTGACCCTATATAAACCTCCCTAGGGCACGCATAGCACTTACGTTCCATCATACACTCCATCGACTCGCCGCCTAGCCGCCGAGCTTGCCCTTTGTAATCTCCCAGCAATAGAATCTAGTAGGAGTAGGTCTTTACCCTCTGGGGGCCGAACCTGGGTAAACCCCCATGTCTTTTCCCTCATCTCACACCACAGATGGCTGGCCTCCCTTGCCCCTCGTTCTACTACTCGCTGCCACTCGCATCATCTGCCCTGGCCATTCCCACGACAGTGGTGCCCACCGTGGGGCCTGGCGGGTCAGTCCTGTGTTTTGCGGGGAGACCCTACTTGCCCATCAACTGGACGATCGCCACCGTTCGCATGATAGCCATCAGCGAGATCCTCCAGATCTTGCCCAGTATCTACCTCTCGATTTCGCGCCTGGTCACGCACAGCGTCATCATGTCGGTCGACACGATCAGCCTCTTCGTTGGCTTCACCGATGTTATCGTCTCGGAGGACTCGGCGCTCATCGGCGAGTCGCCGCCACGCGATCGTCTCTCTGAGAGCCAGGCCCGCACGATACACCGCCTCGCCTCCGAGTACGAGTCAGCCAACAACAACGTGGCCGAAACCAACGCGGCCACGGACAACGCGACCCTCCATGATGACGCCGACTTGGCAACTGATGTCTGCGCACTTCTATTCTTGTAGATAGTTGTTGGGCCTCCAAGTGCAGAGGTTTGTATAATAGCAGCAAGTTTCCCTTAAGTGGACTACCCAAGGTTTATCGAACTCAGGGAGGAAGTGGTCAAAATTATCCCTCTCAAGCAACCCTGCAATAAGGATACAAGAAATCTCTTGTGCCCCCAACACACCCAATACACTTGTCAGGTGTATAGGTGCACTAGTTCGGCGAAGAAATAGTGAAATACAAGTGATATGGATGATTATAAGTGGTAATGGTGCCAGAAAAGAGCTTCTGACGGGGAGGAAAAGACTAAAGGCAAAAAGATGGAAGCAAGCAAACATGCAACAGATCTAGATGCAAACGATGTTTCAATGCTTAGAAACAAGGCCTAGGGATCATACTTTCACTAGTGAACACTCTCAATATATAGATTATATTCATGATACTACTCTGAGATACTCTCCGGTTGGATAAATCTAATCCATGGTAGGGCTACAAAAGCACTCCTCAAAGTCCACCTTCCCCATCTAGATAACCCCACACTGTCACCTTGAGCGCTAGATGGTTCCAACAAACACCACAATTTCATATAGACATCCAACTCCAAATATACTCATGCCGAATATTTATGAACTCTAGCCTAAGTGCCACCACGGCGTGCATGCTGTCACTTTCACACACGTGGGGAGAGCAGAGATCTATTGAAGCAATTGAGTATGTATGCAAACTCTAGCCTAAGTGCCACCACAGTATGCACGCTGTCACTTTCACACACGTGGGGAGAGTCGTAGATCTATTAAAGCACTTGAGTAGCAAAGTAGATCTACTTGATTATAAAGCTCATGATCACAATATGATCACGCATATATATATATATAAAGAGAGAGAGAGATGAACACATAGATACCGGTAGAGCCCTTAGACTCGAGGAAGAACTACTCCCTCCTTTTCATGGGAATCAGCAACGACGATGGAGATGGTTGTGGAGATCGATGGACATGGATTTGGGGGCACTTCCCCATCCCGGCAGGGTGTCGAAACAGAGACTTCTGTCCCCCAAATCTCCCCTTCGATGGCGGCGGCGCTGCATAACTTTTTCTGGATGTATAATCGGGTGTTTTAGGGTTTCTGCATCGGAGGCTTCTTATAGACGAAGAGGAAAGGTGAGGCGGCGGCCAGCGGGGCCACACCCCCTAGTGGTATGGCCTTGGTGGGCCCGTGCCACCCTAGGGTGTGCCCACCCTGGTGCCCTACTCCGTCTCTGCTTCGATTTTCGGTATTGTTCCGGGAAAATAGTAACTTTGGCTTTTGTCCCATCCAATTCAAAGAATATTCACTTTTTAGCTTTTCTGAAACCAAAAACAACAAAAAACAGGCAACTGTCACTATGGCATCTTGTCAATAGGTTAGTTCCAGAAAGTGTATAAAAATATCTCAAAGTGTAGACAAAACATAAGACAAATGATATAAAACAAGCATGGAGCATCAAAAATTATAGATACGTTTATGACATATCAAGGATCCCCAAGCTTAACTCCTGCTCGTCCTCGAGTAGGTAAGTGATAAAAAGAATAAATTTTGAGGTGACATGCACCATCACAATCATGATCAAACTATTTGTAAGCATTGAAAGTTGGGACCAGGTACTCTAAACATGAGCATGAAAGATGAAATTCTAACAATAAGACAAAGCAACTATGCTGCAACATGAATGGATACAAACAAAGATTCATGAATAACAATGCATTGAAAGAATTTGTTTGTTTCACATATAGAAAACATAGCATAGTGGCATTCATCTTGTCCCTCATGGAGTAGCATAAATGCATAGGACACCTTCAAAGCTCATAAGGGTGACTAGATACAAATAGTTTAAGAGCAAGCAATATCAAAATATGAATCAATCAATGAGTTTTGGGACAATGCACATAGAACTAAGAATGGCAACTATCCTCTCTTAATTGGTACCTAAGGATAGAAGGTGGAGACTCAGTATAAAAGTGGAAAAAAGTCCCTTCAAAGGGAAGCAGGGATTTCAAGTTTCATAAAGAGCTTCCAAAAATTATGGTACTTGTTAGCTTTCAGCTCTCATTTCCCCTATCATAAGCATCTTGAAGTGATTAAGGTTAAAGTGAACAAAATATGGAGTATATGCTTGACAAAGTATAAGTTGGCAATCTCATGTCCCTTGAGTACGAGGGTCGCTCCTCATGCTACTCAACTTTAGTCACCGGTAAGTTCTTGTCATAGTAAGTACATGTGTATCATAGAGAACCGCCAATGGGGTACCCCTTGCCCCATGATACAATAGCTATCCCATATCAAAATGACAAGGAAAGCAGACAATGAGCATCTCAGCAATCTTCTTATTTACCATGGGAAAATGGTGATTTTTTCTCTCTCATTCCTGTTTTCAATATGTCTCTTTTTTATAAGAAGAAATCTTCATAGATTGCTCATTATGGCGATGCTGCAAGTTTCCACCATGATTAGGCATGGATTAGGCTAGCGGCCCAGGCGTTTCTCTAACACACATAGATAACTCCATGAACTTACAAGCTCCCCTTTTATTTCACACCGACGAGATCCGCAAACAAAAGAGCATGATATCAACTGGGTACAATGTACAATGAAAACATGGTTCTGCTAATTCCAACTTATAAGTGCAAGCATATACAACATAGATGACACAGTGGTTCAAGTTTATTAGTGGCAAGAAAAATAAAGTGTGCCATCAAGTTTGTGAGAGCTTTAATCACTATTTTTTCACATAACAAATTGACTTTTGAATTGGAAGGTAGATACAACAAGAATATACTTGGAATAGTGTAACACACCATGCATAGGAATTTATAGTGGACACTTTGGAATAACTTGGTTTATTGGGAGTTGGATGCATGAGTAGAGCTTACTCATACAAGTGGAGGCTAGCAAAAGACTAGGAGCGACCAACTAAGAGAACAATAATTGTCATAATCATGCAGAGCGACAAAACATTACTAATCAAAGCATAAAGTGGTACCACAAGTCAAAAACTAAATGATCATAGAGGCTAAGGTGACTGGTTCATAGTCATAACATGGTGTGAGCATGTGCCAAGTCAACTGATGCGGCTTAGATCACTGTAGAGCTTCGTTGGGAGACCCTAAGAGGAAGGTATGATGCAACATAGTAGCAAGTTTTCCCTCAGTAAGAAACCGAGGTTATCGAACCAGTAGGAGGAATGAAACGACTCAAAGGTGTTGCAAGCAACTTGGAAACCTGCACAACACAAAGTCAAAACTTTGCCCCAATGAACAGTGAGGTTATCGATCTCACCGGTTGCTGTAACAAAGGATTAACTATATGGTGTGGAAGGAAATAGTGGTTTGCAGCACGTAAACAATAATAGTGGAGGATGTATTAATGGTAAAGATTGGACTGGGGTCCATAGTTCACTAGAGGTGTTCCCCTTAGATAAACAAATATGCCATGTAGGGTAAACAAATTACAGCAGGGCAATTGGCAGGACTGATCAAGGCATAACAATGCAATACTATACATCATGATCCTATGGATTCGATTGGGCAATACAACAAGATAAATAGACCGCCATCCAAATGCATCTATGAATAGAATTCCACCTTTGGGTTATCATTCGAACCCCCTCCAGTATTAAGTTGCAAGCAACAGACAACTGCTTTAAGCAAAGTGTGTAAGGTAAACAATCCACAACCTTAGTGGAAACCGTTGTTTTCTCCCTAGTGGAAACAGCATAACTACAACCCTAGAAATTTCTGTCACGTCCCTTGATTAAATAGAGGCATGAATCCACTATCGAGCATAAATACCCCCTCTTGAAGTCACTAGCAACTACTTGGCCAAGATAGATACTACCAATAGAGAGCATACAAGATCACAAACAACACAGACATGATAGAATCAATAAGACAAAACCACTAATCAATCTGACATAGTAATCTCAATATCCATCTGATCCCCGCAAACACAACATGCATGATTAAAATTAGATGAGATCTTGATCATGAACGGAGCTCACAAGTTCTAGACATGAAAGCACAAAGGAGGATATACAACCATCTAGCTACTACATGGACCCGTAGTCCAAGGTGGAACTACTCACGCTTCATACCAGAGGCTGGCATGATGAAGAAGGAGGCCTCCGGAAAGATCTCCCCTCCGGCAGGGTGCCGAGAAGAGCTTTAGACCCCCTCGATCTAGGGACGATGGTGGCAGCGGCTATAGACCGTTTCGTTGAATATTGATCGGGTACTTAGGGTTTAGGCATCAGGGGCTTCTTATAGGCAAAGAGGCCAGGATGGGAGGCGGCCAGGGGTCCCACACCCTGCCCAGGCGTGGCCTAGGGTGGGCCCACGCCTGGGGGGTGCGGCCGCCCTGTGGCTCCCCTCTGTCTCTCTTCTGGACTCCGTGTTCTCCTAGGTGAAATATTGACTTTGGCTTTTGTCCCGTCCAATTCCGAGAATATTTCCTTACTAGATTTTCTGGAACCAAAAACAGCATAACATAGGTAGCTTGCACTGTGGAAACTTGTTAATTGGTTAGTACTAGAAAACATATAAAAACAGCTCAAAGTGTGGACATAGCAAAGCAAGTAGATACTAAACAAGCATGGAACATCAAAAATTATAGATACGTTTCCGTCGTATCAAGCATCCCCAAGCTTAACTCCTACTCGTCCTCGAGTAGGTAAGTGATAAAAAGAATAATTTTTTAGGTGACATGCACCCTCAAAACCAAGATCAAACCATTTGCAAGCATTGAAAGCTGGGATCAAAGAACTTTAAACATGAGCATGAAAGATGGAGTTATAACAGTAAGACAAAGTAACTATGCATGCAACATGAAAGGATACAAACAAATATCATGAATAACATGCATTGAAAAACATGGCATAGTGGCATTCAGCTTGTCCCTCATAGAGTAGCAAATATATGCATAGGACACCTTCAAAGTTCATAAGAGTGACTAGATACAAATAGCACAAGAACAAGTAATATCAACAATATGCATCAATCAATAAGTTTTGGGACAATGCACATAGAACTAAGAATGGCAACTATGCTCTCTTAACTGGTGCCTAAAGGTAGCAGGTGGAGACTCAATATAGTAGTGGAAGAAAGTCCCTTCATAAAGGGAAGCAGGGATTTCAAGTTTCAAAAAGAGCTTCCAAAAATTATGGTACTTGTTAGCTTTCAACCCTCATTACCCCTATAATAAGCATCTTGAAGTGATTAAGGTTAAAGTGAACAAACTATGGAGTATATGCTTGACAAAGTATAAGTTGGAAATCTCATGACCCTTGAATACGAGGTCCGCTCCTCATGCTACTCAAGTTTAGTTACATGCAAGTTCTTGTCATAGTAAGTACATGTGTATCATAGAGAACTGCCAACGGGGAACCCCTTGCACATGGTACATGAGCTTTCCCATAACCAAAATGACAAGGCAAGCACACAATGAGTATCTTAGCATTCTTCTTATTTACCATGGGAATATGGTGCTTTTTTCTCTCTATCATATTTTCTCATATGTCTCTTTTTCTCAATCTCTTTTTTATAAGAAGAATGCTTCATAGATGTCACTATGGTGATGCCGCAAGTTTCAACCATGATTAGGCATGGCTTAGGCTAGCGGCCCAGGCATTTATCTAACACAAAATACATAACTCCATGGACTTACAAGCTCCCATTTCATTTCACACCAACGACAACCATAGACAAAAGAGCATGATATGAACTGTGTACAAAGTACAAATGCAATGTTGAAAGCGTTCCCTATGACAACACACTTCTGCTAATTCCAATGTATAAGTGCAAAGCATATACAACATAAATGACACAACGGTTCAAGTTTATTAGGGGAAAGAAATACAAAGTGTGCCATCAAGTTTATGAGAGCTTTAATCACCAAGTTTTCACATAACAAAATACTTTTTAATTGGAAGATAGCTGAAAACAAGAATATACTTGGAATGATGTAACACACCATGCATAGGAATTTATAGTAGACACTTTGGAATAACTTGGTTTCTTTGGAGTTGGAAGCATGAGTAGAGCTTACTCATACAAGTGGAGGCTAGCAAAATACTGGGAGCAACCAACTAAGAGAACAATAATGGCCATAATCATGTAGAGCGACAAAACATTACTAAGCAAAGAATAAAGTGGTAGTACAAGTCAAGGACTAAATGATCATAGAGGCTATGGTGACTTGTTCATAGTCATAACATGGTGTGAGCATGTGCCAAGTCAACCCAAACAAAGCATCAAAGGAGAATACCACAATACTATGCTTTTGCATGCTAAAACAACGTCTGATTCTTTCAAGCCACACTAAGCAATCCCAATTGTTTGGAACAAGTCATGCCACAACAATAATTACTAATCATAAGTTCAAAACAACACCTAGCATGACATGCTGAAGTCTAAGTCACAGTCAAAGCCAGCTCCTCTTGCACTATTCAAGCAAGAACTTTCTACTCCATTCCAACACCAATCAACTTATTTGCAACAACACAGCAACAATGAGGGTCCAAACTACTTTATTCAAGCAAAGCAAACAAAAATTAAGACGCTCCAAGAACAACACAATAGTGCATGAAACAATAAAAACGAAGTGTCTAGAAAGACCTGAGCTTTTTATTGATGAAGAAGGGGATGCCTTGGGCATCCCCAAGCTTTGATGCTTGTACCTCTTGGATATTTCTTGGGGTGACACCGGGATGGCATCCCCAATCTTGAGCTATTGTCCATTCTTCATCTCATTACATCATTCTTTCTCTACACCTAATTTTTTACTTCATACAAAACTTCATACAATCTTCATTAGCAACATTAGTCTATTCAAAAGATAATAGACCCTTGGGTTTATGTAGAGGGTCCCAACCTTTAAATAAGGTAGAGTCCCCTGTGTTTACAATGCTAGTCCTCGGATCAATAGCTAGCATCCACAGATAAGATGTAATATCAAGAAACAAAGGTCATAATATAACTTTATAACCAGGAATAACATAATTTTATTACATCTTACATAGCTCATTTGGCTATTACATTACATTGCAGCGGAATAACTATAAGCATGGGGTCCTTCATCTTCAAAGTGCCACAGGCAAACATGTTGGTTGTAGACTTTGTAATCCTAATCATTCAATCTTCACTAAAATCAATCAAACCTGCAACATTACAAGTTACAGCCACAAGGGTCAATACATTTGAATTGTGTTGGCAAGTTTCACTACTATGTAGAATATAAATGGATCCTATCATTACATGCATATTTGGCTAAGTAGGGTTTTAGGCTCATTTGCAGAAAGCAATAATTTATCCTATCTTTTCAAAATGGTCTTGATCTTTTGTCAAATCTCTTTATCAAATTCCCTTGAACTCTTTGGTAAAATCCCAAGTGTTCAAGTCCTTATCAAAAATCTCTTGAGCTCCTTGGTACCCCCAAGTGCATCAAGTTTTATCAAAATCTCTTGAGCTCCTTGGTACCCCCAAGTGCATCAAGTTTTATCAAAATATCTTGAGCTCCTTGGTACCCCCAAGTGCATCAAGTTTTATCAAAATCTCTTGAGCTCCTTGGTACCCCCAAGTGCATCAAGTCTTTTGTTGTCACTTAAAAGTTTTTCTTTTAGAAATTGGAATGTCGAGATTTCCCATAGCTTCAAACTTTAGTTGTTCAGTATTGTCCATAACCGGGGACACGGCTAAGTACTTAGATTTTATTATCTTCTGCAGAAGTAGTACACTTTGCCCACATGTCACAATCTCATCTTGTTGCCACCAGTGGCCACTGGATTGGTACTCACCAAGATGGAGTACTGGCAGATTGAGAATGTGACGAAGTCTTTCCAGAGGGTCCTCCCATACACCATTGCTAGCTTGTCTTCAGTACCCATGTAGGATTCCAACTTCCTCATTTTCAGTAACCTGAAGACAATGCATGGGTCTTCCCAATGTAGTTGACCAAGCCAGAGCCATAAGTAGCATGTGGTTGTACACGAAAGCCACAATTGGAGAAACTTGTTCAATCTCTAAGTTTCCTGGGTGGTTTTCTTTTGGTGCACAACATAAAGAGATTGCCATAGACATGGTTCCTTTTGATGCCACCAAAACTCAAAGTATCCTTGTCCACCCAGGTGGTTCACTGAGTCCTTGTTTTATTATATAAAACACAAGTATTTTCTCAACTTCATAAATCTCAACATGTATCTCTTTTCAAATATAGCATGGCTAAGCATGTAACAACTACATTGTTTTCACTAAGGAATATATAAGGTATCCTATTAGGATTTAGCATAGCATAAGTATAGAAATTCTTTTCATGCATGTTTCAAAATCCACTAAGTATATTGAAAATAGTAGGACTTTAGATGATAGTGTAACTTGCCTTTTTGGTAGGGAATGCTGGTTCACTTCTTGATCTTGCTAGTTTCACACTTTTCTAACTTCACTACAAGTCAATCAAGCAAACACAAAATCAATTTGCATTCCAACCAATATTCAATCAATACATCTCACACATAAAATCATAGGACCTAAGTCATGCATGCAAGCATACAAAAGGTAGTTTTATTTGCAAAGATGGTTTCTACTAGGCTCTAAACTTTGTAAGGTTCAAAGTGGTCATTTTCTAAAGTGGCAAAATCATTTGCAAAAGGTTTTTATCCATAAACCATTTTAAAATCCATTCATTATTTTATGTGGTGAAAAATGTTTTTATCAAAGCAACAATTTTTATATTGTTCACCAAATAAGCTGTTAATTCACTAAACTTGGTGTTTTGGGTCAGTAGGTTTGATTCAAATCATTTTCCCAAAGTTTTCATTCCAAAATCATTTTCATAACAAAATCAATATTTCCATTTGACTAGAAATGGGCTAATTCAAGTTTTTATTCCTAATCTTCACAAAATCCATTTTTAAAACCATGGGTTCTTTCCTAGGGTCAGTAGGTTCACAACAAACCAATTTGCAAAGATTTTAACCTCAAAAACATTTTTGAATAATTTTTCTAAACTAAACAAGCATACAAATGTTTCTGCAAAAACAAACAACCTACCAGAGGCTTTTTACTAAAAAAATTGCATGGTTGGCTAGGGCTTGTTCCACTGATTCCATTGATATAAAGTTTGTAATTTTTGGACGTGTGGATCAAAAGTTACAAGGGTTTCAAATCTGCAAACAAATCTGATTTCAAATCTGTTTTTAAATCGAAGACTGGCCACGCGTCATGTTCCTATTGGGCGGTACCGGTTCGCGCGGATTGCGCTCTCTGGTGCGTTGGATCTAATCAGATCGCACGGCTCAGGCGTTCTCATACCGCTTCGCTCTGTTCTAATTACAACCACAGGATCAAAATCTAACGGTGATAATCTAATCGACCTTACTCGGGCAGCGCTGACGGCGGCTGGCGGCGGCGCACGGTCAGGCGGTGGGCTAGCGGCGGTTCTAGAAAGTAAGGGGAAAAAGGGAGGTGCTCACCGGGTTCAGGAGGTCATGGTGAAGCTCGAGGCGGTGTTGGTCTGGTGAGGGGCGCTCTGGTTCTAGCAGAATCGCTCGCCGGAGTGGAGGACGGCGTCGGGCGGCTCTGGTCCTGGTCGGAGGCGACGCTGTGGTTCACCCCGAAGCAAAACGAGGACACAGTTAGATGCGCAAGATTAAGGCGAAGCAGTGTGCATGAATGAGAGGGCGCGGGGTGGTCTGTGCTTACCAGGGGACATCGCCGGAGAAGTAGGAGACGCGGCGGCGCAGTCAGAGGTTGTCGAAGTCGACGCTCAGGGGCGCCCGCGGATGAATGGATGGCACAGGGAGAAGCGCCTAGGTTTGGGGAATGTGCCCGTGTGGTTGGGAAGGTGAGGGGCGGAGTCTGCTGGCCGGAATTAGCTGGGGACGGTGGTCGGAGCAGTGCCGGTGTTGCTTCGATTCAGGGCAGCCTGGAGGTAGAGAGAGGGAGGCGCGTGAGGGGAAAGGAGGAGGAGGTGTTGGCGCTTTAGTAGGCGTCGTCGCAGGGGGAGTTAAAGCCGTGGTTAACGCGAATTGATCGCCGGCGTTAAGGGCAGGAAACGGCAGGGCGTCGTCAGTGCGAGGAAGAAGGAGGTGAGCTGGCGGTGGGGTCTACCTGGCAGTGAGGGCGAGAGAGAGAAAAGAGGGGCCACCGGTCAGTCGCAGAGTGGGTGAATAAGTGAGTGTGAAACGTTTTCTGCGGGAGGGAGAGAGTGGGCTGGTACTGGGCTTAGTGGGCTGGCCGGCTGGGCTGCTGCCTATTTCTATTTTTTTCTTCCTCAATGCTTTTTCTTTTTCCAATCCTATTTTCTGTTTTGAAATTCAAACAACCAATCAAGCATTCAAATCAATTCAAACATTCACCACACTTGTATTGGGTTTTTGGTTTTGTTTAACAACATAAACCAAAGTCCAAAGGTCAAAATAATATTTTTATATTAGGGTTTATTATTAATTAAATAAATAGACCTTGTTTATTAATCAAATAGGTTTTGTTTTATTTAAAAACTCCATTCAAATTTTTAATTATTTTCTAAACCAAATCAGTAGGTTTTATTTGGAAATAAAGAATACTTGGAAAACTTGTTTAAAATAAATAAATAAGTTTTGATGTTTAATTAAAATAGTAAGATTTTATTTTTAATAAACTTGGATATTAAATCCTTATTATTTTATTTTAATAAACCTTTACTATTTTTATCAACTAGAAATATTTTATTTCAAAGGCTTGGCCAGGTTTTAGTTTGGCTATTAAAATAATCCTTATTTAATTTTCTTCCTTTTCATTTGAAAACCAAATCTTTTTATACAAAGATCCAAAATAGTAATTCCAAATATTTTATTTTCCTTTATTAAATGTTTATCTTTTTTTTAAATCCCTTTAGGATTTATCTTGATCAAAATAGGTTTGAAGGTTCCCATTTGAATTCAAAAAAGTTTCTTCTCACTCTGAAAATCAACAAAGTTTTATTTTATTCATTTATTTTTCACATTACAAGATTTGGAAAATCTTGGGATGTGACAGTTTAGCTTTGGAACAGCAAAACTTTCACTAAAAACACAAGCTACTGTACCAAATCCCTCAAAAATCTCAATTTCCCAAAAAGGAATCAATAATAAGCAAATGCAAATAATGGCAGAAATTTGTCAAAACAGACCAGCAGGTAGAAACCGATTTTTTCGAAGACCTTCTATTGCTCAAATAAAAAAGTGTTGAACTAAAGAAAGTAAGATAACATACTGGGGTATTTATTCGTAAATTGTTAGCTCAATCCAACTTACAGAGACTCCTCACGAATTTTTATTGTCACATCCCAAGATTTTCCAAATCTTGTAATGTGATAAATAAATTAAACAAAATAAATTTTTGTTGAAAATCAGGGTGAAAAGAAACTTTTTTTCAAAAAGGAAACTTAAAATCCCATCTTGAACAAACTTTGGTAAAAGTTTGAATCCAAAAAAAATCCAAATCAAGAGAAATGCATTCCTCAATGAATGTATCTGGAAATTTAAAAACTTGGAAAATAAATCCAAACCCCAAAACCCTAATGGAATAAAAATCATTTCCAAAGTTATCCCCCAAGCCTATGGATTTTATCCATATAAAATCTTGTCAACAAACATTTACAAATGATCAAGAAAGACAAATAGAAATATTATAAAACCATATAAATTGGTTTCACTTAAATTGGAACCATAAATAAAATCTTATGAATTTAACGAGATAAAGGAATTGAATGCCCAAAACTAATAAAACCCTTATCTAGAAACCCATACCAATTGGTGAGCAAATAATCCAAAAAGAGATTTAAAAGGATAAACAAATTAAAATAAGATTTCACAAATTGGAATCACCAAGTTTGGATCTCTAAATAAAAAGTTATGGATTTTATAAGATAAAGAAAGAAATATTAAATAAATAATATTTAAAGACCAAATCAAAACTTGGCCAAATCTATTAAGCAAATGGATTGATTATAACCCAAATCCAAATAAAATATTGGATAAAGAATTTCCAAACTAAAATAAAATGGCTTAAACCAAATCTTATTTGGAATAAAAACAAACCCAAATTTTAAATGATTATTAAATCTTATTAAAAACTTTCCCAAATAATTCAAGATGAATTATTTGACACCCTTTTAAGTAATCAAAACTTACTGAAAGGTTTTGGAAGAATTTAGAAGTCAAATGGAAATTTAAAACATTATTAAATCCTATATTGATTTAAAACAAGGGCCCTTTTTATTAATTAAAAAGACCCCAAAATGAATAAGGTTTTATTCGAAAATTGATACCAGAATACAATACTATCAGTATTTGAATCTACCCAAAATCTGGCAAAGATTCGAAATCAAATGAGTGCTTGAAATAATTAAAAGAAATCAAAAAAGATTAAAGAAAAAGGATAAAGGAAAAACAAACAGAACAGAAAAAAAATATAAAAGGAGCCAGCCCAGCCGGCCAGCCCAATAAGGCCCAGCAAGCCCAATCCCCACCCGACCAGCAGCGAACCGTTTTCACTCGCGATTGAACCCACTGAGTCAATGACGAATGGACCCCGCTCTCCCTCTCCTTTTCTCACTGACGCCAGACCCCACCACCGTCCCTCTTCTTCCTCACCCGCCGCTGACCACGCCGGCTGTTTCCGCCGATGAATGCTCACTTTAATTCGCGGCATTGATGTTGCCTTTACCCTCTGTGACCACGCACGTTAAAGCGTCTCCCCCTCCTCTCTCCTTCCCCTCTGTCGCCCCACCTTAGCACGCCCCCAGGCCGCCCTAATTCCTCTCCGAACCTCACTGTCACCGACGGCTTTCCCTGCCGATTCCGGCGACCCCGCGCCACCCCTTGCCTCCCAGAGCACACAGGCAAGTTCCCTAGGCCCTGGCGCATCTTTCTGCATCCGCAGCTCGCTCGTGCGCGCCCCTGAGCCTTGGCAACGACGACTCCAAGCGCCGCCACCGTCTGTTTCCACTTCGGCGACACCCCCTGGTAAAATCTGACCGCACCTCTCCCCCTCGTTGACACTCGTGTAATCAGCGTTCACCTGTGCGTCTAACAAACCCTTCACCTTGTCTTTCCGAGCCTTGTAGCCTCGTCTCCGTCGATGACAAAGAATGCCCGAGGTGAAGCACAGCTCCGGCGAGCGATTCAGGACGAACCCGTGCGCCCCCTGTCTCCCCACGAGTACGTTGAGCATCAGCAAGCTTCGACGATTCTCCTAAGACACCCCACTCCTCCTCTAGCTTCCTGTATCGCCAGCACCGTCATCGTCCGAGCGCGCCGTTGCCAGCCACCGCCGCAGCACCACCAGTTCAGGGTCAGTGCGATGAGGACCATCGGATCCCGATCCAGTGGTTAGGATAGATGACTTATCGAACCGTTTTTGATTGATCTGTGCCGCACGATCCTCTTAAAATCCAACAGTCCACGTTAACCGATCTGCCCGAACCGGTACCAGCCTATAGGATTGATCCACGTGGCTCAGCTCGTTTGAATTAAAACAGAATAGATCTATTAGATATGTGATTTTGTAAATTCCATAACTTTAAATCTACACGTCCAAATTTTGCAAACTTTATATAAATGGATTCACAAAAACAAGCCCTAGCCAACCATGCACTTTGTTTAGTAAAAAGCTTCTGGTAAAATGTTTGTTTTTGCAGAAACTTATGTATGCTTGTTCATAATATAAAAATTGTTCTAAAATGTTTTTGAGGATAAAACCTTTGGAAAATGGTTTGTTTTGAACCTACTGACCCTAGGAAACAAATTGTGGTTTCAAAAATGTATTTGGAGAAACAAAAGAATGAATCTTGGATTTAAACCAATTCTAGTCAAATAAAAATATGGTTTATTTATTAAAAATGGTTTTGAAGGAAACCTTTGAGAAATGTTTTGGAAATAAACTCCCTGACCCTAAACACAAGATTTTATGGTTTGAAAACATATTTTGTGAACCCTATAGATTAATGCCTTATTGAAAACATTTTTACACCACATAAAATGATACCTTGTTTTAAAAAGGGTTTATAAAGTGAAACCTATTGCAAATGACTTTGCCACTTTATAAAATGACCAATAGGTGTTTCCAAATGTTTACAACCTACTAGAAACCACTTTTGCAAATAAAACAACCTATTGCATGCTTGCATGCATTACTTTGATTTTATTATTTTATGTGATGTTTGCTTGATTGGTAGATTGAAATTGTGCCTTGTTCGATTGAATTGTAGTGACTTGAAGAGTGTGATTGTTGCAAGGACAAGGAGTGACCTTATAGTCTACCTAAAAGGCAAGTGATGCTTCATACTTGTCCCATTATTTTCACTATGCATTAGTGATATTTCTAAGTAGGACTTGCATGGCATTTTTGCCAAGTATAAACCATGCTATGGCAAATCCTAGTAGATGAAACCTTAGTAGAAATTTCCTAAGTCAAGATACCTATTACTATCATGCTTAGCTTAGCTAATAGAAAACAAGGGTGGAATATATATTCATGCTATGGAAAAATTTCTAAGTCTAAGGACTTGAGTTTTGTTTAATAAAACAACTAAGTGAATGAATCACCTGGGTGGAATGGAAGGAATGGTTTGTGTTGAGTGGTTCACAAGGCCCATTTTTATGGTTTACCTTGTGTATATCACTTGTGTATGGACACCCAGGAACAAAGAGATTTGAGATGTCAAATGTTGAGAAGCTTCAAGTGCAACCACTTGGCATTATGGGCTCTGCCTGGATCATATAGGTTGCAATAACTTAGCCAAATGGACAGTTGGTGGTAGGGGTTTGATAGGTTGGAGCGCGTCCATTTTGGTCTAAGGGAAGGCTTCTGAAAGATCTTGTCTTGGGAAACCAAGTCTTGTGGGGAAAGTGCACCACCTCTGCAGAGTGTAAAATCTAAGTACTTAGCCATGTCCCTGGTAAAGGACAATTTGAGCATCAAGACATGGAAGCTATCAAGAATCTCATCATCCCAATTTCTAAGTTAAAAACTTGTGGTTGAACAAGGGTTAGAGGAACTTCAATCTTTGATTGGTAGATGCCTTGGGTGATTTTTGTCTAGCAAAAACTTAGTGTTTTCAAATGATAAGGAAAAATCTCTTTTTGAGCAATGCAAGCCTCAACTCCACTTGCCAAATGCATATAGATGATAGACTCCACTATACTACCATAGTATCACTTGCCAATACAATTCAAATGTATTGACCCTTGTGGCTGTAACTTGTTATGTTGCAGGTTTGTTTGATATTAGTGAAGTTTAAATGATTAGGATTACAAGTCTACAACCAACATGTCTGCCTGTGGCACTTTGAAGATGAAGGACCCCATGCTTATAGATATTCTGCTGCAATGTAATGTAATAGCCAAATGAGCTATGTAAGATGTAATAAATTATGTTATTCCTGGTTATAAACTTATATTATGACCTTTGTTTCTTGATATTACATCTTAACTGTGGATGCTAGCTATTGATCTAGGGACTAGCATTGTAAACACAGGGATCTCTACCTTATTAAAGGTTGGGAACCTTACAGATGGTATCAGAGCATTGTGTTGCCTGTAGGATTTGTTACCCTAGGATTGGACAAAAACCCCTTAGAAAAATAGGAGTTGTATTTGTTCCAAAACTTATTTACAAACAATCTTGTAAACTCTTTCCTCAACCATTTTTGGTTTTGACTCTACATCTCTTCTATTTCAACTTGATGGATAAAGCCTACCTCATGGCCAAAGATTTCATCATGTGCAAAGGACATCATCAACTCTAATGACTTCAACATCTTCAACTCTAATGACTTCAACATCTTCAACATTTTCACCAAGGACTTCAACCTTGGATATCACTAAGGATTACAAGTGAGACAAGAAATGTTGCTAAAGACTTGAAGACTAAGGAAACACAACTTGGGAATCATCATCACCTTTGAAGTTTTGAGGCCAATATGCAAGAATTTTCCCAAGGATACAAAGATATTGTTCAAGAAGAATCAACTAAGAAGGATGGAAAGATTTCAAGTGAACCATATAGATGGACCACCATATTTAGTTTAAGTCAAACCCACCAACTTATGTGGTGTAACAAAAATATTTTTGGCTGCCTAAAACTTATGCTTGAAACTTGTTGTTTGAATGGAATGTTTGTTTGTGATTGCTTGCACATTGCTTATGTGAATTGTGATGTGTGTGATTAGAATTATTCCCTTAGAAATATTCTGCCTATTCTAATCCCAATCCCACCCCAAACAGATGACTTCTCCAAGAAACTCCAACATCAAGGTTGATGACAACAACAACAACCAAGAGGTCAACATGAGAGAACAACTACTAGCAAACCAAACCCAGTTGAGCCAAGTGACAGCTCAGCTTTTAGCCAACAACAATGGACTAGACCCAGCCATACAAAGGATTTTGAAAATTCAATCCCAGTTGTTGCAAGGGATGGCCACTCAAATGATCAACATTGGAGACAACTCTTCCAAAGGAGTTTATGACAACAAGGTTGACAAAGATGTTATTTTAGAAGGAACCCAAGCATGCAATATTTGTGGAGACAAGGATCCCACTTCCAAGGAGCATGAAGATCAATGCCCTAATTGTTAAGAGAGACATCCAACTAATCAATGCCCCACATCTCAAGTTACTTGCTTTCTATGTGAAGGAAATAATCATGTTCCTATCCAATGCCCCATCTATTCCATAGTTCAACAAAGGAAACAAGATGGAGTGCAACAACTGATTTCAGACTACCATGAGAGAGCCAAGTCTACCAAGAAGGATGAAGACAAAGGAAAATCTCCACTGGTACTTCCATGCAATATGACCCAATTTAAAGGACCAAAGAAGAGGCATATGCATTATCCAAGGAGCGATAGAAGGTCAAAGAAACCAGTAGACATTCCTACCTATGAGATAACATATGAAGAACATGAACTAGAAGCACTCCTAGCTTTGGAGAAACCCAAGAAAAAGAAGGACAAAAGCCATGTGCAATGTTACACTTGCAAAGAAATGGGACACTATGCCAATGAATGTCCAGAAAAGAAGAAGAAAGATAATAGCCAAGTGATGTGTTTCAAATACAAAGAACCAGGACATTATGCAAGCAACTGTCCAAAAAAGATGAAGCACAAGATAAACCAGCCTATGAAGGATCTCAGCCTTGTCACATGTTTCAAGTGTGGAAACAAGGGATACTATGCAGATGTTTGCCCAGAGAAGTTTCCCCAGGATCCCAAGCAAGCTAAGATGTAATGTAGTTGGAAATTTTTTAAGGGTGGTAGTACCCTAGATGCTTTTGAGCCAACTTGTAACCCCTAGCCTCCCCAAATCTCGGGGCGAGATTTATTTTAAGGGTGGTAGCCTGTCACATCCCAAGATTTTCCAAATCTTGTAATGTGATAAATAAATTAAACAAAATAAATTTTTGTTGGAAATCAGGGTGAAAAGAAACTTTTGTTTCTAAAAGGAAACTTAAAATCCCATCTTGAACAAACTTTGGTAAAAGTTTGAATCCAACAAAAATCCAAATCAAGAGAAATGCATTCCTCAATGAATGTATCTGGAAATTTAAACACTTGGAAAATAAATCCAAACCCAAAAACCCTAATGGAATAAAAATCATTTCCAAAGTTATCCCCCAAGCCTATGGATTTGATCCATATAAAATCTTGTCAACAAACATTTACAAATGATCAAGAAAGACAAATAGAAATATTATAAAACCATATAAATTGGTTTCACTTAAATTGGAACCATAAATAAAATCTTATGAATTTAACGAGATAAAGGAATTGAATGCCCAAAACTAATAAAACCCTTATCTAGAAACCCATACCAATTGGTGAGAAAATAATCCAAATATAGATTTAAAAGGGTAAACAAATTAAAATAAGATTTCACAAATTGGAATCACCAAGTTTGGATCTCTAAATAAAAAGTTATGGATTTTATAAGATAAAGAAAGAAATATTAAATAAATAATATTTAAAGACCAAATCAAATCTTGGCCAAATCTATTAAGCAAATGGATTGATTATAACCCAAATCCAAATAAAATATTGGATAAAGAATTTCCAAACTAAAATAAAATGGCTTAAACCAAATCTTATTTGGAATAAAAACAAACCCAAATTTTAAATGATTATTAAATCTTATTAAAAACTTTCCCAAATAATTCAAGATGAATTATTTGACACCCTTTTAAGTAATCAAAACTTACTGAAAGGTTTTGGAAGAATTTAGAAGTAAAATGGAAATTTAAAACATTATTAAATCCTATATTGATTTAAAATAAGGGCCCTTTTTATTAATTAAATAGACCCCAAAATGAATAAGGTTTTATTCAAAAATTGATACCAGAATACAATACTAATCAGTATTTGAATCTACCCAAAATCTGGCAAAGATTCGAAATCAAATGAGTGCTGGAAATAATTAAAATAAATAAAAACAGATTAAAGGAAAAGGATAAAGGAAAAACAAACAGAACAGAAAAAAATATATAAAAGGAGCCAGCCCAGCCGGCCAGCCCAATAAGGACTAGCAAGCCCAATCCCCACCCCACCCACAGCGAACCGTTTTCACTCGCGATTGAACCCACTGAGTCAATGACAAATGGACCCCGCTCTCCCTCTCCTTTTCTCACTAACGCCAGACCCCACCACCGTCCCTCTTCTTCCTCACCCGCCGATGACCACGCCGGCTGTTTCCGCCGATGAATGCTCGCTTTAATTCGTAGCATTGATGCTGCCTTTACCCTCTGCGACCACGCACGTTAAAGCGTCTCCCCCTCCTCTCTCCTTCCCCTCTGTCGCCCCACCTTAGCACGCCCCTAGGCCGCCCTAATTCCTCTCCGAACCTTACTGTCACCGACGGCTTTCCCTGCCGATTCCGGTGACCCCGCGCCACCCCTTGCCTCCCTGAGCACACAGGCAAGTTCCCCAGGCCCTGGCGCATCTTTCTACATCCGCAGCTCGCTCGCGCGCGCCCCTGAGCCTCGGCAACGACGACTCCAAGCGTCGCCACCGTCTGTTTCCACTCCGGCGACACCCCCTGGTAAAATCTGACCACACCTCTCCCCCTCGTTGACACCCGTGTAATCAGCGTTCACCTGCGCGTCTAACAAACCCCTCACCTTGCCTTTCCGAGCCTTGTAGCCTCGTCTCCGTCGACGACAGAGCATGCCCGAGGTGAAGCACAGCTCCGGTGAGCGATTCAGGACGAACCCGTGCACCCCCTGTCTCCCCACGAGCACGTTGAGCATCAGCAAGCTTCGACGATTCTGGTAAGACACCCCACTCCTCCTCTAGCTTCCTGTATCGCCGGCACCGTCATCGTCCGAGCGCGCCGCTGCCAGCCACCGCCGCAGCGCCACCAGTTCAGGGTCAGTGCGATGAGGACCATCGGATCCCGATCCAGCGGTTAGGATAGATGACTTATCGAATCGTTTTTGATTGATCTGTGCCGCACGATCCTCTTAAAATCCAACAGTCCATGTTAACCGATCCGCCCAAACCGGTACCAGCCTATAGGATTGATCCACGTGGCTCAGCTCGTTTGAATTAAAACAGAATAGATCTATTAGATATGTGATTTTGTAAATTCCATAACTTTAAATCTACACGTCCAAATTTTGCAAACTTTATATCAATGGATTCAGAAAAACAAGCCCTATCCAACCATGCGCTTTTTTTAGTAAAAAGCTTCTGGTAAAATGTTTGTTTTTGCAGAAACTTATGTATGCTTGTTTAGAATATAAAAATTGTTCTAAAATGTTTTTGAGGATAAAACCTTTGGAAAATGGTTTGTTTTGAACCTACTGACCCTAGGAAACAAATTGTGGTTTCAAAAATGTATTTGGAGAAACAAAAGAATGAATCTTGGATTTAAACCAATTCTAGTCAAATAAAAATATGGTTTATTTATTTAAAATGGTTTTGAAGGAAACCTTTGAGAAATGTTTTGGAAATAAACTCCCTGACCCTAAGCACAAGATTTTATGGTTTGGAAACATATTTTGTGAACCCTATAGATTAATGCCTTATTGAAAACATTTTTACACCACATAAAATGATACCTTGTTTTAAAAAGGGTTTATAAAGTGAAACCTATTGCAAATGACTTTGCCACTTTATAAAATGACCAATAGGTGTTTCCAAATGTTTACAACCTACTAGAAACCACTTCTACAAATAAAACAACCTATTGCATGCTTGCATGCATTACTTTGATTTTATTATTTTATGTGATGTTTGCTTGATTGGTAGATTGAAATTGTGCATTGTTCGATTGAATTGTAGTGACTTGAAGAGTGTGATTGTTGCAAGGACAAGGAGTGAACTTATACTCTACCTAAAAGGCAAGTGATGCTTCATACTTGTCCCATTATTTTCACTATGCATTAGTGATATTTCTAAGTAGGACTTGCATGGAATTTTTGCCAAGTATAAACCATGCTATGGGAAATCCTAGTAGATGAAACCTTAGTAGAAATTTCCTAAGTCAAGATACCTATTACTATCATGCTTAGCTTAGCTAATAGAAAACAAGGGTGGAATATATATTCATGCTATGGAAAAATTTCTAAGTCTGAGGACTTGAGTTTTGTTTAATAAAACAACTAAGTGAATGAATCACCTGGGTGGAATGGAAGGAATGGTTTGTGTTGAGTGGTTCACAAGGCCCATTTTTATGGTTTACCTTGTGTATCTCACTTGTGTATGGCCACCCAGGAACAAAGAGATTTGAGATGTCAAATGTTGAGAAGCTTCAAGTGCAACCACTTGGCATTATGGGCTCTGCCTGGATCATATAGGTTGCAATAACTTAGCCAAATGGACAGTTGGTGGTAGGGGTTTGATAGGTTGGAGCGCGTCCATTTTGGTCTAAGGGAAGGCTTCTGAAAGATCTTGTCTTGGGAAACCAAGTCTTGTGGGGAAAGTGCACCACCTCTGCAGAGTGTAAAATCTAAGTACTTTGCCATGTCCCTGGTAAAGGACAATTTGAGCATCAAGACATGGAAGCTATAAAGAATCTCATCATCCCAATTTCTAAGTTAAAAACTTGTGGTTGAACAAGGGTTAGAGGATCTTCAATCTTTGATTGGTAGATGCCTTGGGTGATTTTTGTCAAGCAAAAACTTAGTGTTTTCAAATGATAAGGAAAAATCTATTTTTGAGCAATGCAAGCCTCAACTCCACTTGCCAAATGCATATAGATGATAGACTCCACTATACTACCATAGTATCACTTGCCAATACAATTCAAATGTATTGACCCTTGTGGCTGTAACTTGTTATGTTGCAGGTTTGTTTGATATTAGTGAAGTTTAAATGATTAGGATTACAAGTCTACAACCAACATGTCTGCCTGTGGCACTTTGAAGATGAAGGACCTCATGCTTATAGATATTCTGCTGCAATGTAATGTAATAGCCAAATGAGCTATGTAAGATGTAATAAATTATGTTATTCCTGGTTATAAAGTTATATTATGACCTTTGTTTCTTGATATTACATCTTAACCGTGGATGCTAGCTATTGATCCAGGGACTAGCATTGTAAACACAGGGATCTCTACCTTATTAAAGGTTGGGAACCTTACATTTATGGTAGAGCACTGAAATTTGTTTTGGGACAACAACTCCCCAAATCTTACTTCCCTTTCATTAGAGGTTATTCTTGGCACAAAAAAACAAACAAAAAGGATAAGGAGAGGTCATTACTGAAGTAATAACTTGCAAGACTCAAGAAAACTCTTGGGTTATCTCCCAACAAGTACTTTTCTTTAATGCCTTTAAGTTAGGCACAAGAAGCAAGACATCAAGTATTTTCAAATGAAGAAGCATGAACATCAAACCTTGCTTTCAAAGGATGAGAAAAAAACAATTCTCTCTCCTCATAGGGAAGTGTAAGATCCCTCCCTTTATAAAGGTAAGAATCCCTATGATTGCAATGCTAGTCCCTGGATCAATGCTAGCATCCATAGTTTAAGATGAAGTACATAGAAACAAAGGTCATTATTACATATCATTCCAGAGACAAACATAGTCTTTTACAAACTCTATGGCCATAGGCCTAGTATAAGAGTTCAAATATAGAATAAGATAAATAGTCTTCATCTTCATGTGCCACAGGCAAGCATGTTGAGTGTAGACTCATAACCCCTAATCATCATCAGAATAACCTACAACATCACAAGTTACAGCCACAGTGGGTCAATACATTGGAATAGTATTGGAAGTGATACCTTAGTAGAATATTAGCAATCTAGATACTATTTGCATTTTCGCTAAGTGTAGCTTAGGCTTGCTTTGCTCAAAATAGATTTTACCTATTAGTTGAAAACACTAAGTTTTTCTTTGATAAAGCTTTCCCAAGGAATCACCAATAGAAATTGGTGAACCTTCAACCTTGTTCAACCACAAGTTTTAACTTAGAAAATTGGGATGAGGAGATTCTTGATAGCTTCCATGTCTTGATGCTCAAATTGTCCAATACCAGGGACATGGCTAAGTACTTAGATTCTTCCATCTGCAGAGGTTGTGCACTTTCCCCACAAGACTTGATTTTCACCAAGACATGACCTTTCAGAAGCCTTCCCTTAGACCAAATGGACGCGTTCCGACCTATCATCCCACTACCACCAACTATCCAAATTGCTAAGTTATTGCAACCTATGTGATCCAGGCAGAGCCCATATTGCCATGTGGCTGCACTAGAAGCTTCTTAACATTTGGCATCTCAAATCCCTTTGTTCCTAGGTGGCTTTCCACAAGTGAGATACACAAGGTAAACCATAGAAATGGGCCTTGTGTAACCACTCAACACAAACCATTCTTTCCATTCCACCCAGGTGTTTCATTCACTTAGTTATTTTATTAAGCAAAAACACAAGTCAACAGACTTGGAAATATTTCATATAACATGAATATATAACCACCCTTGGTTGCTACTAGCTAGGCTAAGCATGGCAATGGTAAGCATCTTAACTTAGACAAATTTATAACAATTCTATAACTACTAGGATTTCCCAAGCATAGCATATAGATACTTATCAAAATATTCATGCAAGTCCTATACAAAATAATTCTAGTGCATAGGTGAAATATATAGGAACAAAATCATGAAGCACCACTTGCCTTGGTAGTTTGGGGAGTTGCAACAATCTTCACAACCACAATCACTATTAGCACCAAAATCTACACATAAAATAATGGCACCAAAATCACATAAAAAAATATATACAAACAAAAATATATGAATGCATGCAAAATGCCATGTGATGATTTTTCTACAACAAACAAGACAAGTAAACAGTACTAAAACATAAACAAGTCCAAGATACTCAAAATGGACTTTATTTGATTTTTTTAATTTTTTCAAATCATTTCTATATCCAAAATAAGCCTACACAAGTTTCTGCAAAAACAACCATTTTTGCAGAGGCAAAACATTAAACACATTGCATAAACAGATAGGATTTTCTCTCCTGATTCCAATGATATAAAATTTGCAAAATTTGAACGTGTGGATCAAAAGTTATGAATTTTACAACTTTGGTTAACTAATAGATCGAATTTCTGTTTTAAATTTAAACTCAGGCCACGCGGCGCTCTCTGATTCGTTGGTACCGGTTCGCACGGATCGGCCAGTGTGGACCGCACAATATAAATGAAATCGCAAGGCCAGATCTAACTCGTACCCCTTCGCTTAAGTCATTTGTCATATGCGTTGGATCTAGATCTAACGGTACAGACCTAAAACGGGCGGCGCTGCAACGGTGGCTGGCGGCGACGCGCTTGAGCGGTGATGTTTCCGGTGATACAGGAAGCGAGGAAGATAGTGGAATAGCTCACCGAGTTCGCGTGATGACGCTGGTGCTCGAGGTGGTCTTCATTGGCGAAGGGGCGCACCGTGAAGGTCGCTGGGGCTCGTCAGAGTTGTGCGCGGCGTCGGGTGCTTGCAGACGTCATCGTTGCCGAAGATTTGAACTGCCCTAGCACGAACTAGATGTATTAGGGGGTGCGCACGGTCATGGTTAGCATGATAGTATCGAGGAGAAGACAAGGGGCGCTCGGAGATTACCGTGATTTCTCACCGAAGATGAGAGAGGCGTTGGGCACTTGTGGTGGTTGTCGAATATGTCGATCTAGGTCACGAGCAGACAAAACAAAAGCATGACATGAGTCGCGTGATCAAGGGAAGCATGCTAGCGTGAACGAGACAGAGTGGGATGGACGGAGCTTACCGGAATCGCCCGCCGGAGTGGCTTGGTACTGCGGCGGTGCAAGTGAGATTGTGGGCAGCCTGGTGGCGGACTGGGGGCGCTGAGTGAGGGGAAATGGTCACAGAGGGGTGGGGGTTAAATAGCCAGAGCAGGGGCGAGAATCACGCACGGCATCAATGGGATTTAAGAGCATTTGCGTCGGGAGGAAATGGTCGCGGCGGCGCTGGTCGCAGGCGTGATTTGGGGACGATGAGCTGACATGGCTGCGGGGCCCAGTAGTCAGCGAGGGGGTGTGCGCGAGCACGGTGAGAAAACAAGAGAGAGGGGAAAACCCGGGTGGGCTGCTTCGTTTGTTGGGCTGAAAAGCTGGCGCCAGGCCCAGTTCTGATTTCTAATCTCTTTTCTTTTTCTAAATTGATTTTCAGGAATCTTTTTCAAATGAAATCAAAAGAATTTGAATTCCAAACTTTTCTGGATTTTTGGAAAGTGTAAACTTCATATTTTTGGGCATAAAACCTTGATGTCTCATTAGACTTGCTTGGTCCTTTTGAAAATTCAAAAATAAACAGTGCCTCAGCACATGATTTGATAAAGATATATAAATTGTTTAAAATCATATTTTGTTTTTGGATATTTTGTTCAAGCTTTGAAACTCATCAAGCAATCCTATGATCACACAACAAAGGTTTTAAAACAATTATTCTATCACTACAGAGTAACATTGGATTAAAGCTTGTTCACATGAAATAATAGCACCCAAAGTTTCTGTTTTTTCAAAAGAGTTTGAAATTGAACTCTAAATGAATATGCATGCATGGATGATATGAAAAGCTTTGAAAACATGATTTTAGGGATGTTACAAATCTAAACCCCTTAAGGTGAATCTCGCCCTCGAGATTCGGATTGGCTAGCAAATAGGTGAGGGTGGTCTTTCCGAAGATCGTCTTCTCTTTCCCATGTTGCTTTTTCTTCGGAATGATGGTTCCATTGAACTTTGCAGAATTTGATAGTCTTAGTCCGAGTAACTATTTCTGTAGTCTCAAGAATCTTGATAGGTTTTTCCTCATAAGTGAGGTCACTCTCCAATTGAACCTCCTCCAAAGGTATAATATCCTTCAAAGAAGTCTCTTCCATCTCTGGATGGCATTTCTTAAGCTGACTCACATGAAACACATTGTGAACGGCAGACAATGACTCTGGCAAATCAATCTCATAAGCTACTTTTCCTTTACGACTCAGAATCTTGAATGGTCCAACATATCTTAGGGCCAATTTACCTTTGACACCAAATCTCTTCACTCCACGAAGTGGTGACACTCTAAGATAAGCTCTATCACCCACTTCATAGGTGACTTCTCTACGCTTAGGATCTGCGTAGCTCTTCTGTCGGGACTGTGCTATCTTCAATCTATCCTTAACTAGCTTGACTTTCTCTTCAGCCTATTTGATTAGTTCTGGTCCGAACAGATTTTTTTCTCCCACACCATTCCATAACAATGGGGTGGTACACTTTCTCCCATAGAGAAATTCAAATGGTGCCATCTCAATACTGGCTTGATAGCTGTTATTGTAAGAGAATTCTGCATAAGGCAGACTTTCATCCCAACTGGCTCCATAGTCTAGGGCACATGCCCTCAACATATCTTCAAGAATCTGGTTGGTCCTTTCTGTTTGTCCATCAGTCTGAGGATGAAAAGCAGTGCTGAATTCCAACATCGTTCCCAATGACTCATGTAGTTGCCTCCAAAAATGAGAAGTGAATTGAGTTCCCCTATCAGACACAATACTCTTGGGTACTCCATGTAGACATACAATTCTACTCATATAGATCTTGGCTAACTTAGCACTTGTATAGGTTGTCTTCACGGGTATAAATTGGCCACTTTAGTTAGGTGATCCACTGCTACCCAAATAGAATCATATCCTGACCTGGTCTTTGGCAATCCAGTGATGAAATACATGCCAATCTTGTCCCACTTCCAATCAGGAATAGGTAGAGGTTGTAGCAATCCTGCTGGTTTCTGATGTTCCGCTTTCACTCTACTACATACATCACACAAAGCAATATGTTCGGCGATGTCCTTCTTGAGATTATTCCACCAAAATCTTTCTTTCATATCCATGTACGTTTTGGTGTTACCCGGATGAATGGAATATGGTGAGTTGTGTGCTTCTTGTAAAATCAGTTTCCGAAGCTCTGGATCTTGTGGAACACATATACGTTTTCCATACCATAAAGTACCCTGTTCGTCTCCGTGGAATCCTTTGGCTTTTCCTTTGCCAATCTTTCCCTTAATCTCTTCAATTTCCTTATCTGTCTTTTGGGCTTCTTTGATTTTGTTCAACAAAGTGGGTTGAACATCCAATGACATGAGATGTTCCTCAGGCACAATTTCCAATCTGAGATCTCTAAATTGGGCACACAGATCATCTGGCAACTCTCCCTTAGTAAGGCCATTCACAAAAACCTTATGGCTTAGAGCATCTTCTACAACATTTGCTTTACCGGGATGGTATTGCAAACTCAAGTCATAGTCCTTGATGAGTTCTAGCCATCTTCTTTGTCTCATGTTGATTTCTTTCTGGGTGAAGATATACTTCAAACTTTTGTGATCTTTGAACACTTCACATCGCTTTCCAAAAAGATAATGTCTCCATGTTTTGAGTGCATGGACAATAGAGGCTAACTCTAAGTCATGAGTAGGATAATTTACCTCATGAGTTTTGAGTTGTCTCGAGGCATAAGCCACAACTTACCCTTCTTGCATTAGCACTGCACCTAATCCATGATGAGATGCATCACAATACACTTGGAAATCCTTCTCCAAATCTGGCAGACATAAGACCGGTGCTGTCACTAGTCTCTTCTTTAATTCTTGGAAACTGAGTTCACATCCTTCCGTCCAAGCGAATTTCTTGTCTTTCTTTAGTAGCTCTGTCATTGGTTTAGCTACTTTGGAGAAATTCTCAATAAATCTTCTGTAGTATCTTGCCAAGCCAAGGAAACTACGAACCTCTTTTACTGACTTAGGAGATTCCCATTCAGTTACAGCTGACACTTTAGCAGGATCAACTGCTACACCATCTCCTGACACAATGTGTCCAAGAAATCCAACTTCATTTAACCAAAATTCACACTTGCTGAATTTGGCATACATTTTATGCTCTCTAAGCTTCTCAAGTATCAATCGCAAATGTCCTTCATGCTCTTCTTTGCTCTTGGAGTAGATCAAAATGTCATTGATAAAAACGATAACAAACTTGTCAAGGAACTCCATGAACACCTTGTTCATCATATTCATGAAATAAGCTGGTGCATTTGTCAAACCAAATGGCATCACGGTGTACTCATACAATCCATACCTAGTGGTGAAAGCTGTCTTAGGTATGTCTTGCTCCCTTAACTTAAGCTAAAAATAACCTGATCGGAGATCAATCTTTGAGAACACACAGGCTCCTTCTTACTGATCAAACAAGTCATTGATTCTAGGCAAAGGGTATTTGTTCTTAATAGTCACCTCATTGAGTGAACGGTAATCTATGCATAACCTTTGACTTCTATCCTTATTTTCCACAAACAACACTGGTGCTCCCCAAGACGAAGAACTTGGTTTAATAAATCCTTTCTTCAACTATTCTCCAAGTTGTTTCTTGAGTTCTTTCAACTCATTAACTGACATCTTGTACGGTCTCTTTGCTATTGGTCCAGATCCTGGTAGCAAGTCAATAAGAAACTCCACATCCCTATCTGGTGGCATTCCTGGTAATTCTTCCGGAAACACATCTGGACATTCACTCACAATTGGCACATTGTCGATGCTAACCCCCTTAAGAGAATTTAGCTTACTCCCTTTTGGTTCAAAGTTGGTCTTGAATCTAATCCTTTTGTTTTCTGGAGTTGTGAGTGTGACGGTATGGTTGGCACAATCTAGCACTCCTTTGTGCTTGGTCATCCAGTCCATTCCCAATATGACATCCAATCCTTGGGAATTTAGGATTATCAGATTAATGGGAAACTTATACTTCCCAAACTCTATGACTAGATCAATGCATCCCGAGTTCACTATCATTTCTCTGCCAGGAGAGCTTACTTTTATAGGACACCCAATAGTTTCTACCGGTAGTTCATTTCTTTCAACAAATGCTCTTGATATGAATGAATGAGATGCACCAGTATCAAAGAGAACAAATGCTGGAACAGAATTGAGTTTGAACTTACCAGCAACAGCATCAGGTTCCTCATAGATTTCCTCCACATTGATGTGGTTCACCTGTCCCTTCTGGAAAGGGTTGGGCTTGTTGGGTCCTTCAATTTTCTTTTCTGGGCATTCATTTGCATAATGCGCCATATTCTTGCACTTGATACATTCAACCTGACTAAGATCCTTCTTGACAGGCTGGCTTCCACTACCACTTCCACTTCCATTGTGGTGGCTCTTGTGTCCACTCTTGTGATTTTTGTACTTGTCATTGTCATGACTACGATGGTGCTTGTTGTCATGATGACGGTTGTGGTTGTGGTGGCTATTGTACTTTCCATGCTTGTGGGATCCAGAATTCCCACTATCATCATAATGGGAACGCTTGTGAGACGATCCCGAGCTGTGCTTGTCAGAGTGTTTCCTCTTCCTGCTTTCAACCTGTTTCATCTTGCTCTCCAAGATGGCAGCCTTGTCACAAAGAGACTGATAAGTGGGGACATAGGCCACAGCTAACTGCAGGTTCAGTTCATCGTTCAATCCTTCGAGGAACTTCTCCTTCCTCTTGGCATCAGTGTCAACTTCATCCGGTGCATAACGCGTCAGATTGTTGAACTCCTCAATATATTCAGCCACGCTGCGGTGGCGCTGCTTCAAGTTGTGAAATTCCTTTTTCTTCAAACTCATCACTCCGGATGAGATGTGAGCAGTACGAAAACCATCTTCAAAGATAGCCCATGTCACATCCTCAATGGGAGTGGTGATCTGGAAGTTATTCCACCAAGTAGCTGCTGGTCCTTCCAACAAATGTGCTGCAAACCTGACTTTCTCTTCATCAGTACAGCCAACAGTTACCAAATCCTTGTTCACTGAGCGTAGCCAATCATTCGCCACCATGGGATCAGTAGTTCCTGAGAACTTTGCTGGCCTCAGCCTTAGGAATCTGGTGAGCATGTCAAAACCTGGTGGATTGTTCTGATTGTTGTTGTTGTTGTTGTTATTGTTGTTGTTCTGATTCTGTATGAAGGTAGTCATCATCTACATCAGCTGTGTCTGAGCTGTCATCAGCTGCTGCATCTCTGGGGTGACATTGTTGTTGTTCGGGTTGGGGTTGGCACATCGAGGAGGCATCTGTGGTTTTCAATAAGGATAAGAATGAGATACCCATAGATGCTAACATGCACAATACATCACACAGACAACCACAAACAAGCATCAAAATAACAAAAGTTCAACAACATAGACAACAAGGTTTTGAAAAGTAAACACACCAATAGCAAGACATCCACATGTTGGATGTTCATTGCAACTCAATAATCAAAAGCATGGTAAATAAAAGATAAATGAGTAGTCATCACTACTCCTCTGCATCAACCTCCTCATCAACAAGTGTAAGACCTGCATTCTCCATAGCGGTCTTGTATTCCTCTACATTGGTAGTCAAGGCCTCTACTTTGGCTTTGAGAGCCCTCTTCTGTGAACGAAGTCTCTCAATCACCACCTGCTGATGCTCGAGCTCGAAGTCCTTGGACTCTAGTTCTGCAGTCATCTCTCGAATCCTCTTGTTCCTATCTTGGACTCTTTTCTCTTGACTCTTGAACTTTCTATCTTGAATCTCAAACTTGGCCTCCATTTCCTTGACTATCTCATCTTGCTCCGCGAAGAGCTTGTCCTTCTCATGAAGCTGCACCTGGAGTTCGTCATTGCTAAGCATGACGTTGGTCCTATCAGTATCTAGGTGCCTAAGAAGAACCTCTAAGTCCTGGAGGTATAGACGAATCGGCTGTGCCGTCTCTCTAGCAGTATCCTCGAAGTCAATGGCCCCACCACCCTCGTCACGTCTACCGAAGGCATGGAAGTGAGTACCTCTAATCTCCCGAGAGTGTCTCCCTAACATACGCGCTAGTAAATCCTGCATAACTACCTCTAGGCCTCTCTCCCTGTCATCATGCATAAACTTGAAGATGATTGCCTCCGTAGTAGGCTCAGTCTGGCGTCCTGGCTGATTAACCTTGAAGCCCCAAAGGTCCTTCCTCTCAAACTTGGTAAGGGGAAGCACCATGATGCTAGGAAGAGGAAGATTGAGCATGCTAGTGAGCTCAATAAGACGAGTGCCAAAACGAGTTCCCTTGAACTGTTCAGCCGTGCTGATAGTAACATTAGGCATCTATTTTATAAGATAGAGAAAAGTTAGAAACAACATCACTAGAAATACACAAGACAAGTATCACAAGCATATCATTGACAAAAAAACACACAAGTCATGGTATACCTATTACAAGCATCCTAGATTCAATATAACTTAGTCAAAATTTTGGAAATATAATGATAAGTGTGGTGGTCCAACTAACAAGGCACATTACATCTTTCACTCTCTAGTCTAAAGGCTATCAAAGTATCCTTCTATCCATAGATATGAGAAAGAAGATTAGAAAAGTTTACGAGAAGAAAAAGACAAGTGTGGAGATTGTTGAAAATTTTCCTTAGTGGTTTCTAATCCAATCCTAGGGTCATAATCCTATAGGAAACACAGTGCTCTGGTACCATCTGTAAGATCCCTCCCTTTATAAAGGTAAGAATCCCTATGATTGCAATGCTAGTCCCTGGATCAATGCTAGCATCCACAATTTAAGATGAAGTACACAAAAACAAGGGTCATTATTACATATCATTCCAGAGACAAACATAGTCTTTTACAAACTCCATGGCCATAGGCCTAGTACAAGAGTTCAAATATAGAATAAGATAAATAGTCTTCATTTTCATGTGCCACATGCAAGCATGTTGAGTGTAGACTCATAACCCCTAATCATCATTAGAATAACCTGCAACATCACAAGTTATAGCCACAGTGGGTCAATACATTGGAATAGTATTGGAAAGTGATACCTTAGTAGAATATTAGCAATCTAGATACTATATGCATTTTGGCTAAGTGTAGCTTAGGCTTGCTTTTCTCAAAATAGATTTTACCTATTAGTTGAAAACACTAAGTTTTTCTTTGACAAAGCTTTCCCAAGGAATCACCAATAGAAATTGGTGAACCTTCAACCTTGTTCAACCACAAGTTTTAACTTAGAAAATTGGGATGAGGAGATTATTGATAGCTTCCATGTCTTGATTCTCAAGTTGTCCAATACCAGGAACATGGCTAAGTACTTAGATTCTTCCATCTGCAGAGGTTGTGCACTTTCCCCACAAGACTTGATTTTCACCAAGACAGGACCTTTCAGAAGCCTTCCCTTAGACCAAATGGACGCGTTCCAACCTATCATCCCACTACCACCAACTGTCCAAATGGCTAAGTTATTGCAACCTATGTGATCCAGGCAGAGCCCATATTGCCATGTGGCTGCACTAGAAGCTTCTTAACATTTGGCATCTCAAATCCCTTTGTTCCTAGGTGGCTTTCCACAAGTGAGATACACAAGGTAAACCATAGAAATGGGCCTTGTGTAACCACTCAACACAAACCATTCTTTCCATTCCACCCAGGTGTTTCATTCACTTAGTTGTTTTATTAAGCAAAAACACAAGTCAACAGACTTGGAAATATTTCATATAACATGAATATATAACCACCCTTGGTTGCTACTAGCTAGGCTAAGCATGGCAATGGTAAGCATCTTAACTTAGAGAAATTTATAACAATTCTATAACTACTAGGATTTCCCAAGCATAGCATATATATACTTATCAAAATATTCATGCAAGTCCTATACAAAATAATTCTAGTGCATAGGTGAAATATATAGGAACAAAATCATGAAGCATCACTTTCCTTGGTAGTTTGGGGAGTTGCAACAATCTTCACAACCACAATCACTATTAGCACCAAAATCTACACATAAAATAATGGCACCAAAATCACATAACAAAATATATACAAACAAAAATATATGAATGCATGCAAAATGCCATGTGATGATTTTTCTACACCAAACAAGACAAGTAAACAGTACTAAAACATAAAAAAGTCCAAGATACTCAAAATGGACTTTATTTGATTTTTAAAACATTTTTCAAATCATTTCTATATCCAAAATAAGCCTACACATGTTTCTGCAAAAACAACCATTTTTACAGAGGAAAAACATTAAACACATTGCATAAACAGATAGGATTTTATCTCCTGATTCCAATCATATAAAATTTGCAAAATTTGAACAGGTGGATCAAAAGTTATGAATTTTACAAGTTTGGTTAACTAATAGATCGAATTTCTGTTTTAAATATAAACTCAGGCCACGTGGCGCTCTCTGATTCGTCGGTACCGGTTCGCACGGATCGGCCAGTGTGGACCGCACGATCTCAATGAAATCGCACGGCCAGATCTAAATCGTACCCCTTCGCTTAAGTCATCTGTCAGATGCGTTGGATCTAGATCTAACGGTCCTGATCTAACAGACCTAGAACGGGCGGCGCTGCGACGGTGGCTGGTGGCGGCACGCTCGGGCGGTGATGTTGCCGGCGATACAGGAAGCGAGGAAGACAGTGGAATAGATTACCGTGATTTCTCACCGGAGATGAGAGAGGCGTCGGGCACTTGCGGTGGTTGTCGAATCCGTCGATCTAGGTCACGAGCAGACAAAACAAAATCATGACGTGAGTCGCGTGATCAAGGGAAGCATGCTAGCGTGAACGAGACAGAGTGGGGTGGGTGGAGCTTACCGGAATCGCCCGCCGGAGTGGCTCGGTACTGCGGCGGTGCAAGTGAGATTGTGGGCAGCCTGGTGGCGGAGTGGGGGCGCTGAGTGAAGGGAAATGGTCGCAGAGGGGTGGGGGTTAAATAGCCAGAGAAGGGGCGAGAATCACGCACGACATCAATGGGATTTAAGAGCATTTGCGTCAGGAGGAAACGGCAGCAGCGGCGCTGGTCGCAGGCGTGATTTGGGGATGATGAGATGACGTGGCTGCGGGGCCCAGTGGTCAGCGAGGGGGTGTGCACGAGCGCGGTGAGAAAACAAGAGAGAGGGGAAAACCCGGGTGGGCTGCTTCGTCTGTTGGGCCGAAAAGCTGGCGCCAGGCCCAGTTCTGATTTCTAATCTCTCCTCTTTTTCTAAATTGATTTTCAGGAATCTTTTTCAAATGAAATCAAAAGCATTTGAATTCCAAACTTTTCTGTATTTTTGTAAAGTGTAAACTTCATATTTTTGGGCATAAAACCTTGCTGTCTCATTAGACTTGCTTGGTCCTTTTGAAAATTCAAAAATAAACAGTGCCTCAGCACATGATTTGATAAAGATATATAAATAGTTTAAAATCATATTTTGTTTTTGGAAATTTTTTTCAATCTTTGAAACTCATCAAGCAATCCTATGATCACACAACAAAGGTTTTAAAACAATTATTCTCTCACTAGAGAGTAACATTGGATTAAAGCTTGTTCACATGAAATAATAGCACCCAAAGTTTCTATTTCTTTCAAAAGAGTTTGAAATTGAACTCTAAATGAATATGCATGCATGGATGATATCCAAAGCTTTGAAAACATGATTTTAGGGATGTTACAGGAAGTGTTCAAGAACTTTATTGAATGGAAATTGATATTTAATGGCGCCTTCTTTCAATCAATGATGGCACCAACGGTTCTAAGAAAAGGTCTTCTCAAAGTAATAGGACAAGAAGCATTGTATTCAACATCCAAAACATAGAAATCAACAGGGACATAAGAATTGTTAATCATAACAAGAACATCATTAACACTCCCCATGAGTTTCTTTTTAGCATTATCATTAAGTGGGACATCCAAATAACAATCTTCCAAAGGTGGCAAATCAAGCAATTCATAAATCTTTCTAGGTATAATAGAGACACTAGAACCAAGGTCACATGAAGCTTTGAGATCAAAGTCATTCACTTGCATATTAATAATGGGTTCCCAACTATCTTCTACTTTCCTAGGAATAGAGGCTTTGTGTTTCAAATTCTCTTCCTTATATTTAATAAGAGCATCTGCAATGTGTTTGGTGAAAGCTACATGCATATCACTAGAATCAGGACTTCTAGCAAGATTTTGTAGGAATATAATCACTTCAGAAATATTGCAACCATCAAGATCAAAATCAAACTTAGCATCTCTAGTAGTAGACTCATTGGGTTTAGGCATTGTGGTAGGAGGAATAGGGACTTCTTGTGGTTTAGTGGCATCCATATTGGTGGTGGTGATAGTGCACACACTATTGTTTCTTGAAATTTCAGCCTCTCTTTCCCACTTAGAATGAAGTTGGGCTAATAGTCTAAAATTTTCATCAATAGTAACTTGTATGGCATTAGTAGCAGCAAATGTACTTTCCATGGTTTCAGGTTTAGCAGACATTTTATTAATCAAAGAGGACTATGCTTCAGACAAAGAGGACATATTTTTCTCAACATTCAAAAGCTTTTCCTCCACAGTCTTGTTGAAAGTGGTTTGTTTACTAATAAAGTATTTGAGCATGACTTCAAGTTTAGAGGGGGAACTTCTAGTATTGTTGTAGGAGTTTCCATAGGTATTGCCATTATTAGGAGGATAAGGCCTATAATTGTTGTTACTACCAAAATTATTCCTATAGGCATTGTTGTTAAAATTGTTGATTCTAATGAAGTTCACATCAACTTGCTATTCTTGAGCAACCAAAGAGGCTAAGGGAACATTATTAGGATCTAAAGGAGCTTTACCATTAACAAGCATAGCCATGATAACATCAATCTTATCACTCAAAGAGGAGGTTTCTTCAACAGAATTTACCTTCTTACCATGTTGAGCTCTCTTAGTGTGCCATTAAACATAATTAACCATCATATTATCGAGGAGTTTTTTTGCAGCACCCAAGGTGATGGTCATAAAGGTACCTCCAGCAGCTGAATCCAACAGGTTTCTTGAAGAGAAGTTCAAACCTGCATAAAAAGTCTGGATAATCATCCAAGCAGTAAGTCCATGAGTGGGACAATTCTTAACCAAAGATTTCATTATTTTCCAAGCCTGAGAAACATGTTCATTATCAAGCTGTTTAAATTTCATAATATCACATCTCATAGATATAATCTTAGCAGGAGGGTAGTACTTTCCAATAAAAGCATCTTTGCACTTAATCCAAGAATCAATACTATTTCTAGGCAAGGATAACAACCATTCTTTAGCTTTTCCTCTCAAGGAGAAAGTAAACAACATGAGATTAATAATATCTCCATCTACATCCTTACACTTTTGCATTTTACAATGTTCAACAAAGTTATTGAGATGGGCAGAATAAGCATCATTAGAACTAGCACTAGAAAATTGCTCTCTCATCACAAGATTCAACAAAGCAGGCTTAATTTCATAAAAGGTGGCATCAGGAGCAGGTGGAGCAATGGGAGTGCTTAGGAAATCATTGTTGATTGTGCTAGTGAAGTCACACAACTTGGTGTTCTCAGCAGAGTTCATTTTGGCAAAAGTGGAGCAAGCCAACAACAACTAGAGCAAGAACTAATTTTTTGTGTTTTTGATAAGAGAAAGCAAACCAAACTAAACATTTTTTGGAGTTTTTGATAAAAATAGGCAAAAAAACCAAGCAAAAGAAACTAAGCAAACCAAAAACAAAGTAACGAGAAAGGTTGAGAAGGACTCCCCTTGTGAAGACGTCCTTAGCCTCTCCGGCAACGGCGCCAGAAAAGGCTTGATGCAGCTCAGATCACTGTAGAGCTTCGTTGGGAGACCCTAAGAGGAAGGTATGATGCAACACAGTAGTAAATTTTCCCTCAGTAAGAAATCGAGGTTATCGAACCAGTAGGAGGAATGAAACGACTCAAATGTGTTGCAAGCAACTTGGAAACCTACACAACACAAACTCAAGACTTTTCCCCAATGAACAGTGAGGTTGTCAATCTCACCGGTTGCTGTAACAAAGGATTAGCTGTATGGTGTGGAAGGAAATAGTGGTTTGAAGCAAGTAAACAGTAATAGTGGAGGATGTATTAATGGTAAAGATTGGACCGGGGTCCATAGTTCACTAGAGGTGTTCTCCTTAGATAAACAAACATGGCACGCAGGGTAAACAAATTACAGCAGGGGAATTGACAAGACTGAGCAAGGCATAACAATGCAATAGTAGACATCATGATCCCATGGATTCGATTGGGCAATAGAACAAGATACATAGACCGCCATCCAACTGCAACTATGACTAGAAGTCCACCTTTGGGTTATCATTCAAACCCCCCTCCAGTATTAAGTTGCAAGCAATAGACAACTGCTTTAAGCAAAGTGTGTAAGGTAAACAATCCACCTGTTCCATGAACAAGAGACCGTTGTTTTCTCCCTAGTGGCAACAGCACATCTACAACCTTAGAGATTTCTGTCACTTCCCTTGATTAAATAGAGGCATGAACCCACTATCGAGCATAAATACCCCCTCTTGGAGTCACTAGCAACTACTTGGCCAAGATATCTACTAACAACGGAGAGCATGCAAGATCACAAACAACACAGACATGATAGAATCAATAAGACAAAACCATTAATCAATCTGACATAGTAATCTCAATATCCATCGGATCGCCGCAAACACAACATGCATGATTAAGAATAGATGAGATCTTGATCATGAATGGAGCTCACAAGATCTAGACATGAAAGCACAAAGGAGGAGATACAACCATCTAGCTACTACATGGACCCATAGTCCAAGGTGGAACTACTCACGCTTCATACTGGAGGCTGGCATGATGAAGAAGAAGGCCTCCGGGATGATCTCCCCTCCGGAAAGGTGCCTGGAAGAGCTTCAGACCCCTCGATCTAGGGACGACCGTGGCGGCGGCTACAGACCGTTTCGTGGAATATTGATCGGGTACTTAGGGCTTAGGCATCGGGGGCTTCTTATAGGCGAAGAGGCGAGGCTGGGAGGCGGCTAGGGGTCCCACAACCTGCCCAGGCGTGGCTAGGGTGGGACCACGCCTGGGGGGGTGTGGCCGCCCTGTTGCTCCCCTTTGTCTCTCCTCTGGACTCCGTGTTCTCCTTGGTGAAATATTGACTTTGGCTTTTGTCCCATCCAATTTCGAGAATATTTCCTTACTAGCTTTTCTGGAACCAAAAACAGCAGAAAATAGGTAGCTGGCATTGTGGCAACTTGTTAATAGGTTAGTACTAGAAAACATATAAAAACACCTCAAAGTGTGGACATAGAAAAGAAAAGTAGATACTAAACAAGCATGGAACATAAAAAATTATAGATACATTTCCGTCGTATCAACCATCATCAAGCTTAACTCCTGCTCGTCCTCGAGTAGGTAAGTGATAAAAAGAATAATTTTTGAGGTGACATGCACCCTCAAAACCAAGATCAAACCATTTGCAAGCATTGAAAGCTGGGATCAAAGAACTCTAAACATGAGCATGAAAGATGGAGTTCTAACAGTAAGGCAAAGTAACTATGCATGCATCATGAAAGGCTACAAACAAATATCATGAATAACGTGCATTGAAAAACGTTTGTTTGTTTCACATACAGAAAACATGGCATAGTGGCATTCAGCTTGTCCCTCATAGAGTAGCAAATATATGCATAGGACACCTTCAAAGTTCCTAAGAGTGACTAGATACAAATAGTACAAGAACAAGTAATATCACCAATATGCATCAATCAATAAGTTTTGGGTCAATGCACATAGAACTAAGAATGGCAACTATGCTCTCTTAACTGGTGCCTAAAGATAGAAGGTGGAGACTCAATATAGTAGTGGAAGAAAGGCCCTTCATAAAGGGAAGCAGGGATTTCAAGTTTAAACAAGAGCTTCCAAAAATTATGGTACTTGTTAGCTTTCAGCCCTCATTGCCCCTATCATAAGCATCTTGAAGTGATTAAGGTTAAAGTGAACAAACTATGGAGTATATGCTTGACAAAGTATCAGTTGGCAATCTCATGACCCTTGAATACGAGGGCCCCTCCTCATGCTACTCAAGTTTAGTTACTTGCAAGTTCATGTCATAGTAAGTACATGTGTATCATAGAGAATTGCCAACAGGGTACCCCTTGCACATGGTACAGGAGCTTTCCCATAACCAAAATGACAAGGCAAGCAGACAATGAGTATCTCAGCATTCTTCTTATTTACCATGGGAATACAGTGCTTTTTTCTCTCTTTCATATTTTCTCATATGTCTCTTTTGCTTAATCTCTTTTTTTATAAGAAGAATGCTTCATAGATGTCACTATGGTGATGCCGCAAGTTTCCACCATGATTAGGCATGGCTTAGGCTAGCGGCCTAGGCGTTTCTCTAACACAAAATACATAACTCCATTGACTTATAAGCTCCCCTTTCATTTCACACTGACGACATCCATAGACCAAAGAGCATGATATGAACTGTGTACAAAGTACAAATGCAATGTTGAAAGCGTTCCCCGCGACAGCACGGTTCTGCTAATTCCAACGTATAACTGCAAGCATATACAACATAGATGACACAATGGTTCAAGTTTATTAGGGGCAAGAAATATAAAGTGTGCCATCAAGTTCGTGAGAGCTTAAAATCACCAAGTTTTCACATAACAAAATACTTTTTAATTCGAAGATAGCTGAAAACAAGAATATACTTGGAATGGTGTAACACACCATGCATACAAATTTATAGTAGACACTTTGGAATAAATTGGTTTCTTTTGAGATGTAATCATGAGTTTAGCTTACTCATACAAGTGGAGGCTAGCAAAAGACTGGGAGCAACCAACTAAGAGATCAATAATGGCCATAATCATGTAGAGTGACAAAACATTACTAATCAAAGCATAAAGTGGTACTACAAGTCAAGCACTAAATGATCATAGAGGCTATGGTGACTTGTTCGTAGTCATAACATGGTGTGAGCATGTGCCAAGTCAACCCAAACAAAGCATCAAAGGAGAATACCATAATAATATGCTTTTGCATGCTAAAACAATGCCTGATTCTTTCAAGGCACACTAAGAAATCCTAATTGTTTGGAACAAGTCATGCTACAGCAATAATTACTAATCATAATTTCAAAACAACACCTAGCATGACATGCTAAAGTCTAAGTCATAGTCAAAGCAAGCTCCTCTTGCACTATTCAAGCAAGAACTATCTACTCCATTCCAACAACAATCAAATTATTTGCAACAACACATCGAGAACGGGGTCCAAACTAATTTATTCAAGCAAACTAAACAAACTAAGCAAAGCAAACGAAAACTAAGACGCTCCAAGAACAACACAACAGTGCATGAAACAATAAAAATGAATTGTGTAGAAAGACCTGAGCTTTTTATTGACGAGGGGGTGCCTTGGGCATCCCCAAGCTTTGATGCTTGTACCTCTTGGATATTTCTTGGGGTGACACCGGGATGGCATCCCCAAGCTTGAGCTTTTGTCCATTCTTCATCTCATTACATCATTCTTTCTCTACACCTGAAAGTTTTCCTTCATACAAAACTTCACACAATCTTCATTAGCAACATTAGTCTATTCAAAAGATAATAGACCCTTGGGTTTAGCTTTGGAACAACAAAAATTTCACTAAAAACACAAGCTACTGTACCAATTCCCTCAAAAAAGCTCAATTTTCCCAAAAAGAACCCAGAAAGGAATCAATAAGAAGCAAATGCAAATAATGGCAAAAATCTGTCAAAACAGACCAGCAGGTAGAAACCTATTTTTTTGAAGACCTTCTGTTGCTCAAATAAAAAAGTGTTAAACTAAAGAAAGTTAGATAACATACTGGGGGATTTATCCGTAAACGTTCAGCTCAATCCAACTTACACAGACTCCTCCCAATTTTTATGGTAGAGCACTGAAATCTATTTCGGGATAGCTACTCCCCAAATCTTACTTCCCTCTCATTAGAGGTTATTCTTGGAACAAAAAACAAAAAAAAGCATAAGGAGACGTCATTACTAAAGTAATAACTTGCAAGACTCAAGAAAACTATTGGGTTATCTTCCAACAAGTACTTTTCTTTAACACCTTTAAGTTAGGCACAAGAAGCAAGAGATCAAGTATTTTCAAATGAAGAAGCATTAACATCAAACCTTGCTTTCAAAGGAGGAGCAAAAAGCAACTTATCTCTCCTCATAGGGAAGTGTTCAATAACTTTCTTGAATGGAAATTGATATTTAATGGTGCCTTGTTTCAATCACTGATGGCACCAACGGTTCTAAGAAAAGGTTTTCCCAAAGTAATAGGACAAGAAGCATTGTATTCAATATCCAAAACATAGAAATCAACAGGGACATAATCATTGTTAATCATAATAAGAACATCATTAACACTCCCCATGAGTTTCTTTTTAGCATTATCATTAAGTGGGACACCCAAATAACAATCTTCCAAAGGTAGCAAATCAAGCAATTCATAAATCTTTCTAGGTATAATAGAGACACTAGAACCAAGGTCACGTGAAGATTTGAGATCAAAGTCATTCACTTGCATATTAATAATGGGATCCCAACTATATTCTACCTTCCTAGGAATAGAGGCCTTGTGTTTCAAATTCTCTTCCTTAATTTTAATAAGAGCATATGTAATGTGTTTGGCGAAAGCTACATCCATATCACTAGCATCAGGACTTCTAGCAAGATTTTGTAGGAACATAATCACTTCAGAAATATTGCAACCATCAAGATCAAAATCAAACTTAGCACCTCTAGTAGTAGACTCATTGGGTTTAGGCATTGTGGTAGGAGGAATAGGGACTTCTTGTGGTTTAGTGGCATCCATATTGGTGTTGGTGATAGTGCACACACTATTGTTTCTAGAAATTTCAGCCTCTCTTTCCAACTTAGCATGAAGTTGGGCTAATAGTCTAAAATTTTCATCAATAGTAACTTGTATGGCATGAGTAGTAGCAAAGGTACTTTCCATGGTTTCAAGTTTAGCAGCCATTTTATTAATCAAAGAGGACTATGCTTCAGACAAAGAGGAATTATTTTTCTCAACATTCAAAAGTTTTTCCTCCACAGTCTTGTTGGAAGTGGTTTGTTTACTAATAAAGTATTTGAGCATGACTTCAAGTTCAGAGGGGGCACTTCTAGTATTGTTGTAGGAGTTTCCATAGGTATTGCCATTATTAGGAGGATAAGGCCTATAATTGTTGTTACTACCAAAATTATTCCTATAGGCATTGTTGTTAAAATTGTTGTTTCTAATGAAGTTCACATCAACTTGATATTCTTGAGCAACCAAAGAGGCTAAGGGAACATTATTAGGATCTAAAGGAGCTTTACCATTAACAAGCATAGCCACGATAACATCAATCTTATCACTCAAAGAGGAGGTTTCTTCAACAGAATTTACCTTCTTACCATGTTGAGCTCTCTTAGTGTGCCATTCAAAATAATTAACCATCATATTATCGAGGAGTTTTATTGCAGCACCCAAGGTGATGGTCATAAAGGTTCCTCCAGTAGCAGAATCCAACAGGTTTCTTGAAGAGAAGTTCAAACCTGCATAAAAAGTCTGGATAATCATCCAAGCAGTAAGTCCATGAGTGGGACAATTCTTAACCAAAGATTTCATTCTTTCCTAAGCCTGAGAAACATGTTCATTATTAAGCTGTTTAAATTTCATAATATCACTTCTCATAGATATAATCTTAGCAGGAGGGTAGTACTTTCCAATAAAAGCATTTTTGCACGTAATCCAAGAATCCATACTATTTATAGGCAAGGATAGCAACCATTCTTTAGCTTTTCCTCTCAAGGAGAAAGTAAACAACTTGAGATTAATAATATCTCCATCTACATATTTATACTTTTGCATTTTACAAAGTTCAACAAAGTTATTGAGATGGGCAACAACATCATCAAAACTAGCACCAGAAAATTGCTCTCTCATCACAAGATTCAACAAAGCAGGCTTAATTTCATAAAAGGTAGCATCAGGAGAAGGTGGAGCAATAGGAGTGCTTAGGAAATCATTGTTGTTTGTGCTAGTGAAGTCACACAACTTGGTGTTCTCAGGAGAGTTCATTTTGGCAAAAGTGGAGCAGGCCAACAACAACTAGAGTAGGAACTAATTTTTTTGTGTTTTTTTATAAGAGAAAGCAAACCAAACTAAACATATTTTTTTGGAGTTTTTGATAAAAATAGGCAAACAAAACCAAGCAAAATAAACTAAGCAAACCAAAAACAAAGTAAAAAGAAAGGTTTACAAGGACTCCCCTTGTGAAGACGTCCTTAGCCTCCCCGACAACGGCGCCAGAAAAGACTTGATGCAGCTCAGATCACTGTAGAGCTTTGTTGGGAGACCCCAATAGGAAGGTATGATGCATCACAGCAGCAAGTTTTCCCTCAGTAAGAAACCGAGGTTATCGAACCAGTAGGAGGAGGGGAACGACTCAAAGGTGTTGCAAGCAACTTGGAAACCTGCACAACACAAACTCAAGACTTTGCCCCAACGAACAGTGAGGTTGTCAATCTCACCTGTTGCTGTAACAAAGGATTAACTGTATGGTGTGGAAGGAAATAGTGGTTTGCAACAAGTAAACAGTAATAGTGGAGGATGTATCAATGGTAAAGATTCGACCGGGGTCCATAGTTCACTAGTGGTGTTCTCCTTAGATAAACAAATAGGCATGTAGGGTAAACAAATTATAGCAGGGCAATTGACAGGACTGAGCAAGGCATAACAATGCAATACTAGACATCATGACCTATGAGATTCGATTGGGCAATACAACAAGATACATAGACCGCCATCCAACTGCATCTATGACTAGAAGTGCACCTTTAAGGTTATCATTCGGACCCCCTCCAGTATTAAGTTGCAAGCAATAGACAACTGCTTTAAGCAAAGTGTGTAAGGTAAACAATCCACTTTTTCCATGACCAAGAGACCGTTGTTTTCTCCCTAGTGGCAACAGCACATCTACTACCTTAGAGATTTCTGTCACTTCCCTTGATTAAATAGAGGCATGAACCCACTATCGAGCATAACCCCCTCTTGGAGTCACTAGCAACTACTTGGCCAAGATATCTACTAACAACGGAGAAGAAGAAGACCTCCGGGATGATCTCCCCTCCGGCAGGGTGCCTGAAAGAGCTTCAGACCCCCCCGATCTAGGAACAATGGTGGCGGCGGCTACAGACTGTTTCGTGGAATATTGATTGGGTACTTAGGGTTTAGGCATCGGGGGCTTCTTATAGGCAAAGAGGCAAGGCTGGGAGGCGGCCAGGGGTCCCACACCCTGCCCAGGCGTGGCCTAGGGTGGGCCCACGCCTGGGGGGTGTGGCCTCCCTGTGGCTCCCCTCTGTCTCTCTTCTGGACTCCGTGTTCTCCTTGGTGAAATATTGACTTTGTCTTTTGTCCCGTCCAATTCCGAGAATATTTCCGTACTAGATTTTCTGGAACCAAAAACAGCATAAAATAGGTAGCTTGCACTGTGGAAACTTGTTATTAGGTTAGTACTAGAAAATATATAAAAACACCTCAAAGTGTGGACATAGCAAAGCAAAGTAGATACTAAACAAGCATGGAACATCAAAAATTATAGATACGTTTCCATCGTATCAAGCATCCCCAAGCTTAACTCCTGCTCGTCCTCGAGTAGGTAAGTGATAAAAAGAATAATTTTTGAGGTGACATGCACCGCCAAAACCAAGATCAAACCATTTGCAAGAATTAAAAGTTGGGATCAAAGAAATCTAAACATGAGCATGAAAGATGGAGTTCTAGTAGTAAGACAAAGTAACTATGCATGCAACATGAAAGGCTACAAACAAATATCATGAATAACATGCATTGAAAAACGTTTGTTTGTTTCACATACAAAAAACATGGCATAGTGGCATTCATCTTGTCCCTCATAGAGTAGCAAATATATGCATAGGACACCTTCAAAGTTCATAAGAGTGACTAGATACAAATAGTACAAGAACAAGTAATATCACCAATATGCATCAATCTGTAAGTTTTGGGACAATACACATAGAACTAAGAATGGCAACTATGCTCTCTTAACTGGTGCCTAAAGGTAGAAGGTGGAGACTCAATATAGTAGTGGAATAAAGGCCCTTCATAAAGGGAAACAGGGATTTCAAGTTTCAAAAAGAGCTTCGAAAAATTATGGTACTTGTTAGCTTTCAGCCCTCATTGCCCCTATCATAAGCATCTTGAAGTGATTAAGCTTAAAGTGAACAAACTATGGAGTATATGCTTGACAAAGTATCAGTTGGCAATCTCATGACCCTTGAATACGAGGGCCCCTCCTCATGCTACTCAAGTTTAGTTACTTGCAAGTTCTTGTCATAGTAAGTACATGTGTATCATAGAGAACCGCCAACGGGGTACCCCTTGCACATGGTACAGGAGCTTTCCCATAACCAAAATGACAAGGCAAGCAGACAATGAGTATCTCAACATTCTTCTTATTTACCATGGGAATATGGTGCTTTTTCTCTCTTTCATATTTTCTCATATGTCTCTTTTTGTCAATCTCTTTTTTTATAAGAAGAATGCTTCATAGATGTCACTATGGTGATGCCGCAAGTTTCCACCATGATTAGGCATGGCTTATTAGGCTAGCGTCCCAGGCATTTTTCTAACACAAAATACATAACTCCATGGACTTACAAGCTCCCCTTTCATTTCACACCGACGACATCCATAGACAAAAGAGCATGATATGAACTGTGTACAAAGTACAAATGCAATGTTGAAAGCGTTCCCCACGACAACACGGTTCTGCTAATTCCAACGTATAAGTGCAAGCATATACAACATAAATGACACAATGGTTCAAGTTTATTAGGGGCAAGAAATATAAAGTGTGCCATCAAGTTCGTGAGAGCTTTAATCACCAAGTTTTCACATTACAAAATACTTTTTAATTGGAAGATAGCTGAAAACAAGAATATACTTGGAATGGTGTAACAAACAATGCATAGGAATTTATAGTAGACACTTTGGAATAACTTGGTTTCTTTGGAGTTGGAAGCATGAGTAGAGCTTACTCATACAAGTGGAGGCTAGCAAAATACCGGGAGCAACCAACTAAGAGAGCTATAATGGCCATAATCATGCAGAGCGACAAAACATTACTAATCAAAGCATAGAGTGGTACTACAAGTCAAGGACTAAATGATCATAGAGGCTATCGTTACTTGTTCATAGTCATAACATGGTGTGAGCATGTGCCAAGTCAACCCAAACAAAGCATCAAAGGAGAATACCACAATACTATGCTTTTGCATGCTAAAACAACGCCTGATTCTTTCAAAGCACACTAAGCAATCCCAATTGTTTGGAACAAGTCATGCTACAGCAATAATTACTAATCATAAATTCAAAACAACACCTAGCATGACATGCTAAAGTCTAAGTCACAGTCAAAGCAAGCTCCTCTTGCACTATTCAAGCAAGAACTTTCTACTCCATTCCAATACCAATCAACTTATTTGCAACAACACAGCGAGAACGAGGGTCCAAAATACTTTATTCAAGCAAACTAAACAAACTAAGCAAAGCAAATAAAAATTAAGACGCTCCAAGAACAACACAACAGTGCATGAAACAATAAAAACGAAGTGTCTAGAAAGACCTGAGATTTTTATTGATGAAGAAGGGGATGCCTTGGGCATCCCCAAGCTTTGATGCTTGTACCTCTTGGATATTTCTTGGGGTGACACCGGGATGGCATCCCCAAGCTTGAGCTTTTGTCCATTCTTCATCTCATTACATCATTCTTTCTCTACACCTGAAATTTTTCCTTCATACAAAACTTCACACAATCTTCATTAGCAACATTAGTCTATTCAAAAGATAATAGACCCTTGGGTTTAGCTTTGGAACAGAAAAACTTCTCTCTCCTCATTGGGAAGTGTTCAATAACTTTCTTGAATGGAAATTGATATTTAATGGCGCCTTCTTTCAATCAATGATGGCACCAATGGTTCTAATAAAAGGTCTTCCCAAAGTAATAGGACAAGAAGCATTGTATTCAACATCCAAAACATAGAAATCAACAGGGACATAAGAATTGTTAATCATAACAAGAACATCATTAACACTCCCCATGTGTTTATTTTTAGCATTATCATTAAGTGGGACATCCAAATAACAATCTTCCAAAGGTGGCAAATCAAGCAATTCATAAATCTTTCTATGTATAATAGAGACACTAGAACCAAGGTCACATGAAGCTTTGAGATCAAAGTCATTCACTTGCATATTAATAATGGGTTCCCAACTATCTTCTACTTTCCTAGGAATAGAGGCTTTGTGTTTCAAATTCTTTTCCTTAATTTTAATAAGAGCATATGTAATGTGTTTGGTGAAAGCTACATGCATATCACTAGCATTAGGACTTCTAGAAAGCTTTTGTAGGAATATAATCACTTCAGAAATATGGCAACCATCAAGATCAAAATCAAACTTAGCATCTCGAGTAGTAGACTCATTGGGTTTAGGCATTGTGGTAGGAGGAATAGGGACTTCTTGTGGTTCAGTGGCATCCATATTGGTGGTGGTGAGAGTGCACACACTATTGTTTCTAGAAATTTCAGCCTCTCTTTCCCACTTAGCATGAAGTTGGGCTAATAGTCTAAAATTTTCATCAATAGTAACTTGTATGGCATTAGTAGCAGCAAAGATACTTTCCATGGTTTCAGGTTTAGCAGACATTTTATTAATCAAAGAGGACTATGCTTCAGACAAAGAGGAAATATTTTTCTCAACATTCAAAAGATTTTCCTCCACAGTCTTGTTGAAAGTGGTTTATTTACTAATAAAGTATTTGAGCATGACTTCAAGTTCAGAGGGGAACTTCTAGTATTGTTGTAGGAGTTTCCATAGGTATTGCCATTATTAGGAGGATAAGGCCTATAATTGTTGTTACTACCAAAATTATTCCTATAGGCATTGTTGTTAAAATTGTTGTTTCTAATGAAGTTCACATCAACTTTCTATACTTGAGCAACTAAAGAGGCTAAGGGAACATTATTAGGATCTAAAGGAGCTTTACCATTAACAAGCATAGCCATGATAACATCAATCTTATCACTCAAAGAGGAGGTTTCTTCTACAGAATTCACCTTCTTACCATGTTGAGCTCTCTTAGTGTGTCATTCAAAATAATTAACCATCATATTATCGAGGAGTTTTGTTGCAGCACCCAAGGTGATGGTCATAAAGGTACCTCCAGCAGCTGAATCCAACAGGTTTCTTGAAGAGAAGTTCAAACCTGCATAAAAAATCCGGATAATCATCCAAGCAGTAAGTCCATGAGTGGGACAATTCTTAACCAAAGATTTCATTCTTTCCCAAGCCTAAGAAACATGTTCATTATCAAGATGTTTAAATTTCATAATATCACATCTCATAGATATAATCTTAGCAGGAGGGTAGTACTTACCAATAAAAGCATCTTTGCAGTTAATCCAAGAATCAATACTATTTCTAGGCAAGGATAGCAACCATTCTTTAGCTTTTCCTCTCAAGGAGAAAGTAAACAACTTGAGATTAATAATATCTCATCTACATCCTTATACTTTTGCATTTTACAAAGTTCAACAAAGTTATTGAGATGGGCAGCAGCATGATCAGAACTAGCACTAGAAAATTGCTCTCTCATCACAAGATTCAACAAAGCAGGGTTAATTTCATAAAAGGTAGCATCAGGAGCAGGTGGAGAAATAGGAGTGCTTAGGAAATCATTGTTGTTTGTGCTAGTGAAGTCACACAACTTGGTGTTCTCAGCAGAGTTCATTTTGGCAAAAGTGGAGCAAGCCAACAACAACTACAGCAGGAACTAATTTTTTTTGTGTTTTTGATAATAGAAAGTAAACCAAACGAAACATTATTTTTGGAGTTTTTGATAAAAATAGGCAAACAAAACCAAGCAAAAGAAACTAAGAAAACCAAAAACAAAGTAACGAGAAAGGTTGAGAAGGACTCCCCTTGTGAAGACGTTCTTAGCCTCTCCGGCAACAGCGCTAGAAAAGGCTTGATGCAGCTCAGATCACTATAGAGCTTCGTTGGGAGACCCTAAGAGGAAGGTATGATGGAGCACAGTATCAAGTTTTCCCTCAGTAAGAAACCGAGGTTATCGAACCAGTAGGAGGAATGAAATGACTCAAAGGTTTTGCGAGCAACTTGGAAACCTGCATAACACAAACTCAAGACTTTGCCCCAACGAACAGTGAGGTTGTCAATCTCACCGGTTGCTATAACAAAGGATTAACTGTATGGTGTGGAAGGAAATAGTGGTTTGCAGCAAGTAAACAGTAATAGTGGAGGATGTATTAATGGTAAAGATTGGACCGGGGTCCATAGTTCGCTAGAGGTGTTCTCCTTAGATAAACAAACATGGCATGCAGGGTAAACAAATTACAGCAGGACAATTGACAGGACTGAGCAAGGCATAACAATGCTATAGTAGACATCATGATCCCATTGATTCGATTGGGCAATACAACAAGATACATAGACCACCATCCAACTACATCTATGACTAGGAGTCGACCTTTGGGTAATCATTCGAACCCCCTCCAGTATTAAGTTGCAAGCAATAGACAACTGCTTTAAGAAAAGTGTCTAAGGTAAACAATCCACTTGTTCCATGAACAAGAGACCGTTGTTTTATCCCTAGTGGCAACAACACATCTACAACCTTAGAGATTTCTGTCACTTCCCTTGATTAAATAGAGGCATGAACCCACTATCGAGCATAAATACCCCCTCTTGGAGTCACTAGAAACTACTTGGCCAAGATATCTACTAACAACGGAGACATGATAGAATCAAACAACACAGACATGATAGAATCAATAAGATAAAACTATTAATCAATCTGACATAGTAATCTCAATATCCATCGGATCCCCGCAAACACAACATGCATGATTAAAAATAGATGAGATCTTGATCATGAACAGAGCTCACAATATCTAGACATGAAAGCACAAAGGAGGAGATACAACCATCTAGCTACGACATGGACCCGTAGTCCAAGGTGGAACTACTCACGCTTCAGACTGGAGGCTGGCATGATGAAGAAGAAGGCCTCCGAGATGATCTCCCCTCCAGCAGGGTGCCGGGAAGAGCTTTAGATCCCCCGGTCTAGGGACGATGGTGGCGGCGACTACAGACGGTTTCATGGAATATTGATCGGGTACTTAGGGTTTAGGAATCGGGTGATTCTTATAGGAGAAGAGGCGAGGCTGGGAGGCGTCCAGGGGCCCACACCCTGCCTAGGCGCGGCCTAGGGTGGGCCCGTGCCTGGGGGGTGCGGCCGCTCTATGGCTCCCCTCCGTCTCTCCTCTAGACTCTGTGTTCTCCTCGGTGAAATATTGAATTTGGCTTTTGTCCCGTCCAATTCCGAGAATATTTCCTTACTAGCTTTTCTGGAACCAAAAATAGCAGAAAATAGGCAACTGGCACTGGGGCAACTTGTTAATAGGTTAGTACAAAAAACATATAAAAACATCTCAAAGTGTGGAAAAAGCAAAGTAGATACTAAACAAGAATGGAACATCAAAAATTATAGATACGTTTTCGACGTATCATCAACCCAAACAATGCATCAAAGGAGAATACCACAATACTATGCTTTTGTATGCTAAAACAACGCATGATTCTTTCAAGGCACATTAAGCAATCTCAATTGTTTGGAACAAGTCGTGCTACAACAATAATCACTAGGCATAAAGTTAAAGCAACATCTAGCATGACATGATAAAGTCTAAGCCACAGTTAAAACAAGCTTCCTTTTGTACCACTATAAGCATGAAGCTTCCTACTCTTTTCTAACACCAATCAACTTATTTGAAACAACTCACAAAGATAATAATCAATAAAGATCAGTGAGCATGTTTCACAAATCTTTCAAAGAAGAAATAAAAAGTTCTAAGCTGAAAGCACAAGAAAACTAAGGCTAAACATAGTTCTAGCAAAAGAGAACACTCACAAGACAATAAGAATGAAAACTAGAGTGTTCTAGGCAATGAAAACATAGTGTGTCTCTCTCCAAAAGAAGTGTGATGGCATCCAACCAACTCATTCAAGCAAAAAAAACTAAAGAAAACCGAAAACGAAAACTAAGACGCTCTAAGAACAACACAACAGTGCATGAAATAATAAAAACGAAGTGTCTAGAAAGACCTGAGATTTTTATTGATGAAGAAGGGGATGCCTTGGGCATCCCCAAGCTTCGACGCTTGTACCTCTTGAATACTTCTTGGGGTGACACGGGTTGGCATCCCCATGCTTGAGCTTTTGTCCATTCTTCATCTCATTACATCATTCTTTCCCTACACCTGAAAATTTTCCTTCATACAAAAGATCACACAATCTTCATTAGCAACATTAGTGCATTCAAAAGTAATAGACCTTTGGGTTTTATTTTCAAAATAGAAAAACTTTCATTAATGACACAAGATACTGTAGCAATTCCCTCAGAAAGTTCAATTTCCCAAAGACCCAAAAAGAAATCAATAAAGAGGCAAATGCAAATAATAGCAGAAATCTATCAAAACAGACCAACAGGTAAATAACGATTTTTTTAAAGACCTTCTGTTGCTCAAATAAAAAAGTGTTGAACTAACTAAAGTTAGATAACAACCTGGGGGATTTATTCAAAACATTAGAGCTCAATCCGACTTATAGAGATTTTTCACGAATTTTGAAAGTGAAGCAAAAAAATCTGTTTCGGGACAGCAACTTCCCCAAATCTTACTTCCCTCTCATTAGAGGTTATTATTGGCACAAAAATCAAACAAAAAGGATAAAGAGAGGTTATTACAGAAGTAATAACTTCCAAGACTCAAGAAAACTATTGGATTATCTCCCAAGCAGTACTTTTCTTTAATGCCTTTAAGTTAGGCATGATAGTCTGAGAAGATGCTCACATAAAAAATATGAATTGAAGTAAAAGAGAGCATCAAGAAGCAAATTCAAAACACATTTAAGTCTAACCCACTTCCTATGCATAGGAATCTTGTAAAGAAACAAGTCATGAAAGCACAAAGCAACAAGCATAGGAAAGCAAAACAAGTGCAACTTCAATACTTTCAACATAAAGAGGGGAAACTTAATATTGTTGAGATACATAAGACCATGTTTCCCTCTCTCATAATAACTTTCAGTTGCATCATTAATAAAATTAACAATATAGGTATCACATAAAACATTCTTATCATGAGCCACATGCATAAAATGATTATTACTCTCCACATAAGCATGGTCATTCTTATTAATTGTAGTGGGAGTAAATTCAACAAAATAGCTATCATTATTATCCTCATCATTATAATCATCAAATATAGGAGGCATATTGTAATCACAATCAATTTTCTCCTCAATAGTAGGTGGACTTAAAATATCATATTCATCATTGTAATCATCATAAATTGGAGGTTTGGTATCATCATAAGCAATAGAATAGCTATCTTCCAAAGATGGGGAACTAAAAAGATCATTTTCATAAAAACTAGCTTCCCCAAGCTTAGACGTTTCCATAGCATTAGAATCAATGGTGTTCAAAAAATTCATACTAATAACATTTCTATTAGCATGCAAGTAAAGTTCCATAGGTTTTTAAATTTTCTCTTCAAACACTTCATGTCCTAACTCAAGATAAATACTCTAAACCTCTCTAAATTTTTTGTTGTTTTCCATTAAGCCAAACTAGTGAAAACAAGAAACAGAAAGACAAAATTGCAAAATCTAAAGGCAATAACTTCGAGCACTCACACCAGAGGATGTGAGTAACTTTTAGCTTACCTCCCCAGGAACGGCGCTAGAAAAGAGCTTGATGTCTACGCACTTCTATTATTGTAGACAGTTATTGGGCCTCCAAGTGCAGAGGTTTGTAGAACAACAGCAAGTTTCCCTGAAGTGGATTACCCAAGGTTTATCGAACTCAAGGAGGAAGTTGTCAAAAGTATCTCTCTCAAGCAACCCTGCAATCAAGATACAAGAAATCTCTTGTGCCCCAACACACCCAATACACTTGTCAGGTGTATAGGTGCACTAGTTCGGCGAAGAGATAGTGAAATACAAGTGATATGGATGATTATAAGTGGTAATGGTGCCAGAAAAGAGCTTCTGACGGGGAGGAAAAGACTAAAGGAAACAAGATGGAAGCAAGCAAACATGCAACAGATCTAGATGCAAACGGTGTTTCAATGCGTAGAAACAAGGCCTAAGGATCATACTTTCACTAGTGAACACTCTCAATAAATATATTCTCTTCATGATACTACTCTGAACTACTCTCCTGTTAGATAACTATAATCCATGGTAGGGCTACAAAAGCACTCCTCAAAGTCCTCCTTCCCCATCTACATAACCCCACACTGTCACCTTAAGCGTACATGCAACTCCAAATATACTCATGACAAATATTCATGAACTCTAGACTAAGTGCCACCACGGCATGCACGCTGTCACTTTCACATACGTGGGGAGAGCAGAGATCTATTGAAGCACTTGAGTATTTATGTAAACTCTAGCCTAACTGCCACCACGGTATGCACGCTGTCACTTTCACACATATGGGAGAGCAGGATATCTATTAAAGAACTTGAGTAGAAAAGTAGATATACTTGATTACAAAGCTCATGATCATAATATGATCATGTATAGAGAGAGATGAACACATAGCTACCGGTAGAGCCCTTAGCCTCGAGGAAGAACTACTCCCTCATCATCATGGGAATCAGCAATGGCGATGGAGATGGTGGTGGATATCGATGGAGATGGCTCCGGGGGAACTTCCCCGTCCCAGCAGGGTGCCGAAACAGAGATTTTTGTCCCCCGAATCTCCCCTTCGGTGGCGACGGCGCTGCGGAACGTTTTCTGGATGTATGATCCGCCTCGCCTCGCTGAAGTTTCTCGTCAAAGGAATCGGCCATGGGCGCTACAAAACGTTGCCATCGACCTCGCCTTCCCCTACTCCGACCGCTGCGTTCATCATCGATTCCTACCATTCTAGACCTTCCCCGGCCTCACCGACCCCACTGCCGTGTTCGTGGTGAGCCACTGTTCCTTGTGGCCTTCTCCGTTTCCTCCCTCTCTCTCTGGTTCACCCTCCCCATGTAGCCTCTGCCTCTGTCGCCGCTCGCCGTCGTTGTGCTAGCGTCTCCGGTGACCTCCCTCTAGCGGCGCCACCTCTATCTGGTAGCCAGCGTCTCCCTCTCTCCAACGCCACCAACCACACCTCCCGCGAGCTCATGATCTGCAAGGATTGCTCATGGATGACGTCAGCATGACGTCATGCATGTGCAATATTCTCTTTTTCTTTTATCTTTTCTGTAATTATTTTAGTAAAGGGAAATACCTAACAGGTGGGTCCACCCTGTAAGTGTTATAACATATTTAGAAATGTTTCCTGATTAATAAAAATGTAAATGTAATTCCAAAATGTAAATTATTTTCTAATATTCCAAAAATGATTTAAAATGAATTAAAATTGGAGAAATTCATAATTAATTCATTTTAGATCAGAAAAATACAAATAATATATCAAAATGTTCAGAAAAATAAGATCTAAACAATAGAATCAAAATCATGCATTGTTAAGCAACTTTCATTGCAAGTTTAATTAGAAGAACCAATTGAACCCCAAAGGTGATTCCGAGGTTTCTCCTTTTCTAGGGTTTGCACCCCTCGGACCCTGTTTAAATTGTAAAGCATGCCTTAGGGTTTCAATTCAACAACTTTTAACTTGTCATATCATCATCCTTGCTTGAGCATTGCATCGTTTCCATGTGTTGATTGTTTCCCCTTCTTTCCGGAATTTGGTTCTTCCCCGGTAGAGTATGATATCGGAATCAAGATCGAGATTGAAGACCGAGATCAACATCGTCGAATCTCGAAGATCAATACTTGACCAACTGTAATCAAGTCAAGTACTAGGTGTCCGAAGCTCTGCTTTCTGGATATCAACTGGCAAAGGCAAGCGAAGCTCCACACATACATATGCATCCTATGCTTTCAAAGTATTTCATTCTTGCCATGTGCCTACGATTCCAAAGTCTTTTATCGATAGATGGAGTAATCCTATCTGATGCATTTTACCTTTGAAGCCTATATTCCCTAATCCACTGCTCCTATTATAACTAGGGTTTGGCTTGTGAAGCGTTGTTAAAGCTGTTATATCTGTTGTGATTAGCCATGCTTAGCTGTTACCACTGATCCATCCGGTTGATGAAAGTTAAACATGCTAAGTCTTGTATGGGAGGCCATAGTTGGTTGTGGTTTTTGCAGTCCCATACTTGGCATTACTAGGACCTGAGTTCTTTCCTATGGTCCAAGATGAGAGTACAAGCACACGGGGGCCTGGAAACCCCCTCGACCAACTAACTTGCCGAGTAGATTCCAGGAGTCGCATATTCAGGCTTTCCATTCGACATACGCATTCTAGTTCTTCTTGATGGAGGTGAAGGACGTGCATTCATAATAGGTAGGTAAGCGTGGCGGGAACAATAGATGCCCGACATCCATAATCTTGAACCCTGTGCACATCATTAGGGACCGGCTATGGGATTCGACCTGTTACTGCGGCATCTCCCTAGTGCGTGACTCATGGTCTCGGCGAAAGCAAGGTAAAGGTCGTGTCTCACCACCCTTTGTCGGCCATCCAAGGAAGAGGGCTAATGTACTGGCATTAAGAGAAGGTTAGTATGTGTGGGTAAAGTTGTACACCCCTGTAGGGTTAAATCTTTTCGAAAAGCTGTGTCGACGGTTATGGACGAACTTGGAGACCAGATTCTAAGATCATAGAGAACTTTAACCTAATCGTAAAACTTGGCAGATCGACGCTTCCTCATGGGTACGAGGGGGTGATCCTAGTTAGGTTCAGCTGATGATGATTTGGTGGATATCAAAATATGATCAAAGTTAGAGATACCGCTCTCTTATCCCCTTTTAAAATATTCTGATTAGTCGAGATTCTTCTCCCTCTTGTTTTATAAAACAAAGATGGCTTTATGCAAAATAACTCCACCAGCCATAAGTCTTGCGGAGTACACCCTGTACTCACCCTTGCTTTGTTGATACTTCTGCAACAGAGTAAGTGTTACCATAGAAGATGAGTTATTCACGGCATTGACATCGACGAGTAGTTTGGAGTTCCCAGTCGGCAGTCTGGGATCTATGGATTAGACGTCATCGTTATGCTTCAGGCCTCTTAGGCCATTTGTTAAGTTTGCTATACTTAATAGCAAAATTTGTCTTCTGTTGTTTGATGTTTGTAGTCAGTGACCTCTGCTTGTAATATTTTGGTTCTTCGCTCAGTTATGAGCTTGTTGTAATAATTTCTATGTCATAGGGTCACTGTTATGTTACCGATTCTCTCTATGTATGCTTTCGAGATTAGTTTAGGCCTATGTTCAGAAGAAGGTCTGGGATTTGTCAAGCCTTAATCCCGGGGGTGTCACACTCGCTCAGTCGAGTCGGCCCACAGTGCTTCAGACCGATGATCCGAGGAGAGAAATACCCGACAAACTTCAAAGCGCTGAAGGAAATCAAAAAGTACGATCCTACGTATGATCCGGCCGTGTGGTTGGACACATACCTGATGGCGATGGGAATCGCCGGCCACACCGACCTCCTCGCCGCTCGCTACCTCCCCCTGATGATGGAGGGAGAGACTCGGCAGTGGATCAACACCCTCCCCGTGGATAGCATCGATTCCTGGGAGGAGATGCGCGAGGTCTTCATCAGGCACTTAGAGGGCTCCTACACCCATGCCACAACCATCGAGTACCTGGAGCGATGCGTCCAGGGACCTCGCGGGTCAACCCGCAACTAGGTCCAACGGTAGAAAGACCTGTGGATCAACGCGGTCGGCATCCACCCGGACACGGTGATCCACTGCTTCAAGAACTCGTGCTGATCAAGCGGGTGTAAAAAACACTAAACCACATCCTAGACCTCCTCAAGATCGCCAAGCGGTACGCGGAGGAGGATCTGAACCAAGAAACCGATGATGAGTCGGGTGGAAATCTCCACCCAAGCGGCCACGACAACGGCAGTCAGCGCGAGCTGCGCTATAGCAACACTCGCCTCAACGGCAAGAGCCACAATGAGGGGCGAGTAGACTTCGTCGCCAATGCCGGCTACACGCCACGCGACCCCAAGAGCTTCTGACGAGACGGAGACCAACACCGCAATAGCGGAAACTACCGAGCGAGGCCGAAATTCAACCCCGCAGCTCTCCTCAACCAACACTGTGTGTTCCACAGCAGGGAGGGGAAGCGCGCCACGCACACGACTGCCAACTGCCACTCCTTGAAGGAGACCGAAAAGGCATGGCGCGCAAGGGAGGACCCCAACAAGAACCCTCCAAACGGCGGGGCATTTGGCAATCACGTCGGATCGCTCCACACCTTCACCGTGCTTGGCACCAAGCGCGAGAAGAAGGTCCTTGCTCGCGCTGTTGCTGTCAACGTGGTGTCCCATATCGACGCCCCCCGCTTTCTCAACTGATCCGAGCAGCGCATCACATGGAGCCGCGGATCGAATATCCCGGGCGAGTTTCCCTAGTGGTCAAGCCCAAAGTGGGCGACTACTGGCTCCCTAAGACATTGATGGATGGCGGAAGCTCCATCAACATACTCTACCTGGACACGTTCAGGCGACTGCGGCTCCCGCAGTCGATGATTGAGACGACCCTCACCACCTTCGACGGCATCGTCCCTGGTCGGAAGGTGGACCCGATCTCCAAGGTGACACTTCCAGTCACCTTTGACACACCAGCTAACTTCCGCACCGAGCGGATCGTCTTCGAGCTAGTCAACTTAAACAGCCCCTAGCACTATGTCCTGGGGCAACAAGCATTCGCCAAATTCATGGAGGCGCCACATTACACGTACAACGCAATCAAGCTCGTAGGTCCATGCGGCATCATCACCGTCCACGACGACCCCGACAAAGCCATCGAGTGAGAGGAGAACGGCGCACAGCTCGCGGACGCCGTCATCACCGCGGAGGCCAACCACGCAGAGGAGCATGCCATATGTGCGAGCGGGGTCGACAAAGACGACCCCACAATACTGAAGAAGCCCAACACCGACAACGGTGGGTCGACCGCGTTCAAGGCCACTACGCACATCCGCACCGTCGAGCTAGTCCCAGGCGACTCCAGCCAGACAGTCACGATCGGGACAGGCATGAGCCCCACATAGGAAAGCGCGATCATCTAGTTCCTACATGAGAATCGCGACATCTTTGCATAAAAGCCATCTGACATGCCAGGTATCCCGAGGGAACTCGCTGAGGACAAACTCAACAACGACCCCAAAGCGTGACCTGTAAAGCAGTCGGTACGGCCCTTCAATGAAGAGCCCCGTCGAGCAATCGCCGAAGAGGTGCAGCATCTACTCGCTGCAGGCTTCATCTGGCCCATCAAATACTCCAAGTGGCTGGAAAACCCAGTCCTGGTCGAAAAGAAGAACAAGACCTAGAGAATGTGTATCGACAACACCAACCTCAACAGCGCCTGCCCAAAGGGGCAGTTCTTCATCCCACGCATCGATCAAATTTTACCAGGAAAAAAAATATGCCAAAAATCCTATTTTACCAGGAAACTCACGGAGCTAGAAGATGAGGCAGAGGTGGGCCACGAGGGGCCCACACCCCCGGCCGTGTGGGCTGGCCTGTCCGCCCCTGGAGGGGGTGTGGCCACCTCTGAAACCCCCTCGGCCTCCCTCTTCTCCTACTTAAAGCCTCCTGACCTAAAAATTCTGGGGGGTTCGACGTTTTTCCAGAAAGAGTTCCGTTGTGCTGCCACCACCAGAAACCGCGATTCGGAATCAGAAACTCCGTTCTGGCACCTTGCCGGGATGGGGAATTGGAGGAGATCATCGCCATCATCATCACCGACGCCTCTCCATCAACCATCCATGTTTCCCCCATCCATGAGTGAGTAATCTCCCGCTGTAAGCTATGGGGATGGTAGGGATTGGATGAGTTCTATCATGTAATTGAATAAGATTGTTAGGGCATGGTGCCTAGTATCTCTATTAGTGCTATTTGACTTTGTTGCAACTTGTTGTGCTTAATGCTTGTCAATAGGGCCTGAGTGCCATGATCTCAGATCTGAACATGTTATTGATTCATGATGATAGTATTGTTTATGATATTATCTGCAAGTTTTGTACACATATCATTGTCCGGATCCAAAGGCCCCGAAGTGACAGAAATTGGGACAGCCGGAGGGGATGACTTTGATATGAGGGTCACATGTGTTCACGTAGTGTTAATGGTTTGCTATGGTACTCTATTAAAAGGAGTACCTTAATTGCCATTAGATTCCCTTGAGGCCCTGCTGCAACGGGCTGGTAGGACAAAAGATGTTGTGCAAGTTCTCATTGCGAGCATGTATGACTATATATGGAACACATGCCTATGATTGTTGAGTACTTGGATGCTTTATCTTATTTATATGCAATTTCCCTAGATCTTGAAGTTATATGAATAGTCCCATCCATGCAACGCCCGTCCATCCATCCTATGCCTACCACACTCATATCCTACTGTTTGCTACTATTGTTACTATTGCTTTTGTTATACTGCTGTAGTTACTATGCTATTTCTACTACAAAACTGTTGCTACTGATAAAATACTGTGAGCAAGACTATTTCCAGGTGCAGCTGAATTGACAACTTAGTTGTTAAGGCTTATAAGTATTCTATGGCTCCCCTTGTGTCGAATCAATAAATTGGGTAATACTACCCTCGAAGACTGTTGCGAACCCCTATACTTCTGGGTCATCAGCAAGTCGCCGGTACCTATGATGCCGTCTCCCCCACCATGACGGCATACCGCCAAGCAGTGGACCATCTAGGGGCCACTTCGTAGCTACTCCGTCGAGTGGATCGACCGGCACAAGAACGAGGAGGCCGACACCTTCTCTCGCATTGGGTCGGCTCGTCTAACGCTACCCGCTGGAGTCTTCCTCGACACCATCCACAAGCCCTCTGATACGTTGGAAACGTATCTATAATTTTTGATGCTCCATGCTTGTTTAGTATCTACTTTGCTTTACTTGTCCACACTTTGAGGTGCTTTTTACATGTTTTCTGGTACTAATCTATTAAAAAGTTGCAACAGTTCCAGATGCCTGTTTTCTGCTGTTTTTGGTTTCAGAAAAATTAGTAAAGAAATATTCTCGGAATTTGACGGGACGAAGGACAAAGTCACTTTCCGTGGGGAACAAGAAGTCTAGAGGAGAGCCGGAGGGGCCGGCCAGAGGGGCCACCCCCCCCAGGCGCGGTCACAGGTGGGCCCGCGCCTGGCTAGGGTTTGGTGGCCTTGGCCACCTCCCGGTCTCGCCCCTTCGCCTATAAGAATCCCCCGATGCAGAAACCCTGGGGACCCGATGAGAAATCCACGAAACCGTCTGTAGCTGCCACCACCATCGTCCCTAGATCGGGGTAATCTGAAGCTCTGCCCGGCACCCTGCCGGAGGGGAGATCATCCGGAGGCCTTCTCTCTGGTATGATGCGTGAGTAGTTCCACCTTGGACTATGGGTCCATGTAGTATCTAGATGGTTGTATCTCCTCCTTTGTGCTTTCATGTATAGATCTTGTGAGCTCCGTTCATGATCAAGATCTAATCTATTTGTAATCATGCATGTTGTGTTTGTGGGGATCCGATGGATATTGAGATTATTATGTTGGTTTGATTAATGGTTTTGTCTTTATAATTCTATCATGTCTGTGTTGTTTGTGATCTTGCATGCTCTCCGTTGCTAGTGGTTATCTTGGCCAAGTATTTGCTAGTGACTCCAAGAGGGAGTATTTATGCTCGATAGTGGGTTCATGCCTCTAGTTTCCAAGGTAAGTGACAATAATCTCTTCGATTGTAGATGTGCTATTTCTACTAGGGAGAAAACAACCGTCTCTTGTTCATGGAACATGTGGACTGTTTACCTTACACACTTTTCTTAAATCAGTTGTCTGTTGCTTGCAACTTAATACTGGAGGGGGTTCGGATGATAACCTGAAGGTGGAATTCTAGTCATAGATGTAGTTGGATGGCGGTCTATGTATATTGTTGTATTGCCCAATCAACCTCATAGGATCTTTCTGGCTAGTAATTGCATTATTATGCCTTGCTCAGTTCCTGTTAATAGCCTCGCTGTAATTTGTTTACCCTTCATGCCATGTTGTTTATCTAAGGAGAGCACCTCTAGTGAACTATGGACCCCAGTCCAATCTTTACCATTGATACATCTTCCACTGTTACATGTTTACTTGCTTCAAACCATTACCTTCCACACCATACGTTTAATCCTTTGTTATGGCAAACCGGTGAGCTTGACAACCTCACTGATTCATTGGGGCAAAGTCTTGAGTTTGTGTTGTGTAGGTCTCCGTGTTGCTACCAACACCTGTGTGACGTTTCCTTCCTCCTACTGGTTCGATAACCTTGGTTTCTTACTGAGGGAAACTTGCTGCTATGCTGCTTCATACCTTGCTCTTGGGGTTTCCAACGAAGCGTCCCACAACAAGTGGTGGGCGCCATCAAGCTATTTTCTGGCGCTGTTGCCGGGGAGGCTAAGGACATGTTCACTAGGGGAGTCCTTCACTTTCTTTCTCTTTACTTTGTTTTTAGTTTTCTTTGTTCCTTTTGCTTGGTTTTGTTTGCCTCTTTCAAAAAAACCCCCAAAAATTAGTCTAGTTTGGTTTGCTTGCTTTATTAAAAAACACAAAAAAATTAGTTCCTGCTCTAGTTGCCACCTTCATCTAGCTCACCATGTTGCTCCCCCATTTCTCTCTGAAAAATCTTGCAATACGTAGTAGCTCCATAATTGGGAAAGATAATATTGAAGAATTATTTAATTATGTTAGCAAGCATGAGGATATTGAGGATAAATCTATAGCTGAACTTGCTCCTAATTATGAGATTGCTGCAGCTTCTTTAGTTCATATGTTGGAGGCTAGTTTTGTTAGCCTTAACCCCTTCATACAATTCTTATTCCTAAAACTAATAGAAGAGAACAATGTTGAAAAAAGGGAATTCATCCTTGAAACTTTATCAAAAGAATTCCATGATGTTACGAGGGAAGCCAAAAAAAGTTTTTGAACGTTTCAATATGCTAGGTTCAACTGTAGATGTTGTGGGTATTTCTGATAAAACTAAGCCTAGAAAGGAATTCAATATACCCATACCCTTTAAGCTTGTTGGAATGCATGAAGCCTTTGAAAAGAACTTTGATTGGATTGCCCCTGAAAATATTTTTGATGAAGGTAGTAGACCAAAGAGAGATGAGAAAGGATCCTCCAAAACCCATTTGGATGAGATACCTTTCATAATTGAAGATTTTGCAAATATGAATGTTAATGCTTCCTCATTTGAAAATACTTGATTCTTCTTCCTTCATGTACCTAACTTAAAGGCGTTAAAGAAAAGTACTTGTTGGGAGATAACCCAAGAGTTTCCTTGAGTCTTGGAAGTTATTACTTCATTAATGACCTCTCCTTATCCTTTTTGTTTGCCTTTTGTGCCAGTAATGACCTCTAATGAGAGGGAAGTAAGATTTGGGGAGTTGTTGTCCTGAAACAGATTTATGTCCTCCACGAAAAAACATCGTGAGGAGTCTCTGTAACTTATATTTAGCTCAACATTTACGAATAAATCCACCAGTATGTTATCTAACTTTTGTTAGTTCAAAACTTTTTGATTTGAGCAACAAAGGATGTTTGAAAAAATCGGTTTCTACCTTCTGGTCTGTTTTGACAGATTTCTGCCATAATTTGCATTTGCTTCTTATTGATTCCTTTTTGAGTTCTCTTCAGGTAAATTGAGTTTATTTGAAGGAGTTACTATAGTAGCTTGTGTTTTTAGTGAAAAGCCTTGCTGTTATAAAGCTTTGCCAGTGGTCTAATATCTTTTGAATACACTAATGTTTCTAATGAAGATTGTGTGAAGTTTTGTATGAAGGAAAAATTTCAGGTGTAGAGAGAGAATGATGCAATGAGATGAAGAATGGACAAAAGCTCAAGCTTGGGGATTCCACCATGGTGTCACCCCAAGAAATTTCCAAGAGTTACAAGCTTCAAAGCTTGGGGATGCCCAAGGCATCCCCTTCTTCATCAATAAAAAGCTCAAGTCTGTCTAGACACTTCATTTTTATTGTTTCATGCACAGTTGTGTTGTTCTTGGAGCATCTTAGTTTTCGTTTGCTTTGCTTAGTTTGTTTAGTTTGATTAGTAGTTTGGACCCCCATTCTCGCTGTGTTGTTTTGCAAATAAGTTTGCTTGGTGTTTGGAAAGGAGTAGTAAGTTCTTTCTTGAAGTGCAAGAGGAGTTTGCATTGGCTGTGACTTAGACTTTAGCATGACATGCTAGGTGTTGTTTGGCATTATTCTTAGTGATTATTGCTGTAGTATGTCTTGTTCCAAACAATTGGGATTGCTTAGTGTGCAAGGAAGAAATTATGCGTTGTTTTAGCTTGCAAAAGCATAGTATTGTGGTATTCTCCTTTGATGTTTAGCTTGGGTTGACTTGGCACATGCTTACACCATGTTATGACTATGAAAAGTCACCATTAGACTCTATGATTATTTATTTCTTGACTTGTAGTACCACTCTTTTCTTTGATTAGTTTGCTTTGTTGCATTGCATAATTATGGCCATTATTTCTTTCTTAGTTGGTTGCTCCCAGTCTTTTGCTAGCCTCCACTTGTACGAGTAAGTTGTACTCATGCTTCCAACTCCCAATAAAGCAAGTTATTCCAAAGTGTCCACTATAAATTCCTATGCATGGTGTGTTACACCATTCCAAAGTATATTCTTGTTTTCATCTATCTTCCAATCAAAAACTATTTTATTATGTGAAAACTTAGTGATTAAAGCCCTCACGAACTTGATGGCACACTTTATTCTTTGCCCCTAATAAACTTGAACCAATTGTGACAACTTTGTTGTATATGCTTACACTTATAAGTTGGAATTAGCAGAACCGTGCAGTCACGGGGAACGTTTTCAACATTGCACTTGTACCTTGTTGTACTCAGTTGATATCATGTTGTTTTGTCTATGGATGTCACTTATGTGAAATAAAGAGGGAACTTGTAAGTCCAGGGAGTTTGTATCCTGTGTTAGAGAAACGGCTGGGCCGCTAGCCTAAGCCATGCCTAATCATGGTAGAAACTTGCAGCGTCACCATAGTGACATCTATGAAGCATTCTTCTTATAAAAAAAGAGACACATTGGGAAAAGAGGAAAGAGAGAAAAAAGCACCATATTCCCATGGTACATAAGAAGAATTGCTGATATGCTCATTGTCTGCTTGCCTTGTCATTTTGGTTATGGGAAATCGCCTGTACCATGTGCAAGGGGTACCCCGTTGGCGGTTCTCAATGATATGAAAATACTTACAGTGACAAGAACTTACCTGGACCAAAAGTTGAGTATGCATGAGGTGTGGCCCTCGTATTCAAGGGGCATGAGATTGCTAGCTTATACTTTGTCAGGCATATACTCCAACTTTGCCACTTTAACCTTGACCACTTCAAGATGCTTATGATAGGGGCAATGAGGGCTGAAAGCTAACAAGTACCATATATTTGGAAGCTCTTTCTGAAACTTGTAATCCCTGCTTCCTTTACAAAAAGGCCTTTCTTCCACCATTATTGAGTCTCCACATTCTGCCTTTAGGCACCATTAAGAGAGCATAGTTGTCATTCTGTGTGCAGTGTTCCAAAGCTTATTAATTGATGCATATTGTGTTATTACTTGTTCTTGTGCTATTTGTTTCTAGTCACACTTGTCAACTTTGCTGGTGTCCTATGCATTATATTTCTACTCTATGAGGGACAAGCAGATTGCCAATATGCTATGTTTTCTACATGTGAAACAAACAAACGTTTTTCAATGCATATTATTCATGTTCTTTGTTTATAGCTTGCCATGTTGCATGCATAATTACTATGTCCTATTGTTAGAACTCCATCTTTCATGCACATGTTTAGAGTTCTTTGATCCTAGCTTTCAATGTTTGCAAATGGTTGGATCTTTATTATGAGGGTGCATGTCACCTAAAATATTATTCTGTTTATCACTTACCTACTCGAGGACGAGCAGGAGTTAAGCTTGGGGATGCTGATACGTTGGAAACGTATCTATAATTTTTGATTCTCCATGCTTGTTTAGTATATACTTTGCTTTACATGTCCACACTTTGAGGTGCTTTTGGGTACTAACCTATTAACAAGTTGCAACAGTGCTGGATGCCTGTTTTCTGTTGTTTTTGGTTTCAGAAAAGTTAGTAAAGAAATATTCTTGGAATTGGATGGGACGAAGGACAAAGTCAATTACTTTTTGTGGGGAACAAGAAGTCCAGAGGAGAGCCGAAGGGGCCGGCCAGAGGGGCCACCCCCCCCTAGGCGCGGCCACAGGTGGGCCCACACCTGGTTAGGGTATGGTGGCCCTGGCTACCTCCCGGTCTCGCCCCTTTGCCTATAAGAAGCCCCCGATGCAGAAACCCTAGAGGCCTTCTCTCCGGTATGATGCGTGAGTAGTTCCACCTTGGACTATGGGTCCATGTAGTAGCTAGATGGTTGTATCTCCTCCTTTGTGCTTTCATGTATAGATCTTGTGAGCTCCGTTCATGATCAAGATCTAACCTATTTGTAATCATGCATGTTGTGTTTGCGGGGATCCGATGGATATTGAGATTATTATGTTGGTTTGATTAATGATTTTGTCTTTATGATTCTATAATGTGTGTGTTGTTTGTGATCTCCGTTGCTAGTGGTTATCTTGGCCAAGTAGTTGCTAGTGACTCCAAGAGGGAGTATTTGTGCTCGATAGTGGGTTCATGCCTCTAGTTTCCAAGGGAAGTGACAATAATCTCTTCGGTTGTAGATGTGTTGTTGCTACTAGGGAGAAAACAATAGTCTCTTGTTCATGGAACATGTGGACTGTTTACCTTACACACTTTGCTTAAAGCAGTTGTCTGTTGCTTGCAACTTAATACTGGAGGGGGTTCGGATGATAACCTGAAGGTGGACTTCTAGTCATAGATGCAGTTGGATGGCGGTCTATGTATATTGTTATATTGCCCAATCAACATCATAGGATCTTTCTGGCTAGTAATTGCATTGTTATGCCTTGCTCAGTTCCTGTCAATTGCCTCGTTGTAATTTGTTTACCGTTCATGCCATGTTGTTTATCTAAGGAGAGCACCTCTAGTGAACTATGGACCCCGGTCCAATCTTTACCATTGATACATATTCCACTGTTACCTGTTTACTTGCTGCAAATCATTACCTTCCACACCATACATTTAATCTTTTGTTACAGCAAACCAGTGAGCTTCACAACCTCACTGATTCGTTGGGGGCAAAGTCTTCATTTTGTGTTGTGCAGGTCTCCACGTTGCTACCAACACCTGTGTGACATTTCCTTCCTCCTACTGGTTCGATAACCTCGGTTTCTTACTGAGGGAAACTTGCTGATGTGCTGCTTCATACCTTGCTCTTGGGGTTTCCAACGAAGCGTCCCACGACAAGTGGTGGGCGCCATCACCCTCCGTCTCTCCCCCGAAGGAGATCGACCTCGGGATCCTGCTACAACCAGAGCCTGCCCTGGTCGCCATGATCGCTGAACCCAACGACTGCACCACGCCATACATCGCCTACCTCGAAGGTGGAACCCTCCTAGCAGACGAGACGGAGGCACGCATGATCGTGCGCCGTTGCAAATCCTTCATCATTATCAACGGCGAGCTCCACAACCGCAGCATAACAGGCGTGTTCCAATGCTGCATGCAACCAAGGGAGGGACGTGAGATCCTCCAAGACATCCACGCCAGCGACTACGGCCACCAAGACAGCGACAGGTCCATGGTCGCTAAGGCCATGCGACATGGCTTCTACTAGATCACCGCGCACTCCGACATGGTCGACATCGTCCAGCGCTGCGTCGGGTGCCAGAAGTATGCCAACCAGATGCACGTACCCAGCTCGGCGCTCAAGACCATCCACATCACCTGGCCATTCGCCGTATGGGGCATGGACATGGTGGTCCCCTTCAAGAAGGCCCTCTCCGGCTACACCCAACTCCTAGTCGTAGTCGAAAAATTCACCAAATGGGTGGAGGCCAAGCCAGTCCGCAAGTGTGACGGGAAGTCCGCAGCCAAATTCCTACGCGAGCTCATCTACCGCTACGGATTCCCGCATAGCATCATCATGGACAAAGGCACCAATTTCACCAAGGGCACCATGGCCGAATACTGCGAGGAGAACAACATACGGCTCAACCTCCCTTCAATCGCCCACCCAGAGTCCAACGGCCAGGTGGAATGCGCAAACTAGAGCATCCTCCACGGCCTCAAACCGCGACTGAAAGTTCCCCTTGAGTGAACTCCGGGATGCCGGGTCGAAGAGCTCCCCTCCATCATCTGGGGAATCCGCACCTCCATCAATCGATCGACTGGGTTCACGCCCTTCTTCATGGTGTACGGGACCAAAGCCGTCATGCCAACTGAGATCAAGCACAACTTGCCTCGTGTCGTCAACTACGCGGATGCCGATAACAAGCTTGCACGCCAAAACGGGTCGACCAACTCGACGAAGCCCGCGACCTGGCTCTCTCCCACACCGCCATCTACCAACAGGGACTCCGCTGCTACCACAGCCGTCGAGTCTGGACTCGCACCTTCCAGGAAGGCGACCTGGTTCTGTGACTCATCCAGGACAAGAAGGGAATGCACAAGCTCTCCCCCAATGGGAGGGACCATTCGCCATTGGGCGATTCCTAGGCAATGACGCCTACTACCTCATCGACGTCCGAGGTGACGGACAACTCGACGTCAAGCGGCCGTGGAATATAAACCTCCTAAGGAAGTTTTACTCCTAGAATTCCGACCTGTATTCCCGCCGCCATGCAATAAAAATTATTTGACTTTCACAAATTGCGTCTACTCTCCAAACCTTGTGCCAATCACACTCGTAAATACAGCATTACGCTAATCAGGAAGTAAACCATTGTATGCGCGACCGGCACGGCTAAGTAGTGTGACGCAAGGGCATCAACAAAACTCGGGCCTTGCGTCATCCACGAAAAACGCTAACGCGGAGCCCCCATCGGAGTCACCCTGCTTGACTGGCCCGCTAGGCCAAGACAACCGCACTCGCTTCTCATAGCGACTTGGTCCTCCGCATCCTCGCCGCAGCGACTCGAACGGTTAAGTACCATGCTCAGGGACTCGCCTAAACCCGCGCGGCTCGAGAACACGCCAATTATGAGAGCGCGCCCGGGACTCTCCACACAACTAGCTCCTCGAGTCAGGTGGAGTGACGCGCCAAGTACAACGCGCTCTGTCCTCGCCTACCTTGGGCATGCGACTAGAACGGCTAAGTACCACGCTCGGGGACTTGTCCAACCGACTCCGTTCACGTCCGGTAAAACGGCTAAGTACAGAGCACCCCTTGGGGTCGCCAATCGACTGGCTTCCCAAGCCACGACGAGTCGACCTCAACTAACTAACAGTATACAAACAAACATACACAGATAAACACAAGGTAAACCCCATCAAAGGGCAAACGCGCTCGGGGACTCGCACAACAAAACAATTCAAACTCAAATCAAACTAACTTAGCATACTTCCATTCCTTATGGTAACAAAGTATTGTTCGCTTACAAGGACAGAGTTACACTTATTTTCTGCTAACACAAACGCCAATCGGCAAGCTATCTACTCTGCAGGATTTGAAGACGACGTGCCGCTGCCACCACGAACGCGGATGAAGGGCACCCACGGATTCGAAGGGTACGTCATCAAGCTGCCCGCCATCACCGACCGGAACGGCTTCTCCGTCTTGAAGTCATGGTACATCGGTTCAGCATCATTCGGAGCCACAATCGTCTCCTGGTACGGCAGGAGGTCTGCCATCGCCAGCACCCTCTTGGAGTACACAGTCGCCTTCGCAGTCAACTTCAAGACGTCGACGATCTCCATTGAGCAGGTCGCCGATGGGTACCCGCTGGTAAAGTCGCCGAGGTCGAAGTCGTCGCGGAAGTGTGCAAGCTCAAGGCTAAGCACAGTCATGGACCCACGGCGAAAGGCCGGCCGCAACATGTACTCGACCACCGCCGGCGCCCTCTCCAGATAGCACCACACCTCTGTGAGCTCACTGGGAATCACTTCCGTGGGCGAGATCTCCTGGAGGTATGCGTGAATGCAGGTTGCCGAGAGGGCGGCAGAATCCCCCAGCATGGTGACGCACTGCTTAGCGTCATACTTCCGCGCCTGGGGCTCGTCGTCGAGTATCTTCCCTGCAATCAACAATAACCCAGTGTTAGAAGGACACACAATTCCGGGATCACCCACTTGGGTACTCGTCGGCATACGCGACTCGCATGCTCGGGGACTCGCTGACACAACAACTAGAAACTTAAGAAACTCACCAGTGAGTGGACGACAGCAACCGGTGATGAAATCTTGAAGGCTTGACAAATCATTCTGCAGCCCCGTGACAAGAGCGCGTCGAAAACCTTTCGCTCGTCCGCTGCTATAGCGACAACAGCCTTGGCCCTCTCCTCCGACGAGCTTGCTTCCGCCTTGGCGGCCTTGAGCTCCTTCTCTATCTCGGCAACCTGCTTTTCTGCGGCGGTCAACGACGATTGGGCAACCTCCAACTCGCTGGCCGGGACAAAACCCTCGCGATCCTTCGCAACCGCAGTAGAATGCTCCTCTGCAGCAAAATAGGGGAGATACACCAATCAAGCACAAGCAATCAACAAATAAGGTAACTCGAACACCTACCTGCGGTCGCCTGCAACTGCTGGTTCACCTCCTGTATGGATCGGAGGTTGCGTTCGAGATGTTCCTTCGGCCAGTCACTCCACTGATTCATGCTGGAGGCCCTGCATCGATGACAAGATGTGAAATTCAGAGACTAGCCACTCGGGGACTAGACAACAAAAAACAATAAGAATCTACCCATTGAAATTCAGCGAGCAGATCCTCGGGAACTGGACATACCTGGATAGCTGCACCCAGCATCTTGTGCAGCTCGACTGTGTCCACTGATGACAGCATGAAGAGCGTGTGTCCACGATGCTGCTTGATGTCCGAGCAATATCTCGGGCGCTTCAGGCGACCATGCCGCAGCACTCGCAGCGGAGGCCTTCGCCATGAAGCGAGGGAAATTCGCCACCGCTGCCCCCGAGGCACTCGCCGTGGGTTCTGACGCCCCGACTAGAGCCGTTGGTTCAACCTGCTATGACCATGCGTCCACGTTCGCCCTCGCAGCCGTCTCTGCTCCAGTCAGAGCTTCGCTCCGCGCATCGGTGAGATCGTCCAAAATGACGATGGTGTCGTTGCCCCTCTTCTTTTTCGTACCTTCAGCGGGTGATTCTGTCGTCTCCCTTCCTCCTCTTCAAAGGATCAGCCTCCTCCCCTGAGGTGGCTACTGGTACCTTGGCCACTGAAGGGTGACCAATCTTCTTCACACCAGTCTTGTAAAAGAAGTGATCAGCGAATCAAGCGACATCTACGAATTACTACTCTAAGTCGACACGGCAAACACTCACCTGGCAACTGGGATATAACGTAGGCCGGTGCGGATGTGCGTCGTCTTCTTCAATTCTGGGCCCAGCTTGCGGCTGATGCCCGTCTCGAACAGGGAAGGAGTCCATGACACTGAAGCCTTCTTCTATGACGAGGCCGCGGCAGCAGGAAGGTCCGCTTCGGTCGACGCGGTTGCCTCCCTTGACGGAGAGGCCTCTGCGACTGAAGCGGCCCCGAGGCCCGTGACTGCCGATAAAGGGGGAATCAACGCCAGAGGCATCTCGTCCTTCACCATGGTCGAACCCGCTGCTCCGTGCGCCTTTGTTGACGCCTCAGTCCCTATGTCGCGCTTGTCGCCTCAGAGCTAGTCGACGACCGGGGCGGAGACACTGCTTTGGGCGCCTTCCTCTTCTTCGGTGATTTATTTTTTGACGGCGTGGCCACGCGCTGCGAACTGTGTTCTTGGGCGTCGCCCTCGCCCCCCGTCATGACCCTCGAGGCTTTTGCTGGCCTCGAGCTCATGTTGCCGCTGCCCGCGAGTTTTCCGAGCTGTGGGTGCGACGACCTCCACTACTTCATCATCATCATCATTGTCGTCATCATTGTCGAAGGACTCGCTATCGTCTCCCTCGGCCTTCCGAACTCTCGTCGTTGGGGGGAGGGAGCCAGCGCTCCACAACTTGGAATAGCTGAAATAATGACAAATGTTAGCAAACTGCGACTGTGAAAATAAACGAGGTGAAACAAATTTACCATTGGCGCCTTGCGCTTCGCGGTGTATGGGGTGATCCCGGCCTTCAGATCGCTATACTCCACGTCGGTGATCTTCTTCAACACGGAGGAATAGTCATCGGCCTTCTAATCGATGGTGCAGGCCTTGGTCCCATCTTCCCTACCGGTGTACTCATACATCCAATGGGAGCGGCTGGCCAGCGGCAGAAGTCGCTGCCCGAGCCAACAATTGTATAGATTGATGGTCTCGAGCCCGTCTTGGCGGTGTATGCTGGGAGTGGCACCTCGCCGTCCAGCATCAACTCGCTGACGTAGAACCAATGCTTCTTCCACTCAATGGCCGCCTTCTTCGACAACATGAGGTCAAGGAAGGAGAACTTGGTCTTTAGCTGGAAAGTGAGGCCGCCCGCTGCCAGCATTGGGTCGCCTACCCCTTCGCGACTAATCCGCCCATGGAATAGCTCCTGCCACAGGGGGAAGTATGGGCAGCAACCCAAGTAGCATTCGCAGAACACCACAGAAATGGTGATCTGCTAGATGCTGTGTGGCCCTAGATCTGAGGGTTGGCTGCCGTAGTAGGCGCAGAATCGACGAAAGGAGAGCGAGGTGGGGAATCTGAGCCCCCTCTCGAGGTGGTTGGTGAAGCAAATGAATTCACCGGCATGCGGATCTGGTTCCACCTCTCCGGCTGAGGGGAGTTGCCATCTGCCGGAGCAGAGAATCCTTGCATCCTTGAAGGATTTCAGCGTCGCCCTGGTGCACTTGGACTTCCCCCACAGCTCCTTCTGAGGCGCCATCAGATTGATAAATTGGGACCACTGGATTGCTTTGGAGGTTCAGGATTGAGGATAAATGGGAGACTAAAGGGCGCGTGGAATCGGAGGAAATGTGAGGAGTACTCGCGAATCACCAGTCACTCTCCTTATATAGCGGTTGCCTCCGCCAAATTCGGAGGATCCGTTACCATGCGGTGATTACGCCGATATTACCGTTAGATTACCTAACGGCTAGTTTGACCAGAAATGATGGTCCAACTTCATCTACTCGACTCGCCGACCCATTCACCAAAGCTGCAATTCGACTACCTGCCAAATTGGTGATTCGATTGGTCACCGATATTGCGTTGAAGATACATGCTAAGGATTCTTTCTTTCGTTGAAGGAGTCCACCGCCAATTCGACTGGGCGTCCAAATTGGACCCAAATACTCCAACTGCCAAAGAACACCTGCAACAAATCAACGACGGCCTCGAGGACTACTGATGGGGATATGCCGAGTGGGGTATACCCAGCAGGACGTTCCCTACTGGATCATACTTTCAGCGAGTGGGCATGCAGGACGACGATTGGACCGTGACCCAAGAGGGAGCCATTCGACTGGAAGCTGAAGGCCTGGAAGCGTAGCTAGGCCCAGTCGGATTAGTCCAAAGCCCTCCAAGACCTTATCTAACTCGTTTGTAGATCTGTAAACCCTAGCGAGGTGACCCTATATAAACCTCCCTAGGGCACGCATAGCACTTACGTTCCATCATACACCCCATCGACTCATTGCCTAGCCGTCGAGCTTTCCCTTTGTAATCTCCCAGCAATATAATTTAGTAGGAGTAGGTCTTTACCCTTCGAGGGGGAGAAACTAGGTAAACCCCTGTGTCTTTGCCCTCCTCTCGCACCGCAGATGGCTGGCCTCCCTTGCCCCTCGTTCTACTACACGCTGCCACTAGAAGCATCTGCCGTGGCCATTCCCACGACACATCATGTTTCTTATTTTACTTGTAGGCAACTCTCATACGGGTATCAAGGGAATGGTCAACTACAATTTTGAACAAGAAGAGGTTCTAGAAAAGATAGACAAGAAATATAAGAACTCTAATAAGTAGAAAATATGATAGTTTTCCTAATACAGGTATTCTATTACTAATACATTTCTAAGGTCACGAACCTATAGTCAACGCAATGCTCTGATACCATTTGAATCCAACGCATTAAAGAATAGGATCATGTGTTTACAGTGCTAGTCCCTTGGATCGATTAGCTAGCACACACAGTTTCGATGAACAAAAGAGTATCAATGCATCACATTATTACAATGATTTATCCATGAATATAAATATTAAAAAAAATCTTAGCTCATAGATATCTCAAATAACATAGTTCAACAAGTAATCAATAAAGAAGGCTCCAATACGCCACAGGAAACACGCTGAGTGAAGATTCACAACCTAAATGATAATCTTACTTGTCCTAAGAATATCCTGCAACATAAAAGGTTGCAGCCACGAATTGTCAATACATTGAATGTATTGTCAAGTGTCACTAAGCAACTATAACATATCCATAATGTACCTGCATATTTCATAAAAAACATACACAATTTTGTCCTACTTTTCCAAATCAAATTGTAAACCTCCAACTCCACTAGATAAATTCCATACTCCCATCTCTGAATCCATAATCCATCTTTACTAATGAACATGTCAGTAAGTTAGGATAAATGCCCTTACCATGCCTCTCATCAACAACTAAACTCTAGTGCACATGTCAGTACTCAAGCTCAATGCTCTACCATGCCACTCTTCAAATAACTCGACTATGCTCATGTAAGTAGTCAGGTTTAACAACCCTACCATGGCACTCAACCAAACAGGCTATGCTCATGTCAGTAGTCAAGCTCAACGTCCCTACCATGGGATTCAACCTTGATACATCGGAAACGTATCTATAATTTTTGATGTTCCATGCTTCTTTAGTATCTACTTTGCTTTGCTTTGTCTACACTTTGAGGTGTTTTTATACACTTTCTGGAACTAACCTATTGACAAGATGCCATAGCCAGTTGCCTGTTTTCTGTTATTTTTGGTTTCGGAAAGCTAAAAAATGAATCCCTGCTTTTTGAGACTTGAAATCCCTGCTTCCCTTTTATGAAGGGCCTTTCTTCCACCATTATATTGAGTCTCTACCTTCTATCCTTAGGCACCAGTTAAGAGACCATAGTTGCCATTCTTAGTTCTATGTGCATTGTCCCAAACTTATTGATGATTGCATATTGTTGATATTGCTTGTTCTTGAACTATTTGTATCTAGTCACTCTTATGAACTTTGAAGGTGTCCTATGCATTTATTTGCTACTCCATGTGGGACAAACTAAAAACCACTATGCTATGTTTTCTATATGTGAAACAAACAAACGTCTTTCAATGCATTGTTATTCATGATCTTTGTTTGTAACCTTTCATGTTGCATGCATAGTTACTTTGTCTTATTGTTAGAACTCCATCTTTCATGCTCATGTTTAGAGTATTTGATCCCAGTTTTCAATGCTTGCAAATGGTTTGATCTTGATTTTGATGGTGCATGTCACCTGAAAAATTATTCTTTATCACTTACCTACTTGAGGGCGAGAAGGAGTTAAGCTTGGGGATGCTTGATACGTCATAAACGTATCTATAATTTTTGATGTTCCATGCTTGTTTAGTATCTACTTTGTGTTGCTTTGTCTACACTTTGAGGTGTTTTTATATGTTTTCTGGTACTAACCTATTAACAACATGCCACAGTGCCAGTTGCCTGTTTTCTTCTTTTTTTGTTCCAGAAAATCTATTAACAAGAAAATATTGAAAATTCTTTAATCATGTTAGCAAACATGAGGATATTGAGGATAGATCTATAGAAGAACTTGCTCCAATATGAAATTGCTACAGCTTCTTTAGTTCATATGTTGGAGGCTAGGTTTGTTATCCTTAACCCCATGATGCAAATTTTGTTCCTTAAACTAAAAGAAAAAAGGGTGCTAAAAAAGAGATTTCATCTTTGAAACTTTACAAAAAGAGTTCAATGATGTTGCTAAAGAATCCAAAATAGTCTTTGAGAGTTTTAATATGCTAGGCTCATGTGTAGATGTTGTGGGTACTTTAGATAAAACCAAACCTAGAGAGGAAATTAAGATACCCATACCCTTTAAGCTTGTTGGAATGCATGAAGCCTTTGAAAAGAAATTTGATTGGATTGTTCCTGAAAATCCTTTTGATGAAAGTAGTAAACCAAGGAGAGACGAGAAGGGATCCTCCAAAACTCATTTGGATGAGATACCCTTCATAGTTGAAGAGTGTCATGGGAATGGTCATGGCAGATGCTGCAATCGGCAGCGAGTGGTAGAACGAGGGGCAAGGGCGGCCAGCCATCTGCGATGCGAGATGAGGGCGGATACACAGGGTTTTACCCAGGTTCGGGCCCCCGGAGGGTAAAGACCTACTCCTGCTAGATTGTATTATGATGGTGGTACAATGGGCGAGCTCGGCGGCTAGGCGGCGAGTCGCTTGGGTGTATGATGGAACGTATCTCTACACGCCCTGTAGGGAGGTTTATATAGACTTACCTCCCCCTAGGGTTTACATATCCCAACCGAATCAGTTAAGGCTTCGGTACTTGATCAACCTAATCCGACTGGGCCTATCTACTCGCCTGGGCCTTTAGCTTCCAGTCGCTTGGATCCACACTGGGCCTTGATCCAGTCGCCGTCTTGCAGGCCCACTCGCCAGTTCCTAGGCCAGTCGAAAACGTCCTGCTGGGTATACCCCGGTAGGCATATCCCCATCAGTAGTCCCCGAGGCCGTCATCGATTGGGCGCAGGTGGTTGCTGGCAGTCGGAGTATTCGGCTCTCAACGCGGGCATCCAGTCGAATCGGCGGCGGGCTCCTAATAAAGGAGGAAACTAGTCATTCTGGTCGCAGCTTTGGCGATCGGGTCGGCGAAATATTTAGTCACTGTTTGTAGTGATCGGGTCAGCGAGCCGAGCGGCTGAAGTTGGACCATCAAAAACGCAGTCAAACTAGCCGTTGGGGTAATCCAACGGTAACTTTCGGCGTAATCACCGCGTAGTAATGGCTCCCTGATTTGGCAGGTATCAACCGCTATATAAAGGGGATGATAGGCGATCACAAAACCACCCCTTCGCCATTTCCTCCGATTGTGCGCATCTCCGTTCTCCTCCGCATCGCGATCCAGCCGATCCCAGATCCTTCGACCTCCTCAAACCTTCTCGCAAATGGCCCCCTCCACCGAACCATGGGGCAGGTCCAAGTGCACGAGGGCGCTCCTGGCGTCCTTCGAAGAAACCGGGATCCTACGCGCCGGTAGGTGGCGCATCCCCGCGGCCGGAGAGGTGACTCCAGACCTGCGCGAGGGAGAGTTCGTCTGCTTCACCAGCCACCTGGAACAGGGGTTGGGATTCCCTACATCTCTTTTCTTCCGGCGCTTCTGCGCCTTCTACGGGATCCAGCCGTCGGACCTGGGCCCGCACAGCATCGAGAAGCTCGCCATCTTCGTGGCATTCTGCGAATGCTACCTGGGCTGCAGGCCCTACTTCCCTCTGTGGCAAGACCTGTTCCACGGAAGGTTCAGTCGCGAGGAAGCTGGCGGCCCAATGCTTGCCGCGGGCGGCGTGACGTTTCAACTGAAGTCGAAGGCTTCATTCTTCGACCTGATGCTGCCCGCCAAGGCGGCGGGCAAGTGGAAGAAGTCTTGGTTCTACGTTACCGAGGCGACTCCGGAGGGCGAGGTGGCAATCCCATGATACTCCGCCGACCGGCCCAAACCGCGCCGTCTTCAAGTCAACAAGCTCCCTACCGACCAGCGGATGGTCGTGGACGAAATGCTCCAAACCATCCGCGGTCTGAAGAAGAAGAAGGGTCTCCAGACCATTAACTTATACAACTGCTGGCTCGGGCGGCGGCTTGTTCCCCTGGCCCGACGTGATCACTACATGTACCAGTACACGGGTCGGGAGGAGTCGACGAAGTCTTGCCTCGCCGAGTGGAAGCTCGAGGATTATATTCCAGCGCTGAAGAAGATCACCCAGGAGGTGTACCTGGACGCGAAGGCCGGGGTCGCCCCCTACACCCCGAAGCGTCCAGCCCCGACGGTAAGTCACTTTACATCATTCGCAGTCGCAGTTTATGCAGTCGCGGTCATTCTAATTCCATCTTGTGCTCATTGCAGCTATTTCAAGTGGTGGAAGGGTGGCTTCCGCCCTCAGACGACGAGAACTCGAGCTCGTCCGTCCGGGACGGGGGCGAGTCGCCTCCTGCCAAAGGTGACATCGAGAGCGACGAGTCCGAGGAGGAGGTCACCCCGCTGGTTCGCAAAACCCGCGGGCAACAACAGCGCGAGCTCGAGGCGAGCAGGAGCCTCGAGCGTCATGACAATGAAGACGACGAACTTCCCGAAACCACCTCGTGTCGCCAGGCCACCCCGTCGAAGAAGAAGAAGGAGGTGAAGGCCCCTCCGAAGAAGAAAACGAAGCCAGCGATACCGACATCCCCGCCTCATTCGGCGAGCAGCTCCGACGCCACCAACCTAGCCAAGGACGAAACGCCACCGACGGCAGCCGTGTCGGACATCGCCACCGTCCTGAATGAGGTGCCTCTGGCCTCGATGCCTCCGCCGTTCTCCCCAGTCTCTGTGCTGGGGGCCGCTCCGGTCGCGGCGGCTTCACCTCGGAGGGAGGCTCCTGCCAAAAATGTCTCGGAGGCCCCCGTCGCGGCCTCGACGACAAAGAAGCCGTCCGTGACTTGGGCGCACGATATGCTGGAAATGGGTCTCAGTCACAAACTGGGCCCGGAACTGGAAAAGCCGGCCGGCATCCGCACGGGGCTGCGATTTCTACCAGTCGCCAAGTGAGTTCTATTCACCTGTATTTCTTTTCATTTGTACTCAAGCCACATTACTCATGTGATCAAATTGTAGGACTGGAGCTAAGAAGATAGGCCACCTATTCGTGGCCAAGGTGCCGCCAGTCGTCACCGAGGAGGACCCCTCTCGGAAGAGGAAGGCGGACGAAGTCGTCGCCCCTGCGGACAGTGCCAAGAAGGCCAAGGGGGACGAAGTCGTCACGGTGTCTGACGACACAATGATCGCTCCAAGTGATCCCGTGGCGGAGGTAGCCTTGATGACCAAGGGGGGTGCTCCCTCGCCTGGGGCGGCCGAGCCAGCCTCCTTTGGTGCCGAGCCGGCCTCCAAAGCGGCTACAGCGAGTGGTACCTCGCCCTCGAGCCGCGTGCCTGGGGTCGCCGATACGGAGGTCGAGCAACGTCGCGGGCACACGCCGGCCCTTCTCGCCTCCGTGGATGCGATAAAACTTCATGGCATGCTTGGCGCAGCCATCCAGGTATGTCCAGTCCCCGAGGATCAGGCCGGTGTATTGCAGCGGTCTGATTCTTTTAGTGTCTTGCTTTTATTTTCCTCGTCCAGTCCCCGAGTGCGCGCTCGCTGAATTTCTGCGGGTGGGCACTGAGGATTTCGGTTGCCAGTCCCCGAGTGCGCACTCGCTGAATTTCAGCGGGTGGGCACTTAGGATTTTTGATTGCCAGTCCCCGAGTGCGCACTCGCTGAATTTCAGCGGGTGGGCACTTAGGATTTTTGATTGCCAGTCCCCGAGTGCGCACTCACTGAATTTCAGCGGGTGGGCACTTAGGATTCCGCTATTGTTAAACTTTTGAATTGTGTGCAGGGTTTGCAGCATGAGTCAGAACAACGGCTTGCTGCGAAACGCCGCGCAGAAAAGGAACTGGCCACCGTCCGAGAGGCGAACGAAGGGCTCCGGGCGATCGCTGCAAAGGCGGAGGAGGTCCGCTAGGAACTTGTCCCAGCGAGCGAGTTGGCAGTAGCTCAATCGGTGTTGAGCTCGGCTCAGCGGCGCATCGCCGACCTCGAGCGCGAGCTAAAGGAAGCGAAGGAGGAGGCGAGTTTGGCGGATGGGCGAGCCAAGGCCGCTATCACAGCCGCCGCCGAAGAGCGTAAGGTTTCTGACGCCCTTGTTGCTAGGCTTCAGGATGACTACACATCTCTTCAGAGCTTCATCACGGATCTCGCCCGTCCCTTAATCGGTGAGTGTGCCTGCTTCATCACGGATCTTTGATGTGTTCGCTGACATCTTCTGTCTGCAGGTCGGATCATTGATAGCGCGGAAGAGGCAAATTCGTTCGACGCGCAGCAATGTGTGGCCACGCTTGTCGACTCGGCGACGTTGTCGGCGACATGCATACGGGCTTACCTTCAGGAGATGTCGCCCACGGAAGTAATTCCCAGCGACCTCGTCGAGGGTGTGGCGATGCTTGGAGACGGCGCCGTCGGTCGTCGAGTTCATGACGTGATCGGCATTCCGACGCGGAGCGGCGATGACGCTTAGCCTTGGGCTCGCTCACTTCCTGGAGGACTTCGACCTGGACGACGTGACGAGTGGCTACCCATCGTCGACTGGCTCGGTGGAGATCTCCGAGGTGCTGAAGTTGATGGACCACGCCGCGGTGTACTCCAAGCGCGTCTGGGCGATGGGCGACCTCCTTCCTTATCAGGAGACAGTCTTCGCACCCAACGACCCCGAGCCGCAGCACAGGGACTTCAAGATCGAGCAACCCTTCCGTGCGGCGATGGCGGGTGAGCTGACGATGTACCCATCAAACCCGTATACTCCCTTCATTCGCAATCGCAAGGGTACTGGCGAGTCGTCGTCGAAGCCTGCGGAGTAGAATAGTTTGCCCTGTGGCGTTAGTAGCAGTTCCGCCGTTGGGCATACTTTGTATTTTGTGATGATTGCAACATGCTATTAATGAGATATCGTGTTGTTTTGTGAATTGTCGTGTGTTTTTTGATTGAGGGTTGAACGAGTCCCTGAGCGCGTCCGCCCTTTTTATGGGGTTTACCTCGTTTGTTATGTGTTTGCGGTTTTTGAATGTTTTGTTATTGTGGTCGACTCGCCCGGACTTGGAGAGCCAGTCGCAAGGCGACTCCCATGAGCGCTGTGTACTTTACCGTTTTCCCTTGCGCGAACGAGGTCGGTTGGCCGAGTCCCCGAGCGTGGTACTTGGTTGTTCTAGGCGCGACTCGTGGGTGGGTGAGGACTTGGCGCGCTGGTTTGAGCGCATCACTCCTGCCTGGCCCGTTGGGTCAGTCGCATGGCGAGTCCTGGGCATGCTCTCATACTTGGCGTTTTCCCTAGACGCTCGCGCTGAACTGGTCGCTAGTCCCCGAGCGTGGTACTTGGCCGTTCTAGTCGCTATGTCGAGGATGCGGAGGATCATGGTCGCTGTGAGAAGCGAAGACAGTCGTCTTGGCTCGTTGAGCCAGTCGAGCAAGGCGACTCCAATGGGGCTCCGGGTAGGCGTTTTTCATGGACGTTACAAGACCTGGGGTACCCCAGTGCCCTTGTAGCGCACTACTTGGCCGTGCCGGTCGCTGTACCAGAGGTTGACTTCTGCAATTAGCTTGACACTGTTATTACGAGTGCGAGTGGCACAAGACACGGAGAGTAGGCGCAATTTGCGGTAACCAATTCTTTTTATTTCATAGCGACTAGAGGGTACATATGTGGGGTTCTAGGAGTAGAACTTCCGTAAGAGGTTTACATTCCACAGTCGCTTGATGTCGAGTTTTCTGTCCCCGCGGATGTTGATGAGGTAGTAGGCGTCGTTGCCGAGTACTCACCCGATGGCGAATGGTCCCTCCCACGGAGGGGAAAGCTTGTGCATGCCCTTTTTGTCCTGGATGAGGCGCAGCACCAGGTCGCCTTCTTGGAAGGTGCGAGTTTTCACCCGCCGGCTGTGATAGCGGTGGAGTCCTTGCTGGTAGATGGTGGTGCGTGATCAGGCGAGGTCACGTGCCTCGTCGAGTTGATCGACTCCATCCTGACGGGCGAGTTCGTTCGCAGCCTCCGTGTATGGACGACCCGTGGCGAGTCGTGCTCCAGGTCGGTGGGCATGACTGCCTCGACGCCGTACACCATGAAGAAGGGGGTGAACCCTGTCGACCTGTTGATCGAGGTGCGGATGCCCCAGATGACGGAGGGTAGCTCCTCGACCCAGCACCCAGCGGTGCGCTCGAGTGGTACTTGGAGCCGCGGCTTCAGGCCGTGGAGGATGCTCTAGTTGGCTCGTTCAGCCTGGCCGTTGGATTCCGGGTGGGCGACTGACGCGAGATCGAGCCGAATGTGGTGTTCCTCGCAGAACTCGGCCATGGATCCTTTGGCGAAGTTGGTGTCGTTGTCCATGATGATGCTGTTTGGGAACCCGTAGCGATATATGAGCTCACGTAGGAATTTAGTGGCGGTCTTCCCGTCGCATTTCTGGACTGGTTTGGCCTCCACCCACTTTGTGAATTTGTCGACCGCGACTAGGAGGTGGGTGTAGCCAGACGGAGCCTTTTTGAAGGGGCCTACCATGTCCATACCCCACACGGCGAATGGCCAAGTGATGGGGATTGTCTTGAGCGCTGAGCTCGGCACGTGCGTCTGGTTGGCGTACTTCTAGCACCCGGCACACCGCTGGACAATGTCGACGGCATCGGCGTGTGCGGTGGGCCAACAGAAGCCATGCCGCATAGCCTTGGCGACCAGAGAGCGGGCGCCGGCGTGGTGGCCGCAGTCGCCGGAGTGGATGTCGTGGAGGATCTTGCGTCCTTCGGCGGGTTGGACGCAGCGTTGGAACACGCCGGTGACGCTGCGCTTGTGGAGCTCGCCGTCGATGATGGTGAAGGATTTTCATCGGCGTGCGATCATCCGGGCGTCCGTCTCGTCTGCCGGCAAGGTGCCAGCCTCCAGGTAGGCAATGTAGGGCTTGGTCTAGTCGTCTGGCTCGGTGACGAGTGCGACCAGGGCTGCCTCTGGCTGCAGCGGGACTCCGATGTCGATCTCCCTTGGGGAGATACTGATGGCTTGGTGATTGTGTCGAGGAAGACGTCGGCGGGTGGTGCGAGGCGAGCCGACCCAATGCGAGAGAGTGCGTCGGCCTCTTCGTTCTTCCGCCTGTCGATCCACTCGACGGAGTAGCCTACGAAGTGTCCGCCCAGCTTGTCAACTACTTGGTGGTATGCCACCATGGTGGGAGAGACGGCGTCGCAGGTGCCAGCGACTTCCCCAGCGACGAGGTCGGAGTCTCCGTAGCAGCGTAGGCGGTTGATTTTCATCTCCTTGGCAGCTCGCATGCCGTGGAGTAGTGCCTCGTACTCGGCCATGTTGTTGGTGAAGGGGGTGAAGTCGAGGCAGAGGACGTAGTGGAGCTTGTCGCCCTTCGGTGAAGTCAGCACGATCCCTGCTCCTGCGCCGTCCACGTTCTTGGAGCCGTCAAAGTGCAGGCTCCAGTAGTGGAGGTATGGCAGCTTTTCTGGCTGCTGGGCCTCTACCCAGTCGGCGATGAAGTCCGCTAGAGCCAGTGACTTCATCGCTTTTCGTGGCTCATATTTGATGTTGTGTACGCCGACCTCGACGGCCCACTTGGCGACTCGCCCGGTCGCCTCACGGTTGCGGATGATGTCCTGCAACAGTGCTGAGGAGACGACCGTGATTGGGTGCTCCTGGAAGTAGTGCAGCAGGCGCCGCTGTTCTCTAAAGACCGCGTGTACCAGTTTCTGGTACTGCGGGTATCACTTACGCGACTCGGTGAGGACCTCGCTGATGTAGTACACCGGTCACTGTACTGGGCGCTCCTTTCCTTCCTCCGGCCGTTCGACGACCATGACGGCGCTGACGACGCTCTCAGAAGCCGCGACGTAGAACAGCATGGGTTCTTTGTCGGCAGGGGCGGCGAGTAGCGGTGCGGCGAGTAGCACCTTCTTGAGGTCGCGGAGCGCGTCGTCCGCCTCCTTGTCCCACTGGAAGGTGGGGTTCTTGCGCATCAGGCAGTATAGGGGCATCGCCTATTCGCCCAGGCGAGGGATGAAGCGGCTGAGAGCCGCTACTCGCCCGGCCAGCTTCTGGACGTCGTGCAGGCACTCGGGTTTGCCGAGTTGGGCGATCGTGTCAATCTTGGTGGGGTTCGCCTTGATCCCGCGCTTGGAGATGACGTACCCCAGTAGTTGTCCTGCTGGTACACCGAAGGTGCATTTACTTGGGTTAAGCTTTATCTTGTATTTCCGCAAGTTGGCGAATGTTTCTGCCAGGTCGGCGAGTAGGTCAACCTGGGGAGCGGATTTTACAACCACGTCGTCGATGTAGACAAGGATGTTGCAGCCAATTTGGCTCGCGAGGCACTCTTGCATGCACCGCTAGTAGGTCGCCCCGCGTTCTTGAGGCCGAAGGTCATGGCGGTGTAGCAGAAGGCTCCGAAGGGCATGATGAACGCCGACTTCTCCTCGTCCTCGACAGCCATTTTGATCTGGTTGTACCAGAGTAGGCGTCGAGGAAACATAGCGACTCCGAGCCCGTAGTGGATTCGATTATTTGGTCGATCCGCGGGAGGATGAACTTCTCCTTCGGGCAGGCGCTGTTCAAGTTTCTGTAGTCGATACACATCCTCCAGGTCCCGTTCTTCTTCTCGACCAAGACTGGGTTTGCCAGCCACTTGGAGTATTTAATTGGCCGGATAAAGCATGCAGCGAGTAGACGCTGCACCTCCTCAGCGATAGCTCGGCGGCATTCTTCATTGAAGGGCCGCAGCGACTGCTTGACGGGTCACACTTTGGGGTCGGCGTTTAGTTTGTGCTCAGCGAGCTCTCTAGGAACATCAGGCATGTCAGAGGGCTTCCATGCGAAGATGTCCCTGTTCTCACGGAGGAACTCGATGAGCGCGCCTTCCTATGCTGGGCTCATGCCTGTCCCGATCGTCACCGTTTGGCTGGAGTCGCCTGGGACCAGCTCGACGGTGCGGGTGTGCGTCGTTGCCTCGAAAGCTGAGGTGTTTGCGCCCTCCGAGTTGGGCTTCTTGAGTATGGTGGGGTCGTCGTTGTTGACCCCGCTCGCGTACTTGGCGAGATCGTCGGCGTGGTTGGTTTCTGCTGCGATGACGGCGTCGGCGAGTTCGGCTCCTTTGGCCTCGCACTCGGCGGCCATGTCGGGGTCGCCGTTGATGGTGATGACGCCGCACGGCCCGGGGAGCTTCATCGCGTTGTACGCGTAGTGGGGCGCTGCCATGAACTTGGCGAACGCCTGGCGCCCCAGGACACAGTGGTAGGGGCTGTCGAAGGGTACCAGCTCGAAGACGATCCGCTCGGTGCGGAAGTTTGCTGGTGTGCCGAAGGTGACGGGCAGCGTGACCTTGCCGATCGGGTACGCCATCCGACTGGGGACGATGCCGTGGAACGTGGTGCAGGTCGTCTCGACCATCGACTGCGGTAGCCGCAGTCACCTGAAGGTGTCCAGGTACATGATGTTGATGGAGCTGCCGCCGTCCATCAATGTCTTGGGGAGCCAGTAGTCGCCTACCTTAGGCTTGACCACCAGGGCGACGCGGCCTGGGTACTCGATGCGTGGCGAGTGGTCCTGGGGGCTCTAGGTGATGGGCTGCTCCGACCAGTTGAGGAACTAGGGAACGTCCACCTGGGCCACCGCGTTGACGGTGACGGCGCGGGCGATGACCTTCTTCTCGCGCTTCGTGTTGAAGCCTATGAAGGTATGGAGCGAGCCGGCCACATTGCCGAATTTTCCGCCGTTTGGCGGGTTGTTGTCGGGGTCCTCCCGCGCTCGCCGTGCCTTCTCGATCTCCCTGAGGGTGTGGCAGTCGGCGGTCGTGTGTGTAGCGGGCTTCCCTTCCCTGCTGTGAAACACACAAGGTTGGTTAAGGAGGGCCGCGGGGTCGAACCTTGGTTTCGCCTTGTAATTGCCGCTGTCGCGGCGTTGCCCTCCGTCGCGGCGGAAGCTTTTGCGCTCGCGCTGCGCGTGCCCGGCGTTGGCGACGAAGTCGACTCGCCCGTCGCTGTGGCGTTTGCCGGTGAGGCGAGTGTTGCTGTAGCGTAGGTCGGACTGTCGTCCGTTGTCGTTGCCGCTCGTGCGGCGTTGGCCTCCTGACTCGTCATCGGTTTCCTGGTTTGGATCTTCCTGCGCGTACCGTTTGGCGATCTCGAGGAGGTCCGGTATGTTGTCGAGTGTGCGAGAATGTCACTTGAGCTTGGCGACCAAGGGCTCGTAGCGGCACGAGGTCTTGAAGAAATGGATCGCGGTGTCCGGGTGGATGCCGACCGCGTTGTACCATAGTTCTTGCCACCACTGGACCCAGTTGCGTGTCGACTCGCGGGGTCCCTGGACGCATCGCTCCAGGTCCTCGATGGTGGTGGCGCGGGTGTAGGAGCCCTCGAAGTGCCTAACAAAGGCGTCGCGCATCTCCTCCCAGGAGTCGATGCTATCCTGGGGGAGGGTGTTGATCCACTGCCTGCACGTCCCCTCCATCATCAAGGGGAGGTAACGGGCGGCTAGCAGGTCGGTGTGGCCAGCGATCCCCATCGCCATGAGGTATGTATCCAGCCATACGGAGGGGTCGTACGAGGGATCATACTTCTCTATTTCCTTCGGCGCCTTGAAGTTCGCCGGGTATTTTTCGCCTCGGATCATTGGTCCGAAGCACCTGGGCCCGAGTCGACTTAGCGACCCCATCGGCTCGCCATCGCGGCGAGTGGTTAGGGCGTGCCGCAAGTCGTCGGGCTGGCGGGCGCGCCAGCTTTGGTTGTTGATGATGTGGGTGCGGGCGTCGATAGGTTGACCGTTGGCGGCGACGAAGTTGTTCGCTGGCCTGGGGTCGTTGGTGGAGAGTGACGCGTTCGCGGGTCGATGTTGGATCTGTAATGGCTCTGGTGGCGGGCAGTTGAGGGTGTTTGCCGCCAGTGGGCGGCCGCTTGAGGCTGCTCTGCTGCCTGAAGAAAGCGAGTACACCCGACCATGCGAGTCGGCTCCTGCGTTTTGCTGCTCGACCGCCTTTGCGAGCAGGGCCCTGACGTACTGGATCTGTAGGGCGCCGTCACTAGTGGCCGAGATGTTGTCGTCCGGTGCTCGACCTGCCACAAGGTTGTCCATTGGGGTGGACAATAGTGGCAGGCCATTTGCGTCTCTCTCCCGTGAGGAGAGCACTATCCGCGGTTGGTCCCTGGGAGGTGTGCGGTTGGGTGGAGGTGGGGCGCCGTTCGCCGTCGACCCTGGTGGGGGCCGAGCGCTTCCTCCTGGCGGCGCGTTCTCGCAAATCGCACGCTCGGCCACGCGGGCCGGGTCTTTTTCGTCGTCGAAGTTCAGGGCGCGCCCTTGGACGGTGGGGTTCAGGCGCGACCTGATTCGCTGCTGGTGGTAGCGTGACAGCTCCTGCGCCGTCACCTGCTCGAGGCGAAATTTTTCGCGCTCGGCTTGTTCCTTGCGGACTGCCTCTTCCAGCTTCAAGCGGAGTTCCTCGACCTCCGTTGCCGTGGCGTTAGGAGGGATCGGTGTGGAGAATGGTTCCTCCGGCGGATCGGTGCCGGTCGCCATGTAGGTCACGGCGTGGCGACCGGTCCCGTCGTGGAGATCGGCGGAATTTTCCGACCCGGAGTCGATGTCGAAGATCCCAAGGATGGAGGGATCCTTGAAGTCTCCCAAGTTGGAGACCTGGGTGATGGAGACCTGGGTGATGGAGCCCGCGGGCGAAGCCGCGGTGATGGATCCGGCTAGTGACGCCGGGGTCGCCGAGTCGGCGTCGTCGTTGAGGGCCGCGTCTTCCACGGTCGTGGAGTTGTCGGCCACGTTGCTATGGGCCGAGTTGTACTCGGAGGCAAGGCGATGGATCGTGCGTACCTGGCTCTCGGAGAGCCGGTCGCGTGGCGGTCACTCGCGGATGCGAGCCGAGTCCTCCGAGGCAATGACGTCAGTGAGGTAGATGAAGAGGTTGATCGTGCCGACTGCCAGGAGCACGCTGTGCGTGACGGGTCGCGCCGCCGGGACGTAGCTGCTCCGCAAGATCTGAAGTATCTCGCCGATCGCTATCATGCGGCCGGTGGCGACCGTCTCGTTGATGGGCAGATTGGATCTCACCGCAGAACACCGGCCAGACCGGCCAGGCCCCACGGTGGGCGCCACTGTCATGGGAATGGTGACGGCATATGCTACAATCGGAAGCGAGTAGTAGAACGAGGGGCAAGGGCGGCCAGCCATCTGCGGTGCGAGATGAGGGCGGAGACACAGGATTTTACCCAAGTTCGGCCCCCCGGAGGGTAAAGACCTACTCCTGCTAGATTGTATTATGATGGTGGTACAATGGGCGAGCTCGGCGGCTAGGCGGCGAGTCGCTTGGGTGTATGATGGAACGTATCTCTACACGCCCTGTAGGGAGGTTTATATAGACTTACCTCCCCCTAGGGTTTACATATCCCAACCGAATCAGTTAAGGCTTCGGTACTTGATCAACCTAACCCGACTGGGCCTATCTACTCGCCTGGGCCTTCAGCTTCCAGTCGCTTGGATCCACACCGGGCCTTGATCCAGTCGCCGTCTTGCAGGCCCACTCGCCTGTTCCTGGGCCAGTCTGAAACGTCCTGCTGGGTATACCCTGGTAGGCATATCCCCATCAAAGATTTTGCAAGTATTGATGTTAATGCGTCTTCATTTGGAAATACTTGATTTCTTGCTTCTTGTGCCTAACTTAAAGGCGTTAAATAAAAGTACTTATTGGGAGATAACCAAGAGTTTTATTGAGTCTTGGAAGTTATTACTTCAGTAATGACCTCTCCTTATCCTTTTTGTTTGCCTTTTGTGCCAAGAATGACCTCTAATGAGAGGGAAGTAAGATTTGATGCGTTTCTGTCTCGAAACATATTTTTGTTCTCCACCATAAAAATTCATGAGGAATCTCTGTAAGTCTGATTGAGATGAAAATTTACGAATAAATCCCCTAGTATGTTATATAACTTTCGTTAGTTCAACACGTTTTTATTTGAGCAACGTAAGATCTTCGAATAAATTGGTTTCTACCTGTTGGTCTGTTTTGACAGATTTCTGCCATTATTTGCATTTGCTTCTTATTGATTCCTTTTTGGGTTCTTTTTGGGAAATTGAGATTTTTGAGGGAATTGATACAGTAGATTGTGTTTTTAGTGAAAAGTTTTGCTGTTCTAAAGCTAAACCTAAAGGTCTATTATCTTTTGAATACACTAATGTTGCTAATGAAGATTGTGTGAATTTTTGTATGAAGGAAAAATTTCAGGTGTAGAGAGAGAATGTTGTAATGAGATGAAGAATGGACAAAAGCTCAAGCTTGGGGATGACACCCTCGTGTCACCCCAAGAAATATCCAAGAGGTACAAGCGTCAAATCTTGGGGATGCCCAAGGCATCCCCTTCTTCATCAATAAAAAGCTTAGGTCTTTCTGGACACTTTGTTTTTATTGTTTCATGCACTGTTGTGTTGTTCTTGGAGCGTTTAGTTTTTGTTTGCTTTGATTAGTTTGCTTGGTTTTCTTGAATAAAGTAGTTTGGACCCCCTCTCTCGCTGTGTTGTTTCAAATAAGTTGATTGGTATTGGAAAGGAGTAGAAAGTTCTTGCTTGAATAGTGCAAGAGGTGCTTGCTTTGACTGTGACTTAGACTTTAGCATGTCATGCTAGGTGTTGTTTTGACCTTATGCTTAGTGATTATTGCTGTAGCATGACTTGTTCAAAACAATTGGGATTGCTTAGTGTGCCTTGAAAAAATCATGCGTTGTTTTAGCATGCAAAAGCATAGTATTGTGGTATTCTCCTTTGATGCTTTGTTTGGGTTGACTTGGCACATACTCACACCATGTTATGACTGTAACCAAGTCACCATAGCCTCTATGATCATTTAGTCATTGACTTGTAGTACCACTTTATGCTTTGATTAGTAATCTTTTGTCGCTCTGCATGATTATGGCCATTATTGCTCTCTTAGTTGGTCGCTCCCAGTCTTTTGCTAGCCTCCACTTGTATCAGTAATCTCTACTCATGCTTTGAACTCCCAAGAAACCAAGTTATTCGAAAGTGTCCACTATAAATTCCTATGCATGGTGTGTTACACCATTCCAAGTATATTCTTGTTTTCAGCTATCTTCCAATTAAAAAGTATTTTGGTATGTGAAATCTTAGTGATTCAAGCTCTGACGAACTTGATGGCACACTTTCTATTTCTTGCCCCAAATAAACTTGAACCATTGTGTCGTCTATGTTGTATATGCTTACACTTATATGTTGGAATTAGGAGAACCGTGTTGTCACGAGAACGCTTTCAACATTGCACCTGTACTTTGTACACAGTTGATATCATGCTCTTTTGTCTATGGATGTCGTCGGTGTGAAATAAAAGGGGCGCTTGTAAGTCCATGGAGTTATGTATTTTGTGTTAGAGAAACGCCTGGGCTGCTAGCCTAAGTCATTCCTAATCATGGTGGAAACTTGCAGCATCACCATAATGAGAAATCTGTGACGCATCCTCAATAAAAACCTATGCAAATAGCAAATAAAAAGATCGCTCGGATGCTCATTGTCTGCTTGCCTTGTCATTTTGGTTATGGGATAGCACCTATACCATGTGCAAGGGGTACCCTGTTGGCGGTTCTTTATGATACACATGTACTTACTATGACAAGAACTTACAGGTGACTAGAGTTGAGTAGCATGAGGAGCGGCCCTGATATTCAAGGGACATGAGATTGCCAACTTATACTTTGTCAATCATATACTCCATAGTTTGTTCACTTTAACCTTAATCACTTCAAGATGCTTATGATAGGGGCAATGAGGGGCTGAAAGCTAACAAGTACCATAATTTTTGGAAGCTCTTTTTGAAACTTGAAATCCCTGCTTCCCTTTATGAAGGGCCTTTCTTCCACTACTATATTGAGTCTCCACCTTCTACCTTTAGGCACCAGTTAAGAGAGCATAATTGCCATTCTTAGTTCTATGTGCATTGTCCTAAAACTTATTGATTGATGGATATTGTTGAAATTACTTGTTCTTGTGCTATTTGTATCTAGTCACTCTTATGAACTTTGAAGGTATCCTATGCATCTATTTGCTACTCTATGAGGGGCAGGCTGAATGCCACTATGCCATGTTTTCTGTATGTGAAACAAACAAATGTTTTTAGGGTATTAACAGTAGGAAAGGTTCCTACTACCTCATTTTCATTAATAAAGGGTCAAAGTCTATAGTGTTACATACATATTACAAGGGATTAAAAGATCTCCCAAAGAGGTTAGAAAACCTAAGACAGTATAGGATTACAAACTATGGACTATGCTCTTGATGAATGGGTGTAAATCCTCCTTTGTCCTATGGATCCGTAGTGATAGATCAGCAGCCAATCTTGACTTCCAGGCCTAGACCGAGGGTTGTATGTTATTAAACCAGAGGTTGTTTCTCTCCTTCTAGACGTTCCAGGATCCAAGCAGGGTAATTTCCATAAATAGCTTTTTATTCCAGCTTTATTTTCCTTGTTCAATGATTTGAAGCCTAGAGCCATCCATAGAGCAAGAGATATTAATTGAATCCCAACAAGCTTGACTGAAAGGACAATGAAAGAGCAAGTGTTCAATTGTTTCTTCAGTAAGATGTCTACACATTAAACAGTCATATCCAGTCCCAAGTGTATAATTCCTTCTTCTAAGCATGTTTCTTGTATTCAGCCTGTCAGACAGAACTAGCCATCCAGAGAACTTCACTTTTGCAGTGCATTTTGATTTGCACAGCCATTTGAAAGCTATATGTGGGTTCAGGTTTCTAAAATTATACTGGTAATATCTGCAGGATGTGAAAACTTTGGCTCCCCAAACATAACTCCAAGTGTCTTGAAGGTGCTCACTAAGTTGTATCTCTCTGCAACTACTTTGAATTGTTCTTAGTTCAGCTAAAGCTTCAGGTGATAGATTAAGATAAAAAAAGAGGTGCCAAACTGTCTGTTTTTAAAAAATCTTGGGCAGAGATATCTTCATTCCTCACAAAAGAATAGATAACTGGGTGGCTCTCTTCTAAAATAGTGTCAGACCACTGATCCTTCCAAAATAATGTACTGGCCCCATTACCAATTGTACTCTTAGCCACTCCTCTAAATAAATGAGAGAGTCTAAAGACATATCTCCTGAGAAGCAGCCATAAGGCCCAGTAGCATGTGGAACAGTATTATTGTAATAAGCATTCCAAACCAGAGAAACCTAGGGGTGTCATCCTTGTTGTAAAACTTATGAAGGAACTTTAACAACAGGCCTTCATTTTGTATTTTTAAGTTAAGTATACCAATACCTCCTTTATTCTTTGGTCTACAAATCATGTCCCAAGAAGCAAGAGAGTTGCATTTTTCACCTTCTTCAGTCTTTTTATTCCACAAGCAGTGTCTCTGAATTTTCTCTATGTGACCCACATCTTATCTGGTAATTTGATTGCACACATTGTGAAGGTTGCAACTGAATCCAGTAAGGAGTTAATCATAGTCACTCTCCCACTATAAGATATCATCATGAATGATGCAGACACCTTTCTCTCAACTCTGTCATTTAGTGGCATTAGATCATACATTGTGGGTTTAGTGGTGCCAAGAGGGATCCCTAAGTAAGTGAAAGGCATTTTGGCAATTGAACAGCCCAACATATCTGCAATTTCCTTAGTGATGTCTGCCAGGTTTATTGGTATGAGGTGAGACTTGTGAAAATTGATCTGTAAGCCAGTAGAAATAGCATAATTGTGAAGAATCCCTTTCATTACTTGAACCTGTTCTTTATCTTCTTGCATTATGATCAAACTGTCATCTGCATATTGGACAACTAGAAAATCCTGACCAAAGTCAGGGGAGAATGGAGCTTTGAGGATGTTTTCTCTGAATGCATTATTGATTGCATACTGTAATAAATCAGCAGCTAGAACAAATATGAGGGGAGACAAAGGATCTCCTTGCCTAACACCTCTTTTGCAGTGAAATTGCCTCCCAAGTACTCCATTAAGCAGAACAACAGACTTTCTAGTGCCAAAAAAATTTTCAATCCATTTTAGCCACTTATCATCAAAACCCATCTGTCTCATAATTTTCATCATAGCCAGATGATCAATGGTATCAAAGGCTTTGGCAAAATCCAGCATAAGCAGAATAATTTCTTTCTTAGAGGTTTCACATTGATAGAGAAATTCAAAAGACCAAGCAAGGCAATCCTGAATGTTTCTTCCTTTTAGAAAACCATATTGATTTTTATGAATAATTTTCAGGATTACCTTCTGGGGTCTGTTAGCCAAGATTTTGGTGATCAACTTCAGCACACAATTTAGCAGAGTAATTATCCTGAAATCATTGACAGTTTCAGGTGAACCCATCTTCGGAATGAGTGTTATGTGTCCCATGTTTATACTCTCTATATTCAGGTCTCCTTCATAAAATTGAAAGCATAAAGAGTAAATATCTTCCTTGATGATGTGCCAACAAATTTTTAGGAAGAGTCCATTAAATCCATCAGGACCTAGGGCTTTATCATTTGGCATTTCTTTAACCACTTTGTCAATTTCTTCTCTGGTAAATGGTATGGATAATGCTTCAAGGCCCTCAGTTGGAGTAATCAAATGCTGTAAGTCAAAAAGAATCTCAGGCTGAGTAGAAGTACCCAATCTTTCCTTGTAGACTTGAAAAATAGCACTTTCTTTGTCAGCATGCTCAGTGACTAAAGAACCATCAGATAGTTTGAGGGAGTCAATATTGTTCATTCTATATCTTTCAGTAGAAAAATTATGAAAGAATTTTGTGTTCTCATCTCCAAACTTTGTCCATCTAATTGTGCACCTTTTCTTCCAATATGCATTTTGGTACTGCAATAACCTTGCTAAATGAGCTTTTATAATTTTCCTAAAATTTGCTTCTTGACAGAACAATGGCCTTCTATCTTCAAGGTTATCAAGTTCAGAGAGAACCCTGTTGGTATTTTCAATACAAGTGGATAATTTTGAAATTGATTTGCTCCAAAATTTCAAATCATATCTCAACTTTTTAAATTTTGTATTTATATTTGTAGCACTATTGGACTTGTGAGTTGGTTTACCCCAACTCTTTGTTACAGCTCCTAGAAAACCAGGATGTGCTATCCAAAAGTTTTCAAATCTGAAAACCCTACTGCCAGGGATCTTAGTCTGTATAGAAACAACACAAGGAGTGTGATCAGAGGTTCGTTTGCCTTGTGTGGATAAAACTGTATTAGGATAGATAGTTTTCCAGTGCATGGATGTAAAAAACCAATCAAGTTGCTCTAACAGAGGATCTTGTTGCATGTTGCTCCAAGTGTACTTTCTTCCTTTAATGGGAAATTCAGTGAGATGTTGCTCTATAATGAAGTCATTGAAAATTAGCATGTCATTAATATTCCCCCCAAGCTTATTCCTATTTACAGGGGACCTAATGAAATTAAAATCTCCCATTAAGATACAGTCTTCATCATCAGGAATATTCACCTCAAACATCCATTTAATAAAATTTTCCCTCAATTCACCATTACAGGGGCCATAGATGTTAATGAAAGTCCAAGATTGATCTAAATGAGTAGAAGTGAATGAACAGAGAGAGAAAACTGTTCACAATGTATAACCATTCCGGAAAAAATTGAGCTATTCCAAATAATAATGAGGCATCCAGAACCACCCACAGAAGGCACATAAACAAACTCATCAAATCTTGTTGGACAGCAAGCTTTAATAAACTTCAGATCAAACGATTCCTTTTTTGTCTCTTGCAATCAAATAACTGAACATCCACTTACATTAATAGCATTCATTAAGGCTAATTGTTTCTCTCTTGAATTAAGCCCCCTGATGTTCCAGCATAGAATAACCCATTGTTTAAACAGTGACATTATTACAACTCAAATATATAGAAACCAAAATAAAAATGAACAGGAACTAGGCACTGTCAACATTCTCCTTCTCCTGCAAGCCTTCCATGAGCTTCTTAGGAGTGAGTTCATCCTGAGGAACACCACAAAGAGAAATTCCAATAGACTAGATAACTGGGATTGGGGTTGCAAGAAGAGTCCTGTCAGTAACCAGGCCTTTATTAACATGTATTATCTGAGTCATCTTAGCCTCCTCTATGACTTCCACAGCTTCCACTCCTGGAACCTTCCTTGGCTTCACTTTTGATTTAGTTTGCTTGGCATCACATATGATTTTAGGCTTAAAGCCCATGTATCTAGTAGCCCTTGAGATCATTCTGACTTGGTTGGTGGAAATTGGTGTCCCAAAGGGAATATCTTCTGGATCATCTGACACTGGAAGCTTTCTTTTGGTGCCAACCTGTGAGAAGGGTTGCATATCAGAGATCACCATAGTTTGATCAATGTTCATCAGTTTCATCTTCTTTGATTGGAGAAGCAACTCCCATTCATCAACCATTTAAAACTGAATAAACTTTGGCATAGAAACAGAGACAGATAGGAGTTTGGCATTATCCATAGAAAAGTTAGGGAAACAATATTCCTTGAAGGCAGAAAGAGAAAATGCCCTTGGCATCGAGATTTCTGAGTTAACATTCATTATACTGTCATTGATGAAAGCATAATTAGTGGACAAGGTGGTGTCAAATTGCATCAACTCTGATCTAGTTTAATTTCCATCAGACACATCAGATAAACTATCATGCCAGGCTTGCATAGGACTATCCTGGACATTGGTGACTGGAGGTGGCATACCATCCTGGAAAGAAACCCCTTGTGCAGCTAAAATTTGCTAAAAATTAATTAGAGGAGGGTTTGGAAGTACTGCAACATCATCTTCCAGGGGTGCAACAATATTTTCATCTTCTGCAGCATTATGATCAAAAAGTGCAACAATCACTTGAACAGGGACAAACTGGCCTTGCTGGTGAAACTGAGCAGCATTGTTATGTCCTCCAATGTGCCCACCTTGAACATTTACACCTCCAGGCATATGATTATGATGTTTCCAGTTGTCAAGTTGCTGCTGTTAAAGCTATTCTGCTATGAGACCCTCTCCATTCATGGGATGAGGGTTGCCATCTTCTGGTGCTGGATCTTCAGGAGGAGGCGGGATCTCAGGCAAGTGAGCATTCCGATCAGCACATCTAAGTAAAATAACAGGTACAATCTAAGAGTGTCTAGCTCCACCAAGCTGATGAATAACCAAACTCTTGGGCACAAACTTTGGATGGAAAATCCAAACCTTAACCAACACAGATTTATCATCTTCTCTAGGATTATGCCACATGGAAAACAAGCCAAAATCCTAAACAGCACTATGAATGTACTGGCTAGTCTGATAATCCAGGGGGAAAGCTAAAAACTAAATCCAAGTTTCCCTACCAAATGCAGTAAGACGCATGTTTCTGGCTTCATTGTGTTTCACAAAAGTGACAGTGGTAATATCATCAATCTCAAAGGAATTCCCCACTGTAGAATCTGCAATCAGGGTTTCAATCATAGTAAAAATTCCAAGGCCTAGAGGGTGATCATCGAAACGACTGACAAACAGATGCGACTCATTCAATAGATTCATCACCTGATACCTATAGTCCTCTCTGAGTTGAATCGGGATGAATCTATTGGTCTCGGCAATTACCTTGCGATCATGTTGCATAGGAGCTTCAGTTGGCACCACCATGTGCGATCTCACCAAGCGATCCACTGTCCCCAGGTCGATTGTCAAGCCATTGGGGAGAAAAGCTAGTGGATTTACTGGGAAGTTGGGCATTGATGTGGTGGAGAGAGATTTCTCGTCAGCCGGCGGAGAAGGAGATGAAGCGGCAGGGGAAGGGGGCGAAACTCCAGGTGTAAAAACTATTTGCTTCTTAATTAACCAGATATTCCGACCAAGAATATCGGTCTGTTTGTTTGTGGTTGTTTTCTTTTTTTGCCAAACCCTTCGTTTCTTCTTTGGGCAGCTCCTGGCCCAGTGTCCCAATTAATGACAATTCCAACAACGCCAGCCCAATATGCATTTACTCACCAAGTGACCAGATATTAAACACTTAATACAACAAGGGCTGCGCAAACCAGAGCACATCGAGCATTTACGGCCCAGAGCAGAATTACACACACAAATTGTCGGGCAGGAATCAACAAGATGATCACGATCTCCACATCTAGAACAACGGCCCAGGAACAAATGTTTTTCAGTGCATGTTATTCATGATCTTTGTTTGTAGCCTTTCATGTTGCATGCATAGTTACTTTGTCTTACTGTTAGAACTCCATCTTTCATGCTCATGTTTAGAGTTCATTGATCCTAGCTTTCAATGCTTGCAAATGGTTTGATCTTGGTTTTGATGGTGCATGTCACCTCAAAAATTATTCTTTTATCACTCACCTACTCGAGGACGAGCAGGAGTTAAGCTTGGGGATGCTTGATACGTCAGAAACATATCTATAATTTTTGATGTTCCATTCTTGTTTAGTATCTACTTTTCTTTGCTTTGTTTACACTTTGAGGTGTTTTTATAAGTTTTTTGGTACGAACCTATTAACAAGATGCCACAGTGCCAGTTGCCTGTTTTGTTCTGTTTTTTGGTTCTAGAATAGCAGGTAAGGAAATATTCTCGGAATTGGGCGGGTCAAAATCCAAAGTCAATATTTCACCAAGGAGAACACGGAGTCCAGAGGAGAGATGGAGGGGCACCACAGGGCGGCTGCACCCCCCAGGCGTGGGCCCACCCTAGGCCGCGCCTAGGAAGGGTGTGGGCCCCCTGGCCGCCCTCCTGCCTCGCCTCTTCGCATATAAGAATCCCCCAATGCCTAAACCCTAAGTACCCGATCAATATTCCACGAAACCGACTGTAGCCGCTGCCACCATCGTCCCTAGATCGGGGCTGGGTCTGAAGCTCTTCCCGGCACCCTGCCGGAGGGGAGATCATCCCAAAGGCCTTCTTCTGCATCATGCTAGCCTCTGTTATGAAGCGTGAGTAGTTCTACCTTGGACTACGGGTCCATGTAGTAGCTATATGGTTGTATCTCCTCCTTTGTTCTTTCATGTCTAGATCTTGTGATCTCCATTCATGATCAAGATCTCATCTATTTGTAATCATGCATGTTATGTTTGCGGGGATCCGATGGATATTGAGATTACTATGTCAGATTGATTAATGGTTTTGTCTTATTGATTCTATCATGTATGTGTTGTTTGTGATCTTGCATGCTCTCTGTTGTTAGTAGCTATCTTGGCCAAGTAGTTGCTAGCGACTCCAAGAGGGGGTATTTATGCTCGATAGTGGGTTCATGCCTCAATTTAATCTAAGGGAAGTGAAAGAAATCTCTAAGGTTGTAGATGTGTTGTTGCCACTAGGGAGAAAACAAAGGTCTCTTGTTCATGGAACAAGTGGATTGTTTACCTTACACACTTTTATTAAAGAAGTTGTCTGTTGCTTGTAACTTAATATTGGAGGGGGTTCGGATAATAACCCAAAGGTGGACTTCTAGTAATAGATGCAGTTGTATGGTGGTCTATGTATCTTGTTGTATTGCCCAATCGAATCTCATAGGATCTTGATGTCTAGTATTGCATTGTTATGCCTTGCTTAGTCCTGTCAATTGCCCTGCTGTAATTTGTTTACCTAGCATGCCATGTTTGTTTATCTAAGGAGAACACCTCTAGTGAACTATGGACCCCGCTATAATCTTTACCATTGATACATCTTCCACTATTACTGTTTACTTGCTACAAACCACTATTACCTTCCATACCATATAGTTAATCCTTTGTTACAGCAACCAGTGAGATTTACAACCTCACTGTTCGTGGGGGCAAAGTCTTGAGTTTGTGTTGTGCAGGTTTCCAATTTCCTTGCAACACCTTTGAAACATTTCCTTTCTCCTACTGGTTCAATAACCTTGGTTTCTTACTAAGGTAAAACTTGCTGCTATTTTTCTTCATACCTTGCTCTTGGGGTTTCCCGACGAAGCACTCCCATATCAACGAAGCCCCATCATGAAACCTCTACTAGCGAACATGTAAGTAAGTCAGGACTTGGCCCTTACCATGCCATTCAAACTATATCTTCTCTTCCATCAGTCTAAACAATTATTATCCTTGCATCAAATCAAAACTCAACCTCTTTTGCTACCATAGCCATAACATGCCAAAACATACCATTCTCCACTAGACCACAGTCATAGCACAAAACAACATTTATTTTTACACATGTATCTCTACCAATACACACAACATGCATAGAACAATAAATGTAATGTAAGGATGCAAGTTTCACTTGCCTTATTTGTTGATGTTGTTCACATAGTCGTCGCAATCAAAATAATTGCATTCCGGACAATATATCACGGAAAAGAAATAAATACAATCAACATACAACAGAACAAACACAAAAAACAGTATGCATGCATTTTAGAAAATAAAAAAAGATCAAAAGCTTTCCATAAACATTTTCTATTAAACAAATAGGCTTTTAATAGGCATCACTAAAAACTGAATACTTTCAGTACAAATTTGTTCTAGAAAAATATGGGAACCATCCTAATAGATAGACAATGTTCATAGCTTTCTTTTTCCACTCATTTCACCTTAAAATGATTTATAGAATAAAAGTTATAGTCAAAATACTCAAATAGGAGATTTAATCATAGATAATTATTTTGTACCGTGATAAAAATAAACTAATGCTAGAGTGGCATAGACTATAATTTTCTAAATCCATAGACATCAAATTTTACAAATTTGGAGTTAGAGACATTTTCCTATGAATTAAATACCACTAGTGAGATTTATATAATCCAGAAAATATTTATAGGGCAATGTGACAATTTTAATCGAGAATTAAATTATACACATTATTCTGAATTCAGGGATATATCATATTTATTTTTCTTATTAGTATTAAATATTATATGAATTTTACAAATTTAATACAATTTTCTATCTATTTAAAACTCGAGTTAGACAGTCAGCACACAGGAGCGACACGTGCCACGCTGCGAGTGGGCGCGCGGCTGACCATGCGCTGATGCGGTGCTACTGACGTGGCGTCCATGCGGCGCGAGGCGATTGGCTTGTACCCTTTTGCATGAGGTTATAATCTGAACCATCAGCAGACGATCTAGCGGCACGAGAGGAAGCTTCTGAGCCTCACCGTCGGTAGCGGCAGTGAAAGGCGGTGGCGGCTCAGACGGTGGAGACGGGAGGTGATTCGGTGGTCCTTGGAAGTAGTGAGGTGGCCGAAGAAATGAAGCAGACGACGGAGGTTACTTAGGTGTCCTCGTAGGTGGCTCTTCCTTCCTCGTACGGCGGTGACAGGCGGCCGTAGAGGTTCGCTGGCGGTGTTACTCCGGCAGTGCCATGGGCGGCCTCCGCTGCTCTGCAAGGGCTTGGGGAGACGTACACCTCGACAGTGTTCTCCTCCTGGCGGTTGCTTCGGCGAGATTGGGCGAATTCTGGTTGGCGGCTAGGGTTTTTGGTATTGCGAAAAAATTTGCACGAGTCGAGAGGGGGTGGATTATATCGAGGGGACGTGCATATGAGAGAGCGGGGTTGAACAAAATCGCGAGAATCGCAGGGAGATCAATCATATTGGGGACAACGTGCTTGATTCGGTCACCAGGCGCGAGGAGGAAGGATATCAGGTGGGCCCATGTTATTAGGGAGAGAGGAGAGAGAGGCAGGTAGATGCGCTGGTCAGGTGGGCCGGTGTTGGGACGTTGCGTGCTACTGCGCTGCGTGCTGGCGGAAGATAAGGTATTTGGGCCAGCTGGGCTTGTCTAGGTAGAGTAAGTTTAGCTTTTTTCGTTCTTTCTTTTATTATTTTTCATTTTATGTTTTCTTGCATATATTTTTCAAAACAACTCAAAATGAGTTCAAACCAACTTGTAATTTTTTATAAAATTCAAAGTAGTATTTTAGGACTATTAGGGAATCATATCCTGTCCAATAAAAATATTCAAATATATATAATTTAAAATGAACCCTAATAGATGCATAGAAGGGTTTCAAATAGGTTTTTGATAATGAAATATTTGCAAGATGCTTAATGCAATGCACAAATGCATGCAATATATAAATCACTAAAACACAAATCATTTTATGCATTTTTCTAAATAGGTCTACATAGGCATTATCAAAAGGATATAGGGTTTTATGCAATTGGCTTTATATGGCTACTATGCAATATTTCTAAATAGCTCCTTAAGGTTTACTTTAACCACTCAATTAAATTCAAACAATGCTACACACTGATTACAAATAATATTTTCACCCATATTGCATAAATAAAACACACTAAAATCCAAACAAAATGAAGAAGTCATATTATCTCCTTTCATATAAACAAGCGGTGAAAGGCATCTAGAAATATTCTACAAATCCAAGTAAAGACTTAAATATTCAAATGGGACACATCAAAATACTACTGCACCATAATTGGGAAAGTCATGTTATTTCCTCTATTTTATAATTCAAGCATGGTTGGGTAAATATTTCAATTATCACTCAAAACCAACCGATTGAAATATAATGCAAACTAGTAAGATAGCCATGTTAATCCACTCATAACAAATGTTTTGAATGCAGGGTTGAGAAAATTCAAGAAAGTATCAAAAATTTATTTTCACTCAAAATTTTCAACAAAGCTTACTTTATTTATTTCACATTCCAAAATTTAGAAAATTTTGGGATGTGACAGTTTTGCTAGCAGGAGTTCCAAAATATCAGGAAAAAGTTTATTGCATTTTTCCGTGCAACATGAATTTTTTTCTATAAAGAATGTATGAAGTATATGACTTGAAATGCTACACTCTAGTTTCATACAGAGTGGACGACAATGCTCTTATTATTAATAAAACCCCGCCCACTTAAATTACTCAATTTATTAAGATTACCAATTTTCTAAGTGACAAGAATGTTTTTCAATTTATAGGATCGGAAAAAAAATTAAATTTACTAAGTGATAAACTCAGGGTTCAAAAAAATCGAATGTAAAAAAATTCAATTTGCATCTAGAAAATTTTGACCTTGATTCAAAATCAATAAAAAATGAAAAAAACATAACATGACCTCCTCTGACTTGTACTACTTGCCGTCAAAGATGATAATCATGAGAATTCACAACTTTTGAAAAAAAATCCTTCAAAATATGTCCTACCATGTAGGAACATTATCGGGCTTCAGGCCGAAAATGTAGGGTTAATGGCCATACTATGTGGTAATGTTCGATCCCATACTTTGTAGGTGGGTGCATCTTGGCATGGTGAACAAAAATGCTGCTAAATAATTGGAGTTTCCAAGTTTTATGAACAAAAAAACATTTTGGAATTTATAAATGAAAATAATTATTGTTTTCCTTTAAATTAAACAAAGTCATATCTACATCATATACTTTATGTTGATGATCTCATGGAAACTTGGACACGATTGGAGTCCAACTCTCAATCGATCAGTTGTTAGTGGCTCCTAGAAGAACGTGCCGAGTCCCAAGTACCAAAGAGTCATGACGACATGCCTTTCTAATGTGACTTGCGTCCGAGTCCCTTTTGTCTCACGATATACCTTATCGGACTATAGGCGAATATGGGTCATCTCTTAAATAGTTCGACTCTCTTAGTTGATCGCCTCAGTTAACACTTAACTGAGTCGTGCATGGCCATGCTTTTCGAATCATATCTCACGAGAGGGCCCAGAGAATATCTCTCCAAGTGGAGGGGAAAAACCCCATCTTGGTTATTCACATCACACAGCTTGATTCTCAGTCGACCTGAACTCTTCCTTTATAACTTCCCAGTGATGGAATACAGTTTGACAGAACCTAAGTTAGTGATCCTCAACTCGGATTGTGCAAAAACCTTAGGTCTAAGGATTACATTTATTTAGACATACAAATGAAGACTTGTTCATCGTATCTCAATATGGATCAATCTGACTCACTAAACTCTTCAGCCAAATTTGTGTAAGTCGGAATAGCATCACCATGCCAATGACAGGTGGAACCGAGTCATCAGCTGACTTTCACATTGGTCTAAGTTGTGTGTCCAACATAACCTCAATGACCAAGGATATTTAGTATGAACAACATGAATGTATAGTTCCACAACTGAATCACATATTAAATGATACACATCATATGTTTATACAAGGACAACTTAATATATTTATGAATACAGTGGGAATCATATCATATATGATTGCCTCTGGGGAATATTACCAACAAGGATTGCATGGAAGCTTGGTTTTTGGGCTAGATCCCATAACTAAGAACAGTGGGGATCCGTTCAAAGTTAATAGTTCGACAGTGCAAACTTTTCTACATTTTCATATATTTGACAATCAACATCATGTAATTTGTTATCAATATTACAACTTACTACAGAAGGAGATAGGGGATGGAGCCAAAAAGAGGATTCTTGATTAAATTGGTTCTAATTCTGTGAATTCTGCTATACCGGATGACAAGATAAATCAATAGAATGACATATGTTCTTGTATCCCTCATAGATGCTTTGGTTATAATCTATGTTTATCTTGTAACTACAGAATCACAAAGTTTAAGAATACTTTCAGTTTCCTGATGACAGAGTTGAAAATGGATGCCAGGTTGCTACACCTAAGACGCCACCTTGTTTACCTTCTATGGAGACAAATGCAGCTACAGCTGGTACTGATGAGCCTACACCTGCCATCGTCATGGAAGACGATGGAGGTTATGGATTGGTTTTACCATCGGCTAAGACTCGTGCGGCTGGAGCTGGCAGTGAAGAGCCTCCAATGGACATTGTGGTGCTGGATAGTTCACCTATTATGGAGACTCATGCTACCGGTGCTACCCCTATTATTGGTGTTGCGGATCTTGCTCCTGAAATCATTGTGCCACCTGAAGGATGTGGTGAATTGGGTTTAAAATCTACATACACATTGCACCTGAAGGTGGTGAACTATGATGTGGAGTTGTCTTTCTTATGATTTGTATGCTTTTCTCTAGAACCTATATTATGGAGCTACCTTACGCTTTTGGCTGAACTATAGTGTGGAACTATAACTACTCAAAGTATGTAATCATATTTGGATTCTTAAGTATTTTTGATGATAAAGTAATGTTAGTTGAGATGTACAGGAATTCGCCGCTGCCACTTCCAGTCATGGTTCCTGTCTCATCTGCTTTTCACAAGTACGGTGAAAAGATTGTTTTGTTCCTTTTCTTGTAATGTGATTATGATTGTGTTATTAATCTGGCAACTTCATGCTGAATTTTTTTGTTAACCAATCGGTTTTTATGACTCTACATACAAATATATTTTTTCACATGACTTGAACAGAAAACTGTATCTTCTTTGGATCCACTAACACAAGGAGACATGGAATTTTTTTGAAACAAGGCAAAAGTTTTGCCTTTTTCATTGATAGAGAGGGGCATGCAATTCAATTACATTAAGATAACTACTCGTTCAAGTCATAAAATGGTAGGGATTTCCATAGGAAATCATCACCTCCAGCATCTTATTCTACAGAAGGTGGTATACCAGATCCACAACCTTCTTTTCCGTGGGACAACAATGTCAAGTGCAGGATTTCGAGTCTAAACGCAATCCAATGTAGGTTCATTAGGACAACCTCTAACTGTGTCAGTCTCCATAGACAGTACATCAACGCTATGGCAGACTGATGCAGCACTGAGTTGATGTAGGAGTGCTTCGTTGGGACCCCAAGAGCAAGGTGTGAAGCAGCATGACAGCAAGTTTTCCCTCAGTAAGAAACCAAGGTTATCGAACCAGTAGGAGGAAGGAAACGTCACATAGGTGTTGCAAGAAACACGGAGACATGCACAACACAAACTCAAGACTTTGCCCCAACGAATCAGTGAGGTTGTCAAGCTCACCGGTTTGCTATAACAAAGGATTAAACGTATGGTGTGGAAGGTAATGGGTTGCAGCAAGTAAGCAAGTAACGGTGGAAGATGTATCAATGGTAAAGATTGGACCGGGGTCCATAGTTCACTAGATGTGCTCTCCTTAGACAAATACATGGCATGAAGGGTAAACAAATTACAGTAGGGAAATTGTCAGGAACTGAGCAAGGCATAACAATGTAATTACTAGTCAGAAAGATCCTATGATATTCGATTGGGAAATACAACAATATACATAGACCGCCATCCAACTGCATCTATGACTAGAATTCCACTTTCAGGTTATCATCCGAACCCCCTCCATTATTAAGTTGCAAGCAACAGACAACTGCTTTAAGCAAAGTGTGTAAAGTAAACAGTCGACATGTTCCATGAACAAGATTGTTTTCTCCCTACTGGCAACAGAACATCTACAACCGAAGAGATTTTTGTCACTTCCCTTGGAAACTAGAGGCATGAACCCACTATCGAGCATAAATACCCCCTCTTGGAGTCACTAGCAACTACTTGGCGAAGATAGCAACTAACAACGGAGAGCAGGCAAGATCACAGACAACATAGACATGATAGAATCATAAAGACAAAACCACTAATCAAACCAACATAATAATCTCAATATCCATCGGATCCCCGCAAACACAACATGCATGATTACAAATAGATTAGATCTTGATCATGAACGGAGCTCACAAGATCTATACATGAAAGCACAATGGAGGAGATACAACCATCTAGCTACTACATGGACCCATAGTCCAAGGTGGAACTACTCACGCATCATACTGGAGAGAAGGCCTCCGGGATGATATCCCCTCCAGCAGGGTGCCGAGAAGAACTTCAGATCCCCCCGATCTAGGGACGATGGTGGCGGCGGCTATAGACGGTTTCGTGGATATTTGATTGGGTGCTTAGAGTTTCTGCATCAGGGGATACTTATAGGCTAAGGGGGAGGCCGAGGAGGAAGCCAGGGCCACCAAACCCTAGCTAGGCACGAGGCTGGGCCCATCCACGCCTGGGGTGGGTCTGGCCCCTCCGGCTCCCCTCTGGACTTCTTGTTCCCCACGGAAAGTAATTGACTTTGATGTTTGTCCCATCCAATTCCGAGAATATTCCTTTACTAACGTTTCTGAAACCAAAAACAGCAGAGAACATGCATTTGGCACTATTGCAACTTGTTGGTAGGTTAGTACTAGAAAACATGTAAAAAGCACCTCAAAGTTTGGACAAGTAAAGCAAAGTAGATACTAAACAAGCATGGAGCATCAAAAATTATAGATACATTTACAACGTATCAGCATCCCCAAGCTTAACTCCTGCTCGTCCTCGAGTAGGTAAGTGATAAACAGAATAATTTTTGAGGTGACATGCACCCTCACAATAAAGATCCAACCATTTGCAAGCATTGAAAGCTGGGATCAAATAACTCTAAACATGTGCATGAAATATGGAGTTCTAACAATAGGACATAGTAACTATGCATCCAAAATGACAAGCTTCAAACAAAGATCATGCATAATATGCATTGAAAAACTTTTGTTTGTTTCACATGCAGAAAACATGGCATAGTGGTAATCAGCTTGTCCCTCATCGAGTAGCAAATAGATGCATAAGACACCTGCAAAAGTTCACAAGGGTGACTACAAACAAATAGCACAATAACAAGTAATATCACAATATGCATCAATTAATAAGCTTTGGAACACTGCACATAGAATGACAACTATGCTCTCTTAATGGTGCCTAAAGGTAGAAGGTGGAGACACAATAATGGTGGAATAAAGGCCTTTTTTATAAAGGAAGAAGGTATTAAAATTTTCAAAAAGAGCTTCCAAAAATTATGGTACTTGTTAGCTTTCAGCCCTCATTGCCCCTATCATAAGCATCTTGAAGTGATTAAGCTTAAAGTGGCAAAGCTGGAGTATATGCTTGACGAAGTATAAGTTGGCAATCTCAAGTCCCTTGAATACGAGGGCCACACCTCATGCATACTCAACTTTGGGTCCAGGTAAGTTCATGCCACTGTAAGTATTTGCTTATCAGTGAGAACCGCCAACGGGGTAACCCTTGCACATGGTACAGGAGCTTTCCCATAACCAAAATGACAAGGCAAGCAGACAATGAGCATCTCAGCAATCTTTTTATTTACCATATGCATAGCTTTTTATTGAGGATGCTTCATCGATAGCTCATTATAGTGATGCTGCAAGTTTCCACCATGATTAGGCATGGCTTAGACTAGCGGTCCAGGCGTTTCTCTAACACGGGATACAAACTCCATGGACTTACAAGTTCCCTCTTTATTTCACACCGGTGACATCCATAGACAAAAGAACATGATATTAACTGAGTACAACAAGGTACAAGTGCAATGTTGAAAAAGTTCCCCGTTACAGCATGGTTCTGCTAACTCCAACTTATAAGTGCAAGCATATACAACAAAGTTGTCACAATGGTTCAAGTTTATTAGGGGCAAAGAATAAAGTGTGCCATCCAGTTCGTGAGGGCTTTAATCACTAAGTTTTCACATAAAAAATAGTTTTTTAATTGGAAGATAGTTGAAAACAACAATATACTTGGAATGGTTTAGCACACCATGCATAGGAGTTTATACTAGACACTTTGGAATAACTTGGTTTCTTGGGAGCTGGAGGCATGAGTAGAACTTACTTATACAAGTGGAGGCTAGCAAAATACTGGGAGCAACCAACTAAGAGAGCATAATGGCCAAAAACATGCAGTGCAACAAAGCATACTAATCAAAGCAAAGAGTGGTACTACAAGTCAAAGACTAAATGATCATAGAGGCTAATGGTGAATTTTCATAATCATAACATGGTGTGAGCATGTGCCAAGTCAACCCAAGCAAAACATCAAAGGAGAATACCATAATACTATGCTTTTTGCATGCTAAAACAACGCATAATTTCTTCAAGGCACACTAAGCAATCCCAATTGTTTGGAACAAGACATGTTACAGCAATAATCACTAATCATAAGGTCAAAACAACACCTAGCATGTCATGCTAAAGTCTAAGTCACAGTCAATGCAAGCTCCTCTTGAACTTCATGCAAGAACTTACTACTCCTTTCCAAACACCAAGCAAACTTATTTGCAAAACAACACAACGAGAACGGGGGTCCAAACTGAAGGGAATATGCCCGAGAGGCAATAATAAAGTGGTTATTATCGTATTCCTTGTTTATGATAAATGTTTATTTTACATGCTATAATTGTATTAATATGGAAACGTTAATACATGTGTGTTTAATAAACAAAAAGGAAGTTCCTAGTTATGCCTCTCTTATAAACTAGCTCGTTGATTAACAAGATGATCAAAGGTTTCCTGATCATGGACATTGGATGTTGTTAATAACGAGGTCACAACATTAGTGTAATGATGTGATGAACAATCATCCGAAGTATAGCATTACGATCAAAGTCATTGAGTTTATATTGCTATAACAACTTACGAAGTGATCCTAATCCTTAGACCATGAGATCATGTCAATCAGTAACACCGGAAGAGTTTCTTGATAACATCAAACGTCACACCGTAACAAGGTGATTATAAAGATGGGTTTAGAACTACTAAAGTGTTGTGTTGAGGCCCATGGATTGAGAGTGGAATTTGTTCATCTTGATGACGGATAAATATGCTCTGGGCCCTCTCGGTGATATCACATTGATTAGCTTGCAAGCAAGTGATTTGATCACTAGAATGTTATATCACGGGAACGAGAAAAGAGTACATGTCAGTAACGAGATCAAACTAGGTATGGAGATACCGATGATCGAATCTCGGACATGTAATATATCGCGAAACAAAAGGATTAAGATACTAGCGTAAAAGGTTCCGACGATCACAAGAAAGTCATCGTTGAATGTGTGGGAGTCAGTATGGGTCTCCAAGTCCTGCTTCTGATTATTGATCCGAGAGGGGTCTCGATCATGTCCGCATTATTCGCGAACCGTAGGGTGACACACTTAAGAGACACCGACATCCATTTGGAGCAAAAGTTTCATGCCGAAAAGAATAACAAGCGCAGGAATTTATTTCACTTGATACCGAAACGGGTTCTCGGGTGAAATTGCAGAAAGTGTTTCTGCATGTGAAATGAAATACTAGCAAGGGGTTATAGGTGAATGTTTTTCATTAAAGTAATTGACAAAATTCTGAATAAATAAAAGGAGTTTTATTTAATGAGAGTTTGCATTAAATTTGGTGGAAATTTAATGGGAATTTGAGTGGGTTTTTGAGTGGAGGGAATTGAAAGGCATTTGAGTGAGTGGAGTGTCCACCCACATGAATGTGGAAGAGGTGGGGGCATCCCCATGGCTGGGCGCATGGCCCCTTGGGTGCCCCCCTCTCCCTATAAAAGGAGCCCCCTCCCTCTCTCTCAGTCACACCTCCTCGTGAAGGAACTCTCTCCCCCTAGAATTTATCCCCCATGGTCTCGGACTAGCGAGATAGATGTTCCCGGTGGATATTCGGCAAGAAAGAGTTGTTCTTCCGCTGCATCGCTGGAGCGAGGAGGCGGAGGTTCCTCGGTGCCTCGAACGTGTGTGCGAGCATGGATGCGCTGCTGTTTTGCAACGCTAGGACTTCCTCTCAATCTTGAGATCGGCAAGAGATCGTCTACATCAACCACGAGTTTGGACTCGTTAAGCTTTGTCGGTCTTCAAGGGTATGTTCTCTACGGATATACATCCGCCCGTTGTTTGTATCTAGTAGATAGATCTTGGTACATAGTTGTTCCCATCGTAGGAAAAATTTTGTTTTCTATGCTGCGAACCCTACACAAACTACTTAAGCAAACTAAGAAAAGAAAACGAAAACTAAGACGCTCCAAGAACAACACAACTGTGCATGAAACAATAAAAACAAAGTGTCTAGACAGACCTGAGCTTTTTATTGATGAAGAAGGGGATGCCTTGGGCATCCCCAAGCTTTGACGCTTGTACCTCTTGGATATTTCTTGGGGTGACACCATGGTGTCATCCCCAAGCTTGAGATTTTGTCCATTCTTCATCGCATTGCATCATTCTCTCTCTACACCTAAAATTTTTCCTTCATACAAAACTTCACACAATCTTCATTAGCAACATTAGAGTGTTCAAAAGATATTAGACATCTGGCAAAGCTTTGGAACATCAAATCTTTTCACTAAAAACACAAGCTACTGTAGTAACTCCTTCAAAAAGCTCAATTCACCTAAAGAGAACTCAAAAAAGAATCAATAAAAAGCAAATGCAAATAATGGCAGAAATCTGTCAAAACAGACCAGCAGGTAGAAACCGATTTTTTCGTACATCTTCTGTTGATCACATAAAAAAGTGTTGAAATAACGAAAGTTAGCTAGCATACTCGGGGATTTATTCATAAATTGTGATCTCAATCCGAGTTACAGAGCCTCCTCACGAATTTTTATGGTGGAGGACAGAAATCTGTTTCGGGACAGCAACTCCCCAAATCTTACTTCCCTATCATTAGAGGTCATCTTGGCAAAAAAGCAAACAAAAAGGATAATGAGAGGTCATTACAAAAGTAATAACTTCGAATACTCAAGGAAACTCTTGGGTTATGTCACATCCCAAAATTTTCCAAATTTTGAAATGTGAAAAATAAATAAACAAAATAAAATTTTGTTGAAATTTATGGTGAGAAGAAATTTTTTGATTCCAAATGGAAACATCAAAACCTATTTTGATCAAATAAAATCCTAAAGGGATTTAAAAAGATAAACAAATAATAAATAAAGTTATAATAGTTGGAATCACTATTTTTGGATCTTTAAATAAAAAGATATGGTTTTTATAAAGCAAAGGTAGAAATATAAATAACGACTATTTTAAAGAGCCAAATTAATCTTGGCCAAGCATTTAAAATAAAATATTTCTATTTTGGTAAACAGAGTAAAGGATTATTTAAATAAAATAATAAGGATTTATTAATATCCAATTTTATTTAAGTAAAGGCTTTTCCATTTTAAAATAAACATTGAAACTTATTAAAGTATTTTAAATAAGAATTCCAAGTGTTTTGTTTTTCAAATGAAACCTACTGAAAAGGTTTTGATATTATTTAGATTTCAAATAGAGTTTTAAAATAAATTAAAGCCTATTTGAAATAAAGACTAAGGTCTATTTATTTAATTATTAATAGATCCTAAAAGAATAAAAGAATTATTTTATTTTGGACCTTGGAATATGTTGTTAAACAGAATTAAAATATACCCAAAGTTTGGTGGTGGTTTGATTTGATTTGGAGTTTGAATTGTTTGAATGAAAATCAAATCAGGAAATTCAAAACAGAAAAAGAAAAAGGTTTTGTATAAAAAAACGAATCAAACCCAACCCAACCAATAGGCCCAGCAAGCCCACTCACAACCCATCTTTTCCACCTCGCAGTGAAACGTTTTTCACTCAGAAAAGAACCCACCCAGTCATTGATCAGTGGAACCCACTTCCCCTCCCTCTATCTCGCTGTCAACGGGACCCACTGGCCACCTCATCATCGTCTCCACCGCGTCGACCATTCCCCTAGCCGTTTACTGCCGTTTTTAATCCTCTTGAATTCGCGTTGATGGCCGGATTAAAATCGCCAGTGACCACGCCCGATTAAACGCCTCTCCCTCCTCTCTCTTTTCCCCCAAGCCACACCTCCTCTCTGCCCCCAGGATGCGAGAATCGTGAGCTCAAACCTTCTTTGCTCCGAGGAGGTCTTCCGTCGATTCCGGCGCCGACCAACCGCCCCTCGCCTCCCATTGCACACAAGACTGTTCCCCATCGCCTGAAGCATCTCCCAGTGCCAACTACTTGGCCGCGCCCGCTCCAGAACGTCGGCAACCTCGACACCTGAGGGCCACCGTCGTCTGCCGTTTCTCCGGCAAGCTCCCCTGGTAAGCACAGACCGCCCCGAACCTCCTCGTTGATGCTCCCATGATCTCCAGAATCGTACGCGTCTAATGCCCCCTCCCATTTGCCTCAGCACGACCTGCAGCCTCGCCCCCGACGACAAACCAAAGCATCTGGCGCCGCTGCAAACTTCGGTGAGCAATCCCCTCCGTTCCTGAGCGCCCCTCGACAAACAGACCACACCTCGAGCTTCACCTCGACCAGGAGAACACGGTGAGCTACTCCTCCCTCTCCCTCGCTTCCTAAATCGTCACCAATGCCACTGGCCGAGCGTGCGCCGCCGCCAGTTCTTAGTCAAACGCGCTGTGCCCGTTGGATCTGAATCTTGCGGCTAAGATTAGATTTAGGCGAAGGGGTATGCGTCCATCTGTGCCGCACGATCTTATTTAGATCCAACGACGCGCAGACTCACAGAGAGCGATCCGCGCGAACCGTTACCGGCCAATAGAATCGAGCCACGTGGACAGAGTTTGGTTTAAAACAGAAATTAGAATCTATTAGATTGGCAAACTTGTAAAATTCATAACTTTAATTCTACACGTCCAAATTTTGCAAATTTTATATCAATGGAATCAGCAAGACAAATCCTACCCAACCATGGATTTTGTTTAATGTTTTGCTTCTGGAAAATTTGTTGAAATTGCAGAAACTTGTGTAGGCATAATTTGAATATAAAAATTGTTCTAGATATATTTTTAAGGTGAAATCTTTGCAAATTGGTTTGTTTTGAACCTACTGACCATAGGAACCAACTTATGGATTTAAAAATGTATTTTGTGAGGTTAAGGAATAAATATTTGAATTAGCACATTTCTAGTCAAATAAAAATATTGTTTATGGTTTAGAAATGAATTTTAGTAAAACCTTTGGGAAATGATTTGATTCAAACCTTCTGACCCTAAACACCAAGTTTTGAGATTAAGAACATATTTGATGAACCATATAAAGTTATTGCTTTGCTAAAAGATATTTTCAACAACATAAAATATCACCTCAGCCAAATATTTGGTTTATGAGATGAAACCTTTTGCAAATGGTTTTACCAATTTTGTAAATGACCAATGTGAGCTTGAAAATTTTTAGAGCCTAGTAGAAACCACTTTTCCATATAAAACTATCTTTTGCATGCTTGCATGCATGACCTTGTTTTTGTTCTTTTATGTGAGAGAAATGGTTTGAATACTAGTTGAATATGTGTTTGCTTGATTGTATTGTAGTGAAGTTACAAGAGTGTGATATTTGCAAGATCAAGAAGTGAACCAACATTCTCTACTAAAAAGGAAAGTGACACTATCATTCATGTCCTACTATTTTCATTACACTTAGTGGATTTTGTAACATGCATGGAAAGGACTACTATATTTTATGCTATGCTAAATCCTAATAGGATACCCTTATATATTCCTTAGTGAAAACATTGTAGTTATAGTATGCTTAGCCCTGCTATATATTTGGGATGGGATACATGTTATGATTATATGAAGTGTTGAAAAGATATATGTTTTATATAATAAAACAAGTACTCAATGAACCACCTAGGTAGACAAGGATACTCAAGTTTTGGACAAGGTGGAAACAAAGGGAACCATGTTTATATGGCTATCTTTTTGGATGTGCACTAGAAGAAAACCACCCAGGGACTTAGAGATTGAACATGTTTCTCGTACAGTGGCTTCCGTGTATAGCCACATGCTAAATGGGCTCTGGCTTAGTCAACTACATAGTGGAAGACCCATGCATTGGCATCTTCAGGTTAACTAGAATTGTGTAAGGGAAATTTATCCCTACATTGGTGCCTGGTTGACAAGCTAGCATTGTGTATTGGGAGGACTTCTATGGAAATACTTTGTCACATTCTCGATCTGCCGGTACTCCGTTTGGTGTGTACTTATCCAGCGGCCACTGGTGGCGTCAAGACGAGATTGTGTCATGTGGGTAAAGTGTACAACTTCTACAGAAGATCAAAATTCTAAGTACTTAGCCGTGTCCCCGGTTATGGACAACTCTGAGCAACTAAGGCCTGAAGCTATGGAAGATCTCGACATTCCAATTTCTCAAAGTTAAAACTTGATGGTAACAACAAGGGATTTGAAGCACTTGGAGTTTTCCAAGGAGTTCAGAAAGATTTGACAAAAGATCAAAACTATTTTGAAAAGATAGGATAAAACTATATTGCTTTATGCAAAAGAGCCTAAACCCTACTTAGCCAAATATGCATATAATGATAGGATCCACTTATTTCTACATAGTAGTGAAACTTGCCAATACAATTCAAATGTATTCACCCTTGTGGCTGCAACTTATTATGTTGCAGGTTTGTTTGATGTTAGTGAAGTGTGTTGAATAGGATTACAAGACTACAACAAACATGATTGCATGTGGCACTTTGAAGATGAAGGACTCCATGCTATAGTTATTTCTGCTGCATTGTAATGAGATAGCCATATGAGCTATGTAAGATATAATGAATTATTTTATTCCTGGTTATAAAGTTGTATTATGACCTTTGTTTCTTGATATTACATCTTAACTGTGGATGCTAGCTATTGATCCAGGGACTAGCATTGTAAACACAGGGATCTCTACCTTATTAAAGGTTGGGAACCTTACAGGTTATCTTCCAACAAGTACTTTTCTTTAACGCCTTTAAGTTAGGCACAAGAAGTAAGAAGAATCTAGTATTTTCAAATGAAGAAGCATTAACATTCATACTTGCAAAATCTTCAACTATGAAAGGTATCTCATCCAAATGGGTTTTGGAGGATCCTTTCTCATCTCTCTTTGGTCTACTACCTTCATCAAAAATATTTTCAGGGTCAATCCAATCGAAATTCTTTTCAAAGGCTTCATGCATTACAACAAGCTTAAAGGGTATGGGTATCTTAAATTCTTCTCTAGGATTAGTTTTATCAGAAATAACCACAATATCTACACTTTAGCCTATCATATTGAGACACACAAAAACCTTTTTGGCTTCCCTAGCAACATCATGGAATTCTTTTGATAAAGATTCAAGGATGAATTCCCTCTTTTCAGCAGTCTTCTCTTCTTTTAGTTTTAGGAATAAAAATTGTATGAAGGGATTAAGGCTAACAAACCTAGCCTCCAACATATGAACTAAAAAATTTGCATCAATCTCATAATTAGGAGCAAGCTCTGCTATAGATTTATCCTCAATATCCTCATGCTTGCTAACATAATTAAAGAATCCTTCAATATTATCTTTCCCAATTATGGAGACACTAACTATTGCAAGATCTTTTAGGGCGAACTTGGGGAGCAACATGGTGAGCTAGAGCAAGGTGGAAACTAGAGAAGGAACTAATTTTTTGTGTTTTTGAATAAAGCAAGCAAACTAAACTAGATTAATTTTTTTGGATTTTTTGGAAAGAGGCAAACAAGACCAAGCAAAAGAAACAAAGCAAACTAAACACAAAGTAAAGAGAAAGGAAGTGAAGGACTCCCCTAGTGAAGGACTCCTTAGCCTCCCCGGCAACGGCGCCACAAAATATTGATGCAGCACTGAGTTGATGTAGGAGTGCTTCGTTGGGAACCCCAAGAGCAAGGTGTGAAGCAGCAGGTTTTCCCTCAGTAAGAAACCAAGGTTATCGAACCAGTAGGAGGAAGGAAACTTCACACAGGTGTTGCAAGCAACACGGAGACCTGCAGAACACAAAATCAAGACTTTCCCAACGAATCAGTGAGGTTGTCAAGCTCACCGGTTTCCTGTAACAAAGGATTAAACGTATGGTGTGGAAGGTAATGGTTTGTAGCAAGTAAGCAAGTAACAGTGGAAGATGTATCAACGGTAAAGATTGGACCAGGGTCCATAGTTCACTAGAGGTGGTCTCCTTAGACAAACATATGGCATGAAGGGTAAACAAATTACAACAGGGCAATTGACAGGAACTGAGTAAGGCATAACAATGCAATTACTAGTTAGTAAGATCCTATGAGATTCGATTGGGCAATACAACAATATACATAGACTGCCATCCAACTGCATCTATGAATAGAAGTCCACCTTTAGGTTATCATCCGAACCCCCTCCAGTATTAAGTTGCAAGCAATAGATAACTACTTTAAGCAAAGTGTGTAAGCTAAACAGTCCACATGTTCCATGAACAATATTGTTTTCTCTCTAGTGGCAACAACACATCTACAACCGAAGACATTTTTGTCACTTCCCTTGGAAACTAGAGGCATGAACCCACTATCGAGCATAAATACCCCCTCTTGGAGTCACTAGCAACTACTAGGCCAAGATAGCTACTAACAACGGAGAGCATGCAAGATCACAAACAACACGGACATGATAGAATCATAAAGACAAAACCATTAATCGAACCAACATAATAATCTCAATATCCATCGGATCCCCGCAAACACAACATGCATGATTACAAATAGATTAGATCTTGATCATGAACGGAGCTCACAAGATCTATACATGAAAGCACAAAGGAGGATATACAACCATCTAGCTACTACATGTACCCATAGTCCAAGGTGGAACTACTCACGCATCATACCGGAGAGAAGGCCTCCGGGATGATCTCCCCTCCGGCGGGGTGCCGGGAAGAACTTCAGATCCCCCCGATCTAGGGACGATGGTGGCGGCGGCTCCAGACGGTTTCGTGGATATTTGATCGGGTGCTTAGAGTTTCTTCATCAAGGTCTTATAGGCGAATGGGGAGGCGGAGGAGGCGGCCAGGGCCACCAAACCCTAGCCAGGCGCGAGGCTGGGCCCACCTTTGCCTGGGGTGGGTCTGGCCCCCCTGGCTGGCCCCTCCGGCTCCCCTCTAGACTTCTTGTTCCCCATGGAAAGTAATTGACTTTGACGTTTGTCCCGTCCAATTTCAAGAATATTTCTTTACTAACTTTTCTGAAACCAAAAACAACAGAAAACAGGCATCTGGCAGTGTTGCAACTTGTTAGTAGGTTAGTACCAGAAAACATGTAAAAAGCACCTCAAAGTGTGGACAAGTAAAGCAAAGTAGATACTAAACAAGCATGGAGCATCAAAATTTATAGATATGTTTCAAACGTATCACAGACACCATTGGAAATGCTTGCTGAAGTTGTTATTATACTCCTATCATTAGTACCATAGATAAGGGATAGAAATTTAAGCTCTGAAATCTAGTTTTATAAAATAGACAAGAGTTTATGCCATGTGCACAATTCATAGACAATTCATGGTGCAATTTGAGCGTCTTACATGATCCTTAGACCTTATTAGTCCATCCGGTCTTTTTATTGGTAGAACAAAATTTGCTGGTACTTTTATTTCTGTGAAGAACCTACAAAACATAGCCAAGTCAGACATCTGAATATATCTAATTTTGGTACAGCCTATATTATATATGAAGATGTGTAAGATCCCTCCTTTATAAAGGAAAAGGATCCCTGTGATTGCAATGCTAGTCCCTGGATCATTGCTAGCATCCACAGTTTAAGATGAAGTACACAGATACAAAGGTCATTATTACATCCATTCCAGAGATAAACATAGTCTTTACAACTCCAAGGCCACAGGCCTAATACAAGAGTTTGAATAAGTAAATATATAAAAGTCTTCATCTTCATGTGCCACAGGCAAACATGTTGAGTGTAGACTCATGACACCTAATCCTCATCAGAGTAACCTGCAACATCACAAGTTACAGCCATAGTGGGTCAATACTTTGGAATAGTATTGGCAAGTGATACCTTAGTAAAATTTTAAGTGGTCTAGATACTATATGCAATTTTGGCTAAGTGTAGCTTGGCTTGCTTTGCTCAAAATAGGTTTTGCCTATTAGTTGAAATCACTAAGTTTTTCTTTGTCAAAACTTTTCCCAAGGAACCACCAATAGACATTGAGGTCCTTCACCCTTGTTCACCCACAAGTTTTTACTTAAAATTGGGATGATGAGACTCTTGATAGCTTCCATGTCTTTTTTGAGGGTAAAACAGTAGGGCGAAAAACCCCCTGCAATTTTTATATATTATAGAGAGTTACAAAAGAATATTTACAAACTCAATCCACCTCAAAGAAGAGGGATAACATTCTAATCAGCTATCTCCTGTCTACATTGATTTCAATCCAAACTTTAAGGCCCTGATGATACTTCTTCTTAATTCTATAAAGGACCCATCTTAATTCCTGGGCTACAATAGCCTTCCAGTTCTCCATCGACGCATGCTGATTATTGAAAATTTCATTATTTCTGCAAATCCAAATGCCCCAAGTTCCAAGTATCAGAATTTCCATTGCAAAAGGGACATTAAGATCTTTTTTAATACTGGCTAAGACTTCAAAGATATTTTGATCAGCCATAGTGACCTGTGAAATTTCAGCCCAGCAGGCTCTTGCAAAGGGGCATTCCCAAAACAAATGTAGGTTGGTTTCTTCACTGTTGCAACCCTAGAAAACATAGTCATAAGATGCCAGAGAAAAACATTTCCTTTTCAGAAGGTTTCTTGTGTTGAGCCTATCAAGCAGTAAGAGCCAGAAGAAGAATTTGTGTTTTTGCTGACAAGAAGATTTCCATAACCAAGAGAAATGTGGCTGAACCGGTTGACAACCAGCTAAGGAGCAGTAAGCCTTTTTGACCGAAAAATTACTGCCCCAAATGTAAGACCAATTATCAGATTCCCCTTGCCTGCCCCAAATTTGTGTTTTAGCTTCCATGTCTTGATGCTCAAGTTGTCCATTACCATGGACTTGGCTAAGTACTTAGATTTTTCCATCTGCAGAGGTTGTGCACTTTCCCCACCAGACTTGGTTTCACCAAGACAGGACCTTTCAGAAGCCTTCCCTTAGACCAAATGGACGCGTTCCAACCTATCATCCCACTACCACCAACTGTCCAAATGGCTAAGTTCTAGCAACCTATGTGATCCAGGCAGAGCCCCTATTGCCAAGTGGCTGCACTAGAAGCTTCTTAATACTTGGCCTCTAAAATCCCTTTGTTCCTGGGTGGCTTACCACAAGTGAGATACACAAGGTAAACCATAGCCATGGGCCTTGTGTAACCACTCAACCAAAACCACCAATCAAGTCCCTTTCCACCCAGGTGATTTGTTGACTTAGTTGTTTTATTAAGCAAAACAAAAGTCCAAAGACTTAGAAATATTTTCATCATAGCATGTATATTTCACCAACCCTTGTTTGCTACTAGCTAGGCTAAGCATGGCATAGATAGTAACTTAACTTAGAAATTTCCTAGCAATTCTACAACTACTTAGGATTTCCCATCATGGCATATAGGCAAAAAATATTTACATGCAAGACTTAGCAAAATATTTCTAATGCTTAGTATAAAACATAGGGATAGAAATATTCATGAAGTACCACTTTCCTTGGTAGTTGGGAGAGTAGCACTCCTCACAATCACAATCACTAGCACCAAAATCTACACAAGAAATGGTAGCCACAAATTACACACAAAACATATACAATCAAAAATATATGCATGCATGCAAAATTCTAAGTGATGATTTTCAAAACTCAACCAAGAAAGTGCATAGTACTGAGTCCTAAACAAGTCAAAAACTTGCCAAACAATAATAATTTAACCCTTAAAACAGTTCCTAATTATTTCATATACTCAAATAAGCCCTACACATGTTTCTGCAAATAAAACCTTTTTAACAGAAGCTAAACATTAAACACATTGAATAATCAGAAAGAGCTTGCTCTCCTGATTCCAACGGTATAAAATTTGTCAAATTCTAACATGGGGATCAAAAGTTATAGCTAAATCAAATTTAAACAATAATATGATTCAAATTCTGTTTTTAAACTCTAACAGCTGCCACGCGGCGCTTTCCTATTGGCCGATACCGTTTCACTCAGGATCACGCTTCCGCACCTTCGGATCAAGTTAGATCCAACGCGCCAGATCTAAAGAAAACGCTTCGCTCCAGATCTAAACTAGTCCCTACGATGCAGATCTAACGACGGTTGTTGTTTTGACCAAAGTCGAGCGGCGCTAGCGACGGCGACTGGCGGCGGCGCCTCTGTCAGTGGCGGAGCTGGCGTTCTAGGTCGCGCGGGAGAGAGGGAGAAGGGGTTTTACCGGAATCGCAGAGAGCTGCTGATGCTCAAGGTGGCGGTGGTTCGGCAAGGGGCGCTCTAGAGTGGCCGAGGGAGCTCGTCGGAGTTGCGGGCGGCGGCGGGTTGGAGTGGACGGCGACGTTGGCGACGTTCCTAGTCTCCCTAGCACAAACCAATGGCATCAGATGGTGCACAAGATAGTGGCGAGCCTAGTCGTATGCGAGAGAGGTCAAGGGGTGCTCAGTGCTTACCGCAATTGATCGCCGGAGTTGAGCGGTGGCTCGGTCGCTTGCAGAAACGAATGAGGACGGCGTCTTGGGTCACAAGTAGGCAAGCAAATGGTATCAGAAGGTGCACGAGGTCATGTTGGTTACACTCGTTTGAATCAGAGGCACAGGGGCGGTCAGAACTCACCGGAATTTGCTGCCGGAGATGCTCAGTACCACGGCGGCGCAAGTTCAATTGTGGACAGCCTAGCGGCGCTTTGCGCTTGGTGAGTGAGGGGAATGGAGCGGAGTGGGGAGAGGATCTTATAGCCGGAGCAGGGGCGGAGATTACGCACACATTCATCGCCTATTAAGAGGAATAAAAACATGGTAGATGCGGGGAAGAAATGGGTGGTGACGGCGTCCGTGCGCGAGAAATGGGGAACAAGGAGTCGACGTGGACGGGGCCCAGTTGTCTGCGAGAGAAACAGAGAGGGGGTGGGGTCCTGGCGTCAGCGAACCTGTGGGTGCGTCTGCGAGTGAAAGAGAGAGAGAGGGGACCCGGGTGAGCTAAATGGGTTGCTTTCTCAGTTGGGCTAGAAGTCTAGCGACGGCTCTTTTCTATTTCCTTTCTCTTTTTCTTTTTCTGTTTTGATTTTCTGGAATGATTTTCAAATGAATTCAAAAGACATTTGAATTCAAATCTTTTCAGGATGTTTGTAGTGTGTAACATTCATATTTCTGGGCATAAAATCATGTGGTCTCTTTGTATTGGCTTGGTCCCTTTGTTCAAACAAAATAAGCAGTGCTATAGCACATGATTTGATTAAGTTTTGGAAATGGTTTCTGAAACATATTTGTTTTGTAAAATTTCACCAAACTTCAACAATCAAACACAATAACAAGAGAGCAAGCAAGGTGTCGTGGGAATGGTCACGGCAGATGCTGCAATCGGCAGCGAGTAGTAGAACGAGGGGCAAGGGCAGCCAGCCATCTGCGGTGCGAGATGAGGGCGGAGACTCAGGGTTTTACCCAGGTTTGGCCCCTCGGAGGGTAAAGACCTACTCCTGCTAGATTGTATTATGAAGGTGGTACAATGGCGAGCTCGGCGGCTAGGCGGCGAGTCGCTTGGGGGTATGATGGAACGTATCTCTACACGCCCCGCAGGGAGGTTTATATAGGTTCACCTCCCCTAGGGTTTACATATCTCAACCGAATCAGTTAAGGCTTCGGTACTCGTTTAACCTAATCCGACTGGGCCTATCTACTCGCCTGGTCCTTCAACTTCCAATCGCTTGGATCCTCGCTGGGCTTCAATCCAGTTGCCTTCTTGCAGGCCCACTCGCCAGTTCTTGGGCCAGTCGGAAATGTCCTGCTGGGTATACCCTGGTAGGTGCATCCCCATCAGTAGTCCCCGAGGCCGTCGTCGATTAGGCGTAGGTGGCTGCTGGGAGTCGGAGTATACGGCCGCAGAGTAGACATCTAGTCGAATCGTTGGCGGGCTCCTGTATAAAGGAGAAAACTAATCATCCTGATCGCAGCTTTGGCGAGTCGAGTCGGCGAAACACTGTCATAGTGATCGGGTCGGTGAGCCGAGTGGCTGAAGTTGGACCGTTAAACATGGTCAAACTAGCCGTTGGGGTAATCCAACGGTAACTTTTGGCGTAATCACCGCGTAGTAACGGCTCCCTGATTTGGCGGGTAACAACCGCTATATAAGGGGAATGGCAGGCGATCAGAGAACCACCTTCTCGCCATTTCCTCCGATTGCACGCACTTTCGCCTCCCTTCGCATCGCGATCCAGCCGACCCGAAATCCTCCGACCCCCCACAAATCCTTCTGCCATGGCCCTCTCCACCGAACCTTCGGGTAGATCTAAGTGTACGAGGGTGCAACTGGCTTCCTTTGAGGAGGCCGGTATCCTGCACGCCGGTTGCTGGCGCATCCCCGCGGCCGGAGAGGTGACCCCGAACCCGCGCGAGGGGGAATTCATCTGCTTCACCAGCCACCTGGAACGTGGGCTAGGATTCCCTACGTCCTTGTTCTTCCGGCGCTTCTGCGCCTACTACGGGATCCAGCCGTCGGACCTGGGTCCTCACAGCATCGAGCAGCTCGCCATCTTCGTGGTGTTCTGCGAGTGCTACTTTGGCTGCCGGCCCTATTTCCCTCTGTGGCAAGATCTGTTCCACGGACGGATCAGCCACGAGGAAGCGGGCGGCCCAATGCTCGCCGCGGGCGGCCTAACCTTCCAGCTGAAGTCGAAGGCTTCATTCTTTGACTTGATGCTGCCCGCCAAGGCAGCGAGCGACTGGAAGAAGTCGTGGTTCTATGTTGCCGAGGCGACCCCAGAAGGCGAGACGGTGATCCCACGGTACTCCGCCAACCGGTCCGAGCCGCGCCGTCTTCAAGTCGGCAAGCTCCCCAGCGACCAGCGGATGGTCGTGGACGAAATGCTCCAAACCATCCGTGGTTTGAAGAAGAAGGGCCTCCAAACGATCAACCTATATAACTGCTGGCTCGGGCGGCGACTCGTCCCTCTGGCTCGGCGCGACCACTACATGTACCAATACATGGGCCGGGAGGACTCGATGAAGTCCAACCTAGCCGAGTGGAAGCTCGAGGACTACACCGCAGCACTGAAGAAGATCACCCAGGCGGTGTACCTGGACGCACAGGCTGGGGTCGCCCCCTACACCGCAAAGCGTCCAGCCCCAACGGTAATCACCTCGCATCATTCGCAGTCGCAGTTTTTGCAGTCGCGGTCATTCTAATTTCATCTTGCCTTCATTACAGCTATTCCAAGTGGTGGAACGGTGGCTCCCGCCTTCGGACGACGAGAATTCAAGCTCGTCCGTCCAGGACATGGGCGAGTCGCCTCCCGCCAAGGGCGACGCCGGGAGCGACAAGAGTAACAGCGACGACGAGTCCGAGGAGGAGGTCGCCCCGCTGGTCCGCAAGACCCGCGGGCAATGTCAACGCGAGCTTCAGGCGAGCAAAAGCCTCGAGCATCATGATGACGATGAAGAACTTCCAGAGACCACCTCGCGCCGCCAGGCTACTCCGTCGAAGAAGAAGAAGAAGAAGAAGAAGAAGAAGAAGAAGAAGAAGAAGAAGAAAGAAAAGGAGGCGAGGGCCCCTCCAAAGAAGAAGACGAAACCGATGAGGCCGGCCTCGCCACCGCACTCGGCAAGCAGCTCCGATGCCCCCAGCCCGGCCAAGGACGAGGTGCCCCCGATGGCAACCGCGCTGGACACGGCCACCGTCGAGGTGCCACTAGCCTCGATGCCTCTGCCATTCGCCCCAGTCTCTGGGCTGGGGGACGCTCCGGCTGCGGCGGCTTCGCCTTGCAGGGAAGCTCCTACCGAAGATGTCCAAGAGGCCCCCGTTGCAGCCTCTACGACGAAGAAGCCGTCCGTGTCTTGGGAACGCGACGTCCTGGAGATGGGGCTCAGCCGCCGACTAGGCCCTGAACTGGAGAAGCCGGCTGGCCTCCGCACGGGGCTGCGCTTCATTCCAGTCGCCAAGTGAGTTTGCTCACCTACCTTTGTCTTCCATAACAGTTTGAATTATCTTGCTTACATGATTGATTTTCAGGACCGGAGTGAAGAAGATGGGCCACCCGACCGTGGCTAAGGTGCCATCCGTCGTCAGCGAGGAGGATCCTTCCCGTAAGAGGAAGGCAGACGAGGTCGTCATCCCTACGGATGGTGGCAAGAAGGCCAAGGGCGACGATGTCGTCACGATCTCTGATGACACAGCGGTCGCGCCGACCGAACCCGCACCAGAGGCGGCCGCATCCACGAAGGAGGACGCTCCCTTGCCTGGGGCGGCCGAGCCGACCTCCTTTGGTGCGGGTGCCTCCATCGCGACATTCCCGCGCTTCATAGCCAAAGCGGCCACAGCGAGTGGGACTTCGCCCTCGAGCCGCGCACCTGGGGTCACCGACGCGGAAGTCGAGCAGCATTGTGGGCACACGCCAACTCTCCTCGCATCTGTGGACGCGATACAACTCCATGGCATGCTTGGCGCAGCCATCCAGGTATGTCCAGTCCCCGAGGATCAGGTCAGTGTGTTGCGGCGGTCTGATTCTTTTAGTGTATAGTTGTTATTTTTCTCGTCCAGTCCCCGAGTGCGCACTCGCTGAATTTCAGCGGGTGGGCACTTAGGAGTTTTTTGATTGCCAGTCCCCGAGTGCGCACTCGCTGAATTTCAGTGGGTGGGCACTTAGGAGTTTTTTGATTGACAGTCCCCGAGTGCGCACTCGCTGAATTTCAGCGGGTGGGTACTTAGGATGTGCTTTGATTAACTGTTTGAATGATGTGCAGGGTCTGCAACGTGAGTCTGCTGACCGGTTGGCAGCGAAGCGCCGCGCGGAGAAGGAACTCGCCACCGTCCAGGAGGCGAACAAGGGGCTTCAGGCGGTTGCCGCGAAGGCGGAGGAAGCTCGCCAGGGGCTTGTCCCAGCGGGTGAGTTGGTGTGGCTCAATCAGCACTGAGCTCGGCTGAGAAGCGGATCTCCGAACTCGAGCGTGAGCTAAGGGAGGCGAAGGAGGAAGCGAACTCGGCGGATGGGCAAGCCAAGGCCGCAATTACCGCCGCCGCAGAGGATCGTAAAGTGTCTGACGCCCTTGTTGCTGGGCTTCAGGACGACTTTACTTCGCTTCAATGCTTCATCACGGATCTCTCCCGCCCCTTGATTGGTGAGTGTATCTGCCTCTGCCAATAACATGTGTTCTGTTGTGGTGCCCGATGTACTCACTGTTATTTTCCATTCGTAGGTCGCATCCTTGATAGCGCGGAAGAGGCGAGCTCGTTCGACGCACGGCAGTGTGTGTCCACGCTCGTTGACTCGGCGACGTTGTCGGCGACGTGCATCCGAGCCTACCTCCAGGAGATATCTCCCACGGAAGTAATTCCGAGTGACCTCGTCGAGGTGTGGAAGTACTTGGAGAAGGCGCCCTCGGTTGTTGAGTTCATGACGCGATCGGCGTTTCGGCGCGGGGCGGCGACGGCGCTTAGCCTTGGACTTGCTCACTTTTCGGAGGACTTCGACATCGACGACGTGACGAGTGGCTACCCATCGTCGACTGGCGCAGTGGAGCTGTCCGAGGTGCTCAAGTTGACGGACCACACCGCGATGTACTCCGAGCGTGTCTGGGCAATGGGCGACCTCCTTCCGTACCAGGAGACGGTCGTCGCGCCCAACGACCCCGAGCCGCAGCATTGGGACTTCAAGGTCGAGCAGCCCTTCCGCGCAGCGATGGCGGGTGAACTGACGACGTACCCGTCAAACCCGTACACGCCATTCATCCGCAATCGCCGGGGTGCTGGCGAGTCGTCGTCGAAGCCTGCAGAATAGGATAGTTTGCCCTGGGGCGTTAGTAGCAGGTCTGCCGTTTAGGCATATTTTGTAATTTGAGACAATGCTACATGCTATTGAATGAGACGCCGTGTCTGTTTTGGGATTTGACATGTGTTTTGTGATTGAGGTTTGAACGAGTCCCCGAGCGCGTCCGCCCTTTTGTGGGGTTTACCTCGTGTGTTCTTTGTTTGTTGTTTTTGAATGTTTTATTATTGTGGTCTACTCGCCCGGACTCGAAGAGCCAGTCGCAGGGCGACTCCCTTGAACGCTCTGTACTTCACCATTTTCCCTTGCGCGAACGGGGTCGGGTGGCCGAGTCCCCGAGCATGTTACTTGGTTGTTCTAGGCGCGACTCGAGGGTGGGTGAGGACTTGGCGCGTCACTCCAGCCTGGCCCGTTGGGTCAGTCGCGTGGCGAGTCCTGGACATGTTCTCATACTTAGCTTTTTCCCGAGCCGCTCGTGCTGAACTGGTCGTCAGTCCCCGAGTGTGGTACTTGGCCATTCAAGTCGCTATGTCGAGGATGCGGAGGATCATGGTCGCTGTAAGAAGCGAAGGCAGTTGTCTTGGCTCGTAGAGCCAGTCGGGCTGGGCGACTCCAATGGGGCTCCGGGTAGGCGTCTTTCGTGGACGGTGCAAGACCTGAGGTGACTCAGTGCTCTTGCACCGCACTACTTGGCCGTGCCGATCACTGTACCAAAGGTTGACTTCTGCGGTTAGCTTGACGCTGTTACTACGAGTGCGAGTGGCACAAGATACGGAGAGTAGGCGCAATTTGCGGTAACCAATTCTTTTTATTTCATAGCGACTGGAGAGTACATATGTGGGGTTCTAGGGGTAGAACTTCCATGGTCGCTTGACGTCAAGTTCGCCGTCCCCGTGGACGTAGATGAGGTAGTAGGCGTCGTTTCCGAGTACTCGCCCGATGGCGAATGGTCCCTCCCACGGAGGGGAGAGCTTGTGCATGCCCTTCTTGTCCTGGATGAGGCGCAACACCAGGTCGCCTTCTTGGAAGGTGCGAGTTTTCACCCGCCGGCTGTGGTAGCGGTGGAGTCCCTGCTGGTAGATGGCGGTGCGTGACCGAGCGAGGTCACGTGCCTCGTCGAGTTGATCGACTCCGTCCTGGCGGGCGAGTTCGTTTGCAGCCTCCGTGTAGTGGACAACCCGCGGCGAGTCGTGCTCGAGGTCGGTGGGCATGACTGCCTCGGCGCCGGACAATATGAAGAAGGGGGTGAATCCTGTCGACCTGTTGGCCGAGGTGCGGATCCCCCAGATCACGGAGGGCGGCTCCTCGACCCAACACCCGGCGGTACGCTCGAGTGGTACTTGGAGTCGCGGCTTCAGGCCGTGGAGGATGCTTTGGTTGGCCCGTTCCGCCTGGCCGTTGGATTCCAGGTGGGCGACCGACGCGAGGTCGAGCCAGATGTGGTGCTCTTCGCAGAATTCGGCCATGGCTCCTTTGGCGAAGTTGGTGCCGTTGTCCGTGATGATGCTGTTTGGGAACCCGTAGCGATATATGAGCTCGCGTAGGAATTTGGTGGCGGTCTTCCCATCGCACTTCCGGACTGGCTTGGCCTCCACCCACTTTGTGAATTTGTCAACCGCGACCAGGAGGTGGGTGTAGCCGGAGGGAGCCTTCTTGAAGGGGCCTACCATGTCCATGCCCCATACGGCGAATGGCCAGGTGATGGGGATTGTTTTGAGCACTGAGCTCGGCACGTGCGTCTGGTTGGCGTACTTCTGGCGCCCGGCGCACCTCTGGACAATGTCGACGGCATCGGCGTGGGCGGTAGGCCAGTAGAAACCATGCCGCATAGCCTTGGCGACCAGAGAGCGGGCGCCGGCATGGTGGCCGCAGTCGCTGGAGTGGATGTCGTGGAGGATCTTGCGTCCTTCGGCGGGTTGGACGCAGCGTTGGAATACGCCGGTGACGCTGCGCTTGTGGAGCTCGCCGTCGATGATGGTGTAGGACTTGCATCGGCGTGCGATCATCCGAGCGTCCGTCTCGTCTGCCGGCAAGGTGCCGGTCTCCAGGTAGGCGACGTAGGGCTTGGTCCAGTCGTCTGGCTCGTTGACGAGTGCGACCAGGGCTGCCTCCGGTTGTAACGGGACTCCGATGTCGATCTCCCTCGGGGGAGAGACTGATGGTTTGGTGATCGTGTTGAGGAAGACACCGGCGGGTGGTGCGAGTCTAGCCGACCCAATTTGGGAGAGTGCGTCGGCCTCCTCGTTCTTCCGCCTGTCGATCCACTCGACAGAGTAGCCTGCGAAGTGTCCGCCCAGCTTGTCCACTGCTTGGCGGTAAGCCGCCATGGTGGGGGAGACGGCGTCGCAGGTGCCAGCGACTTGCCCAGCGACGAGGTCGGAGTCTCCGTAGCAGCGTAGGCTGTTGACATTCATCTCCCTGGCAGCTCGCATGCCGTGGAGTAAGGCCTCGTACTCGGCCATGTTGTTGGTGCAGGGTGTGAAGTCGAGGCAGAGGACATAGCGGAGCTTGTCGCCCTTCGGGGAAGTCAACACGATCCCTGCTCCTGCGCCGTCTGCGTTCTTGGAGCCGTCGAAGTGCAGGCTCCAGTAATGGAGGTATGGAAGCTTCTCCGGTTGCTGGGCCTCCTCCCAGTCGGCGATGAAGTCCGCTAGAGCTTGCGACTTGATCGCTTTTCGTGGCTCATACTTGATATTGTGGACGCCGATCTCGACGGCCCACTTAGCGACTCGCTTGGTCGCCTCACGGTTGCGGATGATGTCCTGCAACGGTGCTGAGGAGACGACCGTGATCGGGTGCTCCTGGAAATAGTGCGGCAGGTGCCGCTGCGCTCTGAAGACCGCATATACCAGTTTCTGGTACTGCAGGTATCGCTGGCGCGACTCGGTGAGGACCTCGCTGATGTAGTACACCGGTCGCTGTACTGGGCGCTCCTTTCCTTCCTCCGGCCGTTTGATGACCATGACGGCGCTGACGACGCGCTCGGAAGCCGCGACGTAGACCAGCATGGGTTCTTTGTCGGCAGGGGCTGCGAGTAGCGGTGCGGCGAGTAGCACCTTCTTGAGGTAGCGGAGTGCGTCGTCCGCCTCCTTGTCCCACTGGAAGGTGGGGTTCTTGCGCATCAGACGGTATAGGGGCATCGCCTTTTCGCGCAGGCGGGGGATGAAGCGACTGAGAGCCGCTACTCGCCCGGCCAGCTTCTGGACGTTGCGGAGGCACTCGGGTTTGCCGAGTCGGGCGATCGTGTCGATCTTGGTGGGGTTCGCCTCGATCCCGCGTTTGGAGACGACGTAACCCAGTAGTTGCCCTGCTGGTACACCTAAGGTGCATTTGCCTGGGTTAAGCTTTATCTTGTATTTTCACAAGTTGGCGAACGTTTCCGCCAGGTCGGCAAGGAGATCACCCTAGCGAGTGGATTTTACGACCACGTCGTCGATATAGACGTGGATGTTGCGGCCAATTTGGCTCGCGAGGCACTCCTACATGCATCGCTGGTAGGTCGCCCCGGCGTTCTTGAGGCCGAAGGTCATGGTTGTGTAGCAGAAGGCTCCGAATGGCGTGATGAATGTCGTCTTCTCCTCGTCCTCGACAACCATTTTGATCTGGTTGTATCCAGAGTAGGCGTCGAGGAAACATAGCGACTCCGAGCCCGCGGTGGAGTCGATTATTTGGTTGATCCGCGGGAGGAGGAACTGCTCCTTCGGGCAGGCGCTGTTTAAGTTTGTGTAGTCGATACACATCCTCCAGGTACCATTCTTCTTCTCGACAAGGAATGGGTTTGCCAGCCACTTGGAGTACTTGATTGGCCGGATGAAGCCTGCAGCGAGTAGACGCTGCACCTCCTCCGCGATGGATCGGCGGCGCTCTTCATTGAAGGGCCGCAGCGACTGCTTGACGGGTCGCACTTTGGGGTTGGCGTTTAGCTTGTGCTCAGCGAGCTCCCTAGGGACACCAGGCATGTCAGAGGGCTTCCATGCAAAAATGTCCCTATTCTCACAGAGGAACTCGATGAGCGCGCCTTCCTAGGCTGGGCTCATGCCCGTCCCAATCGTCACCGTCTCGCTGGAGTCGCCTGGGACCAGCTCGACGGTGCGGGTGTGCGTCGTTGCCTCGAAGGTTGAGGTGTTTGCGCCCTCCGAGTTGGGCTTCTTGAGTATGGTGGGGTCGTCGTTGTTGACCCCGCTCGCGTACTTGGTGAGCTCATCGGCGTGATTGGTTTTTGCCGCGATAACGGCATCGGCGAGTTTGGCTCCTTTGGCCTCGCACTCGGCGGCCATGTCGGGGTCGCCGTTGATGGTGATGACGCCGCACGGCCCAGGGAGCTTCATCGCGTTGTACGCGTAGTGTGGCACTGCCATGAACTTGGCGAACGCCTGGCGCCCCAGGACGCAGTGATAGGGGCTGTCAAAGGGCACCAGCTCGAAGACGATCCGCTCGGTGCGGAAGTTTGCTGGCGTGCCGAAGGTGACTGGCAGCGTGACCTTGACGATCGGGTACGCCTTCCGACTGGGGACGATGCCGTGGAACGTGGTGTGGGTTGTCTCGATCATCGACTGCGGGAGCCGCAGCCGCCTGAAGGTGTCCAGGTATAGGATGTTGATGGAGCTGCCGCCGTCCATCAATGTCTTGGGGAGCCAGTAGTCACCCACCTTTGGCTTGACCACGAGGGCGACTTGGCCTGGTTACTCGATGCGCGGCGAGTGGTCCTGGCGGCTCCAGGTGATGGGCTGCTTCGACCAGTTGAGGAACTGGGGAACGTCCACCTGAGCCACCGCGTTGACGGCGATGGCACGGGCGATGACCTTCTTCTCGCTCTTCGTGTTGAAGCCTGTGAAGGTATGGAGCGAGCCAGCCACTTTGCCGAACTTTCCGCCGTTTGGCGGGTCGTTGTCGGGGTCCTCCCGTGCTCGCCGTGCCTTCTTGATTTCCTTGAGGGTGTGGCAGTCGGCGGTTGTGTGCATTGCAGGCTTCCCTTCCCTGCTATGAAACGCACAAGGTTGGTTAAGGAGGGCCGCAGGGTCAAACCTTGGCTTGGCCTTGTAGTTGCCGCCGTCGCGGCGTTGTCCTCCGTCGCGGCGGAAGCTCTTGGGCTCGCGTTGTGCGTGCCCGGCGTTGGGGACGAAGTCGACTCGCCCGTCACTGCGGCGCTTGCCGGTAAGGCGAGTGTTGTTGTAGCGTAGGTCGGACCGTCGTCCGCTGTCGTTGCCGCTCGTGCGGCGTTGACCCCCCGACTTGTCGTCGGTTTCCTGATTTGGATCTTCCTCCGCGTACCGTTTGGCGATCTCGAGGAGGTCTGGTATGTTGTCGAGTGTGCGAGAGTGTCGCTTAACTTGGCGACCAGCGGCTCGTAGCGGCATGAGGTCTTGAAGCAATGGATCGCGGTGTCCGGGTTGATGCCGACCGCGTTGTACCAGAGTTCCTGCCACCGTTGGACCCAGTTGCGGGTCAACTCGCAGGGTCCCTGGACGCATCGCTCCAGGTCCTCGATGGTGGTGGCGCGGGTGTAGGAGCACTCAAAGTGCCTGACGAAGGCGTCGCGCATCTCCTCCCAGGAGTCGATACTATCCTGGGGGAGGGTGTTGATCCACTGCCTGCACGTCCCCTCCATCATCAGGGGGAGGTAGCGGGCGGCTAGCAGGTCAGTGTGGCCTGCGATCCCCATTGCCATGAGGTATGTATCGAGCCAGACGGCAGGGTCGTACGAGGGGTCGTACTTTTCTATCTCCTTTGGCGCTTTGAAGTTTGGCGGGTACTTCTCGTCTCGGATCATTGGTCCGAAGCACTTGGGGCCGAGTCGACTGAGCGACCCCATGGGCTCGTCGTTGCGGCGATTGGTTAGGGTGTGTCACAGGTCGTCAGGCTGGCGTGCGCGCTAGCTTTGGTTGTTGATGATGTGGGTGCGGGCGTCGATGGGTTGACCGTTGGCGGCGACGAAGTTGGTCGCTGGCCTGGGGTCGTTGGTGGAGAGTGCCGCGTTTGCGGGTCGGTGTTGGAGCTGCAGTGGCTCTGGTGGCGGGCAGTTGAGGGTGTTTGCCGCCGTTGGGCGGCCGCTTGAGGCCGCCCTACTTCCCGACGAACGCGAGTATACTCGACCCTGCGAGTCGGCGCCCGCATTTTGCTGCTCGACGGCCTTTGCGAGCAGGGCCCTGACGTACTGGATCTGTAGGGCGCCGTCGCCGGTGGCCGTGATGTTGTCGGCTGCTGCTCGGCCTGCCACGAGGTTGTCCATCGGGGTGGAGAACAGTGGGAGGCCGTTTGTGTCTCGCTCCCGTGAGGAGACTACTATCCGCGGCTGGTCCCTGGGGGGTGTGCGGTTGGGTGGAGGTGGGGCGCCCATCGCCGTCGACCCTGGCGGGGGGCGGGCGCTTCCTCCTAGTGGCGCGTTCTCGCAGATCGCGCGGTCGGCCACGCGGGCCGGGTCGTTTTCGTCGTCGAAGTTCAGGGCGCGCCCCTGAACGGTGGGGTTCAGGCGCGACCTGATCCGCTGGTGGTGGTAGCGCGATAGCTCCTGCGCCGTAACCTGCTCGAGGCGAAATTTTTCGCGCTCGGCTTGCTCCTTGCGCACTGCCTCTGCCAGTTTCAGGCGGAGTTCCTCGACCTCCGTCGCTGTGGCGTTAGGAGGGATTGGGGTGGAGAAGGGGTCCTCCGGCGGCTCGGTGCCAGTCGCCATGTAGGTCGCGGCGTGGCGACCGGTGCCGTCGCGGAGGTCGGCGGAGTTTTCCGACCCGGAATCGAAGTCCAAGATCCCGAGGATGGAGGGGTCCATGAAGTCTCCCACGTTGGACACCTGGGTGATGGAGCCCGCGGGTGAAGCCGCGGTGATGGATCCGGCGAGTGACGCCGGGGTCGCCGAGTCGGCGTCGTTGTTGAGGGCCGCGTCTTCTGCGGCCGCTGAGTTTTCGGCCACGTTGTTGTGGGTCGAGTTGTACTTGGAGGCAAGGCGATGGATCGTGCGGATCTGGCTCTCAGAGAGCCGATCGCGTGGCGGCGACTCGCGGATGCGAGCCGAGTCCTCCGAGACGATGACGTTGGTGAGGCCGACGAAGAGGCTGATCGTGCCGACCGGCAGGATCACGCTGTGCATGACGGGTCGCGCCGCCGGGACGTAGCTGCTCGGCAAGATTTGGAGCATCTCGCCGATCGCTATCATGTGGCCAGTGGCGACCGTCTCGTTGATGGGCAGATTGGATCTCGCCGCAGAACACCGGCCAGACCGGCCAGGCCCCACGGTGGGCGCCACTGTCGTGGGAATGGTCACGGCAAATGGTGCAATCGGCAGCGAGTAGTAGAACAAGGGGCAAGGGCGGCCAGCCATCTGCGGTGCGATATGAGGGCGGAGACTCAGGGTTTTACCCAGGTTCAGCCCCCGGAGGGTAAAGACCTACTCCTGCTAGATTGTATTATGAAGGTGGTACAATGGCGAGCTCGGCGGCTAGGCGGCGAGTCGCTTGGGGGTATGATGGAACGTATCTCTACACGCCCCGCAGGGAGGTTTATATAGGTTCACCTCCCCTAGGGTTTACATATCTCAACCGAATCAGTTAAAGCTTCGGTACTCGTTTAACCTAATCCGACTGGGCCTATCTACTCGCCTAGGCCTTCAACTTCCAGTCGCTTGGATCCTCGCTGGGCTTCAATCCAGTCGCCGTCTTATAGGCCCACTCGCCAGTTCTTGGGCCAGTCGAAAACGTCCTGCTGGGTATACCCCGGTAGGCGCATCCCCATCACAAGGCTTGGTTTAAAACAAATAACTCCTCAATTGAGAGTGGCATTAGACTAATAGTTGTTCACATAAAAAAATGAGCTCATATGCTCTTGTTTTTGAAGTGTTTTGTTTGAAATGAAAAACATATGATCATGGATGCATGGATGATATGCATAAGTTTGAAACATGATTTTAGGGATGTTACAAATCTAACCCCCTTAAGGTGAATCTCGCCCTCGAGATTCGGATTGGCTAGCAAATAGGTGAGGGTGGTCTTTCCGAAGATCATCTTCTCTTTCCCATGTTGCTTCCTCTTCGAAATGATGATTCCACTGCACTTTGCAGAACTTGATAGTCTTATTCCGTGTGACTCTTTCTGCAGTCTCAAGAATCTTGATAGGTTTCTCTTCATAAGTGAGATCACTTTCCAGTTGAACCTCCTCCAAAGGTATAGTATCTTTTAAAGAAGTTTCTTCCATTTCTGGATGGCATTTCTTAAATTGACTCACATGAAACACATTATGGACGGCTGACAGAGATTCTGGCAGTTCTATTTCATAGGCAACTTCTCCTTTACGACTCATAATCTTGAATGGTCCAACATATCTTGGTGCCAATTTTCCTTTGACTCCGAATCTCTTCACTCCACGAAGTGGTGACACTCTAAGATAAGCTCTATCACCAACTTCGTAGGTGACTTCTCTACGCTTAGGATCTGCGTAGCTTTTCTGTCGGGACTGTGCTATCTTCAACCTGTCCTTAACCAACTTGACCTTCTCTTCGGCTTCTTTGATAAGATCTGGCTCGAATAAACTTCTTTCTCCCACACCATTCCATAACAATGGGGTGGTACATTTTCTTCTTTAGAGAAACTCAAATGGTGCCATCTCAATACTGGCTTGATAGCTGTTGTTATAAGAAAATTCTGCGTAAGGAAGACTTTCATCCCAACTGGCTCCATAGTCTAGGGCACATGCCCTCAACATGTCTTCGAGAATCTGATTAGTCCCTTCGGTTTGTCCATCGGTTTGAGGATGAAAAGCAGTACTGAATTCCAACCTCGTTCCCAATGACTCATGTAACTGTCTCCAAAAATGGGAAGTGAATTGAGTTCCCCTATCAGACACAATACTCTTGGGCACTCCATGTAGACATACAATTCTACTCATGTAGATTCTGGCTAACTTAGCACTTGTATAGGTTCTCTTCATGGGTATGAAATGAGCCACTTTAGTTAGGCGATCCACTACTACCCAAATAGAATCGTATCCTAACCGGGTCCTTGGTAATCCGGTAATGAAATCCATACCAATCTTGTCCTACTTCCAATCAGGAATAGGTAGTGGTTGAAGCAAACCTGCTGGTTTCTGATGTTACGCTTTCACTCTACTACACACATCACACAAAGCAATATGTTCGGCGATGTCCTTCTTGAGATTATTCCACCAAAATCTTTCTTTCATGTCCATGTACATTTTGGTGTTACCTGGATGAATGGAATACGGTGAGTTGTGTGCTTCCTGAAAAATCAGTTTCCGCAGCTCCGGATCTTGTGGAACACAGATACGTTTCCCATGCCATAAAGTACCATGTTCGTCTTCATGGAACCCTTTGGCTTTTCCTTTGCCAATCTTTTCTTTAATCTCTTCGATTTCCTTATCAATCTTCTGGGCTTCTTTGATCTTGTCCAACAAGGTGGGTTGAACATCCAAAGTCATGAGATGTCCTTCAGGCACAATCTCCAATCTGAGTTTTCTAAATTGGGTACACAGATCATCTGGCAATTCTCCTTTGGTAAGGCCATTCACAAAAACCTTACGACTTAGAGCATCTGCTACAACATTTGCTTTACCGGGGTGGTATTGCAAACTTAGGCCATAGTCCTTGATAAGTTCTAGCCATCTTCTTTGTCTCATATTAATTTCCTTTTGGGTGAAGATATACTTCAAACTTTTGTGATCTGTGAACACTTCACAACGCTTTCCCAAAAGATAGTGTCTCCATGTTTTGAGTGCATGGACAACAGAGGCTAACTCTAAATCATGAGTAGGATAGTTCACTTCATGAGTTTTGAGTTGTCTCGAGGCATACGCCACAACTTTACCGTCTTGCATAAGTACTACACCCAAACCCTGATGAGATGCATCACAATATACTTGGAAATCTTTTTCCAAATCTGGCAGACACAAGACTGGTGCTGTCACAAGTCTCTTCTTCAATTCCTGAAAGCTGAGTTCACAACCTTTCGTCCAAGCAAACTTCTTGTCTTTCTTTAGCAATTCCGTCATGGGCTTAGCTACCTTGGAGAAATTTTCAATGAACCTTCCGTAGTAACCTGCTAAGCCAAGGAAACTACGAACTTCCTTTACTGACTTGGGAGATTCCCATTCAGTTACAGCTGAAACCTTAGCAGGATCAACTGCTACTCCATCCTTTGTCATAACATGACCAAGAAAACCGACTTCATTCAACCAGAATTCACACTTGCTAAATTTGGCATAAAGCTTATGCTCTCTTAATTTCTCAAGTATCAAACGCAAATGTCCTTCCTGCTCTTCTTTGCTCTTGGAGTAGACTAAGATGTCGTCGATGAAAACGACAACAAACTTGTCAAGGAATTCCATGAACACCTTGTTCATCATATTCATGAAGTATGCTGGAGCATTGGTCAAACCAAAAGGCATTACGGTATACTCATACAATCCATACCTTGTAGTGAACGCTGTCTTAGGTATGTCTTGTTCTCTTATCTTGAGTTGAAAATAGCCTGACCGGAGATCCATCTTTGAGAACACACAAGCTCCTTCTAGCTGATCAAACAAGTCATTGATTCTAGGCAAAGGGTATTTGTTCTTGATAGTTACCTCGTTGAGTGAACGGTAATCTATGCATAACCTTTGACTTCTATCTTTCTTCTCTACGAACAAAACTGGGGCTCCCCAAGATGAAGAACTTGGTTGAATAAATCCTTTCTGCAACTGTTCTCCAAGTTGTTTCTTGAGTTCTTTCAGTTCATCAACTGACATCTTATATGGTCTCTTGGCTATTGGTCCAGACCCTGGTACCAAATCTATAAGAAACTCCACATCTCTATCTGGTGGCATTCCCGACAATTCTTCCGGAAACACATCCGGATATTCACTCACAATTGGCACACTGTCTATGCTAACCCCCTTAAGAGAATTAAGCATACTCCTTTTTGCTTCAAAGTTGGTCTTGAATCTGATCCTTTTATTTTCTGGAGTTGTGAGTGAGACAGTATGGTTGGCACAATCTATCACTCCTTTGTACTTAGTCATCCAGTCCATTCCCAGAATGACATCCAATCCTTGGGAGTTTAGAATTATCAAGTTAACGGGAAACTTATACTTCCCAAACTCTATGACTAGATCATGACATCCTGAATTCACTATCATTTCTCCACCAGGAGAACTTACTTTTATAGGACACCCAATAGTTTCTACCGGCAGTTCATTTCTTTCAACAAATGCTCTTGATATGAATGAATGAGATGCACCAGTATCAAAGAGTACAAATGCTGGAATAGAATTGAGTCTGAACTTACCAGCAACAGCATCAGGCTCCTCATAGACCTCATCCACATTGATGTGGTTTACTTGTCCCTTCTGAAAAGGGTTGGGCTTGTTGGGTCCTTCAACTTTCTTTTATGGGCAGTCATTTGCATAATGCCCCATCTTCATGCATTTGAAGCATTCAGCCTGACTGATGTCTCTCTTAACAGGCTGACTACCACTTCCACTTCCACTACCATTGTGGTGGCTCTTGTATCCACCCTTGTGGTTCTTGTACTTGTCATTGTCATGACTACGGTGATGCTTGTTGTCATGACGGTTGTGGTTGTGATGCTTGTTGGATTTCCCATGTTTGTGGGATCCTGAGCTTCCGCTGTCATCATAATGAGAACGTTTGTGAGACGATCCCGAGCAGTGCTTGTCTGAGTGCTTTCTCTTTCTGCTTTCAACTTGTTTTATTTTGTTCTCCATAATAGCAGCCTTATCACAAAGAGACTGATAAGTGGTAACATAGGCCATAGCCAACTGCAGGTTCAGCTCATCATTCAAGCCTTCAAGAAATTTTTCCTTTCTCTTAGCATCGGTGTCAACTTCATCCGGTGCATAACGCGCCAGATTGTTGAACTCCTCAATATATTCAGCCATGCTGCGGTGGCGTTGCTTCAGATTATGGAACTCTTTCTTTTTCAGACTCATCACTCCAAATGAGATATGAGCAGTGCGAAATCCATCCTCGAAGATAGCCCACGTCACATCTTCTATGGGAGTGGTGACCTAGAAGTTATCCCACCAAGTGGCGGCTGGTCCTTCCAGCAAATGTGCTGCAAATATGACTTTTTCAGCATCAGTACAGCCCACGGTTACCAAGTCCTTGTTCACTGAGCGTAGCCAATCATTGGTCACCATGGGATCAGTCGTTCCTGAGAACTTTGCTGGCCTCAATCTCAAGAACCTGGTAAGCATATCAAAACCCGGTGGGTTGTTGTTGTTATTGTTGTTGTTGTTGTTATTGTTGTTGTTTTGGTTCTGGATGAACGTCGTCATCATCTGCATCAGCTGAGTTTGAGCGGTCATCATTTGCTGCATTTCTGGGGTGATGTTGTTGTTGTTGTTGGGGTTGGGGTTTGCACGACGGGGAGGCATATGTGGTTTGTTCAATAAAGATAAGAATGAGATACCCATAGATGCTTTCATGCATATTACATCACATAAGCAAACACAAGGTATGCAGCACAATGATAAAGGTTCAACAAAATAACAAGTTCGCAAAGTAAAACACACACAAATAACAAGCCATCCACATGTCGGATGGTCAATAACAAGTTCTCAAGCAACAAGTATGATAATGAAAGATAAATGAGTAGTCAAGTCTACTCCTCGGCATCAATCTCCTCCTCGACAAAGGTAAGACCTGCGTTCTCCATCGCGGTCTTGTATTCCTCGACATTGGTGGTTAAGGTCTCTATCTTGGCTTTGAGAGCCCTCTTCTGGGAACGAAGTCTCTCAATCACCGCCTGCTGATGCTCGAGCTCGAAGTCCTTGGACTGCAGTTCTTCAGTCATGTCCCGGATATTCTTGTTCCTATCCTGGACACGCTTCTCCTGACTCTTGAACTTCCTGTCCTGGCTCTCAAACTTCGCCTCCATCTACTTGACTATCTCATCTTGCTCCGCGAAGAGCTTGTCCTTCTCGCGTAGCTGCACCTGGAGTTCGTCATTGTTGAGCATGACGTTGGTCCTATCTGTGTCCACGTGCCTAATGAGCGACTCTAAGTCCTGGAGCTATAGACGAATCGGCTTGGCTGTGTCCCTCGAATTGTCCTCGAAGTCGATGGACTCTCCATCCTCATCACGTCTACCGAAGACGTGGAAGTGAGTACCTCTAACCTGTCGGGAGTGTCGCCCCAGCAGACGTCCTATCAGATCCTGCATAACTACCTCAAGGCCTCTCTCCCTGTCATCATGCATGAGCTTGAAGACGATGGCCTCTGTGGTAGGCTCTGTTTGGCGTCCAGGCTGGTTGACCTTGAAGCCCAGAGGTCTTTCCTCTCAAACTTGGTGAGGGGAAGCACCATGATGGTAGGAAGAGGGAGATTGAGCAAAGTAGTAAGCTCAACAATGCGAGAACCAAAGCGTGTAACCTGGAACTCCTCAACAGTGTCGATGGTAACAGTAGGCATCTATTTATAAGATAGAAAGTTAGAACAACACAATTCAAGATAAAACAAAAGACAAAACATCACATACATGTCCTTGGAAATCAAAACACACAAGTCATGGCATACATGGATCCATTACAACAATCAAGGTTCAACTTATTTTTAAAGCAACATTTGGAAAATAAGGTGATAAGTGGTGGTCCAACTAACGAAGTACGTTTACAATCCTATCTCACTGGATCTGTTGGCTAACACAATGTTTCTAGAAGCAATCAGCCTATCTTGCTCACATGACTCCATCACTAAGTCTATAATGTCCCCTCTTAAGGTTTGGTTGGTAGCTTCCAACTCTTGGGTATGTTCCTTCTCTTTCTTTAGATCATTTTGGAGGTTGAGCATTCTGCACTTGACTCTATCACCAAGTTCTTTGATGGTCTTCCAAGCTGCATCCCTTGCTGATTCAAAGAATGTAGTGTGCACCACTGAATTGGTGAACATGCAGAATCCTTTTTCCTGATGGCTGTCTTCCTTGTTTTTATACAAGTGAAGTTGCACCCACCAGTATTCTACTCCTTCATCCATCACAGGAAAGCCTTTGTACACAGCTGCACCTTGTATCTCTAATGCAACCATGAGGTCCTTGAGAGCCTTGGGGAATTCTGTCTCACACTCCAAAGTCATTGTCATGAGTGGTCCCTTCCTTACGGCCTCGTCGATGGAGTTCATCTACAAATAGAGTTGAGAAAGAAGATTAGAAAAGTTTACGAGAAGAATAGACAAGTGTAGAAGTTGTTGAAATTTTTTTCTTTAGTGGTTTCCAATCCTAGGGTCATAATCCTACAGGCAACACAGTGCTCTGATACCATCTGTAAGATCCCTCCTTTATAAAGGAAAAGGATCCCTGTGATTGCAATGCTAGTCCCTTGATCATTCCTAGCATCCACAGTTTAAGATGAAGTACACAGATACAAAGGTCATTATTACATCCATTCCAGAGATAAACATAGTCTTTACAACTCCAAGGCCACATGCCTAATACAAGAGTTTGAATAAGTAAATATATAAAAGTCTTCATCTTCATGTGCCACAGGCAAACATGTTGAGTGTAGACTCATGACACCTAATCCTCATCAAGGTAACCTGCAACATCACAAGTTACTGAGCATGACATTGGTCCTGTCCGTGTCCACGTGCCTAATGAGAGACTCTAAGTCCTGGAGGTACAGACGTATCGGCTCTGCTGTGTCCCTAGAGTCGTCCTCAAAGTCGATGGACTCTCCGTCTTCATCACGTCTTCTGAAGACGTGGAAGTGGGTGCCTCTAACCTGTCGGGAGTGTCGTCCTAGCAGACGTCCTATCAGGTCCTGCATAACTACCTCCATGACTCTCTCCCTGTCATCGTGCATAAGCTTGAAGACGATGGCCTCCGTAGTAGGCTCTGTCTGGCGTCCGGGCTGGTTCACCTTGAAGCCCCAGAGGTCCTTCCTCTCGAACTTGGTGAGTGGATGCACCATGATAGTGGGAAGAGGGAGATTGAGCAAAGTGGTAAGATCAACGATACGAGGACCAAAGCGGGTAACCTGGAACTCCTCAACAGTGCTGATGGTAATAGGCATCTATTTATAAGATAGAAAAGTTAGAACAACACAATTTAAGATAAACAAAAAGTCATAACACACATACACATCCTTGGAAAGCAAAATCACACAAGTCATGCATACATGAATCCATTACATCAACCAAGTTCCAAACTCATTTTAAGATAACAATTTGGAAAATAAGGTGATAGGTGGTGGTCCAACTAACGAAGTACGTTTACAATCCTATCTCACTGGATCTGTTGGCTAACACAATGTTCCTAGAAGCAATCAACCTATCTTGATCACATGATTCCATTACTAAGTCTATAATATCTCCTCTTAATGTTTGGTTGGTAGCTTCCAACTCTTGGGTATGTTCCTTCTCTTTCTCTAAGTCTTTTTGGAGGTTGAGCATTCTGCATTTGACTCTAGCACTAAGTTCTTTGATAGTCCTCCAAGCTGCTTCTCTTGCTGACTCAAAGAATGTGGTGTGCACCACAGTGTTGGTGTACATGCAGAATCCTTTTTCTTTGTGGTTGTCTTCCTTGTTTTTGTACAAGTGAAGTTGCACCCACCAGTACTCAACTCCTTCATCCATCACTGGAAATCCTTTGTACACAGTTGCACCATGTATTTCCATTGCCACCATGAGGTCCTTGAGAATTTTGGGGAACTCAGTCTCACACTCCAAGGTCATGGTCATGAGTGGTCCTTTCCTTACGGCTTCGTTGATGGAGTTCATCTACAAATAGAGATGAGAATGAGAAGATTAGAAAAGTTTACAAGAAGAATAGACAAGTGTAGAAGTAGTTGAAATTTTTTCCTTAGTGGTTTCCAATCCTAGGGTCATAATCCTACAGGAAACACAGTGCCCTGATACCATCTGTAAGATCCCTCCTTTGTAAAGGAAAAGGATCCCTGTGATTGCAATGCTAGTCCCTGGATCATTGCTAGCATCCACAGTTTAAGATGAAGTACACAGATACAAAGGTCATTTATTACATCCATTCCAGAGATAAAACATAGTGTTTTACAACTCAAGGCCACAGGCCTAATACAAGAGTTTTGGAATAAGTAAATAAACATAAGTCTTCATCTTCATGTGCCACAGGCAAGCATGTTGAGTGTAGACTCATGACACCTAATCATCATTGGAGTAACCTGTAACATCACAAGTTACAGCCACAGTGGGTCAATACTTTGGAATAGTATTGGCAAGTGATACCTTAGTAAAATTTTAAGTGGTCTAGATACTATATGCAATTTTGGCTAAGTGTAGCTTGGCTTGCTTTGCTCAAAATAGGTTTTTCCTATTAGTTGAAAACACTAAGTTTTACTTTGTTGAAAACTTTCCCAAGAAACCATCAATAGACATTGAGGTCCTTCACCCTTGTTCACCCACAAGTTTTACTTAGAAGTTGGAGTGATGAGATTCTTGATAGCTTCCATGTCTTGATGCTCAAGTTGTCCATTGCCATGGACTTGGCTAAGTACTTAGATTTTTCCATCTGCAGAGGTTGTGCACTTTCCCCACCAGACTTGGTTTCACCAAGACAGGACCTTTCAGAAGCCTTCCCTTAGACCAAATGGACGCGTTCCAACCTATCATCCCAGTACCACCAACTGTCCAAATGGCTAAGTTCTAGCAACCTATGTGATCCAGGCAGAGCCCATATTGCCAAGTGGTTGCACTAGAAGCTTCTTAACACTTGGACTCTAAAATCCCTTTGTTCCTGGGTGGCTTACCACAAGTGAGATACACAAGGTAAACCATAGCCATGGGCCTTGTGTAACCACTCAACCAAAACCACCAATCAAGTCCCTTTCCACCCAGGTGATTCATTGACTTAGTTGTTTTATTAAGCAAAACAAAAGTCCAAAGACTTAGAAATATTTTCATCATAGCATGTATATTTCACCAACCCTTGTTGGCTACTAGCTAGGCTAAGCATGGCATAAATAGTAACTTAACTTAGAAATTTCCTAGCAATTCTACAACTACTTAGGATTTACCATCATGGCATATAGGCAAAAAATATTTACATGCAAGACTTAGCAAAATATTTCTAATGCTTAGTATAAAACATAGGGATAGAAATATTCATGAAGTACCACTTGCCTTGGTAGTTTGGAGAGTAGCACTCCTCACAATCACAATCACTAGCACCAAAATCTACACAAGAAATGGTAGCCACAAATTACACACAAAACATATACAATAAAAAATATATGCATGCATGCAAAATGCTAAGTGATGATTTTCAAAAATCAACCAAGCAAGTGCATAGTACTGAGTCCTAAACAAGTCAAAAACTTGCCAAACATTAATTATTTAACCCTTAAAACAATTCCTAATTATTTCATATACTCAAATAAGCCCTACACATGTTTCTGCAAATAAAACCTTTTTTAACAGAAGCTAAACATTAAACACATTGCATAATCAGAAAGAGCTTGCTCTCCTGATTCCAACGGTATAAAATTTGTCAAATTCTAACGTGGGGATCAAAAGTTATAGCTAAATCAAATTCAAACAATAATCTGATTCAAATTCTGTTTTTAAACTCTAACAGCTGCCACGCGGCGCTTTCCTATTGGACGATACCGTTTCACTCAGGATCACGCTTCCGCGCCATCGGATCAAGGTAGATCCAACGCGCCAGATCTAAAGAAAATGCGTCGCTCCAGATCTAAACTAGTCCCTACGATGCAGATCTAACGGCGGCTGTTGTTTTGACCAAAATCGAGCGGCGCTAGCGGCGGCGACTGGCGGCGGCGCCTCTGTCAGTGGCGGAGCTGGCGTTCTAGGTCGCGCAGGAGAGGGAGAAGGGGTTTACCGGAATCGCAGAGAGCTGCTGATGCTCAAGGTGGCGGTGGTTCGGCAAGGGGCGCTCTAGAGTGGCCGAGGGAGCTCGTCGGAGTTGCGGGCGGCGTCGGGTTGGAGTGGACGGCGACGTTGGCTACGTTCCTGGTCTCCTAGCACAAACCAATGGCATCAGATGGTGCACAAGATAGTGGCGAGCCTAGTCGTATGCGAGAGAGGTCAAGGGGCCCTCAGTGCTTACCGCAATTGATCGCCGAAGTTGAGCGGCGGCTCGGTCGCTTGCAGAAACGAACGAGGACGGCGTCCTGGGTCACATGTAGGCAAGCAAATGGTATCAGAAGGTGCACGAGGTCATGCTGGTTACACTCGTTTGAATCAGAGGCACAGGGGAGGTCAGGACTCACCGGAATTTGCTGTCGGAGATGCTCAGTACCACGGCGGCGCAAGTTCAATTGTGGACATCCTAGCAGCGCTTTGCGGTTGGTGAGTGAGGGGAAGGGAGCGGAGTGAGGAGAGGATCTTATAGCCGGAGCAGGGGCGGAGATTACGCACACATTCATCGCCTATTAAGAGGATTAAAAACGCGGGAGAGGCGGGGAAGAAACGGGCGGCGACGGCGTCCGTGCGCGAGATTTGGGGAAGAAGGAGTCGACGTGGACGGGGCCCAGTTGTCTGCGAGAGAAACAGAGAGGGGGTGGGGTCCTGGCGTCAGCGACCCTGTGGGTGCGTCTGCGAGTGAAAGAGAGAGAGAGGGGACCCGGGTGGGCTAAATGGGCTGCTTTCTCAGTTGGGCTAGAAGTCTGGCGACGGCCCTTTTCTATTTCCTTTCTCTTTTTCTTTTTCTGTTTTGATTTTCTGGAATGATTTTCAAATGAATTCAAAAGCCATTTGAATTCAAATCTTTTCAGGATTTTTGTAGTGTGTAACATTCATATTTCTGGGCATAAAATCATGTGGTCTCTTTGTATTGGCTTGGTCCCTTTGTTCAAACAAAATAAGCAGTGCTATAACACATGATTTGATTAAGTTTTGGAAATGGTTTCTGAAACATATTTGTTTTGTAAAATTTCACCAAACTTCAACAATCAAACACAATAACAAGAGAGCAAGCAAGGCTTGGTTTAAAACAAATAACTCTTCAATTGAGAGTGGCATTAGACTAATAGCTGTTCACATAAAAAAATGAGCTCATATGCTCTTGTTTTTGAAGTGTTTTGTTTGAAATGAAAAACATATGATCATGGATGCATGGATGATATGCATAAGTTTGAAACATGATTTTAGGGATGTTACAAGATGTCTTTGCATAATACTCACTTAGCAAACTATCTACGGATATGTTCCCGCTCCTTGGAAATACGAAGTGGTCGTTCTATAGGGTACATCCATCTATATTGTATTGTACTGTAACACCCGATCCACTAGGCCCAAGGGTGTCACTCCTGGTAGCTTAATAGGATCTCTAGACTGGACCCACAGACCAACACTAGTCTTTTATGCGCACTTTGTCCTCACTCATGCACACCCGGTTACCCACTTCCCGGTCGGTCACCCATCCTAGAATTGCTCTAGGCCAAGCACGCTTAATCTTAGAGTTCTCTTCGAATGAGCTTCTAGAAAAGAAGTTGCAACTTGTTGGTATGAGTATCCTATCAATCCTATTAATCCATGTACTGGATCTCACATACACCCACCCTTTAGAAAATCGATGCCCTCATCGATCAAGCACACTCCAGGAACGTCCCCTCTTGGCACACACATGTGCATCCAGTGCCGGCACATGTTTCATGCTGTGTTCACTCCGGGCCACACATGCCATGCGCCACATGTCCGCCACTAACCCGCTCACGCTCGTGTAACCATGAGGGTCGGCTCTGATAACACTTGTAACACCCCGTCCACTGGGCCCGGGGGTGTCACTCCTGGTAGCTTAATAGGATCTCTAGACTGACCCCACAGGCCAACACTAGTCTTTTCTGCGTACTTTGTCCTCACTCATGCACACCCGGTTACCCACTTCCTGGTCGGTCACCCATCCTAGAATTTCTCTAAGCCAAGCACGCTTAACCTTAGAGTTCTCTTTGAATGAGCTTCCGGAAAAGAAGTTCACTTGTTGGTATGAGTATCCTTTCAATCCTGTTAATCCATGTGCTGGATCTCACATGTACCTCTAAGTACTTCCTCGTCAGGTACATTAACAGTCAAATGCTCCATAGTATCAAAGAAGGATGGGCAATATATCAGGTAAAAAGCTTGCACAAGATCTCTACCAGTCCTTTTTAAGATGTTTTCCAACACTTCCCAGAGCTTTACGATAGATTTATCTAGCCAAATCTGCAAGCACCGTGTAAATCTACATGGTAAGATGCAAAGCCAAGAAGAATATACAGTGCATGATTCTAGCAGGTGAAGCGCAGGGATCGCCTAACTGACCGCCCCGGGTCTGTCTCATTAAGAACGGCGTGGCCAATCATGGTAGGCCGGAACTTCTGATAGAAAGGCGTTGAGAAGTTTTTTTAAAGGCGTGTGGAGAAGTTCATGACATGTTTCTAATCCGATGCATCTACGGTGAAAAATTTGAAGAGACATGGGCTGGTTGCTCGATTGAAGGCGCGCTTAAGGAAGTTTGGGGTCTCGGCGGAAAGTTTTGGTGGGCGCGGGGTGTTTGTCCTAGTTTGTCAACATATTTCATAGAAATATCAATGAATGTTTTATACCTTGTTTTTTCCCTAGTAGAAGTCTTTTTACGAATTTGGCCGATCCCCAGCATGTTTATTGAGATTTTAACTATCGAGCCCAAGCAATTATCCCATCCGGCCTCATTATAGCCCAAGACCTTTTAATTCGGCCTTTTCTGGGTCACTTAGACGCCGCAAAAAGCCCATGGAACATATCCCATGGAAAATAGCCCATCAACGTCTACCTGGCCCATTTTTCTTCATTCGGACCTTTTGAACACTGTCACCCCACCCATAAAAAACTTCGTATATCCATGTTTTTAAGTAGAAACTACTACCTATTACGTTATGCATAACATTGTTAAGTTGAGCTACCAGCAATCATGCATAGCACATGGACACGCAAATTTTTAAGAAGACAAATAAATAAGTTACATATAATGTTAGAATACATTTTTTAACATTTTATTTGTGTAGTGGCAATGCATGTACTTTACTTACCTGTGCTGAAGTCTCTAGTTTGAAGCTAGAATCCTACGCTTATAATGTTGCTATATAGATTATCATTTTATCTGTAGCAATATTTCTTTACTAAGAGGCTGACATGGCCGACCCACCTGCCTATAGCTACCACCCATCAATCTAACTATACAAGAGATCAAGTTCAACGAGCGAGTTTAAAAAGTATTCGTACAACAGTCACGACCGAAAAAAATACCAAGATAGAGACGTTTATTGTCCAGAGAGGCTGACACGTGTGGCCCCAGCAGCAAGAACATACACGACTGCCGCATCGAGCAATGTTACCAAGGTCAAACTGGTAGAGGCGACCAAAAAAATGTTCAACATACACACATTTCCAATACATAGGAGGCGGACATGTGGGACTCAGTAGCGAGACCTTATGTAGTGAAGGCATCGAGCAACGTTGCCAAGTTCGAAACAGAGAGGTGCGAGCGATAAAAAAGTCCAGCATGCATACTTTTCTTATAATGAGATCCTGACATGGGGGACGCACCAGCCTGTATAAACGGCTGATGCATCGAGTAATGTTGCCAAGTTCAAACCAGGGAGGAGCGAGCGAGAAAACAAGGAGGAGCGAGCGATAAAAACAGGGCCGATGCACATGTTTCTTCTAATGAGAGGCTGAAATGGGGGACCCGCCATCCTGTATTAATGGCTAATGCATTGTACAATGTTGCCAAGTTTGAAACGCGGAGGCGCGAGCAAAGAAAAAATTCCAGCATGCACACGTTTCTTCGAATAAGAGGTTGACATATGGGACCAAGCAGTGTGACCAAATGGTAGATTCGTCGAGCAACACTATGTAGTTCGGAACAGGGTAGCGCTAGAGAAGAAAAAATTACATAATACACACAATTCTTATAATGTGATGCTGACATAAGGGACCCGAAAGATTGAATAAACGGCTGATACCGCAAGCAAAACTATGTTATTTGGAACAGGGTAGCGCTAGAGAAAAAATCCATCATACACATGTTTATTGTAATTATAGGATGACATATGGGGCCCAGCTGCGTGATTAAATGGTAGATGCATCTAGCAGCGCTATCAAGTTCAGAACAGGGAAGCGAGAGAGAAGGAAAAAAATTCCATCATACAAACGATTCTTCTAATGAGAGGCTGGCATGTGGTACCTAGCAGCGTGATTAACGGCAGATAGATCGAGCAACGTTATCGAGTTCAAATCAGGGAGGCACGAGCCAAGGAAAAAATCAATCATGCACACGTTTCTTCTAGTTTGAGTAAGACACGTAGGACCTAGTAGCCTGATTAAATGATAGATGCATCGAGCAATGCTATCAAGTTCGGAATAGGGAAGAAAAAAAATTCTATCATACACACGATTCCTCTAATGAGAGACAGACATATGGGACCCAGCAGCCTGACTAAACGGAAGAGGCATCTAACAATGTTATCGAGTTGAAATCAGGGAGGCGCGACCGAAAAGTATGGTCCGCTAGAGTCACTGACATCTGGGACCCACACGCCAAACAATACTTCGATGAGTCAACATCTCGTGAGGAACCGGAAATCTTACTTCTGCCACGCGCTTGTTGAGCTTCGTCCATGTTTTTAGTTATTTCGTCATAGTTGAGTGGCACGAAACGAAAAAAAAAGTTTTGCATCAGCCACGGTCAAGCTGAGAATTTCGTCGCGGAAGACGTGCCTTCTACGACGATCGGCGGGACAAATCGTTGCGGAAGGATACATTTCTTATAGTGTGTTCCGACTCTAGGAGGTTCTGATTGCGGAATATTGTCATTAATAAGGGTGAGGTATTTCCTCTGGGTTATAGCGGTTTACACTGGGTTGGCCAGACCCATAATGTCGTACTATCGCATTTGCCGGGAAAACTCCTGTTCCCGGGCTTTCTACAGCGGCTTATATGACCACCAGGACACCTTTTATGGGCCTAGCTATCATGCGCACGTAATTCACCGATTTTGCCGAGAAAACTCCTATTCCCAGGCTTTTAAAAGGTTGTGAACATAAATGTGCTTCAGATGGTTGGGTGTTTGAGGGGTAGTATTTGTGGAGGTGGTACTTATGCAGGTTCTCGATATTCCAGGAATTCGGCACGGGCTGGCCATCCTCATATTCCAGTCGAACTGCATCGGGTCTAGTTATGTGTGCTACCCGGAAAGGTCCCTCCCACTTAGGCGACAGTTTGTTCATTCCCTTGGTATATAACCTTTGCCTAAGGACTAGGTCCCTAGGCTCCAGTTCACGACTGTGAATCCCTCGGCTATGATATACCGGCATAAGCTTTGTTGGTAATGGGCTTGTCACACTGCAGCTCAGCAACGTACCTTTTCTAGGAAGTTGACATCATCGATCCTTTCTGCATGCTGGATGGCGTCGTCGTAGGCGTGGACTATCTGGGATCCGTATTTGAGCTCTGTTGGAAGGACAGCCTCTTCCCCATAGACAAGGGAGAAGGGCATCTTGTCGGTCGCCTGGTTGGGTGTCGTCCATAGGGCCCACAAGACCGTTGGGAGTTCTTCAATCCAGTTTCCGTCTGCTCGTCTTAACACGGTCAAAGGTTTTGGTTTGAAGCCCCCGAAGTACCTCCACATTTTCAGCTCCACATGTCTGTTGCCCCTTGGATGGGCGACAGAGGCATAGCAAATTTTGGTGCCTATCTCCTCACAATATGCCTTGAAGGACTTGTTGGTGAATTGTGTACCATTTATGGTAATGATGTTGTGAGGCACCCCAAAAAAGCAAACAATTCCTCGGATGAATTTTATGGTTGCCAGTGCGGTTACCGCCCATACAGGTTCTACTTCCACCCACTTGGTTAACTTGTCAATGGCCACCATCAAATATTCGTACCGTCCGACCGCCCTAGGAAACTTCCCGATGATGTCCAGCCCCAAGGTCGCGAACGACCAGGAAGCTGGGATCGTTTTTAAAGCTTGTGGAGGCTGTCAGATGCTCTTTGTGTGGAATTGGAAGGCATCGCATGTGCAAACCAAGTGCTCTGCATAGGCCAGAGATGTAGGCCAGTAAAAACCTTGCCGGAAGGCCTTTCCAGCTAGTGCTCATGAGGCGACGTGGTTTGCACAGGTTCCCTCATAGATGTCGGCCAGCAGTGCTTGCCCTTGTTCTCTTGAAATACAATGGAGTTTGACCCAGCATTCCCTCTTGACTCATTGTCCATGATATAGTACATGGTGGCATGTCGCATAATGTGATCAGTTTGCTTGTCCTCCTCGGGTAAGTCCCGGTTTTTTAGGTAGCAAAGGATCTCAGCCACCCAGCATGGAGAGGCGTCTTCGACCACTGCCACCACATGCTTCTCCAGGATCGGGTACTTGTCACGCATCATGGCCTGCCCTTCCGGGGTTTCCCTTTCCCAGTAATCCTTGCGGGTTGATAGGAAAGGCTTCATTCTCGGGTGAAACAGACACAGAAGGCTTTTTCATCCTCTCTAGGAATACTCCAGGAGGAAACGGACCTCCTTGCGCCGTGAGCTTGGAAAGCTCGTCCACAACGAGGTTGTCCCCCCGTGGAATGTGCTCTAGTTGCAGCCCGCGGAAGCGGCGCTCCAGCTACCTCACTTCGTCAACATAGGCCCACATTTGCGGGCAGTCGTATTCTTTGATGACTTGGTTAACCACCAGTTGTGAGTCAAAGCGGGAACCGGCTCGTAGCTGTATCTATAATTTTTGATGCTCCATGCTTGTTTTATATCATTTGTCTTATGTTTTATCTACACTTTGAGGTATTTTTATACACTTTCTGGAACTAACCTATTGACAAGATGCCACAATGCCAGTTGCTTGTTTTCTGCTGTTTTTGGTTTCAGAAAGCTAAAAAATGAATATTCTCATAATTGGACGGGACAAAAGCAAAAGTTCATATTTTTCCCTGAACGATACGGGAAATTGAAGCAGAGATGGAGGGGGACACCAAGATGGCCACACCCTAGGTGGGAGCGAGCCAGCCCTGGTGGCGCCCACAGGGGGTGTGGGCCCCCTGGCCCTCCACCAACCCTGCCTCCTCCTATAAGAAGCCTCCGACCCAAAAACCCTAAATAATCTGAAGAAAACCACAAAAAGTTCCGCTGTGCCGCTGCCACTGAAGGGGAAATTCGGGAGCCAAAAAGTCTCTATTCCGGCACCCTGCAGGGACAGGGAAGTGTCCCCCAGATCCATCTCCATCGCCATCTTCATCACCGTTGCTGATTCCCTTGATGAGGAGGGAGTAGTTCTTCCTCGAGGCTAAGCGCTCTAGCGGTAGCTATGTGTTCATCTCTCTCAATGCATGATCTTATTGTGGTCATGAGCTTTGTAATAAAGTAGATCTATCCTGATACTCAAATGCTTCAATAGATCTCCGGCTCTCCCCGCATCTATGAAAGTGACAGCGTGCATACCGTGGTGGCACTTAGGCTAGAGGTTACATAAATACTCAATTGCTTTAATTGATCTCTGGCTCTCCCCACGTGTGTGAAAGTGACAGCGTGCATGCCGTGGTGGCACTTAGGCTAGAGTTTATAAATATTTATCATGAGTATATTTGGAGTTGGATGTATTTATGAAATTGTGGTGTTTGTTGGAACCATCTAGCGCTCAAGGTGACAGTGTGGGGTTATGTAGATGGGGAAGGCAGACTTTTAGGAGTGCTCTTATAGCCCTACCATGGATTAGAGTGTCCAACCAGAGAGTAGTTCAGGGTAGTATCATGAAGAGAATATATTTATTGAGAGTGTTCACTAGTGAAAGTATGATCCCTAGGCCTTGTTTCTAAACATTGAAACACCGTTTACAACTAGATCTGTTGCATGTTTGCTTGCTTCCATATTTTTTCCTTTAGTCTTTTCTCCCCGTCAGAAGCTCTTTTCTGGCACCGTTACCACTTATAATCATTCATACTACTTGTATTTTACTATCTCTTCGCCGAACTAGTGCACCTATACACCTGACAAGTGTATTGGGTGTGTTGGGGACACAAGAGATCTCTTGTATCTTGATTGCAGGGTTGCTTGAGAGGGATACCTTTGACCACTTCCTCCCTGAGTTCGATAAACCTTGAGTAATCCACTTAAGGGAAACTTGTTGATGTTCGACAAACCTATGCACTTGGAGGCCCAACAACTGTCTACAAGAATAGAAGTGTGTAGATATCAAGCTATTTTCTGGCGCCGCTGCTGAGGAGGTAAGGTAAAAGTCACTCACACATTCTCTCCCACGTCAACATCAAGCCAGAAAGCTATTTTCTAGCACTGTTTCCAGGGAGGTAATGTAAAGGGTACTCACATCCTCTTGGTGTGTGAGTGCTCGAAGTTATTTCCTTTAGATTCTGCAATTTTGTCATTTTGTTTCTTGTTTTCACTAGTTAAGCTTAATGGAAAACAACAACAAAAATTAGAGAGCTTTTTAGTATTTTTCCTAAGTTAGAACATGAGTGGTTTGAAAAGAAAATTAAAAAACCTATGGAACTTTCTTTGCATGCTAATAGCAATGTTGTTAGTATGAACTTTTTGAACACCTTTCTTACTAATTCTATGGAAACATCTAAGCTTGGGGAAGATATTCTTAATGAAAATGATCTTTTTAGTTCCCCAGCTTTAGGGAAGAAAATTTGCTCTGATGATACTTTATCTCCCATATGTGAAAATTCTAATGATGCTTGTGATATTTTAAAGCCACATACTGAAAGTGTCCCTTTAAAATACCTAAAAAAATTGTTGATCGTGTCATGGATAACTATTATTTTGGGGATGGAACTGTCCATCCTAGTGATCACTTGCTATTTATCCATGAATTATCTGAGTTGTTCAAGTGTGCAGGTATTTCAATGGACCATGTTAAGAGGAAGCTATTCTCTTTCTCACTTAGGGACAAAGCAAGGGAGTGGTATGAGATACTAGATTATCCTCATCATTTGGAATGTAAGGAACTTGAAGCTCTCTTTTACTCTAAATTTTATCCTCCTCATGAAATCCATAAAGATAGGAATTATATTTATAATTTTCACCCTCATGATGGAGAAAGTATTGCCCAATCTTGGGGGAGACTGAAGTCACTAATGCTCAAATGTTCCATTCATGAGCTCCCTAGTAATATTATTATTAATAATGTTTATGCGAGGCTTTCAGGACATTACAAGGACTATCTAGATACCTGTTCAGAGGGATCCTTCACAAGTAAGGAGGTCAAATCTAAGTGGGATCTTCTTGAAACAATTCAAAGCAATACCGAATATTGGGATAATGACAAAGGTAAAGAACCAGGTATAAACTATGAGTATGATTGCATTAAGTCTTTCGCTGAAACTGCTGATTTTTAAGAGCTTAGTGCTAAGTATGGTATTGATCCTCAGATTCTTGTTAAATATTATAGAGCCTTTGCTTCCCATATTAATGCTCCTAAAGAAAAGTGGGACATGTATCATGAACCTTTTAAAGATAGTTGCATGGAAAATGAAAATGTTATTAATGATTGCAATAAACATGCTCAAACTTTTGAAAGTACTATTTCTTATAAGCATATTAATTTTTGTGGTATGCATAGACCTTGTGAGAAGAATCAAATCAAATAAGAATATTGTATCATCCACTGGAATGAAAAACCAGAACGTGGTATAAGGCTCTAAATGATCTTGGTAAAAAATTGTGCCCTCTATGCTTTTATTTGTGAACTCTGCTATGAAGTGGGTCATTTCAATTTTCAATGCTCAGGCCATAATAATGACCTTTCTAATCCAATGAGTACTGCAAGTTTGTATTGTGATAACGCGATCGCTGATAATCAACATGACGAACTTACATTGTTTTTGGGGTGTGAAGAGTTATCAAGAAAAACTTGTTTGGTAGACATGAGTGCTTTTGGTATGAATAGCGTCCTGCATTGGTGTCATCTTTATTGTGTTGATAATTGCCACACAAATACTTACATAGAAAATCTTATAAGAGATGATATTTTACCAAAATATGACAGGACTGATATGAGTTTTGTTCTTATTAATGAAAAGGAGGAATCCTCCAAAGTTTCTTCTATTGTATCTAACAATAAACCATGGTATGTGGAAAAGCTTCCTTTCAAGCCTCTCCCTCCTAAATAGGAGAAGAATAAAAAGAGGAGTAAAAAGAGAGAGAAAATGGTATATTCACCTAAGCATGTTGCTCCTATCATAGTTTTTGCTGATGAGTCTGAACTAGATGATGTTCCTATGCATGTTATCTATAGTAGTGATCATGATTGGGAAAAGCACACTACTTTTGATATTGAAAATCTCTATGGCATCAATTCTGAAAATGATGATATTAATAATTATTGTGCTATTAGTGATATTCATGTTCCTTCCAATAATGATATGTTTACAAATGAACACACATGGGAAGATAGCTATTCTATTGCTTATGATGATACCAAACCTCCAATTTATGATGATTACAATGATGAGTATGATATTTTAGTCCACCTACTATTGAGGAGAAAATTGATTATGATTACAATATTCCTCCTATATTTCATGATTATGGTGATGAGAATAATAATGAAAGCTATCTTATTGAATTTGCTCCCACTACAATTAATAAGAATGACTATGCTTATGTGGAGAGTAATAATCATTTTATGCATGTGGATCATGATGAGAATGTTTTATTTGATTGATATATTGTTAATTTTATGCATGTTGCTACTGAAAGTTATTATGAGAGAGGGAAACATGGTCTTATGTATCTCAACAATATTAAGTTTCCCATCTTTATGTTGAAAGTCTTGAAGTTGCACTTGTTTTGCTTTCCTATGCTTGTTGCTTTGTGATTTCATGACTTGTTTCTCTACAAGATTATTTCTCATAGGAAGTGGGTTAGGATTAAATGTGTTTTGAATTTTCTTCTTGAAGCTCTCTTTTACTTCAATTCATATTTCTTATGTGAGCATCTTCTCAAATTATCAAGCCTAACTTAAAGGCAGTAAAGAAAAGTACTTGGGAGATAACACAATAGTTTTCTTGAGCCTTGGAAGTTATTACCTCTGTAATGACCTCTCCTTATCCTTTTTTTGCTTATTGTCCCAAGAATGACCTCTAATGAGAGGGAAGTAAAATTTGGGGAGTTGTTGTCCCGAAACAGATTTTTGTGCTCCACCGTAAAACTTCGTGAGCAATATATGGAAGTCGGATTGACCTGATATTTTGTGAATTAATTCCCCAGTATGTTAGATAACTTTCGTTAGTTCAACACTTTTTGATTTGAGCAACAGAAGGTCTTCGAAAAAAATCGGTTTCTACCTGCTGGTCTGTTTTGACAGATTTCTGCCATTATTTGCATTTGCTTCTTATTGTTTCCTTTTTGGGTTCTTTTTGGGAAATTGAGCTTTTTGAGGGAATTGCTACAGTATATTGTGTTTTTAGTGAAATTTTTGCTGTTCTAAAGCTAAACCTAAGGGTCTATTATCTTTTGAATACACTAATGTTGCTAATGAAGATTGTGTGAAGTTTTGTATCAAGGAAAAATTTCAGGTGTAGAGAGAGAATAATGTAATGAGATGAAGAATGGACAAAATCTCAAGCTTGGGGATGCCACCCTGTGTCACCCCAAGAAATATTCAAGAGTTACAAGCGTCAAAGCTTGGGGATGCCCAAGGCATCCCCTTCTTCCTCAATAAAAAGCTCAGGTCTTTCTAGACACTTCGTTTTTATTGTTTCATGCAGTGTTGCGTTGTTCTTGGAGAGTCTTAGTTTTCGTCTAGTTTTCTTAGTTTTATTGAATAAAGTAGTGTGGACCCCCATTCTTGTTGTGTTGTTTCAAATAAGTTGATTGGTGTTGGAGTGGAGTAGAAAATTCTTGCCTGAGTAGTACAAGAGGAGCTTGCTTTGACTGTGACTCAGACTTTATCATGTCATGATAGGTGTTGTTTTGACCTTATACTTAGTGATTATTGTTGTAGCATGACTTGTTCCAAACAATTGGGATTACTTAGTGCTTGAAAGAATCATGCGTTGTTTTAGCATACAAAAGCATAGTATTGTAGTATTCTCCTTTGATGCTTTGTTTGGGTTGAATTGGCGCATGCTCACACCATGTTATGACTATGAACAAGTCACCACAGCCTATGATCATTTAGTACTTGACTTGTAGTACCACTTTATGCTTTGATTAGTAATGTTTTGTCTCTCTGCATGATTATGACCATTATTACTCTCTTAGTTGGTCGCTCCTAGTATTTTGCTAGCCTCCACTTGTATGAGTAAGCTCTACTCATGCTTCCAACTCCCAAGAAACCAAGTTATTCCAAAGTGTCCACTATAAATTCCTATGCATGGTTTGTTACACCATTCCAAGTATATTCTTGTTTTCATCTATCTTCCAATTAAAAAGTATTTTGTTATGTGAAAACTTAGTGATTAAAGATCTCACGAACTTGATGGCACACTTTATATTTCTTTCCCCTAATAAACTTGAACCATTGTGTCATCTATGTTGTATATGCTTTCACTTATACATTGGAATTAGCAGAACCATGCTCTCATGGGGAACGCTTTCAACATTGCACTTGTACTTTGTACACAGTTGATATCATGCTCTTTTGTATATGGATGTCGTCGGTGTGAAATGAAAGGGGAGCTTGTAAGTCCATGGAGTTATGTATGTGTGTTATAGAAACGCCTGGGCCGCTATCCTAAGCCATGCCTAATCATGGTGGAAACTTGCAGCATCACCATAGTGACATCTATGAAGCATTCTTCTTATAAAAAAAGAGATTGAGAAAAAGAAAAAAATATGAGAAAAGAGGAAGGAGAGAAAAAAGAACCATATTCACATGGTAAATAAGAACAATGCTGAGATGCTCATTGTCTGCTTGCCTTGTCATTTTGGTTATGGGATAGCTCCTGTACGATGTGCTAGGGGTACCCCATTGGTGGTTCTCTATGATACACATGTACTTACTATGACAAGAACTTGCAAGTAACTAAACTTGAGTAGCATGAGGAGCGACCCTCGTATTCAAGGGACATGAGATTACCAACTTATACTTTGTCAAGCATATACTCCATAGTTTGTTCACTTTGACCTTAATCACTTCAAGATGCTTATGATAGGGGCAATGAGAGATGAAAGCTAACAAGTACCATAACTTTTGGAAGCTCTTTTTGAAACTTGAAATCCCTGCTTCCCTTTATGAAGGGCCTTTCTTCCACCATTATATTGAGTCTCCACCTTCTATATTTAGGCACCAGTTAAGAGAGCATAGTTTCCATTCTTAGTTCTATGTGCATTGTCCCAAAATTTATTGATTGATTCATATTGTTGATATTGCTTGCTCATGAACTATTTGTATCTAGTCACCCTTATGAACTTTGAAGGTGTCCTATGCATCTATTTGCTACTCCATGAGGGACAAGCTGAATGCCAGTATGCTATGTTTTCTGTATGTGTAACAAACAAACGTCTTTCAATGCATTTTTATTCATGATCTTTGTTTGTAACCTTTCAAGTTGCATGCATAGTTACTTTGTCTTATTGTTAGAACTCCATCTTTCATGCTCATGTTTAGAGTCCTTTGATCCCGGCTTTCAATGCTTGCAAATGGTTTGATCTTGATTTTGATGGTGCATGTCACCTCAAAAATTATTCTTTTTACCACTTACCTACTCAAGGACGAGCAAGAGTTGCTATAATTTTTGATGCTCCATGCTTGTTTTATATCATTTGTCTTATGTTTTTTCTACACTTTGAGGCATTTTTATACACTTTATGGAACTAACCTATTTACAGGATGCCACAGTGCCAGTTGCTTGTTTTCTGCTGTTTTTGGTTTCAGAATGCTAAAAAATGAATATTCTTGGAATTGGACGGGACAAAATCCAAAGTTCGAATTTCCCCTGAACGATACAGAAAATTGAAGCAGATATGGAGGAGGACACTAAGGTGGCCACACCCTAGGTGGGCGCGGGCCAGCCCTGGTGGTGCCCATAGGGGGTGTGGGCCCCTGGCCCTTCACCGACCTTTCCTCCTTCGCCTATAAGAAGCTTCCGACCCAAAAACCCTAAAGGATCTAGGAGAAAACCACAAAAAGTTCCGCTGCGCTCCCGCCACCGAAGGGGAGATTGGGGGACAGAAAGTCTCTGTTCCGGCACCCTGCCGGGACGGGGAAGTGCCCCCGGAGCCATTTCCGTTGATCTCCATCGCCATCTTCATCACCGTTGCTGATTCCCATGATGAGGAGGGAGTAGTTCTTCCTCGAGGCTAAGGGCTCTACTGGTAGCTATGTTTTCATCTCTCTCTATGCATGATCTTATTGTGGTCATGAGCTTTGTAATCAAGTAGATCTATCATGCTACTCAAGTGCTTCAATAGATCTCTAGCTCTCCCCACGTGTGTGAAAGTACCAGCGTGCATACCGTGGTGGCACTTAGGCTAGAGGTTACATAAATACTCAATTGCTTTAATAGATCTCCGGCTCTCCCCACGTGTGTGAAAGTGACAGCGTGCATGCCATGGTGGCACTTAAGCTAGAGTTTATAAATATTTATCATGAGTATATTTGGAGTTGGATGTCTTTATGAAATTGTGGTGTTTGTTGGAACCATCTAGCGCTCAAGGTGACAGTGTAAGGTTATCTAGATGGGGAAGGCGGACTTTGAGGAGTGTTGTCATAGCCCTACCATGGATTAGAGTGTCCAACCGGAGAGTAGTTCAGGGTAGTATCATGAAGAGAATATATTTATTGAGAGTGTTCACAAGTGAAAGTATGATCCCTAGGCCTTGTTTCTAAACATTGAAACACCGTTTACAACTAGATCTATTGCATGTTTTCTTGCTTCCTCTTTTTGCCTTTAGTCTTTTCCTCCCCATCAGAAGCTCTTTTCTGGCACTGTTACCACTCATAATCATTTATTGCTCTTTTCCTCCTACTTGTATTTTACTATCTCTTTGCCGAAAAACTGTACCTATACACCTGAAAAGTGTATTGGGTGTGTTGGGGACACAAGAGACTTCTTGTATCTTGATTGCAAGGTTGCTTGAGAGGGATACCTTTGACCACTTCCTCCCTGAGTTCGATAAACCTTGGGTAATCCACTTAAGGGAAATTTGCTACTGTTCTACAAGCCTCTGCACTTGGAGGCCCAAAAATTGTCTACAAGAATAGAAGTGTGTCGAAATAACAGCCCCGCAAGCAGGGTTTCATACTCTAACACATTATTTGAGCTTTTCTCTTCATCCTTGAAGTCGAGGTGGACCGCATACTTGAGCTGCTCCCTGGAAGGAGACATGATATGTCGTAAATGTATCTATAATTTTTGATGTTCCATGCTTGTTTAGTATCAACTTTGCTATGTTTCTTCTACACTTTGAGGTATTTTTATACAATTTCTGGTACTAACCTATTAACAAGATGTCGCAGTGCCAGTTTCCTGCTTTCTGTTGTTTTTGGTTTCAGAAAATCTAGTAAGGAAATATTCTCGGAATTGGACGAGACAAAATCCAAAGTCAATATTTTACCGGAGAGAAGACAGAGACCGAAGGGCAGCCGAAGGGGGGGGGCACAAAGTGGCCAGACCCTAGGGCCGCGTGGGCACCCCCTAGAGCATGCCGCCACCTGGCGTGGGCCCCTCGGGCGACCCCATGCCTCGCCTCTTCACCTATAAAGTCACCCCGATGCAGAAACCCTAAGCACCCGATCAGATCTCCACGAAACAGTCTCTAGACGCCGCCACCATCGTCCCTAGATCGAGGGGATTCGAAGCTCTTCCCGGCACCCTGCCGGAGGGGAGAGATCATCCCGGAGGCCTTCTTCATCACCATGCCAGCCTCTGGTATGATGCGTGAGTAGTTCACCCTTGGACTATGGGTCCATACAATAGCTAGATGGTTATTTCTCCTCCTTTGTGCTATCATGTTTAGATCTTGTGCGCTCTGTTCATGATCAAGATCATCTATTTGTAATCATACATGTTGTGTTTGCGGGGATCCAATGGATATTGAGATACTATGTCAGATTGATTATTGATTCTATCATGTCAGATTGATTACTGATTCTATCATGTCTGTGTTGTTTGTGACCTTGCATGCTCTACGTTGCTAGTAGCTATCTTGGCCAAGTAGATGCTTGTGACTCGAAGAGGGAGTATTTATGCTCGATAGTAGGTTCATGCCTCTAGTAATCTGGGGAAGTGACAGGAATCTCTAAGGTTATAGATGTGTTGTTGCTACTAAGGAGAAAACAACAATCTTTTGTTCATGGAACAATTGTATTGTTTACTTTAGACACACTGTTTAATGCATTTATCCGTTGTTTGCAACTTAATACTAGAAGGGGTTCGGATGATAACCTGAAGGTGGATTATTAGTCATAGATGCAGTTGGATTACGGTCTATGTATATTGTTGTAATTCCTAATCAAATCTCATAGGAATCATGATGTCTAGTATTTGCATTGTTATGCTTTTTCAATTTGTCAATTGCCCCGTTGTAATTTGTTCACCCAGCATGTTATCTATCTTAAGGAGAACACCTCTAGTGAACTGTGGACCCCGGTCCAAACTTTATCATTGATACATCATCTATTGTTACCGGTTAATTCCTACAAGCAACTATTACCTTCCCTACTATACGTTTAATCCTTTGTTTTCAGCAAACCAGTGAGATTGACAACCTCACTGTAGGTTAGGGCAAAGTCTTGAGTTTGTGTTGTGCAGGGTTCCAAGTTGTTAGCAACACCTTGGAGTTTTTTCCTCGCTCCTACTAGTTCGATAACCTTGGTTTCATAACTGAGGGAAAACTTGTTGATGTTCTCATCACACCTTGCTCTTGGGGTCTCCCAACGAGTCTCTACAGTCAACTGAGACAACGTCAAGACAAAATGACAACTCCCGCCCTAGCCCCGTGGTAGCCGAAGGAGTTGTCAAATTACATGATCCATCTTCCTTGGTCTTTATTTCCCGAGAGGATGTAGTACTCCTCCACTTCCTCCCAGGGAGTAGGCATCCAATCGTTGATGAAAACAACAAGGGCTTTTCTTTTGATAGCCTTGGTATGGGAAAAGTGCAACTCGGACTCGGAGAGCTCAGTTGCCCACTCTACGATTCGTCCCATCACTTCCCGGTTACGCGGCACACTCTCTAGTCCATAGTCACTGACAACAGTGACACGGTGAGCCTGAAGTAGTGACCTAGCTTTCGGGAAGCGATTAGGACTCTGAGTAGAATCTTCTAGGCCAAGGGATATCTTTCCCGGGCATCACGTAACACTGTGCTGACAAAGTAGACATGGAGTTGTTCCAACCCCACCTCCTTTGGCTTCTCCGAGCTTTCGGGATCGGGTAAAGACCGTCCTTCCCCCATGAAGAGGAAGTCAGGATTGTTGTCTTGTTGACGGGTTTGTCCGTTCCGGGACCCTTCGGCTGCTCCACCACCAAAGCCGCACTTACCACCTAAGTGGTAGCAGCGACGTAGAGCAGTAGTGGTTCTCCAGGACATGGAGAGACGAGGATGAAGGAGAGGACATGTATTTCTTGAGATCAAGGAATGCCTGCTCTGCCTCCGGATTCCACTCAAAGGCCCCCTCTTTTTTAGGAGCTTAAAAACAGGAGGGCGCGTTCGACCAAGCGGGAGATTAAGCGCCCCAAAGCCGTGACGCACCCATTAAGGTGATGCACGTCTTTTATATTCCGAGGAGGCTACATGTCCTCTATGGACTTGATCTTGTCCAGATTAGCCTTGATTCCACGATGTGAAACCAGGAACCCAAGAAGCTTCTTGGAAGGGACACCGAAGACGCACTTCTTGGGGTTAAGGCACAGGTTTACCTTTAGAAGGTTATCAAAGGTTTCCCACAGGTCTTCAATTAGGGTGATTTTGTCACGAGACTTAACCATGATGTCGTTGATGTAGGCCTCCACATTGCATCCCATCTAGGGGTTCCAGCAGAGACGCATGGCCCTCTGGAAAGTGTCCCCAGCGTTCTTGAGACCAAAGGGCATACATGTATAGCAGTAGCACCCCATCGGGGTTATGAACGTTGTCTTTTCCTCATCCTCAATGGACATTCGGATTTGATGGTAACTTGAGAATGCATCGAGGAAGCAGAGAAGGTCCCACCGAGTGGTGGAGTCCACCACCTGGTCGATCCGCGTGAGCGGACAAGGATCTTTCAGGCAAGCCCGGTTTAGGTCGGTGAAGTCGATGCACAACCTCATCTTTAGATTTGGCTTAGAAACCACAACATGATTGGCCGCCCAATTAGGATGGAGGACCTCCCGCATGACATTGAACCTCACCCTCTTATGCACTTCCTTCATGATGAAGTCCTGGCGGTCTTGAGCCTGGCACTTAACCTTCTGTCAGATAGGCCGGGCCCCAGGGCACACCGCCAGGTGGTGCTCGATAACCTCCCTCCGAACTCCTGGGAGATTCGAGGGTTCCTAGATAAAGACATCGGTGTTTTCCCATAGGAAAGCGACGAGCCCAGCCTCCTCTTCGGGAGATAACTGGTTCTCGATGGTAATGAAGTGAGTCAGGTCATCACCCAGCAGAACTTTCTTGGTAATTTGAGGCTCTCCCTTGAGCCTCTGCTTCCCCGGGGCGGTGGCCATGCCGATGGACTTTTCCCCTGGCCTTCATCAGCAATGCCTCCTGCATCGCCTTCTTGTGGGGATGCATGAATGCCCGCGCCTTTTCTGACGTGCTCGCCTTCCTGAGCCACGAGATGCATTCGGGGTTACGGTGAAGCAGTGATGCTAGGCTCTAGGCACGGATGCGTGAGGCTCGGTCCCCAAGCCCCAAGTTGCGGGAGGCCCATGAGAGCGAGCCCGTGTTGCGGGCATGTTCACCATGGCAGATCCGGTTCCGATGCCAGGAGCTTTTCCTGCCGCCATGGGTGGCGATGGTGCAGCTAATGTCGATGACGATGATGTAACTCACGAAGCCATTGACGATGAAGCTGATTGCCAAAGCTTAAATTGTGAGCGCCCCCTACCTAGTGTGCTAGATGTCGCGTCTCACCCAAACAGACATCGAGGATGCTAGGCACCCCCTATTTGTTCGGTAGTGGGCACGAAGGTGTTTTGACCTCAACGTCGATGTAGGAACCTGCTGATATGAGAACAGAGCACACATGGTCATTTTTACCTAGGTTCGGGCCGCCCTTTGGCTAACAACCCTATGTCATGCTTTGGTGGATTATCTAGGGTGGATCGAGGTACAAAATGATGATCTCTACAGTGCCGAGGAGCCGCTTTCTATCTAAGGTTATACACTTCCCAGGCTTCCTATTTCTTTCTTCTCTCTCTCTCTCTCTCTCCCTCTCTCTCTCTCTCTCTCTCTCTCTCTCTCTCTCTCTCTCTCTCTCTCTCTCTCTCTCTCTCTCTGGCGCGGAGAAGGATATCAACTCTATATCTCTATATATGTTCTTTCCATGCTCTCTTCTCCAACCTCTCCTCTATCAACTCTCGAACCCTCTGATCTCTAAAAACTCCAACCCCTCTCCTTAGGGCCAAGTGCCTCCTTTTATACTCCAAGGGGTCACTACAAGGACCAGCGTGGAGCACCGCCAAGGGCATTCCCGGGACCAATCACGGTGTTCCACGCAGTCTTCAGGCAGATGGACAGTGCATGTGGCCAATGGATGGCCAAGGGCAGTGCACAGGTGCACCTGATAGCTGAGTGACATCTCAGGCTTCGAGCTGCCACTCATGTCGGTGGTGCGCTGCAGTGGACTGCAGCGCCATGATGATGTCCAGCGGTGCTGGCGCATCGCCAATTCCCAAGGCCCGCCTGACGCGTCTTGTCAGGCTTAGTCGACTCTGGTTCTCGGGCTTCTCCTGGCCTAGGATAAGCATCCCCGTGGTTATTTCGGGGCTCAGTCAAGGTCGCCCCTTGGCTTCGTTGTCCATAATCATGCCTTTACCCTCCTTCCAGGGAAGCCCCTGGAAGTAGGGGTCAGACCGCCTTGCATGCGTCGTTGTCTTTTCATCCTTGTCCAGGCCAGGCTGGCGGATCGAGGCTCGTCTTGTAGCATTCGTCTTATCCATAAGTACCTACATCATAGCTGACATTTAATATCCATAGATTCATCATGCCAAGTCCATACCTGCTTGGAGCACACGGTGCTCTGATACGTCCAATTTGCATCACCATTCGATATCATAATTTGCCTCTCTTCATTGATATATATCTTATTATGAGGTAATACTTATGTCTTTTCATCTGTTTATGCATGTTGGATGATTCTTGGAGGATGAACTGCCGGAGTCCGGATTCTGGTGGAAAAAGATGTGCTTTGATGCAATTTCGCGAAGATCAGAAAAATACCAGAAAAATATGGGAAAATTATATTTTCCCAGAAGACAGAGGAAGCCATAAGGGGAGGCGAAGAAGGGCCATAGGGGGCCCACACACCCCCCTAGGCGCGTGTCCCCCCTGGGTCGCGCCTAGGGCCACACCCCCAACTCCGCCCTCTCGCGTATATCTTCCTCACGTAACCCTAACACCAGGGGGTGACCACAGATAGATTTCCGCAGCTTCTGCAGGCGGAAAACACCGAGAGAGAAAGATCTCTCTGGCAAACAGATATCTGCCGGGGAAATTCCTTCCCGGAGAGGGGAGATTGTCGCCATCAACACCATCATCAAGCTAGGATTCATCGGGATCATCATCATCATCATCCACACCATCATCTCCACCAGCACCATCATCACCACTCCATCCCGCTGTAACAATTGTGTTGGATATTGGTTTAGTTCTTAGGGGAAACTTTCCCGGTGTTGATTACTATTGTAGTTGATGCTTGTGAGTGGAACCATTGGATTATTGTTTATGTTAAAACTGTTATTCATCACTATATCATCTTTGATCTTGTGTATTTGGCTACTAATTGTGGGGTTGCCAGCGTGACACAAACGTGAACCCCCGTTAGGACACCTTTGCACAAGGGAGCGTAGGATCTCAGAGTTTAAGGTTGTGGTTAGATTTATATCTTAATTACTTTCCTATAGTTGCGGATGCTTGCAGGGGTTTAATCACAAGTATGTATTAGTCCAAGTAAGGTCGGTACATTAGCAAATGTTCACACACACAACACTTACAACACCAAAGAAGAGACTCAGCTATTTGAAGCGAAAGCACTTGATAGAATTCCCATGTGTCCTCGAGAACGTTTGGTCCTTATAAGTATTTCCACCGTCTTTTACTTTGCTAAGAAAGGATTGGGCCACTTGCTCGTTGTATTTATTACTTCCACTTTGTTTTGTTGCTTTATCAAAAAACCCCTAAAAATCCGTTTGCTAAGTATTTACAGAGATTTGTTGCTCCATACCACTAGTCAACACCTTCTGCTCCTCGTTGGGATCGACACTCCTATTTATCAAAATTACTGCGATACACCCCCTATACTTGTGGGTCATCAAGACTATTTTCTGGCGCCGTTTCTAGGGAGTGAAGCGCTATTGAAGAGTGGAACTGGTAAGGGAAACTTCTACTATGAGTATTGCTTTTTGTTTCTATTTGTTGCTTTGTTTCCAATATGGATAACCAACTTGGTTTTTTGTCTGGGAAAACTACTACCACTGTTAGGGTAGTAGATGAACCACCACCTGTTGAGATAGATCCTTTTAAGATACCTACGAGTAATGTTGATCGTGTTATGGATAATTATTATTTAGGGGATGGAACTGTCCATCTTGGTGATCACTTGCTTTTTATCCATGAATTATGCGGGTTGTTTAAGTGTGCAGGTATCACAACTGAACAGGTGAATAAGATGTTACTCTCCATATCCTTGAAAGGGAGAGCTGAAGAATGGTATAAGCTACTAAAGAATGGACAATCCATGGAATGGGAGGAGATGGAATCTCTCTTTTATTCTAAATTCTATCCTCCTAGTGAGATTCATCAGGATAGAAATCTGATATATAACTTTTGACCTTGTGATGGAGAGAGTACAGCTCACTCTTGGGGGAGATTTAAGTTACTAATGCTTAAATGTCCTATTCATGAACTCCCTAACAATATTATTATCAATAACTTTTATGCTAGGCTTTCTCTTCATGATAAAGATTTACTAGATCATTCTTGTGCTGGATCGTTCACACGTATGAAGGAAGAAGCTAAATGGGATCTCCTAGACTGTATTCAAGAGAACACTGAAGCTTGGGAGAATGACAAAGGAAGAAAGTCAGGTATAAACTACGATTATGAATGCATTAAATATTTTATGGGAACTGATGACTTCCGTGATATTAGTAATGAGATTGGCCTTGATTCCCAATGTATTGCCAACTGTTTTAAGGCCTTTGCCTCTTACATAGAAATTCCCAAGAAGAAGTGGAATAAGTACCATGCATCTTATAAAGATGGTGTTCGTCATGTTCCTGTTAGAAGTACTAGAGTTTGTACTACTAATCATATTATGCCTGAACCTCATGTTGAGAAAGTTCCTTTCCCAGCTAAGGTAAAGGAGTATTCTATGATTATTAGTGAAAATAACAAAGGTACAATGAAAACTGTTGAGTCTGGTGAGCAAATTAATATTGAGCCTGTGGTAGCTATTGTGAAAGACCATGTCACTAGAAATATAGAGGATGAGCACATTGTCTTCTGTGAAGACGCTTCTAACATTATCTCTCATCCTAGTAAAGCTAGAAAAGCTAGTGTTCCTGTGCTTTTTGTTAAAATTGGTGATCATTGCTACTATGGTTTATGTGATATTGGTGCTAGTTCTAGTGCTATTTCTTATGAGCTTTACAGGGAAATTATGCATGAGATTGGTCCTTGTGAGCTTGAGGACATTGATGTGGTTATTCACCTTGCTAATAAGGTGACCATTTGTCCCATTGGCATTGTAAGAGACGTGGAGGTTCTTTGCGGTAAGATTAAGTATCCTGTTGATTTTCTAGTGCTTAACTCAGTAGCTAGCAAAACTTGTCCTATCATTTTTGTAGACCTTTCTTGAACACTTGTGGAGATATTATAGATTGTAATAAGGAGAAAGTTTTAACTAAGTTTGATGGAGATTCTTATGAGTTTAAATTTTCCAAATTTTCTAAAGCTCCTTGTGAAAATATCTTGCCTAGTAAAGATTTCTGGATGGAACACCTTGCTTCTATTGATCAGGTTTATGACCTTGGACCTTTTTTTGATGACTATAAATGCTTATTCTAATGATAAAGTTCTTTCCAATGATAGTTATATTGTCAAATTTATTCAAAGTGCTATTGAAAGTTATTATGAGAGAGGGAAACATGGTTTTATGCTTCTCAATAATGTTAAGTTTCCCCGTTTTATGTTGAAAGCTTTGAAGTTGCATTTGTTTTGTCTTCCTATGCTAGTGGATTTTTGTTTCAACAATTTGTTTTCTCATGATACCCCCATGCATAGGAAGTGGGTTAGACTCAAATGTGTTGGTTATTTGCTTCTTGATGCTCTCTTTCGCTTCAAATATTTATCTCCTTTGTGAGCATCTTTGAAAGTTTCAAGCCAAACTTAAAGGCATTAAAGAGAAGTACTTGTTGGGAGATAACCCAAGAGTTTTCTCGAGTTTTGGAAGTTATTACCTTAGTAATAACCGCTCCTTATCCTTTTTGTTTTGGTTTTTGTGTCAAGTTCAACTACTTTTGTGAAGTAGAGGAGTTGTGAAAAGTGGCTGTCCTAGGACAGATTTTTGTGCTGTATTGTAAAAATTTGTGAGGAAGCTCAGTACTTCGGATGGAGCTATATTTTTCTGTGATTGTTCTCCAAGTTGTTACCCAACTTTCATTAGTTTTGCACTTTTTGATTTGAGCAACAGAAGGTTTTCGAAAAAATCAATATTTACTTGCTGGTCTGTTTTGACAGATTTCTGCCATCATTTGCATTTGCCTCTTACAGAAGTCTTTGTTTTGATGGATTTCAGTTGAAGTGTGAACCTAAAGGTTAATTGTTTTTTCTTACACTAATTTTGCCATTGAGGTTTGTGTGAGACCTTGTACGAAAGGAAATTCCAAGAGCAGGAGAAAAGGAGTCTGCAAAGTGATGACCCACAAGTATAGGGGATCGCAACAGTCTTCACGGGTAGTATTACCCAATTTATTGATTCGACACAAGGGAAGCCAAAGAATACTTGCAAGCCTTACCAACTGAGTTGTCAGTTCAGCTGCACCTGGAAATAGTTCTTGCTCATAGAAGTTTATCAGTAGCAATAGTTTGATAGTAGCAACAGCAAAGCAGCAGCAACGAAATAGGAGCAATAATAACAATAACGGTAACAGTATGATTCGAGTGTGGTAGGCATAGGGATGGATGGACGGGTGTTGCATGGACGAGTCTAAACATGTAACCTCAAGATCTAGGGCATTGCAGATAAATAATAACAAGCATCCAATTACTAAACAATCCTAGGCGTGTGATCCAAATATAGTCATACGTGCTCGCAATGAGAACTTGCACAACATCTTCTGTCCAGCCAGCCCGTGGCAGAGGGGCCTCTAGGGAACTATTGGCAATTAAGGTGCTCCTTTTAATAGATCACCAGAGCAAAGCATTAACACTCCGTGAACACATGTGATCCTCACACCACAGCCATCCCCTCCGGTTGTCCCAATTATTGTCACTTTGGGGCCTTTGGATCCGGACAATGATATGTGTACACAACTTGAAGATAAGATCACAAACAATACTATCATAATGATTCAATAATAAGTTCAGATCTAAGATCATGGCACTCGGGCCTTAGTGACAAGCATTAAGCACAACAAGTTGTAACAAAGTCAAATAGCACTAAAAGAGATACTAGGAACTATGCCCTAACAGATCTTATTTGATTACCTGACAGAACTCATCCAATCCCTACCATCCCCAAGCCTACAGTGGGGGATTACTCACACATGGATGAGGGAAACATCGGTGGTTGATGGAGATGCATTGGTGATGTTGATGGCGATGATCCTCTCCAAATTCCCTGTCCCGGTAGGGTGCCAGAACGGAGTTTCTGGATCCGAATCTTGGTTTCTGGTGGCAGCGGCGGAGCGGAACTCTTTCTGGAAAACTATCGAACCCCCCTCGGTTTTTAGGTCGAAAGGCAACTTATAGGCGCAGAGGGAGGCCGAGGAGCTGCTTGGGGTGGCCACACCCCCACCAGGCGCGGGGTTAGGTGGGCCCGTGCCTGGGGTGGGTCTGGGCCCCCCAGGCCTCCCCTCCATCTCTTCTTCTGGCTCTGTGGATCTTCTGGTGAAATATAATTTTTGGCATATTTTCCAGGATTTTTCCTGATAGTTCATTTTCTGCACAAAAAGAAGACACTAAGGTAATTCTACTGAAAACAGCGTCAGTCCGTGTTAGTTGTATCCAAACCACACAAGTTTAGAGAAGAAACAATAGCAAAGTGTTTGAGAAATTAGATACGTTTTGGACGTATCAACTCCCCCAAGCTTAGCTTATTGCTTGTCCTCAGGCAATTTAGTTAGAAACTGAGTGTGATAAAAGAACTTTCACGAACACCTTGCTTCATATGATATATATATTCTCAGCAAAGGAGTAGATGCTTAGACAATTCATAATAAGGAGTATGCAACTAAGTCTACTCAATAGTCATTGCAAGCTATGAAGAGAAACTAACTCAATAATAATAAGTAGCATGAAACATAAACATAAGCAACATTGCAATGCTCATAATAAGGTATGATAGAGTGGTATCTCGCTTGCCTTTGTTTGAAGAGCACAATATAAATGCCAAGGCACCTCTGAAGTTCACATGAAGACTAGAAGTAAAGATATCAGAGATACAAGCATCAAAGTCATGACATAGTTAACCAAGTTTTGGAACAAACACAAAAATGACAACTATGCTCTCAAGAAGGTGCTCATAGAATAAGTGGTGACTCAACAAGGTTGTGAAAACGGTTTTGTGAAGGTTTGAAAGGCTTCCCAATGCTAAAAGGAAGGTACTCATTAGCTTTGAGCTCTCATTGCCCCTATCATAGGCATCTTCATGTGGTTAAGGTGAAAGTGAGGTCCACTCTGAATTATATGCTTGACAAACCATAGACTGGAAATCCCAAGTCCCTTGAGTACGAGGGTTGCTCCGCATGCTACTCAACTTTGGTCACCTGAAAGTTCTTTTCATTGTAAATACATGCATATCATCGAGAACCGCCAACGGGGTACCCCTTCAACATGGTAAAGGAACTTTCCCATAACCAAAATGACAAGGCAAGCAGCCAATGAGCATCTCAGCAATCTTTTTATTTACCATATGCATAGCTTTTTATTGAGGACGTTTCATAGATGCTCATTATAGTGATGCTGCAAGTTTCCACCATGATTAGGTATGGCTTAGGCTAGCGGCCCAGGCGTTTCTCTAACATAATGTATAAACTCCATGTACTCACAACCTCCCCTTTTATTTCACATCGTCGACATTCGAAACAAAAGAGCAAGAAATCAACTGGATGAGATATCAAAAAGTGTTAAAAGCGTTCCTCGTGGCAGCACGGTTCTGCTGACTCCCAGTATATAATTAACAAGCATATAACTTTCATGGACAAGTCACAATGGTTCAGAATTATTAAGCGCAAGGAATAAAGTGTGCCATCAAGTTCGTGAGAGCTTTACTAACTTTCTCAAAACAGACAAACATTTTATTTTAGAAGAAAACACTGCATATATAAAATATGCACTGAAGTAGCAAATGATGCTAATAGGTAGGTATGGTGGACACAGCTGGAAATAATGGTTTTATGGAGTTGGAAGCACAGGTAGAGCACATACTCAGTGCAAGTGAAGGCTAGCAATAGAGAGGGAGCAACAAACGAGAGAGCAATAGCTGTCATAATCATGCTTGCAACAAAACAGGACTAACTATGGCATGAAAGTGATACAAGAACTCTGAGGCAAAATAAATCATCGAGGCTTACTGACTATTGCTTAGTCATATGCATGCGTGAGCATGTGCCAAGTCGATTCACATGAACAGTTAGAGGAGGATACCACAATATCATACCAAAGTATGAATAAAACAATGCCAGCAAACATTCATATGACATGCTACAAACTATTAGCAAGCTGGAGCTAATTATAGACAAGCAAGAACTACTAAGCATCCATACTGACACACACCTTACACAAACAGGCTAAGCATTCTCACAAGGATGAGTATATGTCCAAGAATGAAACAAATAGAGTTCGTTACCAGCCTCTTACCACACCTCGAGTTGTCTTAATCTTAATTATTGCCCTTCACTTGTGTGACTTGAATAATTAACATGAAACCAAAATCCACTGAGGATGGCTGAACCCTGCAAAGAACTCACAAAACCAAAGAAGAACGACAAATATTTTTGGTGTTTTCAAATTTTTTAGAAGGCAAACAATGCAAAACCAAACGAAGCAAAAGAAAACAAAAAACAAAAACTAATATGCTCCAAGAACAACACAATTGTGAATCAAATAATAAAAACGAAGTGTCTAGAAAGACCTGAGATTTTTATTGATGAAGAAGGGGATGCCTTGGGCATCCCAAGCTTTTACAATTGTACCTCTTTAATAATTCTTGGGGTGACACGGAGTGGCTCCCCCCAAGCTTGAGCTTTTGTCCATTCTTTATCTCATTACATCATCCTCTCTCTACACCTGAAAGTTTTCCTTTATACAAAACTTCACACAATCTTCATTAACAACATTAGTTTATTCAAAATATATTAGACCTCTGTCAAAGCTTTGGAACAGAAATAATTTTCATTAAAAACGCAAGCGACTGTAGCAACTCCTTCAAAAAGCTCAATTTCCCAAAAAGAACCCGAAAAGGAATCAATAAGAAGCAAATACAAATAATGGCAGAAATCTGTCAAAACATACCATCAGGTAGAAACCGATTTTTTCGAAGACCTTCTGTTGCTCAAATTAAAAAGTGTTGAACTAACGAAAGTTATCTAACATACTAGGGGATTTATTTGTAAATTTTCAGCTCAATCCGACTTATATATACTCCTGAAGAATTTTTATGGTGGAGGACAGAAATCTGTTTCAAGACAACAACTCCCCAAATCTTACTTCCCTCTCATTAGAGGTCATTCTTGCCACAAAAAGCAAACAAAAAAGGATAAGGAGAGGTCATTACTGAAGTAATAACTTCCAAGACTCAAGGAAACTCTTGGGTTATCTCCCAACAAGTACTTTTCTTTAATTCCTTTAAGTTAGGCACGACGAAGAGCAAAGATTGGAAAGGAGAAAAATAAAAGATAGCAAGTATAACCATAGTGGAAACATTATTTTGTTCATTAAAATCCTTTTGTTAACAAGGTTGATCAAGTCTTGTTACCAAAACAATCTTATATGAAGAAAAACTTTGCATTCCACAAGGTGATTATGTTACCTCATACTTGATAGCAATGGTCCCAATCATAATAGTTTCAAAATTTTCTTGTGGAATGGGACAATATATTTATCCAACCTTGGTGCCTTCAATATTTTCAATAGAATTCAGGCAATAGATCTTAACAACCTTCTTGGGGAAATAGACAGTGTGCTCTTTATCATTAATATTGAATGTTACTTTTCCTTGATTGCAATTGATGACAACACCTGCAGTATTAAGAAAAGGTCTCCCAAAAATAATAGACATATTATCATCTTCAGGCATTTCAAGCACAACAAAATCAGTTAGAACCATGCAATTATGAGCCACTTGAACAGGGACATCCTCACATATACCAACAGGAATAGTAGTTGACTTATTGGCCATTTTCAAAGAAATATCAGTTGGTATCAACTTTTCTAGATGGAGTCTCTTATAGAGAGAAAAAGTCATAACACTAACTCCAGCTCCCAAATCACATAAAGCAGTTCTAACATAATTATTCTTAATGGAGCAAGGAATAGTTGGTTTATCTGGATCACTAAGTTTCTTTGGAACCTTACCATTGAAGGAGTAATTAGCAAGCAAAGTAGAAATATCCTCATTAGGAATCTTCCTTTTATTAGAGACAATATCCTTCATATACTTTGAATAAGGAGGCAACTTAATAGCATCAGTCAAAGGAATTTGCAAGAATAAAGGTTTCATCCACTCACAAAACTTGTTGTAGTGTTCCTCCTCCTTTGACTTGTGTTTCTTACCTGGAAAAGGCATAGGTTTCTGCACCCAAGGTTCTCTCTCTTTACCATGTTTATTAGCAATAAAATCTTCCTTTATATACCTAGTGTCCTTAGTGTTCTTCTCAGATTCTTCCTCACCTTCCTCCTTATCAGGAGACTCATTTTTGTCATTACCACTCTCAGTGTCAACATCAGAGACATATATACTACTCCCTCCGGCCCATATTAATTGAATCACATTTGTCTAGATTTGGATGAATCTAGACACTATATAGTATATAGGTTCATTTAAATTTTAATAAATCCAAGTCAATTATGTAACATCCCTAAAATCATGAATTCAAAGTTTGCATATCATTCATGCATGCATATAGAATTGAGATCAACTTCAAAACTCATTTCAGAAAAATAGAAGCACATAGTGCTATCATTTCATGTGAGCAAACTTAAATCAAATGGCCATACCCATTTGAGAGTTTGAATGTTTTAAACCTAGATTGTTTGTCTCCTTTGTTGAATGGATTGAGTGTGGAATTTGAATCAAGCCTTTCAAAATGAAAAGGGTTTCAAAAATCATTTTTCAAACATTTGCAAATCAAGTGCAAAGTCCCTGTTATTTTGTTTCTCCAAAAATGACCAAGCCTTTGCAAAGCAACCATATGGTTTTATGCCTAGATTTGAGACTGTTGCACACTACAAAAACCCCAGAAAGATTTGAATTCAAAAGGAGTTTGAATTCATTTAAAAACCATTCCTGAAAATCAAAACAGAAAAAGAAAAAGGATTAAACAAAAGAAAAGGGCCAGGCGCTCCTAATCTAGCCCAGCAGCGGAACCGGCCCAGTTAGCCCACCCGGCCTCCCTCTCTCTCTCGCACACACAAACGCACCCACGCGGTCGCTGACACCTGGACCCCATTTCCTCTCTGCGCGTTTCGCTGACGAGCAGGCCCTCTCCACGTCAGCGTCGTCTTCCCCAAATTCCGCGCACGAACTCCGCCGCTGCCCGTTGCTGCCTTGATTCCGCGAGGTAAATTGCATTGATTTAGTAAGCGTTTCTTGTCGAGCCTCTGGCTATATAATCCCCACTCTCTCGCGCCACTAGGCTGCCCACAACTCGCTCGACGCCGCCGCTATTCCGACGACTGCGCCGACGAATTCCGGTGAGCTTCGTGTTCCCCTCTGTCTCTGACTCATAATACCAAGTTCAGCAAGTCCTTGCGCACCTACTGACACTCCCCATTTGTCTTCGCATGATCCCTAGCTCCGGCAACGACTTCGACAGAGCGCCACTGTCCTCTGCACGAACTCCGACGACCTCTCCCCGTAAGTACCAGCCGCCCCTTGCCCTCTACCTGATACACCTAGAACCCCCGTCGTCTTGCGCATCTAACGGTGCCTTTCTTTTGACTTAGCGCGACGCGGAACCTCGCCAACGTCGACAACTGACCGTGCCTGACGCGTTCGCAAACTCCGGCGAGGAATCCCCGACGACCCCGTGCGCCCCTTCCCAAGCCGTCGCCACCTTGAGCATCAGCAGCTTCCTGCGGTTCTGGTAAGCCACTTCCCCCACACCCGAGCGACCTAGAACACCAGCTCCGCCGCTGACAGACGCGCCGCCGCCAGTCGCCGCCGCTAGCACCGCTCGAGTTTGGTTAGATGATTTGTAGCCGTCATATCCAGATCCAGCGCGTAGGATTAGTCCACTTAGCGAAGCGGTATGATTAGATCTGAACCGTGCATCGTTAGTTAGATCCTACGGCTAGCAAGCGCGATCCGGAGCGAAGCGGTACGCGCCAGTAAGAACATGACGCGTGGCTAGGGTTTGATTCAAAAACAGATTTGAAATCAGATTTAGAACCAAAATTGAAATGGCTATAACTTTTGATTTCCACGTTAGATTTTTGCAAATTTTATGTCGTTGGAATCAGGGAGACAAGCCCTTTCTGTTTATGCAATGTGTTTAGTGAAAAGTCTCTGTTAAAATGACTTTTTATGCAGAAACTTGTTTAGGACTATTTTCAGTATAGAATTTGTTTAGTAAATTGTTTTAGTGCTAAATAAGTTTGGTTTAGCAAGTTTTTGACTTGGTTATGTTTCAGTATCATGAACTTGCTTGGTGGAGATTTAAAAATCATCACTTAGCATTTTTGCATTGCATGCATATATGTTTATGTTTGTATATGAATTGTATGTAATTTTGTGCTACCATTTTTTGTAGACTTTGCTAGTGACTGTGATTGTGAAGAGTGCTACTCTCCCATTACCAAGGCAAGTGGTATTTCATGAATATTTCCATCCCTATATTTTGTACAAGCATTAGAAATTTTGCGCAGTCTTGCATGTTACTTTTTGCCAAATGCTATGTTGGGAAATCCTAAGTAGTTGTAGAATTGCTAGGAAATTTCCTAAGTTAAGTTACTATGCCATGCTTAGCCTAGCTAGTAGCAAACAAGGGTTGGTAAAGTATATACATGCTATGATGAAAATATTTCTAAGTCTTTGGACTTATGTTTTTCTTAATAAAAACAACTAAGTCAATGAACCTCCTGGGTGGAATGGGACTTGAATGGTGGTTTTTGGTTGAGTGGTTACACAAGGCCCATGTACATGGTTTACCTTGTGTATCTCACTTGTGGTATGCCACCTAGGCACAAAGGGATTTTAGAGGCCAAGTGTTGAGAATCTTATAGTGCAGCCACTTGGAAATATGGGCTCTGCCTGGATCACATAAGTTGCTAGAACATAGCCATTTGGAGAGTTGGTGGTAGTGGGAATGATAGGTTGGAGCACGTCCATTTGGTCTAAGGAAAGGCTTCTAAAAGGTCCTATCTTGGGAAACCAAGTCTGGTGGGGAAAGTGCACAACCTCTGCAGATGGAAAATCTAAGTACTTAGCCAAGTCCATGGCAATGGACAACTTGAGCATCAAGACATGGAAGCTATCAAGAATCTCATCACTCCAACTTCTAAGTAAAACTTGTGGGTGAACAAGGGTGAAGGACCTCAATGTCTATTGATGGTTTCTTGGGAAAGTTTTCAACAAAGTAAAACTTAGTGTTTTCAACTAATAGGAAAAACCTATTTTGAGCAAAGCAAGCCAAACTACACTTAGCCAAAATGCATATAGTAATATAGTCCACTTAAAATTTACTAAGGTATCACTTGCCAATACTATTCCAAAGTATTGACCCACTGTGGCTGTAACTTGTGATGTTGCAGGTTACTCCAATGATGATTAGGTGTCATGAGTCTACACTCAACATGCTTGCCTGTGGCACATGAAGATGAAGACTTATGTTTATTTACTTATTCCAAAACTCTTGTATTAGGCCTGTGGCCTTGAGTTGTAAAACACTATGTTTTATCTCTGGAATGGATGTAATAAATGACCTTTGTATCTGTGTACTTCATCTTAAACTGTGGATGCTAGCAATGATCCAGGGACTAGCATTGCAATCACAGGGATCCTTTTCCTTTACAAAGGAGGGATCTTACAGATGGTATCAGGGCACTGTGTTTCCTGTAGGATTATGACCCTAGGATTGGAAACCACTAAGGAAAAAATTTCAACTACTTCTACACTTGTCTATTCTTCTTGTAAACTTTTCTAATCTTCTCATTCTCATCTCTATTTGTAGATGAACTCCATCAACGAAGCCGTAAGGAAAGGACCACTCATGACCATGACCTTGGAGTGTGAGACTGAGTTCCCCAAAATTCTCAAGGACCTCATGGTGGCAATGGAAATACATGGTGCAACTGTGTACAAAGGATTTCCAGTGATGGATGAAGGAGTTGAGTACTGGTGGGTGCAACTTCACTTGTACAAAAACAAGGAAGACAACCACAAAGAAAAAGGATTCTGCATGTACACCAACACTGTGGTGCACACCACATTCTTTGAGTCAGCAAGAGAAGCAGCTTGGAGGACTATCAAAGAACTTAGTGCTAGAGTCAAATGCAGAATGCTCAACCTCCAAAAAGACTTAGAGAAAGAGAAGGAACATACCCAAGAGTTGGAAGCTACCAACCAAACATTAAGAGGAGATATTATAGACTTAGTAATGGAATCATGTGATCAAGATAGGTTGATTGCTTCTAGGAACATTGTGTTAGCCAACAGATCCAGTGAGATAGGATTGTAAACGTACTTTGTTAGTTGGACCACCACCTATCACCTTATTTTCCAAATTGTTATCTTAAAATGAGTTTGGAACTTGGTTGATGTAATGGATTCATGTATGCATGACTTGTGTGATTTTGCTTTCCAAGGATGTGTATGTGTGTTATGACTTTTTGTTTATCTTAAATTGTGTTGTTCTAACTTTTCTATCTTATAAATAGATGCCTATTACCATCAGCACTGTTGAGGAGTTCCAGGTTACCCGCTTTGGTCCTCGTATCGTTGATCTTACCACTTTGCTCAATCTCCCTCTTCCCACTATCATGGTGCATCCACTCACCAAGTTCGAGAGGAAGGATCTCTGGGGCTTCAAGGTGAACCAGCCCGGACGCCAGACAAAGCCTACTACGGAGGCCATCGTCTTCAAGCTTATGCACGATGACAGGGAGAGAGTCATGGAGGTAGTTATGCAGGACCTGATAGGACGTCTGCTAGGACGACACTCCCGACAGGTTAGAGGCACCCACTTCCACGTCTTCAGAAGACGTGATGAAGACGGAGAGTCCATCGACTTTGAGGACGACTCTAGGGACACAGCAGAGCCGATACGTCTGTACCTCCAGGACTTAGAGTCTCTCATTAGGCACGTGGACACGGACAGGACCAATGTCATGCTCAGTAATGACGAGCTCCAGGTGCAGCTTCGCGAGAAGGACAAGCTCTTCGCGCAGCAGGAAGAGATAGTCAAGGAAATGGAGGCGAAGTTCGAGACCCAGGACAGGAAGTTCAAGAGTCAGGAGAAGCGTGTCCAGGATAGGAACAAGAAGATCCGGGACATGACTGAAGAATTGCAGTCCAAGGACTTCGAGCTAGAGCAGCAGCAGACGATGATAGAGAGGCTTCGTTCCCAGAAGAGGGCTCTCAAGGCCAAGATTGAGTCCTTGAACACTACCATTGAGGAGAACAAGACCGCGATGGAGAACGCAGGTCTTACCTTTGTCGAGGAGGATATTGATGCTGATGAGTAGACTTGACTACTCGTTTATCTTTTATTATCATACTTGTTATTTGTGAACTTGTTATTGGACCATCCGACATGTGGATGGCTTGCTACTTGTGTGTTTTACTTTGGGAACTTGTTATCTTGTTGTTGAATCTTTATCTTTGTGTTGCATGCTATGTGTTTGCTTATGTGATGAAATGTGCATAAAAACATCTATGGGTATCTCATTCTTATCTCTATTTGAACAAACCACAGATGCCTCCCCGTCGCGCAAACCCCAACCCCAACAACAACAACAACATCACTCCAGAAATGCAGCAAATGATGACTGCTCAAACACAGCTTATGCAGATGATGACAACATTCATCCAGAACCAGAATAATAACAACAACAACAACCCCAATAACAACAACAATAACAACAACAACAACCCTCCGGGCTTTGATATGCTCACCAGATTTCTGAGATTGAGGCCAGCTAAGTTCTCAGGGACGACTGATCCCATGGTGGCCAACGATTGGCTGCGTTCTGTAAACAAGGACTTAGTGACTGTGGGCTGTACAGATGCTGAAAAGGTCAGATTTGCAGCACATCTGCTAGAAGGGCCAGCCGCCACTTGGTGGGACAACTTCCAAATCACCACTCCTATAGATGAGGTGACTTGGGCTATCTTTGAGGATGGCTTTCGCACTGCTCATATCTCATCAGGAATAATGAGCCTGAAAAAGAAAGAGTTCCACAATCTGAAGCAGTGCCACCGCAGTGTGGCTGAATACATTGAAGAGTTCAACAATCTGGCGCGTTATGCACCAGATGAGGTTGACACAGATGCCAAAAGAAAGGAAAAATTTCTGGAAGGCTTGAATGATGAGCTGAATCTGCAGCTGGCTGTGGCATATGTTCCCACTTATCAGTCGCTCTGCGACAAGGCTGCTATATTGGAGAACAAAATGAAGCAAGTCGAGAGTAGAAAGAGAAAGCACTCCGACAAGCACATCTCGGGATCGTCTCACAAACGATCTCACTATGATGACAGTGGAAGCTCAGGATCCCACAAGCATGGGAAATTCAACAAGCACCACAACCACAACCGTCATGACAACAAGCATCATCGCAGTCATGCAATGACAAATACAAGAACCACAAGAGTGGACATAAGAGCCACCAAAGTGGCAATGGTAGTGGAAGTGGAAGTCAGCCTGCTAAGAGAGACATCAGTCAGGTTGAATGCTTCAAATGCAAGAAGATGGGACACTATGCAAATGAGTGCCCCGAAAAGAAAGTTGAAGGACCTGTCAAGCCCAATCCTTTCCAGAAAGGACAGGTGAACCACATCAGTGTGGAGGAAGTCTATGAGGAACCTGACGTTGTTGCTGGTAAGTTCAGACTCAATTCTATTCCAGCATTTGTTCTTTTTGATACTGGAGCATCGCATTCATCATATCAAAAGCATTTGTTGATAGAAATGGGTTTCCAACTGAAAACATTGGGTGTCCAATAAAAGTTAGTTCTCCGGGTGGAGAAATGATAGTAAGTCTTGGATGCCGGGATCTAGTAATAGAATTTGGAAAACATAAGTTTCCAGTAAGTCTGATAATCCTAGATTCCCAAGGACTGGACGTAACATTGGGAATGGATTGGATGGCTAAGTATGAAGGAGTGTTAGATTGTGCTAATCGTACTGTTGCACTCACAACCCCGGAAAGAAAAAGAATTAAATTCAAGTCCAACTTTGAATCCAAAGGAAGTAAGCTAAATTCTCTTAAGGGGGTTAGCATGGACAGTGTGCCAATTGTGTGTGAGTATCCGGATGTATTTCCGGAAGAATTGCCAGAAATGCCACCGGATAGAGATGTGGAATTTCTGATAGATTTGGTACCAGGGTCTGGACCAATAGCAAAAAGACCATATAAAATGTCAGTTGATGAACTGAAAGAGCTCAAGAAGCAACTAGGAGAACAGTTGCAGAAAGGATTTATTCAACCAAGTTCTTCATCTTGGGGAGCCCCAGTTTTGTTTGTGTAGAAGAAGGATAGAAGCCAAAGGTTATGCATAGATTACCGTTCACTCAACGAGGTAACTATCAAGAACAAATATCCTTTGCCTAGAATCAACGACTTGTTTGATCAGCTAGAAGGAGCATGTGTGTTCTCAAAGATTGATCTCCAGTCAAGCTATTTCCAACTCAAGATAAGAGAGCAAGACATACCTAAAACAGCATTCACCACAAGGTATGGATTGTATGAGTATACCGTGATGCCTTTTGGCTTAACCAATGCTCCAGCATACTTCATGAATATGATGAACAAAGTGTTCATGGAATTCCTTGACAAGTTTGTTGTCGTTTTCATCGATGACATCTTAGTCTACTCCAAGAGCAAAGAAGAGCATGAAGGACACTTGCGTTTGATACTTGAGAAATTAAGAGAGCATAAACTGTATGCCAAATTCAGCAAGTGTGAGTTCTGGTTAGAGGAAGTTGGTTTTCTTGGTCATGTTATGACAAAGGATGGTGTAGCAGTTGATCCTGCTAAGGTTTCAGCTGTGACAGAATGGGAATCTCCCAAGTCCGTGAAAGAAGTTCGTAGTTTCCTTGGCTTAGCAGGTTATTACAGAAGGTTTATTGAGAATTTCTCAAAGGTTGCTAAGCCAATGACTGAATTGTTAAAGAAAGACAAGAAGTTTGCTTGGTCTGAAGGTTGTGAACTCAGCTTTCAGGAGTTGAAGAAGAGGCTTGTGACAGCACCAATTTTATGTCTGCCAGATTTGGAAAAGGATTTCCAAGTATATTGTGATGCATCTCATCAAGGTTTGGGTGCCGTACTTATGCAAGACGGTAAAGTTGTGGCCTATGCCTCGAGACAACTCAAAACTCATGAGGTGAACTATCCCACTCATGATTTAGAGTTAGCCTCCGTCGTCCATGCACTCAAAACATGGAGACGTTACCTCTTGGGAAAGCGTTGTGAAGTGTTCACTGATCACAAAAGTTTGAAGTATATCTTCACCCAAAAGGAAATCAATATGAGACAAAGAAGATGGTTAGAGCTTATCAAGGACTATGACTTAAGTTTGCAATACCACCCCGATAAAGAAAATGTTGTAGCAGATGCTCTAAGTCGTAAGGTATTTGTGAATGGCCTTACCAAAGGAAAATTGCCAGATGATTTGTGTACCCAATTCAAAGAACTCGGATTGGAGATTGTGCCTGAAGGACATCTCATGTCTTTAGATGTTCAACCCACTTTGTTGGACAAGATTCGAGAAGCTCAAAAGACTAGTAAGGAAATTGAAGAGATTAAGGAAAAGATGGGCCAAGGGAAAGCTAAAAATTTCCATGAAGACGAACAGGGTACTTTATGGCATGGGAAACGTATCTATGTTCCACAAGATCCGGAGTTGCGGAAACTGATATTGCAGGAAGCCCACAACTCTCCGTATTCTATCCACCCGGGTAACACCAAAATGTACATGGACATGAAAGAAAGATTTTGGTGGAACAATCTCTAGAGAGACATCGCCGAACATATTGCTTTGTGTGATGTGTGTAGTAGAGTAAAAGCGGAGCATCAGAAACCAGCAGGTTTGCTTCAACCACTACCTATTCCTGATTGGAAGTGGGACAAGATCGGTATGGATTTCATTACCGGATTACCAAGGACCAGATCAGGATATGATTCCATATGGGTAGTAGTGGATCGCTTAACTAAAGTGGCTCATTTCATACCCGTGAAGACAACTTATACAAGTGCCAAGTTAGCCAAAATTTACATGAGTAGAATTGTATGTCTACATGGTGTGCCCAAGAGTATTGTGTCTGATAGGGGAACTCAATTCACTTCCCATTTTTGGAGACAGCTACATGAGTCATTGGGAACGAGGTTGGAGTTCAGCACTGCTTTTCATCCTCAAACCGATGGACAAACAGAAAGGTATAATCAAATTCTGGAAGACATGTTGAGGGCATGTGTCCTAGACTATGGACCAAGTTGGGATGAAAGTCTGCCTTACGCAGAATTTTCTTATAACAACAGCTATCAAGCCAGCATTGAGATGGCACCGTTTGAGTTTCTCTACGGAAGAAAGTGTACCACCCCATTATTATGGAATGGTGTGGGAGAAAGAAGTTTATTCGGGCCAGATCTTATCAAAGAAGCCGAAGAGAAGGTCAAATTGGTTAAGGACAGGTTGAAGATAGCATAGTCCCGACAGAAAAGCTACGCAGATCCTAAACGTAGAGAAGTCACCTACGAAGTTGGTGATAGAGCCTATCTTAGAGTATCACCACTTCGTGGAGTGAAAAGATTCGGAGTCAAAGGAAAGTTGGCACCAAGATATGTTGGGCCCTTCAAGATTCTGAGTCGCAAAGGAGAAGTTGCTTATGAAATTGAACTGCCAGAATCTCTATCAGCTGTCGATAATGTGTTTCATGTGAGTCAGCTTAAGAAATGTCACCCAGAAATGGAAGAAACTTCTTTGAAGGATACCATACCTTTGGAGGAAGTGCAACTAGAACGTGACCTCACATATGAGGAGAAACCTATCAAGATTCTTGAAACTGCAGAAAGAGTCACAAGGACAAAGACTATCAAGTTTTGCAAAGTGCAGTGGAATCATCACACCGAAGAGGAAGCAACATGGGAAAGAAAAGATGATCTTCGGAAAGACCACCCTTACCTATTTGCTAGCCAATCCGAATCTCGAGGGCGAGATTCACCTTAAGGGGGTTAGATTTGTAACATCCCTAAAATCATGAATTCAAAGTTTGCATATCATTCATGCATGCATATAGAATTGAGATCAACTTCAAAACTCATTTCAGAAAAACAGAAGCACATAGTGTTATCATTTCATGTGAGCAAACTTAAATCAAATGGCCATCCCCATTTGAGAGTTTGAATGTTTTAAACCTAGATTGTTTGTCTCCTTTGTTGAATGGATTGAGTGTGGAATTTGAATCAAGCCTTTCAAAATGAAAAGGGTTTCAAAAATCATTTTTCAAACATTTGCAAATCAAGTGCAAAGTCCCTGTTATTTTGTTTCTCCAAAAATGACCAAGCCTTTGCAAAGCAACCATATGGTTTTATGCCTAGATTTGAGACTGTTGCACACTACAAAAACCCCAGAAAGATTTGAATTCAAAAGGAGTTTGAATTCATTTAAAAACCATTCCTGAAAATCAAAACAGAAAAAGAAAAAGGATTAAACAAAAGAAAAGGGCCAGGCGCTCCTAATCTAGCCCAGCAGCAGAACCGGCCCAGTTAGCCCACCCGGCCTCCCTCTCTCTCTCTCGCACGCACAAACGCACCCACGCGGTCGCTGACACCCGGACCCCATTTCCTCTCTGCGCGTTTCGCTGACGAGCGGGCCCTCTCCACGTAAGCGTCGTCTTCCCCAAATTCTGCGCACGAACTCCGCCGCTGCCCGTTGCTGCCTTGATTCCGCGAGGTAAATTGCATTGATTCAGTAAGCGTTTCTTGTCGAGCCTCTGGCTATATAATCCCCACTCTCTCGCGACTGTTTCCCCTCAAACAATTCCTCTCTCACGCCACCAGGCTGCCCACAACTCGCTCGACGCCGCCGCTGTTCCGACGACTGCGCCGACGAATTCCGGTGAGCTTCGTGTTCCCCTCTGTCTCTGACTCATACTACCAAGTTCAGCAAGTCCTTGCGCACCTACTGAGACTCCCCATTTGTCTTAGCATGATCCCTAGCTCCGGCAATGACTTTGACAGAGCGCCACCGTCATCTGCACGAACTCCGGCGACCTCTCCCCGTAAGTACCAGCCGCCCCTTGCCCTCTGCCTGATACACCTAGAACCCCCGTCGTCTTGCGCATCTAACGGTGCCTTTCTTTTGACTTAGCGTGACGCGGAACCTCGCCAACGTCGACAACTGACCGTGCCTGACGCGTTCGCAAACTCCGGCGAGGAATCCCCGACGACCCCGTGCGCCCCTTCCCAAGCCGTCGCTACCTTGAGCATCAGCAGCTTCCTGCGGTTTTGGTAAGCCACTTCCCCCACACCCGCGCGACCTAGAACACCAGCTCCGCCGCTGACAGACGCGCCGCCGCCAATCGCCGTCGCTAGAGCCGCTCGAGTTTGGTTAGATGATTTGTAGCCGTCAGATCCAGATCCATCGCGTAGGATTAGTCCACTTAGCGAAGCGGTATGATTAGATCTGAACCGTGCATCGTTAGTTAGATCCTACGGCTAGCAAGCGCGATCCGGAGCGAAGCGGTACGCGCCAGTAAGAACATGACACGTGGCTAGGGTTTGATTCAAAAACAGATTTGAAATCAGAATTAGAACCAAAATTGAAATGGCTATAACTTTTGATTTCCACGTTAGATTTTTGCAAATTTTATGTCATTGGAATCAGGGAGACAAGCCCTTTCTGTTTATGCAATGTGTTTAGTGAAAAGTCTCTGTTAAAATGACTTTTTATGCAGAAACTTGTTTAGGACTATTTTGAGTATAGAATTTGTTTAGTAAATTGTTTTAGTGCTAAATAAGTTTGGTTTAGCAAGATTTTGACTTGGTTATGTTTCAGTATCATGCACTTGCTTGGTGGAGTTTTAAAAATCATCACTTAGCATTTTTGCATTGCATGCATATATGTTTATGTTTGTATATGAATTGTGTGTAATTTTGTGCTACCATTTTTGTGTAGACTTTGCTAGTGACTGTGATTGTGAAGAGTGCTACTCTCCCCATTACCAAGGCAAGTGGTATTTCATGAATATTTCCATCCCTATATTTTGTACAAGCATTAGAAATTTTGCTAAGTCTTGCATGTTACTTTTTGCCAAATGCTATGTTGGGAAATCCTAAGTAGTTGTAGAATTGCTAGGAAATTTCCTAAGTTAAGTTACTATGCCATGCTTAGCCTAGCTAGTAGCAAACAACGGTTGGTAAAGTATGTACATGCTATGATGAAAATATTTCTAAGTCTTTGGACTTATGTTTTTCTTAATAAAACAACTAAGTCAATGAACCTCCTGGGTGGAATGGGACTTGAATGGTGGTTTTTGGTTGAGTGGTTACACAAGGCCCATCGACATGGTTTACCTTGTGTATCTCTCTTGTGGTATGCCACCCAGGCACAAAGGGATTTTAGAGGCCAAGTGTTGAGAAGCTTATAGTGCAGCCACTTGGCAATATGGGCTCTGCCTGGATCACATAAGTTGCTAGAACTTAGCCATTTGGACAGTTGGTGGTAGTGGGAATGATAGGTTGGAGCGCGTCCATTTGGTCTAAGGAAAGGCTTCTGAAAGGTCCTGTCTTGGGAAACCAAGTCTGGTGGGGAAAGTGCACAACCTCTGCAGATGGAAAATCTAAGTACTTAGCCAAGTCCATGGCAATGGACAACTTGAGCATCAAGACATGGAAGCTATCAAGAATCTCATCACTCCAACTTCTAAGTAAAACTTGTGGGTGAACAAGGGTGAAGGACCTCAATGTCTATTGATGGTTTCTTGGGAAAGTTTTCAACAAAGTAAAACTTAGTGTTTTCAACTAATAGGAAAAACCTATTTTGAGCAAAGCAAGCCAAACTACACTTAGCCAAAATGCATATAGTAATATAATCCACTTAAAATTTACTAAGGTATCACTTGCCAGTACTATTCCAAAGTATTGACCCACTGTGGCTGTAACTTGTGATGTTGCAGGTTACTCCGATGATGATTAGGTGTCATGAGTCTACACTCAACATGCTTGCCTGTGGCACATGAAGATGAAGACTTATGTTTATTTACTTATTCCAAAACTCTTGTATTAGGCCTGTGGCCTTGAGTTGTAAAAGACTATGTTTTATCTCTGGAATGGATGTAATAAATGACCTTTGTATCTGTGTACTTCATCTTAAACTGTGGATGCTAGCAATGATCCAGGGACTAGCATTGCAATCACAGGGATCCTTTTCCTTTACAAAGGAGGGATCTTACAAATTAATATGGATCGGAGGGAGTATTAGGATCTACAGCAGGTTCAAGTGGTTCCTCAGCTCTCTTATATTTCTTTTTCTTCCTCTTACTAGGACTACCACTATCCTCACCTTGTTGATAATCCTGCTCTATTCTTTTAGGGTGTCCTTCAGGATATAAAGGGTCTTGAGTAGCTATACCACTCCAAGTTCTAATTCCATAAGCATGTTTATCTTCTGAAGCATTAACTAGCATATCCTTTTGCACCTTAGCAAGTTGATCAAGTTGGGTTTGAACCATTTGAAAGTGTTTACAAAGCATTTTAATAGCATTAGAAGTTCTTTCCACAATATCTTTCAACTCATGGATAGCTCTAGAGTTTTCCAATAAATGATTCTGAACTTGTTTATTAAAGTGACCTTGTTTAACAATAAAAATGTCAAGTTCCTCTAAACATTGATCAGGAGGCTTACCATAAGGAATATCATCTTCATCAAAGTGTTGGAGAGAGTGTACCTCAATAGTAGATGAGTGGGGAATTGGCTTACATAATTCTTATATAGGAGGTAGATTCTTCACATATTCAGCTCTAATATCCTTATCATTTAGACACTTCTTAGCTTCCTTCATCACTTCATCATTTAATGCAATAACTCCCCTCTTCTTTGTTGTTGATGTTGGAACTAGTTCAGGAGTAATAGGCTCAAGTGCATTCAGCTCAGTTGAAGTCCAATCATCATAATTCTTCCTTATCTTGGTCATTAATTCTTCAGCATCTGTAGGAGTCCTTTTCCTGAAAACACAATCAGCAAAGCTATCTAGGTAGGTCCTAGAATCATCAGTTAGTCCATTATAATAAATATCAAGAAGCTCATTTTTAGGTAATGGACATCCGGGATGTGCATGAATCAAGGCACATAATCATTTCCATGACTCAGGCAATTTCTCTTCTTCTCCCTGTTTAAAATCAAAAAGTCTCTACAAAGCAGCATGTCTAGCACTGGGAGGAAAATATTTCTGGAAGAAAGAAGTAATCAAGCAATCAAGGCTATCAATGGAACCAGGCGGTAATCTATTAAACCAAGCCCTAGCTTCTCCTTTTAGTGAAAAAGGGAAGATCTTAGCAACAAAATACTTGCGCATCTTAAAATCATTAGAGAACAAAGCACTCATAGTAGAAAGCTCATTCATATGAGCCACATAACTCTCATTTTCAGTCCCACAAAAAGGTTCTTTCTCAACAATATCTAAATAAGATAAATCAAGAGAGAAATCATAATCTTCATCTTTAATATCTATGGGAGAAGTGGCAAACTTAGGATCAGAGGACAACTTAGGCATAATAGTACGTCTAGCAAGGAGACTCTTCATAGCACTAGTACCATGTGTGTTTCGGCACTCTTCAACAAAATCATCAGTGCACTCAATGTAACCATCATTAATATCATAACTCTCACTAGCCTCAGGTGATATAATAGGTGTAATAGTGTCTTCGCTGGGAGTTTCGGTATTTCCTATACCAGCCATAGTAGCATCTAGAAAAGGACGTAATGAACCACTCGCATCAAGCACAGTAGAAGTAACATCATGAGTATCAAAATCAGTTTCATCAGACTTAGCAGTAGTAATAGTATGTGTAGCATGAGTATGTGGTGGTGGCGTGACAAGATTACTTATAACAGACGGTGAATCAAGAGCAGCATAGGTGTTTAGGACTGTACCTCTTCTTGTAGTGGGTGGTAAAATATGCAACTTTCCATCACGAGACTTCCCCATGATGAAAGGAGTAGCAGTGAACAATAATAGATCCAAGTTAACTTACAAATAAAGCTATGCTCCCTGGCAACGGCGCCAAAAAATAGTCCCGATGACCCACAAGTATAGGGCATCGCAACAATCTTCGCGGGTAGTATTACACAATTTATTGATTCGACACAAGGGGAGCCAAAGAATACTTGCAAGCATTAACAACTGAGTTTTCAGTTCAGCTACACCTAGAAATAGTTCTTGCTCACAGAAGTTTATCAGTAGCAACAGTTTGGTAGTAGCAACAGCAAAGCAACAACAACAGTGAAACAGGAGCAATAGCAATAGTAACGGTAACAGTAGGATTCGAGTGTGGTAGGCATAGGGATGGATGGATGGGCATTGCATGGACGAGTCTAAACATGTAACTTCAAGATCTAGGGCATTGCAGATAAATAATAACAAGCATCCACGTACTAAACAATCCTAGGAATGTGCTCCAAATATAGTCATACGTGCTCGCAGTGAGAACTTGCACAACATCTTCTGTCCAGCCAACCCGTGGCAGCGGGGCCTCTAGGGAACTACTGGCAATTAAGGTGCTCCTTTTAATAGAGCACCAGAGCAAAGCATTAACACTCCATGAACACATGTGATCCTCACACCACAGCCATCCCCTTCGGTTGTCCTAATTATTTTCACTTTGGGGCCTTTGGATCCGGACAATGATATGTGTAGACAACTTGCAGATAAGATCACAAACAATACTATCATAATGATTCAATAATAAGTTCAGATATGAGATCATGGCACTCGGGCCCTAGTGACAAGCATTAAGCACAACAAGTTGCAACAAAGTCAAATAGCACTAAAAGAGATACTAGGCACTATGCCTTAACAGATCTTATTCGATTACATGATAGAACTCATCCAATCCCTACCATCCCCAAGCCTACAGCGGGGGATTACTCACTCATGGATGAGGGAAACATCGGTGGTTGATGGAGATGCGTTGGTGATGACGATGGCGATGATCCTGTCCAAATTCCCTGTCCCGGCAGGGTGCCAGAACAAAGTTTCTGGATCCGAATCTTGGTTTCTGGTGGCGGCAGCGGAGCGGAACTCTTTCTGGAAAACTATCGAACCCCCCTCAGCTTTTAGGTCAAAAGGCAACTTATAGGCGCAGAGGGAGGCCGAGGAGCTGCCTGGGGTGGCCACACCCCCACCAGGCACGGGGTCAGGTGGGCCCGCGCCTGGGGTGGGTCTGGGCCCCCCAGGCCTCACCTCCATCTCTTCTTCTAGCTCCATGGATCTTCTGGTGAAATATAATTTTTGGCATATTTTCTGGGATTTTTCCTGATAGTTTATTTTCTGCACAAAACCAAGACACCAAGGTAATTCTGCTGAAAACAGCATCAGTCCGTGTTAGTTGTATCCAAATCACACAAGTTTAGAGAAGAAACAATACCAAAGTGTTCGAGAAAGTAGATACGTTTTGGACGTATCATAGAGTTTGTCTTTGAATAGGTAAAAGTGGTGAAAACAAAAGGTTCGTGAAATCCCTATCTTTTTATATTTTTGACGTTTTTAATACATATGGAAGATTACGAGACAGAACAGAGTAGGAACCAGAGGCCGGGGTGGCCAAACCCACCCCAGGCGCAGGCCCCAGCTGGCCGCGCCTAGAGGGGGTGTGCCTCCCCCGAGCTCCGTCTCCGCCTTGTTTTCGTATCAGGACCTTCCTTAAGCATTGAAACTTCGTAATATATAACCCCCCGGATCCCCCGAGGTTCATGCATCGTGTTCTCGTCGTGTTTTGGTTTCAATATGTTTCTATCAGGAAATCTTCTCAAGTTTAGAGCACCATGGTCTCTACCAACGACAAAGGCAAGAAGCCATGGAGGAGATAAAGTTGAAAGAACAAACCGCCACAGGGACAAGGAAACCTACTTTTGTAGGAGCAATTAACACCGGACATGCTTTTTCTCGTAACATGCAGGGAATCATAGCCTTCGGTCCAGACTTCAGATACTTCCCTAAGGAAGTGGAAGCCCTTCAAACCACTAATGACTTTTGTGATAAGTACTGTGCTTTGAGGATGAAGGTGGATATGCTTCAAGAGGAGAATAACAGACTTCGTAAGATGCTAGAGGATTTTCTGACCCTTGACAAGAGAACACCACCACCGAAGGAGTAATTCATCATCAGGTTTGGCATCCCCTTGGCTTGTTCCAAGCTTGGGGGTGTGTCGCGGTATCACCATCATCATCTTTTATCTTTTACCTTTTTAGTGGATTCATATCTTTGGTAGAGAGGTTATCTTATAGTATGGTTTGCATGTGGAAGTATATCTCCTTTAGTTTATTATCTATGTATCCCTTTGGTGTGAGTTCCTTTATGGAATATTAATGAGAAAGTCTCATCTTTTACCCTTTGCACTTCTTATTTTAGTTTGCAATCTCTATTATATGATGGATCTTGTTGATCAGTATTGGCATCACATTGGGAGCATCAAGTAAATCTAAATTGGTTTTGGTAAACCGAGCTCTGGTAAGTAGCAACACTTTTTGGGATTTGAAAGGAAAAGAGAAAAGCTTACAGGTATTTTGTATCATCTATTTTCTTTCTTGTTGGCTCATAAGCTTAGTATTCTTTATTTAAGATCTTTTGTGCCTTCAAGGAAGATTGCATGTTTGGCTTTATTACTTGTATGTTTGCTTGTTTCTTTCAACACTTTTGCTTGCTACCCAGCCTTGCTAGCCAAAAACCTATTTTGAGAAGGCATACTACTCATGCTCCAAATCCCTTTGAACCAAAACCTGTGCCATTTGTGTCCACCATATCTACCTATTAGCATTATTGCTATCCCAAGCAAATTCTCAAACTTCATCTATCTTTCAAATTAAAAAATATTTTGTTATGTGAAAACTAGTTAGTAAAGCTCTCACGAACTTGATGGCACACCTTATTTTCTTGCCCCTAATAAACTTGAACCATTGTGTCATCGAAGTTGTATATGCTTGCACCTATACGTTGGAATTAGTAGAATCATATTGTCACGGGGAACGCTTTCAACATTGCACCTGTACGTAGTACACAGTCGATATCATGCTCTTTTGTTTGCGGATGTCGACGGTGTGAAATAAAGAGGGAACTTGTAAGTCCATGGAGTGATGTATGTGTGTTAGAGAAACGCCTGGGCCGCTAGCCTAAGCCATGCCTAATCATGGTGGAAACTTGCAGCATCACCATAATGAGCATTCTATGAAGCATCCTCAATAAAAAGTTATGCACATAGTAAATAAAAAGATCGCTGAGATGCTCATTGTCTGCTTGCCTTGTCATTTTGGTTATGGGGTAACTCATGTACCATGTGCAAGGGGTACCCCGTTGGCAGTTCTTTATGATACACATGTACTTACAATGACAAGAACTTACCAGTGACCAAAGTTGAGTAGCATGAGGAGCGGACCTCGTACTCAAGGGACATGAGATTGCCAACTTATATTTTTTCAAGCATTTACTCCATCCTTGTTCACTTTAACCTTAATCATCTCAAGATGCCTATGATAGGGGCAATGAGGGCTCAAAGCTAGTAAGTACCATAATCTTCTGGAAGCTCTTTATGACTTGTAATCCCTGCTTCCCTCTATGAAGGGACATTTCTCCTACTTCCAAGTTGAGTCAGTAAACCTACTTTCTCTCTATATCCAGCAAGCATTTGAGTTCTTGTGTTTCAAGCATTCATATGGTGATTTATTCAATCATGTTCTTTATCTTCCTTATTTGCACAAAACTCTTATCTATTGAGTATTACTTTGAAAGCCTTCATTCAAAAACCTTTTTGAGCAAAGAGTGCTCCTGTTTTGACAAATTCTACAAAAAGCTTTTTGAGAAACTGTTTGCCAGCTGTTCTCTGACTAAGAACAAAGTTTGCCAATTCCAATTATCATTTATCTTTATGCATCTCTATTGTGACTCCTGTACTTGTTGCAACCTAAGTTATATAATGGTGAGTTGCTTTCTTCTATGAGTTGTGTAATGGTAAATGCGATGCTTCTTGTCCGTACTCTTTTATCGACGCTTCACTCCATAATCCTATGGACATGTTACTGAGCTCAATTTTCGCTTGGGGACAAGCGAAGGTCTAAGCTTGGGGGAGTTGATACGTCCAATTTCCATCACCATTCTATATCATAATTTGCCTCTATTCGTTGATATATGTCTTATTATGAGGTAATACTTATGTCTTTTCATATGTTTATGCATGTTGGATGATTCTTGGAGGATGAACTTCCGGATTCTGGATTCTGATGGAAAAAGAGGTGTTTTGATGCAATTTCACGAAGATCAGAAAAATACCATAAAATTATGGGAAAATTATATTTTCCCAGAAGACAGAGGAAGCCAGAAGGGGAGGAGAAGGAGGGCCACAGGGGGCCCACACCCCCTAGGCGTGGGTCCCCCTAGGCCGTGCCTAGGGCAGGTGTGGCCCACATGCTCGGCCCCCGACTCCACCCTCTCTCCTATATCTTCCTCACGGAACCCTAACACCGGGGGCGACCACAGATAGATTTCCGCGGACTCTACAGGGTGGAACACACCGATAGAGAAAGATCTCTCCGACAGACAGATTTCTGCCGGAGAAATTCCTTCCCGGAGAGGGGAAATCATCGCCATCAACACCATCATCAAGCTAGGCTTAATCGGGATCATCATCATCCACACCATCATCTCCACCAGCACCATCATCACCACTGCATCCTGCTGTAACAATTGTGTTGGATATTGCTTTAGTTTTTAGGGAAAACTTTCCCGGTGTTGATTACTATTATAGTTGATGCTTGTGAGTGGAACCATTGGATTATTTTTTATGTTCAGATTGTTATTCATCACCATATCATCTTTGATCTTGATCCATATGATGTATCATGAGTAGTTCGTTTAGTTCTTGAGTACATGGGAGAAGTCATGTTGTTAGTAGTGGATTTGTGTTGAGTTATTATTTCATGGTTTAGTATTTAAGTTGTGGTGCTATTCTTCTAGTGGTGTCATGTGAACGTCGACTACATGATACTTCACCATTTATGGGCCTAGGGGAATGCATTGTGTATCTGGCTACTAATTATGGGGTTGCCGGAGTGACAGAAACATGAATCCCCGTTAGGACACCTTTGCACAAGGGAGTGTAGGATCTCAGAGTTTAAGGCTGTGGTTAGATTTATATCTTAATTACTTTCCTGTAGTTGCGGATGCTTGCAGGGGTTTAATCACAAGTATGTATTAGTCCAAGTAAGGTCGGTACATTAGCACATGTTCACCCACACAACACTTACAACACCAAAGAAGAGTACTCAGCTATTTGAAGCGAAAGCACTTGACAGAATTCCCATGTGTCCTCGAGAACATTTGGTCCTTATAAGTATTTCCACCGTCTTGTCCTTTGCTAAGAAAGGATTGGGCCACTTCCTCATTGTCTTTATTACTTGCACTTTGTTTTGTTGCTTTATCAGAAAACCCCTAAAAATCTGTTTGCTAAGTATTTATAGAGATTTCCTGCTCCATACCACTAGTCAACACCTTCTGCTCCTCGTTGGGATCGACACTCCTATTTATCCAAAGTACTGCGATACACCCCCTATACTTGTGGGTCATGATGCTCACACCCTTGTGACGCTCTCGGCGACTTTGCCTTGTCGCCCCGAGCCGCTGATCGGTGGTTTCGGGACCCACATGCCAAGGCGCAATGGTAGGGACCCCTGATCCCATTATGCCGACACTTTTCGTTAGCCTGGCGCTTTGTCAATCTCTGCTCCTTGCCAACCTATTAGTTGGGCTGTAATTGTGCTAGACTTTTCAAGGGTTCGATTACATAGTCAGCTACTTAGGTGGATGCAAAGCTAAAGAGCCGACAAGGTCATTAGATGAGGCGTAGCCCCGAGTATATTTTGTATGTTTGAACTCGAGCATCTGATGCCCTTTCTACTTGAGTAGCGGGATGAAGTCTCCTTCAATGAAGGACCTTGGTCGTAGCTATCGACTATGGTAGTTGTGGAGGTTTTGCTGATACACCATTGAACACATAGTGCCGATGTCGCGCGCTTAATCCAGTAAGTCGGCGGAGTCCTCAAGTGCGGCCATTGATTCGGCCTCGCTCGACCCGTGGAGCCTTGTAGCGCACCTCGGCAGGTAACACCTCTTAGGCACCGTGCACCATGAAGTAAAGCGTTTAGCCGGTGGCATTGTTTGGTGTTGTGCGCAAGCTCTATAGTATGGAGGGTAGTTCATCTACCCGGGCTCCCACTACTCGTTCGAGAGGTCGTTGTTGTTGTTATGGAAATGGCATTGCCTAAAGAGGCTAGATAGAAGTGTGGGAGCGATCAGGGCGACTACAACAGTATCCGCTGGCAGGATTGGGTATGAGCCGATGCGGCGAGACACAGGAAGTATCTAGGTTCGGAGCCCTCGTGGTGAGGTAAAACTCCCACTCATACATGTTTGACCGTATATGTGATTATATTCGGGCTACAAGGATACTCCTGGAGCTATATCTGCGATGAACTGAGCTATGCATGCGAGTGCATGTGTGAGATCTAGCTAGTGAGCTTGATCGATCAGGAAGGGAGTGTGGCTCCAAGTGAGCATGCCCCCATCAATGGGTCTCCCTAGTGCCTTATATTGATGGCCAAGGGAAAACAAAGGGCCCACTTTTCCTAATTCTACTATGCAACGTGTCATCTAATAGTGTCATGTAGGACTATTTTTTCTACAATGTATAGTGGATAGTATTTACTATAGGCTACAGTGGAAGCATGGTGGTAGTGTCTCAGTCTTGTCACTGTCTAGTCCTTGTCTTAGACAGAATTCCTTTGTTGTCCCTGGTTGAAATTTGGTTTCCTTTTTTGACCTCGGACAAACTTTTCTTCCCTTTTTGACAAGAAAACTTCACTCGGTTCCTTATTTGGCCCTCTAGTACATTTTGGACACTAACGGTGTTAACTAGGTACGTAAGATTACGCTTTTGCCCCTGATGCAATATGTGACCAATATAGCAAACCAAAAATTCAGTCACGTAACAGATTTAAATTAAAAAACTTAGGCTCATATTTAAAGTGAAAAAATTGAAAATTTTGGCAGAACTTTGCTTGTAACTGGAGCCATATCCCGTGCACAACAGTTTACATATATAATGCATAACACAACAGATCATAAGCATGCTGCCAATATGATAGAAGAGATAGAAACTATCTTGGTACACTAGTTTACACAAATGGTTCCAAAAGAAACTCCAAATGTAACTATTACATGACAACAAAAGCACATGAGAATTACAAGCTGAGCCTTCTTTTGCTTCTTGTACTCATTGCAGGGCTACAAGGGTTAAACCTTTTGCTTCTTGTGCCCATTGCTGGACTATCAAATGGCACCATAGGAATTTTTGTAATTGGCTTTTTCTTTTCTTCTTGACAAGAACATTTGTTTGTTCAGTGGGCATAGAACTCTCAATAGAGAGTGGAACGGGTTGATTTGATCCGGTTCCTGATCTGCAGTTATAGGTGTGTGTCATTGGTAATTGAGTTCTCATAGTAATTTGAGAGAAACAAAAGGCAACAAAAGTACAAAACTTCTGAACAAAAATACAAATAGTACCTCCTTGATCCTCCAGATTCGCACTTGGCCTTTTTTCCCTTGTTACTACTTCTTTCCTCCAAGCTTTTCCTATGATGAGAATAAGCATGTAGAATACTTAAAGTTTTAGTTTAACTCAATTTAAAATTCCAGATCTAGTTGTAATTACCTTTTTGATGCTCCAGCACTAGTTTTTGCATCTTTTCCACTTTTCTTTGTTGTAGTTTCCAACCTAAGGCTATGGTGAGAATAAGATACTTATTATTCAAAGTCAGATTGCATGTATTCATGGGTACAAGTGTAAACATTTCTAACCTTGGTGGAGAACACATTCTGGCTGGTACTCCATCATTGCACGGCATAATGGATGATTCAGTTGTTTTGATGGCATTTTTCTTCCTCTTTGGTGGTTCTCTAAAACAACAACAAGAAAAGGGAGAACTCAAGAAAAGTACCAAATAATAATTCAAGAAATAGAGATAAGTGTTGGCCCTTTTTACCTCACATCCATCATTGCGGCAATGTCGTCTGGGTTACCTTTCTTACAATTATGCCAATGATGCCCATATTCCTTGCAAATAGGACACAAATGTTGGCCTGTTTTCTTTTTCTTGTCGCTGCAGCCTTTGTACCTCTCGGTTTTAGGCCTACCAGCTGTAGCCTTTAGGAGTGGTGGATGCATGAAGAATCCATGGTCCGATTTAGGCCACTGAGTCTTGTCAGGCATAGCAGGGATTAGTTGGGCATAAGCTGCTCTAAAGGTGTCAACGGAGTAATACAAGTCAACATGGTTCTTTATGTGTGTATTGCTTAGTGATGTGACGAAGGAAAGAGCATGTTTGCAAGGAAGGCCAGAAACTTGCCATTGTCTACAAGAACATGTCCTCTCTTGCAAGTTGACAACAAACCTAAAGCCACTGCCTCCCAATGCAGTCACTTCAGCCACTTCTTCTGAGCATTCTACCACTTCCAAGTTTAATTCTCTAGTCATGGCATTCAACCCTTTCATTATGTGGGGCAGAACCAATGCATCTAACTTCTTTGCTACTTTTCTCCTTTGGTTCCACTTGATCATAATCAGTTGTCTCAACTTGTCCATGAAGTCATCTAAGTTCAAGGATTTGTAGTGCTTAATCCAATTATTAAAGCACTCTGCCAAGTTGTTGGTTACATAGTCCACCTTGCACAAGGTAGAGAATTGACTCCTATACCACAACCTATCATGCCACTTCCTTATATAGGTAGTTGCGACTGGTTTCGCTTCCTCCATTGCAACCCAATGTTTTCCAAATAAATATGGGTTCCATGAGTAAGCAGCATCCCAAAGATGGTCATCGAACACCTTCCCATGAAACTTTTTCTTGAAGTTGCTCACCAAGTGAAACATACATTCTCGATGTTCTGCTTCTGGGAACACTTCCTTTACTCCTGTCATCACTGCCTGGCCAGCATCAGTGCATATGGCCAAACCTAGTGGTGATCCTATGGCTTGTCTAAGTAGTTGCGTAAACCAGATCCAATTCTCATTAGTTTCAGAGTCAAAAACTCCAAACAGACCGGATACATCCAATTATGCCCATCAACAGCGGTTGCACTAGCTAGCTGCCCCTTGAACCTGCCCGTCAAGAAGGTGCTATCTACTGCCAAGTATGGTCTACGGCCAGCACGGAACCCCTCTATGCAAGGTTTGAAAGCAACAAAAATTCTTCTAAACCTGATTTTACCATTTATAGTATGATGATCGATCTGCACTATGCTACCAGGTAAACAACTTTCAACGTGTGCCTTAAACCTATACAAATTATCGAAGCTGCTATCCCAATCACCATATAATTGTTTCAAAGCTAGCAGCTTACCCATGTAGACTCTTTTGTAGTGGATTTTGATCTTGTAGTGTTCTTTAATCTTCTTCCGCAATTCATGTGCTCCGAGAGTTGCATCTTCAATGAGCCATTCCTTCACCTTCTCACATATCCAATGCTTAGTTGCATTCTTCACCTTCTTTTTCCTTTTTGTACTAGAACAATCATGTTCAAAAGGATTTGTTCTCACCTACAAAATAATAATATAAGTAATTAGGTACAAGATAAAAAATAAAAGTAATAAGCTATAAAATCAGAAGTTAAGTTGGAAATTACCACTACGGTACACATATCATCCGTTGTAGAAGCATGTATCCTCCATGGGCAATCATCTTCAACTTTTCTTGAACAATAGGCTGTGAACCTATGTGGTGCACTCTTCTTCGTATTAAACTCGAAATCACGTTTGATTGCATGTTGACGAATGGCCAACTTAAACTCATCCATATTATGTGGATCCTACTTTCATTGGAGGGTCTTCTTTATTGTACTCAATATTGGGTGCATGATTTGGCTCATGTATCTCCTCATCCTCCTCTACTTCGGCCTCATCCTCGCTATGATCCTTGCTCTCGTCATCATAAACATTGTCTTTTTCCTTCTCTTTATCATAAAGAACCAAATTTAGACGTATAGGTTCTTTCTCTGAATACATGTCCTCTTCATCAATACCAACATGCTCATTCTCAGGTATTGGGTTCCGAAGGTAACTATCCTCATCTTGTGATGGTTTGTTGTTTGGTTGGAGATGCACATCAGCATAACGCTCGATGATAGACTCATATGTTTCAGAGGGATCGCAATATGCAATGAAAATTTGAACAGACTTTGTCTCAGCGTGTTTCTCAAACATTATCATCAATTCTTGATCAGATTTTACTTCTGGGAATGATTTTAGAACCTCGTCATAATAGTGAAGATGTACAACTTCCAAATATCTTGGTTGGTACTGCTCTATAATTGATGCAATCAAATCATTATAGTTTGTCAAATCAGAGTCAATAACCTTCTCAAAATAAAAACCGTTGATGTCTTTTCTAGCTGTTTTGGGATTGCCGAGCAAAGTTATTTTCAGACAATAACTTGAATTGGGATCCATCCTGTAAACAAATTATGCATCCATAAGCACTATTATACTAACAATCAGACATCAAGTAGACAAGATATGGTCGATTCTAAGTATTTTGCTTCTGTTAAATTTGATTACCCTTCTAGAGATCAACACCGACTAGTGCAGGAAGGTGTGGAGAATGCTTACCCTTCTTGCCATGTCGAGATCCCGCACCTGAAGCCACGCCTGCCGACGGATGCCCCGCCACGGGACCTTCTCCGTCCGCCGCAGCATCTTCCTTCGACGTGCCCAGCTCGACGGCGGCTCCCTCTGCCCCGCCGCCCTGGTCAGCCCCGCCTCCGAGCGGGATAGGCCCGCCGCCGATCTAGGCAGGCCCGCCTCCGCCCTCTGGTCCCATAGCAGTGTCCCTGCCGCCGTCGCCCTGGACAGGCCTGCCGCCTTGGTCAGCCCCGCCTCCGACCGGGATAGGCCCGCCGGCGATCTGGACAGGCCCGCCGTCGCCCTCGCCTAGGGTTAGCCACCGCCGGTAGTCAGGACTGGGTCGCTCTGCGGTAGTTTTCTTTTTCCTTTTTTTTGCTTTCCCATGTGAATTAAGCTAGGGGTATAATTGTCCAGGAAAACAAAACTTAACGGAAGGAGCAAAAGAATTCGACGGCAGGGCCAAATAAGGAACCGAGTGAAGTTTTTTTTGTCAAAATGGGAAGGAAAGTTTAATCGAGATCAAAAAAGGAAACCAAATTTTAACCAGGACCAACAAAGGAATTCTCTCCTTGTCTTATGGCTTTCTTCGTGCATGTACGTCTAGAATTCAATGCTTGGGAATATATGTCTTGGTCTTGATTGAGTAGAAGCGGAGCAGCCAAGCGATGGAGCCCCAGGCGAGAAGTAGCACCTGGCGGTGGCGCTAGCAGGCCGGCTGGGGGAGTCGTCCCAGGTGACGGCAGGAGTGGCCGGATGGGCCATGAGGGCGCGGGCAGGAAGGCTGGAAGCCTCCAGCTGGCCCAGTTCGAATCTGCTACACATGTCTTTTATCGTTTCCTTTTTTGACTGTCTTGGGACATATTTGTTGTACCCGGGGACCATCCCCTCGACATTAGCCCCGGAGCGCACGCTTGTTTCACCCGGAGGGGAAAATTCGCACGAGCTTCAAAAACATGATATTGTCGTTGTAGATGAAGTTCCTGAATGGCATCCGGCTGGGCACCTGCGGCTCGGGAAGCAACACAACTCCAGCGGGGGCGCGCGAGCGCACCCGTGGGGTGTAGCCACCGAGATTCGGAGTAGCTGACGGAGATAGATGCTTCGAATCTTTATCCTCCTTGCCCTTTTCAACATCTTGAACTTTCTATACGGCTAAACGCCTTCAGCCGGACGGGAGCACTTGACTACACCGAGGCGCACGAGCGCACCCGGTGGGTGTAGCCTCCGAGATTCGAAGTAGCTGACGAAGTTAGGCGCTTTGAATCTTCATCTATACTTGAGATCTGACTTGGTGCAGTCGTGCAAAACAAACATACAGAAATGAATTTTTATTAGTATATTAACATACAGTACACATGTTATCGACCGAATGATGGTTTTTCTTGCTGAAAAAACTAGCTCGTGCTTTTCTAAGCACTTAGTCACTTTCCCATGCGCTCTGTTGTTTACGATGTGTCCTTGCCGGGTAGCCGGGTTGCGGTCTAGAGCCGAAACCTAAGGGGGAGCTAGCAATATATTACGCATGGTACTAGGGGCTTAATAGTTGGAAAATACCAACTAGGCACATGGCCGGAATGTCCAATCTGTCGCATCTTTCGTCGTTTTTCATGTGGGATGCCTCGGGCTTTTGGTCTTGCTAGCCGGACAGCCGGGTTGCGGTCTGTAGCTGAGACGAAGAGTGGGTCTCTGACATCATCGAACACTACTAACCGGTTTAGAGAATTAGCAGGTCGGGGAAACTAGCGAGCCACAGGGTAGGGGTTACCGGCGCCAGAAAACTGAAAGAAGGAAACATGACAACATCTGGCGACCCCCAGGGTTGCTCGAGGTCGGAAAAACACTCACACTGTTTCAACCGATGTAGTAGGGTTGAATACGCGATTCTGCAGACGCTGTGGGCGAAGAAACGGTTCAAAGGACGTTCGAGACGGATGGCCTGGCTCCACAGCCGTGAGCGCGAATGTGAGGGAGGACGGAGGAGCGGAGAGGCACGCGGGCAGCAGCACCGCAGGCACGCGGGCTACATGGAGGAGGACGCGCGGGGCGATGTGGGTGCGTCTGCGGGCGGGCACGACACGTTGAATTAATTAGCAGTTTTCGTATTAATTTAATCCAAGTATAAATTATGATAAAACAATTTCCAAGACTAACTAGCATGTGCATAGTAGACATGCACCATACAGACAAGTGAAAATCTAGCACATCTAAGCATACTGCAATACTAGTGATCATCATAGGAAATAGCAGGAGGGCAAAGAACACGTACGAGTTCGTCGATGGTATGACCAACGGCGCAAAAGAAGTGGAGCCACCACCAGCGGCAGCATCGTCAGACATGGCGATGAAGTCGAGGAAGCCGGTCGAGGAAGAGCTTGAGCAGTCGCGTCTAGACGCGCCCCAAAAACCTTATCGCCTCTCTCCCGGTGCAGGATCATTCAGACGGGGTTCCGGAGGCCTGCTCTCCTGGACGACCGTGCACGCAGCCGGCGGGATGGAGTAGCAGAGGGCAGCACAGAGAGATGGAACGGCGATGCGCAGGTAGGTAGGAAAATGCAATCTAATTGCTGGTAAGTGCTATGGTTCGCGTCTGCCTGCTTATATAGTTCGAGTCGGGTAGGACGTGGGCAACATCCCACGACCGAGTCAGTACCATCCCACGATGTAGAAACATCCGGTTGATTAACGCGTCCATAATGACGCATTAATGACTCATAATTAATACACAATTAATTTTCCCAATCAGCAAAATAAAGCTCGGCTCGGCAAGATTCCCGCAACCCGCGGCGCGCGCGCGTCGTGATGAGGCGAGGTGGGCGGCGTCGGAGGAGGAGTGCGCGAGGTCTTCTCTTCTTCTCACACCTTAGTGAGTGGTGCAACACTCTACTATATAAGGTGGTCCAACTCCCCTTCCACTAGCAATGTGGGACTAAACTTTGGCACCACTAGCACACACATGAGCTGCCATGATAATGGGCCAAATAGAATTTTAGAATTTGTATTTGTTATGGGCCAAAAGCCCAACATTAAATATGCCTCAAATTCCAAAAATCCCCTAAAAAGTCTCATTGGCACATCACACCATTCTATTCCAAATCACTGTTTGGATATACCAGCGTTTTTCAGTGGAGACTGTTAAGTTGAACTTCCACCTAGAGCATTAAACTACGCTCATCAACTACTTTCAATGGACTAAGCCTTGAATTCCCAGTTTTGTGTAGATGAGTTTCACCTAATGTCATACTGATACTAGGCTGCCGAAGACTACCCCTCGGGTGGAGCATATAAGTCACACTCCTGGCCTTTTTCATGAGCTTTCTAGAGATTAACCTATCTCATAGACTGTGACCAGCAGTCGGGCTCACATAGGTGCGTTCTTTCAAGACTGCTCTGTAGATAGCATCTTGGCTTATACAAGCCTATGAACACATTAAGACTAAGTCAACCTGTCATACAGATCGTGAGAGTAATGCATCTTCAGCGGAGTGGATTAATAAAAATTACTCTCCTCCAGTTAGCCACTGGCTTGTTTCCCCAGGTCCTAATTCACGGGATCTCCGATCACATAGGTTGGGTTACTACCATGGTAACTCATGTGGGTCTCAAACCCATCTCCTTTGATGCAATATCTATCACATTTCTTGATAGACCTCTTATGAAGGGATCTGCTAGATTCTTAGCTGTTTGGATATAATCCAATGTTATTACTTCGGAGTTTCTCATTTTCCTAACAGATGCCAATATTCTCTTTATATGTCTTGATGACTTCATATTATCCTTTGAACTACTCACTTTGACGATCACAATTTGATTGTCGCGGTTCATAAGGATAGCCGGCACAGGTTATCAACAATCGGCAAGTCAATCAAGAGTTCACGAAGCCAATCTGCTTTGACAGTAGCTGTATCTAGTGCTATGAGTTCCGCTTCCATTGTTGACCTTGTTAAGATAGTCTCCTTGCAAGACTTCCATGAAACAGCGTCACCACCATGAGTGAATACATATCCACTTTTGGCTTTCAACTCATCAGCATCAGAAATCCAATTTGAGTCACTATACCCTTCAAGTACCGCAGGGTCTCCGGTATAGTGAATACCATAACTCGATGTACCCTTTAGATAGCGCATTACTCTCTCAAGAGCATGCAAATGATCATCTCCCGGATTGGAAACAAACCGGCTAAGTTTTCTCACAGCAAACGCGATGTCAGGCCTTGTTGCGCTAGCTAAATACATTAACGAGCCAATTATCTGAGAGTATCTCAGCTGATCTCTAGTTGTTCTTTTGTTCTTTCAAAGCATCTTACTAGGATCATATGGTGTCGGTGAAGGAGTACAATCTGAGTAGCCAAAGCGACTCAACACCTTCTCCACATAGTGATATTGCAAAAGTGTAATTCCGCGTTCTTTAGCCCGAAGGGCATTGTGTTGTAACAGAATACTCCGAATGGTGTGATAAACGCCGTTTTCTCCTGATCTTCGACCTTGAGTCGAATCTGATTATAGCCTGAGTAGGCATCAAGGAAGGAGAGTTTCTCACATCCTACAGTCGAATCGATGATCTGATCGATCCGAGGAAGAGGGAAGTGGTCCTTTGGGCAATGCTTGTTTAGTGACGTGAAGTCCACGCACATCCGTAGGATGTCCGTGTCCTTCTTTGGGGCCATCGCTGTATTTGCAAGCCACTCGCTTTCCTTGATTTCCCTGATGAAGTCTGCAGCGAGTAGTCTATTGATTTCCTTGCCGATAGCTTCGGCACGTGGCTCCGACAGTCTCCGGATGGACTGCTTGACCGGCTTGGTGTCTGGAAAGACATTTAGTGCGTGCTTGGCGAATTCCCTGGGAACTCCTGGCATGTCCGCAGGACACCAGGCGAAGATTTCCCAGCGCTCACGGAGGAATTCGACGAGCGCGCCTTCCTATGCGGTGCTGAGGTCGTTGGCGATCAGGGCCGTCTTGGAGGCATCCGTCGGATGGACCTGCACTTACTTGGTGTTGACGGTGGAGTCGAAGGACATGTCAGGTGCGTTCTGCCTTGTGACTGGGGGTGCCCCATTGTCCGTCACCTCACGGAGCCTTACAAGCTCGTCTTGCATGCCGAAAGACTGAGAGATTTTGTTGAAATCCCTGTCGCATTGGTCCGATCGGGTGAAGCTCCCGTGGACTGTGATGACGCCCCTTGGTCCTGGCATCTTGAGTAGTAGGTATGCGTAGTGTGGGACGGCCAGGAACCTTGCGAATGCTACACGCCCCAGGATGGCGTGGTATTGCGACGGCCAGTCTACCACTTCAAATTCGAGTCGCTCCTGCCGAAAGTTGTCCGGCTTCCCGAAGATGACGTCGAGCCCTATTTTGCCCAGGGGAATATGCCCTTCCCTAGGACGATGCCGTGGAACGTTGTGTCTGACTGTTCCAGGCTACATTGTGGGATCCGCATTGCTGCTAGAGTGCTTGCGAACATTAGGTTGATGCCGCTGCCGCCGTCCATGAAGACGCGACTCATCTCGAAGCCTCCGATCTGCGCCTCCAGCACCAGGGCAGCATGACCTGGGCGAGGTATCTGGCAGGGGTGATCCGCGCGAGTGAATGTGATGCAGGACTTCGATCCACTGAGGTACTCAGGGATTGCTGGCGGAGTTGCCACGGCCAAGTTGATTTGTCGGGTGATTTTCTTCTGCACCCTATTTGTGGGGCGTCCCTTCTGGATCATATTTAGTGCTCCTTTTGGTGGGGGATACCCGACCCTGGCGTTGTTTTGCGCTGGTGCGACTGATTGGTTTGGGCCTCCAATAGGCGGCGGTGGAGGAGCTCCATGTGCTATTTCACCTGGCGCAGGTGCGTTTCCGAACGCAGGGATTGGGGCTTGTTGCCTCATCTGCACCATGCTTTCGCTGAGTTTCTAGAACTCGCGGCAGTCTTTGAGCATGTGGCTGGCTTTCTTTTTGCCATCCTGTTTGTCGATGTAGAAGTGGATGGTGCATGGACCCGAAAGTTTGTCGAATGCTGAGGGTCCGTTGTCGCGGTCGCGGCGTTGCCACGACTGTGCTTGTCGTCCGCTGTCGCGGAAGTTTCCTCCAAGGTATCCTCCACTGTTGCGGCTGTTGTCGTTGCGGCAGTCGGCGTAGCCGGCCGCGACTATGTCGGGTCCATCGCGGTCCTCGTAGACGCGCGATCTCCTCTTGCTGCGGCATTCACGTCTTCGGCCGTAGTCGTCCTCTTCATCTGATTGTGCTTGGTGAATGCAATCTTCGCCGTCCGCCCACCTGTTGGCGATGTCCATGAGGTGGTCGAGTGTCTTGGGCTTAACGCGCCCAAGTTCCTCCTTGAAATCTTGGCGTTTGACGCCGTCTCTGAAGGCGTCGATGGCCCTCTCTTTAGAGATGTGTGCTGCAGAGTTCTTGGTGGTAGACCAGCGTAATATGTACGAGCGAATAGATTCACCCGTTCTCTGAGTGCAGGCTCGCAACTCTTCGATTGAGGCGGGCCTCTTGCTGGTGCCCTTGAAATTTCGGATGAAGCTGTAAGCTAGCTCCTCCCAACTTCGGATGGACCCTGAGGATAAGCTGCTGAGCCAAACCCGCGCTGCGCCTGTCAGCTGCAGCTGAAGGCATTGCATGGCGGTTTCTTTGTTACCGCCGTGAAGCTTGACGGATGACAGATGGTCGCTGAGCCAAGATTTTGGATCTTGCGTGCCGTTGAACTTCGGAGTATCCGAAGGGAGCTTGAAATTGCGTGGCATCTGTGTTCGCTGAATAGATCTGCTGAAGCATCGAGCTCCATAGAGTTCTCCTTCATCTTCATCCATCTCGGACTCGGACGAGCATGCGCGTTTGGCTCGTGCTTTGTCGATTTTGCGCTGTGTAAGCGCGTCTCTGGCGTCGTAGTCGCGTTTATGGCGATGCGAGCTCTTCTTCCTTCGAGGGAGGTCGTGCTCCTCTTCCTCTTCGGATGAAGGGGTGGGGCTCCGATCGCGCCTGGCCGGAGCTTTCTTCTTCGGCTCCGCAGGAGCGTCTTCGTGGAGCGCGGCTCCAACGAGTCCGAGTCCGGTGAGTGCGGACTTATGCATGGCTCTTTTCGGGTCCCCTTCCGGAGGTTGGTGGGCCGCGAGATACGCAGTGGCTGCCATGATCGCAGCTTGCGGTGTCTTCGGGATGATGTTGCCGTCGGCATCCATATCCATGAACGATGTGTGGAGAGTTCGGGTCACATCACGGCGCTCCTTGGGATCCATGTTCTCCACCCGCGATCGGTGCTTGTTTCCCTGGTTTCCGTTCGTGCTAGAGCCAGGTGCCATGGCGGAGAGCGCAGCTCGTCGCGCGCTGGACTCAGAGGCTGATTGCTTGCGTTTGTCGAGCGTCTCCTGCATCTTGACTTGCTTCTTGTGCTCCTCGATGAGGAGGTAGTGGTATGCCATCAGTAGATCACGTGGGGAGTCCACAGGCAGGACTATGTCGCCTGCAACGGCACGGCGTGCCTGGACCCATCCTTCTTTGCTAAGTTGGATGACGTGGCCGTTGTTTTCCCCTTCGGGTGGGGGGGGACTGGCTTCTTCTGTTCCCGCCGTTTCTGTCCTGCGGGTTGGGGTTTGTGTTGGGCGGCGGGTTGGGCGTTTGCTGCTCCTGGATGACTGCGGCGCATTGGTAGCGCTCGTAGATTGGTCCGCTGCTGCCGCAGCTTTCAGATCCGGAACTGTAGGTCCCTTCATCCGAAGGTGGATCGCACAGATCAGAGTTGCAGCTGCTGCTGTCGGAGAACTCATCTGTCGATGATGATGTGCGCAGCACGGGGTGTGGAGCCCACGAGACGGGCCTGATTGATGCACGGGCACCCGCTCAGGAAGGCGGAGGGTGCCAGTTTGTCCCACCTGGAAGCAGAAGCTCCCGAACAAAATTTCGAGTCCGTTGCCTACGGGCTCGAAATCCTTCATGGTGGTCGGCGAGTGGGCGGTGAAGTCGAAAGCGCCGAAGAGGAGGTGATTCTCTGTCGCCGTGGAGTTGTAGATCGATCGGGTCGGGACCGTCATGATCGCACAATCAGCAGCCCCGATTCCCACAGACGGCGCCAATTGACGAGGTTTCGACTCGTCAATGCCCATTGTTATGGACTTGGGTTTTGGAGAAGATGGGGATGTTGGAGATCGTGTAACGGTTAACAGACAAGCAACCAGGGGACACGATATTTACCCAGGTTCAGGCCCCCGGAGGGAAAACCCTACTCCTGCTTGTCTGCTCTTGATTACGGCGGAACCGAAGGTTACAGGGTGCGCAGATTCGATCTGGCGTGAAGGTGCGTGTGCGGAAGTATGAGTCGAGAGGTCTAGGACGTGCCCTCCTGTCCTTTATATAGACTTAGGCAGGTCCCGGGCATAGTCCTAGTCGGTTACAAGTTCTAGGGTTTTACCCCTTTGAATTTCCTATCTATACTAGTCTTGTTCTCCAAGGATCCGAAGGCGTCACGGGCCTTGGCCACCTGAAAATCTTCATGGGCCAGCGTATGTTTGCTGTGGGCCTTCCTTGGGCTGGACCAGGTATGCTGAAGTTACGTACCCGTAGGGTATAACCATGTCACCGCCATTCTTATCTTTCAGCAGCTTAATGTTTAGAGTAACATCATCTTCTCCAAGGTCTTTCATGTCAAAACTTTGAGACAAGAAACTCTTGACCTGTTTGATGACAATCATATTTGTCCCAAAAATCAGTATGTCATCAACATACAAACAAAGTATAACTCCTTCGCCCCCACCATGGCGATAGTATACACATTTGTCGGCTTCATTTACAACAAAGCTAGCAGATGTTAAAGTTTGATCAAACTTCTCATGCCATTGCTTAGGTGCTTGTTTCGGTCCAAACAAAGACTTCAATAGCTTGCACACCTTGCCTTCTTGACCATCTACTACAAAACCATCTGGCTGATCCATATAAATTTCCTCATCCAACTCTCCATTAAGGAAAGCTGTCTTGACGTCCATTTGATGAACGATAAGACCATGTGAGGCAGCCAATGAGAGTAGAACTCGAAAAGTGGTCAATCTAGCCACAGGCGAATAAATATCAAAGAAGTCTTCACCTTCTTTTTGGGTATAACCCTTGGTAACAAGCCGAGCCTTGTATTTTTCAATCATACCATCCGTCCTAAGCTTCTTTTTGAACACCCACTTACATCCTACAGGTTTGCACCCATAAGGACGATCAGTGATCTCCCAAGTTTCGTTTGCCATGATGGAATCCATCTCGCTACGAACAGCCTCTTTCCAGTAGTATGCATCAGGGGATGCATAAGCCTCTGAAATAGAGGTGGGAGTATCATCCACGAGATAGACAATGAAGTCATCACCAAAGGACTTTGCAATCCTCTGTCTCTTGTTCCTTACAGGAACTTCATTGTCTACCTCCTCAGGAATTTCATCATGTGCTCGTTCATAATATTCCATGGGAATAGCAGGTTCAGGAGTTTCAACAGATTCATGTCTATATGTACTAGGCATATCTTTCATCGGAAAAATATCCTCAAAGAATGTAGCATCCTTAGACTCCATAATTGTACCGACCTTCATGTCAGGTACCTCAGATTTCACCACTAGAAATTTGTATCCAACGCTATGATGAGCATAGCCAAGAAAGACACAGTCTACGGTCTTTGGTCCAAGTTTACGCTTTTTGGGAATTGGCAAATTCACTTTTGCCAAACAGCCCCAAGTACGTAAGTACGAGAGTGTTAGTTTTCTCTTCTCCCATAATTAATAGGGAGTAGTTTCATTGTCTTTTGTGGGAACTTTATTCAGGACATGACATGATGTCAATATCGCCTCCCCCCACCATGCCTTGGATAAACCCAAAGTACCTAACATGGCGTTAACCAAGTCTGTTAGTGTACGGTTTTTCCTTTCGGCAACCCCGTTAGATTGGGGAGAATGGGGAGGCGTTCTCTCATGAATAATGCCATGTTCCACACAAAATAAATCAAACTCATTAGAGAAATACTCTCCACCACGATCTGACCGGACTCTCTTAATCTTTCTCTCAAGTTGATTTTCAACTTCTGCCTTATAGTTTTTAAAGTGGTGTAGAGCCTCATATTTAGTTTTCAAAAGATATACATAGCAAAATCTAGTAGAATCATCAATCAACGTCATGAAGTATTTCTTTCCACCTTTAGTCAACACGCCATTCATCTCACATGGATCTGAATGTATAAGCTCTAGTGGTGCCAAGTTTCTTGCTTTCTGCATAGGCTTGTGAGGCTTGCGCGGTTTCTTAGCTTGAACACACTCTTGACATTTAGAGCCTTTGGCTAAAGTGAAACTCGGAATTAAATTCATCTTAGCTAGCCACGTCATACAACCAAAATTAATGTGACAAAGTCGTGAATGCCAAATATCGGTATCATTGCCAGGGGCACAAATATGGTTCACAACCTTATTACAAAAATCTGATAGGGAAAGACGGAACAAACCACCACACTCATAACCTTTACCAATAAATTGTCCATACTTAGAGATGACTACTTTATTGGACTCAAATACCAACTTAAAACCTTCTTTGCAAAGAAGGGAACCACTAACGAGATTATTACTTATTGAGGGCACATGATGCACATTCTTCAACTGCACGATCTTTCCCGAAGTAAACTTTAGATCCACCGTGCCAACACCATGAACAGAAGCATGCGATCCGTTTCCCATCAAGATGGAGAGATATCTTGTGATCTGATAAGAAGAAAACAAAGAGATATCAGCACACACATGAATATTAGCACCGGTGTCGATCCACCAATCTGTAGATTGACAAATTGACAAAACAGTAGGTAAATTACCATACCTGGATGCACCCTTATCATTGTTGCTCATAGTCACGTTGACAGACTTAGAGTTCTGTCCATTTGGATTATTCCTTCCTTTGAGCTTCTTGCAGTTTGGAGCCCAATGTCCAACCTCGCCGCACACAAAGCAGGGATCCTGTGACTTGTCCTTCTTATTCTTTTTGAAGTTGGTAGTACGAACGGACTTGGTCTTACCCTTGAACTTGTTGTGGAAGTTCTTCTGCACCACATTGGCGCTTGACTAGGGTGCCTCGTCTCCCTTTGGGTGTGCGTCTTTTGCCTTTGCCTTTTCCTCAAGGTCCAGAAACCCAATGAGATTCTCAACAGACATCTCTTGCCTCTAGTGTTTGAGGTTAGTGGCAACACTCCTCCAGGATTGAGGAAGCTTTGCAATGATGCATCCCGCAACAAATTTGCCGGGCAACGCACACTTCAGGAGCTCAAGTTCTTTTGCAATGCACTGAATCTCATGATCCTGTTCAACGACAGAACGGTTTTCAACCATCCTATAGTCATGAAACTGCTCCATGGCATACAGTTCACTGCCAGCATCAGTAGCACTGAATTTTGCTTCGAGTGCATCCCACAGTTCTTTGGCATTGCGCATATGTAAATATGCATCCACCAACTTGTCCCCAATGACGCTTATGATACAGCCCACAAAGAATATTGTGGTCTCCTTGAACGTCTTCTCCGGTTCAGGAGTGATCGTTCCTTCAGGATTACCAGCCGATACCCAGATGGCGTCCATAGCCATCAGCCAGAGGGTACACTTGGTTTTCCAGCACTTAAAGTGAGAACCCGTAAACGGGTTCGGTTTCAGACAAGCGGCAAAGCCTTGACGCGAAAACAGCCTAAAATAAGGTTTTTGGATTGTTGAATTAATTAGCAGTTTTCGCATTAATTTAATCCAAGTATAAATCATGAAAAAACAATTTCCAAGACTAACTAGCATACGCATAGTAGACATGCACCATACAGGCAAGTGAAAACCTAGCACATCTACGCATACTGTAATACTAGTGATCATCATAGGAAATAGCAGGAGGGCAAAGAACACGTACGAGTTTGTTGATGGTATGACCAACGGTGCAACAGAAGTGGAGTCACCACCAGCGGCAGCATCGTCAGACATGGCGATGAAGTCGAGAAAGCCGGACGAGGAAGAGCTTGAGCAGTCGCGTCCAGACGCTCCCCAAAAACCTTATCGCCTCTCTCCCGGTGCAGAATCAGAGAGACAGGGTTTCGGAGGCCTGCTCTCCCGGACGACCGTGCACGCAGCCGGCAGGATGGAGTAGCAGAGGGCAGCACAGAGAGATGGAACAGTGATGCGCAGGTAGGAAAATGCAATCTAATTGCTGGTAACTGCTATGGTTCGCGTCTGCCTGCTTATATAGTGCGAGTCGGGTAGGACGTGGGCAACAGCCCACGACCGAGTCAGTACCAGCCCACGATGTAGAAACGGCCGGTTGATTAACGCGTCCATAATAACGCATTAATGACTCATAATTAATACACAATTAATTTTCCCAATCAGCAAAATAAAGCTTGGCTCGGCGAGATTCCCGCAACCCGCGGCACGCGCGCGCGTCGTGACGAGGTGAGGCGATGCGGGCGGCGTCGAAGGAGGAGTCCGCGAGGGCTTCTCTTCTTCTCACACCTTAGTGAGTGGTGCAACACTCTACTATATAAGGTGGTCCAACTCCCCTTCCACTAGCAATGTGGGACTAAACTTTGGCACCACTAGCACACACATGATCTGCCATGATAATGGGCCAAAGAGAATTTCAGAATTTGTATTTGTTATGGGCCAAAAGCCCAACATCAAATATGCCTCAAATTCCAACACGACACGGGGCCACGCAGCGGCCTGGCGCACGGAGCGGTGAGGGAGGATGGTGCTGCGGTGGTGAAGGGATGCGCGCGCGCAGCGAATAACGGGTGCACGTGGGCGGCGCAGGGCTGCTGGATCTCGCGGGGACGCGGCTCAGCGGCGAGGCAGGCAACGCGGCGCATACAGCCAAGGTGTGGCACGCGAGGTGGGCGACGCGGGCCGCGGGCCAGGTGCAGCAGGCGGCTGCGAAGCGGGCAGCGGCGCTGCCTGGCTCGCGCGAGCATGATCGCATGAGGATGGAGCAGAGGCGTTGTGGTGCGCATGGGTGTGCAACTCGCCGGATAGAGGTGACGCGACCACGACCACGAACACGCCGGGGAGAACTTGCTATGGGAGGAGGCATGGGCACTGCTATAGGGGTGTCTCGGAAGCGGGTGAGGACGGCAGAGCTACTGTGGAACACGGACGCAGCAACGCGAGAGAAGACAACGCGGCCAGGCGGGGCTGACACGGACGAAGACAGCGCGGGAAACAGCGGCGAGCCCCCGTGAAGTTTGACAAAGTGGGGTAGGAGTTGATGATGGCGACAATGATGAAAAACGGGTAAATCCGGTCACGGACATAGTAGCCCTACGATAGACGCCAAATGTCGTGGAAACGGTACTGTCTAAAAAGGCTAGATAGAGGTGTGGAAGCGAGCAGGACGACTGCGACGCTGTCCGCAGGCGGGATTGGGTACGAGCCGGTGCGGTGAGACACAAGAAGTATCAGGTTCGAAGCCCTCGTGTTGAGATAAAACTCCTACTCCTGCATGTCTGATAGTATATGTGGGTATATTCAAGTTACAAGAGTGCTCCTGGAGCTATATCTGTGTAACACCCTCAGATCGGCCATATGCAAGTTTTAGCTATTTCCGCCAAACCTGCATAGAAACGATTCAAAAGTGCTTACCAGGCACTTGCGTGCGGATGGAAAGCGAAGTAATATCATTAAACAATAATCCACGATGAAACCCATAGAATAGATATATACAACGACTCAAAGAGTCAAGAATACAGATATACAATTCAAAGATCCAAATCACCTTTAAAACGATACAGCGTTCGAGTACAAACAAGATGTAAACTGGGCTAAGAGCCCTAAAGAATAACCAATGCCATCCATAACCGCGTACATGGCTTTCAGAAAGTTTTACCCTGCAGGGGCACAAATAGCAACACACGCACGATTAACCTCGGAAAAACCAAATGAAAACCCAACGATCCATCACGACAAAAAAATTACAAGATTCATATAATATTTCAGGGGGCCACCCCACCAAGCTACCCGCGACAAAGTTGGCTGGCTCCGGAACGGACCCGGAGGTTTGCGTCAATGGCTGTAAACGACTGGGAACCCGAAAGTGTGATTGGGCTTGTCAATACCACGAAAACACTCCGCTTACCTAAATAATACAGTAGCAAACGCTCTCCACGAGCAATAGTAGTAAATAAAATAGTAAACATGACATAAGTACAGGATAGTAATAAAGCCCCAAACTACTTTGTGACCCCAAGAAATAAGATATGATTCAAGCTCTCGCTAAGGGGATTCATGGTCCTACATGCGGATAGTGTGAATAGTCAAGGAACAGATATCAAGTACTCGGAGTCCTATGGGGCACAAGTGGGAGGTTAAAAACCAAATCACATCTATTTCCCACTGATGCCTCTGTATTAGTTATAACTATTCCGAGCAATTTAATATCAAGTTGTAAATTGAGTCATGATCATCTCTAACATTAAGCATATGGTAACCTTCCAACAACTGTGGCACTTAACGACATAAAACAGCACATGAGCAAGCGACTAAGACATGCAAGGCCGACTACCTACCAAACAACAGGTAATAGGGGGTGTCCAAGGCAATACAGTGGCTGCAAGGGATATAACGGGTACGAAAACTAAAGCATCGCAACACAGGTAGCAATAGATCAACAGGAGGAAATAAAGACTATAAAAGTAAGATAGGTAAAAAGGAGGAGAATGCTTGCCTGGAAAACACTACAGAAGGTTCATTCGAAGATCAGGTCGACACACGCATCAACTCATCGACCTAATCCGTGAAGAAGCAAACACTAGAATAAACACCGGGTGCACTATTTAAGACTACGCAGAAAGATCAGGCATGATGCAGGTATGATGCATGGCATCGCGAAGATGCGATGCAATTAGGCACTATTAAGCAGAACCGGGGTCCGGACAATTAATTAGGTGATTTATGTTTTTTAGATACCCTGCAAGTTAAATGTTGTCTTAATAAGGCAAAACATGGAACCGGTTCGCTATGCAAATTTAAATAGAGTCAATATAAGACTAGATTTCCCCGCATGTGGTCTCCGTATTTAATTATGAGGTGAATCAGCATAAAGCCCCCAAACCACATGATATTTATGCAAGCATGTACAATTTTATAAGCAACAATTTATATAGATGTCAATTTATAAAATAAGGCTCGGATAAAAGGGTCACACATGATCGACGAACTTGGGGCTTGGAGGGGTTCTGGTTCGGTGGATCGGCCTTCAGACTCCGAGAAGTAGCCACCTTTGGTATCCAAGGTCGGGGATCGAGGCCTTCTTGTTTCGGCTTCGAGGCCGGTGGTTAATTTATCTAGACTGGCACTTTGGGTCCGTGATGGAGATCTCGGGATCAGTGTCGGTCTTGCCGGCGAGAAGATCTTGTCGACAGGAAGCTGATTCCCTCGTGGATGTCTTGGAGGATGGTTTTGCCATCACCGATGGTGACGTACCTTTGGAGTACACCCAAAATGCTGCGTTTGTACATCTCTCCATTGATGATGGTGAAGGCCTTGGACCGGCGAGATATGTGCCGGGCATCTGTCGGGCTGTCAGGCAGCTCCCCGTCTATCAGATATTGGAGGTATGGCTATGTCCATGTTTCTTCCGCTGCCATGACCTGCATCAGGTTGACCACTGCTACCTCTGTGTCGAGTTTTTCTGGTCCTTCCTGTCCTTTGGGTAGCGCAGCCCCCGAGTGTTCTCCCTCTTCGGGTGATCCCTTGGGGAATTTCCTTCTGATTGATGGCACGCAGATCTATTCGAGGAACACACCTGGTGGCACCCGTGCGCATGTGGAGCCGATGTTGGCGAGTCTATCGGCCTCTTCGTTGCTTTCTCTCCCAACGTGCCGAAGCTCGCAGCCGTCGAAGTCTCCTTCGAGTGCGTTGTAGAGTGCGCGGTACGCAATCATGTTGGCGGCGTGTGCGTCACACTCGTTTGTCGTCTGCTGGACGACGAGGTTCGAGTCTCCGTAGATGACCAGGCACGTCGCGCCGCAGATCTTGGCCATCCTCATGCTGTGGATGAGGGCCTCGTACTCGGCCTCGTTGTTGGAAGCTCGAAATTTCATCTGGAGGACATACTTCATCTTGTCGCCCTGCGGGGAGGTTAGTCTGACCCCGGCTCCTTCTCCGGCCTTGCGCTTGGAGCCATCGAAGTGCATCATCCACAACTGCGTCATGTCCGGGGTATCCGGCAGCTGCAGTTCCATCCAGTGGACGAGGAAGTATGGAAGGACCTGGGACTTGATTGCGTGGCGCTTCTCATAGATGATATATAGAGGTGATAGCTCGATGCCCCACAGGGCCACGCGTCCTATGGCCTCTAGGTTGTTCAGGGTGCTGTTCAGGGGCGCTTCTTTGACGACCATCACCTGATGCTCATGGAAGTAGTGGCTCCGCCGACGAGCCATCATGAACACGCCGTAGGCGAGTTTCTGGTAGTGAGGGTACCTCTGCTTTGTCAGCGTCAATACCTCGCTGAGGTAGTAGATCGGGCATTGGACCCCGTGGGTCTTGCCATATTCGGGTCTTTCGACCACAAACACGGTGCTTACCACCTGGTGCGTAGCTTATATGTATAGCAGTAGCGGTTCACGCTCTTTTGGCGTGACCAAGACGAGCGAGGTAGAGAGCAGCCGCTTTAGATCTTCGAATGCATCGTCCTCTTCAGGCGTCCATTCAAATTTGTCTGCTTTCTAGAGCAGCTTATAGAAGGGCAGGGCCTTTTCACCCATGCAGCTGATGAACCTGCTCAACGCCGCGATTCGCCCGGCAAGCTGTTGGACGCCCTTGAGGTTCTTCGGCTTCTCCATGGCCATTATGACCCAGATTTTCTTCGGGTTTGTTTCGATTCCTCGTTGGGAGATGAAGTAGCCTAACAGTTGACCAGATCGGACGCTGAAGGCGCACTTTTCTGGGTTTAGCTTGATCTTGTATCGATCAAGGTTGTCGAACGTCTCGCGGAGATCGTCGATGAGTGTTTTGGCCTCCCTTGTTTTGATTATTATGTCGTGGACATAGACTTGGATGTTGCGGCCAATCTGGTCCTTCAGGCATGTCTGCATGCACCGTTGGTATGTGGCGTCTGCATTCTTCAGCCCAAAGAGCATTGTGTTGTAGCAGAACACTCCGAACGGTGTGATGAACGCCGTTTTCTCCTGATCTTCAACCTTCAGTCAAATCTGGTTGTAGCCTGAGTAGGCGTCAAGGAAGGAGAGCTTCTCGCATCCTGCCGTCGAATCGATGGTCGGATCAATCCGATGGAGAGGGAAGAGATCCTTCGGGCAGTGCTTGTTCAGCGATATGAAGTCCACGCACATCCGAAGGATGTTCATGTCCTTTTTGGGGACCATCATGATGTTGGCGAGCCATTCGCTCTCCTTGATCTCCCTGATGAAGTTGGCGTCAAGTAGTCTGTTGACTTCGACTCTGATAGCTTTGGCCCGCGGTTCGGACAGTCGTCGGATGGACTGTTTGACGGGCTTGGCGTCTGGAAAGACGTTAAGGGCGTGCTCGGTGAATTCCCTGGGAACTCCTGGCATGTCCGCAGGACACCGGGCGAAGATTTCCCAACGCTCACGGAGGAATTCGATGAGCGTGCTTTCCTATGCGGACACCAGGCGAAGATTTCCCAACGCTCACAGAGGAATTCGATGACCTGCACCTTCTTTGTGTTGACCGTGGAGTCGAAAGACATGTCTGGTGCGTTCTGTCTTGCGTCTGGGGGTGCCCCGTTGTCCGTCACCTCTTGGAGCCTTATGAGCTCCTCCTGCATGCCGAATGACTAGGAGATTATGTTGAAGTCCTTGTCGCAGTGGTCCGATCGGGTGAAGCTCCCGTGGACCGTGATGACGCCCTTGGTCCTGGCATCTTGAGTAGCAAGTACGCGTAGTGTGGTACTGCCAGGAACCGTGTGAATGCCACACGCCCGAGGATGGCGTGGTATTGTGATGGGCAGTCCACCACTTCGAACTCGAGTCGCTCGCACCGGAAGTTATCGGGGTTTACCGAAGATGACGTTGATCCATATCTTTCCCAGGGGAAATACCCTTCCCTGGGATGATGCCGTGGAACGTTGTATCGGATTGTTCCAGGCAGCACAGCGGGATCCACATTGCTGCTAAGGTGCTGGCGAACATCAGATTGATGCCACTGCCGCCGTCGATGAAGACGTGGCTCATATCGAACCCTCTGATCTGCGCCTCGAGCACCAGGGCAGCATGACCTGGGAGAGGGACCTGGCAGGGGTGATCCGAACGGCTGAACGTGATGCAGGACTCCGAACCGCTGAGGTACTCAGGTATGGCGGGTGGAGCCGTCACATCCAGGTTGATCTGGCGGGTGATTTTCTTCTGCACCCTGTTTGTTGGGCGCCCTTTTTGGATCATCAGCGATCCCTTTGGCATGGGGTACCCGTTTCCGCCATTGTTCTGAGAAGGTGCGATTGGGTGGTTTGAAGGTCCCGCAGGTGGTGGTGGAGGAGCTCCGTGTACGATCTCACCTGGTGCGGGTGTGTTTCCGTACCCAGTGTTCGGGGCTTGTTGCCTCATCTGAGCCATGCTCTCGCTGAGTTTCTGGAACTCGCGGCAGTCCTTGAGCATGTGGCTTGCCTTCTTTTTGCCATCCTGCTTGTCGATGTAGAAGTGGATGGTTCATGGACCCGACAGTTTGTCGTGTGCCGAGGGTCCGTCGTCGTGGCCGTGGCGCTGCCATGACTGTGTTGGGCGTCCTCCGTCGTGGAAGTTGCTTCCGCGTTATCCACTGCTGCTGCGGTTGCCGTCGCTGCGGCGATCGGCATAGCCAGCCGCGACCATGTCGGGTCCATCGCGGCCGACGTAGACGCGCGATCTTCTCTTGCTACGGCGTTCACGTCGCCGGCCGTAGTCATCTTCCTCCTCCGAGTGCGCTCGGTGGACGGAGTCCTCGCCATCTGCCCACCTGTTGGCGATGTCCATGAGGTGGTCGAGTGTCTTGGGCTTAACGCGCCCAAGTTCTTCCTTGAAGTCCGGGCGCTTGACACCATCCTTGAAGGCGTCGATCGCTCTCTCCTCAGAGATGTGCGCCGCGGAGTTCTTGGTGTTGGACCAGCGTAATATGTACGAGCGAATGGATTCGCCTGTTTGTTGGGTGCAGGCCCATAGCTCCTCGATCGAGGCTGGCCTCTTGCTGGTGCCTTTGAAGTTTCAGATGAAACTATACGATAGTTCCTCCCAGCTTCGAATGGATCCCAAGGATAGGCTGCTGAGTCAGATCTGGGCTGCGCCTGTCAGCTGCAACTGAAGGCATTGCATGGCGGTTTCCTTGTTTCCGCCGTGTAGCCTGACGAACGACAGGTGGTCGCTGAGCCATGCCTTGGGGTCTTGTGTGCCATCGAACTTCGGAGTGTCCGAAGGGAGCTTGAAGTTCCGCAGCATCCGTGTTCGCCGAACGGATCTGCTGAAGCATCGGGCTCCGCAGAGTTCTCCTTTGTCGTCATCCTCCTCGGATTCGGACGAGTATACGCGCTTGGCGCGCGCTTTGTCGATCTTGCGATGGGTGAGCTTGCTTCGAGCGTCGTAATCGTGGCTGCGATGGCGCGAGCTCTTGTTCCTTCGAGGTAGGTCGTGTTCTTCATCCTCGGATGAGTGCATGGGGCTGCGGTTGAATCTGACTGCAGCCTTCTTTTTTGGCTCCGCAGGAGCTTCTCCGTGGAGCGCGGCTCCAATGAGTCCAAGTCCGGCAAGTGCGGACTTGTGCATGGCCCTTTTCGGGTCCCCCACCGGAGGTGGATCACACGCGAGGTATGTCTTAGCTGCCATGATCGCAGCTTGTGGTGTCTTCGGGATGACGTTGCCATCGGCATCCATCTCCATGAAGGACGTGTTAAGGGTTCGGGTCACCTCGCGACGTGCGGCGGGGTCCATGTTCTTCGTGCGAGAACGGTGCTTGTTGCCATGGTTGCCGTGCGAGCTAGAGCCACCCATGGCGGAGAGCGCAACTCGTCGCGCGCTGGACTCCGAGGCCACCTGCTTGTGCTTGTCAAGCACTTCTTGCATCTTCACCTGCTTCTTGTGCTCTTCGACTAGGAGCAGGTAGTACGCCATCAGCAGGTCCTGTGAGGCACCCACGGGCAGGATCTTGTTGCCTGCCATGCCTTCGCGTGCTTGAGCCCATCCAGCCTCACTGAGGTGGATGACCCGATTGGGATCGGTGTCCTCCTCATTGGGCAGGGGGACTGGCTTCTTCTATTCCCGCCGTTTCTACCCTGCGGGTTTGGTGACGGGTTGTGCTCCTGATCCACGTCGCTCTGGATGACTGTGGCGCATTGGTAGCGCTCATAGATCGGATTGCTACTGCCGCAGCTTTCGGATCCAGAACCGTAGGTCCCTTCTTCCGATGGTGGATCGCACAGATCTGAGTTGCAGCTGCTGCTGTCATAGGACTCATCTGTCGATGGCGATGTGCATAGCACGGGGTGTGGAGCCCATGAAGCGGGTCTGGTCGATGGCAGGGGCACCCGTTCTGGGAGACAGAGAGTGCCATTTTGCCCCACCTGGAAGCAGAAACTCCCGAACAGGATCTCGAGTCCGTCGCCAACGGGCTCGAAGTCCTTCAGGGTGGCTGGCGAGTGGGCCGTGAAGTCGAAGGCGCCGAAGAGGAGATGACTCTCCATCGCCGTGGAGTTGTAGATCTCTTTGGTTGGAACCGTCACGATCGCACAATCAGCGTCCCCAGTTCCCATAGACGGCGCCAATTAACGAGGTTTAATCTCGTCAATCCCATTGTTATGAGCTTTGGTTTTGGAGAAGATGGGGATGCTGGAGATCGCGGAACGGTTAGCAAACAAGCAACACGGAGACACGAGGTTTACCCAGGTTCAGGCCCCCGGAGGGAAAACTCTACTCCTGCTTGTCTTCTCTTGATTACGACGGAACCGAAAGTTACAGGGGTGCGCAGATGCAATCGGGCGTGGAGGTGTGTATGAGGTGGTATGCGAAGTGCCCTCCTCGCCGTGTCCTCCTAGCCTTTATATAGAGTTAGGCAGGTCCCAGGCACAGATCGAGTCGGTTACAGGTTTTAGGGTTTGCCCCTTTAAATATTCTATCTACTCTGGTCTTGTTCTCCAAGGATCCGAAGACGTCATGGGCCCTGGCCACCCGAAAGTCTTCATGGGCTGGCGCATGTTTCTTGTGGGCCTTTCTTGGGCTGCACTAGGTATGCTATGATCGTGTACCCGCAGGGTATAACCATGTCACATGTGGCGGCAAACTTGGCAGTGAGGTAGTCCATTGGCATCGGAGAAGCTCCTTTGGCACACAGGCATTCCCATATACAAAGAGCTCAAGGTTCTCCTCATACGGCGAAAGCCTTGGCAGACAGGGATACGCACTGGAACAACATCACAGGCAGCGACGGGATGACACAGAGAAAACAACCAAGACACTGTTGTTTTTAATCCATCAGGAAAAGACGGCAAGGGCAAAACAAATCCCACCACCTCGGCGTTACCAACAGAAGTGACGGAGACCACGGACAGGCAGGGGCAAACGGAGACGTTGGCCGGCGTTCGAGGCGAAGAGGCGCACGAGTCAGAAGGCAGGGGCTTGCACGCTGGGGGATCGCAGGGTCGAGGCGGTGGGGTCGAGGTGGAGGAGGAGGGGCCGCATGGCGACGGAGGGTGTCTGCGGCCAGTGGCGCAGCGAGCGATGCAGAGAGGTGGCGGCGGTGGGCGTGGCCTCGGTGGCGGGGTTGCGGGCCAGGGGATGGGTCGGCCGGGCGGTGTGATGAACGAGGCGGGGCACAGAGCTCCCGGCGGCGGCGCTCTCCGATAGCGGTGGAAAATAGGAGGGCGATGGTCACGCACAGCGGCTGGGCCGCACGAGGTGAGGCCGTGGAGAGGCGCTGGGAGGAGGTGAGCGGGGGTCGCGGATGGGAGAAGGCGAGAGAGAGAGGCGACGATTCTCGGGAGAATGTTAGGCGATGCGGCAGCGGTCGCTCGGGAGAGAGAGGCAAGCGGCGCTTGCGGGGTCACGAGGGGATGAGGTGGGGCCAGGGACTCGTTTGGTGGGGTGGGCGTCGAGAGGGGTCTTCTGTGTATGCTGTACACGGGTGGGTGCGACATAGTGGGGTGTAGGATGTGGGTCGACCAGATAGTGTGTATGTCGCTCAACACGTAGATCGTCGGCCCGTTGCGTCTCTCCACATGTCTTGTCGGACCCTTGCGGATAACAGACATGTAAACAATATAACTCTAGAGTTACTTCAGTCTCAGATTAGTTCACATTTACAAAACAGTTTGTATACGTTACTACATAGTATTGATAGTAATATATGTAATACTGCACAAGAATACAAAAGTACACCTATCGCCATGTTGAGTACTATCCAGTTTGTAGTAAAATAAAAACGAACTATGATAAGAATGATTTTGTTTTAAATAAAACTTCAGAACTATTATAACAATATAACTCCGTCTCAAAGACCGCACAAAATGGTACCAGTACTGATAGCTACATCCACAACATGTAATAACAAGTTTTCCTTGATGGTCCCTCGCAGCCACTCCCTAGGATGCATGGTATCTCCTAACAGAGTAATAAACATCATTGCAGTTTAGCTTCAGGACAACCTCCATCGGTATACTGCATTTCTCACTGCCTATTCCTTCCTGCTTGTTTCCCTTTCTGAAAAGCTCCAAATACTCTCATCAACCAGACTGGTTGAACGACACAATTTCAGCTGCATGACCATTAATTTACCCTCTCTTGTTAAATCTTGTCGGTGACAATTTTATGATGAGACTTTCCTTACAGGATAGTGCCCAAGTTCCTATATTGCTTCATCATTTTACAGACCCACAAATTAACGAATTAAGGGGAACATACTCGAATCTCAAGTGGGGGGGAATAAGAAACGAAAATTAAAATTGCAGCGCTCACTATCCTCTCACAAGTATGGCAGCGCCAGCAGCACTCACGAGTTCCTGCTATCACTGCTGACACTCTACTCCAACCATCAAGACTACTACTCTATGGCAGCGCTAGCAGCAGCTCGCACGCACACAATCTCAAGGGAGAGGATTTACCTTCTTCTTTTTCTTGGAGGATGAGGAAGGCCCTGGCCTAAGCACCGGGACAACGACTTCTTGAAGATCCTGATCCTGCTCCTGCTCCAGGCCTCCTTGCTCCATGGGCGCGATTCCATTATCCATAGGGGAGAGCGGGATCTGGGGCGGCGCGAGGCTGACCGGGTGGCTGGGAATACAAGAGGAAGGAGCAGGGCTAGAAAGGGGAGGCAGCAGTGACGACGCCGACGGGGGTATGGTGTAGCGGAGGGGATCGTGATGCGGAGTGGCCGCGTCCATCGCCAGGGAGGGGATCGCGATGTGGAGTGGCGGCGTGGCGGCGGTAGCGGCCGAGCCGTGGATGTCTGCGAGAAATAGTCGCTTCACGATGGGCTTCCACTTTTGGGTAATAGATGGGATGGGTTGGCGGCGCCGTGGGCAGCCCAGTCCCACCTACATGCTGATGTATGCGTGTGCCCTGCGTGTGTTTGCTGCTGGGGTGGGTCGGTCGGTTGCATGTGTATACAGCGGTTGCACGCGCTGGATGGTTTGCGTGCGGGTGTGTCTCGCGTGTGTACGGTGGGTGGAGGCGGTGGGGGTAGAGGGATGAGGTAGGTGTGTTTTGTAGGGTTTGGTAGAGGCTAGGGTTGACTGGTTGGGGGTGGATTAGGGTTAGGGTTTAGGCAGGGAGTAGGTTCAGCCGGCTGGGCCTGTTGGGCCTGGCCGGTTTTAGGTTTAGATTTTGTTTTACTATTTTTATAAAATATTTATTTGTTTTGTTTTGTTTTAAATCTTTTTAGCAAATAGTTTTTAGGCAAATAGTTTAGCAGATAATTATAAGACTTTGTTTCGAAATAAGAGAAGAGGTATTGTAGCAAACAAAATAGCTTTTCGTTAAAATATTTTGAGAGGCAAAAATGCATGATGTCATGATGATGCACCGAGATAGAAACACCAGGCGATTTCTAGTAGTGGTTTTATCCGGGGTGCTACAATTCGACACCGGTAACAATGGATCTCGTCCTCGAGATCCGCCTCATAGTACGGGGAAGAAGGCCGACGATCCGAATCTTCTGGCTCCGTGTAAACCTTGCGACACCACTAACAAGGGTTGTTGGTCAGGTTCGTCGAGAGAACACTCCGGCTAAACACTGACGAAGGCAGAGGTCTCAAAAGGTAAGGACACCTCTAACTTCTGCGGAAGGAGTAAAATTGCTTGATCCACTGATTCGATGTACAAGAGCAAATCATAAGAGTAGTCGGATGGTGATCAGTCCATCGCGCACCCAAAGCATTACTCTGCACATGAATAGGAGAATTATGCAACCAACTCTCGAACTTCAGACTAAAGATATTGACGAGCGATGTGTGGAAAACAAAGAAGCAATGCAGGCTCTTCATTAGATCTGGTGTAGATGAAGTCGTCGCATTGAAAACACCGGAAGATGCAAAGAAAATTTTTAGTGAATTTTTGGTCCACTAAAAGGTACAACTGATGGAAACTTCATCGGATAGCATGAAGACTGGATGTCAAAGCACCGTTACAATAGGAAGGAAGCGAAACCCTGAAGGTATGACAAAAACCCAACCACGAGAAATCCTAGACTTGCAGAAAACATAAGAGAGCAGATTAAAAACACGAGAAGGTAAGAGGAGAATAGCAAAGGGGTAAGGATTAAAAATAGAACTAATCAGATCTATCCAACCGATTTTCCCAAAATAGTTTTGACACGCTACAACGTCCATTAGCCAGGTTATCCTACATGTTGGACCAGTGGGGTATCGCAACTGCTGGGCTCTGATACCACTCTATAACACCCTCAGATCGGCCCTCTGCAAGTTTTAGTGATTCCCGCCAAACCCGCATAGAAAAGATTCAATGGTGCCCACCATACACTTGCGTGCGGATGGAAAACGAATTAATATCATTACACAATAGTCCACGATGGAACCAAAAGAATAGATATATACAACAATGACTCAAAGAGTCAAGAATACAGATATACAGTTCTAAGATCCAAATCACCTTTAAAATGATACAACATCCGAGTACGGACAAGATGCAAATTGGGCTAAGAGCCCTGAAGAATAACCAATGTCGTCCATAACCCTGCCTAGGCCAAGCTAGAAGGGTAACCCTACTAACGATGTCGATCTCAAACCTGGTTAAACAAAAGGGGTGCCGGCAAAGGGCAAGGAAAAAAGAGAGCGGTCAGTACTGAGGCCAGTACACGACGAGTCTTAGAATTCGGCGGTCCTTGCCTACATAGGTATGGTGGACTGAAGCGGCAGCGCAACATGCGCTAAAAAACTATAGAGACTTGATACGACTGGTGACTATCAGAGAGGGATAAGAAATACCTATCCGGTTACAATCTGATACTAATACCAAACATACCCATCCTGGTATTTCCCCCTGAGACCAAACGAAGAAGTCAACCGAGGAACTCACACAGTTGGCAATTTTATTCATTCCATTATGGTTGTAGCACTTACTAGTCAGATATAGATATCATGAGTCATCCTGATATAAAAAGCAGTGGGCACTTTTAGTTAACCATTCTGTTGTAGTTGTGATACTTACTAGTCAGATACATATATCATGAGGCATTCGACTTCCAGCAGTTGTTGGTACTTTTATTTAGCCATTCTGTTGTAGTGAAACTGATTACTAGTCATTTCAAGGTCAAATTTGTAACACTACTTTACTTATAGTTGTCTATGATTGAGATAATGTGCTCCAACTTGTCCATAACCGCGGACATGGCTTTCAGAAAGGTTTACCCTGCAGGGGGGCACAAATAGAAACACAAGCACAATCAACTCGGAAAAACCAAATGAAAACCCAAAGAGGCATCACGACAAAGAAAACACAAGATTCATATAATATTTCAGGGGGCCACTCCACCAAGCTACCCGCGAAAAAGTTGGACGACTCCGGAACGGACCCGGAGGTTTGCGTCAATGGTTGTAAATGACTGGGAACCCGAAAGTATGACTAGGCTTGTCGATACCATGAAAACACTCCGCTTACCTAAACAGTATAGTAGTAAACACCCTCCACGAGCAACAGCAGTAAATAAAGTAGTAAACATGGCATAAGCATGGCATAAGTACAAGATAGTAATAAAGCCCCAAACTACTTTGTGGCCCCAAGAAATAAGATATGATTCAAGCTCTCGCTAAGGGAATTCATGGTCCAACATGCGGATAGTGCGAATAGTCAAGGAACAGGTATCAAGTACTCGGGGTTATACGCGACACAAGTGGGCGGTTAAAAACCAAAATCACATATATTGCCCACCGGTGCCTCTGCATTAGTTATAACTATTCCCAGCAATTTAATATAAAGTTGTAATTTGAGTCATGATCATCTCCAACATTAAGCATATGGAAACCTTCCAACAACTATGGCACTGGACGACACAAAATAGCACTTGAGCAAGCGACTAAGACACCAAAGGCCGACTACCTACCAAATAACAGGTAATAGGAGGTCTCCAAGGCAATATAGTGGCTGCAAGGATATCACGAGTATGAAAATTAAAACATCGACAAGTAGCAACCGATCAACAGGAGGAAATAAAGACTATAAAAGTAAGATCTTGTCAACGGGAAACATTTGGCGGCAAACTTGGCAGCTGTTGGGGATATGCTAAATGGGCATCACCATAGCATGTGTCTAATCCGGATAACCCGGGTGGCCCACAGTTGGTAGCAAGGCCCATGGCTTGCTGGGCGGCCCATCTAGATGGATCTAGAAGGGAGGCCCATGCCGGATAAAGGAAGTCTACGGAGGAGTCACCGATGTACCCGGAGCCTTGGAGTGCAAGACACGTTAGACTAGTTGTATACCGTGTAGGACTCCGTAACCTGTCCGGCTAGGACTTTACATGTAACCCTAGGATCTGGCGACTATATAAGATGGACCTAAGGGACCCTTTAGGGCACGACACAACTCATATCGCGCACAGCGAACCGATCCCTGTAACTCGGCGTATTGCCATTATAGTGATTTATAACAGGAGTAGGATCCCGCCACCATCGTGGGATCTGAACCTGGGTAAGCTGTGTTACCTCGTACCCGCCAACCTTCCGCCTTACCTCACGTCTCTAAACACGCTCTGTGAGGACCCCTCCATGGCGTACTCGTCAGCAATACCACGACAGTTGGCGCCCACCGTGGGGCAAGAGGCGCTTCAGGCTCTACAACAAGTGAGAACCGAGCTCTTTGCGAGAATCGGCAAAACCGTAGCCATCGGTCGCGTTCTCTTCTCCGACAATGTTCTGATCATCCCTCCAGACGATTTCTGGATCCCGGCAAAGACGAACCCCACCCGCTGCTTGATCGTCCCAATCGGAGACATCCACCTCTTCATCGGCGAAACCGACTCGGGCACTAGTTCCTTGGAAGTCGGAGGAGCGTCAAGACCCGCATGGACCGCCTACGGGCAGGATACATTCGTGGAAGGATCGAAGTCAGATCTATCTTTGGAGTTTGCCGGCATAGATCGGAAAAATTCAAAGGCCACCCAAACCACCCATGTGCAGGATATAATGGTGGAAGATCGCTGCAAGTCCGCCGGCTTCGCCCATGCGTATGGACAGCAGAGATCCAAGTTCATCGGCGTGGTGACTATCTTTGATCTGGCGCGTTGCGTTCAGAGAGAGGGTGAAAACCCCCGCGATTACCTAGCCAGGTGGCTCCGTATATGGGCCGATCTAGAGAACTACCCCAATGATGATGCCATCTATCACTTTGTGGAAGGACTGGACCGTAGTACACTTCTCCGGCATACACTAAGACGGCAACATGCTGCGGGTCTCCTCACTTTTGAGGGCATGGTTCACACCATCAACAACTACGCGTCAGCAGAGGAAGCAGCTCAGACAGTGCTCGCGCTCTTACCCGGCGCACCTCCGCCTCAGCGGCCGCCACCGCCGCCTCCGGTCGTCGTCACTGCGGCCACACCACCGCCTCCATTCATCATCGCCACTATCGCACCACCACCACTCATCATCGAGGAAGCCCCGGCACCCTCCGACTCTGTCCTGGACGCGCTCTACGCCAACTTTACTGCTGACTCGGAGGAGATAGACTTTAGCCCAGAAGAACTCGACACTGCTATGCATGAGATGGAGGAGGATATCAGATGCGACGAGCAGGCTGACAAGTCCATCACATCCTGAGAAGTGTTTGTCGCTATCGGGACCGTGATGGAAGAAGATCCAAGTATCGCATAAAGGCCTAAAGAGCTGGATAAGGGGAAGGGACCAACAGTTGCTGCCGACAATTATCGCATAAAGGCCATGCCCCCTCCGCCTAACCCATTGCAGCAGCCGCAGGAACTCAACGTCGGTCCAAGTAACAACAACATGGCAAACCCGCCGCCTCCGGCATCTACGTCTGCAGCTGCCCAAATCACTCCAGCTGATATATGATGTACGACAACCTGCTCGTCGAGCCCATGACTATGGCTCATATTCGGAATGTAGTCCAACTTGACGAGAAGCGCCATCAGCTACTGGAGGAAGTGCATGCCATCGCGAAGCAAGGCGCAAAGCTGGATCGAGATCTAACCAATGTGCAGAAGTCAATAGAGAAAGCTAGAGCCATGGAGGCCGAGTACAAGACTCTTCTCAAGCAGCAGAAGGCTAAGAAAGCTCCGGCTTGCATCATCAACGATCCTGGTGTACGGAGAAACCTAGGATGGCCCCCCTCGAAGCCGCCAAAAGCAAAGCCATACATTGGCAGCAAAGGCAGGCAGGTCATGCCCACTCCTATTCTCAACCTAACCATCACCAAGACCCTTCTAGAGCAGGATAGATCACCCGCATCTGTGGAGAAAGTCTATGACCTTGTGGCAAAGGCGGTGTAACAACAGGAAAAGGCCACCTCTCAGAGGCTTGAGTCTGATCCAGTGTATTGTCAGTCTAGCAATCATAAGCCGCCATGGGACCGATCTCCTCAATCGGGTCTCAGACGGGTTCATCAGAACAAAGACGGAGGGATGCACGCAACAGGAAGGACGCTATCCCCATATCCTCCGACCACGGAGGCAAGGCTCATCCTCGTCACCCATCTCCATCGCCCCAATCCCCCCGACATCACGAAGACCCCAAGGCTCACCATCGCACGAAGATGCCTTCGCCAAGGCAGAGCGGCATCGTCATCCGCGACAACACGAGGCAGCCCCGTCGTGATGGAGAGAACAACCAAGGACACAAGAGCAGGTCGCGTCATGACCCTCCACGTCCAACAAGCAACCGTGACAAGCGTGAGGTGTCGCAGGAGGGTAACAACAAGAAGGCTAACCCACCGCCACCTCCGCCCCCATTGCCCCCTAGCAGCCACCATGGCAGAGGAGGCCCGCATCGTTCACGCAGCCCGTCCCCTGGCGGCAAGAAGAGAAGAACAAGACCGGAGCGATACGACGCACGTTCACTCCTGGACAAGATTCATCAGGCCCGGGAAGGACAATACCTGGGACCAGGTTGCTTTGGACCTGTAATATGGACCGCAACTTATCCGAAGGGTTTCCGGATTGACAAGACCATTAAGCCCTATGATGACACCGCAAAACCAGCTATGTGGTTGCAGGATTACGGCAACACAGTGGAGATCACCGGGGGTAACCCCAACGTTGCCGTCAAGTACCTCCCACTGATGCTGGTGGGCACGGCCCGCCAATGGATTGATGACTTACCGGAGAATTCCATCTGCAACTGGTTGGACATGTAAGATGCGTTCACCAAGAACTTTGAGGGTAAGTATAAGCGTCCATGCACTGTTAGCGATCTACAGTGATGCGTGTAGGAGAAAGACGAGTCATCTCGCGCCTACCTCTCTCGCTGGCTGGATATGAAGAATTCCTGCGCAGGAGTGCACGCTCAGACCGCCATGGCCGCCTTCATCGATGGGTTGGAGAAGGGTACGTTGCTCCGACATAAGTTGAAGCTCTTGCAGGACAATCACAGGCTCGATCTCAACTAGATGATCCAGCTGGCGAGTGTGTTCGCGGCTGCCGATGACGATGCTCGCGGCTCTCTGCTGGCAACGGCCGTCCCAACTCAAGCTAATAGGAACAATATCACAAAGTGGAAGAACCCGCTAGAATAAAAGCAAACCTCCGACATGGTCGCCATGAAATTTGCAGGATGAGGTGATGGCAGACAGCGTGGCCGAGGACGGGGGCTGGTCGTGGGCAGCAGCGAGGTAGTGAAACTACCCCGGTAGCGCTCTGCATTACCCAAACATACGAGGAATACCATGATATGTCGTGCCTCGTACACCTCGATGCCAATGGAAAATCCACTCACACCAATCGCCATTGAAAGTTCGTCAACAACCTCAAAGAAGAACGGAGTCTGGCTACAAGCAAAGTCGAAAGAATCGACCACACGGCAAGGGCAAGGGGAAGAAGAAGGAGGAGGAGTCCAAGGATTCAAGTTACATGGATGAGGATGTTCACCCCAAGCACGCCGACAAGGGCGATGGCAAGGGCAAGAACCCCTTTGAGAAGAAGGCTGCCGTCTACCACACCTTCCTTGGCACCCATACTGTCCAACAATAGAAAACCTCTATGAGGATACTGATGGCTACTCTCCCCCCAGTTCCCTAGTACCTACGTTGGTCGTAGATTCCAATCACTTGGGACTAGAAGGACCACCCAGACCTCATCCCTACGGAGAACCAGTATGCCATGGTCATCAACCCCCTGATTGACGGCAACGAGTTCACCAAATGCATGGTGGACAATGGAAGCAACATCAACATCATGTACCTGGATACGCTTCACAAGATGAACTTTACGGAGGCCAACCTAAGGTGGACCAGCACCATGTTCCATGGTGTAGTTCCTGGCCAGGAGGATCTGTCCCTTGGGTGCATCACGCTTCAGGTCGCTTTTGGCGATGTTAACAATTATCGCCAAGAACGCATAATCTTCGAGGTGGTCCCCTTCAAGAGCGTGTGCCACATCATATTCGGACGTGACATCTTCCACGCCTTCATGGACAAGCCATGCTTCATCTAAAACAAGCTCAAGATACCTGGACCAAACGGCATCATCATCGTATCCGGAAGCTTTACCAAGGCAAGGGACTATGAGATTGGAGAAGCAACCTTTGTAGAAGCTGTCCTCTATAGCAAAGAATTCAAGGAGATCCAGAGCAAGGTCGATACCACGGAGATGTCGGCATCGAAGAAGCAGATATCTGACTCCTCCCTAGCCTTCAAGGCCGCCATCGAAACCAAGCCGGTGGAACTTGTGGTAGGCGATGCCTCCAACACCACCGGCATTGGGACGAACCTGGACACTAAATAGAAAAGCGCGCTCGTCGAGTTCCTCTGTGAGAATAGGGACATCTTTGCCTGGCAACCTTCCGACATGAAAGGTGTACCTAGGGAACTTGCCAAGCACAACTTGAATATTGATCCCAAATGCAAACCGGTTAAACAACCTCTACGACGCTTCGGAGACGAGAAGAGATGCGCCAAAGGCAAAGAGATAGCTAGGTTACTTAAGGCTAGTTTTATCCGAGAAGTCCTTCACACCCGATGGGTGGAGAATCCTGTACTTGTCCCCAAAAAGGGAACCATAGAATTAAGAATGTGCATTGATTACACCGGCTTGAACAAAGCATATCCCAAAGATCCTTTTGCTTTTCCTCGCATTGACCAAGTCATTGACTCGACGGCTGGCTCGGAACTCTTGTGTTTTCTTGATGCGTACTCAGGATACCACCAGATAAAGATGAGGAAGTCAGAACAATTGTCCACTTTGTTCACCACACCTTACATCACGTTTTTCTATGTCACGACTCCCTTTGGGCTGAAAACACGGGTGCTACGTACCAGCGAACTATGCAGCATTGCCTCCACGACCAAATTGGTCGAAACGTTCACGCCTATGTGGACAATATAGCGGTGATGTCTAAAAAGTCAAATGACTTAATCTCCAACTTAAAGGAAACCTTTGATAATCTCTGGAAATACAACATGATGCTTAACCCAAAGAAGTGCGTCTTCGGGGTTCCAACCGGAAAATTGTTGGGATTCATCGTTTCCCAGCGTGGAATCAAGGTAAACCCAGAGAAGATCAAGGCCATCCTAAACATAAACTGTCCGACATGCCTGAAGGACATACAACGGCTCCCAGGCTATGTAGCAGCAGTAATCCGGTTCATCAGCTGACTTGGAGAGAAGGCTCTGCCGCTATACAAGTTGCTGAAGAAGGAGGTCAAATTCACATGGACGGACGGAGAAAATGCAGCACTAAAGAAGCTAAAGGAGATACTCTCCTCAGCACCTATACTTGCAGCACCAGAGCCTATGTTGATTTACATGGTGGCCACCAACCAGGTAATCAACATCGTCGTCGTGGTAGAGCGAAAAGAACCAGGGCATGAGTACGGAGTTCAACGACCAGTTTACTATGTAAGCAAGGTCTTGACGGAGTCCAAGAAGCGTTACCCGCACTACTAGAAGCTAGCTTATGGAGTATTCTTTGCTTCTCGTAAGCCAAGGCACTACTTCCAGGAGCACCCTATCACAGTTGTGAGCAAAGCTCCAATGTCCGACATCATCAACAACATCGAGGCTACACGAGGGTCGCGAAGTGGGGCATTGAGCTTGCCGCCTTAGAGATCACCTACAAGAGATGTGACGCTATCAAATCACAAGCCTTGGCGGATTTTATCAAATATTGGACGGAGATGCCAGATGCTACCCCCATCCCGGAACTAGAATATTGGGTGATGCACTTTGACGGATCAAAGCTACGCAATGGCTCGGGGGCTGGTGTACTATTACAGTCACCAACCGGGGAAAAGCTACACTTTGTTCTGCAGATCCACTTCGAGGATACAAACAACATGGCGGAGTATGAAGAACTCATTCACGGACTACGCATAGCCGAGGATATTGGCATCAAGCGCATAGTTTGCTATGGAGATATCGACTTGGTTGCCTAGCAGGTGGCTGGCACCTGGAACACGTGGAACCCTATGATGGTGGCATATCGAGACGAAGTGGACGAGATAGCCAAGAGCTTCTTGGGATACGAAGTCAAGTATGTCCCGAGAGAGTAAAATGAGGCGGCTGATCTACTATCAAAGCTTGGGTCAGGGCGCAAACAAATTCCGCCTGGCGTTTTTCTGGAGCATCTACGGACACCATCCGTGAAGGGAGCGGACCCCGAGAACCCGGATAGAGTTGACTCTTTCGTCCACACAGTGACAAAGGTCCCTCAGGCTTGGACAAAACCATTCATGGAATATCTCGTACACGAAACTTTGCTCGCCGACAAGGTCGAGCATAGACAAATAGTACGTCGAGCAAAGGGCTATACCATAATCAATGGACAACTCTATAAAAGAAGCACCACTGGTGTATACCTCAAGTGTGTTACCCAGCAAGAAGGTTTTGAAATCCTTCATGAGATCCATCTCGGAGATTGCGGGCATCACACCGATCCTCGATCGTTGGTCTCTAAAGCCTTCTGCCAAGGATTCTACTGGCTGACCGCGAAAATGGACGCCGAGAAGCTGGTTGAGATGTGCATGGGATGCCAGTTTTATGCCCGACAACCACATGTTCCGGCTGAAGAATTGTGAATAATACCAATAACTTGGCCGATTGCAGTCTGGGGGCTAGACATGGTTGGTCCATTAAAGACGACACCATGTGGGTTTACGCATCTGCTAGTAGCAGTTGATAAATTCACCAAATGGATAGAAGCTAAACCCATTAGAAAGCTTGATGGGGAAACAACCCTTAGGTTTATCCGGGATCTAGTGGTGAGATTCAGTCTCCCACATAGCATTATCACCGACAATAGCAGCAACTTATCACTCGGAGAAGTGGAAGCTTTTTGTTGGGAGAAGGGCATCCGACTTGACCTAGCATCGGTGGCATATCCACAATCCAATGGTCAGGTTGAGCGAGCCAATGGATTAATTCTGCAGGGAATCAAGCCACGTCTCGAGATAGTCGCTACATAGAGAAGCTGGAGCCTGGGCGTAGGAGTTACCATCTGTTCTATGGAGTTTACGAACTACACCAACAGATCTACTGGCTACACCCCTTATTTCATGGTATATGGAACATAAGCCATCCTGCCTTCCGACATCCTCCACGATTCACCAAGAGTTGCCGCCTATGACAAAGTTGGTGCTGAAGAATCCAAGCGCCTGTATCTGGACCTTGTCGAGCAAGAGCGTGTATTGGTATGCCAAAGATCCGCCATCTACCAGCAGAAGCTACGCAGCTACCATAGTTGTCGCGTTTGGCATCGCTCGTTTAAAGAGGGGGATCTGGTGCTCCGACTTAAGCAGAAGAAGTCACACAAATTATCCCCGCCATGGGAAGGACCGTTCATCACAAGCAAGGCGCTACTCAATGGGTCTTACTACCTCGTTGACAATCGTGAACTTGAAGATAGACCCAGCAATGATCATAAGCGTAAGCGACGTGACCCGGATGATGACTACCCGGAGCCTGATCGCACAGCTACGTCCTTTTTACACTTAGCATATTTTTTATCTACTGTGTACCTCTTATATGATCAATGAAATAAAGCTCTCTAGTTCACTCATATTCCTGAGTCTTTTACCTCCTTTAGTGTTCATTTTTGGATCGTATAAAACCTTTATGCGCAAGCTTTGCATTTGCCCTTGTGAAAATTCCGCCTACGGGTGTTAGCTTAAGTTTTCTGGTCTACACGTTCTTTGTTGTTTTTATGTGGATTCTGGAGTAGTGGCTTTCAGCACTTTAAGTCGTCGATTTTATGCTTAGGTTTTGACAGTGCCATTGGGCATCATCACTTGAGCGCATGGTTCCGACTATGAGTCTTCCGACTCATGAAAGGTCAAGCATAAAAACCCAAGTAATGGATAATCCAGTACTTGCTTAAAAATATTTACATGCTGGAACTAATTGTCGTGGTATTGTCGACAAGTACGCCATGGAGGGGTCCTTACAATGCGTGTTTAGCGACATGGGGTAAGGCGGAAGGTTGGCGGGTACGAGGTAACACAACTTAGGTTCAGATCCCACGATGGTGGCAGAATCCTACTCCTGCTATAAATCACTATAATGGCAATACGCCGAGTTACAGGGATCAGTTTGCTGTGCACGATATGAGTTGTGTGTTGTTTGACTTGTTCTAAGTTCTTCCTTAAAGGCTCCTGTAGGTCCGGCTTATATAGTCGCCAGATCCTAGGGTTACAGGCAAAGTCCTAGCCGGACAGGTTACAGAGTCCTACATATTATACAACTAGTCTAACGTGTTTTGCACTCCAAGGCTCCGGGTATGTTGGTGACTCCTCCGTAGCCTTCCTTTATCCGGCATGGGCCTCACTTCTGGATCCATCTAACTGGTCCTCCCAATAGGCCATTGGCCTTGCTACCAACTGTGGGCCACCTGGGTTATCCGGATAAGAGACATGCTATAATGATACACATATAGCATATCCCCAACAGTAGCCCCCGGAGAACTCTGAGATCTTGCTCCGTCTTGCCTCTTTAGGTTGAATGCTCTGTCTAGATGAATGTAGGCAAATCGTCAAGAAATATCTTGTAGCTCTCCCAAGAACCCTGCAATGTTCTCCGTTTTCAACTTGTAAGTCGGAGAAATGCTGAATCTTCCATCGTACTCTTCTCATAGCCGGACTGAATCCGTCCATGCCGGAATCTTCCGATGGGATGGCTCACATGCCCGTGTCAGCTAGAGCAACATAGACCATAGGTCATCGACGCCTCGTAACTCACACATGCAGAGAACGCAATCCTGTCCATTTTTCCCGCACGAAGGATACGAACCGTTGGCGGCGGCGGTTGGGAACGTGGCAAAATTTCCGCGCATGCGCACGCACACGTCGTCCATGCGACAACCATTCGATCGCTTTGCACGAATCTTGACGCTAGGGGTTATAAATTTCAACCATGGCAGATTTCATCTTTTCACCTTATTCTCCCCTCGCGTCATTGTCTTCCTCCTGCGAGCACCTCTTCGAGCTCTCTGCGCGCACGTGAAAAACCTTAACTTCTCCCCAATCTCTCAGTCACCTCTCTCCCATCCCAATGGCGAGCAGCAGCTCCAACCAATCCATGGCGGCAACTCCCGATGCTATGGCGAAGGCGGCGAGCTCCGTCTAGGTGCCCCCAGTGGGCCTGGTGCTACCGTGTTCCATGGTGGTGGAGTCCATCGGCGGCGACCATATTCCAGCGGCGCTGGAGCCGCTGGAGGAGGAAAGTGACTCCCACAAGGGAGAATGGAGCGACTCCGATATCACCAATGGTGACATCAAGGAGCTGCTCGTCGAAGGATACCTCCCTACGATGGAGGGGCTGGTCTGGCGGGCGGCGCCGGGCGGCGAGGTCACTTCTTCTCCCCAAGCTAGAGAGAAGGTGTACCTCAAAGCACAAATGTTACGCCGCGTCTCCCTCCCGATCTCCGACTTCTTCCTTTCTGTCCTTAGCCATTACCGGGTTTAACCTCAGAACCTATCCCCTAATAGCATCCTCGCTCTTAGCAACTACATTGTGCTTTGTGAGGGTTACCTAGGGATTAGGCCTAGGTTCGATCTGTTCATCTACTTTTTCACCGTCAAGTGGGAAACCGGAGTGAGCAAGGACGAGCTCAGGAATTGCAGAACAATTAGCTTTAAGATCCGGCCTGGCCGGAGGTTCCCGACATCGTCGTCCATGATTCTTGCAAGAACTGGCAGCAAACGTACTTCTACGGCCCAGATATCCCTCTGGCCGGCCGACAAAAATGTACCCGGACTTCGTCGATGGGGCCATCGCTGAAGCCTCGACATGGAGATCCCAGGCCACCCTTCCCTCCGACAACGACGCTTCCCGCTCTATAAGGCGGATAGAGTGGTTCGTAGAGACTGGGATGACCGGATTGGACCTGGCCATGTGTTGGTTCGTCAGGCGGATCCATCCTCTGCAGCACTGCACAAAGCTGATGCACTAGTACACCAAGGACAGGAAGGATAGCCTCCGCATCTCCGAGGATAACTTCTCGAGTGACTCCATCAAGCTCTACCTCAAGGACATAGTCAAGGTGAAGGACATGAAGCATGGCTTCACCATCACGTATGACATGTTCGTTGACGGCACGTGCCCAGAGGTATGTATTTATTTTTCGTGTATGACATATACTCCAGTTCTTCCCTCTAGCCAATACCATGTCATTTAACACTTTGGGATTTCACTTAACAGCTCAAAAGTCTAGAGGAGGATAGCATGGCTGTCCAAATCTATGACCCCAAGATGAAGGAAGTCACCGTCGTGTCCGACAATGATGTCCCGTTGGAGCATAAGCGGAAGAGCTCCACCTCTGACGCTGCCGACGGAGGCAAGAAAAAGAAGACGGAGGGTGGAGCCTCCAAGAAGTCCATCGCCTCCTTGGAGGCGTAGAAAATAAGAATTACCGGCATCCATTTCACCAAGGCACCCACTATTGTGTAAGCTTCTTATCTTCCAACATTGTCCATTACTCGTCTTATTCCTGTACTTATACTTTTGCATGTTTCAGGAAGAAGGCTAGTTTAAGTTTGAAGAAGACCTCCAAGACATCGGGGGCTTCTAAAAACATTAGAGATATGTTTCACCGAGATGTGTCGCACCAAGCATCTCCCGCCATCGCCCCTACCACTCCCAGCGTCTACCCTGCTGCTGCGCCGACAAGCTCTCGAGCTAAGGCGGCATCTGGCCCCTCCACCATGGAGGTGGATCCAAGTGTCTCCACGGAGCTTGTAGTTGTCAGCGAGCAGGCAACACAAGAAAGAACCATGACCAAAATGGATGAATCTCCGGCTAAGGATGCCATCGGTAGAGGTAAGGAGATAGTGGAAGGCGGAATGTCTGCCAAAGGCGGCGCCACTGCATCCAAGAAGCTAGCAGAGCTCCCAAAGATTGTCTACCCGACGCTTACGCCGAGTAGCTCAGCTCTGGCTCTTGGTGCAGCGCCAACTTCTCTGACTTGCGGCCTTGAGGAGCTGCTCAAGCAAGCAGATATCCTACAAGGAAATAGCCTTTCCTTCAGTAAGAAATTTGCCGAGAGCGCCACCAATCTCAAAATCATCGCACTTGTATGTTTTGTTTGCCTTTTACATTTCATAAGTAGTATCCCACTATAGCCCCCAAGGATTTAGACAGAAAACCATAGGTCTTTGCATCTGAATGCTCTAAGAGTGACTAAGCTAGAAAACTTCTCACTGTAGCCCCCAAGTATTTAGTTTGAATGAATTCTGAATAGATACTTTTAGAGTAGCATACATAGTGTTTGTAAACTTCAATACTGTAGCCCCCAAGCCTCTAGTTGAAACTGAATTAGTTCCGACTAGATGCTTAAAGAAAGACTAAGCATATCGCTGAGCTAAAAACTCATACTGTAGCCCCCAAGCCTCTAGGGGGATATTTATCCTACTAGATGCTCGAATTAGACTAAGTATTTTTGATATTTTTTCCATAGAACGAGAATGCTCGGAGAGGCGTCGTCAATGAGAAGTTCCACAAGATGCGCGCAGAGCTGGAAGCCGAAAAGGGTAAAATTGCCTTCTTGAAGGAAATAATCACCAAGAGTAAGAGTCTGTTTTTTCCTTTAGTTTTCGTACTCCGACTTGGTCTTGTGCCGTCACTCTCCGACTACTCACTGTCTACTATTATTTTTCCGATTTGCAAAAACCATCGCCAAGGCCAAGGATATTGTTGAGCAATCCAAGCACATTGAGTTGCTCGATAGCGTAAACAAGATCCTCAAGCAGGAGAGGACTGATACCTTAAAGACGAGGAATCCATGAAGACCCTGCACGAGTCTGCCAACACGGATATGAACCGATTGAAGGAGGAGATCGCAATGCTGAAAGAGCAGAAGAAAGCTGCCGACAAGCAGAATCAGCGCAATCTAGAAGCATACAAGATCCTCCGACAAGAACGGGATTCGATGGCGGAGACACTTCAGCAGGCCGAGTAAAAACTCTCACTATAGCCCCCAAGCTTCTAGTTAAAAGCTGAATTAGTTCCGACTAGATGCTTAAAGAAAGACTAAGCATATTACCGAGTTAAAAACTCTCGCTGTAGCCCCCAAACCTCTAGGTGGATATTTATCCGGCTAGATGCTCCAAGAGACTAAGTGATTTTGATCTTCTTTTCCATAGAATGAGAATGCTCGGAGAGGCGTTGCCAACAAGAAGTTCCACAGGATACGCGCGGAGCTGGAAGCTGAAAAGGGTAAAACTGCCTTCTTGAAGGAACAAATCACCAAGAGCAAGAGTCTGTTTTTCCATTCAGTTTCGTACTAAAGCTTGGTCTTGTGTCATCATTCTCCGACTACTCATTGTGTGTTGTTATTTCTCTGACTTGCAGAAGCTATCGCCAAGGCCAAGGACATTGTCGAGCAATCCAAGCACATTGAGTTGCCGGAGAGCGAAAACAAGATCCTTAAGCAGGAAAGAGCTGACACTCTGAAGATGCACGAGGAGTCCATGAAGGCCCTGCAGGAGTCCGCCAATACGGAGATGAACCTCTTGAAGGAGGAGATCGCGATGCTCAAGGAGCAGAAAAAAGCTGCCGATGAGTAGAATCAGCGCAACCTTAATGCATACAAGATCCTCCAACAAGAGCAGGATTCCATGGCGAGGACACTCCAGCAAGCGGAGGCGAGCATCTTCGGTAAGCAATCTCCGTCTTGTACTTATGTAAGCCAAGTACTCTGAACTTTTTGTGTTATTAAAATCATGTGCTCCTTTGTTTATCGGAAATGCAGCTCCTATTGGTTTGACCAATTTGCCTCCTCCGACAAAGGAATGCATGGTTCTCACTGGCAAATTGATCAGCACCACCGTCAAGCAGGCCAAGGAGATTGCCAAGCCCCTCAACATCAACATCAAGGTGGTGGACTCCATGATGAAGTACTCGGAGATCTTGCGCCAAGCTCCCAAGCATATTGTAAGATGGAAAGCTTCATGCACCCGGGCTGGTGCAAGGATGTCGCTAGCAATGGTTAAGGACCACTATGAGAACGCCGACATCGACACGGTGACCTCGGGTCTTCCCGACGTAGACGATGAAGGCCAGAAGATTGACCACAAGGCTATCTGGGCATCGCTCGCGGGTTTTGACACCATAGTTGCCAAGTCGGTCGACCACAACGTCTTCGTGCATCTGGAGATCATTGACAGCGACCATCAAAGATCCTTCGAGTCCCTCAGGACCACCAACTTTGAAGATGATTAGGATGGCTCTCTTGCTGCCGACGATGCTGCCTCAAAGTCTCCTGCGCCAGAGGAATAAAAAACACTTTGTAATATTTGTTTCCTCTGGATTGGTGTATGCGGAAAAACTACTGTGTTAACTTAAGGCGGAAAAACAATAGTTGTAATTTCCTGCTACTCAATTACTAGTTCCAGCATTGTAATATTTTTTAAGCAAGTGCTGGCTTATCCATTACTTTGGTTTTTATGCTTGACCTTTCATGAGTCGGAAGACTCGTAATCGGAACCATGCGCTCAGGTGATGATGCCCAATGGCACCATCAAAAACCTAAGCACAGAATCTCCGACTTCAACTGCCGAAAGTCACTACTCCAGAATCCACATAAAAACAACAAAGAACGTGTAGACCAGAAAACTTAAGCTAACGCCTGTAGGCGGAATTTTCACAAGTGCAAATGCAAAGCTTGCGCATAAAGGTTTTATACGATCCAAAAATGAACACTAAAGGAGGTAAAAGACTCAGGAATATGAGTGAACCAGAGAGCTTTATTTCATTGATCATATAAGAGGTACATAGTAGATAAAAAATATGCTAAGTGTAAAAAGGACGTAGATATGCTATGTTCCATGGCCGATCAAGCTTCGGGTAGTCATCATCCGGGTCACATCGCTTACTCTTATGATCATCGCTAGGACTATCCTCAAGTTCACGATTGTCAACGTGGTAGTAAGACCCATTGAGCAGCGCCTTGCTTATGATGAACGGTCCTTCCCATGGCGGGGATAATTTGTGTGACTTCTTCTGCTTAAGTCGGAGCATCAGATCCCCCTCTTTAAACAAGCGATGCCAAACACGGCGACTATGGTAGCTGAGTAGCTTCTGCTGGTAGATGGCGGATCTTTGACATGCCAATATGCGCTCTTCCTCAAGAAGGTCCACATATAGGCGTCTGGATTCTTCAGCATCATCTTCATCGTAGGTGGCAACTCTTGGTGAATCCTGAAGGATGTCGGAAGGCAGGATGAATTAAGCTCCATATACCATGAAATAAGGGGTGTAGCCGGTAGATCTGTTTGGTGTAGTTCGTAAACTCCATAGAACAGATGGTAATTCCTCCGCCCAGGCTCCAGCTGCTCTATGTAGCGGTGCCTCAAGATGTGGCTTGATTACCTGCAGAATTAATCCATTGTCTCGCTCAACTTGGCCATTGGACTGTGGATGTGCCATAGATGCTAGGTCAAGTCGGATGCCTTTCTCCCAACAATAAGCTTCCATTTCTCCGAGTGATAAGTTGCTGCCATTGTCGGTGATAATCCTATGTGGGTGACCAAATCTCACCACTAGATCCCGGACAAACCTAAGGGAAGTTTCCCCATCAAGCTTTTTAATGGGTTTAGCTTCTATCCATTTGATGAATTTATCAACTCCTACAAGCAGATGCGTAAACCCACATGGTGCCGTATGCAACGTACCAACCATGTCTAGCCCCCAGACTGCAAACGGCCAAGTTATTGGTATTGTTCGCAATTCTTTAGCACATGTGGTGGTCGGGCATAAAACTGGCATCCCAAGATCATCTCAACCAGCTTGTCGGCGTCCGCCTTCGCGGTCAGTCAGTAGAATCCTTGCCGGAGGGTTTTGGAGACCAATGATCGAGGAGCGGTGTGATGCCCGCAATCTCCGAGATGGATCTCACGAAGGATTTCAATACCTTCTTGCTGGGAAACACACTTGAGGTACACACCAGTGGTGCTTCTTTTATAGAGCTATCCATTTATTATGGTATAGCCCTTTGATCGACGTACTATTTGCCGTCTTTCGACCTCGTCGTCGGGCAAAGTTCTGTGAACGAGATATTCCATGAACTGTTTTGTCCAAGCCGGAGGGACCTTTATCATAGTGTGAATGAAAGAGTGAACTCTATCCGGGTTCTTGGTGTCCGCTCCCTTCATGTATGGTGTCCGTAGATGCTCCAGAAAAACGCCAGGCGGAATTTGTTTGCGCTCTGATCCAAGCTTTAATAGTAGATAAGCCGCCTCATTTTGCTCCCTTGGGACATACTTGACTTTGTAGCCTAAGAAGCTCTTGGCTATCTCGTCCACTTCATCTCGATATGTCACCATCATAGGGTTTCACGCGTTCCAGGTGCCAGCCACCTGCTGGGCCAGCAAGTTGGAATATCAATAGCAAACTATGTTCTTGATGCCAATATCCCTGGCTACGCGTTGTCCGTGAATGAGTGCTTAATATTCCGCCATGTTAGTCGTAGCCTCGAAGTGGATCGGCAGAACATAGTGTAGATTTTCCCCAGTTGGTGACTGTAATAGTACACCAGCCCCCGAGCCATTGCGTAGCTTTGATCCGTCAAAGTGCATCACCTAGTATTCTGGCTCTGGTATAGGGGTAGCATCTGGCATCTCCGTCCAATCTGCGATAAAATCTTCCAAGGCCTGTGACTTGATAGCGTCGCATCTCTTGTAGGTGATCTCGAAGGCGGCAAGTTCAATGTCCCACTTCGTGACCCTTCCTGTAGCATCGCTGTTGTTGATGATGTCGGACAGTGGAGCTTTGCTCACAACTGTGATAGGGTGCTCCTGGAAATAGTGCCTTAGCTTCCGAGAAGCAAGGAACACTCCATAAGCTAGCTTCTGGTAGTACGGGTAACGCTGCTTGGACTTCGTCAAGACCTCGCTTACATAGTAAACTGGTCGTTGAACTCCATACAAATTCCCTGGTTCTTTTCGCTCTACCACGGCAACGATGTTGATTACCCGGTTGGTGGCTTCCATGTAGATTAACATAGGCTCCATAGGCTCGGGTGCTACAAGGATAGGCGCCGAGGAGAGTATCTCCTTTAGCTTCTTCAGTGCTGCATCTGCTTCGTCTGTCTAAGTAAATTTGTCCGCCTTCTTCAACAACTTGTATAATGGTAGAAGCTTCTCTCCAAGTCGGCTGATGAACCGACTAACTGCTGCAATGCAGCCTGTTAGCCATTGTATGTCCTTCAGGCATGTCAGATGGTTTATGTTTAGGATGGCCTTGATCTTCTCCAGGTTGACCTCGATTCCATGCTGAGAAACAATGAAGCCCAACAATTTGCCAGCTGGAACCCTGAAGACGCACTTCTTTGGGTTAAGCATCATGTTGTATTTCCAAAGATTATCAAAGGTTTCTTTTAAATCGGAGATTAAGTCGTTTTACTTTTTGGACATCACCGCTATATCGTCCACATAGGCGTGAATGTTCTGACCAATTTGATCGTGTAGGCAATGTTGCATTGTCCGCTGGTACGTAGCACATGCGTTTTTCATCCCAAAGGGCATCGTGACATAGCAAAACATGTCGTAAGGTGTGGTGAACGAAGTGGCCAATTGGTCCGACTTCTTCATTTTAACCTGGTGGTATCCCGAGTATGCATCAAGAAAACACAAAAGTTCTGAGCCAGCCGTCGAGTCATTGACTTGGTCAATAAGAGGCAAAGCAAATGGAGATTTGGGACACACTTTGTTCAACCCGGTGTAATGAACACACATTCTTAATTCTTTGGTTCCCTTTTTGGGGACAAGTACAATATTGGCCACCCATCGGGTGTGAAGGACTTCTCGGATAAAACTAGCCTTAAGTAACCTAGCTATCTCTTTGCTTAAGGCGCGTCTCTTCTCATCTCCGAAGCATCGTAGAGGTTGTTTCACCGGTTTGCATTTTGGATCAATATTCAAGCTGTGCTTGGCAAGTTCCCTGGGTACACCTTTCATGTCCGCAGGTTGCCAGGCAAAGATGTCTCTATTCTCACAGAGGAACTCGACGAGCATGCTTTCCTATTTAGGGTCCAGGTTCGTCCCAATGGCGGTGGCCTTGGAGGCATCGCCTACCACAAGTTCCACCAGCTTGGTCTCGATGGCGGACTTGAAGGCTGGGGAAGAGTCAGAAATATGCTTCTTCGATGCTGGCATCTCCAAGGCATCGACCTTGCTCTAGATCTCCTTGAATTCTTCGCTGTAGAGGATAGCTTCTACAAAGGCTGATTCTCCAATCTCGCAGTCCCTTGCCTTGGTAAAGGTTCCGGATACGGTGATGACAATGTTTGGTTCGGGTATCTTGAGCTTGTTGTAGACGAAGCATGCTTTGGCGATGAAGGTGTGGCAGATGTCGCGTCTGAAGATGACGTGGTACACGCTCTTGAAGGGGAGCACCTCAAAGGTCATGCGTTCTTGGCGGTAATTATTAAAATTGCAAAAAGCGACCTGGAGCGTGATGCACCCAAGGGACCAAGCCTCCTGGCCAGGAACTGCACCATGGAACATGGTGCTGGTCCTCCTTAGGTTGGCCTCCATCAAGTTCATCTTGTGCAGCGTATCCAGGTACATGATGTTGATGCTGCTTCCACTGTCCACCATGCATTTGGTGAACTTGTTGCCGTCAATCAGGGGGTTGATGACCATGGAGTACTGGTTCTCCGTAGGGGCGAGGTCTGGGTGGTCCTCCCTGTCCCAAGTGATTGGAATCTCCGACCAGCGTAGGTACTCGGGAACCGGGGGTAGAGTAGCCATCAGTATCCTCATAGAGGTTTTCTGTTGTCGGACAGTAGGTGTGCCAAGGAAAGTGTGGTAGACGGCATCCTTCTTCTCAAAGGGGTTCTTGCCCTTTCCATCGCCCTTGTCGGCATGCTTGGGGTCAACATCCTCGTCCATGTCACTTGAATCCTTGGATTCCTCGTCCTTCATCTTCCCCTTGCCCTTGCCGCGTGGTCGATTCTACCGACTTTGCTTGTAGCTAGACTCAGGGTCTTCTTTGAGGTCGTTGATGAACTTGCAATGGCGATTGGTGTGAGTGTCTTTGCCGTTGGCGTCGAGGTGTACGAGGCACGACATATCACACTAATCCTTGTAGGTTTGGGGAACGCGGAGCGCTGCCAAGGTTTTTTCACTACCTCGCTGCTGCCCATGACCAGCTCCCCGTCCTCGGCCACGCTGTACGCCATCACCTCGTCCTGCAAATGTCATGGAGACCATGTCGGAGGTTTGCTTTTCTTCTGGCGGGCTCTTCCGCTTGGTGCTGTTGTTCCTCGTAGCTTGGGTTGGAAAGGATGTTGCTGGTAGGGAGCCGCAAGCATCATTGTCGGCAGCCGTGAACTCACTGGCCAGCTGGATCATCTGGTTGAGATCTAGATGGTGATTGTCCTACAAGCGCTTCAACTTATGTCGGAGCAACGTACCTTTCGCCAACCCATCGATGAAGGCGGCCATGGCGGTCTGGACATGCACTCCTGCGCATGAATTCTTCATATCCAGCCAGCGAGAGAGGTAGGCGCGAGATGACTCGTCTTTCTCCTGCACGCACCGCTGTAGATCGCCAACAGTGCAGGGACGCTTATACATACCCTCAAAGTTTTTGGTGAATGCTTCTTGCATGTCCAATTAGTTGCAGATGGATTTCTCCGGTAAGTCATCGATCCATTGTCAGGCCGTACCCGCCATCATCAGTGGGAGGTACTTGATGGCAACATTAGGGTTACCCCCGGCAATCTCCACCGCGTTGCCATAATCCTGCAACCATGTAGCTGGCTTGGCGGTGCCGTCATAGGGCTTGATGGTCTTGTCAATCCGGAAATCCTTGGGGTAAGTTGCGGTCCGTATTACAGGTCTAAAGCAATGTGGTCCCAGGTATTGTCCTTCCTGGGACTCGTGAATCTTGTCCAGGCGTGAACGTGTGTCGTATGGCTCCGGGCTTGTTCTTTTCTTCTTGCCGCCAGGGGAAGGGCTGCGTGAATGACGCGGGCCTCCTCCGCCATGGTGGCTGCTAGGGGGAGACGGAGGCGGAGGTGGCGGTGGGTTAGCCTTCTCGTTGTTACCCTCCTCTGACGCCTCACACTTGTCGCGGTTGCTTGTCGGACGCGGAGGGTCATGGCACGTCCTACTCTTGTGTCCTTTGTTGCGCTCTCCATCATGTTGGGTCTGCTCCGTGTTGTCACGAATGACGATGCCGCCTTGCCTTGGTGGGGGCATGTCCATGCGATGGTGAGCCTTAGGGTCTTCACAATGTTGGGGAGACCGGGGTGATGGAGATGGGCAACGAGGATGAGCTTTGCCTCCGTGGTCAGAGGATATGGGGATAGCGTCTTTCCTGTTGCGTGCATCGCTCCGTCTTCGTTTTGATGAACCCGTCTGAGATTCGACATCATGAGGAGATCTGTCCCTTGGCGGCTTAGGATTGTTAGACTGGCAATACGTTGGATCAGACTCAAGCCTCTAAGAGGTGGCATTTTCTTGCTGTTTAACCGCCTTGGCCACAAGTTCATAGACCTATCCCACCGCTGTGGGTGATCTATCCTGCTCCACAAGGGTCTTGGCGACGGCTAGGTTGAGAAGAGGAGTGGGCATGACCTGCCTGTCCTCGCTGTCAATGTATGGGTTTTCTTGTGGCGGCTTTGAGGGGGCCCATCCTAGGTTTCGCCGTACACCAGGATCGTTGATGACGTGAGCTGGAGCTTTCTTAGCATTCTGCTGCTAGAGCAGAGTCTTGTACTTGGCCTCCATGGCTCTAGATTTCTCTATTGACTTCTGCGCGTTGGCCAGATCTCGATCCAGCTTTGCGCCTTGCTCCATGATGGCCTGCGCTTCCTCCAGCAGCTGCTGGCGCTTCTCGTCAAGTTGGACTACATTCCGAATATGTGCCACGGTCATGGGCTCGACGAGCAGGTTGCCGTACATCACTCTATAGCTGGAGTAATTTGGGCAGTAGCAGACGTAGATGCCGGAGGCGGCGGGTTTGCGGTGTTGTTGTTACTCAGACCGATGTTGAGTTCTTGCGGCTGCTGCACTGGGTTAGGAGGAGGGGTCATGACCTTTGCACGATCATTGTCGATAGCAACAGGTGGTCCTTTCCCCTTGTCCAGCGCTTTTGGCAGAGCTTGTCTGGGTTAATCTTCTTCCATCATGGTCCCAATGTCGACGAACACCTCTCGGGACGTGACGGCCTTTTCGGCCTGCTCGACGCATTTGAAATCCTCCTCCATCTCCTGCATAGTAGAGTCTTGATCCTCCGGGGCTGAAGTCTATCTCCTCCGAGTCAGCGCTGATGTCGGCGTAGAGCGCGTCAAGAACAGAGTCAGAGGGTGTCGGGGCTTCCTCGATGATGGGTGGTGGTAGTGCGACAGCAGCGATGATCACTGGAGGCGGTGGTGCAGCTGCAGCGACAACGACTGGAGGCGGTGGTGCAGCTGCAGCGACGATGACTGGAGGCGGTGGTGGCGGTGGCTGAGGCAGAGGGGCACCGTCTAAGAGCGCAAGCACTGTCTGAGCTGCCTCCTCAGCCTCTGCGTAGTTGTTGACGGTGTCCACCATATCTTCGAAAGTGAGGCGTCCTGAAGACTGCTGCCGCCTTAGCGTATGTCAGAGAAATGTTCCATGGTCCAGTCCTTCCACATAGTGATACGTGGCATCATCATTGGGGTAATGCGCCAGGTTGGCCCGTATACGGAGCCACCTGGCTAGGTAAACACGGGGGTTTTCTCCCTCTCTCTAAACACAACACGCCAGATCGAAGATAGTCACCACGCCGACGAACTTGGATCTCTGTTGTCTAGACGCACGGGCAAAGCCGACAGACTTGTAGTGATCTTCCACCATTATATCCTGCATAGGGGCGGTTTGGGTGGGCCTTGAATTTTTCCGATCGTTGCCGGGAGACTCTGAAGAGAGATCCAACTTTGATCCTTCCGCGAACATGTCCTTCCCTTAGGCGGTCCGTGTGGGTCTTGATGCTCCTCCGACTTCCAGGGAACTAGTGCCCGAGTCGGTCTCGCCGATGAAGAGGTGGATGTCTCCGATGGGGACGATCGAGCATCGGGTAGGGTTCGTCTTTGCCGGGATCCAATACTCGTCGGGAGGGACGATCAGAACATTGCCAGAGAAGATAACGCGACCGATGGCTACGGTTTCGCGGATTCCCGCGAAGATCTTGGTCCTCGCCCATTCTAGAGCCTGAAGTGCCTCTTGCCCCACGGTGGGCGCCAACTGTCGTGGTATTGCCGACGAGTATGCCATGGAGGGGTCCTCACAATGAATGTTTAGAGACGTGGGGTAAGGCAGAAGGTTGGTGGGTATGAGGTAACACAGCATAGCCAGGTTCAGATCCCACGACGGTGGCAGAATCCTACTCCTGCTATAAATCACTATAATGGCAATACGCCGAGTTACAAGGACCAGTTCGCTGTGCGCGATATGAGTTTTGTGTTGTCTGACTTGTTCTAAGTTCTGCCCTAAAAGATCCGGTAGGTCCGGCTTATATAGTTGCCATATCCTAGGGTTACAGGCAAAGACAGGTTACAGAGTCCTACACAGTATACAACTAGTCTAACGTGTTTTGCAGTCCAAGGCTCCGGGTACGTCGGTGATTCCTCCGTAGCCTTCCTTTATCCGGCATGTGTCTCCCTTCTGGATCCATCTAACTGGGCCGTCCAACAGGCCATGGGCCTTGCTACCAACTGTGGGCCACCCAGGTTATCCGAATAAGAGACATGCTCTGATGATACCCATATAGCATATCCCCAACACTAATACTTGAGTGGTAGGAAACATACAGCTATTTATTTTTCCGCCTTAAGATTAACATAGTAGTTTTTTTGCATACATAAACCCGCAGGAAACAAATATTACATATTGTTTTTCATTCCTCTGGCGCAGACTTTGAGGCAGCATCGTCGCCAGCAGGAGAGCCATCCTGGTCATCTTCAAAGTAGGTGGTATTAAGGGACTCAGAGGAGCTGTGATGGTCGCCGTCAATGATCTCAAGCGGCACAAAGACGTTGTGATCGACCAACTCGGCAACCCTGGTGTAAAAACCCGCGAGCGATGCCTAGATAGCTTTGTGATCAATCGTCTGGCCTTCATCGTCTATGTCGGGCAGGCCTGAGGTCACCGTGTTGATGTCAGCATCCTCGTAGTGAGCCTTGACCATTTCCAGCGACATTCTTGCACCATCCCGGGTGCATGAAGCTTTCCAGCTTACGATACGCTCGGGGGGCTTGGCGCAGAATCTCCCAGTACTTCATGACGGAATCCACCACCTTGATGTTGATGTTCAGGGGCTTGGCAATCTCTTTGGCTTGCTTGACGACAGTGCTGATGAAGTTGCTTGTGATAACCATGCATTCCTTTAGCGGAGGAGGCATATTGGTTAAACTAATAGGGGCTGCATTTCTGACAAGACAAGAGAGTACATGAGTTCAATAACACAAAAAAGTTCAAAGTATCTAGCTTACAGAAGTACAAGACGGAGATTGTTTACCAAAGATGCTCGTCTCGGCTTGTTGGAGTGACTCCGCCATGGAGTCTCGTTCTTATCGGATAACCTTGTAAGCCTCAAGGTTGCGCTGATTCTGCTCATCGAGAGCTTTCTTCTGCTCCTTGAGCATCGCAATCTCCTCCTTCAAGCGGTTCATCTCCGTGTTGCCAGACTCCTGCAAGGACTTCATGGACTCCTCGTGCATCTTCAAAGTGCCAGCCCTCTCCTGCTTAAGGATCTTGTTCTCGCTATCCAGCAGCTCAATGTGCTTGGATTGCTTGACAATGTCCTTGGCCTTGGCGATAGCTTCTTCATGTCGGTGAAATAACAACACACAATGAGTAGTCGGAGAGTGATGGTACAAGACCAAGTTTGAGTACAAAACTGAAAGGAAAAACATACTCTTGCTGTGATTTGTTCCTCTAAGAAGGCAGTTTTACCCTTTTCAGCTTCCAGCTCAGCGCACATCTTTTGTAACTTCTCGTTGGCGACGCCTCTCCGAGCATTCTCATTCTATGGAAAGAAATTTAAATTTGCTTAATCTACTTGGAGCATCTAGCCGGATAAATATCCACCTAGAGGCTTGGGGGCTACAGTGAGAGTTTTTAACTCGCAATATGCTTATTCTATCTTTAAGCATCTAGTCGGAACTAATTTTGTTTCAACTAGAATCTTGGGGGCTATAGTATTGAAATTTACAAACACTGTGTATGCTACTTTAAAAGTGTCTAGTCGGAATAATTTATTCAAACTAAATACTTGGGGGCTACAGTGAGAAGTTTTCTAGCTTAGTCACTCTTAGAGCATTCAGATGCAAATACCTATGGTTTTCCGTCTAAATCCTCGGGGGATACAGTGGGATACTACTTATGAAATGCAAAAGGAAAACAAAAATTACAAGGGCGATGATCTTGAGGTTGGTGGCGCTCTCGGAAAATACCTTGCTAAAGGAAAGACTATTTCCGCGCAAGATATCTGCCTGCTTGAGCAGCTCCTCAAGGCTGCATGTCGGAGAAGTTAGCGCTGCACTAGGAGCCAGAGCTGATCTACTCGGCATAAGCGTCGGGTAGACAATCTTCGGGAGATCTGCTGGCTTCTTGGATGTAGTGGCACCGCCTTCGGCAGACGTTCTGCCTTCCACTATTACCTTACTGCTACCAGTGGTATCCTTAGCCGGAGCTTCAGCCACTTTGGACGTGGTGCTTTCTTGTGTCGCCTGCTTGCCGACAACAACAAGATCCGCGGTGACAGCTGGGTCCACTTCCATGGCGGAAGGGCCAGATGCTACCTTAGCTGGAGAACTTGTGGGTGAGACAGCAGGCTGTACGCTGGGAGTAGTAGGGGCGATGGTGGGAGACGCTTGGTACAACATGTATTTGATGTTTTATAAGCCCCCGATGTTTTGGAGGTCTTCTTCAAACTCAAACCGGCCTTCTTCCTGAAACGTGCAAGTGTATAAGTACATGAATAGGACAAGCAAGGGAAAATGTCGGATGATAAGAAGCTTACACAATGGTGGGGGCCTTGGTGAAAGGGATGCCGATAATTCTTATTTTCTACACCTCCAGGGAGGCGGTGGAATTCTTGGGGGTTCCACCCTCCGTCTTCTTTTTCTTGCCTCCATCAGCAGCGTCAGAGGTGGAGCTCTTCCGCTTATGCGCCAACGGGACATCGTCGTCGAACACGACGGTGACTTCCTTCATCTTGGGGTCATAGATTTGGACAGCCATGCTATCCTCCTATAGACTTTTAAGTTGTTAAGTGAAATCCTGAAGTGTTAGATGAAATGGTAATGGCTAGACGGAAGAACTGGAGTATATGGCATACACGAAAAATAAAAACCTACCTCTGGGCACGTGCCGTCTACGAACATATCGTAGGTGATGGTGAAGCCACACTTCCTATCCTTCACCTTGACGATATGTTTAAGGCAGAGCTTGATGGAGTCACTCGAGAAGTTGTCCTCGGAGATGCGGAGGCTATCCTTCCTATCCTTGGTGTACTGGTGCATCAGCTTCACGCGGTGCTGCAAAGGCTGGATCCGCCTAACGAACTAGCACATGGCCAGGTCCAATCCGGTCAAACCCGTCTCTACTACCACTCGATCCGCCTTATGGCGCGGGAAGCGTCATTGTCGGGGCTTCAGCGGTGGCCTGAGAACTCCATGTCGGGGCTTCAGCGGTGGCCTCATCGATGAAGTCTGGGTACGTTGCTTCTCGGCCGACCAGAGGCATATCTTGGCCGTAGAAGTACGTCCGCTGCTAGTTTTTGCAGGACTCGTGGCCTACGATATCGGGGAACCGCCGGCCGGGCCGGATCTTGAAGCTAATAGTTCCGCAGTTTCTAAGCTCATCCTTGCTTGCTCTGACTTCCCTCTTGACAGTGAAGAAATAGATGAACAGATCTAACCTAGGCCTAATTCCTAGATATCCCTCGAAAAGCGCTACATAGTTGCTAAGTGATAGGATGCTATTCGGAGATAGGTTCTGAGGTTGAACCCGGTAATGGCTAAGGATAGCAAGGAAGAAGTCAGATATTGGGAGGGAGACACCGCGTACCATCTGCGCTTTGAGGTACACCTTCTCTCCGGCTTAGGGAGAAGGGTTAACCTCGCCGGCCGGTGCCGCCTGCCAGACCAGCCCCTCCATCGCGGGGAGGTATCCTTCAGCGAGAAGCTCCTTGAGATCGCCATTGGAGATATCGAAGCCATGCCACTCTACTTTATGGGAGTCACTCTCCTCCTCCAGCGGTTCCAGCCCCGCTGGAATATGGTCGCCGCCGGTGGATTACACCATCGTGGCATATGGCAGTACCAGGCCCTCTAGGGGCACCTGGATGGAGCCTGCCGGATTGGCAGTGGCTTCGTTCGACGCCGCCATGGACGGGGTGGAGCTGCTGCTCGCCATTGGAATGGGGAGAGAGGTGACATGGAGATTGGGGAAGAACTAGGGTTTTTCTCCTGCGCGTGGAGAGCTCGAGGAGGTGTTCGCAGGAGGAAGACGATGACACGGGGGAGAATGAGGTGAGAGGATAAAATCTACCACGGTTGTAATTTATAACCCTCGGCATCAAGATCCATGCAAGGTGATCGAATGATTGCTGCGTGGACAGCGCGTGCGTGGAAATTTTGCCACGTTCCCAACCGCTGCCGCCAATGGTTCGTATCCTTCGTGCGGGAAAAACAGACATGATTATGTTCTCTGCATGTGTGAGTTACGAGGCGTCGCTGACCTATGGTCTACATTGCTCTAGCAGAAACGGGCAGGTGAACCATACCATCGGAAGATTCCGACATGGATGGATCTAGTCTGGCTACAAGAAGAGTACAGTGGAAGATTCAACTGTTTTCTGACTTACAAGTTGAAGACGGAGAACACTTTAGGGTTCTTGTAAGGACTACAAGATATTGCTTGACGATTTGCCAACATTCACCTAGATGGAGCATTCAACTTGAGGAGGCAAGACAGTGCAAGATCTCGGAGTTCTCTAGGGGCTACTGTTGGGGATATGCTAAATGGGTATCACCATAGCATGTCTCTAATCCGGATAACCCGGGTGGCCCACAGTTGGTAGCAAGGCCCATGGCCTACTGGGCGGCCCGGTTAGATGGATCTAGAAGGGAGGCCCATGCTGGATAAAGGAAGGCTACGGAGGAGTCACCGACGTACCCGGAGCCTTGGAGTGCAAGACATGTTAGACTAGTTGTATAACGTGTAGAACTCTGTAACCTGACCGGCTAGGACTTCACCTATAACTCTAGGATCTGGCGACAATATAACCCAGACCTATGAGAGCCTTTAGGGTACGACACAACTCATATCGTGCACAGCGAACCGATCCCTGTAACTCGGCGCATTGCCTTTATAGTGATTTATAGCAGGAGTAGGATCCCGCCATTGTCGTGGGGATCTGAACCTGGGTAAGTTGTGTTACCTCGTACCCGCCAACCTTCCACCTTACCCCACGTCTCTAAACACGCTCTGTGAGGACCCCTCCATGGCGTACTCATCGGCAATACCACCACAGCAGCGAGGTAGTCCATTGGCATCGGAGAAGATCCTTTGGCACATAGGCATTCCCATACACAAAGAGCTCAAGGTGTTGGGCCACGTAGAGATAAAACAAAAAAAAATCCCTCTAACGTGGTAATCCCAATATCTAGCTGAGGTAGAAGGCCATGAGGTTTACCACTAGACGCGCAGTTGTAGATTACTGATGTAGCGCGTCAGTTGATGCAGTGCAGTCCTTTGTGATCCGATCGTCCTGGTGCTGATCGTACAGCACCTCTGCTGGTATCCACACGTACAAGGAGGAGCACCGGCGGCGAACTGCTAGGTTCAATACGATGGTAAGACTATTGTGGAGCTAGGGTTTCCAACACATGGAATGACCTAACCGAACAACGATTAACCTTTCTGGGTTACGGTGCTCCATTATATACAGGGAGTGAACGTGGGCTCTGCTCGCGGCCCATTCACTAAAGCCCATATAGTATTAGTCCCTGTGAGTCCAACTCACTGACTCAGTCCAAATCAGGCTTGGGTCCAACCCAACCAGATTTCCAGCTTTGATCCAATCCAAACTTGCTCCCGCTCTTAAGTGTGTGACCCCGTAGGCTCTTGGCAACTTGGACACGATTAGAGTCCAACTCTCAATCGATCAGTCAGTAGCGGCTCCTAGCAGAACGTGCCGACTCCCAAGTACCAAAGAGTCATGATGACTTTCCTATCTAATGCGACTTACGTTCGAGTCCCTTTTGCCTCACGATATACCTTGTCAGACTATAGGCGAATATTTATCATCCCTTAAATAGTCCGACTCTCTTCTCGATCTGAGGTAAGTGATTCATCCGACTAACTCTTAGTCGATCGCCTCGGTTAACACTTAACCGAGTCGTGCATGGACATGCTTTCCGAATCATATCATCTGAGAGGGCCCAGAGAATATCTCTCCAAGTGGAAGGGCAAAATCCCATCTTGGTTATTCACATCATGCAGCTTGATTCTTAGTCGACCTGAACTCCGCCTTTATAACTCCCCAGTTACGGATCAGCATTTGACAGAACCTAAGTCGGTGATCCTCAACTCAGACTATGCAATAACCTCAGTTCTAAGGATTACATTGATTGAGATATACAAATGACAACTTCTTCGTTGTACCTCAATATGGATCAATCTGAATCACTAAACTCTTTAGCCGAATCTGTGTAAGTTGGAATAGCATCTCCATGCCCATGACAAGTGGAACCGAGTCATCAAGCCAACTTTCACATTGGTCTAAGTTGTGTGCCAGCACAACCTCAATGACCAAGGATATTTAGTACAAACAACATGAATGTATAGTTCCACAACCGAATCACATATTCAATGACACACATCAGATGTTTATACAAGGACAACTTAATATCTTTATGAATACAATGGGAAATCTCATCATACATGATTGCCTCTAGGGCATATTCCGAACAGTCTCCCACTTGCACTAGAGTCAATCTTCCGACATCACATGTCTAAGCATCTAATGCCCATGGCTCTTAGGTGCGCCTCATTCTTTGGCTGTGGTAACGGCTTTGTCAATGGATCCGCAATATTTGCATCCGTGTGTACCTTGCATAACTTGATATCACCCTAATCCATGAACTGGCGAATCAGGTGGTACCGCATGAGTATGTGCTTGTTCTTCTGGTGTTGTCTAAGTTTCTTGGCTTGTGCAATATCACCATTGTTGTCACAATACATGTCTAATGGATTGGACGATCCCTGAACCACACCAAGATCCATGAGGAAATTCCTCATCCAAACAGCTTACTTTGCTGCCTCCGAGGCGGCAATATACTCAGCCTCTGTTGTAGATGCAGACACAGTCTCTTGCTTGGAACTCTTCCAGCTCACAGCACCTCCATTTATAATAAACACGTATCCAGATTGCGAACTCGAGTCATCAGAGTCAGTAAGATAACTCGCATCCGTGTAACCCTTTACAATGAATTCATCTTCACCACCATAAACCAAGAACATATCCTTAGTCCTTCTCAAGTACTTTAGGATATTTTTAGCCGTTGTCCAGTGGATTTCTTCAGGATCAGCCTGGTATCTGCTCACAACACTTAGAGCATAGGAAACATCCGGCCTAGTACAAATCATGGCATACATGATGGATCCGACTGCAGAAGCATACATAATCGCACTCATCCGACTTCGCTCATCAGTTGTCTAAGGACACTGAGTCTTGCTATGTTTTACACCATGGGACATCGGTAAGAACCCTTCTTAGACGATTCCATGTTGAAAGAACATGTGGGCCCCCATGTGTGGTTTTGGTAATTAATGACAATCTATATGGACTAATGTGTGTATTAAGTTGCACGTGTAGGATTTGTCCATTGGAATCGCTTGGAGCATGTGTTGGCATCAAGGTCGATGAAATGAGAAGAAGATGTGTTATGTAAGTTCAAAATGCGCCACCTATATAAGATATCATGTTTGATGCTTGCCATCCTCGGTTATCATGGATCGATGATGAGGAATCAAGAAAAGCGTTCCATCTTGAGAAGGTCAAGTTCGTCTACATCGAGCTCAAGTGGAATGCTCAAGGCAAAGGTATAATATTGATAGGTTTTCCCTTTTGCCGGTCTCATGTTGTTAGTGGGAGACCGGGTTTAGGATCGATAGCCATACTATCAAGAGGGGCTCTCGAATGAGTAACTCGATCACATCGTTCGGAGAGAGCTCAAACCTTTGCATACTTGCATCACCAAATTTGGTTGTTATTTGGTATTATCCATGTGAGGATATAGAGCTTGTGGTAATCTCCATAACAAGCTCTTGTTCATCAAAATCGGATCTTCCGTTTGTATCTTGTTGCGATTTTGATCTAGGCGGTTTTTTGGTTTCTCACCAAGTGAGGTATCACACATTATAATACAGGATATATTCTCACTTGGTGATAACCAATATTTTCACTTTTTATAGGATAGCTATTGTCGTCCTCTTTCCAACGCAATTGGAATCGGGTCAATCGGAGCTACCGTTTGAATATTGGTTGTTATTCGGTTTAAAAAAAAAATTGTTTTTAGGCCCAACCGGTACTACCGCCCGCAATACCGGCCGCACCTGAGCGCTGTAGTTTATGTCCTGCCTAACCCGGTCCCTGCGTCCGGTCCTACCGGCCTGGCCCGGTAGTACCGCCCGGGTGGGCCGGTACTACCAGCCAGCCTAGGATCACCTCACTGCACCAGGCCCAGTTTTTTCCTCTGCTGCACCCTGTCCCGCTCGCGCGCAGCCACCTCGTTGTGCCCCGCCGCTTCCGCATTGACTCGCGCGAGCACGCGCGCTTCCCCACTTGGCCGCTTGTTCCCCGCTGGCGCATGCTCATTTCCCGCGCTGGCCGCCGCTCGCTCGTCCCGCGCTGGCCTCACGCTGGCTCCCGCGCACGCCTCGAGTTGCTGCTTCTCTCGCTGGCTTGCATGCGCACTGAGCTGCTCGCATCCACAGATGCTGTTCCCGCGCGCATGTGCTGCTGGCCGTGCGCCCACGCGTGCATGGCCCCTGCTGTGGCCCTGCTTGCTGTCACGCGCGCTACCGCTGCTTCCTTTTCGCATACGTCGCTGCTTCACTTTTTCCTGAAACATGTCTGGTAGTACCCTTTCAAAAAATGCCCTAAACAGCTAGATTTTTGGGGCCCCTATTTAAGGCTTTGCCCGTTTTGAGTTTAGTCAGCTTTTTTCTCTTCTATTAGGCTAAGCTTTGTCCACACTTGCTCTAGATCTTGAAGCTTGCCTAATCTTTTCCCTCCGATGATTGTTGCCCATATTTGAGTGGAAGAGAGAGGAGATCTAGATCCATGTTTTGACCTAACCGATTCATCTCTTTGTGAGTGCATCTTTGGGGATCTAGATTTTGGGGGATTTTGTGTCTCTCTTTGATTCCTCCTCTCTTGTTCCCCCAATAGCTTTAGTAGCTTTGTTGGAACTTGAGAGTGAGGGATTTGAGCACCTCTGTGGTGTTCTTGCCATTTGCATTTGGTGCATCGGTTTGAGTTCTCCTCGAAGGATTGGTTCGTGTGACTCTTTGGAGCTTGTCCCTCTTGGGTTCTTGGAACCCTAGACGGTTTTGTGGCCTTGGTGGCGTTTGTTGAGGCCTTGGTGGCGTTTGTTGGGAGCCTCCAATTAAGTTGTGGAGAAGTGCCCCAACCTTATGAGAGGTTCCGGTTGCCACCGACAAGTGCACCGATAGTGGAAGCATGGATCGATCCCATTGGGGTGAGATTCACCGGAGAATAAGGGAGGCCTTTTGTGGCGTAGGTGGTTATATACCACCCCCTCTCCAAACGAGACGTACTCCATGTTGGGAGGAACTCGGTAAAATATCGTCGTCCCCGCGTGCCTCGGTTATCTCTATACCCGAGCTCTTTACTTATGCACTTTACATTGTGATAGCCTTCGTGCTTGAAGTAATATATATCTTGCTATCACATTGTTGCTTGTATTGCTTAGCATAAGTTATTGGTGCACAAAGGTGAACCATAGTTATTCTAGGTTGTGCTTGACAAAGTAAATGCTAGTTTAATTCCGCCTTTGTCGAGCCACTCTCGGAAAAGTTTTAATTGCCTATTCACCCCCTCTAGGCGAAATTTGTATCCTTTAACATATTGAACTTCTTCAACACTTTGTCCAAGTAAGTACTCTGACTCAATCCAATGATCCATCTTGATCTATCTCTATAGATCCGGATTCCGAGAATATATGTTGCCTTACCCAAGTCTTTCATTGAGAAACTCCTTTCCAATGATTCCTTGGTTTCTTGCAACATCTGGACATCATTTCCAATCAATAATATGTCATCCACATATAAGATTAGAAAGTTTACTTTGTTCCCACTAAACTTCATGTACAAACAAGAATCATGATCACTCTTGATGAAGCCAAATGATTTGACTACCTCATCAAACCGAATATTCCAACTCCGAGATGCTTGCTTCAACCCATAAATGGATTTCTAAAGTTTGCACACTTTGCCAGCATTAGCCGGATCGACAAAACCCTCGGGCTGTATCATATACACGTCCTCGATTAAATTTCCATTAAGGAAAGCCGTTTTGACATCCATCTGCCATATCTCATAGTCGAAATAGGCTGCTATAACTAACATGATCCGAACTGATTTAAGAATCGCTACGGGTGAGAAAGTCTCGTCGTAATCAACTCCTTGAACTTGTCGGAACCCCTTCGCGACAAGACGTGCTTTATAGACAAAAATATTTCCATCCATATTAGTTTTCTTCTTAAAGACCCATTTGCACTCGACGGGTCTTGCACCGTCTGGCAGATCAACCAAGTTCCAAACTTGATTTTCATCCATGGACTTTAACTTGGATCTCATGGCTCCAAGCCATGACTCGGAATCAGATCCCACCATCGCTTCCGAATAATTTGCTGGCTCATCACTGTCTAACAGTAACACATCACGAACACTTCGTAATCTTGCCGATCTTCGTAGTACAGGTGCTGCTGTCGGCTCAGTTACCACGGCCGGTTCAACCTCCAAGGTTTTTTTCGACTCGCTACTGGCCGGTTCCTCTTGAATTTCTTTGAGCTGCACCGTGCTCCCACTTACTCCCTGACTAAGAAACTCTTTCTCAAGGAAGACACCGCTCCGAGTGACACACACTTTGCCCTCTTCTCGGTTGTAGAAGTAGTAACCCAAGGTTTCCCTTGGATACCCCATGAAAATACACTTATCCGACTTGGCCGTAAGCTTGTTCGACTGAAGTCGCTTGACAAATGCTTCACAACCCCAAATATTAAGAAAAGACAAAATCAGCTTTTTTCCTGTCCACATCTCATGCGGTGTCTTCTCTACCGACTTTGATGGTACTCTGTTTAGTGTGAACACCGCTGTTTCTAGACAATAACCCCAAAATGATAAAGGCAGTTCTGTCCGACTCATCATTGACCGTACCATGTCCAACAAGGTCTGATTCCGCCTTTCTAAAACACCGTTCCTTTGCGGCGTTCCTGGCGGAGTAAGTTGAGGAACTATTCCACAACTTTTCAGATGGTCATCAAACTCATGGCTCATGTACTCGCCTCCTCGGTTCGACTGAAGAAACTTTATTTTCTTGTCGAGTTGATTATGTGCTTCATTTTGGAATTCTTTGAACTTTTCAAAGGCTTCCGACTTATGTTTCATCAAGTAGATATATCCATACCTACTCAAATCATCAGTGAAGGTAATGAAGTACTCATAACCACCCCTGGCTTTCGTGCTCATTGGTCCACATACATCACTATGTACTAGTCCCAACAAGTCGGACGCCCTTTCACAACTCTTTACAAAAGGTGTCTTGGTCATTTTGCCGAGTAGGCAAGATTCGCATGTCTCGAACGACTCCAAGTCGAACGAAGTTAGGAGTCCATCATCATGGAGCTTCTTCATGCGTTTCCAAATAATATGACCAAGCCGACAGTGCCAAAAGTAAGTCATATTCAGATCATTTGGTTTCAACCTTTTAACATTTATGTTATAAAATGACTCACCATCAAGATTCAAAATAAATAACCCGTCCTGGAGGGGTGCAAAGCCGTGAAACATATCATTCAAATACAAAGAACAACCATTATTCTTGATATTCAACTCATAGCCTTGCCTCATCAAACATGAAGCATAAATAATGTTTCGACTTAGCACTGGAACATAATAACAATTATTCAGTTCCATAATGAATCCAGAAGGTAAATGAAGCTGCATCATGCCGACTCCCAACGCAACAACTCTTGCTTTGTTGCCGACTCGAATATCAACCTCGCATCTTGCTACGCTCCTAGTTCTTACCAGTCCCTGCAACGAGTTGCAGATGTGAATAACTGATCTGGTATCATATACCCAAGAACTATTAAGTGCATCAGCAATATATATTTCTATAACATTGCAAACAAGTGTACCTGAGTCGGAAGTCATACCTCCACTCTTGGCTTTATCAGCCAAATACTTGCTGCAGTTCCTCTTCTAGTGGCCATCCGCCTTGCAGTAGAAGCAAGTGGATCCAGATGAAGGAGATGGCTTAGTCCCTGAGGAAACGCTTGGGACCGGGTCTCGAGCCTGCTTTCCTCCTGACTTAGCCTTCTTCTTAGTCAAGAACTCTTCTTGAACTTAGCCTTATTCTGCACCATCAACACTTGAATGGCGCCCTCTTGAGATCCGCCTCTGCCTGCTTGAGCATCCCATGTAATTCAGTGAGCTTCTTATCCATACCATGCATGTGGTAGTTCGAAATGAACTGCCCATATGCACTAGGAAGAGAGTTCAGAATTATATCCGTAGCGAACTCTTTGCTAATGGGGTAGCCAAGCCTCTCTAGAGACTGCTCGTAACCAACCATTTTGATCACATGCGGACTCAGTGGATCACCATCCTTAAGCTTGCAACTCAGCAAAGCCTAAGAGACTTGATACCTCTCAGTCTTCGCTTGAGCCTGGAACATACTTTTTAGGCTTTCGATCATATCGTAGGCCTCAACATGCTCATCTGGACTCATCCTTAGCCCGACAGTAGGCATTGGTGGCAGCGTAAGTCGCATTCTCATTCGGCTCATCTGGAAGTGGGTTGTCTAGGACATGGTCCTTCTTTTCTTGTTTGAGAACAATTCTCAGATTTAGATACTAGTTGCTAAAATTAGTTCCGTTCAGTTTATCTTTCTCAAGAATGGTTCTCAATGCAAAACCGGATATCTGAGAGTGACTGCTACTTGGTGCCATGATCTACAACAGAAAAATGCAAAACACTTAAGACATGTATTCATAAAAGAGCAAGCATATTAAACACTTTAATATTTTATGCTCCCACTAGAACCAACACCCCTCCGATGGTTGCATAGTGATTCAGGATCCTAAATAAGCAAGTCGGCTAGTGAGCTTTAGCATCACCGCTAACCGCCAAGTGATCTAGGTAGATAACTCCTTGTCAATCGCATCTCATACGACTCCTGTTGGACGGGTGGCATCACATGCCCTGGCTCCCATCCTATTTTTCCCCAAGCCCCACAACCGTTGTGATAGACCTGTGTAGCTTACCAAGTGTTTCCGCTGTAAGAGTCCGACTCGAACCCACCTAGCCGAAAAGAATTGGTAGCACCTCAATTTTATGAGCCCACTACCAAAAATGTTCGACTTGTGATGGTGCAAACACTGGCGGGAAAACCGACTAGACCTTGTTTTGAGGGATTAAATTTTACCGACTATCTAATAGAGGTAAAACAGAGACATAACAATAACACAAAATAAAGCAATTATAATGTGAAATGGTATGGATCCCTTCATGGCGATCTCCATATCCACAAAGCCTGTAATCCAACTCGTGCCAACTCTTGTCACTTGCCGTCTTACTCCATGTCACCGACATGTACAACGCCTTGCATGCCTTCCGGGTTCTCCAAACAGCTACACTAGCTTAGTAAAGTAAATTACATAGGGAATCCGACACGCAGGTCATTGTACAATAATATGACAGCACCTAGGCTCCAGCCGGCTGACAAAATCGTGATTCACAGATCACGTATGGATTACACACATACATCACATGCACATGAACCATACCATTCACAACTTCCTGCAAAAACAAGTTATGCATAGATACAATATCTACCGGCATTGTGAAAGGCGCTACGACAGGGCGAAGCCGGCGGTCCCGCTAGCCGGATAGCGGGCGAGGAACAAAGGGCCAGCGCCCCTCACGGGTGCGGGCATCGCCCGATGATTTTTCCGAAAACGTAGATCTCATCTACGATCCGGACATGGATTCCGACCATTGTTTCGGTTCGATGAAACTTTTTGATCTTCGATCACCGCTTCTGGATTTACGTGTCACAGTCTACCCCGATGGCGGAAGCCGACCGGTAGGTGTATGTCGTTCCACGACCTCAGCAGTATGATCACGGAAATCAGATCTACCATTCCCCGAGTACAGTTGATCCAATCAACCTCGTACAAAACCGATATATCTTATAGATCGACCACCAAACATCACATAGATCTCATCTACAGCCAACCACATATCACATATGCGAGATCTCGAGCCTAAAACCAGAAGCTATCGCTCTGATACCACTGTTGCGCCACGTAGAGATAAAACAAAACTTTTTCCCTCTAACGTGGTGATCCCAAGATCTAGCTGAGGTAGAAGGCCACGAGGTTTACCACTAGACGCGCAGTTGCGGATTACTAATGTAGCGCGTCAGTTGATGCAGTGTAGTCCTTTGCGATCAGATCGTCCTGGTGCTGATCGTACAAAACCTCTGCTGGTATCCACACGTACAAGGAGGAGCACCGGCAGCGAACTGCTAGGTTCGATACGACGGCAAGAATGCTATGGATCTAGGGTTTCCAACACATGGAATGACCTGACCAAACAACGATTAACCTTTCGGGGTTACAATGCTCCACTATATATAGGGAGTGAAGGTGGGCTCTGCTCGCGCGGCCCATTCACTAAAGCCCATATAGTATTAGTCCCTGTGAGTCCAACTCACTGACTCAGTCCAAATCAGGCTTGGGTCCAACCCAACCAGATTTCCAGTTTTGATCCAATCCAAACTTGCTCCTGCGCTTAAGTGTGTGACCCCGCAGGCACTTGGAAACTTGGACACGATTAGAGTCCAACTCTCAATCGATCAGTCGGTAGAGGCTCCTAGCAGAACGTGCTGACTCCCAAGTACCAAAGAGTCATGACGACTTGCCTTTCCAATGCGACTTGCATCTGAGTCCCTTTTGCCTCACGATATACCTTGTCAGACTATAGGCAAATATTTGTCATCCCTTAAATAGTCCGACTCTCTTCTCGATCCGAGATAAGTGATTCATCCGACTAACTCTTAGTCGATCGCCTCGGTTAACACTTAAGCGAGTCGTGCATGGCCATGCTTTCCGAATCATATCATCCAAGAGGGCCCAGAGAATATCTCTCCAAGTGGAGGGGCAAAATCCCATCCTGGTTATTCACATCACGCAGCTTGATTCTCAGTCGACCCGAACTATGCCTTTATAACTGCCCAGTTAGGGATCAGCGTTTGACAGAACCTAAGTCGGTGATCCTCAACTCGGACTATGCAATAACCTCAAGTCTAAGTATCACATTGATTGAGATATACAAATGACAACTTGTTCGTTGTACCTGAATATGGGTCAATCCGAATCGCTAAACTCTTTAGCCGAATCTGTGTAAGTTGGAATAGCATCTCCATGCCCATGACAAGTGGAACCGAGTCATCAAGCCAACTTTCACATTGATCTAAGTTGTGTGTCCAGCACAACCTCAATGACCAAGGATATTTAGTACAAACAACATGAATGTATAGTTAAACAATCGAATCCCATATTCAATGACACACATCAGATGTTTATACAAGGACAACTTAATATCTTTATGAATACAATGGGAAATCTCATCATACATGATTTCCTCTAGGGCATATTCCCAACACAAGGTTCTCCTCATACGGCGAAAGCCTTGGCAGACAGGGATACGCACCGGAACAACATCACATGTAGCAACGGGTTGACACAGAGAAAACAACCAAGACACCATTGTTCTTAATCCATTAGGAGTAGACGGCAAGGGCAAAACAAATCCCACCACCTTGGTGTTGCCAATAGAAGTAATGGAGACCACAGACAGGCAGGGGCAAACACAGAACTTGGCCGACATTCTAGGATAAGAGGCCCACGAGTCGGAAGGCAGGGTCTTGCGCACTGGGCGCTCGCAGGGTCGAGGCGGTGGGGTCAAGGTGGAGGAGGAGGGACCGTGCAGCGGCGTAGCACGTTTGCGGCTGGCTGCGCAGTGAGCGATGTAGAGAGGTGGCGGCGGTGGGCGCAGTCTCGATGGCGGGGTGACGGGCCAGGGTATGGGCCAGTCGATGGGAGGAGGGGGAGCGGGTGGTGTGATGAAAGTGGCAGGGCACGGAGCTACCGGCGGCGGCGCTCTCCGGCCGCGGTGGAAAATAGGAGGGTGACGATCACGCACATCGGCGGGGCCGTGCTAGGTGAGGCCGGGGAGAGGCACTGGGAGGAGGTGAGCAGGGATCGCGGACGGGAGAAGGCGAGAAAGAGAGGCAGTGATTCTTGGGAGGATGCTAGGTGACGCGGCGGCGGTCGCTCGGGAGAGAGAGGCAAGCGGCGCTTGCGGGGGAATCACGAGGGGATGAGGTGGGGCAGGGATTCGTTTGGTAGGGTAGGTGGCGAGAGGGGGTCTGCTGCGTACACTGCACGCGGGTGGGTGCGACATGGTGAGGTGTAGGATGTGGGTCGATGATGACCCACAAGTATAGGGGGTGTATCGTAGTACTTTTGATAAATAGGAGTGTCGATCCCAATGAGGAGAAGAAGGTGTTGACTAGTGGTTTGGATCAGGAATTCTCTATAAATACTTAACAAACAGATTTTTTTAGGGTTTTTGATAATGCAAGGAAATAAAGTGCAAGCAAATAAAGACAGCTAATAATTGCAGCAAGTGGCCCAATCCTTTCTTAGCCAAGGAAAAGCCGGTTGTATTACTTAGGCTTTCTTTGGTACTAGAGTTTTCGTGAGGATTACTGGGGATAATCCCCTAGAATATTGGGTGAAACCTCTACCTTCACCAAATCCCAATAAAACCCCACGCACAATCCACTAGGTATAGGTAGAGTATTGGGGATTGAGAAAAATAGACTAAAATTTTGAGAGAAGTGGGGATAAGCGGGGTTTAAACTTGCTCAATACTCTAGTACCAAATATATTTTTTGAAGTAAGTAGGGATTTTGGGTTTGGTGGGGATTATCCCCACTAATCCCACAAAAACTCTAGTACCAAACAAGGCCTTATGAGGACCAAACGTTCTCAAGGACACATGGGAATACTTTCAAGTGCTTTCGCTTCATATAGTTGGTTAATCTTCTTTGGTTTGCTAAGTGTTGTGTGGGTGAACCTATGCTAATTTACCGACCTTACTAGTACTAATACATACTTGTGATTAAACCCCTTGCAAGCATCCACAACTACATGAAAGTAATTAAGATAAAAACCTAAAAATGATATTAAACTCTGAGATCCTACACTCCCTTGTGTAGAGGTTTCCTAACGTGGGTTCAGGTTTCTGTCACTCCGGCAACCCTGCAATTAGTAGCCAAATACACAATGCATTTCCCTAGGCCCATAAATGGTGAAGTATCATGTAGTCGACGTTCACATTACATCACTAGAAGAATAGCACCACAACTTAAATATCAACCATTGAATAATAGCTCAACACAGTTCCACTACCAACAACATGACTTCTCCCATGTCCTCAAGAACTAAACAAACTAATCACGAGATATCATATGGATCAAGATCAAAGATGATATAATGATGAATAACAATCAGAACATTGACAATAATTCAATGGTTCCACTCACAAGCATCAACTACAAAAGTAATTAACACCGGGAAAGTTTCCCCTAAGAACTATGCAAGATTCAACACAATTTTTATAGCGGGATGGAGTGGTGATGATGGTGCTGGTGGATATGGTGGTGAGTATGATGATGATGATCCCGGTGAAGTCTAGCTTGATGACGGTCTTGATGGCGATGATCTACCCTCTCCAGGAAGGAATTTCCCCGGCAGAAATATGCCTGTCGGAGAGATCTTTCTCTCTCTGTAGTTTCCGCCCCACAGAGGCGGTGGAATCTTTATATGGTCGCTCCCCCTCATATTAGGGTTTTGAGGATTAGATATATGCGAAAGGGCGAGGTAGGAGGTGGGCCAAGGTGGCCACACCCCCTGGTGGCGTGGTCCAGGGTGGCCCGCGCAGGGGTGTGTGGGCCCCCTGTGGCCCAGCTCAGCCTCCCCTTCTGGCTTCCTTCGTCTTCTAGAAAAATAGTATTTTCCATGTATTTTCTGGAATTTTCTGATCTTCGCGAAATATTGCATCTGGACACCGCTTTTTTCCATCAGAATCCTAACTCCGGCAGTTCATCCTCCAAAAGTAATCCAACATGCAAAAATAGATGAAATAACATAAGTATCATCTCTTAATATGAAATATATCAATGAATAGCAGTAAATTATGATATAGAATAGTGATGCAAAATGGACGTATCAACTCCCCCAAGCTTAGACCTCTCTTGTCCCCAAGCGAAAACTGAGCTCAGTAAACATGTCCACGGGTTTATGGAGTGAACTGTCGATAATAAGAATATGGACAAGAAGCATCACACTTACCAATACATAACTCATAATAGAAAGCAACTCACCATTATATAACTTAACTTGCAACGAGCATCGAAGTCACAATAAAGATGCATAAAGACAAATCATAATTGGTAATGGAAAACTTTTTCCTTGGTCAGAGAACAACTAACAAATCATACTTGATTATCAAGCAAAGCTTTTGTAATGAAGTTTATAACAGGAGTCCTTTTGATCAAACATAAAAGGATTTTCACAATGAAAACTTTCAAAGTAATATTCATTCAGATAAGAGTTTTGTGCAAAACAAGGAAGATAAGAAACATGATTGATAAAATCATCATATGATTGATTGAAACACAACAACTCAAATGCTTGCTAGAGACAGAAAGGAATAGGTTTACGGACTCAACTAAGAATTAAAAGAAACACCATTCATAGAGGGAAGCAGGGATTTCAAGTTTCATAAAGAGCTTTCAAAAGATTATGGTACTTACTAGCTTTGAGCTCTCATTGCCCCTATCATAAGGTTAAAGTGAACAAAGATGGATTATATGCTTGACAAAATATAAGTTGGCAATCTCATGTCCCTTGAGTACGAGGGTCGTTCCTCATGCTACTAAACCTTAGTTACCGGTAAGTTCTTGTCATTGTAAGTATATGTGTATCATAGAGAACCGCCAACGGGGTACCCCTTACACCATGACATAGGAGCTATCCCATATCAAAATGACAAGGCAATCGACAGTGAGCATCCCAGCGATCCTTTATTTACCATAAGAATGGTGCATATATTTTTCTCTCTTTTTTTATGGATATATTTTTTCCGAGGATGCTTCATAGATTGCTCACTATGGTGATGCTGTAAGTTTCCACCATGATTAGGCATGGTTTAGGCTAGCATCCCAGGCGTTTATCTAACACATATACATAACTCCATGGACTTATAAGCTCCCCTTTTATTTCACACCGCCGACATCCGCAAACAAAAGATCATGATATCAACGGGGTAGATATTTACAGGTGTTGAAAGCGTTCCCTGTGACAGCACGGTTCTGCTAATTCCTAACTTATAGGTGCAAGCATATACAACATATATGACACAATGGTTAAAGTTTATTAAGGGCAGGAAAATAAGATGTGCCATCAAGTTCGTGAGAGCTTTACTAACTAGTTTCACATAACGAAAGAATTTTTAATTTGAAATATAGATGAAACTCGAGAATTTACTTGGAATAGCAATGATGCTAATAGGTAGATACGGTGGGCACAAATGGCATAGGTTTAAGTTTAAAGGATTGGATGCACGAGAAGTATTCCCTCTCAGTACATGTTTTTGGCTAGCAAGGCTGGGTAGCAAGCAAAAGAGTTGAAGAAAACAAGCAAACATACAAGTGATAAAAAACAAACATGCAATCTTTCTTGAAAACACAAAAGATCTTAACTAAAGAATACTAAGCTTATGAGTCAATCAATCAAGAAAGAAAATGATATAAAATACCTGTAAGTGCTTTTCTCTTTTCCTTTCAAACCTCAAAAAGTGTTTCTACTGACCAGAGCTCGGTTTTCCAAAACCAATTCAGATTTACTTGATGCTCCCAAAGTGATACCAATACTAATCAACAAGATCAATCATATAATAGAGATTGCAAACTAAAATAAGATGTGCAAAAAGTAAATGATGAAACTTCCCATTAATATTCCATAAAGGCACTCACACCAAGGGATACATAGATAACCAACTAGAGGATAGATACTTCCAAAATGCAAACCATCCTATATGATAACTTCTATATTCATGATATGACTCTACTAAAAAGGTAAAAAGATGAAAAATAATGATGTGATACCACAGAACTCCCCTAAGCTTGGAACAAGCCAAGGGGGTGCCAAAACCTGACGACGAATTACTCTCTCAGTGGTGGTGTTCCCTTGTCATCGTCGGACTTCCAAGGTAAAGGATCCCCATCCACAAAGGATGTCTTGGTTTCCACAATCCTAAAACTAGTAGTAGAGCTTATGCGTTTAAACCTAGCCTCATACTCATAGTTTTTATTTTGCATGTCGTAGAGTTGTGCTTGTAATTGGTTGGTGGTATGATGGAGCGAGAGGATATCATCTCGAAGCTTGGAAGTCTCCTTCTTGTGCTCCGCGACGAGTTCTGAACTTATCTTGTGTATGACGTCCACTTCATGTTCCTCCATCTTCTTGTACCTAAAAACTACTTGCTCCAATGCTTCCATCCTATCCTCCAGACTGCCTTCTCCTTTAGGGCCCTGAACCTCCTTTATCTCTATACCTTCTCGTCCTTGAGCAGCAACTCCTTGGATGAATCTTCAACTCATACATGTACGGGTTGATGATGTCCGCGGAGGAATCCTCCTTGGGTGATCCAGAGGAAGACACTGTGGCTCCAAAACTGAGAATCTGCCTGACAGAAATAATTCGAAACAAAAAACAAAGAGAACACGATATACGAACCTCGGGGGGTCTGGGGGTTATATATTACGGAGTTTTACAACATAGGGAAGGTACTGGGCGAAGAAGGGACAGAGACGGGCTCCAGGGTGGTCTCACCACCTGGTGGCATGGCCAGGCAGGTCCCACGCCACTGGGTGGTGTGGGACACCCGGGCTCTTCTTCCTTCCCTTTTTCGTCTTGTAACCTTCCATATGGAATAAAAACTGCAAAAATATAAAGAAAAAAGTTTTTCGCGAACCTTATATTTTTAGAACTTTTACCTATTCGAAGACGGACTCTACAGGTTCCTGAGTTTTATCTCCAACAAATTATTTTGAAGTCAGCATTTGAATAACATTAACATCTTCATTATAAGAGTCTCTAGAGATATAATGTTTGAGCCTTTGACCATTCACCACTTGTGTAGTGTTGTCCCTCAAATATGAAATTTTAATAGCACCTGAATGATACACTTCCTCAATAACAAAAGGTCCTTCCCATTTTGTGAGCAGTTTTCCTGCAAAAATCTAAGACGAGACCTATACAATAGAACTTTCTCACCAACATGGGACTCCCTTTTGAGAATTCTCCTATCATGCCATATTTTTACTTTTTTCTTTAAAGAGTCTAGCATTTTCATAAGCTTCACCTCTCCACTCATCTAAGGTACTTAAGTCAAGAAGTCTTTTGTCACCAGCAAGTTTAAAATCTCTATTTAGTTCTTTCACTGCCCAATAAGCTTTGTGTTATAATTCTAAAGGAAAGTGACAAGCTTTGCCATAAACCATTTTGTAAGGAGACATTCCCATAGGATTTTTATAAGCAGTTCTATAAGCCCATAAAGCATCATTCAACTTTTTAGCCCAATTTTTTCTAGATCTATTAACAGTCTTTTGCAAGATAGATTTAATTTCTCTATTTGAAAGTTCTACTTGCCCACTGGTTTGAGGGTGATAAGCTGAAGCAATTCTATGGTTAACATCATATTTAGCAAGAGTCTTCCTAAAACCACCATGAATAAAATGAGAACCTCCATCAGTCATGAGATATCTAGGCACACCAAAACTAGGAAAACTAACATCTTTGAGCATTTTTGAAGAAGTCTTACCATCAACACTATTTTTAGGTATGGCTTCTACCCACTTTGTAACATAATAAACAACAACACGAATATGAGTATACCCTTTTGAAGGAGGAAAAGGACCCATAAAGTCAAATCCCCAATAATCAAATGGTTCAATAACAAGAGAATAATTCATAGGAATTTCATTGCATCTAGAAATGTTACTAACTCTTTGACATTCATCACATGATAAAATAAACTTCCTTGCATCCTTGAAGAGAGTATGCCAATAAAAACCTGATTATAAAACTTTTTGTGCGGTTCTATCTCTAGCACGATGTCCTCCATAAGCACTGCCATGACATTTTTCTCAATATCTCTTGTTGTTCATATTAAGGAACTCATCTTCGCATAATACCATCTACTCCTTTATATAAATGTGGTTCGTCCCAAAAGTAATGCCTTAGATCATAAAAGAATTTCCTTCTTTGCTGGGTTGTAAAGGTTGGAGGCAAATACTTGGAAAAAAGAAAGTTAGGATAATCAGCATACCAAGGACTCTCTCGCGGGCTTACCTTTATTGCAGCCAACTGTTCATTTGGAAAACTATCATTCACAGGCATAGGATCATAATAAATGTTTTCCAAACGAGATAAATTATCAGCAATAGGATTTTCAGAACCTTTTCTATCTACAATATGTAGATAAAACTCTTGTAAAAGCAACACCCATCTAATAATCCTAGGCTTAGCATCTTTCTTTGTCATAAGGTACTTAATAGCAGCAAGATCAGTATGAATGGTAACTTTTGAATCAAAAATATAAGGTCTAAAATTATCACAAGCAAAGATTACAGCTAAGAAGTCCTTTTCAGTAGTAGCATAATTCTTTTGAGCAGCATCAAGAGTCTTACTAGCATAATTAATAACATTCAATTTTTTATCTATTCTTGCCCAAGAACAACACCTACAGCAAAATCACTAGCATCACACATAATTTCAAAGGGTAAATTACAGTTAGGCGGTTGGCAATAGGAGCAGTAGTTAAATCTTTCTTTAAAGTTTCAAAAGCTTCCTTACAATCATCATCAAACACAAAAGGTACATCTTTTTGGAGAAGATTAGTAAGGGGTTTTGAAATTTTGGAGAAATATTTAATAAACCTTCTATAGAAACCAACATGACCAAGGATTGTCGTGGTGGTGTCATAGAAAATGCCATGGGTAGGCTTAAGTTGGGGGCCGAATGGACGCTTGTGGTAACCGGGGAGGGAGTGCACGGTCTAGCCGCGCACGAAGAACAAGATGAACTCTCCACACTTAGGATTTTTATTGATCCAAGAAGTTTAAAAGTGCTCTTAGAGCTATTCAAGCATAGCCTCGGGGCACTAGTTTCCTACTTGGTCCAACCTCTCTAAACCCTAGCTATGCCCCTCCTTATATAGGCGATGGCCATCTAGGTTACATCCTTTTGGGTCCTAGTGTCACTGTTTGGTTCTTTGTCCTTACTATGCGAGCCGAGCATGGGCTAGCCCTGAGCCCTTGACCCATTCCACAAAGCCATACATCTAACGGTCTTCTCGTACGTAGCCTCCAGCTCTTTTGGCATCATATGGTGACTTTGTATGTCAGCCCTTGCTTTGGGCGTCACCCGGCTCCTTTTATGTCACCCGGTGTCGCCCTTCTCTTTTGACCATGCTTTATCATGGTCCCTCCTGAATCTTACTCGGAAAGCTGCAACGCGTCTTTTCTAACTCGGTCTTCCCTCGTGAGACCTGGCTCGTTGCCTCCTGCAAGGTAAACAAGTTTGTTCTATGCAGGCCGACATAGTTTTTATGTCGGCCACGCCTAAGCTTCGCATCCGGTCGTTGATACCCGGCCAGAGGCTTCTTTGACTCAACATAAGCCAAGCTGGGCAATGTTTTACCCCTTATGACCCGACCAGGGGTTATCCCCCCGACATTAGTACCCGAAGATGGTGAGGTCTAGTAGTTTTTTCTTTTAGGCGTCTCCAGGTTCCTTTAATGTCTCTTTTCTCTCAGCATTTACTGCTTAGGGCGCACTGTTTGGCGCAGCCTTGATCTTTGCCAAGTCCGTCCTGCCCTTTTCGAGTCTCATCTTTGACTTTCTAGGTCATTTTTGCCTTGTGCAAAGTCATTTTCGACGCTGTTGAGTCATTTTGGGCTTGCCTTAGTCATTGTCAGGATGTAATCATGATTGCTTGCCTCAAATTTTGTCTCAAATCCTGACTACACAGTGACGGCAGCGCAGTAACTCCCGTCACTATGGCAGTCCCATCGCTCAGCGCCTCGTGTCCTGTGCATCGTGACGTGGCTCTGGATTTTCCGTGTATTGCCTACACGTGGCGCTCACTGATGCGCTCACTCGTCCGAATACACGGCAACATAGTGGCCACACAGCGCAAAGGGATCCCACACCGGGTTTTTTTACTCTCCTTAAGTAGGGATGCGGGGAACGTAACTGCCCTTGCCTGTTCGGTTTTCCGTATTGCCTTCTTCTTCCTTGCGCCCTCCAATCCAAAACGGCCGCTTCGCTGTTCCTCTTTCTTGCTGCTCTTCTCCAGCGATTCTCTCCTTTTCCTTTCGATTCTCCAACGGGTCCTTGCATTTCCAGGCCTCTTCCTATGGTGGAAGAGCCAGAATCGCGGGATATCATGGACGCTCGCGACGGCGGCGAGGAGGTGGAGGATCACGAGGCCGCCGGCGATCACAGTGGCTGGGAGGGCTCCGAAGTCACCGTGGAGGAGCTTGAGTGGCTGCGCTCCACCAGGCGCATTCCGCTCGAGGTCGATTGTCGTCTCCCTGTAGGTGAGATCGTTCCCAAGCCCGAGCCCAATGAGAGGGTGGTTTTTCTTTCGCACTTTGAGCGTGGCTTTGCTCTCCCAGTTAGCAATTTATTCATGTGTTTTCTTTCCACCTTACAACTGTAAACCCGTCATCTTCCTGCCAATGCCATTAGCTCTCTCTCCTATTTCATTTCTGCCTGCGAAGGCTATCTTGGTATCTGGCCCACTGTCCTTCTTTGGGCCAAGTACTTTAATTTCTGAATCCAGGTTGTGCCTGATCCCGATGTTCCTCGCGCTGAGAAGAGGCCCACCAGGTGTGGCGCTGCTAGTATCACGCCCAGTTGGGATTCTGTCTTTCCCCGAGTCACTGGCATTGACTCGTGTAAGAAATGGCATAGAACTTTTTTCTATGTCAAGAATAGAGGGTCCAATGACTACATCCGGCTTCCCCCCTTCAAGGACGAGGTTCCCAGCAAGGATCTTTGGAAGCTTGAACCGCTCGACAAGAATCCGGCGGTGAATGAGGCTCATGGAATCATCGAGAGGCTTCTTGACCCGGATGAGAACATCCACCTAACCGAGGAGGACCTCATGTGTGCCTTCATCGCTCGCCGAGTCAGCCCCATCCAAGTCCGAAGCCACAAGATGTGCTTCATGAGCGGACCTCGCGATCCTACTTGGCATTCTACCCTGGAGCTCACCAACGACTCAGTAGCCCGCCGAGTCAGCTCGATCTTCAAGCTGAACTTAGCGGAAAAATGAGATTGGAGTTGTCCTACTTTCAGCCGAGACATGCCTGTCCCGTGGGTAAGAATTCGAGTCATTGAATCGCTACCGACATAGTTTACCCTGCGTTTACTCGTCATTCTGTTTCTTTACTGATTTCATTATGTTTGTCTTTCACAGAAACTCGTTCACCAGGTTGATGACAACACCGTCCCTCCTGGTGGTTATCTCGATGATAGTTCAGATGTTGACGAGGTCGAGTATGACCTGGAGTGCTTCATGCCGATCCCGCACTCTGTGGATGCTCCTCCTTTGGGTAAGACCTTTAATCGAAATGCTTTGCGAGATTGGTCTGACGATGACGATGTGGATTGTGAAGTCTTGGAGTACTTGTCCTTTGACCTAACTTTCTGACTTGTCCCATTAAGCATTTAATTTACTCATGCAGCTGGCCAAGTACACGAGGATCCTCCTCTCGCCATAGGCGGATATGGCAAGCTCCCTGCTGCCAAGCCGAACAAGCGGCACGGGTCCTCCTCCAGCACTCATCCCTTGAATAAATGCTGAGTCGATCCTGCCGCTCCCCCTGCAGCTACATCCTCCTAACCTCGCAAGACTACCACCCGCCGAGTCACTGTTTGTCATGCCCCGCGCGATCCGACCATCTCCGGCTAACTTTAACTGCCTGTTACCTTTCGTTTTCTTTTTCTGTTCTGTGTTTGTTCTCTTATAGACTTCTGTTTTTATTTTTAGCGCTTCTATGTCCGCCAACCAAGCTTCTCCTAGCATGGTTTCTTCCCAATCAATGCCCGTTTCTCCTCCTCGTTCTGACCATGTCGTGCAGAGCCCCGCTCGGGTCACTTACCCCACCACTGAGGCTCATGAGTCTCAGAGTGAGTTTGTTCCGGCGGCGCGTTCGATAGAGGAGATCCGGCCTCCCTCTCTAGTTGCTCTCTCCAATCAGAACCTTGGACTTGGCGCCAGCAATATCGGCACTAAGAAAACCCATGTTTTCAGTTCCCCTGTTGTTAGTTTTCCAGTTGATCCAGTCGTTGCTCCTCCGTTAGTTGCTGAGCCTGCTCTGTCGGCTCCGTTATCCTCCCCAACCAGTTCCAGACCTGCTCCTTCTGCCTTTTTGGCCAAAGACAAGACTCGTCCTGCAACTCAAGGCCAAACTCGCTCTGTGCCTAGCAAGTCATCAGCTTCTAGGAAGATGACCTTGATCTACGCCCCAGGTTCCGCTCCGCAGATTCGGCCCACACCACCAACAATGACACCTTCTCCTGCGGGTCAGTTGGGCGAATCTGTTGTTTCCGAGTCTGGCAGCATTTCCAAGGCTGGTGCCTTACATGCCAGTGTTGCCGCTACCCATGCCGGAGTGGGGGATAGCCTGAAGAAAGGGCAAGTCCTTACTCGGACACTCAGCGGGCAAGGCCTTGGCTCTGTAGAGCAATATGCGATAGCTTGGAATGCGGCCGACGAGCAAGAAGTGAGCTCCAGTTCTGGTCAGAAGCTGAAACTGGGCCCCAAGGCTATCTCCGAGATAACTTAGTAGGCCATCGTACTGATGGCCCAAGAAGATCATGTGAATGAGGTATGTGATTTCCTTACTCTTTTGCGTACTGAGTATTTTTATATCATACACGTTCCCTAGTCCCCGAGGTTATTGCCGACTAAGGCACTTATTTGGCTATAAGCTCTGAGTTAGAACATAGTTTTATTTCCTCTTGCCAAGTCTATATGTCGGATTTTTGATCCCTAGTCCCCGAGGTTACCGCCGAGTAAGGCACTTATTCAGCTGTAGGCTCAACCATTTGCATACATCTTTTCCTCTTTCTGTCGGGACAAAATTATCTGATGTACTGGGCATCTTCTGATTAGATCTTTTTTCGTGTAGCTCACGCATAAAGAGCGTACCAAGGTGCATCAGGCTCTTATCCTGGAGTATCGAAAGCTTGAGCTCGCTCACCAAGATCTGAAAGCTGAGGCTCAGGGCCAAGGTATTTTTCCTACTCGGCGTTCTTTTACTTGACAGATCCATTTTGTTTCATTTTCTTGAAGTTTCCTCATTGTCTTTCCATAGCTTCTGCCCAGTCCACCATCGATGCGCTACATAAACAGATCAGCGACGCCGAAAGTAATTGCCTTTTCCATAAAAATCTTGTGACTGCTCCGCATTTATGTTTACTCATTTTCCATTTTCGTCTCGGCAAATCCGAGATGGCCTGCTATTACTGACGAGTCACATGCTCTGAATAAGCAGATCAGCACCAGGTAAAGCTCTAGAAGGAGCGAGACGAGGTGATTCGGCTAAGGCAGCAAGTGGCGGATATGGAGCAGAAGCACCAGTCCGAGTTGAAGGGCTTGCGCGAGGAACTCGCCGAGAAAGATGGTCAAGATGCTGCTATTGCTGAAAAGACAAACCAACTGCTCAAGAAAGCCGACTTAGCAGTTCAGGCGGCTCATCAAGATCTGGAAGCTCTGCAGGCCAAGGCTAAGATCTGGCAGAACAAGCTCGGCATGATCAACTCATTCCTAGATAGTGAGTTCTTACTCTTTTCACTGTGCTTCCATCCTTACTCTTTACCCCTTTTCTGTTGTTTTTTGATGTTCCGCCATTTTTGCAGAGAACTTCCCTGAGGCCGACATGTTCGCGTTAAGGGCAATGAAAAAGGTGCGAGCTGAATCTGGAGCTCCAGCGGACGACGAGATCACCATCTACGAGCATCTTGTAGCACTCTAAGAGCGTGTGACCACACTAAAGTCATGCGGTGTCGACTTACTTAAGTCAACAATCCATGCATTTAGGATGCTCTGGACGGATGAAGATGTTCCCACGCTCATTGAGCCCTTGGCTGCCAAATTGCTTCTCACCGAGGAAAGGCTTGATCAGTGGCGCGAGTCGGCTGGTCGTGTCGCAGCGGATAAGGCCCTTGATTTTGTCCTCTCATGGTATGAGGATATCAATCTTGATGTTCTCCAGCATATGAGGGCCAAAGGAAAGTGGATCCACGAGCCCGGGATCATCAAGAAACGCCAAGAGCGAGCTTACGCAATGGTGGAGTACGCTTTGGTGCACGCCTGGTGCGATGGGCCCAGCTTCCTCGATCTTGGCGAGCCACTTGTCGAGACCTTTGATGATGACAGTGCTGATAGCGAGGCTACCGAGTCAGATGCTTTAGAAGACTCGGCTAATGCACCTGACTCGGCCGACACTCCAGACGACGCTCCTGGCTCCGACCCTAAGAATGTTCCTTCGAGTCCAGCTGTCTCTTAAGCTGGTTGAAAAACACTTAATTCTGATGAGATCCCCGGTATGCTGGGTGCAAATGTAAAATATTCCGCACTTATTTTGGGTGTGTGCCTTTGCTAAGTCTTAAACTTCTATTTTTCTTGAATGCAAATCATCCTGGGGCAAGTCCCCGAGTTTCATTTGTCGTTTTCCTTGTCCTTAATTTGGCTCTTGTCTACCTTTTTTAGCGTTCGACATTAGAGTCTCAAAGTTCTAAGGATTCAGTTAACGGATATGAAACTAGACAACTGACCTAGAATCATTCGACACACAAGTCGATATATCCTGCAATGGGAAGCATACATAGAGCCAAATCACGTTTTCCCCTTTACTTATGCGCTTTTCATGTTTACTCGTCGTTGATCTCTTTCTCTTGCTTTCCATGAAGCCATGTTTTTGGACAACAACATAGTCGAAGAGTTGACCTCATACGAGTAAACACTACTTATTTCGAGTCAGTTTTTCAAGAATAAACATAAGGGGCAGTTCCCGAGTCAGTTTTTCGAGTCATACCATTTTATTATGAGCACGTAGCCGACATAAATATCCGACATATGAGAGTTTGAGAGATACATACACTATTGCGCCTAAGTGTAGAAAGGACAGAGCAATGCCACATTCCATGGCCTCTTGGTCTCATCACCTGATCTATCTGCCTTGTTCTTTTGTGCTTCACGAGCATCTATTAGATAATATGAATCATTGTGCAATGCTTTGCTTACAATGAATGGTCCTTCCCACGGGGGTGATAATTTATGCATCCCAGCTGTGCGTTGCACCAGTATGAGCACCATATCCCCTTCTCGGAAAACACGAGGTTAGACTTTCTGTATATGATAGCGTTGGAGACTTTGTTGGTATATGGAGGATCTGGATAAAGCCAATTCTCTTGCTTCTTCGAGTAAGTCAACTCCATCTTCTCGGGCCTCTTTTACCTCGGCTTCCAAGTATTGCCTTACTCTTGTCAAGTCATGCTCTATGTCGGAACGTAAAAAAACTGCTTCGGCCCCATACACAAGGAAGAACGACATATAGCCTATTGATAGATTCAGAGTTTTCCTTAAGCTCCATAGCACTGAGGGTAGTTCCTCGATCCAGCAACCAGGTGATGTATGGAGTGGTTCCATTAGGCGGGGTTTTATCCTGGCTAGAACCAAGTCGTTAGCTTGTTCAACTTGTCCATTCAATTCTGGATGGGCGATTGATGCTACATCAAGTCTTATATGAATTTTCCCACAGAATCACGCGAAAGCTCCTTTGGCAAAGTTTGTGCCATTGTCTATGATCACACTAAGAGGCTGACCATATCTCAGGATTATCTCTTTCAGGAATGTAACAGATGTTTTTCCATCAAGTTTCTTGATGGGCTTCACCTCTATCCACTTGGTAAACTTGTCAACCATCACCAATATGTGAGTCATGCCGCCCCTCGCTGTTTTGAACGGTCCTACCATATCCAGGCACCATACTACGAATAGCCAGGTGATTGGTATAGTTTTTAACTCGGATGCTGGTAAATGTGACTTTGACGCGTAGCGTTGGAAGAAGTTGCATTTCCTCACTAGTTCTTGCACTTCTTCCAGTGCACTTGGCCAGTAGAATCCATGTTGGAATGCCTTGTCTACCAATGCTCTTGATGAGGCATGGTGCCCACATTCTCCTTGGTGAATATCCAACAATATTTCTTGGCCTTGTTCTAGACTTATGCAACGTTGCAATACACTGATGGTGCTCGACGTGGCACTTCGTTGGTAACCCAAAGCGCATGGTGTGAAGAGCACAACAACAAGCTTTCCCTCAGTTGAGACCGAGGTTATCGAACCAGAAGGAGGAAGGATACGTCACACAGGTGTTCCAAACAACATGGAGACCTACACAACACAAACTCAAGACTTTGTCCCAACAAATAAGTGAGGTTGTCAAGATCACAGATTTGCTGTAACAAAGGATTAAACGTATGGTGTGGAAGGTAATGGTGGTTTGCAGCAAGTAAACAAGTAACAGTAGAAGATGTATCAATGGTAAAGATTGGACCGGGGTCCATAGTTCACTAGAGGTTCTCTCCTTAGATAAAAAACATGGCATGAAGGGTAATTGACAGGAACTGAGTAAGGCATAACAATGTAATTACTAGTCAGAAAGATCCTATGAGATTCGATTGGGCAATACAACAAGATACATAGAGCGCCATACAACTGCATCTATGACTAGAAGTCCACCTTCAGGTTATCATACGAACCCCCTCCAGTATTAAGTTGCAAGCAATAGAGAACTGCTTTAAGAAAAGTATGTAAGGTAAATAGTCCACATGTTCCATAAACAAGAGACCGTTGTTTTCTCCCGAGTAGCAACATCACATCTACAACCGAAGAGATTTCTGTCACTTCCCTTGGAAACTAGAGGCATGAACCCACTATCGAGCATAAATACCCCCTCCTGGAGTCACTAGCAACTACTTGGCCAAGATAGCTACTAACAACAGAGAGCATGCAAGATCAAAAATAACATAGACATGATAGAATCATAAAGACAAAACCATTAATCAAACCAACATAATAATCTCAATATCCATCGGATCCCCGCAAACACAACATGCATGATTACAAATAGATTAGATCTTGATCATGAATGGAGCTCACAAGATCTATACATGAAAGCACAAGGAGGAGATACAACCATCTAGCTACTACATGGACCCATAGTACAAGGTGAAATTACTCACGCATCATACCAGAGAGATGGCCTCTGGGATGATCTCCCCTCCGGCAGGGTGCCGGGAAGAACTTCAGATCCCCCTAATCTATGGACGAGGTGGCGGTGGCTACAGAAGGTTTCATGGAATATTGATCGGGTACTTAGGGTTTCTGCATCGGGGGCTTCTTACAGGCGAACGGGCAAGACTGGGAGGCGGCCAGAGAACCCACACCCTCCCAGGCGCGGGCCAGGCTTGGCCGTGCCCAGGGGGGTTTGGCCGCCCTCTGGTGCCTCTCCGTCTTGTCTTCTGGATTCGTGTTCCCCACGGAAAGATATTGACTTTGGCTTTTGTCCCGTCCAATTATGAGAATATTGATTTTCTGCCTTTCTGGAACCAAAAACAGAAGAAAACATGCAACTAGCACTGTGGCAACTTTTTAATAGGTTAGTTCTAGAAAAGATATAAAAGCACCTCAAAGAAAGACAAAGGAAATCAAAGTAGATACTAAACAAGCATGGAACATAAAAAAATTATAGATACATTTTCGACGTATCATACACTTGTCACACTCCTCTTGTACAACTCTTTGTTAATTATTGTGTATGCTTTTGTTCTTCTTTCTGTTTGTCTTGCCAATATCTCGTCATCAGGCAAAGTTCCATCTCTTAAGTAGTTGAATATTGATTGCGCCCAGGCTGGTATCACTGGTGCAGTATCTGTTTCTCCATCAATTTCGATTCGCTCAGCCAACATATGTTCTGCCGACATAACCTGAGGAGTCCCTGAGTGTGATTCGCCAACCCCTGGGTTGGGTGGGACAGTTCCCGAGTTACTCGAACCTGCCCCTAAGTCAATTTCCATCGGCACAACATCTGACTCCTGGCTTGCCGGGATGAATATTGACTCAGACTCTGGTGATGGCTTGATCGATGGTTTTCTGAGATGTTCCAACGCTACTCCTAGTGGGATTGCTTGCCGAGATGAGCCTAACCTGGATAATACATCAGTTGCCTCATTTTCTGCTCTTGGTATATGATGAAATTCACAACCGTCAAAGTATTCCGAAATCTGCTGCATATGAAAACGATAGAGTGCCATATTTTCATCCAACGCATCCTAATGTTCAAATACTTGCTAAATAACCAAATCCGAGTCACCGAAACACATGATCCTTTTGATACCAATCTCTTTGGCCACTTTTATCCCATGGACAAGTGCTTCAATCTCGGCTACACTGTTGGATGCAGGTAAATGGATCCCGACACCCAGGCCCATCTTTGTCTTGGACCCGTCAAAGTGCATTATCCAGTAATTCAGGTTTGGAAATTGTGGTTCGTATTGCATTTCCATCCAATCCACGAAGAAATATGCTACAACTTGAGGTTTGATTACATCTCGCCTGTCGTATTGTGGAGTGTATGGTGCTAGCTCTATGGCCCATTTCGCCACTCGGCCACTGGCATCTTTGCTGCCCAATATATCCGAGATAGGTGCCTCGCATATTACCCGGATTGGGTGTTCTTGAAAATAGTGCATCAGCTTCTTTGCTGCCATATACACCCCATATGTCATTTTTTGGTAATGGGGGTAGTTTTGCTTTGATGTAGAGAGCACTTCGCTCAGGTAATAAACTGACCTTTGGACTAATTTGCCCTCTTCTTCACGCTCTACCACTATTAATGCACTGACAACTCTATTGGTTGCTGTGACATAGAGCAGCATTGGCTCTTTCGATAGTGGTGAGGCTAATATTGGTGCTGTTGCCAACGACTTTTTGAGCTCATGGAAAGTGCTGTCAGCTTGATGTGTCCATGTGAATTTGTCTGATTTTTTCATCAGTTGATATAATGGTAAGGCTTTTTCGCCTAGCCGACTCACAAACTGACTGAACGAGGCTAGGAATCGTGTAAACTTCTGCACATTGTTGAGGGTTTTCGGTAACTCCATTCTTTTGATGGCTCTGATCTTTGTCGGGTTAGCCTCAATTCCTCGGTTGGATACAAGGAATCCAAGTAACTTTTCGGCCGGGACACCAAATGTGCAATTTTCCGGGTTAAGTTTCATCCGAAATCTTCTTAAGTTTGCGAGTGTTTGACGCAAGTCCTCGATTAGAGTATGACTTTGTTTGGTTTTTATTACCACGTCATCGACGTATACTTGAACATTTTTGTCCAGTTAATACAGCAAGCATTTTTGAATGCATCTTTGGTATGTTGCACATGAATTTTTTAATCCGAACGGAATAGTACGATATCAATAAGCCTCATACGGGGTGATAAAAGCTGTCTTTATTTGATCATCCGGATTCAGTGGTATCTGGTGGAAACCAGAGTATGCATCCACAAATGACAACAATTCACACCCAACAGTAGAGTCAATGAATTGATCAATCCGTGGCAGGGGGAATGGATCTTTTGGACACGCCTTATTGAGGTTCGTGTAGTCAATACACATGCGCCACACCACTGCCACGTTCGGGTCATCCTTTTTATTTTTGACCAAGACTGGATTTGACAACCAATCTGGGTGCAGTACTTCCATGATAAACCCGATAGCCAAGAGCCTGGCTATCTCAGCGGTTATCACTTTCCTCCTACCTTCGGTGAAGCGGCAGAGGGGTTTGCTTCACCGGCTTGGCATCTGGCCTTACATGAAGATAGTGCTCAGCCAGCTCCCTCGGAACTCCTTGCAGGTCTTGTGTGGACCATGCAAAGATATCCCGATTCTCACGGAGGAAGCTGGTGAGCTCGCTTTCCTATTTGTTAGATAACCCATTGCCTATAGTAACTGCGCATTCTGGGAAGGCCTCATCAACCTGTATCTTCTTTCTTTCCTTGGTGGCTTGGAAATACACACTTCCATGCGGGTTATTGTGTGTCGGCATAGACATCTTTGCCGCCTTGTCAAGTGCTGCAACTTCCATCATTTGCTGCTGTTCCTCCGCTATGACCAGTGACTTGGCCAGCGAAGATCCGGTTGAGGCACATGCAATAGATCTCTTGTAGTCACCCTCAACTGTGATAACTCCACATGGACCTTGCAGCTTCATCTTCAAGTAAGAAATATGAGGAGTAGCCATAAACTTCGTCATAGCCGGCCTGCCGAGTAAGGCATGGTATGAGCTGACCAGGTCTACCACCTCGACCTCTATGGCTTCAGTGCGACAATTTTCCTTGTTTCCGAATAAGACATCAACCCTGATCTTGCCAATTGGCTCATAAGATAGTGCCGGTACAATACCATGGAAAGTTGTCTTAGTCGGCTCCAAAATGTTCATAGTGATGCCTAAATTGAGCATAGTATCCTTGTACATGATGTTAATACTACTGCCATCATCTATCAACACCTTCGAAAACTTCACGTTGATATCTGGGCCCATGAACGTTGGATCCAAGACAAGAGCATAACCTCCTAGCATTGGCATGATCTTGGGGTGATCCTTTATGCTCCAAGTTATCTCATTTTCAGACCAATGCATGTATTTTGGTATTGCTGGCATTGTGGCGTTCACTTCCATCATCCATCTCTGTTGACTTTTCTTGTCATTCGGCTCTATGACAAATACAACATAGCTCTGGTGATGCTCCCTGTACTTGTTTCTGGTCCCGTGGCCGACATGAGCGTCATCACCTCTTGGGTTATGCACCTGGTGCACAGCCTATCTTCTTTGTTAGTTATGATATCTCGGCTGTCTGTTCTCATATCTATGCTCAGCTCCAACAGCCTGAGCATTTCCTCCTGTGAGCGGTGGTGGGGGAGGTGGTAGTAACTACTGAGTCGGCGAGTCTACTCTGTCTACCTTCTGAAACCAAGTGCATTGTCTTGTTGTGTTATTTTCCGGCTTACTCGGACTTGTCGTGTGAAACTTACATGGTTGATCCAACATCATCTCATAAGTATACTTCTGCCTGTCTTGATATGGCTTTTTCTGTTCATATGGCTTTTTGCCATCATTCTTTGGTATCCATTGCTGTTGCCCACTTGTCCTTTGATGTTGGCTACTTCCAGTATCTGGATGATCCTGACTTACAGGTTACAGCTGCGACTTGAGTCGATCCATACCTGTAGTTTGGTCTCTCATCTCTTCTTTTGCTTCTATATTCGGCCCTTTCCTGGCGCCTTTTCAACCCGGCCGTGTCATAGATCTGAGTCTCAGTCATCCCATCTGCCGACATAAGCAAAGGTTGAGTCGGATCTCCTAACGCGTATGAGTCAGTGATTCTTATCGTTTCTGCCAAACTTGCTGGCATATCTCTCTGTAATCTTCATGTCTGCATCCTTGTGCAAACCATGCAATGGCATGAGATTCGATTACCCCTTCATAAGAGTTGCGCATGGTGCACCATCTAGTGAGGAACTCTTTGCGCGTATCATTCGTCCTTTGCTTGCACATAGCTAGTTGTTGTGGGAGATTCGGTCTCTTGTACGTGCTTGTGAAATTACTCACAAAAGCTTCCTAGAAATCAATCCAGCTGTTGATGCTTCCGGGTGGGAAAATTTTCAGCCAGACCCTCACTGGTCCTTCTAGCATTTGTGGTACATACCGCATTGTCCATCTCAGATTTCCCTGCGTGATCTTTAATGCAGTTCCATAATCTATGAGCCAGTCTTCTGTCTTTGTGCTTCCATCATATGTTTTTGTTCCTCTTGCCAGCTGAAAGTTTGGCACTAGCGACTCTTTCATGATCCTTGGGCCAAAACATGGTGGACCCTGTGGACCTTCCGATTCGATTAGTTCTGCCATCTTTATCCAGTCGAGCTTTAGCCTTGCATCATCCGGCTGGAGACTTCTGCCTCCGAGTCTTTCTCCCATTGCTTGATACACGTGATCCGGAAATTCATACCAGTCATTTACCATTGCCGAGTAACCATCATTATATCTGTTGGCGTTCGGGTCTGCAGGCTGCTGCACTGCCTTTCTCGCACTTTGCTGTCTCCTTTTGGGTTGAGCTGCTGGAGGATTCGGAGCTGGGTTTCCTCCTCCTGCCGAGTGAGTTCCACGCCTAGGCTGAGGTCCAAAGTTCTGCCCTCCATTGTCATTTCTTTGTCCTGCTTGCAGTAACCATCATTGTATCTGTTGGCGTTCGGGTCTGCAGGCTGCTGCACTGCCTTTCCTGCACTTTGCTGTCTCCTTTCGGGTTGAGCTGGTGGAGGATTCGGAGCTGGGTTTCCTCCTCCTACCGAGTAAGTTCCACGCCTAGGCTAAGGTGCAAAGTTCTTGCCTCCATTGTCATTTCTTTGTCCTGCTTGCCTTTCTCAACCAGCATTTTCTTGGTTCTCATTTCCCTGAGCTACATTTCTTCTTCTTCCCTGTGCACGAGCCAGGTTTCCTTGAACCACTGTCAGGTCATAAGAAACCATCTGCTTGTTCCTTCCTGAATCTACACTCTTTTCTTTTCTCTGTCTCGGCGCCGCTCCTGGTGAGGAGGCTGTATGGCCTGCTGATCTTGCAGGGACCGGAGTTGCCGAGTGAACAAGCTGTGACCTCCTAGCTATACCGAGATCTGCCCTGTAGTACGCTTCATTCAGCATTCCTGCTGCTCTTACCAACTCATTTACTCGTTCCTGTTGTTTTTCTTTGCCTCACCTGTCAGATGGGGTAACTCGGCCATTGCTGCCTCTACGGCTCTGAAATTTGCTGCTGTCGTGTTATATGTCAGTCACATGGCTGTTTCGTTGCTGTTTTCTAGTGTTATCTTTGACATAGCGTCCGCCAGCTCTTCATTGAGGTTCCTTCCTCTTAACCTTGCTGCATCAAGCCGGGTCTTAGCGCCCTTGACTCGATTTGCCGAGTTATACTCTCGGATCGTGATACCCATATCCTGCTACAATTGCGCTAATTCCTTTGCCTTCTCCAAGAACTTTTTCCTGGCCTCCTCTAACTCAGACTACACACGCGCCGGATCAGCTGCTGGCGCTACTGTCTCTGCTAGTTTTTCTATTGCTTCCTGCAACTCTTTGGCTCTCTTACTCCTAGCTATGTTCTCTGGCTTCTCTAGTGGCGCTTTTGCAGTTCTTGTTGCCCTTGGCGTCCCTTATGGGTTTTCTCCTTCAGCATTCTCATTTACTTCAGGAGCTACTAGAGGAGCTGGGAGGTGCGATGGGTTTGGAGCTGTCATCATTACCTCGATAGAGACGAGTTGATGAAGCTTTCCTGTGGCATGAACCGCAGGTGGATCCGGCGCTAGGATGATGCGCTCCAGGTACGCGTGCTCCACACGCACCGCGACGTAGACCTGGTGCTCGCCGAATTTGATCAAGTGGCCGCCCCGTGGGAACGGATTGGTCCCGAAGTAGCCCGCGTTGTCGCTGACGAAGTTGAGTGCCTCGAACCTCTGGATGAGGTCGGAGTAGACGAGTTCGCCCGTCTTGGCGATGATGTTGCCCGTCTAGATGAAAACTCCAGCAAGCGCATGCTTCTGCCCCATGGTGGGCGCCAACTGTCGTGGTGGTGTCACGGCAGATTCCATGGGTAGGCTTAAGTTGGGGGCCGAATGGACGCTTGTGGTAACCGGGGAGGGAGTGCACAGTCTAGCCGCGCACGAACAACAAGATGAACTCTCCACATTTAGGATTTTAATTGATCCAAGAAGTTTACAAGTGCTCCTAGAGATGTTCAAGCATATCCTCCGGACACTAGTTTCCTACTTGGTCCAACCTCTCTAAACCCTAACTATGCCCCTCCTTATATAGGTGATCGACAGCTAGGTTACATCCTTTTGGGTCCTAGGGTTACTGTTTGGATATTTGTCCTTACTACGTGGGTCGGGTCATGGGCTAGCCCTGAGCCCTTGACCCAGTACACAAAGCCATATAGCTAACGGTCTTCTCGTACATAGCCTCCATCTCTTTTGGCATCATACGGTGATTTTGTACGTCAGCCCTTGCTTTGGGCATCACCTGGCTCCTTTTATGTCACCCGGTGTCGCCCTTCTCTTTTGACCATGCTTTATCATGGTCCCTCCCGAATCTTACTCGGAAAGCTGCCACGCATCTTTTCTGACTCGTCCTTCCCTCGTGAGACCTGGCTCGTTGCCTCTTGCAAGGTAAACAAGTTTGTCCTATGCGGGCCGACATATTTCTTATGTCGGCCACGCCTAAGCTTCGTATCCGGCTATTGATACCCGACCAGAGGCTTCTTTGACTCGCCATAAGCCAAGCTGGGCAATGTTTTACCCCTTATGCCCCTACCGGGGGTTATATCCTTGACAAGGATACTACGAATACCTTTGACATCTGTAGGACAAGGCATTTTCTCAATTGCTTCAACTTTGGCTCTGTCAACTTCAATGCCTCTTTCAGAAATTTTGTGTCCAAGAACAATCCCTTCATTAACTATGAAGTGGAATTTCCCCCAATTAAGAACAAGATTAGTTTATTCACATCTCTGCAAAACTTTATGAAGGTTGTGCAAAAAATTATCAAAGGAAGTTACATAGAAGGAGAAATCGTCCATGAATACTTCCATAATTTCTTCACATATCCTCCAACCACAGAGGCAAGGCTCATCCTTGTCGCCCATCATCACCGCCCTGATCCCCCCCCCCCCCGACAACGCGGAGTAGACCTGTCATGATGGAGAGTGCAATCGCGGACAAAAGAGCAGGTGGCACCATGACCCTGCGTGTCAGACAAGCAACCGCGACAAGCGTGAGGCGTCGCAGGAGGGTAACAGCAAGAAAGCTAACCCACCGCCACCCCCGCCTTCGTCGCCCCCTAGCAGCCACCATGACGGAGGAGGCCCGCGTCATTCACGCAGCCCATACCCTGATGGCAAGAAGAAGAAAAGAAGCCCAGAGTTATACGATGCACGTTCACGTCTGGACAAGATCCATGAGGCCCGGGAAGGACCATACTTGGGACCACGTTGCTTTGGACCTGTGATACGGTCTGCAACTTACCCCAAAGGTTTCCAGATTGACAAGACCATCAAGCCCTATGACGGCACCACCAAGCCAGCTACATGGTTGTAGGATTACGGCAATGCGGTAGAGATTGCCGGGGGTAACCCCAATGTCTCCGTCAAGTACCTCGCATTGATGTTGACGGGCACGACCCGCCAATGGATTGATGACTTACCAGAGAAATCCATCTGCAATTGGTTGGACATGCAATATGCGTTCACCAAGAACTTCGAGGGCACGTACAAACATCCCTGTACTGTTGGCGATCTACAGCGGTGCGTGTAGGAGAAAGACGAGACATCCCGCGCCTACCTCTCCCGCTAGCTGGATATGAAGAATTCCTTTGCAGGAGTGCACACTCAGACCGGCATGGCCGTCTTCATTGATGGGTTGGAAAGGGGCACGCTCCTCTGACATAAGTTGAAGCGCCTGCAGGACAACCACCAGCTAGATCTGAACCAGATGATCCAGCTGTCTAGTGAGTTCACGGCTGCTGACGACGATGCTCGCGGCTCCATGCCGGCAACGGCCGTTCCAACTCAAGCTCGGAAGAACAACAACACCAAGTGGAAGAACCCGCCAGAAGAAAAGCAAAACTCTGACATGGTCGCCATGACGTTTGCAGGAAAAGTTGATGGCATACAGCGTGGCCGAGGACGGGGGGCTGGTCGTGGGCAGCAGCGAACTAGTGAAACTAACTCGGCAGCGCTCCGCATTCCCCAAACCTACGAGGAGTACCGCGATATTCCATGCCTCGTACACCTCGATGCCAACGGCAAAGCCACTCACACCAATCGCCATTGCAAGTTTGTCAACGACATCAAGGAGGACCTGGAGTCCGGCTACAAACGAAGTTGGAAGAACAGACCACGAGGCAAGGGCAACAGAAAGAAGAAGGATGAGGAGTCCAAGGATTCAAGTGACATGGAAGAGGATGTTGACCCCAAGCACGCCGCCAAGAGCGATGGCAAGGGCAAGAACCCCTTCGAGAAGAAGGTTGCCATCTTCCACACTTTCCTTGGCACCCCCACTATCTGGCAACAAAAAACCTCCATGAGGATACTGATGGCTACTCTACCCACAATTCCCCAGTACCTGCGCTGGTCAGAGATTCCAATTACTTGGGACAGGAAGGATCAACCAGACCTCATCCCTACAGAGAACCAGTACGCCATGGTCATCAACCCCCTGATTGATGGCAATGAGTTCACCAAATGTATGGTGGATAGTGGAAGCAGCATCAACATCATGTACTTGGATACACTGCACAAGATGAACAAGATGGAGGAAAACCTAAGGCGGACAAGCACCACATTTCACGGCGTAGTTCCTGGTCGGGAGGTTCGGTCCCTTGGGTGCATCACACTCTAGGTTGCTTTTGGCGATGTCAATAATTACTGCTAAGAACGCATGACCTTCGAGGTGGTCCCCTTCAAGAGCGTGTACCATGTCATATTCGGATGTGACATATTCCACGCCTTCATGGCCAAGCCATGCTTTGTCTACAACAAGATCAAGATACCTGGACCAACGGTGTCATCACCGTATCCGGAAGCTTTACCAAGGCAAGGGACCGCAAGATTGGAGAAGCAGCCTTTGCGGAAGCTATGCTCTACAATGAAGAATTCAAGGAGATCCAGAGCAAGGTCGATGCCTCGGAGATGCAGGCGTCAAAGAAGCAGATTTCTGACTCCGCACCAGCATTCAAGGCCGCCATCGAGACCAAGCCAGTGGAACTTGTGGTAGGCGATGCCTCCAAGACCACCGCCATTGGGACGAACCTGGACCCTAAATAGGAAAGAATGCTCGTCGAGTTCCTCCGTGAGAATAGGGACATCTTTGCCTGGCAACCTGCCGACATGAAAGGTGTACCTAGGCAACTTGCCGAGCACAGCTTGAATATTGATCCAAAATGTAAACCAGTGAAACAACCTCTACGACGCTTCAGAGACGAGAAGAGACGCGCCATTGGCAAAAGAGATAGCTAGGTTACTTAAGGTTAGTTTTATCCGAGAAGTCCTTCACACCCGATGAGTGGCCAATCCTGTACTTGTCCCCAAAAAGGGAACCAAATAATTAAGAATGTGCGTTGATTACACCGGCTTGAACAAAGCATGTCCCAAATATCTGTTTGCCTTGCCTTGCATTGACCAAGTCATTGACTCGATGGCTGGCTTGGAGCTTTTGTGTTTTCTCGACGCATACTCAGGATACCACCAGATCAAGATGAGGAAGTCGGACCAATTGACCACTTTGTTCACTACACCCTATGGCCCATTTTGCTATGTCACAATGCCCTTTGGGATAAAAAAACACAGCTGCTACATACCAGTGGACAATGCAGCATTGCCTACACGCTCAAATTGGTCGGAATGTTCACGCCTATGTGGACGATATAGCGGTGATGTCTAAAAAGTCAAACGTCTTAATCTCCGACTTAAAAGAAACCTTTAATAATCTCCGGAAATACAACATGATGCTTAACCCTAAGAAGTGCATCTTCGGGGTTCCAGCCGGCAAATTGTTGGGCTTCATCATTTCCCAGCGTGGAATCGAGGTCAACCCGGAGAAAATCAAGGCCATCCTAAACATAAACCGTCTGACATGCCTGAAGAACATACAATGGCTAACAGGCTACGTTGCAGTGGTTAGTTGGTTCGTCACAAGACTTGGAGAGAAGGCTCTGCCGCTGTACAGGTTGCTGAAGAAGGCAGACAAATTTACGTGGACGAACGAGGCAGATGCATTATTGAAGCAGCTAAAGGAGACACTTTCCTCGGCTCCTATCCTTGCAGCACGTGAGCCTATGGAGCCTATGTTATTTTACATGGCAGCCACCAACCGGGTAATCAGCATCGTTGTCGTGGTAGAGTGGAAGGAACCAGGGAATGAGTACTGTAAGATCCCTCCTTTATAAAGGAAAAAGGATCCCTGTGATTGCAATGCTAGTCCCTGGATCATTGCCAGCATCCACAGTTTAAGATGAAGTACACAGAAACAAAGGTCATTATTACAGTCATTCCAGAGAAAAACATAGTCTTTACAACTCCAAGGCCACAGGCCAAGTAAAGAGTTTGAATAAGTAAATAAATAAAAGTCTTCATCTTCATGTGCCACAGGCAAACATGTTGAGTGTAGACTCATGACTCCTAATCCTCATCAGAGTAACCTGCAACCTCACAAGTTATAGCCACAGTGGGTCAATACCTTGGAATAGTATTGGCAAGTGATACCTTAGTATAATTTAGGTGGACTAGATACTATATGAAATTTGGCTAAGTGTAGCTTGGCTTGCTTTGCTCAAAATAGGTTTTGCCTATTAGTTGAAATCACTAAGTTTTTCTTTGTCAAAACTTTTCCCAAGGAACCACCAATAGACATTGAGGTCCTTCACCCTTGTTCACGCACAAGTTTTTACTTAGAAATTGGGATGAGGAGATTCTTGATAGCTTCCATGTCTTGATGCTCAAGTTGTCCTTTTCCAGGGACATGGCTAAGTACTTAGATTCTTCCATCTGCAGAGGTTGTGCACTTTCCCCACCAGACTTGATTTTCACCAAGACAGGACCTTTCAGAAGCCTTCTCTTAGACCAAATGGACGCGCTCCAACCTATCATTCCCACTACCACCAACTGTCCAAATGGCTAAGTTCTAGCAACCTATGTGATCCAGGCAGAGCCCATATTGCCAAGTGGCTGCACTAGAAGCTTCTTAACATTTGGCCTCTAAAATCTCTTTGTTCCTGGGTGGCTTTCCAAAAGTGAGATACACAAGGTAAACCATAGAAATGGGCCTTGTGTAACCACTCAACATAAACCATTCCTTCCATTCCACCCAGGTGTTTCATTTACTTAGTTGTTTTATTAGGCAAAACACAAGTCCAAAGACTTAGAAATATTTTCATCATAGCATGTATATTTCACCAACCCTTGGTTGCTACTAGCTAGGCTAAGCATGGCATAGATAAGAATCTTAACTTAGAAATTTCTAGCAATTCTACAACTACTAGGATTTCCCAACATGGCATATAAGCAAAATATAACATCCAAGACTAGCAAAATATTTCTAATGCTTAGTAGAAAACATAGGGATACAAATATTAATGAAGCACCACTTTCCTTGGTAGTTTGGAGAGTAGCTACACTCCTCACAATCACAATCACTAGCACCAAAATCTACACAAAGAATCATAGCCACAAATCACATACAAAACATATACAAACAAAAAATATATATGAATGCATGCAATATGATATGTGATGATTTTTAAAACTCAACAAAGCAAGTGTACAGTACTGGTTCATAAACAAGTTCAAAACTTGCCAAACAACAATTATTTAAACCTTAAATCATTTCTTAAACAATTCATATACTCAAAATAGTCCTACACATGTTTCTATAAATAAAACCATTTTAACAAAAGCAAAACATTAAACACATTGCATATTTATAAAGGGCTTGTTCTCCTGATTCCAATGATGTCAAATTCTAACGTGGGAATCAAAAGTTATAGCTAAAAAAAAATCAAACATCTAATAGATTCAAATCCTGTTTTTAAATCTAAACTGCCGCCACGCGTCTTAACCTGATTGGCCGGTACCGTTTCGCGTTGGATCACACTTCTGAGCCATTAGATCTACTTAATCCGCATGGCCCAGATCTACCTATACCGCTTCGTTAAGTGATCTAATTTCACGCGCTGGATCCAGATCCAACGGTCCTAGATCAAACGACCATAGCTGGGCGGCGCTGGCGGTGGCTACTGGCGGCGGCGAGCTCTGCCTACGGCGGCGCGGTGCTACAGGTGGCTCTGGGGTCGTCGGAGATGCTTACCAAGATCGTGGCGATGCACTGATGCTCAACCTGGCGACGACTTGGCAAGGGGCGCTCTGTAGTGGCCGAGGGAGCTCGTCGGAGTTGCTGGCGGCGTCGGGCTTGGGTGGACGACGATGTTGGCGACGCTCCTAGTCACCCTAGCGCGAATAAACGGCATCAGGAGACGCACAAAACTACGGCAAACGTGCTCGTGTGAAACAGAGGCGAAGGGGAACAAAGGGCTCACCGAATTTGATTGCCGGAGTTGAGGATGTCGTTGGGAGCTTGCAGCGTTTGACGAAGTCGACGACCTGGGGCAGTACAGGATGAACCAGTGGGGTCATAAGATGCGCAAGGAAGTTGTGAAGCGGCTCGTATGAACCAGAGGGAGAGGGGCGCACGGGGCTCACCGGGATTGGTCGCCGGAGTGCTCTCTGTCTGTGGCGGTGCGAGGATGATTGTGGGCAGCCTGGGGGCATTTCTGTATGGCTTTGTTGGGGGAAATGGCTGCGAGGGGGAGGTGGTCTTATAGCCAGAGCGGGGGCGAGGATCGCGCGCGGAATCAAGGGAATATAAGCGAGGAATCAATGCGGCAGTGAAGGGCGGAGGAAACGGCCGGCGACGTGGTCGTGGGCGTGATTTGGGGAAGATGAGGGTGAGCTGGCGAGGTCCACCAGTCAGCGAGTGAAACAGAGAGGGGGTGGGGTCGTGTGGTCAGTGACCTGGTGGGCTCGTCTGCGAGTGAGAGAGAGAGAGGAGGGACCCCTGGTGGTCTTACTGGGCTGGATCCGTAGCTGGGCCAGATAGGTGGCGCTGGCCTTTTTCTATTTCTTTTCTCTTTTTCTGTTTTGATTTTCTGAAATGATTTTCAAATCCAAATCAAATGAGTTTGAATTCAAATCTTCTCTAGGTTTTTCTACTGCAAACCTTGCACTCAAATGTGTGTCAAACACTACTGTTTATTCAAAACACTTTGATCAAATGAAAATAAAAATAAAACCAAGCCTTTATGTGATATATACAATAGGCATAATATTGGTTTTATTTACTTATTTTGTTTTGAAACTTTGTTCAAACTTTTGATGGTGCCTAAGTTTGAATTTCAAATCTTACTGAACCAAAACAAGTACTCTTTTTATTGGAAGATAGCACTAAGGCTAGAGCAAACTTACATGAAATAATAAGCATATATGCTTCTGTTTTGAAATGATTTGTTTGAAATGAAACTCATATGATCATGGATGCCTGGATGATATGAATGAGTTTAAAACATTATTTTAGGGATGTTACAAGTACGGAGTTCAAAGACCAGTTTACTATGTTAGCGAGGTCTTGACAGAGTCCAAGCAGTGTTACCCGCACTACCAGAAGATAGCTTATGGAGTGTTCCTCGCTTCTCGGAAGCTGAGGCACTACTTCCAGGAGCACCCCATCAAAGTTGTGCGCAAGGCTCCACTATCAGACATCATCAACAACAGCGACTCTACAGGAAGGGTCGCGAAGTGGGGCATTGAACTTGCCGCCTTCGAGATCACCTACAAGAGACGCGACGTTATCAAGTCACAGGCCTTGGCGGATTTTATCGCAGATTGGACGGAGATGCCAGATTCTACCCCTATACTAGAGCCAGAATACTAGGTGATGCACTTTGACGGATCAAAGCTACTCAATGGCTCGGGGGCTGGTGTGCTGTTGCAGTCACCAATCGAGGAAAATCTACACTACGTTCTGCAGATCCACTTCGAGGATACAAACAACATGGCGGAGTATGAAGCACTCATTTATGGACTACGCGTAGCTAAGGATATTGGCATCAAGCGCATAGTTTGCTATGGAGATTCTGACTTGGTTTCCCAGCAGGTGGCTGGCACCTGGAATGCGTGGAACCCTATGATGGCGGCATATCAGGACGAAGTGGATGAGATAGCCAAGAGCTTCTTAGGATATGAAGTCAAGTATGTACCTAGGGAGCAAAATGAGGCGGCTGATCTGCTGTCAAAGCTTGGATCAGGGCGCAAACAAATTCTGCCTGGCGTTTTCCTGGAGCATCTACGGAAACCATCCGTGAAGGGAGCGGACATCGACAACCCGAACAGAGTTGACTCTTTCGTTCACACAATGACAAAGTTCCCTCCGGCTTGGACAAAACCGTTCATGGAATATCTCGTACACGGAACTTTGCCTGACGACAAAGTCGAAAGACGACAAATAGTACGTCGAGCAAAGGGCTATACCATAATCAATGGACAATTCTACAAAATAAGAACCACTGGTGTTTACCTCAAGTGTGTTTCCTAGCAAGATGGTATTGAAATCGTACAAGAGATCCATCTCGGAGATTGCGGGCATCACGCCGCTCCTCGATCGTTGGTCTCCAAAGTCTTCCGGCAAGGATTCTACTGGCCAACCGCGAAGGCGGACGTCGACAAGCTAGTTGAGATATGCTTAGGATAACAGTTCTATGCCCGACAACCACATGTTCCAGTCGAAAAATTGCGAACAATACCAATAACTTGGCCATTTGTAGTCTGGGGGCTAGACATGGTTGGTCCGTTGCAGACGACACCATGTGGGTTTACGCATCTGCTAGTACCAGTTGATAAATTCACCAAATGGATAGAAGCTAAACCCATTAGAAAGCTCGATGGGGCAACTGCCCTTTGTTTTGTCCGGGATCTAGTGGTGAGGTCTGGTCTCCCACATATCATTATTACTGACAACGACAGCAATTTGTCACTCGGAGAAGTGGAAGCTTATTGTTGGGAGAAAGGCATCCGAATTGACCTTGCATCTGTGGCACATCCACAGTCCAATGGCCAAGTTGAATGAGCCAATGGATTAATTCTGCAGGGAATCAAGCCATGTCTTGAGGCACCGCTTCATAGAGCAGCTGGAGCCTGGGCGGAGGAATTACCATCTGTACTCTAGAGTTGACGAACTACACCCAATAGATCCACCGGCTACACCCCTTACTTCATGGTATATGGAGCAGAAGCCATCCAGCCTTCCGACATCCTTCACGATTCACCAAGAGTTGCCGCCTACGACGAAGATGACGCTAAAGAATCTAGATGCCTAGATGTGGACCTTCTCGAGGAGGAGCGTGTTTTGGCATGCCAAAGATCCGCCATCTACCAGCAGAAGCTAGGCAGCTACCATAGTCGCCACATTCGGCATCGCTCATTTAAAGAGGGGGACCTGGTGCTCCGACTTAAGTAGAAGAAGTCACACAAATTATCCCTGCCATGGGAAGGACCATTCATCATAAGCAAGGCGCTACTCAATGGGTCTTACTACCTCGTTGACAATCGTGAATTTGAGGATATACCTAACGAGGATCATAAGCGTAAGCGACATGACCCTGATGATGACTACCCGGAGCTTGATCAGCCATGGAACATAGCACATCTACGTCCTTTTTACACATAGCATATTTTTTATCTATTGTGTACCTCTTATATGATAAATGAAATAAAGCTCTTTGGTTCACTCATATTTCTAAGTCTTTTACCTCCTTTAGTGTTCATTTTTGGATCATATAAAACCTTTATGCACAAGCTTTGCATTTGCACTTGTGAAAATTCCGCCTACATGCGTTAGCTTAAGTTTTCTGGTCTACACGTTCTTTGTTGTTTTTATGTGGATTCTGGAGTAGTGACTTTTGGTACTTGTTGTCGGCGATTTTGTGCTTAGGTGTTTGACGGTGCCATTGGGCATCATCTCCTGAGCGCATGGTTCCGAATACGAGTCTTCCGACACACGAAAGTTCAAGCATAAAAACCAGAGTAATGGATAAGCCAACACTTGCTTAAAAAATAGTTAGATGCCGGAGCCAGTTCTTGAGTAGCAGGAAAATACAACTATTGTTTTTCCGCCTTAAGTTAACAGAGTAGTTTTTCCACATACACAAATTCTAGAGGAAACAAAAATTACATATTGTTTTTCATTCCTCTGGCGCGGGAGACTTGGATGCAGCATCATCAACAGCAGGAGAGCCATCTTCCTCGAAGTCGATGGTCTTGAGGGACTCGGAGGAGGTCTGATAGTCTCCGTCAATGATCTCGAGAGGCATGAAGACGTTGTGGTCGACCAACTCGGAGACCCTGGTGTAAAAACCCGCGAGCGACGCCTAGATAGCCTTGTGATCTATTTTTTGGCCATCGTCGTCTACGTCGGGAAGACCGGAGGTTACCATGTCGATGTCGGCATTCTCTTAATGGGCCTTGATCATTTACATCGCCATCCTTGCACCAGCCCGGGTACATGAAGCTTTCCAGCTTAGGGGCTTGGCGCAGTATCTCCGAGTACTTCATCATGGAGTCCACCGCTTTGATGTTGATCTGGAGGGACTTGGCCATCTCTTTGGCCTGCTTGATGGCGGTGTTGATAAAGTTGCCGGCGAGAACCATGCATTCCTTTGACGGAGGAGGCGACTGGGTTAAACCAATAGGAGCTGCAATTCCGACAAGGGAGCACATGAGTTCAGTAAGACAAAAAGTGCAAAGTATCTTGCTTACAGAAGTACAAGACGGAGAATCACTTACGAAGGATGCTCGCCTCGGCCTGCTGAAGTGTCTCCACCATCGAATCCCGTTCTTGTCGAAGGATCTTGTATGCTTCCAGATTGCGCTGATTCTGCTCATCAGCAACTTTCTTCTGCTCTTTTAGCATTGCGATCTCCTCCTTCAAGCGGTTCATCTCCGTGTTCGCGGACTCCTGCAGGGCCTTCATGGATTCCTCGTGCATCTTTAAGGTATCAGTCCTCTCCTGCTTGAGGATCTTTTTTTCGCTATCCAGCAACTCAATATGCTTGGATTGCTCAACAATATCCTTGGCCTTGGCGATGGTTTCTGCAAATCGGAAAAAGAACAGTACACATTGAGTAGTCGAAGAGTGACTGCACAAGACCAAGTCGGAGTATGAAAGCTAAAGGAAAAACAGACTCTTGCTCTTGGTGATTTGTTCCTTCAAGAAGGCAGTTTTACCCTTTTCGGCTTCTAGCTCTGCGCGCATCTTGTGGAACTTCCCATTGACGACGCCTCTCCGAGCATTCTCGTTCTGTGGAAAAAAGATCAAAAATACTTAGTCTACTTGGAGCATCTAGTCAGATAAATATCCACCTAGAGGCTTGGGGGCTATAGTACGAGTTTTCAGCTCAGCGATATGCTTAATCTTTCTTTAAGCATCTAGTCGGAACTAATTCCGTTTCAACTAGAGGCTTGGGGGCTACAGTATTGAAATTTACAAACACTGCGTATGTTACTCTAAAAGTATCTAGTCGGAATAATTAATTCAAACTATATACTTAGGGGCTACAGTGAGAAGTTTTCTAGCTTAGTCACTCTTAGAGCATTCAGATGCAAAGACCTATGGTTTTCCGTCTAAATCCTTGGGGGCTACAGTGGGATACTACTTATAAAATGAAAAAGGCAAATAAAACTTACATGTACGATGATCTTGAGGTTGGTGGCGCTCTCGGCAAAGATCTTGCTGAAGGAAAGGCTATTTCCTCGCAATATATCTGCCTGCTTGAGAAGCTCCTCAAGACCGCAAGTCAGAGATGTTGGAGCTGCACCAGGAGCCGCAGTAGAGCTCCTTGGTGTAAGCACCGGGTAGACTATCTTCGGAAGCTCTGTGGTTGTCCTGGATGCAGAAGCGCCGCCTTCGAGAGACGTTCCACTTACCACCACCGCCTTACCGCTACCGATGGCATACTTATCCGGAGCTTCAGCCATTTTGGTTGCGGTACTTTCTTGTGTCACTTGCTCGCCGACAACGACGAGCTCCGCGGAGACAGCTGGATCCACTTCCATGGCGGAAGGGCCAGATGCCTCCTTAGCTTGGGAGCTTGTCGGCGCAGCAGCAGGCTGGACGCTAGGAGTAGTGGGGGCGATGGAGGGAGATGCTTGGTTCGGCATATCTCGCTGCAACATGTCTTTAATGTTTTTAGAAGCTCCCGCTGTTTTGGAGGTCTTCTTCAAACTTGTACTGGCCTTCTTCCTGAAACGTGCAAAAGTATAAGTACAGGGAAAAGATTAACAATGGACAATGTCGGGGGAAAAGAAGCTTACAAAATAGTGGGTGCTTTAGTGAAAGGGATCTCGGTAATCTTTCTTTTCTCCGCCTCCAGGGCGGCAGTGGACTTCTTGGAGGCTCCACCCTCCGCCTTCTTATTCTTGCCTCCGTCGGCAGCGTCAGAGGTGGAGCTCTTCCGCTTTCGCGCCAGCGGGACATCATCGTCGGACACGACGGTGACTTACTTCATCTTGGGGTCATATATTTGGATAGCCATGCTATCCTCGTCTAGACCGCTAAGTTGCTAAGTGAAATCCCAAAAGTGTTAAATGACGATGGTAAAAGCTAGACGGAAGAACTGGAGTATATGTCATACACGTAAGATAAAATAGGTATCTCTGGGCACTTGCCCTCCTCGAACATGTCGTAGGTGATGGTGAAGCCACGCTTCATGTCCTTCACCTTGACGATGTCCTTGAGGCGGAGCTTGACGGAGTCACTCGAGAAAATTGTCCTCAGAGATGCAGAGGCTATCTTTCCTCTCCTTGGAGTACTCGTGCATCAGCTTGGAGCGGTGCTGCAGAGGTTGGATTCGCCTGACGAACCAGCACATGGCTAGGTCCAATCCGGTTAGAATCGTCTCCATGAACCACTCTATCCGCCTTATGACGCGGGAGACGTCGTTGTTAGAGGGAAGGGTGGCCTGGGATCTCCATGTCGGGGCTTTGGCGGCGGCTCCATCGACGAAGTCCGGATACGTTGCTTCTCGGTCAGCCAGAGGGATATCTGGGCCGCAGAAGTACGTTCGTTGCAAGTTCATACAAGATTCATGGTCGACGATGTCGGGGAACCACCGGCCAGGCCGGATCTTAAAACTAATCGTCCCATAGTTCCTGAGCTCGTCCTTGCTCGTTCCGGTGTCCCTCTTGACGGTAAAAAGTAGATAAAGAGATCTAACCTAGGCCTAATCCCTAGGTAACCCTCGCGAAGCGCCGCGTAGTTTCTAAGCGTGAGGATACTATTGGGGGAAAGGTTCTAAGGTTTAACCCGGTAATGATTGAGGACAGCCAGGAAGAAATTGGAGATGGGCAGGGAAACGCCGCGTACCAATTGTGCTTTGTGGTACACCTTCTCTCCGGTTTGCACTAGTATAGAATAGTCTATCGGTGACATGCTTAAAAGACCCATTAGTGACCGGCAAGGGACATGTCACTGGTAAGGTGTCACTGGTAATAGGTTACCAGTGACAGGCAGGTGCCTATCACTAGTAATTTTTTACTAGTGACAATCGTTTATCCGTGCTTGTCACTGCTTAGTTCTTACCGGTGACGGGTAATGCTTTAGGCTATCATTAGTACTATCTTAGCAGTGACATCCTTTCGTAGTTTGCACGTCACTAGTACATATTTTAGAAACAAAAAAATATAAAATATTGCAGAAATAAAAAATCTAAATATTTAGGAATAATATATATATTGCACTTGCATATTGATTACAAAATATGTTACAACACTTGTAGGTAACAAAATATGATTATGAGTACTACAAAGTGGAATTCACATCAATATCACACTATCAAAATTAGCAAAATATCCAAGAACAAGTTTCCTAGAAGATAATTTCCGTAGAAGCTAGAGGATAGTTCAAAGATGGCCGGTGCTGCTGGTTCCTCTCGCATGCTTCCTGCATGGAAAGATGCAATTAAGTGATCACTAAACAACCAAAATAGTTGTGGATCATCACACACGACCAAGAACTGATCTTGAGAAGGACATGGAACACTTGAACAAATTGGAATTATGCTCCAATGTGTAATAAATACAGCCATCTTTTTCAAGGTTTAGCATAGTATTGATCTTTTGTTCAATAAAAATGATTGTAAAAGCCATAAGGGTGTGGTATGGCACTGATTTATTGATCAAAAGTAGAAAAAAGTAGATTCGCATCTTAATAATAATGATCCCGACGGGTTGTTTTATGGACCAATATAAATTGATCAACTCCCATAAGTTAAAAAAGGATTGTTTAGTATAGTACCAAGAACCATGAGCAAATGTCCGTTATTCAGCTAGAGCACCAGTAAAAATCATATGACCAAAATTTACATATACACGGTCACTATGATCCAACAATAGTATCAGAGACAGCTAACATTAATGGAATAAAATCTTAATACGACAATGCACCAACCTTATTCCATTTCCTTGCCCTATGGTACCAATCAACAATACTAGAGCAATCAAAGTAGGAAAAAGTCCCATGAACTTAGAATTAGTTCTATGCCTAAAATACGGTGAAGAGGATCCGGACACTAACTTTAAAAACAATGGAAGATCCGGCCAACGAAGGGTGACAGTCACATTTACACACCAATCACTAGTGTTTTGTACTAGTGACAGGCTCATCTTTGCCCGTCGCTGGAATACTTACGAGTGATGGGCATAGTTTTGCATGTCACTAAGCACCCGGAGGCTATAAGCCTTTCTGCAGTAGTGTTGGGGAGAAGGGGTGACCTCGCCGGCCGGCGCCGCCCGCCAGACGAGGCCCTCCTTCGTAGGGAGGTAACCCTCGACGAGCAGATCCTTGATGTCGTGGTACGTGATGTCCGAGCCACGCCACTGTCAACACCCAGATTTTTTATCCCAGATGCCTGTTATGCCATACATCGCAATCCCAGGATTACCATTTTTGCGAGACATAACAGAATTGGATACCATAGTTCATCATCCATTACAAACCATACATAAGTTCTTACACAAATAGGGATCTCATGATCCAGTTCTTAATACAACTTCAAGCAGCAGAATACGTAATAATAATGGTAGCGTAGGCGAAGCTCCATCTTCGGGGTCACAGGCAATGCTGACGATGGGATATGATCCTAGTTGTCGTAACCTTCCTGGGGTCCATCCTCCAGGTACTCCTCTTCATAGTTTGGCCACGGGAATAGCCAGGGACAAATCCATGAGTACTCTTTAAGTACTCGCAAACTAATACTAACAAGTGGAAGGGGTTTTTGATAATAGGATACTAGGCTTTAGGGTTGTTTTGCAAGAAGCCAGATTTACATCTACTAAGTTTAGAAGCAACGAATGCTAGTTGAAATTTTATAACACCTAAGTGGGAACTTGTATCTTATGTCACAACTCTGTTGTGGTCAAGTCAAAGTCTCACTTCCTTGCACAAATCAGTTTGAAAAGTCTGGCGGGGGAATAGTATGGCCACTCCAACTGTCCATAACCGCGGACGCGACTATTCGAATAGTTTGACACTCTACAGAGATTGTACACTTTCACCACAACATTCGATACATCCGTCAGGAACAAATCCTGAATTCACCATACTCAGTATGCGGATAATCAATCCTAACATTTCAATTACACGCCCTAGTATAAGCACCTCTCCTGTGAGTTTGGCCTCCCAACCATGACCAACTGTCATCTTGGGTACTGCACAGGTGGACAATCTTCACAAGGTATCCTCAGCTCAGACCTTGGCCGTGAGGGAACTAATACTAAGGTATATAAGTTTCCAGTCAAGCCCTACCCAATTCTCGGGTATTGTGGTTGTACGATAAAATTGGAATGGTATCGCATCCAGACAACCATCAGTTTTATAAAGGGCTAAGGCTCATGCCTCAACATTTTCATCACCATAAATCATCTGGTGTTCAGAAACACATGTCAAAACATCTCAGTACAATGATCCATCATTCTAAGGTTTTCATAACCATTTTCACCAAGTATTCCCATCTAATGTTGATCAAGTTTTATGCTTAGCACTAGCATCTACAAGTGGGGGTGAGTACTAATGAGGGGTGGTAAACTAGTGGAGTTTCAACTAAGTTCAATCTCATGCCTTAGGATGTCATCAAGATTTTCTAGCTTAGGCCAAATTACTCTTTGACTAGGATTGGTTATAGCTTTGATAAAGAAATAAAGTAGAAAGCTTGCAAGTAAAAACTAGGATTGGTTTATCAAGTGGGTAGGATCATCTATGCTTAAGGCATATGGTTGGCATGGTGACAAGCAAGTATTTTCTTGCATTGGTCCACTTGGTTAGTAAAGCTTGCCTTGTGCAGAGCAGTGGTTGAAGTTATCCTTGGCTTCTTCTTTGTAGAATCCTCCTTCCTCCTCGTATCCTTGGTCAGTACTAGCGTCTATAAATAAATACGATGTACATAATCACCAAACAATACTTAACTACTTGCATTCATCACACACAAGGGTCCTATATATGATATAGCATCATCACTAACATTACAAGATTAAAGCTTGGTTTAATTCCTTTTATTTTTAGAAAAGTAATTTCTACTCATTGAAAAACTACTTAAGATTTAATATTCTCCCAAACCAAACATGGGATCATATTGACACATGTCATCACCACATATTTTAGTCCATGGGAATGTGATTTAAAGTGGTGTCACAATTTAATAAGGTTTTACCCTTTTATTTTAATTAAATAAAGTGACTAGAAATGCCTATGTAGCATTCTTTTATTACTTGAACATTATTCCTGTAAGTAAACCTATATATTTTTATATATTCTGAAAGGTATGGTTAAATGTGATTTTTGAGAGTTGGAATCAACTCAAAAGCTATTATGGTTTTAATTTGAAAAATGTTTGAATGCATAAAAGCTTCTGCCTTGTTATTTTTACCATAGATGATCTATAGATCCAAATGACTTGAATCCAACGGGATTGGATTCAGCATTCCCAGACCTTCCTAACAAAATTGGTTTCATTCAATTTGGTTCACTGAATCGACTTGGGTTAATTTTTGAAACTTGGTATAGAAGTGTGTTTGAAATAAAATGGAAAAGGTTAAATTCAAATAACTGGGCTGCACGGGAAGTGATACTGGGCCGTCCTGCTAAGCACAGCGCTTACGCGGGCTGGTTAAGTGGCTGTCCCCACGCGTCTATGAGACGAGGGGGTGCGAAGCGATATGGGGCGATGTGGTGCGTTCGATCTGGTTCTAATCCAACGGCTGAGGGTCATCATCAACGTTGGGCAACGCCGGCGAGACAGAAACCTAGCCTGACAGTGGGGGTCGTTGGGGGCTCACCGGGGTTCAGGCGAGAATTCGACGACGGCGAACCTCCTAGTACCGACAACTTCTCCTGGGGCGGCTCCAATCGCTGGCCGCCTTCTTCTCCAGCAGCGGCAGACTCCGGTGAAATTCTGGTGAAGTGCTGCTCGCCTTGCTCCGAGAACGGGGTGGCACGATCAGTTAGGAGAGGGGAGTGAGATGGTGTGCTCAATTCGGCTGGGGGTGGCCTCTATTTATAGTCGCGACGACGAGACCGAACGGCATGGGCAGGCGATGGTGGCGACATGGCTACGGGCGGATAGATGCATGGCCAGTGGTGGCGATCGCTCGGTGGTCTCCTCGCGATGCAGTACGACTTTAATGCGCATGTAGGGGCGGTGCGGTTTGGTCTGGAATGCGCGACTCTCTGCACAGCAGAGGCGGCGTCTTCGACGGTGAGCGGTGGCTGTGCGTCATGGGGCGGTGAACGGTGATGTCTGGCGGTCTCCTGGGTCGGTGGCGATCATGTATGCACGCGGCAAGGGCGGCACGCGGTCTGTGGGCATCGGTCGAGGGTGGCGCTCTGGCGCACGCTCGGCATGGTTGACAGAGGCATGGGCGCAGCGTTCCTGG